>CM076187.1:3750000-5000000 GCA_038277355.1 Encarsia formosa
AAAATTTTCAGAATTTTTCCACTTGCCTTCGTTACTTTACTGTACAATGTAGATACAATTTATTATTTTGATGAAACGTCATCATTAAAAATTCTCTATTTCATTCCTTCACCCAAGACACAAAGTTTTTTCAAATAAATAATTAATTGTATTAATTTCGTATCCATGTCACAGGGCTTTTTGACTAATTGAAATGAATTCTTACTGTTTCAGATTAACGAGAGCCTTTTTCGTCACTTGGCCTACTCACCGCTACAACAAATAAAAAAACAATGTAAAAAACAGAAAAAATAAATCATGAAGCAGTGCGTGTGAAAGTTAAGTGCTACGTTCGCATACAAATGCCGTAACCCAAATATTAGTAAAAATCTCCGAGGCGGTGGCAAAGTTTGATCCTCTCAATAGGTCAAAGTTCGGTGTGCGTTTGACACGCACGTAACTGTTCGAGACTACGTGAGCCCTCGGCTCCAGGGATCTTACGGCAACACACATCAAAGTGCGCAACTACGCGGACTCGCTACCGGAATGACAAGGATATGATTACTCAGGTAAGACGCGAATTAAAAAATACCTTGAACTATCCTTTACTTCTTTTATTATTATTTTTTTTTTCGTTTTGTGTGCGTGACCGAGCGAGGAAAATTTTTTGCGAGAATTGCGTGCGCGGGGGAGAAAAAGAATGTCGATGCTTTATTAAATTCTAAGCAGGATTAATGGATCGTTCCTGGGGTTTGTTTTATTATTTTTTTCTCTTGGATTCACGGTAACGAGTATTTAATGAAAGTGCGGATGTTTGGTTGGATGTTTTATTTTAAGTGAGCAACTTTATACTTAAAGTTTTGTAACATGTCTACCGATTTCAGAGGTATAAGTTCTAAATAATTTATTTCCTATTGTATAAAGTAGCTATCGCCATTTTGCGTAAACTTTTTATTTGCGAGCTGATTGGTGGAGAAGATTTTAGAATATTCGAAAAGTTTATTTTGAATTTTGAGGTTGTGGTTTTTGTTTTTTCCTATTAGCGCTTGCAGTGTACTTAGAGGAGCTATTAATTAAAAAAAAAAAAAAAAAAAAAAAAAATTGTAATTTTCGGGTGGGTTCAAAGACTTTCCACTAGATGGCTACCAGATTTTCAAACCCTTAATCGAATCATGAATCTTTTGAGCCTATATTAACTGAAAACTATAAATTTGGAAAAAGGTGGGTTCAAAGATTTTCCTCTAGATGGCAACCCGTTTTTCAAACCCACAATCGAATCATGGATTTTTTAACCATAAATACAAGGGTCTTTTTGATAATACCGTAGTTAAAAATTATTAAATAGTGTGTTAGTGTTTCTTTAAGTAGTGAAAATAAGTAAGAAGTGAACAACGGAGAGTGATAACAGCGACAGTGGAGTGCCATGTTGGGTAAGAGATCAAACGTTTTCTTATTAATTGTCAGCGCTCAATCTACGATAAATAACAATTAGATTTGAGAATAAGAATTAAAGAATCGAACTCAACGCCTACCCTTTTGCATCAGATACATTAAATATTATTAGCAAATCGTTAACAAAGACTACTCTAAAGACATCACTCAGATATTAAATGTATTAAATTTTATCTGTTCTTATTCTTAAATTTTGGTGGTGGAAAATCGCTTGTGTCATTGTGGTACTGAGTACTGACCCCACGCTTATAATTACTAACTGCGTTTTTTGGACGAATTTTATCGTTCCGGTTTTTAAATTGTAAATTCATAAAAAAAAAGGATACTTCAAACTTAACGACCATATTGTAAAAGAGAGCGTATTTATACGTGTATTAAAATTGAGGCAATTGATTTTTAATTTTACGACCCATTTATTTGTGATGTAGCGTGTAAAATGTGTACATGTTTATAATCAAAATTTACCGAGTCATGGTCGCGATGTGTCAGTTCATCACTTATTTTTTGCCAAGTCATACGGCACGAATAATATTTCTGAGTTGCGAGCGGAATTTGTGATTAAATTCGTTTGTTTAATTTGATTTTGGGGAGGTTGCGCTAATATTTGAGTATAATGAAAACTACATGTAATTGTTTTTTATTAATAACATTATAAGTGAAAGAGTTCCATTATACAATTGTATAGTGTGACTGATATTTATCAAACAACTTAGTATCGAATAAAATAACAAAATTTTTGTACAAATAATTAAGCGCACAAATGTAAATTGAGGTGGTTCTACAGGGTATTTCGGTGGATGAAAATAAACGATTGTAGCATAAGGTTGGGCTAAATTTTTGCGCAATTTTCACAAATTTTAGCTCTGGGATTACGGTAAGCGGGGGGGAACGAAAAGGGCAACGAAAAATAAAAATTCAGACGCTATGTACCACCTCGTACAGGGTAAGCTTTTCTTAACGTTTAAGATCCGAGCTGCACGATGCCGGAGCGTTTTAACTTTAGCTGCGTATCGCTTTTCCGTCGCGAGCGTTGCAATCTTGTCTTTGGATAAAATTAAAGAAATTCCGCCGTTCTTTTAATATTTAAGACACTCTTGAAGAATTTAATATTCGATTAAATTCATCTTCTTTTTTTTTCTTGGAGCGTTTTTCTGGTTTTTATTTGATTCTGTTTATCACGTCTGGAGAAAAAATATTTAATGAATCTTTTTTATGAAAAGTTGCTTGGAAAAAATACTTTTTTTTTAATTAATGCAACGTGAAAGTTTACTTTCAAAGAATTTAATTCTTCGACGAGTACCTTTTATTTATTTTTTGAATTTTTTTCACTTTTCTCAGATTTTATCAAATTTATGATGAGAAAATGTAATAAAATGAATTCTTCGTACAAGTTTGATTTCTTGAAGCATAAAATTTGAACTTGCTTAATTTTTTAAACATATATGCAACAAAGAAATTGTGGTTGAAATCTTATAAACAATTTTTGGTGGTCATGCTTATTGAACATGAATAAGGAGTAACTTAGATACTGAAAAATTTATTGAAATAAATTAAAAAACTTATAAAATAACTCTATGTATTTATATTGAAGCGGGTAAATTAAAAAATAAGAAAAAAAAATTATTCAATTTTTATCCATTTCCCGTGAAAAATTATACAATAATAATAAAATTAAAAAAGAAAAAATCATTTTAGAAATTGGTAAAAAAAAGAAATATTCGAAAATCTGACCTTTTTTTCCGAGCTCTATAAACAGCGTCACGAATTTATCAATCAATGGCTTAGTCTGGTAACGGAGAAGGCTGATGTACACAAATTTTTTATTTACCAAGCCGGGTGGAAACAATAATTTACGAAGCAGCTTCGAGTCTGAGCTCACGAAGGAGATTGCCGCTAACCCGTATCGTAGGTACACACACACCCACACACGTGTAAAATGGAGCCTCGGAAAAGAGACATGCAAAATTTACGGGAATCGATACAAGTATCTACCAAAGTTCCCTTGGGATTTCCTCCCTAAGCTTACTTATTTATTTAAATTTACAATTTTCTTCTTTTTTTATTCTTTGTTACACGCGAATAAGAACAGATGGATTTCACTTACGTAGACGAAGGGTGGATGAAAAAAAAATTAATGGAGTCGTTAAGTATGCAGAGTCGACAAATAATCGCATGAAATAGTGCCCGCGACATTAATTTTTCACCCGCAATTTACGGTACAAATTTTCGTCGAAGTAGTAAATTCAATGACGCGGCTTAAATCTCGCCCCCCCCGCCATGACGTTTACGAGACCGCCAATATTTCTCCTACATAAATCTCAATGAGGGTAAAAAAAAAGAAAATAGAAAGAAATCCGGAGGTAAGTCGAAACATAAACTTGGACGTTTCACGGGCGAACGGCGGTGGCCGTCGGTAAATCAAAAGACGACAGAAATTCTCGGCATTGATAAGCCCGATCCAAAACTAATCCCCGCTGGGTCAGTGACGTATGTACTCGGCCAACCTCGCTCTGACCTGATTTTGAACAATTACTTCTTTCTTCCGGGCCCGACCCTAAATCTTACCCCCGTCGGTTTTTATCTCGGGCGGGGTGTGAAAGAATCCCGAGAAATTCCGGGTTTTGCAGCACGCCGCAACCCTTTTTTTTTTCTTCTTTATTTTGGGCTGGGCGTTGAATTTCACATTTATCTATTGGCGCGCCGCATTTTTCGGGAGCCCCGAATGCTCCCCGTCGCATCGCTGCTCGAGCTCTTTTTTTTTGTGAGTTATGGATTTTCCAGATTCGTCTAATTTAATTTTTACGAGACTGATTTTTTTTTAATTTGAAAACTTTGTGTTTTTGATTGGCTTTATCTTTGAAATATTTTTTAAAAGTCTTCACAGCTTGGATAATAACGCTTAATTAAGTTTTCTTTTCTTCCTTGATTAATAAAGTTGTTTTCCTCTGTTCAAAATTATCTTGAGTATTTTGTTGAGAAATTTTGTATCGCAAGAATGTAATTTATTGAGTGCTTTGAAAAATCCTTTTAAGAGCGTTTTCAAGCTTGAGACTAAGAGCAAGTTAAATCGATAAAGCAATTTTTATCAAATAGCGCTCATTTTCTTCGAGAAGTTTTTATAACAATGTGCACACAATTTACCCTTTTTCTTTTTTTTTCTAATCACGTCAGATTTTTTACAGAAAAAAGAAAAAATTTGTTTACTTTGACAATCTGTGAGCGTAGGTGTTTATCCAATATTTGAAAAAAGAAAAAAAAACGTATCCAGCAATAGTTGACATAATATTTGCTTACATGTACTAATTAGCCAACGTCAAATGTTGTTTATCATTGATCATTTATTCTTAAAGACGATTTTTTGCATGTATTTTTTCAATCCGAATTTTCGCTATGAAAATTTAAATCGCATTTAAAGATTTCATGCAATAGCTTAAGAGCTTTTGTTTTAAAAAATAATCTTTTTTTTCTAAACCTCAAATTCCTGGGCTTTAAAATTTCCAAGCACGCATACCAAATAAAAAAGCGATTCTCGATTGAGAGGCAAAACGTGGAAAATAGGGATAGGTAAAGAAGCGAAAAAACCACCATGAAGCTTCTGTAAAGTAATCCGTTTCCTTTTCAGTGGATGTAGTATCGAATAGCTTTGAGTAAAAAAAAAGCTTGCGTAAATTACGCGCAAAATCAATCCTGTAATTGGCTCATCTCATAATGCTGCAAAAATTCTAGGTCGTTCAATTGCAAAATCAGTGAAAAGAAAAAAAAAAAGATGAATTTAGAATACACAGTTTATGATAAAAAATTTCAAATATCAAGAAAAGCTCAAGATAATTTTTTGAGTTTAATTTTCTTTTTACTTCTTGTTTTATTTTTCTTAGTGCTACTGTAAATGTTCATTTATGTCTCTGAATTTCTTGATTGGAAAACTTTGGATTAAAGTAAAAAGAATTTTCAAACGCTTTTCAAGATTGCTTTTTCCACGGTAAGATACCAAAAAGATTGTTTTTAAAGTTTCATCATCAAGATGCTTATTGTGAAAATTGAAAAAAAAAATCGAGAAAAAAAAATTGTTTTTAGGTTCTTATCGACGTATCGATAAGAAACTTTGATATTTTTCTTTTCTTACTTTCCGTGCCGATCAAACTCGCATCTCATGAATAGCGATGTTAATCATTTACTAAAGGTTTGTAAATGTACAGCAAAAACCCAGAGCTTAAGCAAATATCAAAATTCTAAGTCTACAATCGAGTTGTTGGACTTCAAGTCTGAAGTTTAGTTTCGAATTGAAAGTCGGGATTTGACTTTTCAACAAAATTTACTTCATCTTGTTACGGAGCAAGTTTTTAGTTCAATTGATTTTTATTTATTAAAAATTCGAACGGATCTTTTTGATTGTAGGTATCACAAAAATCATAAAACTATTGAATAAACTAGAGTCTTTGATCTTAATTATGGTACTGAAAAAAGTTTTCCGAAAGCGTGGATTATTTTTTTTTCAAAATTTTGTGACTCTCGGTAACAAGATCTATATTATTAGCGAAAAGCGATGTAATAGAATATTCTGAAACTTTTGAAGTTGGAATTAGCCAACATATATTTACGTTGAAATTCTCGGTGGGTTAATTAAAAATAAATTTTCTCCGCCAGTCCCGATGGATCGTAAACGCAGAATAATTAGTTTTCACGAGGGCAAAAAACATCTTATCGATCGAGAAATGAAAGAAGAAAAAAAAAAGGAGTCAAAATTAATATTTATGAAAGCGAGGGTTTTCAAATCTAAATTTACCCGGTAGAGTTTTATAAAGCGTCAACATCAGACGAAAGATAAATAGACTCGAAACTTTCTCATAATGAAGAGAAATTTTAATGCGCCCGTTCCCGAGCGTCAACAAAGACCACAGGGACCAGCAAAAAGCTCCAGCATCTCAATCGTTTGTAAGAATGCGGCTCGTTTTTAAAGAGTCTTATCGTAGTTAACGCAGTTTTAAAGTGCTTAATCTAAAAGTAACCATTTTATCAACTCATTTACTTTCATTTTATTAACTCAATTTTACTTTTTTACGGAGATCGAAGTCCAAATATTATTTTTTCTTTCTTAATTTCGTTTATTTGATTTTTCTGGGTAAATTTTTTGGAGTTTTAAAAAGTTAATATTTTTTCTCTATTTACAGATGTAGTTTCTTTATGAGAAAAATAAAATCCTTAGGATACAAAATTTAAAACTGTTGAAATTTATTAATTATTTGTTGATGAAATGTATTTGTTTCGCATTCCTCCCTGACAATTATTATTAAGTTGGTGGTCATTATAAATTCTTGATGTTTTCAAGTACTTTCAGTATTGATTTCAGTTTCGGTCTGTTAAATATGGTTGAACGTTTACTTTATGACCATTTTATTGGAAGAATAAAAAAATGGATTATTGAAGCTAATCAAAACTGACCGACAATACTCAAGATTCTGCAATCAAAAACTAATCTATTGGCGTATTTTCCAATGTAAAAAACAATTTTTCCTCACTTCACTCCATAATTTAGCAAAAGATACTGTTTACAAAAAATCAAAGCAAGCCTGCAATCACACTGGATCCACTTTTTTTCATAGTTTTCCAAAGCTCGCAATCAGCTGGTCTGGTTGTAGGTGTTCCGCAAGCGGATTGCGTAATTGCCTGTTAGGTTTGACCGAGTCGCTCGTGGGGGGTCATTTTTGGTCTCGCACGGTATTGTTCGGACGCCCGAGCACGAACCCGCTGTTTCGCGCCTGCCCGGCTTATCCAATTTGGTAAGTTTGGCTTCGATTTGTACCCCCAACCCACCCCTGTTATACCGAAGTTACGAGGTTCTTTCGGCTTTATTTCATCCAGACGATCATTATTTCATTCCGAGCAATGAAAAAGCTCGCAATTACAACTTGGAATACAAAAAACGCACACGACATGGGAAATTTTTTTTTTTTTTTTTTTCGAAAACATGGTTATCGTCTGCAAAGCCGGTGGGTCGTAAAAAAAAAGTAGGCTGCAGTTTCAGTTATCTGCGGGAGCACTCGTAACATCATTAACCGTTACTACTGCATCATTTCATTTTTTTTTTTTCAACCTCCCTTCTATTTCAGTGCACAGCAGTCGCTGTTTCAGCGTTATTTTCTTTATCGTGGCAAATTTGAGCGCCAGGTTAATTGCTCGATGCGAGCGTAATAATTCGTTCCGGTCGTGTTAAAGAGCAACCCTTAATCCAATGCACCTACCCGTTGTAAAAGCACCCGTCACGTGACAATAGCAAGATAATACCCAAGTTTTAATTTTTCTCTCTTTTTGAACTCTGATTTTTTTCCTTTCACGGCAAGCGTGGGAGGACGAGAGAATTTTTTTCTTTTTTTTTTTCGAAGCGCGGGTAAAATAAAAGTTACCGGGCTTTGAAATTCTCACCATTGTGATGTAAAACATTCCCACTCCTTGGATGTTTATTCATATGTGCGTGTATTGCGACTCCCCAGTGTTTGCATTTCTATGGTTTTCAAAATAAAAAGGATGACCTGGCAACGCACCGCCAGCGAAGCCTTTTTACGCTTCCAAACGGCAAACTTGCTATTTACTATATTGCCTTTTTTTTTTTTTTTTTTTTTTATCAAAAATAATGTATCATGAGAAGAACAAAATTTTACTTTGATTTTTATTTATTTCTCAGACACGGTTCATTAAATTCTCGTCAGTTAATGATTAGTTCAACTCTTTTGATGGAAGACTTAATTATTTACGACATAAAATCAATGAACAGCTAATTCTATTTCGAAGACAGAAAATTTACACGACCAAGGAAATTAGGGTTGTATTCTGTCGGTAGCAGGGATTAATTCAAAACTTTTCAGGCATAATTTAAAGCATCATAATTGAATTCCAAGTGCGAAGAAAATTATCATACAAAGTAAAATAACTTTCGAAAGGTAGTCGGAAAACTGGGCGTTGATTCAGGAAATTAAACTTTATATAACGCATGTCATCGTTTTGTAACTTTGAATTACGAAGTTTTCCGAAAATTAAAGTTCTTCAAATACCAAAAAGTAATAAAGGGTAGCTCTTTTTTTTTCGTTTTCATTTTCAAATCGGTTTTAATTACTTTGAGTTTGAAAAACAAGAAGTAAATTCACCGGCGTTTGCTGGAGACTTACCACTTTAATTTCAGTTGATTTTATAGCTGTGACTTTCCTTTTTTAATTGATTGTGTGAAAATTTTAATCAAAGTTTAAAAAAGGTTATTTTTTAAGTCGTTTGAGTTATCATTGATTCAATTAAATCTATTCTTTCATAATTAATACAAAAGAAGCCAATATAGTTAAATAGATAAGTAGCCATTGATACCGCACAGAAAAAAGAACAACGTTTTTGGTTTGTTAAAGGAAGTTTTTATAAAAAAAGACCTTTAACGTAGTTTATGGTCCCAAAAATAATTATTATCAAAAATTTAAATACCATTTTATAAAATTACACAAATCTTTTAAAAAGAGAAATTGGGTTTACCGTACTTGTTCTCAAACAGTAACTTTAGTCCCAAAAAAAATTTCACATGTTTTCAACTGGTAGATCGACTACTAAAGAGTGTTCTCAATTGTTAGATCGAAAAAATTTATGGGTTGTTTCTCAAACGGTACATCGTCACATATCCGTCTCTTTTTTCATTTTTAGATTGGCACCTATTTTTACTGAAAAAGGTCAGCTCTTGTTTCTCCTCGCTCTTTCGAAGAGAAAAATAACAGCGAAATGTAGAGTACCCTGCATGGATAATGCTTGGCTAGTATTTCTTCCGACCTCGTATGCTCCAGTTAAAGCAGCGACGATGCTCCCTATCCGATGAACTTCGCAATAACAGCTGGAGCGCGTGGAGTTAGAGAGAAAAGCTTGTGCGCGCTCTGAGGATTAGACGTTTAACTGTTTTAATTGAATACGCGCACACGAGCTAATCTCTTATTATTAAACGCAGCTCAGATAACAATTAATGGACGCTACCCGAACAAGAGATCAGTTATTATTCATGCCACCCCCGGAACACGGGAGATTATCATCAACCAAATTAAAACAAAAGAAGAACCAAGGTTTTCAAAGGGATCGGCCTCGATCTAATTTACAGTACCGGCTAATGGAAATTTCGACGATTTTATGCGTAATGAGATTCGATTAATTATGAACCCTGGGCGTCCTTGAGGTATTGTGTGCTGACGGTTAACCGAGCTGTGGAATTGATTAATTTCTATGCTCGCGAGATGGAGCCTTTGGCCGGGGAGCGGATTTAATAGTCTTCGACCAAATTAATCGGTTATGTATTTCCAATTTAAAAATTTTATTTTTAATTTTGATACTCTATTTTTATATTGAATATATATAAAATTAAACAGTGATAAAATTTTAGCATAAGAACTTTTTTGAGGAAGATCAAAATTTGAGAGTACAAGTTTGGATTTCTAAGACCAAAAACTCATGTGTAACGCATGAGAAATTAATTCATACATTGGGTCACGGTTTTGAAGAAATAAAAAAATTCAAATCTGGCACGATGTAAAAACCTCGTCAAGACTTGAAAATGTGAGCGATTAATAGTTTTTCATAATTAAGGTAAGTGTGCCTAATATGGCCCCTTGCCTAATATGGCCCCCCCTGTTATTTTGAATATGCTCGATATGCGGCATCTCTACAAGGTAGGAAGAAGTCAAAAACACTGAATTATGAAGTTTTCAGTTGTTTAGAACATTTTAAAATTATTTTTGCGCTCGCCTAATAGCTAAAACTCGTTTTGTATACCTCCGTTATTATTTTACGTTGTAATGAAATGGTCTGCCAAAAGATTTAGACGCATCTGACCAAAATTTGAATAAGTAGCTTCGATTCGTTATTGTTTCAGCTTTAAAACGCGACCTTAGTTTTTGTTCAACTCGTTTTCTAACGGGTTTTATTCTTAAATAACTTATTATTCTCCAGTGTTCCTAATATGGCCCCCCGCGAATTAGTAGAAATACCGATATTAAGAGTCCTTAGTTTCATGTTTACTTTTTAGAAAATCCTATCCTAATTTTATTTAAGAAAAATAAATTTAATTGTTTCAAAGCTTTTTTTCATTTTATAACTAAAAAAGCATTCTAGCTCAAAAATCAAACTTTGCTAAAAATTTAAAGTTGTAATTTTTCTACTGGTTGCAAAGCTTTCAAAAAAATTGTAAAAAAGGCTCAATTTTTAAATAAATTATTTTTAAAATGTTAAAAATTTTGAAGTTTTTTTTAATCTCATATTCTGATTGATTTAAAAAATCGCAATGAATAAAATACTTCTGGGGGGAGAGGGGGGCCATATTAGGACACAAATTTTATGTGTCTTAAAAAACCGTGTTTTGGTAAATCCTCTGACATTTGAAGCTCATTGATCAAAATCAAACGTGTAAGGTCTCATTTGAAAGCTCTTGAATTAAGCTTTAAAATGAGACCTTACCCGTCAAAAAATAGTGATTTGATTGGCCACAACGTCGATTCTCGCTTAGGGGGGCCATATTAGGTACAGGTACCTTACTTCATCTTTTAATTAGAACCAAAATTAAAATCTTCTCAAACGATCAGTGTAGAGTCAAAGGATCTTGAAGAAAAAAAAAAGTCTTAAAAATTAATCCCAGGTAATGGGTATTAAATTCAAGCCAATTATCTCGTCCCAGAGTCGTTTAAAAATTGACGAACCAAGCGAAGGGTTCGGGTTTTCGGATCAATCGAGGAGCGGAGTGAGGGCTTGGCCTAATTAGCATCACCAAACGCTGGTTCAACGTACAGGCCTCCCAGGCCGCGACTCTTAAAGCAGCAGACGTCGATATAAAGACGAAGATTGAGCCAATTACCCCGATCGGATATAGCGTACATTGGACTCGACAGCCAACCGGGGTTAATAGCTGCGTCGATATCGCTGTTTTATACGATATACGACTCCCAGACCGGGGAAGAAAATCAAGGCTAATCCTTATCGGCGTCGCTCGGGTTGAGGCGGACACGGGGCTTTGGCTCGGATCCGGGCGCATTAGCACTTTGGCCCAAAAGACGGAGCGTCCCTCGATCTGGATTACCCACCGCGGCGCATCGGTTCGCCACCGCGTCTTGGAACTCCGTATCCGCGGTGCTAATCCCTCCCTAGATTTAATGGCTTGCCGGTTTGAAGTTTTGAGAAAGAAACAATGCTGCTGCCAAAGCTTAATGAAGAAAGACACTATCTAGCATTCTCAATTTAGTTCATTTCACCTGCGGCTCATAGTGAATTATTTGACTGTTTTGACCATCTGAACCATTGCAATGCCAACTTGAGATATTTTTTCGTTGAACAAGGCATAAATGGTGAAAAATTACTTACAAGATTATTATTCAATGTGCATTTGAATTCTCCTCGAAAGTTTTTTGATGTTTTTTTGAGTATTGTCTGGAAATCCAAACATTATACATACATAGAAGATTTATTCTTATTATTTCCAAAGACTTTTTGAGGGATTTATTTTTTTTTAATCAAGGCATACATGTAGGTTTTGTTTTCATAAAGGACTCTCCAGGTTTTGACATTTTTGATGAATGGGAGCTTTTTTAAGGTTAAAAATGGGTATTTTCTTTTTCTTTTTTTTAAAAAAGAGGTGTTTAGTCGACGTTCTCTTGACAGAACGATATGTCGATTAAATCCATGATTTTGTCTCTCGTCCTTCTAGTTTCTCCGTGTCAATTTATTGTTTCAATGCATAGAACCTTAAAATAAGTAATAAATGATGACTTTTAGTAAACTTACTAAACAGACAAAACAGATCTGATCGAATGTCAGCTTTTTATTTCATTTACTGAAATAAATCATAACTGAATTCTGGATGTGAAAATTATTTATTTACAAAAATAGAAACATTTTCCAGATTTTCGAGACATCGTCTATTCGGGGCAAGTTTTTTGAAAGCTCAAGCAGAAAAAAAATAAAGCTTTATCGAATTCGATGGCACTCGATACTCTATTTTCCTTGGTAACGACTTCTACATTTTCTAAACTGACTCTGGGCGGCAAAATATAAACGCGCATGAAGTGCCTCCGGCATAAACATTTGTACCAAGTTAATTATCCATTGCAGTTCATTCGGGCTTAATAATTTGGGTTGAAAAATTGGAGCACGCGCGAACGAGAGCAACCAGAGCGTGCACGCATCAATCTTAGAATCGTCAAATAAACGTCAAGCCCACACGCAAAAACGATTCTAGTCAATCACAGTGAGTCGCTCGGGGTAGAATGAGAGAGAGGACTGCAACAATAAAAAATCAAAATGACAGCTGCTCTTGCCCGGGTAACTTTATTTCCTGAAAAAGCAATTGAAAAGGCATATTGACTCCGGTGCGTTTATATTCTTCTTTTTATTGATCGAATAACTCAATCCGCGTGGAGATTCACACAACAAAGCTGAGTTACCAGGGTATATCAGAGAATTGGGTCACGCGATTCTCGGTACGCGTAATCGTAATTATTCAAGATTATCGCTCTGCGATGCCTCAGTGTTTATACGAACGCTCAAGACAAACGTGCCGGAGATTAATCAAAATTTCACGCAATTTAGCCGAAAGTTGGCTGGCAAGGGGAAGGGGGGCCGATCGCCGAACGGAGCGTTATCAATTTTATCTGGAAAATCCTTCTCTCGATCTCATTCTTTACGCCGGAATATTAAGCATTTCTGGGGGGGGGGGGGGAGGAGGGGGGAGACGCTGCCGAATTTATGAGGGTAGTTTAGCCAGTGCTTTAGCAGCTCCCCGTACGGAAGTTAACTTTGTTGCGAACGATCCTCTAGGATTAATCGGATAATGTTTATTTCCCCGAAGACAAAAGTTTTCTCCTACATTTGTTTTACGCCAATCCCCTACCTCCCACTCTGCCTTCGAGCGGGCGATCTTGATTTATTTTTTAAATAAATTAATGTTTGAGTCTATCGAAGTTTTTCGGTACTTTCTGAGACTTTTCTTTTGTAACTGGAATTTATATAAGATTTTAGGATTCTTTGGCTGGTTACTGAAAAAGTCTAAGTTTTGACGTGGCTCGAGAAATAATTAGGTTAACCAAATTTTAATCAAGCTTGAAAGCATCGTTCAAATAATTAACTTATTATTCAATCAGAATCGGAACAGGAAATAGAATGACGAAATATTTTGATAACTTTGGTTTTGTAAATGATTGATGAATCTTTCAACAATAAATACAATGGAGATCAACTGAGTATGAGTATCAAAAATAAATGAATTTTATGTCAACTTTGCAGTAATTTTATTTTCATTAGTAAATAAATGCATAAAAAGAATAAATTCTTCAATCATATACAGTTTACTGCAAGACTTACATAAAAAAACAATCCACTTTTAAAAGAAACAAAAATTAATGATGGAAAAATAGACCAACAGGTATCAATAACGAGCATTATTTTTGTTCCAAAAGTAAAAAGCAACAACAGCGAACTAACGAATTTTATAAAAATACGTGTCCAACTAAAACTCGTGGATGAAAAAAGTATAACAAGCGTCTTTTTCACTAGACCTGCGTTATTAATTTGTGAAAAAGTTGAAACGAGCCTGGAACAAAAATACCATCGTTGGATCATTAAACGAAAGCTCTCGGCACCGAGGCGAGAAAAATGAAAAAAAAGAGACCTAACCTAAAAAGGGCTGCTCGAGTGACGTTCGTTAGCCGGTGCGAAGAAAAAGAAGTATCGTGTCGATCATCATAAAATTTTCGAATATTAGTAGGTAATTAGGGAGTCGATCCAAGAGGGTAGTTTCCGGGTAGTAATTGCCGTCGCGATCATCAAAGGTGTATTTTTTTAAAACTCTTGTTGCACCCCGAAGGTAGGAAATTAATTAAGAGCGCGAGGTCAAAACAACGGCGATTATATTTTGGGAAAATAATTCAAAGCGAGTAAGCTACTCGACGAGTTTAATTTCCAATACTCCACGATATTGTGCGTCAAGCGCAGCAGGGTGAAAGTTCTTTGAGTTCTGGAACGAATATAATGCGTTTCCATTTCAAACTCGGGGTATTTAACAATACCCTTTTTTTACAACTTCGACGCGTAAATTTATCCTCGCTAAGTCTGAATTATGTCAAAAGTAATTACCGGTTATCAGAGAAAGTACTCGGTTGAATATTTGACGAGTGGGAGTTAGCTATGATTCATTTGATTTTAAGTATGGGTTGGGAATTACCATTGTCATGCTAAAAAATTATGTTTTTCGAGTTATTTTAAGATTTCAATGTTTCTGAAAGATGGGATTTTTGTTAAAATTTCTTAGTCATTTTACTCGAATCGTTCTTACTACAATGAATTCTTTTATTACATTTTAGTATTTCAAAGAATTTAATTTCGTTGGGATTTTACAGTTGATTGATGATTATGGTCTTTTAAGAGCAATTCAACTATTTTATTCGAACTTTTAGTCAGCGTAAAGAATTCACTCTCGAGTAATTGGATAAAAAAAAAACTCCGGAGCCGAGTCAGCACGGCTGACAATGAATTAATAAAACTCGATTGTTTTTATCGTTTTTTAGATTTTACGAGAAAAAGAAAGAAAAAAAAAAGAAAATAAAACCAGGATGGTAAATTACCATGACTTTTCTGGAATATTTCATGATTTTATCCTACTTGAGATCTTTATAAATATTTATCAATCCATTAGGTTGAAAAACGTAAAAAAGGCAACCAACTTTAACCTAAAATTTTTTAACTCATTTAAATTCATGTGTTTTCTGTGGGTCTTTTTCATTTTATGCCAAAAAAAAAGGAATAAAAGGGGAAATAATTCTGGTTGATTGATGTTGACGTCCTCGGTATGTTACTAATGTTCTTCGATCGGGTAATTTTTTATCGGATCTCTGGGAATGAAAAAAAGGGTCAGATTTTACTCGGAATTTATGCACTTTCATACCATTTCTCTCCGAACGATAATATTATTATTTTCAAAAACTTTCCCTCTTTTGCATTACCAAATGGTATTCTCCCATGTATTATGCAAAACGATGCCCCTTTTTTACGAATTTCATAAAGAAAATTGTTGATTTATTTCGATATTTTGATTTTTAACCTTTATAAACTTTGTTCGAGCGACTGAAAAACAAAAAGGCCGGTCACATCTGACATTTCCTCGGATCGATAAAGCTGCGTTCTGATATCCAGATCAAGGATAGCATTAAAAATTAACATCTAATAATTCAAACGTCAGATCCAAATCGGCCATTAAAAACGATCAGATCTCCAAGGTCTCTTGACTGTATTTGGGTCTCTCGTAAATATAAAAACGTGAATATTTAAAATTCAATAAAAGCGTTGTTCGACACAACACGAAACACCTGACGAAATCGTCCTCCCCCGAACTTATTTGAATTTCGCGAATGTCGGAGGGGGCTTATATCGCTGCATCGATAATAACGCGCCGTTAGATAAACGAGAAATTGCCGGAAGCAGGGCAATAAAGAGATGGAGATAAATCGAGACCGGGAAGGAGCTGTATTACGATCGTATCTGACGTTACGCCAGATATGTTTTTGTCGATTTTTGGAATGGCGTGTTAAATGATGTAAGCACAACCCGAGATTTGTGAGGAGTGGGTTTTTTCTGCTTTCTGCCTGGGGTTGTATGTTTTATGTTCTTACTCTCCCGCTCTTTTTGCTGGGGTCGGAGTTTATATTGATTTTTGTCATTAGCCGTAATTACTTCTTACTCGGTTCGCGAGCTTTTATTGGCCGTCGGGTGAGCGGTAGTTGGGAAAAAATAGATTAAATTTTCAATGTCGACTGCTCTTTGAGATTTAATTTGGAGGGCTGTGCTTTTAATCAAGCTGATTTCGGGCTTTTTTTTATCACGGGTGGTGATTTTTTGAGAGATGATTGAAAAAAACTACTTTTTTAACTATCTAAGATTTGATTAATTAAAAAAAAAAGCTGCTCTGTTTTTTACAACTACATAATTTTTTTAACAAACGGAGCTTAATCGTAAATTAGAATTTAAACTAGCTTTATTTTAGTGCGCGTGGAGATGAATTTTACGTTGTTTACGTTAAGGTGATTTACTCATATGAGTTTCAGCTAGTTATTATAGCAATATGCTTAAATCAATGTGCCTCGATAGATTAAACTACACAAAGTACCTTTACATCATATTGCAAATGTTTGTTAATGATGGTTTTAGTGACCAGATGAGTCTGAAGCTACATTCATATTGTTCAAGTGTAACGTAGTTGTTTTATCCTCTTCGTAACTGTTAACTACTCAGTTTACGGAGCAGGATAAAAATTTTATTTTCTTTCTTTTTTGTATCTTCAAATTTATTCATCAAATGAAAATCATTTGGCTTGGTTTTTTTTTCACGATTTAAAAATTGATTAAAACGAGGTTATTCACTTTTTCAACTTTGAGCTCTTTGTTGGTGTAATTGAATAATCATTAATTAAAAAAACTTTGAAAATTCTGACGATTGGAATTTAATTAACGAGCTTAAACTACACAATACTTTTTTGAATAAAAAGATCGAATTTTATCTTAGGTTCAGATATTTTAAAGCGTTAAATATCGAAATTAAATTTTTAAATCTTCATTACATTCTCCCTAATAAATCGAATTTTTTTCAGTTTAAGTAAAAAAACAATATTGTAATTCATAAAAACGGCCATAAAAATTTTAAGATTAAACGACGCTAGTTGTTTTAAGCATTGTAACAATGAAGTCTCGTTATAATTTGTAAAATGATCGAAATGAATTATAATATTGGTAAAAAAAAACGCTTTTTGAGTTCTTCTTAAAAAAACAGTTATCAAGCTGAGCATCTCATACTAATTGAATATAATTTTACAATCTCAGAAACACCGTCAGACTCGACTTTTCTGCCAAAATTTTCGCTTCAACCAGCGAGCACTTTGAAATCCTGCAGAGTAAAATGTGTGATTGAGAAAAATCAGCTGACAATGAAATGCGTAAACACAGTTTACCCGAATGAGGGAGGCTCAGGTCGACATCCAAAAGTCGTCGAGCTCATCGTTGGACAAAAGAGGGAAGAGTAGTGGAGGGAAGGAAGGAAGGAAGAGCCACTGTAGCGCTCGACTTCCGGAATAAGGCCTGACCTCTCTCCCTAGCTCGGCCACCGGTCATTAACGGGACGCGGCGGCGGCCGTATGTGCTGATGCTATTAGTCCTAAAGCTATAGCCAACACTGACGCTTCTGGTGCTCCTCGTAATACTGCAATTTCTCATGCAAAAGTTATTATCTAAAATTGTCGGAAAATTGCCCGTCCCGACACCAACGCCCTCTTTTAGCGCATCTTGCTTAATCTCCCGCCATCCCCCTGTTGTTATACGGTTAGACTGTGGTATTTTTTTTTTTCAGAATTTTTATTTGGTTCGGATTTAGTTAAATTAAATGAAAATTTTCATCAAACTTTATTCGTTTGCTGATTTATTTTTTCATTTAAACTTTGGAAAAGTGTGAAAACTTTGACCCTAGATTTTAAATCATATTTTTTGTTTATATTGCATTTGCAAGTCAGTAGCATGAATCCAAGTGAAGTTAATTGTTTCAAAAAAATATATATAAATATACAAAGAAACTTTTGTAAGTTTTCAAAAAATTTTCAAAACTTCCGGAAATTGAACCTTAAAATAAATTAAATGGAGGATTATAGCGAAGAAGTGCCGCGTCATATATTACAAAATTTGAAATCGATACTTTTTCAATTTGTCCGTCGCATAAATAGGGGTAATCCCACCGATTCTATTTCTTGCCGGATATTGCACTTTTTTTTTCAACAATAAATTTGCATATCATCTGCCGAGTGAGGGCACACAGAGAAAATCGATCTCGCTGGCCTTTGTGGTGCGTCAAATTTCATGCATTAACCCATTAGAGAATCCTAATTTTCCAAGCAAAATAAAAAAAAAATTTACTCTTACAATACCCATAATTTTCATTCTCTACAATCACGGGTTGAAAAAAGTCCGGAAAAAGAAAAAAAAAAGCACTTGCGAGTAATTTAAAACATATATATAATAAAAGACGACTCTAGCAGGCGAGGCAACAAAGCCGGCATAAATAAATAAATCAGTGATAGCCGAGGGATCAAAGAAACAGCCCCTCGGCTTTATGATATAAATATGAAACGAACCCTGTTCCCGCACCTTCCGGGAAGGTAGCGCGGGCCAACTTTTCTCCCCCTCCCCACGCGATTTGTAAAGCTATCCAGCTTGCCTGCAGGTGGTTTGACGCCCTCCCCGGCGCGCCAGTGATTTGTCTTGACGTCGTGGAAAAGCTGTCTACTCGATTTCAACCTTCCACCACCCAACGTGGTAATGATTGGAATCTTCCTAATTATCTCTTTCCTTGATTTTTTTAATTTTTAATTTATTTGCTTTATTTTAGTATTAAATAAGAGTGTTCATTACAATAAATAAATTTTTAATTTACTCATTTTTTAAGATTTAAGCTCTTACTGATTTGGATTTTAACTTTTCACGTAAATTGTCACATGTGTATAATCCTTTCAATTATTAAGTATTATTCATTCGTATCAAGTGTGGGATTAAAAGTATCAATTTTAATTTTTATAAAATGACAGTTTTTAAAAATTTTATCAAGAAAATGTCTGAAAATTTATTTTTAAGTAGCAAAAAGTGTGTATGATATTTTTAATTAAGAGCAAAGGTTTATTTTTAATTAAATAATGTGAACAAGAGTAAGCTTAATAATTACAATTTTAATTTTTTTTTATATAAGATAATAATGATAAATTCAATCGAAAAACAATTAATTTAAGTTCCGTTTAATATTTAACCAGAACAAAATAAAACAGAGAATTCAAACAAAAAAGCAATAAAAAGTGTGCTAAAAAAGTTTACCTAAATTAAAAGCTTTTAAGTTTAGGTAGAATTCAGGAATGTTTGTTATATGTATGTAAAACTTTTGCCTTTTTATTGAGCTAAATTTTTTTTTGCTTATCTGGAGTTAATGGAATTCAAAATATTAAAAAAATAAAAATAAAGCTTAAATTGAAAACTTTTAAATTGAAACCAGAAAAATGTCAATTACAAAACTATTTCTCACCTTTATGAAAAAGCATAAACTCAAGATGTACTCTAATCTACGTACGTTACAAAATTAATTTTTCAGTTTTTATCGAACTTTCAAACTCTGTTATTCTAGTTTATGTATTTTTAGCAAATATGTCTGTCGAGTAAAATTAATTGCTTGAAATCGACTTCTGAAGATTCATTGAAACAACCAACTATTGAAAAAATAATTTCGTAATAAAGGTTGTTTCTCCGGATCTCGGAATATAAAGAAATTACCCGTAATAGTTCTTACCACACTCGTGTGACGAGCTTGTCTTCTGCATAAATGTATTCTTTGCAAGGTGTGGGGGTGGCTTTTCTTCCAGTCGCTAAAATAGGGAAATAAATATTCATGTAGAGCTTCCACACAGATCAATAAAATATCTAATGTATGCCCCTCTGACTCATGTGAGTTGGATAAGATTTTTTACCGCCATATTAAAAAGCTATTTCAATCGAAAAATGGTTTTAAAAATTTTTATGGCATACTTCAAATTTTGAAAACAAAGGTAATAAAAAACAATGTTAAATGAGAAAAAATATTTTTTCTTGGCTATAAGAAAATATATTAATAAAAAAATGAAAAGAGACGAGGAGCCGTAATTTTCTTAATTTTTTTATGCTTCGAGAAAAACGTTTTGTCAATAAATAATTATAAACCTTGGGATAAAAGGAATTTTTTTCTTCTAATTTTATAAAACTATCTTAGGGGAAATTATAAATAACATACCATAAAAATAGTAATAAAAATAAAATTTATTTATATTTTTCATATCTTAGGCAAACAATATCTTAATTGTACCTGGTAAAATAAATGTTATTTACAAAATAAATGTATTCATTTTCAAGTCACGTTTTTCAACAAATATAGTCAGAATTTGAATTACTCAACCAAGCACAAAAAAACTGCCTAATCACATGGGATTTTCCACAATAAATACGCTTCGAGGTTTAATTCTGTATAAATGTCTTTTTTTATTTTTTTTTTCAACATATGATGAGTCAGCGAAAAAAATGTTATCGCGATAGACATAATTTTATGTAATTCAAAAAAAAGTACACGCCCAGTATCTTTCGGTCAATATCGTCCACTCGAGTTTTTCCACAACCTGCTTACATCGAAATAAAAAAAAAAACTCTTCGTCGTTTTAAATCAAGCCAAACTTAAATCTCCGTTCGGGTTTCCCTTCTTCGATGAAAATTCTCCCCTAGCGCACATATCGAGGGAAAAAGGGACGGGAGGCAAAGGCAGTACGTCATTTCTTTTTCACACAGGAAATTTAACTATCGATTTCTCATTTTTCTACTGGCTTGTGTGTGCGCCTCCTTCGAGCGTCCCGTAAGCGATGATTTTTATTTTATTTTAGGGGCTGATACGTACAAAAGGAGATAGTTCAAGGGGCTGCATTGATAAGCGTTAAATTCTTAAAATTTGTCCGAGTGCGTCATTAAAGTCGGATACAGGACCAGATGGCTCGCAATTAAAAAAAAGTTTTCGGGGTGTGAACGAATGACTGATACAAGTATAGGTTGGACAGGGTCGTCGAGGGTTATCGGGTTTCAAACTGTGGTTTAGGGTTACGGATTGTGGGAGCCAGGAGCTCAGTTTTTGAATGTGTTCGGCGGGATTAAACCAGAGGGTCACATTTGGACGCCGATGGGGTGGAAAATATCTTTCTTTATCTCGATGATTGCGATATCGCCTGTGTTCTGGGGGGATCTTGAATGGTGAATCAGACGCGCTTGACTGGACAACAGTTTAAGTCAATACGTCAGATGTATCTCATTAACGAATGGAATCAATTTATCTTGAAACATGTTAGCATGATTTTATCAATTTTTGTGAAACATTCTGTTTTTAGTAAATACAAATGTTTGTCTGCACTGTATGTAATGATTAGGCATGAATTTTCAACAATGTATTTATCAAACTTTGTAAAATATTTAAGCTTAGGGAAATTTTATAATGAATTTGAAACAAGTGGATTTATCCGGGTAAGCACGAGCTTAAAGCACTATTAAGTCAAGAGCTTTGAAAATTTCGAGGGCTTTTTAACATTTTATTACAGAAAACGAAAATTTCAATCTTTTTATTTCAAATGCATAGAGAAACAGTGCTCTAAAAATATTAAAATCATAAACGTATACATTTTATTGTTTGAAAACATTTAGATTTTATTGGAACATAACTTGTATCATTTTACTATTAAAAATTTTTCGGATCCGAATTTAACAACGAGTAAAACAATAGTTGCAACTGTGTAATCATGACCATAATGATTATCTTATACCCTATAACCCTTCGAGTAAGTAATGATAAGTGTCCTTGACATAACATTATTTTGCACCCATAATTGATTAAATCAATATCATTTTTTATCAAAAACCAATGTAAAAAACTATTTTGAAAAATATTTTAAAATCTTCGATTATTCTAATTCTGTTGAAGTTAGGTTAACTTGCCAAACGCATAAAAAATATTATCAAACTCGTTGTAGCACAACAATCGATGAACTTTCTCTGATTCCGCTCAATACCCCTGCATCCTTTTGGCTTTGTAATTTCACTCGCGAGACGAGTCATGTCAACCCTTCTAACAATGCTCTCTTTCTCTCTCCGACGTTCGATTCGGGCGACGCTTAACAACGTACAATTGTATTGTAAGACCCAATGTGTATGTTCTCGACTTATCGGATTTTACCGGTAAAAATTTTACGGATAATTTTCAAGGATCGATTTAAAACACCAAGCAAATATTTGCACGCGAGTCATATTGGGTTTTGATGGAGTTAACCCTTTGAAGTTACAGTTGGGAAGGGGAAAAAATATGTTTTTCGATAAAAACGGCTTCAAAAAAAGATATTTTTACACGACGATGGTTAAGCAACTATTTGTGTCCCAGTTGAATGACTAAGTGTTCGGCTCTCCATTACACGTAATTATGCAATTTAATTAGTTGAAAAGCCGGCCAGGCGAAAATAGATCAAGCTTCAAAATAGACCATATCGATTGCTCCATACGCGTCTAGAGAATTGCAAACATAATCGGGGCTCGTGAATATTTCGTTTACATATGAAATTGAGACTAACCCATAATGAGGGCAAACATGGGCTGGCTCGACCCTAAAGAATTCACACATGTTTACTCTTTTTAAAGCTCATCACTTTTTTAAAATAAAAAAGTAAAATTTTCAGTACAGCGTTACGCGAGAGAGAGAGAGAGAGAGTCATTTCGATCGTAAATTTAGGAATAGCGGGGGCGCGCGCACGTACGTACGTATAAGCTTCGTATTCATGACCCATATCGCGAGACCGGCTGATATTCAATGAAGCCTATACTACCTTTGCGCCCGCCTGCGGGGGTTATATCGCGTTATGGTGATTTCATTGTCGGCACATCGGCTCAATTATTATGGTAATGTCGGCCTGTACCGCCTGCAGTTCTCCTGCAGTTCTCCCGCCTCGTCTTTTCCACCCACCGGCGGGAAGATTGAAAGTCCATCGGAATGATATTGTGCAGGATCTTTCGACGGCTCGCGGTAATGAAAAAACTCTTGACTTTGACGCCCCGAAACCGAGGGATGGTTACCCATTAAGTTTTATCGTTATTACCGTAGGCGTTCGACCGAGCGGGAATCGATTCTACCCAAGTTTTCGCATGAATACGAATTTTACTTCGGGGATCCGCAATGAATGCCTGATGCGTATTCCAATGCAGATTTGATGAAAGTTATGTTTTCGAGCAGGATGTTGATGTGCGCTGAGTTGCGAAGGATTAAGATTGCTTTTTGAACGTGTGGCCAAAGTTTGTGCCTCGAATGAACAATAATTTTCAACTTATGAACATTTAAAACAAAAGATTGAAATTAATCTGAAAATGGAATTGGAAAAATTATTAAGAGAACTTTAAAAGTCTATAAAATTTTGAATTTTTGATAAAATTTCCCTTCGCTATGTACACGAAATAGCT
Organism: Encarsia formosa; assembly: GCA_038277355.1. NCBI lineage: Eukaryota > Metazoa > Arthropoda > Insecta > Hymenoptera > Aphelinidae > Encarsia > Encarsia formosa. The sequence goes on from CM076187.1 coordinate 3,773,505, forward strand.
ATTGAAGTAGTCTTATCAGATTTTTAAATCTGCATAGCTCGCAGCGAGGTTGCTCATGCGTTGTGATATCCTTGCATACGTTCTACATAAGTCAAATATTTCACAATTTTTTTTCTTGATATCTCAAAAACTTTTTGAAATTTTTTTCGAAAGTATTCGTAAGGAAAATTTCAAAAAGGTCCATTACAAAATTACCTTTAAAATAAAATTTATTTTCAAGTTCAATTAACTTTATTATACAATTACATTTAAAAATTAAGTAAAAACCAAGTAAGATTTATCTCGTTAAAAAAAAAAAAAAAAAAAAAAAAACGAAGCTGAAACGTTCAAACGCCCAACGCCAGATTGAAATCCATTCCAAGTTAGATATTAAAACGTCACCGGCACGTTACAAAGATTAACGACAAACTCCACCATGAAGGTCCATAATTCCAGGGAAGAAAAAAAAAAAAAAGCTGACGAGCCCTACTTTTTATTATTTTCCGCATGTGACTCGATTGCCAATATACCCCGATGATTCCCCGACACAAAGGCGCGTCAGCCGAAAATCCGCGGCTGTTCCCCTTTGTCGCCGCGCTGTAAGTTTGATGAGTCACCCCTCTTGCAGCCTTTTAAATTCCGGGAGCTGGCTTAAACAGCCTCCTGGGGACGCCTGCTAGGGGAGGAATAACAGATTACGGGGCGGTGTTGCTCGTAATTAACGGGATATTTTGGGGGGAAACACGACTTATTTCTTCACTCCGGTTCGACGAAAGTATTACCAGTCTGTGATGTACACCCAAGAGACTTTATTGTTCAAAGAACAAACAGCCTTTGGTAAAAAAAGCCAAGTACGAAGTTTTATCGGGGGTAACATTTTTTTTTTTTTAAAAGGATGATTGGACGATGAATTTTTAAATTGTTTGCTTCCGTTTTAATGGAAGTCGTTATCTGGCGGTGATCAAAATTTATTTCACGTGAACCTAAATTTATCAAATAAAAAATTAATAAAGAAATAAGAATTTAATCGTAATTTCGGAAAAAGGTGTATTTATAAACAATTAATTTTGACGGAACTGATAATTTTTTTCATAGTATCCAATTATTTAGTAGTATTTTTTATTTTTATTGAGAAATTATTTTTCAAAATAATTGGTAGTTCAGTAGGCTATATTAAAAATTTATATATTTTTTTGTTGCAGGTACGTTTAATATGAACTTGGAACTTCATTGCGTTTTTTCTCAAATAAGTAAGTTAAAAATTTACGACTGTTTAAAGTGTAGCTCGTTAGTTGGAAGGAAATTTTAAAAAAACACTTCGTTTAAGTGATGTTTTTGAGCTTTCAATTAGAGATTAAGACTTTCAAAAGCACGGTATACTTCAATTTTGACGATCTTACGTAGTTAAGCTTTATTACAAAGGGTATAGCCGGGTAAGATAGTCGAATCGGCCCTCAGCGCGAACCCCTACAATATATACATCATTCGAAAGGGCATGAAAAAAGAAAATTGTTGGCGCCACCCAGAATTTTTTGTACCCAGTACTGCGCATGCGCTGTCCAAAATAGTGATTTTTAAACTTTGACTTTTAATTCAAAATCTAAGAGGGCTAGAAAAACGCGGTTTGCGGCAAAATTTTGTTTACAAAAAATGTAGTTCAACCATATTTTTTAAATAATTTTTGGCGCCAAATTTAAATTGTAAAGGCTGTTTTTCGAATTTTTTTCCCTAAAAAATGCGATTAAAAAAAAACGGTGATACATACTTTTCTAGAAAAAAAATTTATCATGTATTTTAAGAAAAAATAGCTTTACAAGTTTTTTCAAATTTTTTGAAGTGGTGGAAGACACTTTTTAGGCCAAATTGTTGAAATTTTTTATCTAAATTACCACCTAGCGGCTGCATACTGCATTAAAATATAACAACATTTATATCGCTGAACTACATTTTTTGTAAACAAAATTTTGCCGCAAACCGCGTTTTTCTAGCCCTCTTAGATTTTGAGATAAAAATCAAAGTTTAAAAATCACTATTTTGGACCGCGCATGCGCAGTACTGGGTACAAAAAATTCTGGGTGGCGCCAACAATTTTCTTTTTTCTCAAATCCGCAAGTGGAAAACGTCCTTTTCCATGCGTATGAACAACCAGGGAACCGAGCCTTTTCTACCACAGTTCAATGTACTCTGAACTCAACTGGAAAAAGGCCTTTTCTACCACTGTTGTCGTTTCTCTGCAGCTGTTTACGAAAGAACAGCTAAAGGAAGAAACGAAATAATATACATAGGTATATTATTTTTAAAATGCATAGTATACCGTACTATGAATCACACTCATTTTTACGACTTTAAAACCAATGAGAGATCAAGTGTCCGATTTCCCCCTCGCTTTGCTCGACTTATCGCCGCCCGGCCGCCAGCGGGGGGGATACATGGATACCGCTCCACTGTGTCGCCTCTCATCAGTAAATTATAGAAAATTGCATTGAAATTCAGCGAATTTGAGAATGCACAGGAATATACTATTCATGCCCTTTCGAATGATGTATATATTGTAGGGGCTCGCGCTGGGGGCCGATTCGACTATCTTACCCGGATATACCCTTTGACATGTTACTCTGGAAAATTAACAAAATAAATAAGTTTTCTAGAAACTATGTTACGAAATTTAATATTCATAGTTGGCCTTTGATAAGTTTAAAGTTTAGTTTGGAGCATTGGTTAGCATAATATAATTTCGTAAAGTTGTAAATTAATAAATTTTACAGACAAACCGTGAAAATTTACAAAGTGTGCGGTCGCTGATATACGATGATATTAAATTGTGGAATCATGTAATGAAGCCTTGATAAATTTTATTTAACTAATTTGAACATATATCAAGGCAATCAGGATGATGCTTAATTTATCAGAAAGTATAAAAACAGCAGCCGCAGTCGTTCAGAATCAGAGCTGCATCATTAGCAATTAAAAAATTTATCAATTTCGCAATTTTCTATTTCTTAAATTAATTTCAGAAATATATTGAACTAATGAACTATTAATAAAAGCGTAATTAGCTTTGCATTTAAAATATTTAAAAAGCTCTCGATTTATTTTGAGCTACTTATTAAATGTAAAAATAATTGATCCAAATTGAAAATACTCAACAAATCATTATTTAAACTCGGTCGAAGAATTATAAAAAATAAACAATCGACAGACCAGACAAGCCCCTTGTATATTCGCCCATCTCCTCGTCCGTAATCTATCTCTTGATAATGTCATATCTTGGTCCCTCGAATCCAAGCGAGCCATAAAATCAAAAACAAAGGTCGTCCTACCAGCAAGAGTCGTCCCATGAATCACGTCTCCCGAAAATCCCCTCGTCCCCCGCAGAAGAAATAAAACCCGCAATTTGCGCCCAAGTCTCGTATGCATAAACACAATGGCGGATATGAGCCTGGCCGGGCGTAAATCCAGGGTAAATTATCCCAGAAAATTTTCGAGCCTGGCCTTTGTCAACCTTGCGGTAATGGAAAAAAACAAACCCCCGGAAGAAGAAACTCAAGACATAAATAAAGTATGCAGCGAAGACGCGACGTGTGTGCTTAGGGTGCGGGCTGGAGATTACCCGAATCCCGCATCTGTCGGCTTCATAAAATATTCCTCGTCGCTCGCAATTCCGCGGCTCCCTGCATCGACGCTTAGTCGCGTGCGTCAAATGGGAAGCCTAAACAGATTACACGCTGATTGGGTGGCTCGAGCCGATTTGACCCCCCACCCCCCGCCTTCTCTCGATGTATTCGATCGACGAACGAACGGGGCTTTCGTGTGTGTGTTTATGTACAATGTACGACGACTTTTTTTTCTTTCTTTCTTTCTTCTTTTATCGTGCACTCCGCTCGCTTGTTTTGCTATTCCCTTTTCATGCTGCAGGTGGACTCTTTTTGTCTTCCGAGGTACCATTGTCAACTGTCGCGTGCTGACCTAACAATGGATCGTCGGTATTCCGCTGCGGTTTTTCAAGGATACGCTTGGTTTATTGGGGAGACCTGAATATTCGGCTTTAAAATCTTTCGGAATATTTCTTAGAAGATACTGTTGCTTGCCTTTGAAGTGGTCATGTACTCCCTGTATGTGGAGTGCTAGTACCAGCTGCCCTTTAAATAATGAAGGGTATTTTATTACCGCATTTACGCGGGGATTTAATTTCAAAAGCAAGGAACGCTGAAGTGCGCGTTTGATTAAGCATATTTTTGTAGTTGCAGGCGTTTATGAAACGAGTGTTTTCAATTTAAAATTACTTGCGTAGTAATTTTTATCAACCTGCTTAGTAAAAGACGCTGAAAACATCATAACGATAATCAATTACAATTTACCGTGAAAACGTAATCCGTTGATAGTTTTCTCTGACAAAGAAAATTTTTTTTTTCAAAATTTAATCCATGAGATGTATTCAGCCTTTTAATTTTAAAACCACCACCGCCATAACTCTGAAAAAAAAATCAATTAAAAATGACGAGGCTGAAAAAACTCTCGGAATGTCACTTGAAAAATGATGATAGCCCCGCCAACTAATCCAATTCACAAAGTTTTAATTGCTCCCTTTTTTTTCCCACACACATCGCACTCAATAGAACCCGGGGTTAAAAAAAGAAGGTCGAGTTTCTGAAACAAAAATTAATAAAAATCCCTCTCGCCGCGTAGGCAGGCGCCGGCCAAACGAGAAAACTTTTTCAGTGGGGGGGGTCGGCCCGAAAATTTTAATTTTTCGCACTTCGCCCCCGCAAATGGCTTCCCGGTGGTGCACCCCCTACTGGCGACAGATGCGCCGACTAATTTCCCCACCCTTTTTTTTCCGTTCGACCCTTCTGTGATTGTCTATGTGTGGTATGCGTTTAATGGATGTCTGTAGAAACGAATTCCGTAAGGGTGATTTTTGATGAACAAAGGGGGGATGATGGAGGGGTGGACTGTCGTTTAAAGTTTATCTCGAGCGTCGTGGCGTACGAGAGATTTTATAAGTTTGATAGCTTCGAGTTTACGAGTTTACGGGTAAAATTTATGACATCGTTTCGAGTTTATTTTGTGTCAATTTCACAACGCTCCCGAGAGACTCGACGACTGTAGCCTTCTGTCGCTTTCGGGGCATTGATTTGCTTTTATTTTCATCTTTACACGCACCCCTCCCCCTCGACATTTGGTGCGGATCAAGAGTCATTGTTTCTTTGGTTTGTTTTTGATATTTCATTCGAATGTTGCCTACTATGCCTTCGATTCTATTAGACTCGATTTAACGTTATGTTTCATCCATAGATTCTCATCATTCTAACGTTTAAACGATCAATGTACGAAATTTTTTGATTTTTGATACGTTCGATAACTTTGTGTTGTCTTGCTTGTTCTATATTCTTCGTTTTTTAATCGAAACAACCTATTCGAATTGTCATCACAACTAACTTTAGCTGTTAAACCCGTCTAAACGTTTTGAATAATGTTGTTTCTTTTTCAATATTACTATTCAACAAGCTAGAAATCATACTTTTGGAAAATTGTGAAGTGCATATTACCTCGTTGTATAGTTACATTATCAACATTTAATTTTACAACCTTGTTGGTTTTTCATTTTTTCAAAACTTTAAAAAAGTAGAAATTTACCGTAGATTTAGTAATTATTTGAGAACGTCGCTTTACGGTTACGTTTAGCAAACAAGAGTATATTCTCATCTACCGCAGCTGTATTATTTTCATAAAAGAATAACTTCAATCTGACGTTAATTAAAAATTTATAAACGAAGAGAAGCATTTTGATAATTTAAAATTTTTAAATGATTCTAAAACCAAGAATAGAACTATCCGTTTGTTAAAATTATAAACGTCAAAATGTTGCCAAGATCAGCTTTTATTGAGTCAAGAAAGGATGTAAGCATCCTCTTAATTCGATAACCGAATTAGCGTTAGGCTCGTGAGACGGTTGTAACACAAGCCGGCATGATTTAAAATTTAATTACGCAAGCTAAGTTTACAATTCTCTTGTTGGCGCTTGTGAGCAGCGATCCCCAGATAGCATGCCGTGTTTTACAGACGCGGGGGGCGACATTTCGTGTTGGCAAGAATTTCGAGATGTTTGCCTTCAGCCTCGTTTAATTTCAAGGACTATGGACGTATCAAAAAAAAGATAATTATTGAACCAACGTGTCTATGGTTTCATAAGTGCGATTAGTAAATTGATATGGCTCATTAACGTCGGGTAAGGTGACCCAGCCATTACAGTACACGCCGCATCTGTTTACAGGATTGAGATTAATAACGCCATATGGGCTTTCGTCTTGGGTGACATAACACCGTCCGAAATGCACAACTGGAGTGGCAAATTGGTGAATTAATAGTGTATTACGCCGGTACCAGTGCTCCCAAGCGTGAAGAAAAAAAAAAAAAGATCCGTATGGGCACGGAATCATCTCAAGCGTGTCCCCCCCAACGCATTGAGGCTGGGGATCTTGACACGAGTGCGGTGGGCGTGTTTAAGCTCTGGCCCGCGGGGTAGGAAAAAAATTTCCCCGGACGCTGGAAAATTTGAGACATGTGGCATGTGATTTACGTTATTGGGGTGATTACCTCGCGGCTTGTTGACTTTACCCGGGAAATTGATCGGTTTCGCGGAGTTGAATTAGATTTCAGGATGATCTACGTTACGTATGACACGGTACGAGTTGATTTGAAAAATTTGTAGTTTTGATGATAAGAATAAGGCTGGTGCTCGTTTGTTCGAAATTTATACATTCGTGACAGGTATTGTGTGTGTTTTAATGGAGTTAAAAACTTGTCCGGATTAGTTAAGTTGAGATTCGATGCAGGTCAGCCGAGTTTAACGGAGTTATTTCAAACTTAATAACAATATTTATTACGCGTAGTCGATCTATAGTCCAACCTAAATTTATGACTTGGCTTTGTAATTTTTACAGTAATTTATAATTAAAGTCAAATATTACGCGATACCGAGTTTGTTTAACCATAATTAAACATGACATTACATGTGTTCACGCTAATTAGGAAGAAAAAATGATTTTTTTTTTTTCGAGAGAGCTTCTCTTTGGAAGGTAGCTGGTATCACGCTCGGATGTACATACCTATAGTCGGAGCCATTTTCATTTGCAAGGAAGTAAAATCCAGAAATTATTTCATAACTCGAGCAAACTTTTTCGTTCAAAAAGTTCTGCTAATTTAAAAAGCCTACGAAAGATCCTTAAAATGAAACGCTACTACCCAATCCGTGCTTTTAATTTTTACTTCGCAAAAAAAATGTTCTTTTCCCTCTATTTCTCTACACCCTTCACTAAATTTTCAAAATAATTTTTTCATACTTAGCAGAACCAGTTTTAAAATATTTTTTCGAAAAAATGACGTACAGAAAGTAAGGGATTTTTACGTTGTTTGAGGATAAATAAAAAATTTTCCGACCGCTTATTTAAATCCAAAAAATCATTTTTCAAATTTTAAAAATATATTTTTAGTACAAAGCTTTCGATAACTTGTAACCAACTCAACTTTTTCATTGCTTGTTTTGAATTTTTTGAAAGAATTAATGCCACTGATCAACAATGTTCAATCCACAATGGTAATCTCAACGTTTCATCGCGAATAAAGTCCGTGTCACAGTAACGAATGACAACGGTTATCGCCAAAACAAAGAAACTTTTTCCCGGCCTAATCCCCAAACTCGAATGATTGAAAAAGGCCCATCACCCGTTCAAAGGTTAATCTTCATTCTCCGGCTTAGCGACATTCCCCCGAAAAGAAAGCCTCTAATACCCAACCGAGATCCGCATCATTGTCAAATAAGCATTCATCCTTGTTCAATCTACGGTCTCGATCAAATTATCCATCTGGCAACATCGCGCTGTGTACACAGAGAATCCTCGGATCTAATTAAATCTCTGATATCGCGATCAATGCCAAAATCCGAGAGAAAAATTCACAAAGAGTCACATTTAGCCCCGGTTAAGTCGCAGTCTCGATTATAATTAATCCGGGTACGCTCCCACCGCTTTTTCTTATCGAGCCCCTCGCCTCCCCAAAAAAGACCGGCGAGAATGAGCAGGGGCTGGAAAAAGGGACCAGAAAGAAAGATCGCCGCCGATAAGTTTCGGCTGGGAAAATGGAGGAGAGAGAGAGAGTTTGCCTTTTAGATTTTCGGGGGCTTTTGGGTGCACCCGGGGCCAACGAGAAATGCTCCCTTTCTTCGGTCAAGTGGACCGGCTGTGTACAAGGCTGGAATGAAATTTCGTAACTAGTTTAATTTTGCCAACGAGATAGCGTCATTTTTTTTGGGGTTTATAAGCCGTTTTATGAATAAATATGAAGATATTTTCGTATACGGAGTCATATATGACAGGTTAGGGAGCTGATTTGGGTCAAACAAATTTTTTATTGAATGGAGAGTTATCAGTTAATTGAAGATGCCATTTTTAAACGCGAGAAAAAATGACACCTTTCGGATTTTGATGGAGTGGTCTTTAAAATTATATGATCTGAAAACCTGTAAGTATTTGAATATAGTTAACTTTATGCCAAGCGCAGCTTACGTCAGACAGTTAGCTTCCACACTCGGAACAGGAAGCTGTTGCTTTGCTCTTCCACTGCTCTAATTTCACTTTAAATTAAGATTAATTAGATTGTTTTTATTTATTAATAAGTCGTAGTTGATTCACTTAAACTCTGTTTCACTCTTATTCCTTCGCGACTTCAGTTTTTACTTTAAAATTAACTCTATTCTTCAACAGTAGGATTTATTGACAAAATTGATTTCCTCAGATATATATAAATATTTTTTTTTAGAATCCGTTCCAGAAAAGTTTGAATTTAATATAGTTTTTCTTGTTTTAAAATAATTTTTTTGAAAACTATACAAAAAAAGGCTAAAATAAAACTATAAGCTAAGTTTTACAATAAAATTAATTACGTTCAAAAAGAACACGAGGTATTGTTGTCAAAGTGAAAATTTTTCCTTTCTCTTTTTTTTCCATGCTCATATTTTACTGCTTCTCTGATTTTTTCTCCAAAAGATGACGTTTGGTTCTATTAAAAGACGTTTATCTAAGGTTCTGACAACTCGATGATAAGCAATGCATTCACCCGTCCACCGAGATTTCTTAAAAGCGTCGCGTGCGCTTTGTTACGACTAGGGCTAATTCAACTAACGAGCCCTTTTTTCGGTTTAATTCTGATTTCCAGTTTTTGATAAAGCTTGTGGAGCCATTTACTATTCCTTTATTTCTTTGTTACCTTTCGATTCTTATCGCGTTGCATAAAGCAGAGTTTTTAGAAATTTGAATGGAAGTTGTTGCACAAAAAAAAGCTTTTGCGGTAGCAGCTTTTTTTATTTAAAATTAAAGTTCCTAGACTTCTCGTACAACATGTTACAAAAAAACTTTTCGGTGTTTACGACTTAAAATTAGTGTGCACATTCATAAAATTTATCTCTTCAAAAGTTAATTAACTTGTTAAGAATATAAAGATTTGCACTTGTCTTTTGAAAATTTCATAAAACTTTTAACAAGTCTCTTTAATCTAAGCTTGTTTTACGGGCTATAAATTTTGAGATGATTTTTGCTTTCAAAGTTTGTCAAACTCTTGCAAAGTTTTATGGCACTTGTTCTTCGGACATTAAGGTTGTAGCTAGGTCAATTACTGTAAATTAAAAATAAATAACGTGATTTTCTAGTAAAAAAAAGGTGATAAACTGTACGATAAAAGAGCAGAAACAACAAACTTTGTGTATTAGTAATCCAAATTCAATTTGTTTAAATTTAAAGTCACTGTAAAATTACTTGACTTATGGACAATAGTTTTTTTTTTATTTCCTCTACAGTGAGCATAAAAATAATTTCAGAAAATTTACTGAAACTATTTTCTAAAGTAATTTTCAAAAGCTCTTTTATGAACTAGAATTTTTCAAAAGTAATATAAAATAGTTTCATTTTTGAGAGAAAGAGCTAAAAAATATCATTGCTAGAAGTGGTACGGTGGTTAAATAAATAAAAAGAATCCACGAAATAAAACTGCTGGCCGTAGGATTCATAACAGTAAAAACAAAGGTTCAAATAAAAAAAAAATACTATCGGCGAGTTGAAAAAAGCATTTGTGATTATTTCTGCTTCAAAAAGTTGAAAAATTCAGTGTACCGTACAAAATTTTCGTTGTATAGTCTTTCCCATGATATCTTATATTTATTTATTGTTAATTCTCATTGTTGTCATTACCACTACTTTAGTAGTATTATTATGATGTAGTATCAAAAATCATTATTTTACTAAACTCTCAGAGCCTTGCAACTTACAGAGAATAAATTATAATTATCCAAAAAAAAAAAAAAAAAAAACAATAAATCGAAGCAAGCCCGGTCCCCAAAAGGATCGAGAGCACCAGAATGTCGCGTGTCAGCGGTAGCACGTGTAAGTTAGTGTAGACCGTCAGGGCGATAAATTGAGAGAAAAGAAAGATTAAGAGGTGGCAAAACGCTTTCCGGCTCGTGCACTCCTACATGATGGATGAGCTTTTTATCTCAGATCGACCTTCGTTAGCCCACGTGCCTGCTGGTTCGCGTACATTGACAACTTATTTATCCTTCTCTCTTTACAACTTCGGTAACTCTTCTCCGATACTCTACTAATCGGCTTGGCGTACGCGAGTCCATTATCGCTGCGACGTGGGTTTTTAATGGGTGCACTTGGGATGCCTATTTTCGTACCAAACGTAAAAAAATATTTTTTTTGTTTAATTTCTCTGATTGTATAATGAGTTGCGGCCTAGAATGATTGCTGGGCTTACGAGACTTAGGATTTATCCTCCTTATATTGAATATTGAATATTAAAATATTAATTAAGTACCTCAACGATTGTAAACTTAATATATATGTAGATTCGTTTATACCTCATGAAGTATATTAATTTATTCTTCATTTCTCTGATTTACTATCATCTGCTATGTTTCCTCGACGTAAAATTCATCCTCGTAATTAACAGCAACCGTGAAATCAGAATATTACTGTTGTTGCCATTGAGAAGATGAAATTATTTTGTTTTTACTCTTGACCTGGAATACCTCTGGTTTTAATCTTTCTGCGTGGACTAATGATTAATTAAAATAAAAAAAATAAAACCAAGTGTTTTGTTTCTTAACCTATATTTTCAATTAAGTCCACGCTGCTAATTAGAGCTGAAAATATTTTATAAAATGGGGTGACGTAAAATAATAATCACAACAGCTCTGGTTGTAATCAGAATAAGTCGAGTGTCGCAGGTTTAAAATTGGTAGTTTGCAACAGCTTACTTTTCGAAAACATTTTTGTACGTTGGTCTTTTCAATTCCCTGAATTGCTAAGACTTTAACAAATTAGTTTGATTATTTCCATGTTCTAATAATGTTAAAAGATCCAAAAAAATAAATTTAAATTAGAATTTTCAAGTGGAGGAAAATTTTTCTGATTACGTCTCCAAAGTAATCGATGGCTGTAATAACCGTAATGAGAGTTGATTGCAGCGTGAAAATATCTTGCTCGAGATCTAATTGAAAAAGCGCTGCCCCGGCTAGCCAACTTCAATTTTATCATTTTAATTCAATTAACGTGAAATAAATTCACAATGAGATAATTGAGAATAAGTTTAAAGTTCGTTACTACACGGGTAAAATTTTTCAAAATTACTCTGTAGTAAAGATTTTTTTTAGTCCTTTTTTAAAACGTTTTAATTTAAACTCTCTTTTTGGCGGACTATTTACGCGGGAGATAGGATGGAAAATTTAAATAAACTGAGTTCAGAGATTCTCTCGTTGATTGCTCGTAGCCTATATTACTGAAAACGATTGACCATGTAAAGACAGGCGGAGTGGAAAAAAAGTAGAAAAAAAGAAAAAAGGAAAATGAAAGTGTATCGATTAAACGAAAAGGTTTTACTTGTTGAAAGATAAAAAAAGGCTTGTGTGATGAAGGCCTTTGGGGAAAAAAAAATAGCGCGAGAATCCAATTGATGAAGACAAAAGGGTGGTAAATGAAATAGAAATGTTACGCAAAATGTTTGAGCTCTGAATTTTATCTTTTGGAACTAGAAATTACTTGATAAAAGACTTTTAACTGAATATTCATGAAAGTTATTTTAAAAATTCGGAATTTTATGTCTGAATATTGTACACGTGTACAGTTTGACCTTTAAAGTTGGATAAAATTGGCCATTTACATAAATGTTGATTCAATCTTCAACCATGATTTTTTTTTGAAATTTGAAAAAAAAATTATTTACTTTTTCATTATACTTACGCGTATAAGCCGAAGAAAAAACAAAAAGAAAAGCCAAGCCAAGATTTTCATATTTCCAATTTCAAATTTAAACAATTCAGCTCCCCACTCTTTCCGGATTTTTGAATTTCAAATAACGTCAAACACCGTAAATGGCAAAACTGAGAGTTAGATAAAAGGTGAGATAAGAAGAGCAGAAGTGAGGTAAAGAAATCACATATTCCAAGAAGTTTTACAGCGTGCCTTTGTGAATTAAGTTGAAACTTTGCTAAAGTGCAAAAACAATACCCAAAGAATTCTTAACCGAAAAAATAAAGAAAGTTCAACTCGCACAAGCAATGTTAATTATTCTTCTTTCACTTGTACGCAAAAGAGGGTGGTCCATCTTGTCTAAGGGTCTAAATCACACAAAGTGGATGTTGCAGCTGAAGGAAATGGTCTTGCATACAAGATCAAAGGAGCCGATGTAAGATGTCTAAAGGTTGTCGGTTTAGCAAAAGGCCGTTGTAAGGGTGCCAGGAAAGGGAGAAAGAAAGAGAGGCAAAGAGTGACGGAAATAAAATGACAGCGGCTCTTTTCACCCCCCGCCGCGAGCAGTGTTCATTTTCGCGGGATTCGTATATAAACTGAATGAACCACTTCACAGCTGGGCTCAATCGACACCACCGCTTATGATGTCGGCTTTTATTTGAATACCTTTCAAAGCTTCAAAGCTAGCGACACTCTGAGAGTACCAATAGAATGATTTGATTACTTTGGTATGTCTAGTAAAGAATTTTCAAGGTTCATTACTAAATTTTGATCTATCAAAACTTTATTTGAATTTGTCGTTTTCAAAAATTATTGGTACGTAGTATCAATCCACATATGGCTCAATTAAATTTGAAAAACAAATTCTCGGATAAAAAAAGCTATTACCACAAACTAAAGCTAACAAAATCTAAATGACCTTTGGAAAGATCCACGGGTTCGAACAGTAACTCATCCTGTTTTATTTGTTCTAGCGATATTCCTTTTTTCGCTGATACCATCATATCAAGTTTCCGCGTTTGAAAAAGCCGGGCCAATACCGTTAACAAACATCGCTCAATTTGTACCGGCTTCAATTTCGGAGCTACGGTCAAAAAAAAAAAAAAAAAAGCAAAAATCGTAACGAAGCCAATCGGCCAGCAGGGGCATTAATCAGCGCGAACGATGTAATACGGGTTTGGCTTGCGGGAAATCGAGTGCGTCGGTAATTGGCGGAAGAGTCATCACCGTCGTCACCTTTATTTCTTTCGGGCGGGTGACCCATTTGAAAATTTTACGAGCCGCAGGCGATCCCTTGTTACCCGTCCGTTTTATCGAGGCCGAACTGCGGGCCTTTAAGGGTTGATAACCCATAATTGCGATTTATCGTCCCTCCATCTGACGTGGGAGAAACGAGGTGGCGTGTTTCACGGGAATTCACGTGTTGATTAAATGCTTTTTGTGTGTGCACCGCGCGCCTGGGAGGCAATTTCGCGGTTCATTTACTTTTTTTTTTTTGCTTTTTTGGAAAAAGAGCCGAATTTAGGCATGCGTGGTGCCGTTAAAAGTTTTTAATACAGCCGCGAATGTCTTTTGGTGGAGGACTATGCCGGTTGGGTAATTTAAACGACTTTATTAATGGCCTTCGGGGGAAATTTATTAAGATTCATTCTTATTTCATGACGAGTGCGTAAGAGGCTTGACGAAGTTTGAGTGGTCAAAGTGAATCTGGAAGATATACGACGTCATTAAAAAGTTCATGGGGTCTCGTTTCATTTTTATAGTGTGATTGTGATGCGATAAAAATTTTATGGAAACTTTACGCTTTTAAATATTACGACTGCAATGATTTTTCATTTTTCTGTTTCAGGTAATTTGATTATGGCTATTTGTTCGCTTGAATATCATCCTTTCGATGCTTGTACGTAAGTCTCTATCACGTTTACTCTGCAAACAATAGTTCCAAACAAAACTTTTTATTTCACCAACATGTATGATTTGAGCAATTTTCGTTGATCAAACACAGCTTACGCTTGAAAGAAATTTCATTTAAAAGAAAATAAAAAATAAATTTATGAATTCACGGGAGAAAAAAAAAAAAAAAGATTTGACGTGTTCCGGTAAAAACTTTCAATCACAAATCCAGGACGCAGACAATTCAAAAAGCCATTTTTCAGTATACTATAAAATTTAAATCTATTTGCGTGATGTACGTCATTTCTGTAATATCGAAACTCTGGTTAAAATTAATAAAAAAAAATCAGGAATCATAAGCAGCACCGAGTATCCGGAAATTCCTGGCAAGCGGGTCGTAAAATTAATCAAGGCAGAAGAGCGACGCGCGACGCTTCCCCGCTAAACATTACCCGGGAATATGGAGTGTCAAGCGTCTAGGGAAGAGAGCCTCGAAATCCAATAGATTCCAGCGGTTGTTCCGTTAATTGAACGGTTAACGCGCGATTATACGAGATCGTAGGAATTGAAAGACAGAATCGAGGTCAATCGCCCGAAGGTACACATCCAACGGCCAAGCGTCATTTCATCTTGAGAGCCAGGCTACTTTAACCCCTCCACCCGAAATTAGGAGATTTGGCTAATCCTGTTTTGGTCAATTGTGGCTCGAGATAAAAAAAAAAGTATAGAGGGTTTTACCGGACTTTTTTATTTCGAAATAAAAAGATATCCTTGGAGATAAGGGAAGACTTTGGGAGGTTTATTTTGAAAGTTAAAGCTGGATTATGAATGTTGGCTCAACGTTTTCGAACAAAAATCGTTCGGTTAATCCAATGAGTCGGATGATTGATGAAACGCGTTTAATTTTTTTTTACGCCTCAAAACATAATGACAAATTTTTGATCGAAAATATCACTTGATTTAACGCTCGTGAAATTTAATTCAATCGTTAATGTTTACCTATTCCGCTTTTCGAAACGTTGACTTTATATTTTATCAAGAAACTTGATAAATGACGTCAGTGATGTCGTTAATAATAAATCAAAGTAAATAATTGAACGGTTCGAAAATTAAATTACCTACAAATTTAATAACCCAATCACGTCTCTGAAATTTCAAAATAATCAATTTAAAAAAAAAAAAAAGCTGTAAATGGATGTCTTACCGACAATACGAGTGGGAGTTTCATTAATAAGTAGTAAACGCGTGAAATAGTCAGACGCGGGAGTTTCAAAATGGAAATCACGGCTCAGGAGAGACAGAGTGAGAGTTTTGAACTTTTTGAATGCACTCAAACTTTGATGGGAATCACTTTTACTAGAATTAATATAACGAGAGGTGTGCGTAGCGTTTATAACGAAATAAACTAAATCCTGAAAGACCAGAGTTATTTTAATAAAGCTAATGGAAGCTTTCTGAACAAATTTTTTTTTCCACCAAAGAAAAAATATTCTCTTTGAGTCAAAAAAAAAAAAAATTATTCTCCACCTCATTTTGATCATTTCGTTATGAGATCTCGCGTCGGTTTAATTGAAACTCCATTAATAATACGACCGTGGCGAGGAGTCGAGTGTCGCTCCGGGAGAATAAAAAAGTACTTTTCCCTCTTTTTTTTTCTTTTAATTAAGGTCGTACAAATTAGTTTGACCAAGTATCCCGGGCGTAAGCCGCAGATGCTAAACTTTTAAGGGTGTCCACCGAGCTTAGAAGTTTCGGGTGGATGGCGTACACTTACGTAATTGCTCCGCGAACGCAAGCAATCACCAGAACAGCTTAAGCTTGTCCCACAAACTCACGTCATCCTTGCGAAAGAAAAACTTTCCGGCCAAAAAAAAAGCTTGCACTGAAACTCTTTTCCTGCCAACCGTCGGGGAAAAAAACCCTTCCTTTTCAAGCATTACTAGAAAAAAATGAAGAAAGTAGCGCGAGTTCTGGATAAAAAAGGCCACCGTCGAGTTCTCTCGCTTGCCATTCTGGTTTCCCTTCGACGCGGGACAAATCAAATAAACGGCGGGAAAATTCAAGTTGTATTCTTTAAACGGCAGCACGCAGCTGGTAAAACTAACGCAACTTCAAAATCCCGTGCAGGGGCGTTAATTTAGCGTCGACGTTGCTCCTAGCAGCCACTTGATTAAACGGACACCGTCGCGCAAAATTTAATCTTCTTCTTCTTCCACTTCTTCGTCTTGCGTAGTCTGCTCCAATTTGGCAAATAGTTACTCTCTCTCTCTCTCTCACTTTTTTTTCTCTACGAATTTCTCGTTAACCAAGAGTACACTTCTGGGACTTTTTGCTTTCTCTCTTTCGACGCCTTCTGCGGCCGACTACTGCGTTGCATCGTAATGGCAAGAATGGAAATTTTAAATTACACCGAAATCTTTTCTTGTAAGGCGCGAATTCAAAAGAAAAATTTTCATCCAACGTGATGATAATCGATTGGATACTTTGAAATGCTCTAATGACTCAGTTTAGCTTTTTCAAATTCTGATAAGTTCGACCAGAAAAAGTAATAATTTTCATATTATTTGTTTGATTAAGTTTATTGAAAAAGTTTGAAACTCTCAGATGAATTATATTTGTTCGAGAAGAGGTTTATCTTGAAGCTCTTACGAGAAATGATTGAATTTGATGTGCACTAAGATAATAAGCTTTCGTGGAATTTAAATCAAGTTTATTGATCTAATAGCTTCGGAATGCAATAAATCAGTAAGAACTCAAAAGTTTCATTTTTCATCACTTGAAAAATTTAATAAAAAAAATTTTTTTTGTAAACTAAGTGTAGTTACGATGTAGCGCGAAAAATCCTGGTAAAAAAACCAAAATTCGTTGACTTTATGAAAATTATGTCAAGGTGACAGCATAACTATAAATTATATTCAAAAATAATGAAATTCATTTAAATGTGAACGAAGCACAAAATCTTGCGTATTCATAACCAACATCAAGCCCGAACAATCAGGCATGATTGTAAAGGAGATTAATAATGTTAGTAATATAGTTCAAAGTAGGATCAAAACTCACCTTAATCACGGGAGCAGCGTTAGGAGCATTGAAAATAAATTAAATTTCCTAACACGGTGGGATGAAATAGATCACGGCTTACACGACCCGACAGCCATTCAAGTGAGAATGCGAGAATTCGTGTGCTCCGCAGCTGTGCTCCAGACACGTTGGTCGGCTGCCACCGATCCAAGTGTCTGAAATGGACAATGGACCGGGAGAATACCCCGAGGATGAAATTAGACGCGCCTGATGAAATACCCGCTGGCTTCTTGATCGCCTTTTTTTTTTAAACTCTTTTTTTGCGTTAATCGATGTTTATCAGATTTTTGAAATTATTATTCGCGCCGGGAAAGTTGCGAGGTGTCTTTATGGGCTAGAATTGTTTTTCAGTGGCTCCGCTTAACGTAAACTTTTCCTGGAGTATGAAACATTCGATGAGTTTCTAAGTTTTGGTAGAGCGCGCTGGTAAAGAATGGCGTTTAATTATTATAAATTACGAGCTTCTGGTAATGAAAACTTGATGAAAAAATTGATTCATAATAGTTTTTTTTTTTTTTTTTTTTTTTCGTAGAAAAGCTGTGAAATCCTTGACTTAATTTGCATTGTATTGTTGAAAATTGTAAGCTTTTTTTCAATTAATCATCAATTAGTAACTTTATTCTGTAGTTTAATTACTTTTAAGATTTTTAACAAAGCTTTGAAAAGTGGTTTTGAATTTTTATTAAAAATAAATAACAAAAGTTATTTGTTACTGGAAACAGACTTTTTACCACAGTTGAAATTAATAGAGCATAACAGCTTTAAAAAACGTTTGCGCAAGTTTTAGCTTGAGTAAAAAGTATTGTACTATACTCTTGAAGCAAAGTTTTGTTTGATGCTTTACTTTGGCTTCAGATTTTAATGACAAAAAATTTTTTTTTAAACAATGTTGCCATTCAGCAAGTTTATAAAAATTACATGATACTCTTTAAAAATCGAATGAATATTCTACATTCATTTTGGTAAAACTCATTCTTTAAACTTTAGTCATGAATCGTATTAATTACTTGTAGTACAATAAAAAAAAAGATTGAAGAGCCATAAATTTCAAATTAAAATGATGTCTTAAAATCTCGAGTCATTAAGCCCTTGCGCAAGAGTTATCTTTCTTTTTCATCTCGGAAAAAAAAGTAAAGAAATTACGTTTTTAATTTCCAGAGATATGATAAAAATTTCATTAAGACGAAACATGTGTCTCTGAAAACAGACGCCAACAATTTTATTACGATAAAAAAGTAGTTAAGCTTCTTAGACTGAGAGAAGATGATTGCACAAAGTCTTAAAAAACAACTGGTACATTTTTTCGCAATCAGTCCTTTACTTTTTATTTAACTTTACTCAAACTCGAGTAAACAAATTGCAGTAAATAAATGTTATCTCATCAAGAGTACCGAAATTGATGTAAAACAAATAATATTTAAAATTATTCAGTCGAACGCTAGAGAATCATTTACCAGAACAAATATTGATTAAAAATTTCGAACGCGAAGGGGTAATAATTTACTCACGGTAAATATCTCAGGCGTGGTTGTAATTAAAGAATAATCAGGTACCGAGCGACCGACGCTGGAAATAACTCAGCGTCAAATTACTAAAGCTGGAGCACATAATTTTGATATTTCCCCTACCTCTACTTCCACCGCGCGCGCGGAATGTTAATCAGTCAATTCGGAGTAAAAAGCGACACGTCCAAATACTTAATTATGCAGCCGACCGCACTATCCAATTTCGGCACCTTCGAATGCCGGGGCGATATCGTAAACCAAGCCGTATCTTTTTCCCTGCAGCGAGAGCCAATTTTCGTAAAATTTCGGCCCCCGAGGCTTCATTACATTGTCTCTCGGGCGATTGCCTTGGAAATCTCACCTCGGCAAGAAATCGAGGACGCTCGGACGGCAAAAAAGGTTAAGGACTCGGGGACACAGCTCCGGGGGGGAGGTTCAAGCGGAAGGAAATATTGTGACAAGTAACCCCGGCCTGGGATGAGATATTGCGGAGACCTTTTTTTGGGATATACCAGCGCGGAGTTGGGGGAATTTATGTCGCTGGAAATGGGACTGCGATTATTTCTGAGATTAATTGTTGATTGCAACGTTATTTATTGGATTTTCTGAGCTCTTTTTGGTCGCCACCCCCTTTCGAGACAAAAAATTTTTATAATTCTCACGAATAACGTCTCAAAGATAAACGGACTTTTGTTTCTGACCTTACGTATATTATATCTAATATTTTTGACACCGTTAAATAATGTTTATAAATTAATAAATAAATAATTTGTATTTATATAGAAAAAAAAAATTGTGAAATCTCATTTTTGAGTCTTTCAAATGAGCAAAAGAAAATTTTTTTTTAAATGGATGCCGAGAGAGATACGAAAGTAGTAGAGTTCTTTATATTATTGTTTTATTTATAGAATCATCGAGCATATTAAGTGAACCTGTACAATGATTTGTTTGAAACAATTCAATGTCTTCAATTTCGAGTGATTACAGCAAAACTATTGTCTAACGTAAAGCTTGAAGCCGTGGAAAAACTGTATAATCATAACAAATGGTCAATTTTTTAAATTTTTTATTGAATAAATTGTTCTTAAAATATTAAGGATAAGGAATTGATTAACTATTTCTAAAAGCGGTATTGGAGACACGATTCAATTGAGTGATCAAAAATAAGTCTCGTCACTTGTTCGGTGGTTCGTTTTCCAATAATTACAAATTTAAACGACGCTGTCGTTAGGAAGGATCAAAGATATTACATTGACAGAGGTTAGTAAAATTATCTTATTTTGGAAGACGTATTTTGTTAGCTTTTTGCACATGTCTTCATTCATCAAAATCAAATGAACCGAATAATTGATAAACCGAGACGTAAATGTACAAGTTTGAGAACCAATCGATGTAAAGTACAAGGCGGTCCAAGGGAACTTTCGGTGATCGATTTTAATTAAGCCTCGCGATCGTATCAGTCTGTAGCGCACCCAAGCTGTTGTTCAATAATATAACGCAACAAGCTCGTAGTGATAGCGTAATCTGTCCGCGGATATTTCACCTGGTGAACGTAGGAAGTATAATCGCCTTACAAAGGAAAAATAATCGGCGAAGCTGCGGCACACGTGGATTAACTCCTCGTAAAATCGATGAATCGCCCGAGCGAGGCCTTGGTGTTTTATTTACCAGCCCCCGCAGGCCTGAATTTAACGCGCGGGGCGGCGTTTTATTGATAATTAATTGAACGGTCCCGAGAGATAAAAACCGTCGGACTTTGCAATTAAGGCTAATGAGGGATAATATTAACACCCGGGGCTGTTTGCTGAGCCGTGTTTGGTTGGCACTTTCAAATTGTCCCTTTTTTTTATTCTGGTTTTAACCAATTGGGCGTTCATTTTTCCCAGGGAGGTATAAAAAATCTGCAGGTATTGTTTGATGGAATTACTGCTTTTAGTATTTCAATTTGTTTGATTGATATTTTTGCGGCCGCGGAATGGGTATGAAATTTTTATTCGTCCTGTAAAAGCTTGATTTAATTTAAAAACCCGAGGTCGCGCCATGTTTTTTTATCAAAACAATGAAACGATGAAAACAATTTCACGCAAAATATGCTGCCTAGAATTTATGCTTGGAGTAGAAAAAAAAAAGGGTTGTCTATGAAACGTCAACGCGAATATTTCAAAATATTCGGTTTTTTTTACGAGTCAACTCGTTTCGCTGATGACAAATATTTATGCACAATTTGCCCGCATATGCATTGAAAAACCATATTTGAAATGTAGATTGTGAGGTGCTTGTCTGAATATAAATATTTTATCATTCTAGAGCGTGTTGCGTACATTGAAAACATATTTGTCACTTGTTATGACCACGTCGAGTTTATACGAGATGAAAAGTAAAAATTTGCTCAACGCTTGCGTAAGTTCTTTCTTCTATATCTCTCTGATTGATTGATACAATCATCGAAACATTTAAAAATAAACCTTTTTAGTTTCGAAGCAACGTAAATTTTTTAGATAAATGCAATGGTTTATTTCCGAAGCCGGGCTGGTAATTGTTCTTCTTACGCAGCGTTTATTTTCGTGGCGCGTTTTTCTGCTGATTTTTTGTTGAAAATTTCAGCTCGCCCCAGGTCTTTTGTTCATCAAAATGAAGGACCGATTGTTTTTGGGGGGGCAAGGCAAAAAAGCTCGGCACAATGCTTCAGCTCGCACATCGTTAAATAATTCACGAGCGAAAGGGCAGCTAATTCTCGGAAGATGTTCCGGTTCGCCGAGACTCGAGATGGAAAAAAACGATTTTCAAAAAATTTTGCGACCGTTGAAAATATTTTTTCCGGCCGCTTCTTCCAAACAAAAAAACGAACCGCAATGAATCTCTCGCTTTTGAAATATCAATCGGAAGTCCGAGCCTCACTTGCGAACGGGTGAAAAAAGAGCCGGCTACTACCCTTTTGACTTTGAAAAAATTTTTTCAGCGGAAAAAAGAGCACCGAATAATTGAGACGAGAGAGCGAGAATAAAAAAATAAAATAAAAAAAAAAAAGAGCCGCGCGATACGGGGGGATGAGCGATGCGTGCAGGGGAATATTTGTCGCGCCGCGAGGCTAATTGATTGCCTGGAGAGCCGATCCATCCATGAAGCGCTTTACAACTCGACTGCTCTGGAATTCTTGATTTAGTTTTTTTCCCACCGATGGATTAAATTTGCTTCCGAAAGTCCGATTTTTGGTTCCAATGATTAGACCTCAAGTACGTACTCTCAGGGAGCTTTATGATGCGTAAGCCATAGTAACGGTCAGCCTCGGGAGAAATGAAAACTTAAATCTGATTAGCCGGTGCAAAATCAATCAATCAATCGATTAAAACTTGACCTGGAACTCAATCAAACGCGCGTCTAATAAGCTTATGATAAGATGATTATAGAAGTTTGATCGACTCGATTGCGTCAAATTCAAATGTTGCTTTCACCTGCTCGTTGATCGATATCTAACTCTTCCTTTTAAAAACTCAATTTTTTGGAAAGATTACTTGCGTATTTTGATTTGAAAATAATAAAAAATAAAAGAACCAGAGTTTACGACATGATATTTGTGATGGGGTGATTTTTCAATCTTTCGAAGTCCGATTTTGTACTACTAACGTTGAAAATGATGTACGTGACATAAAACAACACTGTTTTATCATGAGATATTTTGACAAAAATGACAGGTTTCACAGGTGAAGAATTTTAATCATCGGATGTGGTGGAATAATCTACAACAGATGTACTTTTTTTACTCCAGTTATGATTTATAATACCTTTAGTACAAATAATATAGATTGATGCCACGATCTCTTACAGTTTTTAAAAAACTGCATCTACTTCAGTGAAGAATAATGTATTTTAATTTTTGAAAATCAGCTGATTTGTTTATGTGATAAATAATAAAAATATATGTATCATTTATTTGGTCAGATAAACTTAAATCAGCAGAAGTTGTACCTGTTCATATATCAGGTGAGAAAACACCTATGAATAATTATAGACCAATATCTAATTTCTAACGTGGCTAAAATCTTCGAGAAAAGCATCTACGATAGATTACTCTCGTTCATGACCGAATTTAATCTCTGGGCTGCAGTTTGGTTTTGTGCAAGGCTGCGCCACTGGATTAATCACGAATATCATTTTAGAAAACCCAGACAAGAAAGCTACTTATAACCACATTCATCGATTTGGCCAATGCCTTTGATCGCTAGATTCTACCAAAGTTAGAAAACTATGGAGTTAGAGGTGAACCGCTAGAACAGTTTCGAAGCTAATTAACAGGCAGAATGCAAAGGACTTAAATTTTAAATGCCCAATTCTCTCAAAGGACTGTTATTGTAATCAGTTTACATGCATAAAAATGATTTTTATAAGCATAAAAAACCATTTCGTAGGGAACGAGTACTCCTTTTTTGTTCATTCATGTTTAAGCAATAATTGTACATTAACAAAACGGTCAAAGTTTCTTCGAAAAGTCAAAATGAGGTTCGACTCCAAGTATTTGCACTCAACTTATATATTAAATTTTTCAAGATGCAAGAAAAATAAATCAAATATTCACCGGTTCCCACAGCTGGTTTTTCCATTTCAATCCAAAGTTTTATAACTTATTCAACTCGAAAATTCATACTTTTTTGAAAAATTTATATTATTTTCAAGCAATGAATTGAAAAAGATTCATAAACTTTTAAAACTCATACTGATCCCGAAAACCAGCTGAAAGTACCGTACTATTATTTTTTAAGTAGTCAAAACTTTGTTTATTTTGCCACATTGTCAGGTCATCGAGCCTACTTTTGCAACTTTATCTTGTGTTTACAGAAAAAGAGCTCTGATTTTTTCGGAATGTTACCTCATACGTCAATTCCCAATGTAAACACGAGTTCGGTACTTTTTCCCAGCGGTCACCTCAGATAAGAAAAATCGTTCCCTAACGAAGATCGAACCTTCTTTTTGCAGACTTCCATACTTTACCAGAAAAAAATGGATAAACTGCTCGAGTTCAAGCCCTCGATCGATTTTCAAAGGAAAAACTTTTCACTTCGCGCGGTCTTGTCAACTTAATCCTTTCTAAAATTGATTCTTTTGTCAATAAACTTTTCTCCTAGTTCGATCAGTATTTTTCTAAAAATTACTCAGTGGTCAAAACTACAGACGAGGCCGCGATGGCTCTTATTGAAATAAACCGACCGGACTTGATCAGTCACAACTTCGTTTTTTTACCCGGACCAAATTGCACTTTTTCCCCCACTCGATTATACTTTTCGCTCCGGGATCCTCGTCTTTGTATAAGGTGGCTGCCTTTTTTTTTTTTTTGCAACGAGACGCCTTACTCTATTATTCGGCGTTCATTTTTCTTATCTCGGAGAGCGAGGGTGGAGGCGCACTTTCGAAGAAAATAACGAGCTGTCAATCATGCCCTTTCGCCTTATCCCTTCTTTTATTTTTCCCCGTCGACGCCGATATTTTTCATTCTTTCGTTAAAAGCGTTTTATCTCGCGACAGCTTGAGCGTTTTAAATTTCCTTGGGTGGTAAGCTTCTCCCCCCGGTAATTAGGGTTATTTAATGCATCATCTCGTGTTTAACGGTAATTTTGAGATTTTTTTCAAGAGAAAAACGTAGTTTACGCGATAAGATTTCAAAAAAAAAAAATTTTTTTCTTTACTCGTGAATCAAAATTGATTACTGTCATTAAATATTTAGCCTGGAAAATAAGATCATTATTTTAAAATATTTATAACGTCTGCTAGTAGAACAGTTCCATTATCTTCGAACCTATCAACATCCAGCATAAATGAAAGATTATCCAAAAGTATTCTTAAACGAAGCCATGAATTATCAAAGTAACGGCAGGATTTAAAAAAATTGCCCACAACGCGTTGGTTAATCGTCAAGCCATCTATCCACCGCGCAACGCTTTTGACGCGTCAAACTCATCGATGATTGATATCACGGTAAAAAAAAGTATTAGCTTTTTTCCAGAACCAGCTTTGCAGTATTCTCGCACTAGCGAATCTTCGAGATCAAACGGGCAAATGTCGACCGCAGGGCGATTAATAACCGCTCGCATTGTGCCTTTGAGAAGCCGACAGAAGGCAATAAAACACATGCACGCCCCCGAGATGTTCCGGCAATATTCCCGGGGCGAGCGAGTGCTCGGTTGGGTACAAGCGACCGGCCAATCGAGCGTCTCAGCCGCGATAAAGTCACTCGCGTGAATGCCTAATGATTTATGGCCGCGGATAAGGAGAACGAAATTGTAAGCCCCGACGATTTTCTCTGTGTTATTACTGTGTGACCCGATTTTGGTTGGATAAGATCTGGGAGGTAATTGCGTGTGCGTACGATGTCGGAAATTTTCGTGTCTGGGGCTCGCGACTGAAGACGCAGTAAAAATAGGCGGCCTTTTTGGGGCTATTTAACCGAGTGTAATGGTTTTAAACGAGTCTGATGATAACGTAATTGGCACTTCGGGGAGGGTTTGCTTGCTCGAGAAACAAATCGTTGAGTAAGCTGTTTTTAATTTTGCAGCTGTATGCAGTTATTGTGGCTGCGGATTCGAAAAAATTATACTTTTTTTTCAGAGATAAATTTTTGTAGCCGTGCAAAATTATTTTACTTCGATGAATGTTAATTTTCTTTTTAGTCATAATCTGAAAATTTATTAACAATAAAAAAATTTGACTTAATCGAAATTGAGCTTTTGTGACTTCATATTCAAACACTTTGAAAAATTAAGTATAATATCACGCGTAATCAAACATTATTCAAATTTTTTATGCAAAATTAAGTTTTCCAGTTATATATTACTCGTTGTTTTGGCAATCAAATAAATCCCGACGTAATTATTAGAAAGATAACTAAACTTTTTTAGCAGATAACATGGAGGTCTTTAAGCTTCGCGGAGCGCATTAAAAAAAATTTACGCTCAGGAAAAGGTAAAGCTGACTTTAGTGTGTAATTTGGTTGGTAGCTTGATTAATGCACAAACGCCGGTCGCAATTTTCGTGGTTGCTAAAGAGGCTTGAAAATCAAACGCATGCTCTGAATGCGTTTAATTTCGTATCTTTGAGGATAATCAAGGGTGCTCGTTTTATCAATGTAAATACGACGGATTAATTGAGGTTCTTATACGTCCGTTGAGTAAATTTCATTCGTTGATGGTCGTAAAAAAATTTTAATACCATTTAATAGATCAACAGTCTAAGCTTTTCCACCCTACTTGAGAAATTTTTATGCGTAATTAAGATTTTTATTTTTTGTTATACATATAATTCGCAAATCTATAAACTTTTATATCTCAAACTACGTAATCACACTGATAACTTGTTCCATTCCCCCGGGTTTAAATTTTTTTTTTTTTTTTTTAATAAAAAAGTAAACTTCAAGCTTTGCAATTTCCTATCGCAAATTTTCATCCACCCTTTTTACTTATATAAGTGTCACTTGAGCCCGGAACTAATTAAGCAGTAATTCGCCAAGAATTTTCGTTAATTAAAATTTCTTCCCGTACGCCTTTGCCAGCACCGTTTTATTGATACCCGAAAGCCTCGTTAAAAGGAAAAAAAAGTAACCCCAGTGATACCAAAAAAAAAAAAAAAAACTGAAATCACCTTTGGTAAAACAAAGAGCAGGCGAGAATTCGAAGTTGAGACATAAAGTAAAAAAAAAAGCAGGCGAATGTAAAATCCGCGGGAGCAGCAGCTCGCGTCGCGTCGTGTGTGCACGCGGGGAAGTAAATTGCCAACCAGCGCACACCGCACCCGACCCACTTTTGTAAAAAAGCAGCTCTCTTTTTTTCGCGACTCCCCCCCTTTTTTTTTCGACCAGTGACGCCATCAGCGCCACTTTAACCCCCTTTTTTACCTCCTCCTCCCTCGTTACAAATTGCTATGTACTCGTTATTACCAATTTACATTTCAAACTCAAACTCGTTTCTGCTTTGCCAAATGTGAAAAAAAAAAAAAAAAAAAAAAAAAAAAGTAAATTACCATTCTCGCTGCCCGGCGTTATTTTTTTCGGTTTGCAATCAAATTGACGAAATGTACACCGAGCGGCAGCCCGGCCGAGGAATATTAATTTTTGGGCGAGGTCCACGTACAAAGGGTGAGAGAAAGAGGGAAAAGGAAATACGTGAAAACCTCCCCTGCGGTTTTTTTTTGTTTTTTTAATCAACTCTTTTCAGAAGCAAAAGTTCAGGGAAATTTATTTAATTAGTGCTGGAACTTTTTATAAATGAGACTCATTACAGTTGGTTTCCTATTGACTCGGGCTGACGAACTTTCCGGTCATTATTTTCACTTGCATTATGCTCGATCTAGCTGCACAGATGTGACTTTTGATCAAACTAAAACTGCATGAAACCATAAGTGTTTAAAACTACGCAATTAATAACTTCTTAGTAAATTTTATCTTGGGAAAGTACTAAACTGAGAAGATTTTGCAAACAACGATTGCAGCTTCTTAAGGTAATCTTAAGTTAACGATTCAAAATGTTGACTTCAATTCGGTTGGACGAAGCATAAAGTATATAACTCCGTGGAGCGTAAACGCATAAAATGCACATTTTGTTTCCCTTAATGTTCGCAATTTCGCGATAGCGCTCTGTTGTGTATTTAAAATTTATAACTGGAAAATCCGACCATTAGCGGAGTACTTAAATTTCGGTTTCGAGTCTTTTCGGAGCTTCTGAAATAGATAAGTAGTTCATAAAGATTCATAAAGCTTAGCTAAATTACTTTTTATAATTTACAGTTTTACTCCGAAAAAACGATAAAAGCCATTAGGTTGTTTCCAGAAAAGATTAAATTTATTAATTTTTAAACTACTCAATTTAGAGTATAGTAATAATTTATTTTTCCTTTTTTTTTTTAATGTAACACATCTGGATTTAAACTTTTTAAAACAATTCGAATCTATTCTGCGAACCAGTCTCCAAACTCAAGCTCTTAAAAGAACGTAAATTCATAAAAACTCGGCTTTAAAAAAAAGTTAATTCTTTGAAAGATACTTAACCAATTCGAAGCCCGGCCGTTAAATTTTATCCCCGAACTGGCGATAACTTTTTATAGAGTAGTAGAGTAGTAAAAAAATTTCACCATTCGCCCCCAGAGTTCTTTTCCAGCTGGGTGGGCCGAAAGAATAATTATTTCAATAAGTTTACCTTTTTTCTTTGAGAAGCCGGGAGACCAAATTTTTCTCAAAGGAAACTTAAACTGAAAAAAGAAAGGGGGGGGGAGAGGAATGAAAATTCATCATGTAAAACGGTCTCCTCCAACTGGCAATAACAACTTTACGACATCGTAAATATTCAAGAAGACGAAGAAGAAGGAAAAGAGGCCCGGCCAGCTCTTTCTTCCGAAGCTCGTCTCGACCGATGAATTCCAATGTCGATGCTGCACTCGTAAACGTGCTTGATATGAAAACGAACCTGCTGAAACTTTAAACAGTTCGTGTAGCATTAAACGTTTCCAACTTTTAGTTCTTAATTGTCATTGAATCAAAATTATTAAAATTGATTTTTAACATCAGTCATGTAACCATATTCATGTAATTCATAACATAGGGCTGTTCGAGACCGAGACTGACGAGACTTTGAATGGTCTCGGTCTCGGTCTCGAAAAAATTTTCTGGTCTCGGTCTCGGTCTTGGTCTCGGTCTCGGTCTCGGTTTTAGTTTCGGTCTCAATAATTTGACAAATTTTTTAAAAATAATTGTTTTTTTTTTTTTTTATAATGTCTACACAAATAAATAAAACATAGACTTTCTGTAAGATTAAATAAGAATGGTTTATTTACTAATTATTATTATTTTCATGATTTTGATCGGATGATTTCGAACACTTTATGACATAATTATTTTTTATCGAATCTATCCGCGAGATGTTTTAATTGAATTGTAATACAAGAATTAAAAATAAAAATTCAAAGTTTAAATTTTGTTCTTCAACCAATCACATCACGAATAAAATGCTGACTTCTTCGGCTCCTCAGCACGTACAGTTTTGCCTTTATCGCAGTATTTTTTGTTGTAAACTTCATAAAAATTTTTTATTGCATCTTTCATTTCCACTCCCTATTCAGTCAAATCAAAACCATGTCAAGGAGCATATTAAATTCTCGGTTCGAGACCGAGAGTCTCGGTTACTTAGTCTCGGCCTCGGTCTCGGTCTCGATCTCGGTCCGAGACCGAGACCGAGACCGAGAAAAGTCTCGAGTCTCGAACAGCCCTAACCATGAATAAACCCGATCGATATTAATATTTAATTATTATCCAAGAAAATATTAGTCAAATAATAAAGCAGGAAATTTATTGCGTCACATGCGCCATTGCGTGGCTTTATAAAATAAATTACCCTTTTTCTCAGTAAATGAATAAAGTCATTAAATTTGAGCCCATGCTGTTCTTAATAAACTGTTTTACACATTTTTTGTAAAGTACTAGAAATTAAAGTCGACCTTCATTAAATCAAACACGTTCTTTGTCACCAAGATGACTCAATTATTCAGCATCATAATGCGATTAAATCTGATTCGAATTTAATCAAGTTACAAAGTAGATAATCTTATTAGTAATAAACCGTGTTGATTTTTTTACGACGTAACTATATTAAACAATTTCTGGTATGATTGACGAATCTTCGTATAAAATATTAATGTTGGGATTAGGGTAATAATCGGGAACCTAATAATGTTAAACTGCTTATTTATTATAAAAAACGACCGCACCTGAGGCCTAGCACCTAAGCACTGTGCACCAGCCACATTAATTTTCAACTTGTCAAATCTGCATCAAACGTTTGATGTTCGTTCAATAATTTTACTTCTGGCGTAAAAAATTATTAAAAATAATGATTTTTAAATTTTGAAGCTTTGTTATTTCAGACTAACGTGATGGAAAGGAACGAACGATTATTATTTATAATATTAATTTAAAAAAATGAATGACTAAAAGTTTATTTTTTTAATCATATTCATCTCAAGAATATTAAATCAATCTCAAAACTTTGCTACAGTAACAAATGTGTAAAATAATTTTTTTGATAATAATAATTCAATTTTAAGTAGAATTGGTCTGGGAGTGGTCAGGCAGATTTACTTAGATGTAAGCAGATCTTCTTGAATGCATCGAAAATTATTACAAATTATCAATTAAATTTTTATAAAAATCAACCCATCTTTATCTCGGATTTAACAAGAAAAAAGGTTGATGAATCTTTAATAATAAAAGCTTTATTTAATATCGATTTGATTTTTAACTTTTCAATACGATGAGATATTTTTCAGTAAGCAAGACTTTGAGATTTAAAGTTACACCTCGAGTTACTAAGTTTTTTGATGATTAACTTAATGCAGCTTTAAAATTTAGATTGAAACTCAAAGTTTTACAAAATGTCAATACCTTTAAAGAATTTTATAAAATATAAAAAGGATGTTGTATAAAAACTTTTGAAGAACATAAAAGAAAACTTAATTAAGTCACTACTTCATGACGAGATCAAGTGAAGCGAGGTAAAAGTTTACATGAAAAGTCGTAAAAACAAACAACTTCGCGGGACACATGACAAATTGTATAAGCTGGCAAGCTTACTGTATACTTTATACAAAATTTTTCAGTAAATATTTATAGAGCAAATATGTGTTCTAAAAACTTAAAGGAATGCAAATGTCTGCACAATTAATGTTACTTTACTCTGAACTGTAAAATTATATTTTCTATCTTAACTTTTAATGTAAACAGCTTGTGTATTCAGTCTCGGAAAGAAGTTTTATTCGCGATTAAAATCACACCAAAACGAGTTTTAAAAACTTCAGGGGAAAAAAAAAGAGAGAGATCCATCGGAACAAACCTCTAATACCGTTGGAACACCTAACTTTTTTAAAACGGCCTTGTTTTTCACAAAAACCCTTCACGTTTTTTCTCCATCACGCTATTCGGTCTCCACGCAATCCCACTCGGCCCAAAATGAAGTCATCAGCGTTTCTCCGCTCGCATAATGCGGACTTTCCGTAAAAAAGAAATTCATCCGGTTCGTAAAAATTTTTTGCACACTCCAACAAAAAAAAAAAAAAAATGCAGTGGCGCCGGGGTAACTTTGAGCGACAACTCGGCCGGTCTCATCAAGCATTACGAATCTCGAAAAAAAAAAAAAAAAAAGAAATGAAAAAAAAAGCCCCGAGTGCGCATAAAACTCGGGGAAAGTTTTTGTTAACCAAGGAAACGAAGCCCGCGCACGCGAGCCCAAAGAAGGTAAAACTTAACACGCGACACACGTGCGATGCTCGGAAAATTTTTAGCCCTCCTGAGTGACGCAAGCTTGTTTCGGGTGGGAGGGAGAGAGACGCGGAACATATTTATGCTTGGTTTTTCGAGGAAGCTTCTTTGCCCGAGAAACAGCTTGACGGGCTGTCGCTCTGGGTTTATGGGATGTTGTAAAAGTGACGCTTCGTTACCCGGTAAAAACAAGCCCTGATGGCATCCTTTCGAGATACATTGGATTAAATCAGTCGTCGGGGAGAGCTTTGGTGCACTAATGAAGGAGGGATTTGGTTCTTCGTTATTTTAACTTCGCTAACTAAACGGACCTGTTTTTGACTTGTTTTTCTTTTCTTTTTTATCAACTTTATTCTAGTTTATTAATAAAACTAATTTTTCGGCTCAGACTTTCAATATGTGAATATTTAAGTGGTCTATAAAAAGAAAAATGACTATTGCTTTGGTGTATATTATTTATTCAAACAAAATTTTAAGAAGCGGACCGGTATGAACTTAGAAGAACAGCCGAAACAGGTTAAATTTTAAACGATAACTGCGTAAAACCTCGCGTTAAAGATTAACGAGCCAAAGCACGCAATCGTTGGGTTCTCGTTCGGAGCGGTCCCTCGATACAATAATGCGCGTAACAAGTGAAACACAGGCATTAAAGGCATACCGCTACCGTAACGCGTCGGACCAGCATCCTCCAGCAATTAATCATGGGACATTCGTACGTATTGCCGACCAAGTGGGCGAGTCCGCCGCGAGAAAAACGAGCTAATGCTATGTAAATCCTCACCCCCGCTCTCGCTTTTTTTTTTTCTTTCTTTCGTCGTCACGCGGAATTCACCCGTTTAACCGAGGGATGTAAATGAGCCGGGCGGCGCAATTTACTTCGCACTTATTTTACCTTATTTAATGCGGTTTTAAGACTCTAAATGCGTGGCTATTAAAACGCTTGGAAGACATTCTTTAACGCCTTATAATTCTCGAGGGAAATAATTGTTGGCAATTATCCCCCCCCCCCTTCTCTACGTTAATGTTTATCGTTCTTTATAAGTTTTTATTATTTATTCGTGCGTAAAACATTAATTACGCTCTACATAATTTTTCATACGGTTGATAAAAAAAAAAAAAAGAGAGAAATTTCTGGTTTAAAGAGCAATTTAACCGGTGTTTGTATCGTTGCTTTTTAAAAATTAATGATTTGAATTTAACTACTTTTTTCACAAAAACATGTCTTAATGAGATTTAAATTGTTTGGATTTCTAAAAAAAACATTTATTAAGATACGCTAGACTTTGATGTTTTGAAAACTTTATTTTCGGCTAATATTCAAAGGTTTTAAAATCTCTAAGAATGAATGGCTTTCAAAGCTCAAAAATCAAAGAATAATAAAACATATGCTTCCTTATAAATTTTCAGGATCAGGTCAACATTGAGAGGCGCGAGAACGCAAGTCCACTTTGTCTTTGGACTCGACCCCCGAGTTTTATCGGGGCTGGGGGAATTGCGCTTTTCAATTCAAAAATCGAGTCGGATCGAGAGATTCAACCCTCGGGATAAAAGAGACCGCCTGGTCAATTCTTCCGTGGCACGGGGATAACGGAAGCGTGTTTATCTCGCATTAGCCTCGTCATTCCCCGATTCCACCAAATGAAAACTATTCGACACGCCAACGCACCTGCACGCGAATCTGTCCCTTAATAAACTTCTTGGCATGATGGAAGCTCGTAAGCTCCCTGTAAGCTTCATATCGGAATCGTGCGATCGGGGAGATAGACCATCTTTTTTTTTTTTTTTTTTCTTTCGATTTGTTTTTCCAGCGGGGAAATTGAGGTTCTGATCAGCTTGATTGAAATGCTGGATTAATGAAGACGGTAATAGAGCCAAGATTTTTTGTGTCATCGCTCGAGATTCCAATTATGAGGTAGCTCCGGGAATAATATTCGGACGGAAAACGGAAATGGGTTTTACATTTTTTCGAATAACTTTTTTATTACGCGAACCGAGAAATTGCTCCGAGTGTTCCGGGGGAGCAGTACATAATATTCAAAAGACTTTTTTTTTTTTTTTTTTTTTACTATCCGAGCGTTTTTTATTTTTTGCGGTAGTCTTTGAAGTACTGAAATTTTCGCGTGCAATTTTTCACGAGATAATAGCGGGTTGCTACGGGATCGCGATTGTAATTATCAGCTAGTTATCTAAGTGAATAATGATGCAGATGTAAGCGACGTGTATTTTTTTACGAGGAAAACATTTTACCGCATCCATTATGAGATTCTTCATATTTAAATTATAATCAAAGAGCGTGCTATTTGTAAAACACAAAAAAGGTACATTTGTGTTTGCAAAACGTTGCGCGTTATTATATTTTTCCGAGATTATTCACGATGGAATGAAAGCTCCCTTCAACGTTATTTTATTTTATTTTTCCTAAGATAAAAGAGAGAACCCAAAAAGTATGTCAGCATTTTATTCGTGATGTGATTGGTTGAAGAACAAATTTAAAAATTTGAATTTTTATTTTTAATTTTTATATTACAATTCAATTAAAACATCTAGAGAATAGATTTGATAAAAAGTAATTATGTAATCAAAAGTTCTAAATTATCCGATTAAAATCATAAAAATAATAATAATTAGTAAATAAACAAAACCAATGAATCTATAACCACAAAAGTTTGAATGAACTCTGAACGTAGCGCAAAGGTAAAGGGTATAAGGCATCTTGTATATAGAGCTGCACGATACGAGACGATGCCGATGTGTGAAAAAATATCGATATCGTGTCGACGTGGACTCGGTGTTATCGTATCGGAATCGACATCGTCGATAATGTTTTGCAATTTTATCGGCATCGTCTCGATCTCGCCTCGATAATCGAGAAACAATATATTGGAAATTTATCATCGTTTCAAAAATCATTCTAAAGCGATAAGCTTGTATCAACTTATATCAACAATGAATTTAATATGTATTTACTTGATGAAAATGTTGAAACAAGTTCATGTAATTTTACGCTACTGTGTAAACGAGTGAAAATAGGAATTCTCTTTGAAAAGAGATTTGAATTATTTTTAATATTAATTAATAATTTTTATCAAGTGAAGGCATATTGAATTTATTGTTAATATAAGCTAATACAAGCTTGTCGCCTTAGAATGATTTTTGAAACGATTCTTAATGATTTGTTATTGTTTACATTAAATTACTTGTATACTCTATAAAAGCCAAGACTTCGAATTTTTATATTCTCGCCAATGAAGAATCGTCGATACGATAGTATCGCCGATAAAACAAAAATTTTTATCGTATCGTTATCGTCATTTGTCGTTACAAATCGTATCGGGTATCGTATCGATCTCGGTACCGATACCGAGACGATATCGATATTTTTATCGATTATCGTGCAGCTCTACTTGTATAACTTATTGTAGGTTAATTTAGATGAAGCTTCGACAAAATTTGTTTTAGATAATGTAATACAATTGCGCGCGCTTGCGCGCTGAGAGAGACTAGTAAAAGAAAAAAAAGAAGAGTTTTTTTCAAATGAAATGTCAAAGACGACTTTATTTTTCCTAAGCTATTGACCCGTATCGAACGTACTATTCCTAGGTGCATAATAATCCCGGGGTAAAAAAAAAAAAAAAAAAAAGCCAAAACCGTGGGTAAAGGTCAACCAAACGAAGCTCGTAGATCGATCGGGAGACACAATAAATCGAGGGCGCGCGTCGTCAAGGGCCGATCGTATGCAAAATCCGGGTGCTTTCTCTCTTATCCGGCGATTCGTATCTCGGTCTCCATTGACGGCTTTCACCTCCCCCGCGCTATTTACCGGAGTAACCATTCAGGGTCCACCTTGATTCAGACGCGGGTACGAATGTATTATGCATGCGAAAACGAGTGCGATCCGTCTTGTTTAAACATAGCCCCCTTTTTGGCCTGATCTTTAACTCCGGGGCGGGCTTATCGGACCGGTTTTTGTTGACTCTTACCTCGTGTGTGGGCTACCCCGCATGAAAGGCGATTTTCAATTTTTCAACCGTACCTACGTGGAAATTTTTGTACGTTTCTGGTTTGTTTTCTTTGGCGATAAGGAAATATATATGCACACGCGTTTGAGATAGATGGATCTAAATGGGCAAGCGGCTCGAGATAGAATCGGGAGGGCCTTTCTGACTTTGCAGCTTCGAGATTCGAATTCGTCTTATATCATATCTGCACCCGCAGAGTTAATGCTAAAGAGACACTTATTCTACCTCTTCTCTTTGCAGTTGTGCAATCCCGACCGATATCAAAGGAAAATGAATTCCTTCCTTTATTTTAAACGCGCAAATTCCTACTCGACAGTTTTACCCCTGGCTGGCTTTCTTTTGCTTTGAGGTAAATTTCTTTTTTTCCAGCTTGTTATACCATTAATGCGATGCCCGTGCGTCCCATACTGCTTAAAAAAAATTCGCTTTGTGATGTAGCAAAAGGCAAAAGAGACCAA
This sequence comes from Encarsia formosa, assembly GCA_038277355.1. Classification (NCBI taxonomy): domain Eukaryota; kingdom Metazoa; phylum Arthropoda; class Insecta; order Hymenoptera; family Aphelinidae; genus Encarsia; species Encarsia formosa. The sequence goes on from CM076187.1 coordinate 3,809,028, forward strand.
AGTGGCCTTGGATAAATATTTATGGTAGCTTCTTCACGGCAATGTCTAACGAGCGCTCTTCCGTTTCGAGGAGGGAAGAGGTTTCCGGAAATGTTCAAGAGTGCACGTCGTTTTTTTGAGTTTTCACGTGTTTTTCGAACGCATTAATTATCGTCAAATACATTTCAGAACTTTGAAATTTTTTATTTTATGTGACTATGTTTTAAAAAAAAATAAAGAAGTAATGATCTTTTTTATACGTAAAATCGTTCAAAAGTTTACTTTGAGTTGCTTAACAGACGTTTGTTTATTTTATACAAAACTAAAACTAACTCTTGAATTTTTTTTCTGTTCTAGGTAAGATGAATGAATCCACTTCGGAAGTCTTGTGTTGTTGAAGGACCAAATTTGTCTTGTTTCTACGAGAGTAAGTTTTGAAAAGTTTTTTAAACAAAATCAACGTACAAGTAGGGTATTAAAATTGAAATATGTACAAAACATATGAAATGAAATTTTTTCGTGTTATTTGAATCCCATTTTTTGATGAATTACTAGAATGATATATCTTTCAATTATAATTTTTGGCTGTTCTATCCTTAGAATAAAAAGAATTTTTTAAAGATAGAAAAATACTTTTAAATAAAAATATATTTCCAATACTTAATAAAATTGACCGGTGTCTATTTTTCGCAATTTCTCAACTGATATTGTCCACTTAAACGCTTCAGAAACATGTGTTTGAAATTTCGGAATTAAAAATACAGCGCGGTTGTATTTATTCGTCTAGTTGGTTTCATTATAAAGTTCAAATTTTCTAACTTCTGTAAACTGTGATTAATTTTCTGTGATATGTTGCTTGCTCGAAGTTGGTCTAGCAATAACTGTTGAAATACTGTTTTGGTAAACATCAAAATATGCAATATTCTATACCTTAAACAACTGTGGGTACAATGCTCTGCTTCCGACTGCGAAAATTCATTTTTGTTTTTGTTAACGAATAAAAGCTGTTGACTTGAATTTTAGATTTATTTCAAATCAACGCGAATAATCAGAAATTAATCAGAAAAAACACTCTTGAATTAAAATTTTTTTTTCACTGATCGTCCAGTAATCAAACTTTTGACTTAAATTTTCACTAAAACCACTTAATCCTTTATAATGACTCGAATACCTACTTTTTTGGTTCACCAGCAACATCTATATAGTAAACCAGAATTGCATACAAGAATTTTCTATAAATACTAAGCGTCCCTAACCGAATTCAAAGCGTTTATTTAAAAGTTGAAAGTTTTTCTTGTTTCCCTGAACATTAAAATTTGATTATCCCCCCTGGAGGCACAAAAAAGACCCCATGAAAATTCAGCATTTAGTATACATGGAGGCTTTTTTCGGTCGAGTTTTTACTCCAGGCTCGGGGTATGAATGCATATATCTACCTTTGGGAGTTTCTGGGTTATTTAGGCTCTTTTTTCGTCGACCGCATCACAACGTCGCATCGCTCCCGCGTTTTGTGCATTTTGCATCCGGCGGGCGTACAGGCCGTTATCGCTTTCCACGCTTTCCCTCCTGGTGAATAGGGAATTGCTGGGGGTCGGATAAAAAGTCTTTGATTTTGAGGCTTGATTGGGTTTCGTTTTTACAGTTTGGTGGGTTTTTTTTTCACCGCCCAGTACACACTTTCAAGACGAGTTAAAATTTTCAAAATCAATGGGAAACGCTGATAAATATTAAACTTTTTAGTGTATTGTATTTATATTTCATAATCCTATGAATTATATCGGTTGTACACTTTGAGTTTCACCTAAATGAGTAATAATTGACCCTTTGTTTCGTGTCACACATTTGCCTCACACTTATGATTTTATAGCTTTTTTATTATGTACGGACAGCCACTGCTCGCACAGAGCTGGTGGAGAGTCCTTTCATGTCGAACCGAAAACAAGAAAGTACGTGAATTTGCAACATTTTAACCCTATTCAACATTGCAACTTTTTTGTAATAAACGTTCATTTTAAACTAATTCTTTATAATTTCATTTCATGACGAGTAAAAATTCAAACACTTTTCATTCCGATTAATCTGTAAAATGGAAAATAACTCAACCGGTGAAATTCGTTCCTTACGGTTTCACATAACAATATTCGAAGAAATTTTAACTGAATTTTCTCATTTTAACAATCTGCTCATTGACTCGTAAAATTTACAGTTTTCAAATTCGAATTAATAAATACGATTGACCCTCATGGTTGAAATCCATAATAAATGCGATTGAATTTAATTTAATTCGATACCTACACCGTTTAAATGCATGATAAATGGAAAATTTTATCTTTTGTCTCCATAGTGTACAATCCATCCGCGTGCATTCATTATTCATAATTTATCTAACTGATACTATTATCCAATCGAAAGATAAACAACAATCGCGATAACTTTTTTTATTCGACTGGATCTATAGGTACTCTTCCACGTGGAAAATACGCGGTTGAAATGATACTTTCACATCTTGATTTCTTTTCACCAAATCGTTGAATAATGGGTAGTTTTTCGGCTGCATGATCCTACTTATTAAAATATGATGTACGTTTTGAGCATCATCAACCCTCGACGTAAATGTACAACTTCACACATTAATTGAACAACATATCATTGTTCATCTACGACTTTAGACTTTTTCCGATTTCAATTAACAGCTAATCCTTCCTGAATTTCACTCAGACCGAAAAAAGCTCATTTTGTTGATCCCCGAGCATTCCGCCCGATCGAACGCCAGACCGGCATAATCTTCGTCGTAAAACAAAGCTTAGAGCGTAAAAATAAAAGCCCGAAGCGCGAAAAAACCAACAACAGTAGAAAAATCGATCCTTCGATTGATCGTGGTTGCGAAACACATTCTTCGCGATAAAGCGTACTCCAAAACAAAAAAATTGCCATCGCTTTTGAAACGACTCCTCGTTGTATACCAGACGTGAAACCGCATAAAAACTGCTCTGTACAGGAGGGGAGAGAAAAAAAAAAAAAAAACCAACAAGTGAAAAAAGAAGGAGGAGGAGGAGGGTGGGGGATTAGGGTAATCCCCGTCGACTAACTGATGACGGTCTTTACAAAGGTTTCTGCAGATTAATTATTGACGAATCGATCCCGGATTTTTTTCATGGTTAAATTTTTTGAAAGCTCGTTATACGAGCGAAATGAACACCGGGTAGAATCCGATTACAGTACCATGCCGAATCTTTTCTACCTTCAGTTCTGTAATTAATATTTTTTTTTTCCAAATGAAATTATAGCTCATCTGATTCTATCCCAACAATTAGGCTAATTTCTCCTAGTTGCATCTAAAACTAAAATATGATTATACTCCATTGTTCCAGGAGATACATTAAAAGCGTAGGCTCATTAATTGTAAAAAATGACTTCATAATTCACGGTACCCGAAAGCATCAGCCGAGGGATACAAAATACGCAATTCGGCCGTAATAAACAAAGTTTCCTGCCACGAATTAAACAGATAAATTATCCCAACTGGTGAAATAGTAGTGGAATTAAAGGTTAATGCGTTTAATCACTTCTTAGACTATTGTCGAACAAAGTGCGTCGAGCACGTAATAATGACGGATCAGAAACAATTACACCAGACCTTTTAAAACCAGCACCGCGTTGGGTTGTTCGAGGCTACGCGGTAAAGTCATTAAGCTGAGTCCGATGAACATTTTCCCTAATTCTATTCCACGTCCAGCTGGCGCCGGGCGCGCAGTTGTACCTCCAAATTCGAGCTGATATTTTCGGAGCGCATCTGCATATTCACTGAGGGATTTCCTACCGGCGACTAAGTGGTCGCAAGAGCTTTTATCCAGAGTTTTTTTTTGGAGGAAAAAAGAAATTTCGATGGCTCTCGGCATGTGCGTCTGTCGAGTTGCTTGCGTCCATTTGCGAGACCGGAATTTTATGAAATTATTTCGACGGAAGTTGAATTTATGGATTAGAAGCGACTCTGGTTCCTTTTTCGGAGGGCGCTTTTTTTGAGAGGTCAAAATTAATTCTGTCCGCTGGGTTTTTTTTTTTTACCAATCCGTTACTCAACTGATTTTTATTTTCAAATTGATTGAATCATTTGAATATTACCGATAAACGGATTTATTCCGAACCGAATTTTATGAAAATTTTCAGTTACAATTTCACTGAAGATGATTGCTCAAAAGAATATTAAAACTTTGATAATTCAGCGCAATCATGTATCATGATACGCATCAAATGCGTGAATATTTAGCTTGAAAAAGATTTTTTCGGTTTCAAATCGTGTGGCTACGCGAATGTGAAAGTTTCCCTTTATCAGATAAAAATGTACGTTGTGTGCATAATATAATTATGTTTGAGCTTAAGAAATCAAATAACTTTTTTTTGCAATATTTGCTTTGGCGAACGAATTTTTAATTAAATGTTCTCTTGCTCGATAGAATTTTCAGACAATTCATCAAACATTGAATTGAACAGAACAGCTTTTATTCGTCAAAATTGGTTCAACAGAGATTTTAATATTTAAAATTTACAAAGCTGAATCCTAAAAGTCGTCGATTTGGGAATTTATTTTGAATTTATGTGTCCTGTCAAGCCAGATAAAAAAAAGTAAATTATTGATGAAATTCACAGCATGGTTAAATAATCATTTTAAAATGAATGACTGTAAAATCCAGAATAAAAAATCCTTGCTTTTGTTTGCTCTACGCATCTTGTGCGCGGTAAATTCCAGAAGCCAAGCTTTCATAGTGGACTGCTTCTTGATCCCCTCCGAAAATCAGTTTATATTCCCTTACCGAGAAGAGCCACGTGAAGTAGGAGAGAAGAAGGTCGGTGTGGTCAGTGAATCCACCGCATCCTAGTTATCCCCTGGTCAGAGAACTACTCCATTGGGTCGTCGTATTCGGTCGAGGAGAGGGCAACGGGGGAGATTACCGGTAGAGCCGAGGTATTTGTTTCGGTATTATTATCGTGGACTTGATCGAGTATTTGATGGTCAGTCGTTCGAATCAGACGAGCTAATTACTTTTTTCTTGAAAATTGATTACAAGGGCCTTAAAGATATTTTTATTAGTTCTGTCGAGATAAAGTTGGTGTTTATTTTTTGAAATTTAAGTAAAATTGAGCTGGAAATTCATAAGTTAGTTTCTTTATTGATTAATCTTAAGCTGTATTTTTTAACAATTTATAAACATTACTGTAATAGTAATATTACTCTATTAATTTTAATCCAGTAAATTTTGTAAATTTTAGAATTATTGTTCTGTTCAGTAACCTATACTTACTAAAAACTCAAATTTGATCGTTAGCAAGTAATTAAGTTAAGTTTAGTAGTTATAGCTGAAGATGCGCAGGTGTCAGATTTCCAGGTACAGGTCATTACATTATAGTAGCTGTATTTACATATTTAAAATTGAAAGCTCAAGCTTTTAAGAGTCTCAATATTTAATTAATTACGAGTCAGTGAACTACAACATCCTTTCTTTTTTAAAGGAATTTTAATAGAAAAAAAAGATTGATGACGATTTAGTAAGAAAGAAAACTGTGTCACGTCAAATTACGAGCAGAATTTTTTTTTTTTTTTTCAATTCAAATAAAAAATAGAGAAAGCAGCACTCGCGAAATCACGTCAACTGAAAAACGAGCAATTAAAAGTAAAACTCAAGAGATCCGGACGAGTGTTTTTCACCTACAATCAGTCCTCACGTGAATCCGCGTCATTAAATCTCAACAACGAGCGGAACCAAAAAACATTTGATTGAACTACTCTTTTCTCGGCAAAACTTTTTCTCTCAATCGTTCTTCTCGCTTTTTTTTTCAAACGAGCCCTGGCTAACCAACCATTTTTTAACAAACTTTTCAGGAAAGATCGCCAGGTTCCGATAATTCATCCTCATCATGCTCGCTCGCTCTACTTTACCCTGGAAATCGATCTTTTCGAGATCCCGTCGTACATAAAAATCGAGAGTCCGATCATCGTAAGACCTCGAGGTAAAATTCTCGGTAATAATTTTGAATTTCTGATTCAGATCGGGTACCCATGTTCCGAGAAAAGTCAGGAAAAAAAAGTAGTCGTCAAAAAGTAGATGCACTGGAATGGACTCATTCCAGGATGTAGATAAGGCCAACGAGACACGGAGACAAAGTTAAATTGGCGAGATGTTGAGTGACATCGTAAAATATCGGAAGAGACATTGTCCCCGGGTAAATTCAAACATCCTCGAGCATGCATATGTCGGAACTTTGATGATTGAGGTTAGGGATTTTTTTTTCCTTTTTATTTGAAAAGTTTCGAAGTTAAAGGTTGTTTTGTGCTTTTATTGACTGAGATTCATTAACGCGTGACGACTCGTGTACTTTGGCTCATTAAATCCCGAAAAATTATTTTCAGAGTTTAGCATACTTTTTTGTGTTGGCGAAAGTTTGAAAAAGTACTTCAGGTTAATAATAGATTGAGTTTTACTTTACGCTTTTTTTCTAAAAAAAAAAAAAAAAAGAGAGAGAGAGAGGCCAGGATCAAAAGGTTTTAAACCCGAAAAAAGTTTTGGATTTGTTTGAAAAATTTATTTTAGAGTAGTGTTCCTGTTTCAATTTTTTATGAATTTCTTCTTCAAAAGACAGAAAGCTTAGTTTTGATTCAAGTTATTACCTCTTAAGAGCCACTATACAAAAAAGTTGAGGTTAAAAATTAACTTGCAAAAGTTGCATTTTAAAGCCTAAATAGTCGTAAATTTGACGGTAATAAGTAATAAATTTTATAAAGCCTAAATTTTCAGATATTTTCATGATTTAGTACTAGAGTTTTGGCCCCTGGGAAACGGACTTTAATCAAACTCTACGACGCTTTTCCTGGTAGCTCAAAATGAAATCCAGAACACGTAGTTCCCATGGGTTTTGGAAAACAGAAATTTTGAAAATACATATATTTTCATTAAAACCTCAATACTTATTGAAAAATTTAAAGTTCAAGAAATTTGTAATTGAATTTAAAAAAAAATAAAAAATTTATTTCTACAGTTCATTCGAAAATTGTTTGTTTTCTAGGTTGTTGATAATAACTTATCAATGAAAATGTTGAAAATTTACTTTAAATTTATGATTAGTAATTAAAGAAAAATGTATAATTGTTCAAATTCAAGTTTCCAGCAGTTTGATCTATTAATTAAATTAAATATTAATTAAATATTAATTATATATTAATTAAAATAAATTAAACCTTCGAAATGGGAAAAAAAAATTAATTTTAGCTTTCGGTAGAAACGTATTTAAAAAATCTGATAAATCATAACTTTTTAGCGTTGAAACCAAAGTTGGTATCGAATTTAAAGCTGGCAGGCACAGTGAATTCGGATAGCGAATCAATTATTGTGCGAACCGCATAGCCGAACTGCATCGTTAAGCGCTAATTGGCTGCGGTGCAAATTCGTATTTGGCATGAGAGGATGAGAAGTAAAACCATTCGGATGAACGTACACGAGAGAAATTCGAAAGATAATATCCTCTTTCAGCGCGCTTCGGGAATAATGGACCGGTTCGAACGTACACCGCGACAATTCCCCCGCGGGTGGAGCCGCATTCGCGTGTAAGCCCATAAGTGCCCCCTCTTTTCATAACAAAACCATGGCCCGTTGACTTGCTTAAACAAAAACTCATTGTAGCACTAAGCGACGCCTGTATTTTTCAATGAACAAATTAAAAGTACTCGAGTACGTGCAAAAGTATAATAAACACAATGGTATCTCAGACGCACGCACCCATAAATATGCATCGTGCAAGTATCAATATGAATAAATATAGCTCACATATGTATTCATTTATATGCAAACTTACACACTGCTGCATATTCAAAGTCGGGGGTCTCGGGTAACGATGTGTTGAGTCCCAATCATACCCAAACACACAAAAACATCCCTCGCACGGATGACCCTGTCCGAGAACAGTGGCAGCTCGCATGCAAATTTTCATTTCCGAAAACTTGTAATTTTGAGCACACGGTATCACGCGAATTCCAGCCGGAAGTCCTGTTAAATATTTAACGAGTTTTAGGAGAGAGAGAGAGCCCGTTATAATATTTATGCAGCTGATTATCCCCTCGGCATATACATCGATGGGAGACGAGGAGTCGTTTACGACCCGATGCCCGAATTATCGTCCCGCTGACGTGACCCCCCGAGCTAGCTCGACCTTTTCGAGCCGAGTTACGACACTCTCTTTCGGAGAAAATTACGACGAGCCTCGTTTATTTCTGACCCGAGTCTTATTCTTCTTTATTTAGTTGCGATGGATTTATTTCGATTTAATGGATTGGCCCTTTTTACCGCGGAGAGACGGAAATAAGAGGAATCTTCATCGGATGGATTCGGTTATTTACTTAGAGAACTTTGGTGAGATTAAAATTGTTTTTGAGAGGACTTTGCCTAAAAACTAATTCAATTTTTTCGATAGTCAATGATTTAGCATAGTTATTAAGTAAAGAAAATTATTTCAAAAAATTTTAGGTCAGAAAAACGATGTATGGATTAATTCTCAAAAAATTCAAAGTAATTAGACAAATTATTTGAATTAATTGCGTGGAATTCCAGATTCAAAGAGTTGAAAATGAATTAAAGTGCTTAAAATTTCAACGTACTTTGAAAAAAATTCAAAAATTTTTTTAAATAAAAAACAATAGCTTGGAATTTCAAATTCACTTACAATTGAGACTGAATGACCTTTCAATTTTATTTTACTAAAAAAAATACATTTCTTTTCAATCAACATAGCTATGCTTCAATACTTTACATTACTCTTTTTCGCAATTTTTGCAACACCAACGTAATTAAATTACAGCAGTCCAAAAAAAAAAGTTCAGATCAGCTTTTTTTTTGTTAATTCAACTAAATTAAGCTCGCAAATACGGAATCTCAGTGTAAAAACAAATCAATACAGCCCGCCTATTTGAAACTTTCCCTGCCTCGGTCGACAGATTCTTTCAGTCGAAGCCCCTGATTCCATTGACCCGTTTGCAAGATCCTTAAAATTGGAACGGAAATTTATAAGTCGTTAGGAAATCTCTTGGACAGCAAAGGTGTGCGCATGCGGGTAAACAAAGCCTCCCGGTAAAAAAAAAAGCCGCCGCATACTTGACGCTTTTTGAACTTTCTTGGGAGGAGGAGGACCGGGCGCACGTTTTTTAGGGGTTTATATACATCGCGCGCATTTATCTCGCGGCTTCCACTCCACTTCTCTGACCTTTTTTTTCGGTGATGTATATAGCAGGCTGTGGCCCCTCTTTTTCATTCTGCTCCTCTATAAATCCCTTTCGCCTACTCGTGCCCCTTTTTTGTTTGCCAGCTTTGTATTATTCTTCTTTTTTTTTTTTTGTTTCGTATTTTTCTTTCGAGGTGATAATGTATTTTTTCTCGACTTTTCGGGGATACGTTACGCACTTGGTGAACTTTGATTGTCTCCAGGGTTGCCACTTTTTTTTATTTTCTTCTGCCTTTCGTAAGTTTTTCGGGGTCTTTTTTCTTTCTCGAAGAAAAGACTTTCAACTTGTAGCTTGTTTTTTTTTTTTTTTGTTCCAGTGCCGCTGTACTTGATGAATCGCTCATTTATGCTGAAAAAAGTCTCTAATGAACGACGGTCTTGAGATCGAAAATTGTGATTACTTTTCTAAATTTATTGCAGCGTCAGTTTCAGATTTCTTTACTTTTTAATTTTTTTCTACCGAGCGAAGAAAAAAATTTTGGAACTGTTTTTTATTTTTATTTTACTGGTTTTTCAGAATGCTCGGAACTATTAAATAACCTGTACACTGAGTATGAAAAGAAAATTTATATTTTCCGTTGCAAAATTTTTTTTTATCAACAGTGTATAATTCTCTCTCTGTGCCATACAAAATGTTTAAGTAATGAACAGTGAAATAAATAAAATGTTTTTGTGAAACTCGGCTGAGTTGGACTTTGATATTTTGAAAGATTAAGCGGAAATAAATGTATTTTTGGATTATCACTGCTATATTTGATTGCAAATTTTTATTAAAAAAAAAAAAAAAAAATGAAAATTGTTAAAACGTTGACTTTTTTAATTAAAAAAGTTTACTTTTTTTTAATTATGTAAAATCATAAATGTGTACGAAAAAAAATAACGAATTTTTACAATGAAAAAAAAACTGTGACTTTAAATTTTAAAAGCGCTTTTCCACGAATTACGTGTGAAAGTGCTTTTAAGTAAATTATGATATTTTGAAAAATTCATAGAAAAGCGAAGCACTTCAATCAGAAATTTTCAAGATTAAATTAGTCGTATGCATCAGTTTTGGCAGAAACTGAAAAAAAACTTTACATGGTGCGGGGATTTAGGTTAGTGAAGTTCTACTCCCGAAGTTTTGGCTTAACAGATGTAACGATTTTTCATTCGTAAAATGAAATTGTAAATATACTCTGCATCAATGTTTCAAGGGTCTGAAACTCGGGAAACTTTTCAGGTTGCAAAAATCAAGCTTCATAAACTTTTCAGAGTAAAATTTTTTTAATACATGTCTTACCATATTGACATACTACTACTGTTTTCAAAAACCTTTTTTTTCAAGCAACACGTTTAGCTAAGTAAGTCATCTGAAAAAAAAAGAGTAAAATTTTTTTTAATACATGTCTGACCATACTGACATACTACTACTGTTTTCAAAAACCTTTTTTATTCAAACAGCACGTTTAGCTAAGTAAGTCATCTGAAAAAAGATTAATTAAAATTAAGCTCAAGAAACTCGGTTAAGTTTTCCGACTCGGGCTGAAACACAAACCCAAGTTCTGGGGATAGGGAATTATGAGAAGTAAAATGAAGTAGGCCAGTTGGTTGTCTGCACCCAAGTCAGTTTCCGACCGAGTATGCCTCATTCGTTTTCGGGCATCGCCGCCGCATACGCGATGAATAAGCAAGAGAGAGAAGGCCACTCGTTGAACAACTCATTGTCCGTTGTGAAGCTAAAACGGCTTTCTCTCTTGTTCCCCTCTGTAATATCGACGCGCTTGAGAGCTTTTTCGCATGCGACCGTGGATCAATGCCACCGGCTTTTTCATCTATTTTCTTTTCCATCATTTTTTACCCTTTGTCAGCTTGATAATGGTGACCCGGGAACCGTTGAATTATCTTTTTTTTTAATATCGACTCACCCATTGAACTAATTTTAACTTTAGAATCTTTCATACACGGAAGTTTTCAACGTGCGTTCTTCTTCTTTCTTTTCAGATTTATTGGAAAAGGTGACAGGCTGAGGTATCAGCTTTATTATCATCGGCATCATGCGGCTCATTCTGACACTCGCAACTCTTGCTCTGGAGTTTCAGCTTTACTTCACAGGTAAAAAAATTTTAATTATCGATAAAAAAAATATGTTTGGATAAAAAATACCGGGGGGTACAGTTGAAAAAAAAAAAAAAACATTTGATTGAACAAAAAATTTGAAGAAAAAACTTTTTTTCCCCTCAAACTTTTCTGATTAAAATTGTCACGAGTTGTTGCAAAGCCATCTGAATCCAGAAAAAGACCATGTCAAAAGCTTCCACTTTCGACCCGGAGACAAAAATGTTGAATGAATTTAAAGCTCGGAATAGTCCCAGGAATTTTTCAAAAAGAAGATGAAAATTTTTCTATTGAAAAAATTTTATTCGCTCGTGCAAGCTTCTTGCTTTACTTGAAAAATTTTTAAAACTAGTTTCCCCGGAGCCTACTGTAGCTTCCAAAATATTCGAATTCCTCAAATGAGAAGAAGAAACTCGGGGCATTAACAAGTCGGTGACCGAGAAATATCCAATCAATTAAAGCCGAATCCGAGCAATATTTCCAATCCAATCAGGGGCTCCAAAAAAAAAGAGTCTCGCCAACTTGGAATCTGCAATTGAAAAGAAGCAACCCTCCCGATAATTAAATTCCCCCTTTTGCAAGTATAAAACCGCATTTAAGCGGTCGCTACGGCACTTTTCGCGCTCGCGAGCTTAACGAATTCCCTCTACTCTCGCTTCCCCCCTCGAGGCCGTGTTTTACCTAAATCAAATAAATTACGTGTGCTCGCCTAGGCCCTTTGTCCTCCGCGGCCGATGTGTCTGGGGCCAAGTGGCCGCTGTTTTCCCCGAGCTCTTTAGTTAAGAAAATAAGGAAAGATTTTTCTTGCTCGAGAAAATTCACTTTTTTTTTCGAGGTTGTAATTAATCTGGCCCGAGTTTACAACACACAGTGATTCTTTGTAAACTGCTCATACGGTAACTGGATCATGTAACGAACTTTGCATGGTTTTGCAAAATTTGTTTAAACTTTTACTGAACTTCCTAGTCGAATTTGTTAACTTTCTAACTCTAAGCAAAGATTGGCTCTGCTTAGAAGAGTTTATTCTAGTAAACTCGTTGAAATTTATTTTAAAACATCTTAAGTTATTTAGTAAAAGGTGGGCAAATCTAGCCGAGGTTGTAAATAGTAGGCGGAGTTAAAAAAACTCAGAATTAAAATTTTATGAGCACTGCTAAAGTTCTAAATCAGTTGTTCAACGTCAGCAATTTTTTTTTTTTCTCTTTTTAACTTTGATAAATGTTGTCCAACTTTTTTAAACAACACTCTCGAGGCAAATTAAGCAAAATCATGCGCTTGATTTTTCCATCAGATTAATTTTTCATCTAATTATGTACAATTTTTTTTCATGAGATGATTTATTATCCGTTTTTTTCGAAAAGAAATTTTTTAAGACAGGATTTAAACAGTAATTACGAAAACAAGAATTTTAACCGAGAATCACGCTTTTTCATGACCTTGACTCGCTTTCTTCGAGTAACTTGGCGTGTTTTTCAAACATGAAATTTCGATTGGGATTAAAACTTTTTTTTAACATCCATTATTTTTTATTGCCACGAATATTTTACCAATTCTGAACCTATCTGATGACCTTTTTGAGCTTCTTTCTCAATATACCGGTGCTATTTTTAAAAAGAGTTAAGCTCTTTCATGAATAATTTACACGTTTTAATAATTCTTCGAAGACGTATAGTGCACCTTTTTTTCATGGCACACATAATCAGCTTCTCCAATTCACTTGGAACCCATTCATTTCATGTTAATTTAAAAAGAAAAAGAAGATGAAAAATAAAAAACGTCAGAGTGAGGATTTTAAGTATTTATTTCCATCATAAGATACCGAATCCAGGGCATGATTTTTCACCGAGCCTTAATCCAGATCCACGGCATGTATATCGGTAAATTATGCACGGGAACGTGTTTACACTCCACACATCATGAAAATTTCAAAGTATATTACACCATTATAGCCCTCGATCTTCCTCGGGTGGGTTTAAATCGGGCCAATTCATCAGTGCCAGCTTGTTTGACTTCTGCATTTATTCTTTTTCAAACTTCAAGACGGCCCTAGTCATTTTCGCGTTGGCCCAGAAAACACTTAATCCGGCCCGGACAAGTAATTTCCGGTTATCGTGATGGTTATCCCCCCCTTTTGACCGACAACTTTTCGTTACGTTTAGAAACGAGGAGGGATTTTCTGGCATGCTTCCGAGAGGCTTAATTGTTAGTTTCCCCTCTACTTCCGTATCAGGGTGGGGCTTCTTACGTGATTTTGTGGGTTTTTTCTTTCATCCCTCTATCCCGCTTTTTGACTGACTGGGTCAAGTGCTTTTTTGAGGATTCCGTTGTTTTGAGCTTCACCAGAGACTGGTCGCTTTTACATTTTTGAAAGGACGAATGTTTTACCTTCCTTCAAACGAATTTTTTTGAAAAGTTTTTCATGTGCACTATGCACGTATTTTAAATTACCACGAATACATCAAACATTTAGTGTAAATCAAGCACTTGCGGTTAGCGTGACGAGCGGTATAGGATACTAAAAAATTCAAAAGTTACATGTGTTAGCTAGTTTTTAAGTAATGAATTCATAAATTTTAAATATACCGACCTGACGGAATACATTTGGGTTGAAATAATTGAGCCGTTATTTCAGCTGTCATTCGCTCTTATCATCGGATATCTCGGGGTATCAGATTTTGCATGAATTTAAATGAAAATTTTTAACGAAAGATACGGAATTTTTCATTCCCCGGTTGGGTTGTAATAATAAACTTCAAATTTGAAGGAGCAAATTTATCATGGAATACTTTCAAACTTTTCGAGTTAATTTTACGTTGTTAAAACGGAATAAACATTTTGAAATACTTGGCGAATTATCACAACTTGTAGTACAAAACTATTAAAATAAAAGTTTTCATCGTGCGTTGCATATTTGAAAATTTATTCACGAGTATTTAAATCTCATAAATATTAACTTGCAATGCATTTTTACTCTCTCTCTACCAGATTAGCATTTATAATTATTCGCAATTGAAAAGATGAAAAAAAGTATCGACGACAAAAAATTCTATACGACTGAATTCATCCTAAAATTTTCATTTTTATCAAAAAAGAGAAAAAAAAGAACATTTTTACTAAGTCATCAGGGAACTTACCACAGGTTTGCACAATCTTCTTTGCGGAAAATTATTCAGGCCAAAAATGTTCCCAAAGAAAGTTAAGAGGCACAAGTGGAAACTGAGAGGTCGGCCCCCGAGGAGGCCGAAACAAAGTCATTTAAGAAACTTTTTACCCTAAAAAGAAGGGGGAGAGGGATGTCCTCGTAAAAACGAAAATAATACGGTCTAGTAGTAGATAAGATTTCAGATTTTTTTCCATTTACATGAAGGAAAAGAAGGGCAATTACGTCAGTTGATATTGTAACACCTACCGATGTTGTAATCACTTTTTGCGATAAATTTTATTCTTCCAGATAGATAAGGAAATAAAAAACTTTTTCATGCTTGCAAGGCTTTCAGAGGATGAAAAAATATTTTCAATTTAAAAAAAAATTCGATTTCTCGTTTATAAGGTTGAAAAGAATTTTTTTTCAAGCTAAATTTCTTTTACACTTTCATTTTCCGGTCAATTGAATGAAGTTATTTTTCTTTTCATAAATCTGAAGTCTACTGATTTTATCGATAAAAAAAAGTTCCAGACTTACAGACTCAAATAAAATTGGCTGAGTTAATTTTTTTGCAACTTCTTGATTATAAAAAAATGCAAAAAAGTCTATATTAGTTGAATTAGCCTCCAGTTTTTTGTTATGGTAAAAAAAAATTCTACTCATGATTACAAATTGATCACTGTAACGGGAGAATAAAAAGTCTAAAAAAATTGATTATACCTAAAATGCAAATACTGATTTATCCAATAAAACATACACTAATATTGCAATATTCATATGTGCACATATTCATATGTACACAGCAATAAATCTCGTTCAACTTTTTCTTCCTAAAAAAGTCATTTCAATAAAAAAAAAGTAAAATTAGCTTAACCTAATTTTTTTTCCAGCTTTTTTTTTCAACTCCAAAGGGAATATTTTATTACGTATATATTTCTTTAATGTGAAAATAAAAATTTTTTAAAATATATTATTTTTAAATATAGTTTTAATAATTTAATGAAAAACACTTAACGTTCACTGCGACAGATTTTTTATTAATTAATCATCAAGTATTCGCATTGAAAAATGTGAGAAAAAAACTGTAAATATATAAAAAAAAATAATTCAAGAACCATCTCTTCAGCAAGCGTGCAAGGACGCTAAGTAAAACAAAACAATTCGCAAATGAATGTAGGGACATAATCTCCAATGGGAGGATCCAAAAACGTTTTGATACAATTTCGAGATCCGCCGTCACACGTGCGCTCGGGATACACTGTATGAATTTAATTGGCCCAGCCTCGTCTCTCGTCGCGGTAATTCGAAGCCGAAAATTTCAATGGTCGGTAAGTGCAGGCGCGCTCGCTTCTGAAATCGCGCCGCGCGGATCGTAATCTAATTCGGGGCGCGCCGGGGGGATGCTCTAATTCTGGCTTTCTGGGGGAGATTCGAAAACCGAGCGGTAAAATATGCGAACAAGCCGAGAGCCCGAAAATGTAACCCGGAGAAATTCGGGAATTCTCGGGCGAAACCAATCGGCTTGTTTTACTTTAAAGTTACGTTTATGCATGTCTCTCGCACACCCGCTGCCGTACGTGTTTTATACAGTAGTGCAGTTCTAGTACTCCTGGGACTCTCCTAAATATGACTGAACCCGAATCTTGAATTTTACTTGCACCGAATATTTCCAGTTATCATTTTTCGAGGATTATAATTTATAACTTTTAGACAGGGAATAACTTCGGAGGAAGGATTTTTTTTAATGTAAAATCTAGTGTCGCTTTTTGTAAAAATTACCGACTGATAATTATTATGTTGACGATCACTGATAACAAATAAATCGTCATTTGATTCGGCGTAGTATATTTTTTTTACAAAATTGAAAAATTAATTTCAATATCGACTTCGACTTTTTGATATTACTTTCCTGTGCTTTTACGAAGAATAAATACATGAAATATATATTTAATTTTAAAGCTCAATTTTCATTTTAAAATGCTCGCTGTAGAAATTGATACATATGATTTTAACAAATTCGTATATTTGAGAATTGTGTTAATAAATATTAAAAAAAAAAAAACTTTAAGTCCCGATATACTGTAATACACCGTAAAATTAAAGAATGTGTTGAATTTTTTCCCATAAACGAAAACGAATTTTTGATTGAATGTACATATTCATTTTACAGTGATTCAATCCTCGAATATCATTTCGAAGTATTGGATTGGATTTCAATTTCAGTTACCAGTTCAGGTACTCTTTTTTTGGGAACATTGTTACAAATTTTTATAAAACTGAAAACCAATATTTATGTAAAAAATGTGATATCTTTTACTAAGTCTTCAATATAAAAATAGATGCACTATTCTTGCATTGTCCAAGTATTGATCAACTTAACGATTCTACAATAATAGATTTTTCCCAATTTCAAACGATACAGATAAAGCGAGAAATTTCAATATTATCAATGTACTTTTCCAAATTCTAAAGCTTTTCGCAATTTTTCAATACCTGCAAGCTTATGAAATAAAATGTCAAACATATTCATTTCAATAAAAGAGTTGACAAAGTACAGCTGCATGAATTAAAACTAAAATCTATAACAAACACACCCACTGTAGAAAATCAGTTTAATTTTGAAGTTTTAAGCAATTAAATCTTAATTAAGTTTGGAAAACAATTTTTTTTTCATCACGATTATTCTCGCCTGTCTGAATTTCAAAAACGTGTTTGCATCTTCTGGATCTGAAAAGAGGCTTCAAAACGAAGAACAGAAATATCGCGCCTAACAACGAGAAAAGCTATCCTCCTACCAAGAGCAGACACGATTTTCACTTAAAATGGGAATTGTACAAGAAATATGATAACTGGAGCACCAAAGCACTCCAGGACTTCACTAAGTGCCCGATGCAGAATAAAAGCGATGAGAATGAGCGGTAAAAAGAGACTCTGAAATAAGCACGAGAGAGAGAGGCAGATACGACAGATGGAAATTTTACTTTTTAATCCAACCCGGAGATTTAGAGGTTGAAGGCCGTGAATAAATTCAGGGCAGAGATTGAAACGGATAAATTAAAGACTCGGGGATGTTCAAATTTAAGTAGGTCATTTTTTTCTCTAATTAAGCCAGATGACTCGACTTGTTAACGATCATGAGCTTTGCTTTCTCTTCTTTCGCACTTTATTTATTTATTTTTTATTACTAGCTCGAGTTTGATTATCGCTACTCAAATAAAATAACATGTCTTTCAGATTTGAAAAAATTTTCCTAATTTGATGAATAGTGCGCTTTTCATTGTTTCAAAAACCAAAACTTCACGACCAATAACCAACGTTGAAAATGAAAAATTGAGAGTAGGGGGGGTGGGGGGTAAGCGTCGAGTTGAACTTGGTCTTCGCTTTCAGTCGCCCCCCCGGCACAGCAACAACTAATAGCCACTCTCAAAACTAGAAGCCTCCCCGAAAGCTTCGGAGCAAAGTCTCTCTCCTCTCGTAACTATCGCGCCATTAGAGGCCGCGGCGCACAAACGCTCCGAGAGAGGGCCGGGGTTAATGGCAATTTTCGCGCGACTGCGCCTCGACCCTTTCTGTAATTAATGCAGCCGCACGATAATGCGTATAAGCGCGGTCGTAAGTGGTTAAGTGAATAACTCTGGCTCCGCAAAGCCTTTTTCCCTCTCTCTTCGCTCTAAAGCTGACAGATGGGCTTGTCTACCTGTCGAGGATCGAAGAGTTTGACCCGGATTTTCATTTACTCTTTTTTATACTTTAAGGCCCTTTTTTTTCTTTTTTTTATCGAGGGGGTGGCTGCATGAAAATCGATTCTCTGAATTTTTTCGGGAAAGTTGTTAGAGTTTCCATGATGCTTTTGAATCATGCGGGAAATTCTTCGGTCATTGAAATATTTAATTTTTCGAACGAAATACGTCATTGAAAGATACGCGAATTTTTGGGGTGAATTTTTTTAAATTGCTTTTTGGAAATTGAATTTTTTTTTAATGAGTAGATTCGAAACCACTTTTGAATAATTTCATTTTTTGCTTCCCGGATTTACGAAATAGGTTATCGAGTAAAATTTTTTACGCGTATTATAATTATTGGCAAAAATTAATTACAGGCTTCGTAATTGAAGCTGATGAATTTAATATTTTGTAACGATCATTAATTTATAAATTGAATAATTAAATTACAAGTTCGACTCTACAGCGTGATCAATAATGTTGCGCGTAAATAATTCACTTTGATGAATAATTTTTTCATATTTTGTAAATTTACTTTAACTAGGTTTTTTTTTTTTAATCGAATTCAAACTTGTTCGAAGTCAATAATTACTAAAAAAAAATTTCTGGTTATTTAAAAAAATAATCGAAACGCTTTTTAATTAAAAATAAAAATTAAGTTACTCTAATTTACGTATTGAAAAAAGTTTTCTTATTATCATGACTAACTTTACCTCGGATCGGAATCTCAATTCATGGTAAAAACTTTTAAGCCCGAGTGAAAATCGAAAAAATATAAAAGTCACAACAATGGAGTGAAGCATATCGCTTATCATGAACAACAACGAGTGGGTACATTTTTCTCTCTCCCTCTCCCCCCAGATAAGCCCGCATCGGACGTTTTCAGCAAAACTATTTTTACCCAGTGAAAAAGTATCGAAAGCTAAAATCACGTTGCGTATACCTGTGCCAACGCCAACGTTTTCAAATCCTCCTTTCGGATAAATTCAGGTCTCTCCTAAAATAGACTTTTCCCCTATTTCTCTCCTTTGCTCCTCATAAACGAGGTCTGCAGTGCGGGGAAAATCCCGAAATATTATTGGAAAATACCGATACGGGGGCGCGGACGATTCTCCCCCCCCCCTTTCTTTTCTTTTTATCGGACACTATTTGTGCGGCTGCTGAACGCGCTTGTATACCGAGCGTGGGAGCACAATAAAATAAAACAGCCGAAAAAAAGTATATATATATATATATAAATTCAGCGTCGGCCAGTCAAGTTGTTTCTCCCTATCGGACGTGTCCGAAATACTCTACCGTTCGGCCGAGATATAAATTTTTGGCAGCTAAGATTGACATTCGTTCGAAATTTTTTTTTTTTTTTTTCTTTGTGAAATGGATTATTGGGAATTTTCAGATTTCGTTCTATTTTTGACGATGGTTGTGAGTGATTTATTAAAAACGTAATTCGAAGGTAACGTTAGATGAAATTAACTTATTTATACCCATAACGATTCGGTAAATTAAAATTAGTTAAATTTAAATTGATCGATATGGAGCCTGAAAATGATTAATTGGTTTAAAATCATGAAACACTTTTTAAAATTATTACTCTAAATGGTCGCAAAAGAAGGCAGGAAATTTAATTACCATCAAATTCGTCAAACCTCAGTCAGAAAATGTATATTTAAACTTTTAATTAACATTATCGAAAGATTAAAAGATCAAAGTTAATCTGAAACCGAGGGGCTACGCACTCCAGAATCACTGATGATTCTTTTGATTCTTTTTGATTCTTTTTGATTCTTTAGTGATTCTTTCGTGATTCTTTTGGAAAATTTAAAGTTTTTAGAGCCTTAAACCCAATTTAAATTAATATTTTGTTAAAAATATTGTTTTTCGAAGATTTTTACTTGAAATGAAATCGATATTTTATTGATTATATTGATTTTTATGTCTGATTCTTTTTGTGATTCTGGAGTGCGTAGCCCCTCGTCTGAAACTGTTTAATGACATAATTGGTCAAAATGAATTAGTTTTATACCTCAAATATATTGAAAAATTTCAAAATTAATTGACAAAAATTCAAGGAAGGATTTGGTAAAATCAAATGAACTGCTCTAAAAATTGACTTGACCAGGTTCTATTAATAATTTTGTAATTTCTTTAGAGGGAGGACGGAAATTCATTCAGTTGGTCAATAAACATGACCACTAAAAATAAAATTTTATACAGTTAACCTAAAGCTTTTAATAAGATCTTTCAATACCACCGGTCAAGTTTTATGAATTTTCGTGATTGACACAGTTCTCATGCCTAAAATAACATCCAAAGTCATAATTTTTTGCACCCGCCACCATCAACTTCACTTCGCAAATAAAATGATTTTAAAACATGTATGAAGTCACATTTAACATAAAAAACGTAATTTGAATGATTGCAGAAAGTCAAGCGAAACAAGACACGAACAGCAACAGGGTTGCGACGGACGATGATAAAGACTTCAGAGCAGAGATCGAGTATCCGAATTTGGCCAAGGAAGTACTGGCCCAGAGGGGAGGCACCGCCACCCTTCCTTGCAAGCTCTCGGATCCCAACGCCGGAATCGTAAGTCTTACTTATTCTTACAAAATTTACTCTCTTGGCTAAGTTTCTCTATACCAGTCAAAAAAAAGCAAAAGTTTAAAATGAACAATTTAATTGAGGATGGATATGAAATCAGTCGGGTATGAACCGCGTACCATTATTAACACTGAATTCCCGCAAATTACAATCAAACGCTTTTCGAATGCAAATGAAGTCTACCGTTTCTAGGTCACTTGTCCCGGTCCTTTGATTAATAAACTCGCATCGGTTATTGTTTCACGCGGCCAATTTTTTTTTTACTTTCTTTCATTATTTTAATTTCATCCCATTTCAACGCCGCTAAATCGAGTTTAAATATCGACCTGGAATAATTAACCAAATTTTTGCTTGTCACAATACAAAATTTTTAATTTTTCATACTTTTATGAAAAAAGTCAGCTGTGTATTTTTTTCCACTACGTTATTATCTTCGTGGCGGGTCGAATATAAACATTGTTATTATTATTTATTATTTTTTATGTAGGAGCGGGGACGAAGTGGGTCACTGGATGTTTTTATAGAAACTAGCGCTATGATTTTCCACCCTAGCCTCGTTACATTTTTCGCTTTCATTTTTCAGCGTAAATTTGACGCACCAAAATTGTTTATCTTGCCAATTGAGACTTTCCTTGATGAATTTTTTTTTTATTCGAACGACGATATACTTTTCAGTTTTATAGCTCAACGCGCCGTTATTTTTGCAGATAAAAATCTGAAAGGTGGGGGAAGAGAAAATTTTTATACAATATGCCATCGTGAAGTTCATGGCTGACGTGATACTGGTTTTATCTACTGCGCACTCTTTCGCCCCGAGATTTTTATCAAGGAGTGAAGGTATAATACAACATAACCATTTTAATGGACTGATTGACACGTTATCGTGGTATTTGATAGGGCCGTGCACTTATCTATTATTACTCGGCTTTCAAATTTTATTATTCATGAAATTTTAGGATTACGGTCTACCGTTGAAAAAAAAGGTTTTTCTTACTTCGTTGTTCGAGAATTAAAATTCGTTATCTAAATTGAAACAAGTGTTCGACAAATTTTATTTGATCTGTAATCAGAAACAGTCTTCAATCTGGAACCAATTGAAACGACAATCCAAAGACGTCGAACGAGATAAAAAAGAAAGAGCGTAAAACGTGTGCGGGACGGAAGTGGAGAGAAAATCATTGCTTCGCCGCGAGCATGAAGCTGTGGTGAAAGTGGGGGGAGGGGGGGGGGTAAAATTATTTCGTACCTCGCAATCTGCAGTGTAGTTTCGAGGGCGTGTGGCGGATCGCGAGCTATGCACTTTTTCGGAAACAAAGTTCCCTGAATTTGGTGTTTAATGGAGGATTATCAAGAAGAATATTTATAAAGTTCCTGTGGTGCGAGCTTCTAATTTGACAAGTGCAGTAATGCTTGATAATGGAAAATCTTATAAGTGGTTTTGTTTTCTTTTTGCACTCGTAAAAGAGGTCATGAAATTTTCATGAAAATCGGCAAATAATATTCTCTCTCTCTCTCTAGTCTAATTTAAAAAATTAATATTTTCTCATGAAGTCTCATCAAGATTTTAATCAAGTATTATGACGCTTCTCGTTAACGCTCTCAGCCTTAAACTCCGCCGCGAACTTTGCAATCAAGCTCAAAGTGGTTTTTTTAATTGTACCCGGCTACGCGACGCTAGACCCGGTTTTTTGTTCAAGCTGTCTGGTTTGACAATGCTTTTATGAATCTTCATAATCTTTGAGTGCACCATCTTAACAGTTCAGTTGAGTATTCTGCACTGTGTGGTCTTACTGACGCTGATAATCACGTTTTTAAAGTACAACTGGAGAATAAAATATGTTGACAGTTCATGAAACTTCAACTCGTTTATTATGCCTGTATAGTTTATACTTTACTCTTAAGTAACCAAATTATTCAAACCTTATTTGCGTATTTCATATTAAGTTTTTATCAAAATATTCGTCGTAAAGATATCAGGAATGGTGGCGAAAAAAAGTCAAATTGGTAAATTTATTTAACTATTTTCTCTACTCAAAATTTAAATAAAAAAAATCTAAATATCTCATTCTAAATTTTAATTGTACTTTGATTAGTTAAATAAAGGACAGACAATAAACATGATTCAAATAAAACATTATAACAAACAAAAAAAGTGATATTCCAAAAAAAACCTCAAAGAGGTAAACAAAGAATTAAAAAATAAATATATTTTTAAAATCACAAAACTCCTAGTTTGATATCACGAATTTTTGTTAAAAAAACTTTTTGTTTTGGTGCTAAAACTCTCTCCAAGTTTGGGAATCATCATTAAAATAAAAGCAGAAATCTAAAATAACTGTTGAATTCTGTGCAGTGCAAAGGCTACCTACAAAAACTTAAGTTCTATATTCAGATTCCTATAAGTGGAGATTACATTGAACTTCTCAGTACTAGATCGTAAGTTATTAATACTTGGTCGAGTATAAGTAGAGTCAGAGTAACGCTAAAAGCGAGCCAGCCATGCGGTCCGAACGTGGAAATCAATAATTCCCTAAGTTCCTTGACATCATCTGCGTAAACGACCTTTCAACCTCGCTTTCAACTAATAATCACTCAACTCTCAGATAATCATCAAACTACTTGGTTAAAACTCGGTCAAAAACTCTTAATACCAAGCAAACATTTCGAAAATATATTTTAAACTCAAATATTTAAATAATGCTTCACGACTGAGTTTCGAGCAGGAAAAAACAAAACACTTCTCGGCTTCTCCCCCGTAAATATATTCCGGTCGTCCTCCTCCCACTCGGGTCTCTCTCCCTCCTTACCTTTAAAATTCCTCTCGAACGCTCATCCACCCCCTTTATCTCTTAATTTCTCTCTCCATTTACGTCTCTGTAACTTTCTCCCCGGCTCGATTCTCCCTTTCATTTCTCACCGCGCCCGACTATTATCTCAAAATCTCTCTTTCTCTTGCCGGTATCTCGCCAGATAGCGCCACCCATCCAATTTTCATTTCCGGCCGATTCGCACGCACTCGTACGTGATTCTCATTTAATTTCCGTTTCCCGCAGCGCCATCGTGTCAACCCGCATGATTTTATTTATCTCCTTTTGTTTTTCCTACCTTTCTCTCTCTCTCTCTCTCTCTCTCTCTCTCGATCTATCCGGCTTTATAACTTTTGATACATTTTATTTACGGCCTGCTTTTATTTCGCACAAAGCTTGTCGTAAGTAATCTCCCGAGTTTTTGGAAGCGGCCATTTAGAGTGAGACTCTCAGGGCTGATTCGATCCTTTATTTCCTTATTTACGGGACTTAGGCCGTTATACGAGCCGATGACGATGTGTTGGACGAACGATAAAACATGTGCTGAAAGCTACAAAATATTTATGATGGTCATTCACTCTCTCGCATGGTAATGGTAATATACAAAGTTTTACTGTCTTCTGAGCTTACCTGAAATTGAGAGATTTATCAATAGAGTGTATACGCATGTAAACGCCGTAAATTGTGAAGTTAGAGGTTGGGAAACAAGGACCTCCCTTCTCCCTCTTTTTTTTATCGTAACGTTTTTACATTACTAACGGAGGTGACAACAAGCAGTTAAAACTTGCAATCTCGTGGCTGCGTACTCGTTCAATAATTCGATTAAATGAGGTTAGATAAGGTTACTGGGAAAATTGCGTTTGGCGTCGTTCTCGATGGCCTCTCGAACTCTCAAAGTGTTCTCTTCATAAAGTTTCAGGTACGCCATTCATTTTTAACGTTAATCGATAGCCTAATGGCTTTAAATGCATTTTAAAGCAACTTTCCGAGTTAATTGCGTTACCAATGTAAATATCGCTTCCACCATAAGAAAAAAAAAAAAAAACCCTTTGATAGTTTAATTTGTTTACTGGTTTTCCGTTTGATATTAGCCTCGATGCATCGGCTTTTTAAACTAATCACGATAATATTAGTTTATTTTTACCGAGGAGTAAACTTTTTTAAATTTGTAAATCGATTTTTAATTACCCTGCAGCGGACCGATAAATGAATCAAAGCAATAAAAAAAAAAATTAACCGACCCCAGCTCGGAGAGGCAAACACGTCTCGTTGAATATCGTTAAAATCATCCAAGCGTAATGAGCGATACGCAGGTACATCGGTCAAGCTCCCCGTTGACAAAATATACCCAACGCTGTAAAAAAAATTTTGCGATTTAATTCGATTATCGTACCTTGTCGATAACTTTCAGTTAAAATATTGTTTGGTAAAAACAAGTTCTCTCTATTAAAAATAAAAGTTTCGCTAAGGTGTATCAATAATTCAGAGTTGCAAAAAATGTATCCCAGACAAATTGTACCAAAAAATGAAATGTTTTTCGCTCGAAGCCCTCGACAATCTTGTTTCTCGTTGAAAAAAGAACCCTTCATCGAAGCTAACTCGTCGTATTAAGGAGGCGATACATTTATCCCCGACGAAGAAAAAGTTCAGCCCCCTCGGGGTACGTGACCCCTTCGATATATCTCAGAGGTCGAAGGAGAATTTATGCTGATTGGCCGACAAAAGACGAGATTTTTCCCGCATAAATACACTGCGTGTGTATACAGCTGAGGGTAAAAATGGAATATCTGAGAAATTTTATTTGGCCGTCTCCTCCGCGATTGATTCGCATTTCAAATGCGCCCAGCCCCGGCTGCGCGTATATTTTACCGAGCTGTGAAATCGACGAACGCGACCGCGGAATATTCTCTGAATATTCCGTGCGCCCGTGCCCAGCCGAGATGGGCGGAATAGATAGTGGATGGAATTTTTTGGTGGATCGATCGCGGTGGGCCCCTGCCAAAGCCATTAGATTTTGGTGCAATCGCGTTACAAAGCCATTGTCTTTGAAGCTTTTTTTATGGAACTGTTTTATAATTCTTATGGGATGGGCTCTTGATTTTTGCAAAGCTTTTTTTTTTTTAAACAAAATCTTGCACTTCAAAAGTAATGAAAAAAAAAAATTTAATTTTAAGTCAGAAATGGAACAATTGAGTTTGTCGTAAAGTGAATCAAAAGTTTCTTCGTGGATTTTCATTTTTGACAAATATTAGAAGAATTCTTTCTGAATCTTCTTGAAAAAGCACATTGGAACTCTCAATGGGTTCTACAGCGTTTGAGTTGGAGGCTGTGAAATATTGAAATTTATAATCTTTGGTGAAGTATATAGATGAAAAAATGCAGTTTCTTCTCTCTACGTTAAAAAAAAAATTATTTAAATCAAGAAGCTTTCACTCTTATATATAAATTAATTGGTATTAAATAAAAACTGCAGCTTTTTGACAAATCTTTTCACTTTACTTGCTCATTTTTTATTCACAAGAGGAAGGTATACCACTACATAGTTGGCAAAATGCACGATTATATCAAATTACATGGAATTTTAAAATTTTCACTGTATAATAAACAATTTTTCGGGTTGCATTGCCCAACAGGATATTAAATTTCTACCAAAACAAGCAAAATTATCCCCTTGTAATTTGAAATATTCACGAAATTTCTAGAAAATATTTTTGCACTCTGAATTCAAAACTAATGTTATCATCACCCGAGTACTTTTAACTCGCTGAAATGAAATTCCTTCGTTTTTGTGCATAAAAATGTATAAAAATATAAAAGTTTCGCCATCCCACCGTGACTCTCGTATAGTAAGAGCGTTCCAAAGTTAAATATTAATCAGGCAAAATACTGCAAAAAAAAAAATAAAAACAACAAGGCACTCTTCTTCCAATTCTTCTTCTATCAATAGTCGCAAGGAAAGGCAGCAGATGCCTCTACAAAAAATCTCGTTATTTACGTGAAAAAAGGCTTCTCATTTCCCATCATCTCTTCTTATTCTCCCTTCCTTTCGAATCCCATTGAGACACCGAGCGGAGAAAAAAAAGTAAAAGAGGGCGGGGGAAATAATCTACTTACCTATAGAATATTTTATAGATTTGGCCTCATCCCCGCGCTCATGTTATCCACGGATATCCATAAGAATCTTCATTCTTTCGTTTTCTCTGTCTGAGGCGCCGCTAGTCAATGACGTTCTCCGAGGGAAAATTTTCGACGGAACATATGAATGAGTTTTTTTTCAAATATCAAATTGTACTCAAATTTATAAAAAAAAATTTTTTTTTTAATCTTTGTCAAAGAAAAATTTTGAGGTATCAATTTTTCATTCATCTTTTTGATCTTTCAATATTTCTGACTCTAACGAAAATGTGTCTGAGCCGGTCTTATTCTGATACAAGCTATTTTAACATTTTTTTATTAGCGTTACAAACTCTATTTGCTGAAATAATAGTTGGAGCAATAACCTTGACTTTTACCCAAATTTTGAAAAAACCCAAAAAATAATTTTTCATTTTTTATCAAAATTTTATTTTGCAGTCAACTAAAAAATTTAAAAGTGCTTTATCAAAGTCAAAATAATTAAAAATTTCGGCAAATTTTGATTTTCTATTCTCTCTGTTTCTTCACCGTGTCGCTAAAAAAATTCCAAAGCTGTAAAAATGAGCTCTTTAATTTAAAAATTTAATTTCGAAAAAGATCCATTTAATTAGTCTCATTCTCGTCAATCCCAAACGATATAATTGCTTTCATCCGTTTGAACAAACTCAATGGATACGCTTCAAGATTTTCACGGAACGAAAGAATTGAAAAAGGGTACGTTTTATCTCGAGTTCAGGTGTTTCTCTGGAGCTGCGCACATGTAAGCTGAACACTTATAAGAGACTTTGTTACGGAAAATTGTAGAGCTCGCATCGTCGCATTGTTGTCACGCCGGCGCTAACTATTTCTGCTTGTGTTGCGCCTGCCTTCTTTTTAAAAACTCTTTTTTACCTTTTTATCTTTTGCTTTTTTTCCTTTACTGTTCGCCTCGAGGTTTCGCATGACCCTTCGTTTCTTCTTTCGCGCACGACGCGTTTTTTTTTTTTTTTTTTTAGCGTGCAACCCTTTGCGGTGCTCTTTTTTTCTTTGGGCTGTACGCGCAGAGAGAGTAAATTTTTTTTAAATTTAGTTCGGAAAAGTTGCAGTAACGAGTGTAAATAAGTTAGACTATAGAGCGTAAGATCTAACGTCATTATGAAAAATACAAAGAGGAAACTTAGCTGAGTTTTTGTGTTTTTAGTGAGTTAGTGAAAAGTAACTGCTGAAAGAAAAAAGTAACTAAGTAATATCGTAAATTAAATTTTTTTTTTAAGTTCTCTTGTTATAAACTTGTTTAGAGTTAAAAATTCTTACAGGATTTAAGTTAACTCCTTCTATAAATTTTATGTTTTCTTAAAGTAAGGAAAAAGAATATTAAAATTTCAGAATGGAAATTTTTTAATTTTGATAAAGATCTCTTGCAGCATAAAAAAATTTTAAGATAAAATTATCCGATTATTTTTGGTTAAGACGAGGAGAAAAATTCAAGAAATCTAGGTAAAAATTTGATCTTAAAAAAAATCATCATTACAAAAGTTTCTACCATCAAATGAGATTTCCAAGAGAACTTTTAAAAGATTCTATCGTTAAATGCTATCTTAAATTTGAAATATAAACTTTCTGCACATATTTCATTTCAGACCTCATGATAGCATCCAAAATTTTTAAGTTATTAAAAAGCTAAAAAAACTTCAAAACTAAAATTGGTAAATGACTGAAGTTCGAATTTAAAATTGAAATAAAATTTAAAAAATGTAAAATAATTGTGTAAAAATAACTTTTTTTTCTAGAATAAATGATGTTAACGAAATTTTATTTCAATCTAGTTTTTGAAGTATTGACTGTGAAGTTGATCATCATCACCGTTTGAAGTCAAAAGTAGCTAAAGTTCAATTTTTATATCTTAAGTAATTTTTACGTAAAAATACGTCAATAGTAGACTGACAGAGTGATTGAATACCCTACTAAAATTAATTTTCTGTATTAATTATTAATAATGACTTTTAGATAGGAATATTTTTTTATAAGTATTACATTTAAAAAGTACTATTTAAACATTTGATTATAAAATAATTTTGTAATTATTATTCAAATAGACTCAATGTCAAAAAGTTTCGTATCTTTGATTTTTCACAAGGTTATCGCAATTTATTGAAAAAAAGAAAAAACGGTAAATTTTATTAAGCTCACGTAAAACTTTTGAAAGTGTACTTTAGCTGACGAAAAAGAGAAAAACAAGTTGACTCTACAAATTGAACTTCCAGGTTCCAACAAACTATTTGATTTGCATCAGTAAACAGGAAAGTTATTGATCAAACTGTCAACAGAAAAACCATATTTTCTTGCGGTCTCTCGAACTCAACTTCTGATTAGCTCCTGTATGATGAATGTAAGTCTGGTGAACGCAAAAAATTTTCTTTCAAATTTTTCGAACCAGCCTCCAGATCTCAAAATTCACCCAAATGAAGCATAAAAATTCCTCCAAACAAATCCCTGAGTAAAAAAAAGGGGGCGCGAGTGCCGAGTATCGGAAACAAAAATTCATCTCACGCCCTCTTTTACAGCCGCGGCCATAAAGCAAGGGGGGTGTGCAACGGTCTCTCTGAAAATTTCTCGAATTCCTGGAAAACTTTCCCCCACTGCCCCGGATTTCTCATGCCCTTTTTTTTCCTTTGACCTTTCCCCCCAGCAGACAACAAGACGCGCTACAAGTCAGCAGTAGTAAGGAGGTGAGGGGGGTGGGGGTGGGGGGCACTTACTTGGAAACCCCTCTGTACATCAAATGGGAGGCGCATTAATAAAAGATGACTCGAGTTCG
This sequence comes from Encarsia formosa, assembly GCA_038277355.1. Classification (NCBI taxonomy): domain Eukaryota; kingdom Metazoa; phylum Arthropoda; class Insecta; order Hymenoptera; family Aphelinidae; genus Encarsia; species Encarsia formosa. The sequence goes on from CM076187.1 coordinate 3,838,572, forward strand.
AGTCGACTCTGTGTGTGTGTGTGTGGAGGAGGTACGTGCCCCCCGAAAGGGGAAAAGAAAAAAGGGTCTACGACGCTTGCGGCATGACTAAAATCCAGAGAGAAGCTGAGCTGGTGTTGCACCAGTTGTTCCAATTCTCGCGTGTTATGACGGCCGCGGCCAAGAGAGAGAGAGAGAGAGAGAGAGAGATAACTTTTCTCACCATCCGGACTCGAAACTTTGCCCAGCCGGTTTTTCTTGTTTCCCGTCCGTCTCGATTGAGGCTGTTAAGCTGAGAGGCTGTAATTAGGGGTTGCATTGGCCGAGGAAGTGGTGCACTTCAGCGAATTCAGATCTTTTTGATTGTCCAACTTGTGGTTGGGTCAAAAATAATACCAAGTAAAAGTGTGAGGCTTAATTTTAAAAGTTAAAAACTGGTAATTTTGTTTATTACACAGTGTGGATTTTGAAAATTAAGCGGTGTTAATCTCAATATTTTATGAGTACTTTGGATGTTGAAGCTATATATTCTACAGTTTATAGTTGTTTAAGATTTTGTAATTGCAGGATTTACGTGCATTAAACTGAAATCATCAAAAAGTTGTGAAAATTTAAACAACGCCATTATAAACAATATCAGCTTTTATCGTCCGCGTGTGTGAGAGAGAAAATTTTGTAAAGTAGTTTTATATTAAATTTTCACCCGTAAACTAGTGTAACTTATACTCCGAATAACATTTTCGCACATCTAAAAAACTGGGTCACGACTTGGGTACGTGAATTTTCTAGAGCCATTTATGGAATATTAAAAGTTTGTATTCTAGTACCGCCAAATAGACAGGATCTTTTTCGACACCTCTGTAAATTTACTAAAATTAAAATTTCCCGTATTAAAAATTCAAATTAAATGCATCCAACGGTTTGAGATTGTTTAAAATTTGTAATGTAATAAAAAAAAAAGGTGCCGGGGAAAATTTAACTGACCCGTTTTTTTTTTTTTTAAAGCTCTCTCGGTAAACTCTGTAATACACAGATTTAACGACAATGTAACGCTTCACTCAGCCCCAAACTTTATCGACAGCGTCGCTGCCGCTGTTTCCATCATCTTTGATAAAAATTTTACAATCTAATCGCTTTCACTTTGACGAAAAGGATCCATTAAATTTTTCGAAAATCGACAATTTTAAAATTACCGGGTAAAAAAGCAGTTTGATTTCGAGCGAAGGACCCAAATCGATGTTGTATATATATATACATACACGTCTTTGAAGTCAATACTTTGATAGCAGCTGTGCATGAGAAAACCATTATGGTTTTATTGGCTTCGTTACGAGCAGCAGACTTTTCCGTAGCTAGAGACAGTGCTCAATCAAAGAGTAGTTCGAATCCGAGCTCTACCTTTCTTTTTCTACCTTGCAACGGCTCTTTCTACCTTTTTTTCTTCATTTTTTTTTATCCCCGTCAGGAAGAAAGGGAATAAAACAAATGAAATCTATTTAATTATGAAGAGTTGCACATGAACGCAGCATAAAATAAATCACGTGATGGTGATTCTTTCAAAGGAATATTTTTACTCAAGAGCACCCAGACTTCTTTTGTAAGTGCAGAAACTGATTTTTCTCGAGCTTCAAAGCTTTTTTTCTCTCTCGAATGTAATAATAAGGTTGAACAGGAATGGTGACTAATTTAAACTAAGCTCGGAATTAAGCACCGAAATGAGGGAGGGAGAGCAAGAAATTTCTAGAAACTTGAACGAGATTTCTATCTTAAAGTACTTTCAAGAGATCTCATCATAAGAATCTCTTGTTACAGCGATAACCTGTGATTATAAATAATTATGTTAACGAGGTCAAGAAAAGCGCACCCGAGGCTTTGGGCTTTGTGAACGGCCTCAACTGCAAAGTTCTTATCGGTGCTTTTGATTTAGGTTTGAAATTGAAGTTAGAAAATCTAAAGAAAAATATCTTTGGGTTTTCTTTGTCTTGCGCTCAATTCCGACGAAAGCGTAACTTTTAACTCATTTTCACTTAACGGATTGACACGTTTTACACCATTTTTATTAATTGCAACTACGATTGATAATTCAAATTAATTATGTTTTAATCAAGTTGATTTAATCACGTCGCAGAAAATCTAAAAAATTAAAAAGTAAATATGGGTCAATAGACAGTAAAAAAAAAAAAATTACTCGCAAGTTTTAATTGAGCCAGAATAGTGCGAGGTTAATACTACACTCTGGGTGAATCCTTACTGGTCGAACTTTACGAATCCACCGAATGACATAATAACCGAACTCCTTAACTAGAATATTATCCTTCTTACAGCGTTTAGTACCACCTGAGTTAATCCCGGTAAAGACTCTCCGCTCCCTAAACCTTCTCATTCGCACATTCAACTGCCGCGACACTTTCGCACTGCATAATCGGGGGATTAAGCCCTATAATTCAATTACTTTTCCCCAGTGCTACCCTATAAAAAGACTCTCACGCAGAAAAGATAAAAACCAATGCTTTTATCGGGGAGAGAAGTACGAGAAATGACAGACGTTACAAGTCGAGTAAAAAGTGAAAAATCGTCGTTTTATCCTTTTAAATTTTCATGCATTTTCCTATTTGGTGATTAAAATACACTTTCCAACGAGGGCAAGTACGAAGATGTAGTACTAATCCCAGATATGATTATAACATGAGATGACGTTAGAAAAAAAATATCGTGCGTAAGCCTCTCGAGGATTAGGAAAGGGGGATGTGTAATTTTCAGAGGATGTGGGTTAATAACGACCGGATGCGCCAGTGAGGATGCGAGTATTTTCTAGGCCAAGAATTGGGCGAAGGGAGAAAGTTTCTTACGTGTGTATGTAAGACGAGATGAACTCATCAATTTATTAGACGCGATGGATGAGTCAGCAATTTGCTCCAAGTTTTCCCATGTTTTGAGAAGCTAAATACTTGGGCGTGGGAGTATATATTTTCGTAACTTATTTTTAATCAATTGTTTTCGGGGTGATCGAAAAGTTCAAAATTGGATATTTAAAAAATTTAATTCTTGTAAAGCTTCTTATCGGTGAAGCTGTTAAATCCCAGCGAGGAACTAGAGTATTAACTCGTGGAAACTCGTTGGGTTGAACAATAATCATGGAAACTTGTTCGGATAAGTCGGCAAGATGATGGCTATTAACAAAACCTCAAACGTTTATCTTGAAAACAGAGGATTTTAATGGAGGAATCTCGGAAGTTTATTAATCTCCTGGAAAAATCACACCGAAAACTTCCTCAACCGAGATGGAAGTACTCGGAAATTAATTGTTTTTCAGAGAAAAGTCATAATTTCAAGAGCTAATTATAAAAAAGGCTTTTCTAATGAGAGTGGTCAAGTAAAACCCTTAATTATTCAATCTTACTTCCCGTTTGCGTAAATCGGAGACAGCTAGAAACCAAAGCCACCGCTGAGTAAACCCGAGTAAAGTTTGAGTGGACTAATAGAAGTCTTCTGTTGCCAAACGCCTCGGGGACAATTCGAATCGGCCACGGCTAGACAAACAAAAACCATTTCAATGTCTTCGTTTCTTGGTCGTCGAAAGGTCGCTGTTGCAAAACCAATTCAAACTTCTCTCCAGCACGGCGTGACGAAAATTGAAAAAACTTTTCTAATCTCTAATTTTTGAAAAAAAATAACTGCACCCCGCTGTAAGCAGCCGCCATCAGTCCGTACGAAGAGAAAATATTTATCTTTCTCTAAACGAATTAACTTCATAACTCTTGGAGCTTTAAACTTTCCGTAAATTACGGACTCGCTAAAAAGCTTTGCAGGTCCGGGGCTAAGGGAAAAAAAAATCTCTCTTCCTGGGCTAAGAAGTAAGTAGGGTTAATTAGGTAACTCGGCCAAAGAAGTGGCCTCGCTTATTACCGCCGACCGCGCGTACGTGATCACGACGCGGAAATGATAACCCCATCACCTTAATCTCGCAATTAGACGCTTGTCATCTTTATTCGGCTCCCCTCGCGCGGCAAACTCACTTCGACCCGGTTTTACAAGAAAGCCGTAAACTTTTCGAGTCACAGGCCCCTGATTAAGGTAAACTACCTCGGTACACCTGGAGAACTTCCGTACGTGTGTGGGCGTCCGTATTGGATTCGACAGACTGGAAGACGCTTTTCTTGCGGTTACCACCCCGGGATTAGTCTGACATTCTTGGTAAATTCAATTTTCGCCCCCCGCCCCCGAGGCTGACTCCTATGTATGGAGATCTCCGGGAGCCGTCTAATGATGCCGAATTTTGAAGTTCGCTTGTTCGGTAATTGGGTTTCCGGAATGCGAGGAGACACCCAGTTGGAAAATTTGTTCGGGAAATGGATTATTTTTGCTTTGAATTTTTTACACTTTCATCGGCTTGAAATTTTTTTAATCTTTGTCGCTGTTCTTTTTCGCTTTTACTCCTGTTGTCTCTTACTGGTGCAACTGTGTCATATCTATTTCTTCGGGTGGACTCTCTCTCTCTCTCTCTCTCTCTTGGTATTCCTTGGGGGACTTTGAATTCAAGACATTTCCAGTTACCAACTTTATAACGCTGTCTTCCTTCCGCAAGGAATTGGTTATAGTACTATTCACCTAAATTACACTGTATTAATTATCTATATTATATAAGTTTGCTGAAGAGATATCAGGATACCATTTCACTATTTCAAAGGATTTAATTAAATATTTGTACAACCACGTTTTATTAATAGATATAAAAGATGTAGAATATATATAATCACAAAATATTTATATCGGTCTTACAGTCTGTAAAAACCTTAGCAGAGATACTGAAAATTTGAAATAACCAATGAGCGGCTGAAATAAATAAATAAGTAAAAATAAAAAATCTTATAAGTTGTTACCCAATTAATCCGATTTTTTTATTATTTTTGATTTTTTTATTCATTTCAGCCTCTCAATGATGATTTTAAAACTGCAGATTTTTAGATAAGGTTTTTCTTCGCTGGGACCGTCGATATAAATATTTGATGATTTTTTTCTGTAACACAATCAATATAAAGATTTATCTAATTTGTATATAATATACATATTTTCCAAAGTTTTTTCACGTCAAAATATAATTTACCAACAATAGCTCACTTCGATTACCAGTTTCATACAATGCACTGGAGCCTTAAAAAAAAAGACCAGTCTCGAAATTGATACACCAGACATTCGGTCGGATTTGGGGCAGAATCGGAGGGGGTTAGGAGGGGTGGTCATGATTTACACAGTGATATCAGGAATCAGGCTTTGCGTAACGAGCAGCGGGGAAATCGAGGGCACATATCAATTTGTCCCGGGGATAACGGTTTACGCATTCATCTCGTCGACAATGTGTACCGCGTAAATGAATTTGATAACGAGAAAAGTTGGGATGAAAAAAAAGGAACAAGGGGCACCGCGGGCACCGTTGATTATTGAATCCAACGTTTTTTATGTGCTATCATTCACGGGCATATTTTAACCGGAGACGATGAGATTAAAACAAAGGAATGGGTTTTGATGAAAAAAAAATTAATAACAGCGATGAAACAATGAGCGGGATTAATAAAGAGAAGCGAGGTGGAAAATTCACGTTTTAGTTCTTATAACTCTATTTTTGTCCTGCAGCCAATAAAACCGTAGGTGCATGTGATATTATCGATTCCGAGCTGTCGTACCTTCCTATTATTTACGGTTAAGCTGACAATGCGATAAAACAATTTTTACCTTAATGAAATGGTCTTACCTTTACCTTTTTTTTGTCCATTATTGTTTCACGGAAAACTGTGATTTATATGTGACCTACATTCAATACGTACACATTTTTTTTTTTTTTTTTTTCTGCTCCACGTACAAAGTACGTGCAAGATACACGTCAAACTTGAAACATGAGTTTTCATGAATAAATAACCAAATTTTTTTTTTCTTTTCATTTTTGATGCGAGTTGAAATTCATTACTTTCACGAAAATCGCGTTTTGAATTTTCATGTTCAAGTAGAGAGCAGACTTTTTTTGTAATACAAAACAGCGCTAAGCGTGCAGAATTCGTATTTGCTTTTTATACGAGGTTGTGTAAGCCCTCGAGCTGTTGGCAAGTGATTTATAATGATATTTATTAAAATTTTACGTTTCTAAAGTCTCCATATCGAACGACCAGACTGTTTCAAAAATCAATTAAAATTTATAACTTCATACGATTTTTTAATTAAAATATTGATTGATATGAATAGAAAAAAAAAAAAGAAAGCAATTAATACATTACGTTCTTATCAGTAAACTGAAAATTGATCGTTTCGATAATAAACGAGATTTAAACTGCCGGGCATCGAAGAAGAGACGAGAAATTTCGAAAGCTCTTGTAATCTCAAAATATTCCCGATAACCCCCGATACTCTCATGCAAAGTTTGAAGTTGTAGAATAAACTGGTATAAGGAAAAGGCGCGCCCACGAAAGCGTGATATTGAGAGTCTTTTGAACTTAGTTTTTGGAGCTGCTTTAACTTTCGTACTGACCTTTTACTTTATTTTTTTGCCTCGATTGTTTCAGGTTACGTGGATCAGGCGAAGGGACAGGCAATTGCTAACTGTCGGACAAAACACTCATTCCGTGGACAAGAGATTTATGGTTAAACACGTGAACGTCGAGTGGACCCTGCTAATCCAAAAAGTCAACCACGAAGACGCTGGCCTTTACGAGTGCCAAGTAAGAAATGTTTTGTTTTATCCCCTGCGACCTGGAACTTTTATTTATCTCGTTTCGTTTACACACGTAAACACTTTTGGATTAAACAATGTTTTATTATTGACTGTTGACCCAACTACCGCACTTTTTTATTCGCATCAGACTAAAATTAATTTATTATTTCTTTTAAAGACTTGCGATATAGTATGTTTCTTACTTATTTCCCTTAAATTCATTCATTGTAGATGTTGGTTGATTTAACGTTCAATGAGAACAAAAAATTGATCAAGCAAATTAATTAATTTTAGTCCTTAGTTGGTCTATTAAAAGAAAGACAAAAAAAATTTCAAGCCTTCACGCACTTATACAAGTAGAATTAGAGTCAAGAATTTCTTAAGCTTTCTAATAATTTCACTTTTTTAATTAAAAATATTTTCCTTCTTGCTATTTTAATCATCACTCTTAGTACGGAAGACAATATGAGGTTTTTGAAAAAAACTCAGCTACCCAGCGAGCGAGATTTTTTCCATCATCTCTTTTATTAAAATAATTACTTTACGTCATTAATCTTCGGTTAATTGCAATTGATGTAAAACTAGGGAGAATTTATTTCACAATTTTTGCACTTCAACAAATTTATCAAAATTTAAAATGTTTCCCGGGTACGAGATCGAAGTGATAAAAACTCTTTTCATTGTAAATTTTCCAATACATCATAAAAAAAACTGTTGAAAAACTTGTAATGAGGTTGATTTTCGAAAAAGGGGTGGAGTTTTTATGGCATCGTTCGTATTTAATTACGAAAGTTATCATGGTCTTTCCGTTAAAAACTTCGGTTCGATGGCGAGTCTATGCGTGCGGTGGAGAAGCCTTAAAAATTGATGGACGCATCAGAGTATCATCGATTTTATAGCTCTAGTGCACAGGTGAAACCGTCAGGTGGCAGTTGGCCAGCTTTTGGCGAAAGAAGAGAGTAAAAGTTAATTGTACATAAGATTGTCCGTACGGTCACTGTTTCATCGTCATAAAAATTAAAAGATAAACGGAGTTCTCAAGCATTTCTGAAAATCTTTTCTTACTTTTTATATAAAAATTTTTGAATGCCTGATCTAAGAATCAGGTAAATTTTCAAAACGCAAAGTTCTTATTAAAGCTTCCACAAAGTAAACCAAAAATTCATAAGGTTAAAAAAATAAAAAATACATTCTCCCACAAAATAAGTCATCAAAAGTAAATTATACGAAGAGGTCGGGACCATTAATCTCGGTAGCTAGATTGAATATCGATTATTTGGTAAAAACAATGACGAATTATCTGCCGCAGGTGGGATCCCACCCGGTCCAGCACAACTTCGTTCGGCTGAGCGTGACCGACGCCTACTCGGTGATACCGGGAGCGCCGGATCTCCACGTAAAGCAGGGCTCGAACCTGAGGCTGGAGTGTCAGCTGATGTCGGCCACCGAGGCGCCACTCTACGTCTTCTGGTACCGCAACTCCCGCATGATAAACTACGACTCCGAACCCGGGGTCAGGGTCGAGCTCACCAAAGCTGGCTCCGTCCTCGAGGTCCAGAAGACCCAGCCCAGCCACGGGGGCAACTACACGTGCGCTCCCAGCAACGCCAAAGAGGCCTACGTCATGGTTCACGTTTTGGAAGGTTCGTATCAGATTGTTTACTTATTTTCTTTGAAACTGGAGTAATCAAAGTATTGCGCGACTATGCCAGCCGAGGGGCTACGCACTCCAGAATCACAAAAAGAATCAGTTGAGGATCAGACATAAAAATCAATATAATCAATAAAATATCGATTTCATATCAAGTAAAAATCTTCGAAAAATAATATTTTTAACAAAATATTAATTGAAATTGGATCCAAGGCTCTAAACACTTTAAATTTCCAAAAAGAATCACAAAAGAATTAAAAAGAATCAAAAAGAATCAAAAGAATCAAAAGAATCATTTGTGATTCTGGAGTGCATAGCCCCTCGATGCCAGCAGTATCGAAAAATTTAATTACTTAATATTTTGTCAATTAAAAATATCTATGTAATCGAATTTTGGTTTGACCCATTTTTAACTACTTTTTTGCTTGCAATTAAAACAGTTAATAATATGACTAATTTTGGAATTAAGAATGATCATTTTTTTTTTTACTACAGCTGTCAGCCGAATTAAACAGTACAGTAAAAGTTAAATTTAAATAATGTAATTGTATTTTCATTCGTGGGCACTATCAGCCCCGGATTTAAAAGCACAATACGAAATAATTATTTCCAGCAAATAAACTGATAAAATAAATACGGTAAAACAATAAAGCACAACAACTTTTCGGTGACCCGGATAAATATTTTCAACGCGCTCGTCAGCCAACAGCAACGGGCGCCAAACCGTACTCCTCCCACCTTTACGCCACCGCATCGGTTGCTGTCAGCCTCACCGCAACGCGCATGCATTATTATTATCCGGCAGCCGCCGCGACGCGTAAAGCTAAAAGCAAAAAAGACGCGAGATAAATGAGAAAAATCAATTCTCACCGCGCGCTTTTTAAATCGGTAAATTCAATTACTTTCCATGGAATTACCGATCCCCCGCGGGGCTGTAAAATAGCTGAACAATCGCCGGGCGACGAACCAAGAAAAACGCGAGCGTTGCACGGTCACCTGCTTGACATCCAAAAAAAAAAAAAAAAAAAAAGTGTATAGTGTGCAGAAGCTCGTGACCGAACTTTCGAGTGGCACGAGTGTAAAATTCATTGGTCAAAGCGGCTTGTCCGGTTGTACAAGCGGTGTACATTTTTTTTTTTTTTTTTCGTCGATGCCCTTTTCTGTACCAGCCCCGATCGAGCAGCCCTTTTAGCTTGTACTGCGGTTTCGAACTCGGAGACGAAAAATTTCGCGTCTGCTTTTGGCGTTTGGACATTTTCAAATTTTCGATGTGATTGAAACGGAAATACCTATTTTTAGGCAGTCAAAATTTGCTGACTCGAATCTGTCATATATCTGCTCTTCCTGTTATCTTTTATTCGTATCTTTTATAATAGCGATAACTTGAAAAAGATAAAATTTTATTACTCTGGTTCGGCTGACATGAAAAAAAGGTCTATAAGCATTCCGAAAATAAAATTTTCCCCCCAAAAAAAATCGAGCGCCGAGGAAGGAAAGCAGGAGAGTTGAGTTTGGTAATTTCGTTTTGCAGAGGAGGAGAAGCCGGCGGCGATGCACGGTGGGGACCGTAGGAACTTGAGCCCGGCGATATTGGCGAGCAACTTTCTCGTCTCCCTGCTCGCGGCCGTCAGCTGGAGGATACCGAGCTTCACGAGTCTCTACCCCACGTGAGCGGATAAGCAGCAGTGATCACCGACCCAACTGCTCGACGATATCGCTCCTGCAACTGCGCTAGCCTAATCGCGGGATTACTACGAGTTTCAAGGACGTTTTTTAGATTTTGATCGAGGAAACCCTGGTCAGTGTGCTCGGTGAATGTGTCTTTATTTTAATTATTCTATCGAGAGTTCTTTTTTTTTTGGTTTTGTAAATAGTCTTTTCGCTCTTTCTACAACACGCGTTTTACGTGACCGTCATTTTTGTGTGTTTTCCCTGATTTATGTGTACCTGCATTGAAAAATTCAAAAAAACTCTTAACGTACACTGCCCAATTCACACACTTAATATTTTAACTATCGAAGAATGATTAACTTGTAGATGGGGTGTTGTAGGATGAGCTCAGAGGACAAAACAAATTTTATCAAAATAGTTTTTAAGCGTACAAATATTTTTGATTTTCTTGTGTAAAGATGACAATTTCGTTTTGAAAAAACGATTAAGCTGATTTTCTTGACAAGCGAAATGATATGATTTGCGTACGAAGTGCAGTACTGATTATATTCTAAGAATGAAAAACAAAAATTAACGTTCCACTGCGGTTTTTAAAAAAATGGGTGTTTTTGTTTTCGGCCTGTGGTAAATAAGTGTTCAAAATTAATGTAGTCCTGGCATTTGTTAAATTTAAGCAAGTATCCTAAAACAGAATCAATATTTTCTATATATTGTAAATATGTTAATAAGTTTAATGACTGTAATTGTGAATACGTAATTTTTTTAAAAAAAGTATGGTAAAATATTTATCCAATAAAACTACGTAAGAACACGTTTGCTTGTATTAAAATGCTTGTATCTTTACATCCTTGAGGAACCTACATTAATCTTTAAAATTTATTGAACAACTTTGAATCTTTTTTCGTAAGCAAAAAAAAAATCTTGCAGCAACAACAGAACAAAATTTGATTAATAAATTTTTTAAAATAATTTTTTAGCAAGTTTTTATGTGAAAATGATTAAAAACAACATTGCTTGAAAAAAAAATTCAACATATATATTGAACTCAGTATTAAAACTGTTCTTATTTTTTATTCTAATGGTTGGAAATTAATTTAAAAAATTACTATTAATTGAAAGTACTTATATGATTAAATTGTGTTAAATTATATTTGAATAATGATACTTTTTTGTTATTGAGACGCTAATAAGACACCAGATTAATATTTCAAAGACTTAAAAATTTTAACATAAATATTTATAATTTATTTTAGAAATTATACTGCCGATAAATTTTTGTTCAAGACAATGATTTTTCATGCGATTTTTGAAAAATAGCGTCAGAGTAATTGAAATATTTGGACCTATCTATATTTTTTCAGAGTTTTCAGAAACTCAGAATTGGTATTCACTTAAAATTTCATCATAGAATCCGATTCACAGTGTTAAATCTAATATCAGCGCTCTGTACGTAAGCCAAGAAAAATAATAGTATAAAAACAGTATTAAAATTTTTACAAGATTTGACGAACCTTCACACGGAAAAAATAAAATCCTTGCAGCGTAGCTGAATTCAGCGACATGACGATGCGAACAGTTAACGACGCTCCAACGCAGACTTTTCATCGTGGCGAGGCAAAGTCTGCGTTGGAGCGACGTAAAGTTAGCTATAGCGTGCCTTCCTTACCAACAGCTGTAGCAGAGCTCGACTCACGCTTGACGCTTGTTTACTTGTGTACTTACTCTCTGCTATCGCGGGTGATAAAAATACTGATATAAAAAATACTTAAATTAATTACAACTATCAATAAAGACATTTTTTTATAGTTATGCTGCCGTAAACCCGCGATAGCAGAGAGTAAGTACACAAGTAAACAAGCGTCAAGCGTGAGTCGAGCTCTGCTACAGCTGTTGGTAAGGAAGGCACGCTATAGCTAACTTTACGTCGCTCCAACGCAGACTTTGCCTCGCCACGATGAAAAGTCTGCGTTGGAGCGTCGTTAACTGTTCGCATCGTCATATTGCTGAATTCAGCTACGCTGCAAGGATTTTATTTTTTCCTTGCAGTAAAATTCATTATTAGTCAGTCTGTGCTATTTTTCAAACAGTGCATTGCTTATAAATATGGGCCCTGCCTTTCTTAATGTAATTTTCAGTATCAAATCACGTGTAAAAATAAACTCCACTTCGCCCTCGATAAAATACAAAAACGAAAAAAAAAAAAACAAAAAAAAAAGATAAAAGCTGTAAGAAAAAAAAAAGGTGTATTAAGATAAACCATTGTGTATAGATATTTTTTATCACGCTCAAGGCGATGTACATTACGATCCATCAGAGCTAAACAGGCATCAAACGTTCGAATAAACGTGAAGTCTCGGAATATTTTCCATCGATTCGCGGGTGGCTTGATTGCACGGAAACACGCGGGCTCAAATCCCATTTGTAAGACGACTACGGCTTGGATTACCCCAACTCGGAGTAATTAGCCGGGAGAAAAGTCCCCGGTGGCGACGGTGGTCGACGCGTCCGGCAAAGCTTGTAATCTTCGGTAAAATTGGCCACCTCTCTCTTTTGATCGGCGAGAATCGTAACGAGAAAAAGTTTTCAACGACCGGGAATTTAAAGAAGTACGTTTTTTTACTTTATTTTAATTTCAAACCCCTGGAAAAAGCTTTTGAAATAGAAATTAGAATTTTTTAACGTCTCAACCGCGCTTGAATTAATAAAAAAAAACTTTTAATTATTCTTGTTAAAAATAATAACTGTGAAACAGTTTGAAATAAAAATAATAGTTTTTTTTGTAAAAAATAATTAAAATTTTAATTACAGTGAAAAATTTTTTTCAATAACTTTAATAAACAAGTTGAGCCCGTAAAAGCAGTTCTTGAGACAGTTTCTCGCACGGCTTCTTAACTCTATTACTGAAAAAAAAAGCTGAGTTGGTCAGGTCTAAGAGAATGAAGAGATATCGAGATGCCATAAATTGACTTGTACGTGTGCGCTGTGAAGTATCAGATGTGTATGAAAGAAATGGAATTTTCAGTATGACATAAAATGTAGAAGCGACACTTTATCGATGTTAAATTCACTTGGCGTTAAACCAATAACGGTATTCTTAAAACGACAAGGCTCTTTTTTATTCGTGTAAATAAATTTACAAAGAGTCGATAATTAAGCCTTCATTATATTACAAAATATGACAAATTACTCATTTTGGTGTTTTATTATTAATTAAAACATTTCAACTTATCTCTATTTATGATCTATATTGGTATAAATAATATGTCTCTTCATTTCGTAATATGTTTATAAGTAATTTTTGTTTACTTTTTACTTTTTGAAAATTTCGTTTACTTGTAACAAATTAAAGTATTATCACTGTAAAGCCAAACTTGAAAAAATTTTTTCGAAAATTTTGAACTTAACCAAAGTGTAAGATAAAAAAAAAAAGTTTTAATGATATTTAAAATAATCGACACGTGTGAATTGTTATTATTGTGATGTGTTTAAGCATCATCATAATAAACAATGCAACATTTAAGTAGTGTACAACAAAAAAAAAAAGAAAAATTTAATGAATAATGTGAAAATGTAAAGATTGATGCTACAAATATACGTATTTAAGTGAGCTCGCCATGTGTTGAAGACTTGATAATATAATAAGAATAATTAAGAAATTAATATTCAATAAATGGTACTAATAATAAGAAAAAATTTATACTTATTTATTTTTGTCAACCCTGTATCAATTTAAAAAAAAGAAAACTTTGAAATTTACAAAACTGAATCCAGCGGTAAGTACGAAACTACCGGATCGTAAGAATACACGATCAAAAAATTAAATAAAAAAAATATCAGCTCAAAGCGAATATTCTCTCAAAGCAGTAAAAAAAAAAAACAGGGAAAATTAAGGCAACCACCCGGGGAAAAAAAATAACTCACATGTTGAAAATTCGATGCTAAAATACTCGCCCAGGTAAGGGGGCTAATCCGATTTCTTGTAATTTGAGCAACGCTCGCGAAAGTAAAAAAGGAAGAGAGCGAGTTCGTTTGTGGAGTTTTCAGACTGGCACGGAATAAAAGGTAAAAAAGGGTTACGACGGCTAGCGCTGCAATTAGCGAAAAGTAAAACAGTCTGAAAAGAGGGAGTTGAAAAAAGAGGGTTGAAAATTAAGAGCGAGGGAGGGTGTTGGGTGATAATCAGCCACAGAGTCGGAGGGACGCGATATCTTTACTTATCCTCGTTTACTTTTTACCACCTACCTCCGAGTCAATTTTTCGTACCCATTAGTCTTGTTCGTTTTTCCGGAAGTTTTGATCTTTTTTTTTTTCTTTTTCGTTTCCGTGACGACGGGTACGATGAGTCCGTTAGATCCTTTTATTTGAGCTCGTTTATTCTTTCTTCGTTGGAAAAAAAATAAAGTTTTTAGATAAAGCGCACGCGCGACTGGTGGTGGCGTCGAAAACTCTTTTACGACTGGTAAATTGAAATGAAATGAGGGACATATCGCGAAGGCTTGTTTTACTTGTCTTGTACGAGGCATCGCGTGATACACTTTTACGAGCTCCTTATTTATGATTTTCTTAACTGCTTCTTTCACGATTTTCAGAATTTTTTCACGTTTACATGTTGTCTATAAAAAAAATCGAGATATTTTCAAAGATCAATTAAGGATCTGTTTGATAATATTTATTTTATGAAAAAAAAACTTGCATTTTTATCTGGGAAGTAGTTTATGAATACGATGGCAGAATTTAGCCCACGCACTTAGCATGATTTTGAACCTGAGCCTCCTGGATCTTTACTTCAAATCCCCTTTCTCAGGTTCAAATCAGATACCTAAAAACTTTCACATTTTCAGCTTATTTTTGCGGTCACAATATGTGAACTTTTAAAACTACAAAATTATCGTTTTTTTCAGTATATAGGGCCTAGTGTTAAGTTTTTTATACTAATATATGTTTTTATCGAAGAAATTCAGTTGATTTGTAGTAGTAGTTACTATTAAAAACTAACCTTAATGAAACGCAGAAATTTTTTTTTTTTTTTTAATCATCTTATTACAATTTTGATTGTACAACTAGAATTTTTTTCATTGAAACAATTTTAAAGCTTACGAGTAATGGTAATTAATTAAAGCAAATCTATAATTGTAAGAACAAATGGATCAATAAAATCCACAATGGGCCATTTCAAGTGATACCCCGGTCTCGGATAAACTAATTTCAAATCTGATTTAGAACGCCCGCGTCATTCAATTTCAAAGTTACATCCATCCGAGAGGAAGTGAGGGGGGGGGGGGCGGTAATGCACGGTAATAAATTCCAATTCAAAGCAAAACTCGATAGTAAATTTACAAAACGGTTTGATCCGGGTGGCATCGGCCGCAAACAAATGAGCTTTGTTTAACTGCAATACACAGCGGGGACGTTCTCCGAATTCCATCGCCCGTTCAAGCCGTCGTCTCCTATCAATCCTTCTCTAGCTCTTATCCTCGTTCTTCTTTCTCGTTATTCTGGTCTGGCGGCATTGGGTTGTGTCACGTGACTTCCGGGGAGCTAATTCCGTCGTCGGGAGCCAGGCACTCCAGTCAGCCAACCACCAACGGATTCCCGACATTCACCCATAAATCTCCTCCACTTCGTCCCGGCCCCTCCCAAATGTAGGACGACAACGTTCAACCAGCTCCGTTGCTACTGAGCAAATGAAAAAAACGTTCAAGTTAAACAATGCCTATACAGACGAGCCTTCCAATATTACTACATACCAAAGAATCTTCATTTAAAATACAGTCGAGATGATGATCTGAAGAGAAATCTTTTAATAAGCCAGAAAGTTCTCGCGACTGTATACGAGTAAAAAATGTTTCTTACGGTTTTAAGAAAATTCATTCCCGTGGAATATGGCATTAATTAAGATTATAAATAATTTTAGCTCATTACGCACTCAAGTACCCTCCGGCCCGATTAAAAATTAAGTTATTACGCTGGCCAGAAATTTTAAGCAGCTGCATTTGGAATCCTTTCATGTGTGCGGTTAAAATTTTAAAGCTTCCTGTTAAAAGAGATCCTAATTACAGATATACTTTCAAGATTTTTATTTTTAATTTAAAAAAAATTAGGTCGCTAGGGAGGAATTTCTCAACTCTAATTCATCAGTTTATGATTATTGTTATTTTTTCGCTCGCGGGGACGTTAACAAGCTTTTTTGAGGTACTCCAAGGGAGACAAAGACTTATTTGAATAAAGGTTTTTCTTGAACTTGAGGGATAATTTAAAAGGTGGTACCTACAAACGACATCAAAAGAAAATGAAGAAAAATGAAACAGAGGCACGGGCCAAAGTGGATGGAAAAAAGAGAGAGAGAGCTTCCTCGCGTGAAAAATGAACTCCGCACGTTCGCGCTTTTTGTGGCGCATATAAAATTGCCCAGACTTACGAGAGCCAAGAAAAAACTCCTCATTTTTGTGTCTTTTGTAAGAAGACGGTTAATTTTAACCTTTGATTGCCTTTTAACTCGGTTAATTTAAAAAACTATTGAAATAAAATATTTTATTGGTAATTTTGAGCAATTCCGTTCAAAATGTTTAAATTTAGTGGAAATTCTTCGGATGAAAAAGCACTAAAATTTATTAATTCATTTTATTAAATTATTTGAGCAGTGGAAGAGTAATTAATTTATTGAATTCTATCAATAGACTATAAGCATACACTACTCTTATCAATCGAATACAAAAAAATAATGTTTCTTCCCTTCATAAAAAAGAGATGTACACAATAGGTCGAAGATATCAGCAGGTGTGTTTATCTCTCATAGCCATAATCTCAACGATATAACTCTCGGACGAGCCTTTCGCTGAGCTTTCACTTTTGGAGTAGAGCTTACCTACCTACCGTGCGGAGCTGATTTTACGTTTCCCTCTCCTCTCTCTCTCTCTGGTTTACTGCCCTCCTGGGCATTTTACGCGTTAAAAGGGCTCATCTGGGCGAAACGAGAGGCACGCCGCTGAAAAATAATGAGTAGTTGTTGTTTTACGTGAAAATACTGCTGGTGGTGCTGACGGAGCTACGAGATTCTTTGGAATGCATGTCAGTGTCTGCTCTGTGTTTTTAATGCCAACAGATAAGACCGGAATTTTTATGTTTTTTTAGTACTTACAGCGCCAAGGCATTATGAATATCTTGAACAAAGTAACGTAAGCACGAAGAATATTTATTTTAAACATCAAGTATATCGAGTTTTGATGTAGTTATGAAAAATAAATGTACCTCGTTTCGTAAAGTCATAAAAGTAAATTATTTTTCGTGCAAGTTTTAGTAAAGTACTTGAATACGTATCTTGTCTATCTAAAGCTGAATGCACAAATAAAATGGGCAAAAGAAGAAAGATAAGGGGAGGCATATTGCGATGATGGTAGACAATCTCAATGGTATAAGTAGAAAAAGCGTCTTAGCGGAATTGGAACTTACCCAATGTCTGGTCTTATATACGCTTTTTTGTCCTATAGATGATGAAAAAAGAGTTTATTTCGTGTCGCACAATAATGTCCCCAAAGGGATAAACCTGTTTCAAAATCTCGGTCGTAAGTTATAAAAAAATTCCGTTAAATTATTATTCAAAGAGTAGTAATAATTAATAAAATATAAGTGTTAATGAACATTTTTAAACTAAATTTGCAAGAATAGCTCACAGCTTGCATTATTCACAAAACTTTGAGATTTGTCTTCTTATGCCAAAGAAACTACCAACATTTATTTTGCCGTTGAGCTTTACAATTTGTATGTTTTAAGCCCTTTATTAATTATTTCGTTACTCGTTAAAAAATTTGTGCCCTAATGTATTAACAGAGTTTTGATGCTTTTAATTTCTTTTACTTCATAAATTTCAAAGGAAAAAGTATATCTGAATCCAATTTTAATTAGTTTTACTACCTCCCTGTAAGAAATGCTAATTAGGAAATAGACATTTAATGGCTATTCAAAATGTCTTCAGACTAGAAATAAGGTAATATTAATCGTTAATTTTTAGACTGTATGAAACGATTTTTTTCCTTGTAAATGGCCATTTACTAGATTCAAAATTAATGAATATTTTTGAATACTAATCATTTGCTTTTAACAGCGAAATTTATAAAAAAAAAGTATTAATCATAACCTCATAAAAAATAGGCATTTCATAGAATTATGACATTTCAAAAATTACCATCAAATTACATGCAATGAGAATCACCACGTGCAATACGCTGTTTTAAAGGTTATAAAAAATTTTTTACCCATTTTTTAAATGGGCGATTCATAGATTGAAATCGACCGTAAGATGCGAGTAAAATGAAATAATTTTTGATAGCTGTTTTTTGGGTATTTTTAATGGAATAAACATAACCCATCGCTTTACTATATTAAAAATAGGAGAAAATTGGCAACTATTACTTTTTTTCTTGGACTCAGTTATTGCATATTTTAACTACCCTTTTTCTAGTTTCAGTTCATTTAAAAATGCATTTTCTAGTTCATTTAAAAATGCATCTTTAAGTCTGAATTGAATATTATTTAAATTTTAAATCTGGAAACAGCCCCGCAATATTTTTATAAAATTTATAAATAAATACATAATGAAAATGTGAGGTTCCAAGACTCTGTACAGCAAAATTTAATTTAATAAATTTATTAAATTAAATCAAACCACTTAAAAATTCAAAAGTCATTAACTGTTTTATTCGAGATTTAGCATAAGGAAATGAAACCTAAACTTTTGTGAACATCAAAACTACGAAAGCTTAAACCTTTTCTTTGGAAAATAAAAGGTCTGTTTTAGATTTATCCTAAAACAACCAACACAGTAAAAGTTTAAATAGACTTTTAGTGAGCAAAAATTTATAAAAACTGGATGAAAAAATTATCTTGTGATATTAAAATCCATGATTTCTTTTTTCGTCAATAGTAGACGTCCTTCGGTAAATTTTTAATCCAGGTCAAACCAGGTCAATCACCAATCAAAGTATCTGGTGGATCAAAGGCGTTTCCATTTACCGATGAAGATTTCACCACGACAAAGAGAAGATTTGAATTTCAAAATATTCCATTGGATTTTCTGAATTCATTAAAATCTAAAGCAGCCGCATCGACTTATCTCCCTTTACTCGACACTTATCACGAAAAAACAAAGAGAAACGATATTTTAGCCGCTGGGTGTGACGGACCGTGAGAGACGAAAAAACAATCAAGAACTGGCGATACGCTAGACAAAGAGATAGAGAGTCGCATCATGTTTGTCTTTTTCCGCGACTCAAAGTGTCGAACGAAAAACAGACCGGAGGGCACGGACAGTCGAAAAGGCTCGCCCTTCCGCTATTCTCGTTAGAGCTGCGCCCGGCATTTATATACAAGGCACAAAGTTGAGTGGGCTTTAGTCGAGTTAGACCCACAGGCTCGCTTTGAACGCCCGTGCCTCTCTCTAAGAGAGACCTTTTAGTTCGTGCTCTTTTTTGGTTTTAGGATGCAACTGCGAATTGTAAGAAATGTTTAATTAAGCTGCGTTACCCGGTTTTAGAGGGATGAAGAGAGATCCAGATAAGACTTTTTCATATTAAACCGAGCTTTAATAAGGAAGCCTTCTAAGTTGGTCCACTTAGTTTATCCGTAACTCCTTCCAAGAATAAATTTTTATGTTCAATGTTGATAAATGCTTTTGTGTAAGAGCTCCATAAGTGAACAGTATTCAGTACTATTTTTTTTATTCAATGAATTTTCATTTTCAGAATTTTACGTTATTTTAATAACCTGCACAAAGGAAAACTGTAATGAGAATTCTACAAAGTTGAGTTATAATTTGTTTTACCTTTTTTCCTCTAAGTCTTTCTGTACGTTATGAAACAAAAAGTAGATAGTAAAATAAGAAAAAAAAATTTATCACAAAGTCTACTTAATGCACTATGTATTTTTTTTCTTAAAACCCTATGAAAAGTATGCGTTTTTTAAATAACATTTTGTTTAAAATAATCATTTTTGTTTCTTTATTTTGCTCTCATTGGTTAGAAAAAAGCATATTAATTTTAATAAATCGTAAGATACTGGTTTTTTAATTTTCATCTCTCAAAAGTTTCTTGACTTTGCGGCTTTTAAAAATAATAAATAAAAAAGTTGACAATGTTGAGTAAAAAATAAAATCATTTTACGAGAGCAAAGTGTGAAAGGCTTACCAAAAATTAATTTTATAAAATGATTCGTAACATGAATGTTCGACTTTTTTCTGTTTTCATTTAATTTATATTTTTAGATGAACTTTCATTTAATTACACAATTGCAATGCTGCGAAAAAATAAGGAGCAAAAAAAACGCGGAGAAACGTGAAAAACATTTTTGTGACGCACCGCAGAATACGTGACTGCGATAATAATTTTCAAATTCGTTGACGAAGATGTGAATCATGCAAAAAACCAGTAAAAAAGCTGAAAGAAAATAACATTATTGTAATAGGAATAATCATCCTGAAGGTTGGTTTTTGAATTATAAAAAATTATAAATAATTCATAATCATCATTACTCATTACTCATCATCTGGTTTCCCGTCATGGTTTACTCCGGAACTTATCAAAAATGTAAAGCTTAAGCGATATCTCCACTGGAGATTCAAGATGACCAAAGATACTGAATCTAGGATTGAATTTACTAAACAGCGTACATTATGTAAAAAGACTATCTAAAATTGTATATAATAATTTTTTATTATCCACGGAAAACAATCTTTGCTCCGACACTAAAAAATTTTGGATATTCGTTAACAATAAGAATTCGTCAGCTGGCTTTCCAGACTCCATGTTTTTGGGTGACAGAGTGACCAATAATGGGAAGGATATCGCAGATCTCTTTGCTCATGACTTCAGTTCAGTTTTTAGTCATGGTACTTTGAGTGATTTTGACTGTGATATCGACTTGACGTCTCACTCTCTTTTAAATATTATACTGACTGAGGCTGATTAATTAATTCATCATTTTTTTTCGGTGTCCATCATTTGAGCTTTGCAATCATAGCTCGCGAAAAATCCAAATGAGACTGTCGATGATTTTTTAAAATCCTCTACCCGTAAGTAAGTATAAAACAAAAAAATAGAAAAGAAAAGAAAGAAAATGAAAAGAGAAAGACAGAAAAACAACAAGAGACAGAAATAATATATGTTGATAAATAGAGAGAAACAAAAAAAAAAAAAAAAAAAACAACAACAACAACAAAATAAAAGCTCGTGGATTTGTGCAAGTGCGCGAAAAGAAAGGTTCGTACGTGAACGGAAATCAACTATTCGGTGGTAGTGCGAATAAAAAAGAGAAAAGCCGGGGTTTGAGGGACACAACGCACGCTGCTCGCTTGAAAACAAGGCTTGCGGGATGAGCTTTACGTGTTCTTTGTAATTTATTGCTTTCATTTTGCTTTGACATACGTTGAATAACATTCGAACTTTCACCCTCTTTACGTCCTAATGATGCGTGTCGTATACAAACAAACACCTTTTTTAATGTGTTTTTCGATTTTTTTTTTTTTTTTTTGTTTACTTCATTTATCAGTCATTGAAAAAAACAATTTCCTGAAAGTGAAAAAACCATCAAAAATTAATATTCTCAAATTAGGTGTATTTTATCGAATTTTACTAAACGTTAGTTGTAATAATAGTATTTTCTTGACTTATTCCAGTGAAATTTTACTCTTTAAATCTTGAAAATCTTACATAATACTGTCTTTAAAATTATTTTAATTCTTTTTATAATCATTTCGTTATAGATAATTTACATTAGTCTTTATTATTTTTTTGAATCTTGATTCGTGCAGGTTTTCCACAAATAACATTTTCTTCAAGTTTCTAAAAATACAAAAACTGATTGATTCATAGTTACGAATCATTTGAAGTACAGTTGGATGTGTTTCGTAAAATAGAAAATTAGACGTTCTAATTGAAGTTAAAACAATAGTTACAAGGAAAATTAAATGAAATTGCAATTCTCGGTTTACTATCTCATAACTAAGAATACGTAGCTATAACCATTCTGAGAACAATCAAAGCTCCGGCGGGGGTGTAAATCAAAGTGTGGCCAGAGCTCACATCGGTGTCAGAAATTCTCGTGCTCACTCTGCCACGACGAATTACAATCAGTTTGGTGTTGGTTACCCCAAGATCCGGAGTCTCAGTATGGTGGCCACGAGGATGCTCCTTTGTCGGTATTATATACGAGCGCGCATAATCCTCAAAATTACGGCTACACGTGCGACCGCAATTATAATAGTTTGCTAATGAGCAATCCATCTTGCCAATTCGTTGGATTATCGCTGTTGCGAGCTAAGAATCCCCTCGAAACTTGGGCTCGGATCTTCGTAGGAGGGAGTCGTTTGGACCCTCGAGATGAAACGCTTATCCGACGGATCGGCTCTAATTGTTCCATGTCGAGCAGGTTGAGAAACTGATGATTAGAATTTACAATTTGTTGTTTCTAAAAAGTTTATTTGGATTCAAGAGGAAAAAAAGCGAAAGTAAGAGGGGAGTGTAGTCGAAAGACATTTTTAAAATTCATGAAAGATCTTTCTTCTTTTATAAATATGCGCTCTTGCAAAAAACATGACTCGATAGTTTGTTCTTCGTCTATGAATATTCACAAAGGAGAATACAACGCACAACTCGAAATAGTTTAGCCAACACGATCAATAATATCTTCTTTTTACTAGGTGTAATGTAATAATTTTAAAAATTTAAAGATAATATATTTCATTTCTATTAATTATTCTTCGAAAAATTATTTTTTATGAAAAATAGATGCTTGACTCGTAGATTGATTGCTCAAATTTTAGAAAACTTTTATTCAAAAATCAACATGTTATCTCTACTATGCGTAAAATTTAATTTAACCAAGAAACATAATTTTCATTGTCATTTATTAATTTAAAAAAAAAAACTTTTGAAATCTTAAGTTCATAATGTGATTACGTTATTTTTTGTGAAAAAGTTAATAATAAAATTTTCCAAAGTCTTCCTCGATATCTAGGTCAGACTGTAATAAAACAGAGAAGCCACAAACTTGGCGTGTCTCGTAAGATCTTCATTACACTGCGCAGACCAAAAAATTTCATAGGTCTGAAAGAAATAAATGAGTGGATAAATAAAAAACCTGATGTGAATTTAAAGTGGAAAAGTGAAAAAAGTGCGCTGTCTCTTGAGATAAGTATTGCATTTACTGCATGTGGCATTTCATATTTTGCGTGATTTTGTTAGTCCAAACTCCAACATCAAACTACCTAAGCTGGTGCTATTCATCCTAAGATTCTCATCTTTCCTGTGTTTTTATGCACTTTTTTATCTGCATTGTTTCTCAGTGGTATTTTTATTCATATTTTTCATATTGTGGTCTACAATTTTTCTTCAATAAACGAATTTAATTACTATTTCATGTATCTATAGATAAACTGTTCCAGTTTCAATAATTGTAAGAGATTTATCTTTTGCTTCCTCTACCCTTAAAGACTAAATAGACGATGAAAAGGACTTGAGGGCTATAATGGCTATTGACTGAGGTTGGACCTACAATAAAAAAGTCTGAAGGGTCCGTTTACTTAAATGACACTGTCTAGCAGCGGTGGTAAAGATGAGATTGAGATTCCATCATTACTGCTCATTCGCTACTCCTGACACCCATGTTATTTTATCGCCTGGGCCTAGAAAAAAAAGTTCCGATAAATACATAAAATATATTTTTTCATTCGGTTAATTAATTATTCTTTTAAATTTTCTACGGATTACAATTTACGAGTCCTATCGTTAAATAATGAATGAGCAATCTTGGCAGCAAACTCCGCGTAATTTCTCATACGAGCCTTGCCGGGGTTATTAGTCATACGTCTTATCAGGATAAACTTTTCTAATCAAAAATCACCCCTCCACGAAGCACGTAATCCATCAAATTTTCTGGAAAACAAGGATCTCTCACCATCTTTTACCCGAAAGATCTCTTTTTTTTTGTTTTCCCCTCGACCCCGCGAGTATTAGGGGTATTAAGGACGTCTGAAGTGGGCTGTCGGTAACTTGAAAGAGAGAGAGAGAGAGAGAGAGTAAGAGCACAACTTTGTTTCGAAGAAGGGTTGAGCAAACTAACGCTTGATTTCTCGTAGTGTACGCGTGTTTCTTACTACTTTGACTTATCCCGCGCGTGTTTACGTATTCGCGGCAGAGTTGTTGCAGCCCAACTCTCTTATGCTTGGCTTGCCAAGATAAACTGCCAGCCCGAGGGGTAGTTTAGCCGAAGGAGTTGCCTCGCGCTTCTCCCTCCCACCCACCTCCTCTGGTTTTCTTAATGAAAAACAATAGCTCTTTTGGCGTCGCGCTACTACTGCGGCGCTGTGAGGGAGACGAGCAGATTTTAAGAGAGAGGGCTGGATTAAATAATTTATGACCGGAGTCGGCTCGCATGGCTGCTTATCCTTATTTCTTGCAGGAATATTTTTTTTTTCTTACCCCTTTTTTTTCATATCTCGAGAATTATGGCGCATTTGGGCTACTTTTTGTAACATTTTTCTTCTGTGAGCTGAATTATTTATTATACAAATATGAAATAAGGTTAAAAATAAGATACGGTTCGTTAATTATTCATTGAAAAATGAAACGTTTTTTATTCACTCTTGATTTAAGAAAGAAGCAAATAATAAATGTTTGTGAAAATAACTTATCAGAAGAACATTATTCTCAATTCAGACAATTTAATTTGATTATCTTGCAACTTTTCGAGATAAATACTCCCAGGTCCTTATTAAGAAGTTATTTGTAATTTTATGAAGGTAATTAAATTATTCATAAATTTATGAAAGAGTCTTCCAACTTGTTGAACATCTGCTCAGTACCTCATACCTTTTGTTTACGATGGTAATAAGAGAAAAAAGGAGAAAACTTTTGTGCATTTTAATTAAATCAGAAAATACTTTTTTATGAAAATTTTCTTTTCATATCTAAACGAAAAAAAAGGTACAAAGGTAGTAATCATGCTATTTATTTACGAGCTATATATAAAAACATTTCATTATTCATGACGTTGTTTTCATATTGTAAAAAAAAAAAAATATTAATGTTTTTTAGACTGAATATCATAAAAATCTTCGATCATGAGCTGTTTTAACGGAGAAGTATATTACCAATTGACAATAAAAATTATTATTAATCTGTACTATGTTTTGTCATAATTGAAATACATTGTAATAAAAACTCAATGTAACTTTGAACCTTTAATTAATATCAAAAACTCATTAAAACTGATGAATAAAATTAAAAATATTAAGTTAGCACAGAATTGTAAATTACTATCGTTTGACGTTGTCAATTTGTTTCTGAGCGTACCTGTTAGAAAGAAAAGATTTTGAAGAAGATATAAATTTAGAAATTGTGAAAATTTTGGAAATATGTGCTATACAAAATTATTTTAAATTCAAAAGCAATACTCATTTAGTCAACATAAGGAAAATTAAGAATAATAAAAGTAAAAGAAGAAATTTGTTTGGATTGCAATAAAGTTCATGTTGGACAAACGAGACGAACATGTTTGTCGCCCTTGGCTTCGCCTCGAACGACAATTTCATGTGATCTGAGACATTTCTCATCCCAGCTGCTTAGTTTATCAGTATACTATTTGTGATATAGTTTGAGTTATAAACTGAAGCTAAAAAATTAACTTTTATAACTTTCAGTTACGTACTACGGTAGTTTAATTTATTTAAAAATTTAATTAATTGTAGTTTTTTTAAATATTTTGATAGAATTTAAAAAACTAATGTTTTTTAAAGAAATTAAAAAAAAAAAAAATTTACTGAGAAAATATGATGGAAAGAGGTTTTGATTACGATCAATTTATTTAATTACTTTGTCTTTGTATAAAAAAACAGCGATTCAAGAATAAAAATAAAAAATACATTTTTATTTTGCAAAAATTTTTAGACACCCTTTTAAAAAAATTTCATTTGACTGCTAGAGTATCGCGAGCTCTAAATTTTTTGAAAATTTCGTTTATATAAAAATTACATAATAAAATTAAGATTTATCTTCAGTCAAGAGTAAAAAAAACCTTTTTACCTGTAGAGGAGTGATCACCCCTTGTTAACTTAGCTTTACAGCGCTCTTCTTTACCAGCACGCGCTGTTGATAAGGGTAAATTGATTCTGTGCGACGCAACCGTTGGGTAGTATCATCCGTTAGTTATCTAGTTCAAAGAGTAAGTTACCATGCAGCATTAATTTTACCATGCGAGGATAAAAAATTTAAATAAAAATTTTGCAACTATAATCATTTTTTTTATTTTACAGTTAATCAACTGAGGTTATAAACCCTATTTTATTTAGAAAAAGTTTATTTTGCTGTTATCAAGACTCAATACACAAGCACCGTTTAAGCCGGTTATTCTTTACTCTGATTTCTTAAACCAAAAATTTTAGTTTGTAAAATGAATTTTTTTATCTGTGAACGTGAATTTTATTTATTTTGTATATTAAACGTTTTTACTTTTTATATATAACATTAAAAGAAAAAATAAATCCTAAATTGGTAAACAAAAATTTTTTTACACATCTTTTCTTACATTTTTTTAAGGGTTAAAAGTTTTTTTTGTTTATTAAAATTAAAAATTTGATTTTTGGCAAGGTGAGTTGATCTAGCTAGACTTTCAAATGACCAAAATGTGTGAACAATAAAATATAACAAACTGTCTGAGAAGAGGTCAAGCTTACTTAATTAGAACGAAATTTATTTTAAAAATGGCAAACCTAGCCCGCATGGCAACCTGGCTTAGTCTCCTCTACGAGTTACTATACAAAAAAACTTTTCCAAACAAAAGTAAAAACAATTATTCTTCAAGAGTACTCTTCAGAATTACGAGTGGAAAAAGGTACAAATAAGACAATAATATAAAAGTGAAGAAAAAATAAAATAAAATGAAAAAGTAAAGACAGAAACGTTGCTATTTACTGTTTAAATAAGACTTGAGAATTCAAGTTGTTGAAGTATATTTTGTCACAGGGCTCGAATTAAGGAATTTAATTCCTCGGAGGATCGTGATTGAACACGAGAACCCGCGGCGATCGTCGTCCGCACTCCTCCGGCCTGATGACAAAATGCACTTTCTGTGCACACGACAATCCGTCGATTTTTCTTCAATACCTGAAAAGAGGGGGGGAAGACGCGTACGCGAACTAATGTTTTTATTACGCGGCGCGGCTGCTCTTCTTCGTCGGTAGTGGCGTGAGTTTACGTGGACCGATCGCAGGAACACGGGTTAATTAAATTAATGATAAAATGTAAATTTTAATAATTTTAATTAACAATAAAAATAAATGAATCAAAAATTTACATAATATTCCAAATTAATTCTATCTGATTGTTTACAAACAATCCAACCCGAATGACTCGAAATCTTAAGTCGACGAAAATTGATTCTACAAAAATAAAGTTCGTCGTCTGTGTTGTGGTCGCTATCAACACACCGACACACACACACACTCGCGCACGCCTGCTTGCTGCAGCGCGCCAAAAGAACAAAGGCTTGGACTAACTCCGATACAAAAATCTAAGTACTTCCTGTACTTCGCACACACTCTGACTCTAACTATCACACGAACAAATACTCAAAGATTAACCGCTACGCGGACTTACTTTTCTAGCAGGTGCACCTTCGCTTGATTAAACAATAATAATAATTACTATTAGCCCGAATGGCTTCACACAAGACGACAATGCCTTCCAAGGCCGCACGCTGACTTCCCGTGAGAGGTTTGCCTTCCCCGCTCCGATCCAATGGCAACTGGATCACAGGAAAATCTATACAACTTCTCACTGATAACTTTATCTAACACAACCTCAATAAAGTTATCTAACAACACAAAAAAGTAAATAAGTACATTCGCTCTCTGACACACGTGTGATCGCGCCAAGCGCCGAGATTAGAGTAATGCTGATCGGTAGATCTCGTCATCACCTGACTTACCGATCCGCATCTGCGTTCCATAACAGTTAGCGCCGAATTCGAATTTAATCGACGCGGTAGCTGTTACAATTTAAAGGCGAGATTAGCGATTGTCTACGCTTACAGCCTTGAGAGCGCGCTTTAGGCGATGAATTAATGTCACTCTGGACCACTCGAGATTTTTTTTACCGCGGAATTATGCACGGTTTGTTGCTCCAAATAGCATTAAAAAAAAAGATTGAAAGAAAAAATAAAGAATTTTGTAATTTAAATAGATAAATGAGATTATGAAGTATTTATTTTGAACAGCTCAACTTTCTGTTTTTTCTTTTTTAATTTCAATAAATTAGTAGAAACAGCTTACTAAAAAAGAAAGAAGCTGAGATAAACAGAAGGGATTTCGAGTAGAATTCTTTATCGAAATAAAGATAAGCGAGCTCTTTTATATGCACCGTGGGAAGGTAAGGATTTGAATTTAGTGCACGCCTCTTTGTAGGACTTATACTCGCGTTGCGTAAGACATACATAAATTTTTTATTCAGTTGGTTTACCAAATCAATAATTAAGTGAACACTGAAGCTTATTACTCTGCCAAATCATAAATTTGGATGTGCGATTTAACTTTGAAGCAAGCTTCAAACGATGATAAATATTTATTTAAATTTTAGAGAGATGAAAGAGTTAGTATTTCACATCATTCAAATTGAATAAAAAATAATAATAATAATTAAACAAATCAATGATTGAAAAAATATATAGCAAAATGTTCAAATTCCATTCAATCGATATCATTTACCGGTTCAAATTGAAGATTTCATCTCAGTTCCAGATGATAAAAACAATAAAAAATCAAAAGTTTTCCCGTTACCATTACAGACAATGCAGCAACTTTTCAATCAGTAACCATTTGTCAATATATACAATGCTCTCAAGCAAGTGCAGCAAGACTATGAATGAATGTGGTTCAGTTCAATACTCAAAATGTAGATTTCATATTTTAGAAAAATAATATGACCACACAGTATAAGTCAAATAAATTGGAGCAATTTTTTAAATTTAATGACATACTTTTCTTTAAAACATGATCAAATTCGTTAAATTATTTTACTTCAATGAATTTTTTAATTTGATAAATCACTAAAAGTAAATAAATAAATAAAATAAATCTGCCCCCAAAAAAAGATGAATTATAAAAAAATTGAGTATTTCAACAGTTGTTATCAAATTAATGAACTTGATTTATATTCTCAAAATGTAGTCATAAATTTATCATTTATTCTTATCGAATAAACCAATATGATTTATACTAAAGAATCAAGTTACGGATTTTTTCGTCCGTTAAAATATGTCTGACCGAATTCAGGCCGCACTACTGACACCCGATCATTATTTTCCGCACTCACTGATTACTTTCCCAAAACCCTCCCCTCTCTTTCCGCCTCGTAAACACCTATTTTTTATCAATATCAGACCGAACACCGAGGCGTTAACGAACCACAAGAAAATTATAATTCACTCAACCCTCCTCCCCCAAAAATCAGTCGTTCAGCCGAGGGCGATAACGAATAAGGTGAAGATGGGGGAGTGAGAAAAAAGCATCGAGCTCGAGCGAATCTAGGGAAAACAAAAGAAGAGGAGGAATTCATATCGAGGCGCACCGTGCGTGTGTGCGACGGGGTGATCTCCTCTGTCAAAAGCACGCCCGCACGCGTACCTAAAGGAAATACTGCCGAGTGACTGAGTACCTCGTTACGACGCGACGCACACGGCTTTATCGTGCCGTTGCTGGATTCGGGATATAACCTATTAGTTCGATTAAGCTTATCTACTTTTCTTTGTTCGACCTTTTTTTTTGGTTTTAAATTACAATTATTTTTTTCTTTTCTTTTTTTTTTTTTTGTTCCTGTGATCGATTAATTATTTAACATTTGCAACGAAAAGCCTTTTTCGTTCTACAAAATGACTTTATCGAGCTAGTTTTCATAAAAATATCCCTTTTTCATAAATCGCCTCTCAATCGATGAAAAATTTTACAGACCAATGAATCGTGAGAGCTCATAAAACTTGGTAATCAATCAACGTATTATTCACAATGTTTACTTTGGCTCAATTTTCATATTTTTTTTTTTTTTTTTTTTTTTTTTTTTAATCGAATATTGTTGCACTTGACTAATTTTTGAATTATTTCTTAAATTAAAAATGTAAATAATATTACCAATTAAAATATATTAGCAAAAGAGGAATGAAATCATTTCAAGTTCTAACTGATCTCGATAAAAATATACGAAAAATCATTTTGAATTTTTTAGAATGCAATACATAAAAACTCTTCGTTTAGTTCTGAAGCCTCTCCTCAAAATCTAATAATATTAAATTCAACGTGTTGATTAATTCAAGTTCATGGTTTTTACAAAAAATTCCAAGCCAAAAATCCCAAATGAATTTCACTAATACCGATCTACTGTTGAGCCAAAAATAGCTTATACATAAATTTTGTAAGAGCGCTGTCGCAACAAAAAAAGGACCATGTATCTTATTCATGTCAAACCTTCGACTCTCATTCAACCGCAATACAGAACAAGTAAATGCATAAATGATCAATTTCGAGCGTGCGGTATACGCAGCTTCAGTTTTTGATTATGAAGCGATGTACGAGAATTATTTATAAGTCTGACACACGACAAACATTTTTCTTAATTAACTTGAATTATTCAGGGAGGGTTATGCGTATATTCTTTGTTAGGTAATCAAATCAAAATAGTGTTTTGAAATTGAACTTCTAAATATTGCAGGTTAATGTTTTTAAAATTCTTAATCATGAAAGACATTTTTTTATTGGATTAATTAATTAAAAAACTTCAATTAAAAAAATGTTTGCTCTTTGTTTCTTCTAGCTTTGTAAAACTTTTTTTTTCTTTTTCTTTCTTTATTTAAATCTCAATATGATTAGACTAAAAAAGTTTTTAGCTAACATTAAACAATTTTGATGTGTATAAAATACTCACCCTGACTATTACATACTAGATTTTTTGTTTTTTGTTTTTTTAATATTTTTTAAAAATTCTGGAATAATGTTTCAGACAGATAAAATTTTTTTATAAAAATCATGTACTACAAAATGATGTGTTACATAATAGAAAAAACTTACCAATACTTAATCCTTTTTGTTCAAAAACTAGCTTTCTACAAATAGGCTTCACTGAGCCACTTTCTGAGTCACTTTCAGAATCATCTGAGTCCTTACGAAGATCTTTGTAACATCCATGAACTTCCCTTACAAATTCTAAAATTTTGCTTCAGTGACAAGGCTTTCATTGTAACTTCCTAGTGCATGATCTCGCATGCCATACTAGCTCTGTATTAAAAAGCTTATTGATTA
This sequence comes from Encarsia formosa, assembly GCA_038277355.1. NCBI lineage: Eukaryota > Metazoa > Arthropoda > Insecta > Hymenoptera > Aphelinidae > Encarsia > Encarsia formosa. The sequence goes on from CM076187.1 coordinate 3,869,904, forward strand.
TACATTATTATTATTTTTAATCATAACAATGATAATAATGTGTTACTTACATCTTCCCACATTCTTCTACTGTTTTTTGAAAAGTTTTTTGGCATTTTTCATTAACTCATGTAATTAAAAAGATATGATTTTTGTTCAACGCTTGGTCTTGGCTTGAATGGGTTCAATTTTCCACTAAAAATAAAGTTTCTTAAATTTTATGAAACAAACTAATTTATGAATGTCTTAAGACAATATTAAGAATTAAAAAATACATTCATCAACAAAATTCAAAGATCTAACTTTTAGAAGTCATGAGATCATCCGGAATAATTCGACACTCCCGCTTATCCCGCAAACAATTGTTTCGGGATAAAACCTGATGGTGAAAAGAATGTGGGTCTTATAAAAGACGAGTGTAGCGCCGAAATCATGACTCACTTCATTGGATTACGCAGTAAGAATGTATAGTAACACACCCTTTTATGTGTGTTGTTTTCTAAACGAGTTACAGGAAACTAAAAACAACAAATACATAGTTTTCTCATATGCTAAACAAAATCGATCTTAGATACTTGTTACACGAGGTGACATTAAAATGAACCTTGCAGGTTTTATAAACTGAAAACTTATAATCATTTTATTCGCGGCAGGTGTGTCAAGAAATATTTTTTTAGTCCCGTGAATCATCGGATAGGTAGCGAAAATCTTTTTTTATTGTAGTAGCCCTCTCTCGACGTTTTTCAGACCTGTTTTCGAGGACGAAAAACTCATTTTTCGTCGCACTGCGACAGAAAGAGATCAGCTGTTCCTTGCTGCTTAAGTCGAAAGTAGAAAACTTCTACTTGATACGCATTCGCTCACTCGTTACGAATGCGCCGTAATTTTTCGAAACGAGTAGTATATTCAGAACACTCGCGCCGGTACTGGTATAGTACGGTGTACCGTTAGTGTAGATATATATGGTACTGCAGCTTGCAAGTAAACAAGAACAGAATAGTATATTACGATCCCGAGGGAGCCAAAAATGAGTTAGCCTTTAGCAAACCCAAATTGATGTCCGAGCCGAAAGCGAGGTCATCAAAGGTTTGCTAAAGGTTAGCTCATTTTTGCACTCCCAAGGGCTGTATACTATTTTTCACGCTAGTAGTCAGAAAGTACAATATTCGTTTCCGGTACGAGCCCGAAAATTGTACTTTCGGGCTACTAGCGTGAAAATGCGATTAAAAGATGGAAAAGACAATCAGTGATGATTGTTATGACAAGGATGCCTTATTAGAAAAAGCAAAAACAAGATTTTTACCTAAGGTGTCCCGTTCGGAATACATTGCTACATATAATTATTATTTGATATGGCGCAATAGCATCAAAGAAGACAAAAATGATGAAAACACATTATTAGCTTATATTGAATATTTAATGTCTGTCAAAAAAGTACGCACCCACAACGGTATGGAGTAGACACTCGATGATAAAATCTATGTTAATATCTGAGGAAGGTATAGACATAAGTAAATTCCTTCGTCTAAAATTTTTTTAGCAATTTTTTTTTTCAAACTTTCGAGTATTTTTTTTTCAGTCGGGGGGCTCCGCCCCCTCCACCCCCACCAGGGGCTGCCGCCCCTGGACCCTGCAGCAGTCTCCCTTTTGGCGTTGAATTTTCGGTCCATAACCTACAAATAATTATTAATGTTGGTGTCTGAAATAGGTCTAATGAGCACGGGCGTCTCGAGAGAGCTACTACAATAAAAAATAATGTTGATAACACGAGACGAAAACGTTTTCGTCTCTTGTTGTCAAAAGTACTATTTACTTCTATTGTCTCAGGCTAAAATCATAAATTTAATTAGCTTCAAAGTTTTAAGATTTCACGCTATATTTTCATCACTCAGGACTTTTCTGACCTCAGTGCTGAAGTTTCAAGCATTATAATCTTCAAGCTAGGAAATTCTTCTGATATCTGAAGCTTATGAAGTTCTGTCTAAGCTTCAAAGTTCAATCCCTCTTTTTCTTTCCTATCTCAGAAACCTGATATTTAGACTCACCTTTGAAGTTTGAAAAAATACGTCGCTGTTTGAGTAAAACTAGACTCTTCGAATCAAATAATTTTATTGATGTTACTGGTTTTCTTTTAAAAATTTTACCATATTTATTCAAATATTCAGTTACGATTTTTTCTGTAAAACATGATTATTTTTTCATGTTCTATTTCAATCATAAAGCTTTAATTAAAATCATTTATTATTTTTATTTATCTTTATTGAATTATTTCAAAGATTTTAACTAATTGCATTTGTAATTTGTTAGCCTCCCGTAATTTCCAGAAAATGAAATAACTCTAAGTTTTCAGCTTATAAAAGTCGCAAGAGTCGTTTTATTCGTATGTTTAGAAATATTTTTTTGCCCTTATGCATCAACGAAGAGGTAAAGGCAAGGGTTACGCACTGTTTGGACAGGACTATGGCAGGACTATCACAGGACTATCAAATAAAAATACCATATCAAGCTCTCGTAGTCCTGTCCTGTTCAAAATAGGCTGGCCAGGACTATTCAGGACTATTCAGGACTAAATGGGTAGCTCCTTGGGTAAAGGTCATTTTAATTTCAGGTGCCGTAGGCTAAAATAATAAATAAAGTGGTTTAAAGAAATTTTAGTCATCGGAAGTTGTTACTTTATCGGCAAATTTTGGGTTTTTCTTGGTGCAATCGAATATTAAGGCTGCAGGAAGGTTATTGAATTACAAAACGTCAATGTTTCAAAGTTATTTCTGCTCACATTGTAATATGGTGATCTGTTTTTATACCACTATCAAAATTGTAAATTGAAATATTAATTTTCACTAGATAACACAAAGTTATCAATTTTTTGAAAAAAAATAATATATATATATATACAATTTGGAACTTTTTATTTTATAATTTTTTTTTTACGGACATTAAATTATTTTGATCTTAAAAAAAAAGGATTTTTTTTTTAATCCACCTGCTTGAGATTCTTACAAACGTATTTTAAAGTAAATACTGTTTTAATTTTTGTAGTATACTCTTAGATTTTTTTCCTTTTATTGTTTCAAATTGTTTGCATGCAAACCGCTTTCCAGTTTGCTTGTGTTATTCGAAATCAACAAGTTTCAGTACCGCTATCGAAGGAAAATCGATTGGTCAGCTGTACGTAATTCAATACGGCGTCTGGAACAGAGAGCGTATAAACTCTACACGAAGGATGCACAGAGTATCTTTCTTTGCCAGGCAATAGCGTAACAAATTTGCTTGAGATTTTTTATGGTAAAAAGTTTTACTGAATTGGTTTATTTTTTTGGGCTGCATTGTATACAGACGTTTACATGAGTGAATTGCGTACAGAAAAACTTTTTTATTTTTATCATAATTTTTAGAAATTTCAGGAAAAATTTGTAGTTTTTTATTTTACTAGCAAGTAGAATAAGTAGCGTTATGGTCAGACTTACATGAATGCGCATTAAAAATTGCTAACTATAAAATAAATTGAAATTTTAAGCTATGTAAATTAAATTTGAAGTAAAAATAAATGTTTATATATTCTTTAACAATTTATAAATTTCTGCATTTTGTTTCTATTCAAGAATCATAAGCACCTCGGCGTATGCTGAGTGAAAAACCTAATGTTGAGCAAAGCTTTTTTGTCGTAATATACATATACGTAGACTTTTTCTTTTTCGAATAGCTTTTACTTCACTCAACGTTTTTAGCTAGCACAAAAACTTCTGCTTTACCAACGTAGTCTAAATCCATGACAGGAATAAAAATACTAAATTCATTTTTACCTGGCAAATTTCCTCTTTTTCTCCATGAAACTGTACTCAATAGAAAATAGGTAAAAAAAAAAATTAATCCATGAATTGTCAATCTCAATTTTCTTTTTTACCCGAATCCCATAGATGAAAAAAATTTCGTGGGCGTTTTTAAGCGTTGGAAAGTGTTTACTTGTACATGATATTGACATAAATTATAAAACAAATATTTTACGATGTCGAAGCTGATACTGCTTTATGTCCGGGGGTACCCTTTTTTTTTATCGTTCTTTACGATCTTATAAAACTTTTGCGATTCTGAAAATTTGAATTTTTATCCACCAAACAAATGAAAATAATAACAGCCCATGCAGAGTACCCAGTCCTCTTTTTTTTTTGTATCCCCTAACGTGCTAATAAATTCAATTTGCGTTGTTAAATTTATGAACTCTGTGCGGTTCGCGTAAACTCGGTGGCACTTGTTTAAAAAATTCCCGCAACGGCCGTAAAAGGGGGGAAAAAATTTTATTCGCAGTTGTAAAAACTCCCGGCGATCTAAAAATTTTTATCGAAGCCGGGTTTTTCCACAAGCGGATAAAAAGATTCGGCTTAATCGCTCGGGGTGGCCTCAAAGGGTGAGTCCATCAAAAATCAGGCGCTATCATCGCCGTAGTTTTTCCCTCCCTCTGTCACCTTTGAAGGAGGCAGGTCCGTGGTTAACCCTACCCCCGAGCGTACGCAGCGAGCGCGCAGCCGAGCGGAGTGGAAACGCGGTCAGCGCCAGACTGCCAGTCGTCGTTCGTTCACCGACGAACGAGCAACTGCTCCCTGCTCCTTACCCACCCGGGTATCGAATCGCTTACCGGTACGCACGCATCGACAGTCCTTTTCTTTTACTTCTTCTCGCAACGAATGAGAGTTTTTTTTTGTTTTGTTTTGCCTTTTTTTTTTTTTTTTTCTTGAATCAACTGTGTTGCCAAACGGGTGCAACAAATGGGATTAATTATTTGTAAACGACGTATTTAGGGAGATTTTTATGATGATATTTTATTTTGAAGTGACAGGGAATCAGTGAAGTGAGTGTGATTCCAAAAATTAAAATGCTCACTCGTGTGAATTGTCAAGTGATTTGTGACGCACGAGCTCAAATAATGTCCCCCCGAATTTAATAATAATCACTCTGCGATGTTAAAAATGAAAATACAATATTAATATTCGAGCTTACCGCTTTTAACAAAACTCAGCCACGATTTGTGTAAGATATTTGCCATTGAAAAATGATTTTGCGAAGGGTGGAAGAGAGGCGAACGAAGTCAAGACGCAGCTTCGGCCAAAATATCGCGCGCTCGGGTGTCAAACTAACCTCCCACGAGTAACTCAACCACGGTGACCCGAACCCACTTACTGAGACAGTAAAAATGCTGGTAGCGGAGACTGTGCTTAGTATCATCAAGAGGACTAGAGGAGTTGGCGGGCTGCGGCCGGGATGCTACTCGCTTCAGGAACGCTTCATACCCAAGCAGGCGTGAATGGTTCCCGGTTACACGGTGTTGAAGATGCTGCGTCTCAGGATCTGTAAGTACATGTAGACATTGTTTTTAAATTTTTCTTTGTAAGTGCAGAGGAAAACGAGAGAAATAATATTTTGAGCTGGTACTTTTTTTTATAATATGTTACGGACCCAGTCAAATTATGAAATGAGGAATTTGTGAATAAAAATATTTTTGGCACTCTGCCAAACATTAACATTCTATCAAATTGATTTTTTTGATTTTACAAGATGACAGCTTTGGAAACATTTAAAAATTCAATCTGTTTACGTTAAAGTAAATTGAAAATAATATTTCTTAAAGGAATGCCTTCTTTGAAACTGAAAAAAAAATTTTTGCTCAATATTTGTCATAATATTCGTTTCGTTTTTGTGAAAAAAGATGATTATTTAAAAAAAATTCTAGGTCACTTGATTAAAAACTTTTTTCAATGACTTGAGATCATTGTACTGGAAAAAGACTTTTCTTCGTTTAATCTTGATTATTTTCCCGACCTGAATTTCAACCAATTGGAACGCCGCATTTGACATTTGGCGGAGGGGTGTGGGTAAAATGATTTCGATAATTTTTCGGTTATTTCCAATTCGAACGTTTCGAGTCGCATGGCAACTCGAATTGTTAAACTTGTTCAATTCAACTTTTGGGTTAGACCCGAGTCACTGCGGTGTATACCTATATATGAGTATTCATAGGTATATTCATAGTAAACAAAGAGTTATAGAACTATAACCGCCAAAATGTAAAATACAGCATTTCTATGGGTTAAAACTCAGCTGGGGAAAATAATCCAGCCGAATACCCCTCGTGCTTCAAAATTTTAGATAATTTTCCTCCAGTTTTTTTGCACAGCAACTCGCGGGGCAAGTTTGTGATTTTTAAGCTGACAAACTTGCCCCCCTCGTTGCTGTGCAGCAAAACACAGTCGGAAAATTATCGACAATTTTGAAGCACTAGGGGTATTACGACTGAATATTTCTTTATGAACAGTCTGTTTTGCATCATAATTTTTTTCTTCATACTTAAGTTTATATTTTTAAAAGAAGAAGAAAAAAAGGAAAATAAATTTTTATTGCAAAATGTAACTACCAGTTGTAGCGTTAAATTTATTCAACCAATTTTTCTGTGAAAATTTTCAACTCTCCGTTCTTGAATTGCAATTAAAAGAAACTCGTTTTATTCAAAACGATAGGAGTGAAATCAAAAAGAAATTTAACGGTTTATAGTGATTATTCTCTATTTTATTTTAATATTCTTTATGAAATAAAATAATTTTTCCTATCAAATGAATGCAATTTATAAAATTTAAAAATCTCGTGATTGTGAAAGTCTTTTTTCACAGAAATTTCTGCAATGAACCATTTCAGTTTGAATTTAATCAACTCGGATTGACGTGCGTAATTTACATGTATTTATAATCACACAAACTTAATCGGTTTTCCAAAATGAGCTACTATGAAAATTTTGAACTAAGTAAGTTAAATAAGCACTAATTTAACTTTCGAAAACATTTTATTTTTACGGAAAAATTCACATAATTTAAGAATATTTAGAAAATACAAGAATTAAATAATAATATAAGTAAAAATTATTGAATTTATATATAATTTTTCAATTAAGTGTGACTTTATAGATATGATATTCATAAAAATTCTATTAACGTCGAACATATTTCCAAAATAACTACATTTGAATTATACCTACTACCTGTTAAATCCTACAATAGAGCATTAATTTCAACAGATTATTTTAAAGCTTCACTGAATTCAAAAACTTGTATTTATCGAATGTAGGGTACTTTATTCAGAGTGGCTTTCAAAATATAACCAATTTTTAAAAAATACTTAAAAGCTCTCATTTTTGATTACTTTGAAAAATTTTTCTTATAAAAATAGTTTTAACAATAATTTACAGTTACACTTACTTAAAATTTAAAAACAATTGTCGCAACTGACTTTTCATCTTTAAAAGAATTACTTAAAAGCTTTCGTTGACCTCTGCTACTTAATTAAAAAGAAAAAAGCTTTTTTAGCTACAGATTTTTTCTGATTTATTTACACTGAAGTACAAAAAACTCGAACTGAATTAACTAGCTTTGTTTGGGGGGTTGCTATTTGAAAGCAACAGAAGCCTAAAAATATATCAGGATTTTTAGTTAAAATATACTCCTAAATCAATGTTACAATCATGATCCACTCAAAGAATAAGAAAATAAAAGTAAAATAAAAAACAATATCTCTCAAAAAAAAATTTAGCAGAAAAGTTTTAACAAGTAATAAATGAATTTTTTTGTAAACTAATTCTTGTACCCAGCAATGCAATAAACTTTTATACAAAAAAATCTTTTTAAATTTGTGATTGATTTCTATTTACAAAACATCAGTTTTGTTTACTATTGTGTTCAATAAAATTACAGTTGGTACAAAAGCACTAAAAAACTTAAAAAAAAATTTAGCCTCTAAAGTTGTATTTGAATTTAACAACAGCTCAGTGAACTATATCAAAGTTTACAAACGATGTAAAAGCTCCCGCCTACTATACTTTTGGATTTTATCTTAGATTTTTAAATTATTAGTTGAAAAAATCTTTTTTTTTTTATAACTTAATTAGAAACTAAAAGCATCAATTTAAATAGTAATTGTATAAAATCTTTACGTAATAATTTTTGCAAAAACGTTACGTCAACTACCTTTTATTAAATTTAATGGTAAAAGGTGTGCAAACGTTATCGAACGCTTTCGAATGTCGCTTCTTGGCTGAGAAATTCTCTCGAGTCGAATATTCAGATCTAGAAATATTTCTTACCACCCTTGGTTTGGTGATTTCTCAAAAGGGTACGATCTTGCCTAAAAAACGATTTCCATTTTCGCGCCAAATCTGACTGTGAAATATTTTTAAGCGACTTACTCTGCACCATTTTTTATCTCAATTTCTTTTTCTGACGTCTCTTTTCTTTTACTATATTTTTTTTCTTTTTTTTTTTAAGAAACATTGAAACAAAAAAAAACTTGAAAAATTGTTGGGAGTATTTGCCAGTGGTTTCAGTTTTGCTGTTACGCGTGTAAAGCTGCGTTGAAAAGCTTTACCAATCTAAATAATAAATTGAATTTTGTTTATAATAAAATCATCGTCTTTACATAGTCATTAATAATGTATTGGCTGTAATAAAAATTATATCGATGGGATACAATTTTTTATAGTTTATAATTTTTCAAAGAGTAATGGCACTTTTTAATAACCTTTTTATATCGTTCAGATGATATTATTTTTTGCGAGAGCACTTAAAATTGGATTTCATCTTTTTTTTCGCAAATATTTCAAAAAGAAGAAGAAAATTCAAGCTTAAAAAACTGAAAAATGATTTTTTTATACCCCGGAAAACGTATGAGAAACATAAACCATGGTTAATTAGTAAAATTGAAAAAAAAAAAAGTTACGGTGTCAATTTTAAAAACATGTTTTAAAGCCCACATAAAAATTTTGACTCTTCTACTTAAAAAAAAAGGTTTACCGTACACCGTTCGAAATCTAAATAAGCATTTTATCGCCGAAACATTTGCGAATTCCTCGTGAGAAACACTTACTGTAAATTAACTTTCGCGCAATTGAGGGTGCGATAACCGCAGTCTTTAACTCGAACCAATTCTCTCTCTCTCTGCCTTGTAATGGAATTTGTCTGTCGCACCTTCTCGGAACGAAAGCTCTCGGTACGGCTTTATTGCCAGCGCTGGTGCTGATGCCGCTGAAATCGGGGGAGGTGGCGGAGGGGGGATATAAAGATGTTACGTAGGCAGGAATAATGCAGAATCCTCCGCGACAATGATGATGATGACGCCGGTGCGAAACGCACAGACACGCTCGAAGGCTCACCCAGCCGAGGTATTAAACGCCGAGTGCTCAACTGGGGAATGGTTTGGAAGCAGTTAGTCTCAGATATTGTAGGCAACGCTGTTTATCTCGCTTCTCCGTTCCACTCGAATTTTCGAGTCAACCAATTGCCGAACCTCGATATGGCATTCCTCTGTTTTTTTAAATAATTACTGCTGGAAGTTACTTTTGATTGTAGTCTGACTATTTGTAAAAAAAAAAAATGATAGTACTAATCTAAAGTTTATAACTTTGAAGTTTCCGTTTTGATTCGAAAAGTTTATTGAAAAAAAGTTTTGCAATAAAACTGTGTTTACACTTCATAACGCGAATAAAATCAATAAACCCTCCGTGATAAATTTTGCATCGAGTGCAAAAGTGAAAATTTCAAAAACCTTGATTGCTTTTCGGAAATTTTACAACGTATTTTGAGCGAATATTCGAGAATTTGCATTAATTTTGATAAATACATATATGCAGTGTGTAATTGTTACATTTTTATAGCCGGTGTTCATAATGATTCAAAGTATTATGTTGATTTAACCGAGAACAACAATTCTACTGGCCTATGTCATATATTGCTTTGTTGAACAGCTATTGTTAAATTAATAAAAAGTTATATTACTAACTAAAGCTTTGCCAGTGTTGCAACATTCAGATAGTTGTTTTTGAGAGAAGCAACAGTTTTGTGAAAAAAAAAACTTGCCGTTCTTAAAGGTCATAAATATGTTTTCTCCGCCCGGTCTGAAAGAGAAAAATAAAAGGAAAATAATTTAACCCGGGAAGAAGGATGCTAAATGAAAAGAAAAGGGACAATCGAGAAATGTTACGTATAGGTGGGGAAGTATCATTTATAAAGCTTTTCGCTAATTTCTCGTAACTAATTGCACAATTAAATCGCAGATTAATCTGTGTCACAGTCGGAAGCTGCGCAAAGAAATTATTGTTCCCCAAATAGTTCACTTTTTTTTTTTTCTTCCAACGTCTTGAGATTTATTTTGCACCGAGAAGTTTTTGATTTCATTACAACCAATTTAAAAAAAAAAAAAAAAAAGCATGAAATAATTTTGCACTCAGTTTCAAAATTTCACTGGTTATAATCGAATTTTGAACTCATTAATAGTACAGTACTAAAACACGTAATTGATTCATCGCGCGTGTAATTAACGTACTAAAATTAATAACATTCAAATTTTTGAATTTCAGTGATTCACCAAATTCCTCTTTTTCCACCCGAAAAATAAATCTTAATTAAAATTAAAAAAAAATCTCGTCGCTTTGAAACCTCATATAAATTGAAAAGTAACAACAATAACACCTAAAAAAAGAAAGAAAGCACGCGTGACAACGACAGCTAGACGGGTTCCGCATGAATATGCAAATAGCACGCGTGTAGCTTGATTGCCAAGATGATGATAGCAGGTGCGAAAGTGTCAAAGCGGCATTAGGAAAGCCCCGGCTTGATGAGATTCAAGAGGCGCCCGTGGCCCGGGGAAGCAAGGATGATTAAAAAGAGAAACGCCGGTACGGGTAAGTGGAAATAGTCGAGTGGATTGACACGGCGACGCGGGGAGTCCCGTCAAAAACACGCTTTAAACTCCGCTTCTTCTTCTTCTTTCTCCTCCTTTTTTTTTTTCAAACGCGGTACCAATATTTTTGCCCAGCCGTGCGCAAACGTGGAATACTTAAGCGCGCAGGGTTTTAAAAAAGTCGTTAATTTTTATGAAAAATGACGAGCGCCGGGGAGAAAAATTCCCGGAGGGTGGGTTTAAAATTAATAACCGGGGTTCCTTGCGAAAAAAAAGAAGGGCGCTGTCGGCTGGTTGGACATATCAAGGTGGACAATTGATTCGGACAATGCTCGTCACGACCAGTGGACCCTTCGACACTCGATGAAGGAGCGGGGATAATTCATCACCCCAGAATACGAGATTGCTCGCTAATAATCCGGGTAAGAATATTAAGCCCGATTGAAGTTTAAAAGTCGGTAATCAATTTCCGAACGCGACCGCGGGAGCGTCGTAAAGTTTAGGGCCGAAATTAATCCGCGCGCTGGAGCTCGAACACAATCTGCGATTAAATGAAGGAAGTTCCGAGCGCCCAAAGTTGGACGGAAAAAATGAGAGAGCGCGGCCGGATATTGATAAAAGGAACTGATGAAAGGAATACAAAGAGATCTGAAAAAATGATGAATCGGTATCGCGTGAGGAAAAGTCATTCGGAGAGAAAAAAATCTAGCTTAGATCGAATGCAGACCCCGTTTGTGGATTGTGGACGAGCTTAAAAGTTCGTGAAATGGTCTCGTTTTTTTTTATAGACGTGTTTGATCAAAGATGTTACTAGAATGCAATTCTTTTGAATAGTGTTATTTATGGGGGTGGTTTTATGCGATGAATTCTTGGGTCAATCAATATTTGAAAAATCGTATTACAAATATATTTGTAATAAAAAAAAGTATACTTTTTTTTATTTATTTAACACAGTTTACACGAATCAAATGATAAAAACGTATCATTAATCAACTTATTAACTTCAATACCGTACAATCAAAAAACAATAATTTTAAAATGAACAATCAAGAAACTCATTCACAATTTGAAATAAAATAAAAAGTATCAATAGTGCGATGAGATGAAATCAAGAACACAACGCTTGACTCAACGAGTCTATGTGAAGCAATAGTAGCGAAGCGATAAACTGACCAAGTTTAGTTTCACATTATCTTTACGACAACTGGTTTAAACTAAAAAAAGACAGGATTCTTTTCCTGAGTAGTAGATCCTAAAGATGATTCAGGATAGGCCAGTTTGGTTCCAACATTACCATTTATTTATCTTTTAGCTATTGAGAAAATTTTAGTTTTTGTTTTAATTTAATTTCATCCATAATTATGTAAACTATTTTTAGTTTACAGAGAGCTGAAAGTTTGAAAGACTGTAATACGTCCAGTAATTCAGTCTGATAAAATGTAAAGTTCAACACACTAAAAACTAAATGATTAAACTTCTTAGTTAAGATCCGTCAACAAGTAAGATGTTATCGTTCGTCTTTTGTTGAAATTTTCCTGCTTGTAGCTTCTCGGAGCTCGGAGGCCCCTTTTCAAAGCTAACTCAAGATGTAAGTTTAATCTTCCGTTAAATTAAGCGCGAGGCTAAACACTTAATTATTCTTCTGGCTTTGTGATAAAATGATCACCGAAGCAAAGCATGTCTTTGAACATTTTTAAACAATTAAGACACGCGCAAAGCATCATTAGCTTCGTACATGCTGTATAGCCTTTTTAATTTTTTTAACCCCTAAAGTATTTGAAATTTCGACGGGTGATACGAAAAAGGGCACTTCAGAAAAATTAGCAAAGTAAAAATTAACAACGTGGGCCAGCCACGTAAAAAATAAGACGAGCGATTTCATCATTATTTAATAAAACAAGTTATCAAAATAATGAAAAAATCGTTCGTGTTATTTTTTACGCGGCTCGCCTACATTGTTAATTTTTACTTTGCTAATTTTTCTGAAGTGCCCTTTTTCGTATCACCCGTCGATTTAGTGTGACAAAAAATTCTTGGAAATTTAATTTAATAATAACAATTGTTAACTAGTTTAGTTAACTAAGTTAACTTAGTTTTTATTGATCTTCTCTTTGAAAAATTTCAAATTACGACAAACTTATAGTTATCTTTTTTAATTTTAAAATAATCTCAAGCAAGTAAGGCTCAGTAAATTGAATAATTCTATGTTCTTTTCTTTTAGTTATTAGTATTACGTTCAAACCACTTTGATTAAATTTCATAGACTTACATAAAGTTATTTTATCTTCAGCATCAGCAGAAAATGAATTTTGACTGAGAAAGTTACTACAAAAGATGAACTTCAAAATCAATGAAAATTATCGTACGTCAGAAAATATATTTTGACATACTTATAAATTGACAAGGCTATCGTTTTCCTGACAAACACTTCAGTTATTTCCATTATCGAAAACACGATTTTAAAAAAATGAAGATTTCTTTATCTATTGGACTTTTTTCTGTACATAATGTGCAGTTAGATGAAAAAAAAAATTTTCCGCGCGCTTGAGTTTCATTCACGGGTGTGATTTTTACAACTTTTTTTGCACAGCTCGTTAAACAAGTTTAACTTTTTTTTGAACTCGTTTTTACACGAAGCGAGTGTGTAGAACACAGTCGAGTGGTATTAAAATTTGACGAATCGCGTCCGATACATTGAACACAGTGCATCAAAAAGTTTTAGAGGTCAAGCGTGAATCATGACAGAGAATAGGATGGATTTTACCAGAAGCAATTCATTGTTTTTTTCTTTTTTTTTTTTTTTTTTTTTTTTTCGAAAATTCGAGAAGTTATGCCCTGCGTGCCGTGACGTGAATTATTGGGCTGGGTTGATGATTGAATTTACTTTTTTTATGCGCTCTAAGCTCGTACATGTGAATGGGTATCCGTCATCATTCGTTTTCATTAAGTTCACGTGAAAAATTGATTTTTGTCGCGTGGCCATCAATCATGAATGGAAAATCGCATGTTTTTTTTGCTTAATTTTATGATTTAAATGTTTCGAATATTTTTTACGTATTTTGAACGACAATTTTATATTTATGTGTGAAAACCTGTCGGATATCTATATATAATAAAATTAAAGCTCTTTGCCAGAGTTACAACACTTCAGAAAATCAATATTGGTGTTTGTCTGACTATTCGTAAGCTTTACTACTTGTTTTGATCGATTCGACTTTAGAATTTTTCATTTAAAGCATTTTAAAAATATTTGATAGGAAATAAAAATATTTTTAAAAAAGGAAAACCACATTTTTTGAAATTTCTTTGTACCGAAAGTTTTAATGATATAATGCAAGAAACGAAAATTAAAAACTCTCAGAGTAGATAAAAAAAAAAAAAAAAAAAAAAAAAAAAAACAAAAGCGTGATGATGTATTGTTTTTTTTTGGTTCCAAAATTCATGAATTTTTACAAACTCCAAATCAAGTAAATATTGATGAAGCTGGATTTCCTCCGCAGCGTTTTCACAATCAACCATCGCGAGCGATTTTCCAAATAATCCAAAGAACAAGCGCCGACGAAGGAGGTACAAAAAAAAAGGCGAGTAGTTTTTTTAAGACGTCAGTTTGGTTATCTGACGTTAAGTCGATTAGCATCCAAACATCCTTAGCTCGGGTTTTCCAAACAAAAGTTACAAATTCGAATAATTTGATACAAGTTAAACTTCCGGCATAGTTTGGCAATTCGCGGGGATAAGAATGTACGACGTGCCGCATTAGATCTCCTTCAAGAGAAGTACGGCTTAAGCTTGAGAGCCTCGGGTGCAGCTACGGCGGAGGCAGTGAAGGAAATCCTGAAATTCCGGACGAGGGCGAGAGCTAAGTGGAGATAAAAAATAGAAAGTACTTAGGACTTTGCTCGCGCGAGTCGGCCACGTGCTGGGTCTGACTCAAACGAACTTTTTCTTTAATGAGGACGGATAAGCGCGAGGGTGTGATGTTTAATGCGCCGTAGATTTTTTTTTTCTTTTTTTTTCCGAGCGATACATGTTGCTTCGGTGGCGCGCATGCGTGCACGACCAAGTTGGAATGATAAATCGAGAGAGAAAAAGTTTTATGATAATTAGTTGAGTCTGCCGAGGGAGAAAGGCAGACGCATGGTGAGGGCTGAGTCAGCCAGACGCGTTGCGTACTATCTCGCTTTTTTGGTCAGCTTATACCGAAGTTTTAACCGAGGTTTTAACGTATAAAACGTAATCCCCTAGATAATTCGTGAGCTAATATTTCGAGCCATACTTTGGATACAACCGAATGAGAAACTTTGGAAATAGAAATAAAATGAGTAGGAATGCCTGTCAAGCATTATTAATTTTTTTTTTCTTTTTTTTAAATTGAAATCTTAGGGGAAAAATTATTAATTTTAGTTTCAAAGTTCTGGTCGAAATTCATTAACAAATGGACGAACTTTGACTCTGTGAGGAACGCAGAGCGAAAAATATATTTGAAGTTGAAGTTGAAAAATTGAAAAAATTCATTTGATATTGTAGAATTTTTTACTAATGTATGAATGTTTGAGACGTTTTTTCTGGGACATTATTTACGCAAAAATTAAAACAAAATTGGCGTATGAATTTAGCTGAAATTTTCGTTGAGTAATTTTAATATTTTGAATGAATAATTAACTTTTTCCTAGAAAAAAATAATTTCAATTGTAATTAAAATACAAAATAAAGGTAACTTTTTCAAATCATCTCGTTATTTGCAACAAAATAAACAAATTTAGTTGATAATTTTATTGTGAAAATTTTAAATTCGAAACTCACCTGATTAAAAAAAAAAAGTCACTTTTACCTCGAAAAAATCTCATTGTTTTAATTTAAAAACTGCAGCTAGTTTAAAATTAAAATTAACTTCCAAATTCCTTGATGCGAGCATCAAAGTAAAATATTTACATCACGTAAAACATTAAAATATGAAACTTTTCAATGTTCTAATTAGTTCACTTAAACAAACCTGAACGTATTTTTTGGTTTTTTCAAAAATATTACAGTGCCTTTGAGAAATTTTGTGATTGAAATCGTACATAGGTTGAAGCAATTTACGAGCATGTTTGGTTGAAGAAATGTTAAATAATAAAGTTTTAACACCTCAAAAACAAAGCGACACAAGACTTTTTTGACACAAATATAGAGAAAAAGTATTATTTCTTGCTAATGAATGGAACACGCTTTCATTTCCCTTGCCGAATACTGGTAAAGCTGTAAATTTTTTACCCTTGTAAACAAGAAGTAAAATATCAGGCTTAAATTCAGCTAACAGACTTAATTGAAATCTCTAAGGACGGCTTGTCACGGTCAATCTAATTGTTCTCCTCGTTGCGTGTTTCAGGTGGATCGATAACATTCCTCTGGATGGCATTTGCAACTTACCCCGAAACAGCGAGCCGGTAATTTGTCGAACGCGCACTCGCCTCCCAGTGTCGTGACTTTCCAGAAGATAAAAGAAGAAGAAAAAAAAAATCGACCGCAGCTTCCGATGGATATTTAAATCATTTAAATCCGGGTACGAAGACGGCGATAAAGCGACGAAAAAAGAGGAAAAAAGAGTAAGATCAAGAATGACGACGGTATTGAGGGAGGATGCCAAGCCGTCTTGTACGATCGATCGATTCGTCGGCCAATAAAATCCGGAGTCCGTGCCGGTAATTCAAATTTCTCGTCATGGAGAGTCAGTCGAGCGTGCCGAGTGACACCGACCGACCGCCCGACCTCTTCCCACCCAGCCGCAATGCTACCAACTGCAACGGCAACTTTTTTTCCCGAAACGACAGCACCGACTGTGACGTTGACTTCAGCTGGCTCAACGACGCCAACAACAACAACAACAACAACAGTGTCGAAGCCGCGGTTGCCGATACGAGTTACGATTTGTTTGTCTTCAACGACCTGAAAGACTATATAAACAACGCGTACGTAAACCTAACCTCGCTCGAGTACGAGAGTTACGTGAACTCGAGTTACGGTAACGTTAGTTGCGCCGTAAACGGTACTTTTGGTAACTACAGTGTCGAGTGTGCAGAGACCGACTCCAAGGTCGACGCCAAAAATTGGTGGGCTCTTATATTGTTCGTGGTCCCGTTTTTCACGATTTTCGGTAACGTTTTGGTCATACTCGCGGTCAAGAGGGAAAGGACACTGCAAAATGTCACAAACTACTTCATCGTCAGCCTCGCGATCGCGGATCTTCTGGTCGCCATGGTTGTTATGCCCTTCGCCGTTTACGTTCTGGTGAGTACTCGAATTATCTGTATTTCAGCTGGGTCGCCCAAAATAACCCTATACATAAATTACACTAGAATGAAGGCAAGAAATTAAAAAAAAAAAAAAAAGGAAAAAGTTTTTTTTTATGATTATAATAAAACGACAACACTCAGGAGAAAAAAGCATTCTAAGGGAGAAAAACCGAGGTTTTTTTTTTTTTTTATTTATTGTTAACTATTCTGGTAAAAAAAATGGAGTTGTATTTTTTATAAGTACTAAAGGGACTTACTCTCTCGGCCTAACGTAAAAAAACTTTCTCGAAAATGGCCACGCATAAAGATTTACGCAGTGTGATATAAGGTGACTAAGATAGGCGTGACCTAAATATTTTATCATTTTCCTTTGTTTATTATTTTTATTTTTACACTCTTTCGTGAAAAAAAAAAAAAAAAAATTCGAAGAAAATAATAATAAAACACTATTTTTGCAGAAATTAAAATTTTTTCCGCACGCCTACAGCATTTTTATTTTCTCAATTATAATAAATAATAAAGTCGAATAAAAAAAAAAAGAAGCCCACAAATGTCTAAATAACAAGCTTTCCTCAAAATAAAAAACTCCATCAATTCATAAAATCAATGATTCAATGGTCCAAACGAAAAGTTATTTTTTTCAAAAAATTCATCGGCCATGAAAAGAGCCGTAAAATAATCTTTTATTCGTCTCGTGGCTCACTTCCAGTGAGAAAAATAAAAAACTCCCGGCTCAATACTTGATTTTTATTAATCTTATCTATAATTTTATACCACACCTCGCTTTTAAAAATCGTAAAGCGAGTGTGTTTTTTTTTTCACCCAAAAAACATCATTCGGATTACGAGTCGAGGTAATAAAACACGATACCACTTCGAAAATGGGGTTTAATGAATTAATCCGGCTGTTTTTATTCGATTCGTCCGTGGGGGGTAAAGTGGGGAGGGCAGCTTAAATTTGGTATTGGTTTAGCGGGCGATAAAGTACCGTGTAGCAGTCACGAATAAACCATTGAACTGCGAGAGCGAGCATCGGACCTTGAACACGAGATCACACGCCATGGGTGCGTTTGTTGTGTGTGTAGTGGCCCTTTCGGTATCTGCTTCCCAAATTGGCCTTTCGATTCGTTTCCACTGGCCGAAATACAAAGTACAAAGGGAGTTCATCCGATTCCTCTAACAAGCGCAAGCGGACTTTTTCTCTCTCTTTTACCCGCTGGATTTCATTTACGGTAGATTTATTTGTATTCCATTCATAATTTTTGATGTGTTTCAAGGCTGCTGGATCTACAAAGTGAGCTTTTCATTGATTAAACAAATAAAATTTAAAATTTTTATCGTACAATGCTAACGTGATCTTATTAAATGTATTTCGCGAGAATTGTTTGCTTTATTGGTAAAATGAGGGGTGCGCCGGCTTATAATCGTACGAGCTGGTTTATGTACACGTGTATATTTGTACGCACTTGCGAGTGTAAATATGGTCTAGGGAGCATGAGCGTAATGAGTCTGCGCAAGTATGTACTTGGTATACACAGACGTACACTATTAGCTTGTTTTGCTCGGTTTAATTCAATCTTTTTGGTTTTCGAGTGTACAATCCGTTGCCGTTTTTCTTTTTTTTTTCAATAAAACATGAGCTATATAATTTTTTAACACCTAACCAATTGAGTATGCAAAAAAGTACTATTCAAAATGTCAACCAGATTATAAGTTAGTCTTGACAACGACTAATAAAATTATGTTCGTTAAGATCAATCAACAAATTAATTTGATTATAATTAATTACGAACAACCACTGAATTCATATTCGTATTTAAAAATAATGTTTGATGCATCGTCAGGCCTTTCTCTTTTCTTACTCTTTTACTTGTTACTGTGAAAAAAAACTGTGCCTTCCGTCTTTTTTTTTTTTAGAAGTGTAAAAGTAAATTAAATTCCATCAAAGCTATAGAAAACATAATCATTAGGACAAGTGTTGAAAACAGATTTTAATAATTAAAACAGAGTTGAAAATTAATTTTTTAAATCTCAAAATAAATAAATTCAAGGTTGCAAGACGACAGCACGAAGTCAAGTCAAGCGGGTAACTTTGTTGTTTGTC
This sequence comes from Encarsia formosa, assembly GCA_038277355.1. NCBI lineage: Eukaryota > Metazoa > Arthropoda > Insecta > Hymenoptera > Aphelinidae > Encarsia > Encarsia formosa. The sequence goes on from CM076187.1 coordinate 3,888,971, forward strand.
AAAAGTTGAGAATTCGGTAGGTTCCTTTGACTTAAAAAGAACTCGCAAATATACTTAACCTCCGGGGGAGGTACACCGCTCCTCGAGGTGGGTATGGTAATAGCGTCCGCTGCAGCTGGCTCGTAGCCAACGATTACCCCCAGCTTGAAAAAGAAGCCGCCGCGGTCGACCTTGAGACATCCCGTTACTGGCGTTGAAAGCCACTTTGGCGTTGTTACGAGATGATAACCGAATCCGGTAAAAGAAATGGCGGGAAAGAGAGAGAGGACGAATAAGAAGGCCTGTTTTGAATAGAAAGGAGCTGATCCGCGAATTTCATTTGGTCGCTTTATCTTTTTGTTTTGAGCAAGGTTAGAACGACCGGGCTCGGAAACGTGACGGGGTGAGATTATTGCACGGAGCTAGAAAGGAAAAATATTGATGAGCTCTCGTAAATTCATGAGGTAATGCGACAAAGTCAAGGTCTAACCTTTATCTGCGGAGCCAGAGTATTTGTCAAGTGTCAGACGCAGGAAAGGCTTCGCGAGCACACCCGAGCTGATAACAATTGAGAACGAAGCTTAAATTCAATTATTTTAAACGGTTTTTCTACCATGCATTCGTTTCCAAAACTTAGTTATAATTATATTTTTGTAAAAATTTTATTATTCTCATCTAAATTTTTGAAACTTGAATGAGAAAGTTGTAAATGAAGTAATGTATATAAATTAATTATGTATTAAAGGACATTAATGTCCGTTGACGATGAAAATAAATAAATAGATAAATAATTAAACAGCAAAATACGAAGAACTAAATTTAGAAATTTTTTGGATACCCAAAATTTAAATTTGTAATAAACAATGGAGTGCGTAAATATCTATGATAAAGGACATTAGTGTCCAATAATTCCGGAAATTTACTTCATCTCGATCAAAAATAAAAAATTAAATTCAAAAATGAACTAGTTTTTAATCTTGGTTTTTTTTTTTTTATCACGTTAACTTTTCAAGACGATAAATTTTACAAGACTGGTACTTCGAAAAACTATATCTTGTTAAAAAAATATAATATCTTTTTCAATTTTCCGTCTCATCAAATTTTTTTTATCCTCCGAACGTTGACGATGGAAAAAAAAATCATATAAACTCGACAAAATAAAACAAATGTGAAAGCTCTTTTCTCTCCGACATCACTTACCTCAAGTATCCACTTTAAAAGTATTCCATCAAATTCATTTGCAAACATTAAACGTTACATTGACTTTAAATTTCTTGCACGAGTGTGCGGAGCTATGCTTTGAAAGCCTTAATTAACTAATCCGGCCGTTTCTGCGTGCGGCGCCACTTCAAACCCACTTATGGTCAGCAGTCGAGAGAAAGGGTGTGCTTTTGCAATGCTACTTAACTTCGGCTAATGCGACCCTTTTAATGAGATTTACCACGCGCACTTTTTAAGTCGTACAATACCCGACCTTTTTTTTTCAACAAAAGTGATAAATTTTTCGAGTCCCAATGAAAGCAATGGAAATTCTTGAGTGCGTGGGTTCAGTTTTATTATGCGTATCTTTAAATGTTTTCTTAATCGTGACAAGGCACTTTACTTCCGAGCAATAACTAACACGAAAATAATGCGATATATCAATCATTTTTAGGATCAGCAGAGCCAATCTTTTTTATGAGCTTATTAAATTTACATGTACTTAAATTTAAGTGTAATTATTTTAAAACTTAAATTGCTGTCGGTAGCTAAGATCTTAATGAAAATTGATTTATGAATATAAGTTCTTAAATTATTGTTGCATTCGATTTTTTTTAGATTAATTATTTACAATTTTTACTTAGGCATAAACTAATAGGGTAAGAAAGATAATCTTTCTTGATCCTGAAAGCACCGAGTCAATCATGAGTCTGTCCATTTGAATACCTTTTTTGCGAGATGGAAATTTTTTTTTTTTTTTTTTTCATGCGATTCTTTGGTTCTTTTTTTACATTAGATAAAGCTTTGTGTTTCCAATTTGCAGTAATAGTGAATTTTAACCAGAATAGCAGATATACAGTAAACTTGCGGACGAAAGGTTTTTCCAAAACTCATAAAAATTCAATTTATTCAGCTGGAATTTAAAACAGGGTAAAAAAGGTGAAAAAAAAAATAACATGTAAATTTTTTTTAAAAAATTACGTTTTTAAAAATGATTGCCGAGGGAAGTTTATCATGAATGAACTATTTGTTCTTGGATGCCGCGAATAAAAGCCAGCTGGAAAAGATTATACCGCTCTCAAAGGGAACGGGGATAAAAATGTAAATGTAATCAACTCCGACTTTTCGACGAATGAATGTGCACCTGGCACCGCCATAAGGCTTCCCTAATCTCGAGCCGAACTTTCACAAAGATGTGAATGAGAAGAGGCTATGCTTTGGGGACTTCTCAGATGACTTTAAATAACACTTTTCATTATATATTCTTTTTTATATTCACTCGACAGGTTATTCATTAAAAATGATAACTCGTCCCAAGGATTGATTAAAAGTCTTGAGGTGAAGATGTAGAAAAAAAAACTCATCTATAGGCTTTCTCAAAAGAAAATAATTTTTCGAGCAAGATTTTATGTAACGTAATAAATAAAACATTGAATTAGTTTTTAAAAAATTTCTGTTCAACTACATAAAACATAAATTTATGAAACTTTCATTAGTCTGAATATTAAAAAATTTTTTTCATCTCAAAGCATTGATAAAAATAGTAAATGCCTTCGACAGCAGTATAAAGCAGTGTGCATGCATAATATATACAAGGCAGTCTCAAATCCCAAGTATATTATACACTTTCTAAATTCTCCGAATAAGCGAGATTATTCTCATACAAACCAGCTGCTACTCCGGGCAATTTTCTGGATAAAATTTTTTGATAACCAAGTTTCTGAATTATTTGTGAGATATTTGCAACACAAGTTGAGATAAAAGTTTTATCAAGCTATTTAGAGACCAGATTAAAACTATGCGCAATTCTTTTCATTATTTTTTATATTATTTTAGTTCGTAAATAAAAAATCAAGCTACTATAAGCTAATGTCGTACATGTAATTTATAATTTAGTAAAAAAAGCTTAACTTACATAAATTACATCTGTTGTAAAATTGGGATTACATTTTAACACACAGAAACGTCATGTATTAGTAAACCTTCATCAGCGTATAAGTTATGCATGTGTATTTATGGTAAATGAGGATGCGGTACAAACATTGTATATTCTATTATTTATGAATGATAATGCTTGTTAGTTGTTCACAGAGAATTATGCGAATCTAATCGTCATGCATGTTTCAGGGATGAATATCATATTTTAATACGACCAGTAAACAATATTTTTAACTACAAAGAATAAGCCACATTGAACTAAATTAACCAAGAAAAAGGAAGAAAACGAATTGAATTTTGACGAGAATTCTTTGACAAAATCAGTGAAAAGTTTATTCTGGAATTTAAAGAATTTTTAATTTAAAAGTATTCGAATATCTATCCTCAAAGAGTACATTTTATCATGCTTGTAAAATTAAATGGAAAATTTCAGAGTTCGGTAACATAATTAAAAATTGCATGCTTTGGGTTATAGGTACAACATCAGATTTACAAAATTAATTCCTTAATCATGCTTATTATTCCCACGCACGGCTCCTAAAAACTTTGTTTCGAAGCTCAAATTACCCGGCATTCAAGGTAATCACGGAGTTATTGCAGCAGTGCGGCGTTGGGTATTATACATAACCAAAACAAACTGTTGTCATACTTGATTTTTTTTCCTTCAAACTCAACCCCAAGTTTGATTACCAAGTGATAACCTGTCGTGACAATTTGATATATTACCGCAAGAAGAGTTGCGTCACTTTAAGTGCTTGGCGTGCATCTGATAAGATTATACGTTGTATTTTATGATATTGCGGTAAGGGCGGCATTAAAAAAAACTTAAGTTGCTTGATTGTTGTACTACCTAATGGCAACAAACTGTTTACGAGTGTATTAAGAATTATTCGTTTTTAACAAAACTTTATTTCACTGTATTTGCTTTTTAAGTAACGATCTCAAAACTTAATATTTCAATTCAAGAAAAAATTTTTGACAAAAAATCGTCTCGGGTTTTCTGCATCTAGGTACTTTGATACTTTAGGGCAAACTTTAGGACGAATAGTAGAGCTTGTGTATTTGATCACTTATAATAATTTATTCAATATTTTAAAAACTAGTTACAAAAATTTGATGTTGAAAAAAATTTGTTCATAGATGCTTTTTCTACGCTCAATTATAGCATGAATGATAAAAGATTACCGATCCAAGTAGTTTTTTAAAAGCATGCTATACCTCAGAGCAAACAAAAAATGTGGATGTTTTGAAAAGTTAATAGAACTCGAATGTATCCCATCCATTACTAGAAAATCCGAGTTGAATTTCAGGTTGAAAAGTAGCATACGTACTGAGTGAATTTGAAATCAACCAAGCCGCTCTTTTATTGAAGAGCAAAGTGTACTAACGAACGTTAATTGATCGTGGTTTTTTTCCGGTAACAGAATCGAGCTCGGATATAAAAGCTTTCAATCCCGCACTCTGATTCGCTCGTAACTTTTTATCAAACAGCTGGTCCCAAAGAGAAGAATTCATCTGTCTCCTTCGGTTCTTAATTAAATTTTTCCAAAAAACTCTTCTTTGTGCACCTCCCGCGATCTTATCGCTCACGCTCGAGTGGCTTATCCCTGGGAGCGCGTGCGTGTCAAGGCCCGCGCGAGGATATATCACTTAATTTCGTAATAATGCAGCGCGGCCAAATTGCGGAATGCAATCTCGCGTGCGGCCGACCGAAGTGGCCTCTCGAACTGCAGTTTGCCAAAACGAAAAAAAAAAAAAAACAACAACTTACAACGGGGATTTCTTATTTGCGGAAATGCTCGTCACGGTGACCTTGACATACAGTGGCGTGCGAGAGGTGTTTTTTTTTGGTATTATAAATAAACGCGTGTGTGTTAATGAACCGCTAAACTAAAGTTTCGGAGTCCTTGGCACTCGAGACAAGCGCGGGAAATTGAAAAAAAAAAATTCATATTCAGTTCGTGTTGGATAAGTCACTGCTTAGTCTGCAATGGGTGTTTAATCTGGGAATCTTTACACGATGTCGGATGATTAATGCTACCTCGAGAAAAAATAATTAGCCCTTTTTTAACTTGACTTTTAAATCTCGGTAATAAGGTGATTAACGAGCCGCTGCTCGCTTTTATGAATTTTATTAAGATAGATTCGCCCGGATTCTTAAAATAAACCAGGGGGGTTTCATCGATCCAAAATCGATATGAATTTTTTCCCACTTTTTTCGTGACTTAGATCGTAAAGTACGACATTTAAATACATTTTGGAGAGGGAAAGAAAGTATCGTAAAGTTACATTTATTTTCGTGTGGTCTCGGCAAAACAACTGCGGCTCCTTCGAAATTTATTAGAACGGCAAAAATAAATATTCTCTTATTTCATGGGTAGAATGGCCCGTATCGATCGGTGGTACGCACGGTACCATATATTAATCTATTTGAAGAAGGGAAATGGATTTCGTAACTGCGCCCCGAGCCTTTCCGCTTCACGTCCATGGTCTTTTTCTTCCTCGAGCTGCTTTTTTTTCCACTCGTGCCATTTCGCAGTCATATCGTAGCTTGACTTGATCGGAATCAAATTCACGTATTTCCGCTTTTTCAGACCTTCGAATTCTCCTTCCTGTTTTTTTTGCTTTTGCTGAAAAAATGTTTTACGGAATTTAACTCGGAATTCAAAAGCTCAATCAAATTTTTTCCCCAAAACTGACTTGCGGGAGTTTAAAAATCCCTTGAATTTTCATTTTTACCGTTGAAGTTTTTCAAAGAACAGTCGTGTTTTCTTTCTTTTTTTTCCAATTTTAATGCAGACCTTGAGCAAATATGTCGAGAATCATGTTTGTTCGACGTAGCTGAAAATAAAATTAAATTGAAAGCAAGTTTTAATAAGCTCATTAAAAATGGTAAATTAACATAAATTTTTGAAATTTTTTGTTTCAGAAAAAAATATTTGTTTAATAAATCGTAGAATAACACAAACGTGAAATTATTTGACTAAAGATAATATTTATTATTGAAGCCATCAATCAGACATTCAAATAGAAGTAAATAATATAAATTTTTCATTTAATTAAAAAAAAAACACAAAATAAGCATACATTGACTTAATATTACCATTGCTTACTTATTAAATAGTGTCAATATACGTTCATTTTACCAGTAAAATCACGTGTACCTCGGATAGAATTTAAAAAATTCCAAAGTCATTGATGCGTTCGGTAAAGATTAGCAGCAAAAATTTGTCTACCCCAAAGTGCAAGCGTATCGGTGGCCATAGACGTAAAAGCCAGAATAAATTGTCTGTCCTTTTAGTCAAAAAAGTACATTTTTCGAGAGCAACGCTTTTAGCCCATTTGGGATCGATCATTATTATAAATGCGCTTCTCCGGCCAAGAGAATTTTGCAAGCTTATTTACAGGTTTTAAAATATTCACGAGCTAAAATTTCTCTCTACTAAGAGGGAGCCATCAATAATTTGTGAGAAATTTTTGCGGCCAGCTACTAGGTGTGATTTATCGATCGATCCTTTCCAACGAGTAAGATGAACGTGATCGCATGTGCGGGTAAAAGTTCAGACACCCCCACTGGAAGAGCGTGAATTTATTAAAATTTTAAACGTTCAAATTAGTTTTGTGCTCCACATAACTTTTCCTGATCGAAATTCAATTTAAATTTGGCGTGGGTGTCAGTTCATTCATTTGATAAATACTCGAACCTTTCATGAACCACAGCTTTTTTTTCTCTCTTTTTAAATTCCAAAATGTTTAAGTAAGTTATTTGAAATTGGTACTAGAGTGCAGAATTCAGTTTTAACAATTGAGAATAAAAAATTTACAGACTTCTATTTTAAAATAATAAAGATTTTTTAATTTTTTCACTGCGATTATTATGAAGTGAAAACAATTCAAAACAGTTGTTTCTTAGTTTTGGATAATTATTTTTATTAGAAAAATTATAGCATAGAGTTCGAAGATGTATAGACGATAAAAATTATTTAGAGTAATTTATGTTGATTTTTACAAAAAGCAAAATTTATAAAGTTATAATTTTTTCTATAATTCGTTAGAAAACATTTTTTTTTTATCTTTATTAAATTTTATGAAAATGCATATCATTCAATTTTTGAAACCAAAGAAATTAAGAAATTATATTTGTTGAATTTTTTCCCGGTTAATCTTAAAAAATTATACATGTTTCCTAAATTTGAGTTATTCAACTTGGTAACGTGACAAATCCATTTTAAAGATCATAAAAAATTCACAAAATTTTGTCACCGGCATTCTTATATGAATAGCTCAAGAATCAAGTCTTGGATTACCTTATTTATAGATATTTAAAATCAATCCTCTCGTTATTTAATGAGCGATAAATCTAAAATTAAATTAAAATTGACTATTTCAATCTTGTGAACTGTTTCAATATAAAACTGAATAATTCCAGCTTTTCTTAATTCATCTATCTCGTTTGTTGGATCAAAAACTACTTAAAACACAGTCAAGGGAAATCAGCCCACACGAAAGATAATTTAAACAGCGGTGTTATCCGCAAACGGATTACGAAAAAATCCAACAGGTAAATTTGATAGATCGAGATATAGACGAACCGAAACCTCAAACAATCACTTCCAGCTCGGCGAATACCACGACGACGACGTTTACCCAATATAACCCGGGCGATCCCAACGGCGAGCAAATAATTCAGGGAAGAGCGGCTCCGTGTCCGCTTAATCGAACGTCTCGCTAAACGCCACGACGGTGTCGGGGTATGATCGAACCAGCCACCGGAGAGGAAACGTTCAAATTGCAGGACACACACGCGACACCTCCCCAGCACTGTAATTTCTTCTACCCTCTTTTTTCGTTGCTGTATTGGAAGAGCGTGTGTACACGTCCTGATGAGATTTTATTCAAAAGCGTCGAGCGAAAAACAATTCGCTTTTTTTTTTTTAAGAATCCTTCTGATGTTAACTTTGGAAAAGGTTCGTTGAAATTTTTAATTAAAATAAATTACGTAGGTCGTAATTGCCGTGACCTAATTTTAATATTTTTACCGAGTGCGAGTTACAATTGCGCAAAAAAAAAAAAAAATTAAAACAAAATTAATATTAATTTTCGAGAAAAAAATAATTAACTCGTTTTTCCATGCGTAAGCTCAACGTGGGAAGAATTCGTACATCCGAGTTCGGGGGAGATAATTTTATTCGAAGGATAACGGAATTCAAAAGCAGTCGTAAATAAATCGAACACGTAAAAAGTCAGTTTAAATACCGAGTTAAATAATTGAAATGAGGGTAGAGGAAGCATTTATTGCGCCGATTAAGGGATTGTTATCGAGCATGATTGATCGTAACTTGGTCAGCCGAGAAAAGTATACGGCACTCGGTCCGACCGCACATCGACTTTTACTACTGATAACTTTCGAATTATTCATTTAATCGATCGACCTCAGCCAAAATTTTCCAAAACATTATTTATTCTTTCGAAAAACCTTACCTTTTTTCTTATCGTGGAATCTAACCATGAAACCCAAACAATGAACTTAGGGTAAAAGGCTCGGAAATCAATGACCCTCGGCGCCGGGTATTTATTCAAGCGAGTCATTCTTCTGATCGTGATAATTTTTCAGCCCCCTTAGCCCCGTAATATTGAAAAAAACAGTCAGGCCAGTGTACGCTGGAAACTCTTTTTATTTCTCTCCTGGTTTATCAAAGGCCGAAATCGGTATCGCGTGACTCCGGGCAATTTCGCCCTGGCCGGCAGAGAAAGCGAGTTTGGCCCCGCGGAAGACAAGGTCTATGTTAATGACGCGGATCGCTTCATCACGTGCCGGAATAGGTGCGGTCATGATTTCTTGGCTTCGTTCGAAAAAAAAAAAAAGGCAACATATGCGTGTTAATTGATATTTACCCGCACTTGACTCTCCCGGCCTTCTTTATTTATGGGTTCAATTTATTTTTATATGTTTACTTTACACCTGCAACCAAGGCTGGATCAAAATTCATTAATAGGAATAGCTGGTTTCGGAATTTTTTTACGCTGAGTAATTTACAGATGATGTATGCGGTTGAACAATGTGATGAGGTTGTGTGGGCTTCGAATTGATTGTGATGACGTAGTTTTTCTGACATTCGGCTAGATTGATTTGTAATGTTGCTCGCTATTATCAAAATATAATTAATAAAAAAATAAGATACTTATATAAATTTTTAATCTATGCTCATAACTTTTGGACGGTATTGAATTTTTTTCTATACTTTGGTATAAATTATTAAAATTTTGCAATAAATAATAAAGTATTTTGATTGAAAAATCATACAGATGCACATGAATTATTAATTTTTCTACTTTCAAAAAATTTTCAAAAATAGCTTGGAAATAAATAATTAATGAGCTTATCTTGAAGAACTACTTTAATCCAACTTCCTGATGAATTTATAGTCAGTCTGGTGTCAGTCCGACCCTAAAAAAAAACTGTCCCAACGCGTTACAGTTCATTCCCGGTGTACATTTTCATAAAAATGTAAATCACCTGCCAAAACTTTAAACGTGTTGTTCCCGAATGTTTATCCGGGCTCGCGTCCGCATGCAAATTTTTCACGTACGCCAGACTAGAACACTCAAAGGGTAAACACCCACAGCGAAAACAAAAAAAAAGGGAAGGAAGAATTTATTTTATCTCGACTCGACCATTTGGTTGATCCCGAGCAAATCCCAAGTTTGAAAAAAAGAGAGGAGGAGGACTGGGTCCCTCTTTATAACCCAAATGGGTGTCTTTTCCGATTCGCAAGCGATAGTCGGGGGAAAGAGAGATGACGCGACGTTACCGATAAGAATTCCTGGAGATGGAGTTGAATCGAAACACGCCATGGTGTGGTAAATTACTCGATTTGAGTCTGTGCCCAATGTCTTTTGTCCTTTGGAGTCGGAGTATTTTTTATTATGTAGCTCGGATGCTCCTGACAAGTCGTACGACTCAGGGGTTAAAATCGGATTTATTTTATCGTAGAATTGATTTTGCTTGGATTCGATCGAAGTGAAAATTTATTTTTGAATTTGATATTTTTTTTTTTATAAGTCAGGATGATGTACGAATCAATAACTGACGTGCGGTACAGTTGAACCGCAATTTCATGAATAATCCCCGATCCAACAATCTAAATCACAGATAACTAGGTAATCAAATGACGAATTGATGAGCAATCAAGCTTTGTTTACGCTCATCTGATATAAACTTTAATCATTAACACTTGCAATTAATTTGGATTAGTGGTTGAATTTAAGGGGAAGAGGGGGAGAAAACGAAGTAAATTAAAAGTAAACTCGTATGTTTTTTTATGAAATTGAGCCGGAGCTAGCAACAAGCCCGACTGAAAGATTGGGAGTCTGGTCAAAAAACTCGTCGAGCTTTTTTACTTTTCTGAAAGATCAATGCTGTGTTTCAATTGGTGGTCGTGCATTTTTACGCACGATTGTTGCCAATAAAGTTTTTAAGCTCAAAACTTATGAAGCTAAAATTTTTCTAAAAAAAAAAATTTTTTTGATAAATCAATAAGAATGCAATTTATGAGAAAGCTTTTATAAAGAACTTGATAAAATCTTATTAAATTTTCACGTAAATTCTCTACTTGTTATCTATAGAAACATTTTCATGAAGAAAAATTAAAAAAATTTAGCTCCAAAAGCTGTCAAGTCCACTTTTTAGTTTTAAAACTAGTCGAGTTAAGTCACGAATTTTCTAAACTCCTTAAATATATTTTGTTTGTTCCTAACTCTACACCATAAAAATTTCGAAGACTGTTAGTACATCATTGAAATTAGGGTATTTCGAAGTAACGAAATCAATATTATTGAAACTTGAGCAAAAAACGATCAATGCTCAATCGAGTAAGCTAAGTGCTTCGTCAAAAAGCGACTCTCCGCACAATAATAGAACGACAAGTCACGATTACAAAAGCTCGCTCCGAAATCAGCATGAAAATAAGGCTAGACACGCGCATAAAGAGGAGGACAATGCAGGGCTACGCCGGGGGGATGGATGTCCGTCGTCGTACACGCGCGCGGTGATTTATGGGCGACATCCACGTCGCGCCGGGAGCGTCTTCCCTCCCTCCTGTTGCTCTACGAGCTATGGGTAACGAATGAGCCGGGACCCGGGGAAAATTTCCAATTTCGCATTCAACCGACGACGAGATCGCTCATTTGGATGCGGAATGAGACGCGCTTTTCGGACTACGAGGCTACCCGGGCTGAAGGAGCGGGAAGGCTTTTCAAATATTTTTTACCCCTGCACCGCCCGCAAGTTTGTTTGATGCCGGTGGACCTTCTGGATTTTTTCTCGCTGGGTGTTTCGGAGTTAAATTAACTCTTATTTATCATCTTGCGAGGAATATTTTTTCAATATTGGGGGCTTTTTTCCCGCCCCTATTTTTCAAGATGAAATGAGATTTGGAAGTGATGAAAAGTGTCGTTTGTTTGAATTTTTCGATTTATATAAATGTGTTTTATAAATAAGAAAACGATCACTTTTTTTTTTGTATCACTTTCATTTGAAAAGAAGTAAAAAAGTTTAATCTGTACTTATTTTTTATTTCTAATATAAAATATTGAGCCTTGTAATTTAGTTTGTTGAGAACTTTCTTTGAAATTGAATTTTTATTTTTTACATTTGAAACCAAAGTTACTCGATTTATTTTATAGTATTAACTTCTCTCAAACTAAAAAAAAAAAAAAAATTTTTACAAATTTTTCTACGCTTTTTTACTTTTTTTTTTTTTTTTTCAACCTGGTAAGGAATTTACGTTGAAAAAGTATTCAATTTTTATTTTACACTTATACCCTTTTAAAAACGAGTTACCAAACTTTGTTTCATTTCTTTTTGAGTAATTTCATTCAGCCGTAAACTCTCTCATATGATCATGAAACGCATAATCCCCTGAGCTTCAAATTACAACTGTAAGCTTCATATACTAACGAATAACCTACGAAATGTGGAAAAATAAAGTTTATAATCAAAATAAAATAAAAGTAATTTTAACTATTACGTGAAGTAATGGAGTTTGGTTTTCACTTGTTTTATATTGGGTTTTATAGAACTTTTTTTGTAAAAAAAAAAAGTTTTGGTTTACGATCATAGGGAAAAATCCAATGTAAATATACATAGGTAGATCTGAAAAACAATTTTAAGATCATCAAAAATTATTTTCAAAATTTGTTCATGTTTTTTATCATTACACACGAAAAATAGAATTGATAAAAAGTTCTTTGTTAGAAATGTTAATTAGGATATCCATTCAATAACCATTTACTGGTCATTTTATAGACTCAATCTAGTATTTTACCAGTGACTAATGATTTAATAGTTATTAAATGACCTACTTCTCATTTCTTACAGGGTATTGACAATACAATAATAAAATATTGAATTAAATAAATGAAATACATATTTTATCAAAAACTACAGCTGACGTAATTTGAGTGAGCAAAACTAAATTTATGAAACAAAATAATTACCAAAATCTGTTGTCAGTAAAAAAAAAAAAAAAAAGGTTAAATCCTTATTGTTTAATAAGAAGAAACAAAAGAATCTGCAGATAATAATCAATAACCACGAAATGATTTTCTATTGAGGTCAAACACAAGCATCTTTCACGAATGCCTTCCAAAAAATTTTAATCATAAAGACAAATATTCCAGATTGAAAACAACAACCGCAATAGAAATAAACAAAAAGTAAATCCTCCGTTCAAATTAGAGCCTGCACAAAAACCACTCTGCCTCCTCCGAATTCCAAATTTCCTTGTCGTACTCCTTCGATCGTAACGGTTCCACGATCACGCTCGTCCCATAATTCGAAAAGCCGCATCGATATACGTGTCGATGACCCCGATAGTTTTATTCCTCTGTCGAGGTTAGAAGAAACCCAAAACGGAGGAAATAGAGAATTCCTTTGGGGGGCGAAAACAATGTCGCCTGCTGTTTTCCGGAAATCCAATATCATTTTAAGGCCCATGTGCGCTTGAGAATTCTTTCGAACCGATAATTCATAATATTCGGTTGAAAACCTTTGAGACCGAAAAATTTTACGGGTAATCTCGTTTGTTTTGGTCTCACGTAAAAAAAGAGTTTCTACATAAGTTTCAGTTCTGGTTGGACGAGTTTAAAAATCGAACACATTTTACACAATTTTTTTCCCCATTTTTAGTACTGTGTAGAGAAAAAATGTTTTTAGATTCCTTTGTTCGATTGAAATTCTGATCACAAAAACGTATCGAATAATTCCCGTTTCGAAAAACAAAATTTTTTCCGAAACAATAAAGAGATTAAATTTGTGTTCCCGTACTGGTACGTCTGACCGTACCTTCACAATTCTACTTTCCCGCAGTTTTTTATGAATTCAGTTCAGGAAGCAGAGCTTAATCTTGTTACATCATCTCGAAAAATGAGGTTTTAAATTTCCCTCTTCCAAATGAGGAGCCCCGAACAAAAAAAAAAAAAAAAACTAGAAGCGAGCCAGGTATGTTTGCCCAATTAGAGCTAACTAGTGACCGCGAATAACTTAGACTAGCGTGGCCAGGATAAAGTTTTAACAACAAACGAGCCAATTTCTTTTACCTTAGCACTGGCGTAATCAGAAAATTCGCGGGAGATAATACCGAGGTGTTATGGCGCAAGATTTATATCGGGCCGGTTATCTGTTGAGCTCGCAGTGGTGCGAAAGGGCGAGCAGTCACGATACACCCCAACAGCTCATGGCCAAGGTCCGCCGACTGATAATGACGCCTCGTTGTTTATTTTCTCCTTATCTAGTTTGAATTTTTTGCGTCTCTGTTGCGCTTGATTTTTTTGAAAATAAAACTTGGTGATTGAAATTTTTATCCGTCTCGGTGAAACATTACCGGGCTTATGAATATTTTGCAAGCTACTCTTTTAGTTACGACCCAAGAACAAAAAAAAAACATTACTACTGCTGATTCAACTTGAAAAAAAAGCATCAGATCATCAAAAGATAACGCAGCGAGCTTTGATAAAAAAATTTGAAAATTCTCATTACGCAACTCGTTAAAAACGGTAATTTTCAAAGTTACGCAAGGATGTCATTTCGAGTTACGTAACCTCTTTTACATCTGGGAGCGATGGAAAAAAAAGAGAAAAATAACCGGCACTAAAGAACGGGGGGGGGGGGTACAACAGGCAGCCTTGAATAACTCGATTCGAGGGGGTGCGCAGGTGTGGTGCGTGAAATAGATACGGCCCCGGATTTAGTACGGCGCCAATAATATCAGGAACGACGGGCGGATAAGATCCCCTTCCCCTCCCCTCCTTCATTTTCCGCGCGATTCAATATCCTCGAGAGATGCCTGGGAATACTAGGGAAGGTTTTATTGGTGTCTCGTACACGATATTTTACCCGGTATATGCACCCGGGACGTTTACCGGAGGGTTGGGCTATACCAGCTTGGTCGGATTATCCCTATCGATTTCTTTGCCCGACACTTAAAATTTAGTCCTGCTTTAGGATGATTTCGCGTTTTTTCACTTTTGCTGGAGTCTCGAGACTGAACATCTTCATCAAGTTTGAAATGTAAGGTATTTGAGCGTACGAAATATTGAGTCACGATTTTTAATTTTATAAAGCTGCACAAAAGAAAATCTGTAACGATCAATAGCACTGACCGCTATTTTGAGAATCATTTGATTTTCATCGAACTGTTTCAAATATTAATTTTTTAATGAAAAGAAAAAACTTTTAAACTTAATTATTACTTCGAAACATTATTCACACTCAATTTATCAAATTAAAATAAATACCTTATGCTACAGAAAGCATATTATACCCTTTTCATGTAAAATTAATGAGTCATAAGAGCTTTAAGTTTAGACTGAGCTCAAAACTATTCCGTCAAGTTTGCATGCAGGAAACATTCTCAGCTAAAATTTAGAACTTTGAAGAGAACTTCATTATTATAAGTTATAACAGCGGACAGAAATTAACATTAAAATATTGAATTAAGCATTAAATTTCAACGAGTCAAAGTTTCTGGAAGTTAAATAAAATTTTGAAAATAGCTCAACCAAATCAATTAACTAACGCTTCTACGTTAAAATTTTGAATTGGAAAAAGATAGATCGTTATTGCGACAGGAAAAATCATATCAGAAAGTGCATTAAAAATAAAAACTGAATAAGTGCTTTTGAAATAAAAATATTACAAGCGGAATTAGCGGAGAGAAATATCTTCTCAGATTCATGAATATAAAAAAATATATTCAATTTTTGCAAGATAGTGATAAAAAATTGTCATGTATCTATAAAAATATTGTAACCATTGAAGAGTAAGATTTTAATTTAGTACTGCTGTAGTTAAAAAGAAATAAGAGATATTGAAACAGTTGAGAAAATTCAAAGAAAAAAAATTTATTTATTAAAAGAAAAAAAGGAGATACACAAATTTTTCATGCCTTCGGATAATCGACTACTTACTGTAGAAAGGCAATAAATCTTTATACAATTATTTTATCACGTTTAACGAATGATACAATGCTCCACACAATCAAAAATTTTATTTGAAAAATGAAAAATAATCGGTTTTAATGAACATAATCATAATAATATCAATTAACAATTCACAAAAATTAAAGCTCTACCTCAAGGTCCGTAGAAACCCAGGTTTCGATGATTTATTATTCCTGCCGATCGTAGAATAACCCGATTTCCTATCCTTTTCTTCATTCAACTTTAAACTCCCGTTTTTTATCTCATCCCTCTTGTTTCAGCAGACTTTTTCTAAGAATCGGCTGAGGAGAAAAAAAGGGAACCGGAAATAGCGTCTTCCTACCGGCGTCACTGGAGTCGCTGCCGCAGGGATCAAACGCGATTTGTTTCTAGGAGAGAGGAGATGACGCGGTGACACCGAGATTTTCCATAGCGATGGGATTTTGATCTAAATTCAAACGCCGGTCGTTCGGTTGCAATTTTTTTTTTTATCAATTCACTAAAAGCATTCATTATTCAATCTGATAAGGAAAATTTATCTAATGAACTGTTTTTTTTATTTGAATTTTTCTGTATAGTCTGGTTTACAGTTTTTAATTTTGAAGTGTTAATGATTTGATTGGCTAAAAACCTATTTTTACTATTCCTGTCATGAGAGTATGCATTTTTTTTTTTCTAAATATTCGACAAAATTCAATACTTTATGTAAAAACTATTTTGCATGATGATCAACAGTTTTATATATTTTCAGTTTCATCAAAGCTAACCTCAATATATTCCTGCAATACTGACCAAATGATTGCGTTTCACCATCAAGTGTAAAAGACTCATTAAAAAATCTACGAGGTCAAAAGAACTTTGAAAAAAAAATCCCAGCGACAAAAAATTCTTATTTATTTGAAAAAAAGTGGAACACGTCAATATTGTGAATACATTAAATTTAGCGGTGGTTTTAAAGGCATGAAAGTTGTTAGTGATGCTTCATGTTTACTTGCCTTACATGCCTTTCGAGCAATGTGCTAGTAAAAAATGTTAAAATTTTTAAAAGCAAATTTTTATTTAAAAAAAATGGTTTCCCGTCGAATATACAATCAGTGTTTTATTGTAGAAAAGATTTTTAAATTATTGGAGACTTCACTTTTTTGAATGATCAATAAAATGATCTAAAAACTTTTGAAACTCTTTCAAACCGGAATTTTATGATTTCTGTTCAGCTTTTTTTGCTATTAAAGTTTTTCTTTAAATCTTAAAACTTCTATTTAGATTTGAGCAAATTTTTTTTTTCGTAGAACTTATTACAGCTTTTGCTTCCCAAATTATTTCATTGTTACTTAAAAATAAATTTTTAAAAAAGCGAGTAAAAAAGTCTGTTTTTTTAAGGATGCAATGAATTAAAAAAAAAATTCGGTAACCATCAACGAAATAAATAATTCAACACAATTTTATTTCACCATCTTTATAGTACTTCCCAATCCTCTGAACTAAATCTGTCCCTTCAGAACTATAAAAATCAGCTTAATTTATCTAAAGAAAGAAAAAACTCTTGCAAATAAAGATGAAGAATAAAAAAGAAACAGAGTAGAGTTGGCCAATTCATTATATCTCTGGGTCACATTTACTACCATAAAAATTCAGTCCACGAGTCTTCTAATGTTCCGAGCTCTCGCACCGATTCGCGCGTTAACCTACAGTGGTGTACATTCGAATTCGGTCATACGTAACGGACGCTTAAGGGGAGCCTCAAAAGTTAAATCGATGCACGCTGATGTGGATCTGTAACCAGAATTACCATTACATTCAAGTGACTGTTAAAGTTTAATTCTTCAGAATTAGGAAAAGTCAAGGTTAAAAAGTGGCGTTTAAATTTTTTAAATATACCAGTACTTATTTATAAGCGACTTGACGTAAAAAATCGTTTAATTATCGTGTTTGATTGGCAAGAAAATTGAGTTTATTAGATTGGTTAGCCGGAAAATTTTTCTCTTAAATTGCTTCTATGTTTCAGAAATCACAGATTTTACTGACGATGATTTAGTTTTGACCCAAGCTCTTAGCAAACGCATATTTACTTGTTCTTTTATTTACAATTGAAGGTAGAAATCAATTGAATTGCGTGAGATAAAATATCACCTTTGTTGTTTTATTATTCGATATTTTCTTTCGCAAATACGTTATTTTTAGCAGCTATTTCGTCTGGTTTATTTAACCAAAGTTTCGCTGAAATATGAGAAAAAAAGTAAACAAATGCGAATATTCGGCATTTATGCTTCACAAATAAATCAAAATAAAGGGCTTTTTTTTCTTTTGTATTTTCTCAATTTATTGAAACATGATGCTTTTTTTTCTTTTCTTTTTTATGATGAACGTTTACTAAAAAAAACTTTTGATTACCATGATAAAATTTGAAAAATGTATAAAAATAAGGTGAGCTCAGAGCACTATGAGAAAAAAATGTTCTTATCTTTCTTTTCCAATCAATCAAACGACTTGTCGTTTTCATTGCAAAAAAAAAAATTATTTTGATAACTTCCTTTAATTTATGTTTCTACCAAAATCCGTTCGGAATCATCCAGGATTCATCTATAAATATCTGTTATTACTTCGGAATCACTCACAAATCGTAAATAATTACTCGGAGTTGCAAAAAAAGTTTCTTCTCTCTGTAGCATAAAAGATCGTACAAAAATAGTTGCTGCAGATAATCTCGCTTAAGTGCTTCAAAACAGGACGCAGTAAAATTTTTAAAAAATTCCAAAAAATTACTAAAACTTTGCCATTGCACAATTCAAACTTTTTTAGCTGCTCTACCATCACGAACAGTCAAAAGTAGTTCTTTACGTACACACATCCGAGCCGTCACAGAGGGGCACGGTAGCCCGAGCTTGTCTGTTTGCGAATTGTTGGCCACTTATATCTGCGAAAATCCATTCCCTCGAGGGCTTCGGTAAACCGCGATATACACCGGGCAAGGCTGAAACTTTTGCTTTTTTTGAGGAAGAAAGGAATCGAACAATACAGGAAGCCGTACAGCCTCGGACTATTAAGGATTCCATTAAAGTATCCCCGAAGTTATCCTTTTGGGCGTTTAATGGAAACAAAGAGTCACGAAAAGAAGCGAGAAAGTTTGACTTTTTTTTTTTTTTATCTGGTGGTTGCTGAGAGAGCAAAGATAGGGGAGGATTGATGTTATGAAAGGCGATGTATAAAAACCTTTGCGGGAAGAGTGTCCTTGTTATTACGCCACGTTTTCAATCAATGCCAGACTAGATTTTCTTTACTAATCTTTCTTTTTTTTTTCTTTGCGAACAAGTAGTCTCGGGTAGGCTGCAGGAGAAAAAAATTGAAAAATGAAAAGTAGTGTGGTTCGTTATCGATGTCAACGCTAGAATAGTCGACTGACGAATAAGATTTTTTTTTTTCTCACTGTGCGTAGATCCTAAAAAAATACCACGAGTTTTTCAAAATAAAAGGCCAAAAAAAAAGTATTTTTTTTCAGGTGCGTCTTGTTCGAGAATCTTTTACTTGACGCTACGAAAAACAACTCTTTTTTAATATTGCTGTTTTTCCAATTGATAAATTTCATTTATATTTTTCCAATAAAAACAGGGAGAGGTGTTATCACGAAATTCTATCATTTAAAAAAACAGTATGAAAAAACAAACCTTTAAATAAACAAACAGTTCGCAAAAGAGAAATTTTTCTTTAATTTAATCTACAAAAAACAAACGTTTAAACTAAATGATAAATTTTGTTTTATCTAAAAATCAAATTATGGCTGCGAACGGAGTAAAAAAAAAAAAAAAAAAAACAATACACTTGGTAGGGGAAAATTAAATTTTTAATTTCGCATAAATACATTTTTATAAAACGGCGAAATTGCTGTACTTCAAACGTATTCCACATCTGTTTCATTAAAAGTGAACAAAGAAGTCGGAGGTAAAAAAAAACCCGTAGGCGCGTCAATTAAATTTTCATCCCGAATCGCAAGTGGCAAAAGTGAAACAAAAAAGCGGCAGTGATACCTTTTTTTTTTCTTCTTCATTTTGTTCACGACTGCAGAGAACAATTAGCTTCGGAATGTGGATTAGCCGCGATGAGAAAAATGAGGTCGATTGGACTAAATGAGATCAAACTCCAGGGTGGTTTACTCCGGAGAGTACAACAAAATCCATCCCACTTGAGCCTTTTCTTATTGTTTGCAAGGCTACTGCTGCTGGGTGCTGCAGAGTTAAAAACAGTTTTCAAACTTACCCGCGTTATTTAAGTCTACTTTTTTACATTTAGAGACCTTATATATCGTTTGGGAGATTACTTTTTGCCCGTATAGTTCGAATAGACTCCATTAAGAATCTCTCTGGCAAGTTTAATATTGTTTTTCGAACTTTTCATCGTTGAATAAACGAAAGAAATAGCTGTTTTTTGATCCTTGCGAAAGTTTTTTAAGATATGTTTATGACTTTTGTTCTTAAATTTTAAAATCTTATCAACTTTTTGAGCGAGTAAATGTTCCTATTCAAAAAGGTTGCTGTTTTTCACAGGAAAAAATTTTAATTGTTTACTGTTAAGATTCATCGGCCACAGGAGCCACAAAAAATTAAAAATAAAATTACTAGAAAAACAATTAATATAAAATTAAATAAAAAATAAATTATAATTCAAAAATATAAATAAGTTTTTGAATATTTCTCAAACCTTATTGCGAGGTTTTGCTAAACAAAACAAAGAAAATTCACTTGCTTATTGAAAAAATTAAAGATGTAGAAGCTTAGAAAAGGAGTTGTGAAATATCGATTTTGTCCTTATTATAGGACTCATCAGGTGAAAATAGGCCATTTCACGACCTAAATAAAAAAATATAAAGTAAAATCAAAGATTTGATAAAAAAATTATACAATTCTGAGTGACTACAAAAAATTGCATCTTCTTTAAAAAAAAAAAAAAAATATAGTAAATAAATTAATAAAAAAAGCTCATCTCATCAAAATAAGTGCTAAATAATAGTGCAAAATCGTCCTAAAGTTATAAATAAAAACTAAGAATCTGTCACGTGTTCCTCGGTCCAACCCAAACCTCTGGTTAAACCCACGTGCGCGTAGCCTAACGTCTAATTCATCACTGCGCCATGTCGTCGAGGTCGCGGTGGTGTGACATTTTTTTGCCTTTTTCTTCCTGCGGACTGTAAGGCAAGGAGCTTCGGGAGGGTGAAAGTTTATTGCGCACGTGGGGTGACAAAACTTTTTTTTTCAAGGACACTCTAATTCGTTTACAATAATGATGCTTAAAATCGATTACCGGGATCATTAATAATGTTTCTTTTTATTTGTTTCAGGTGAGTTACTTGACTGATTTCGGGATCGTGAGAGGAATTAGTTTGTATGTGAGTTATGCTTGTTTAATTTTGTTCCAATTTCAGAATTGAAGTTTTTTTTTTTAATAAAATTTGAATTTTGTTTAATTAGAGGTATATATATATATTTTTAATCTCAGGAAAATGTAAGAAAAATAAGAAAAGTGAATGCACTCTACGTTTTGATGGGATGATCACTGTATTTGCTTTCAACGTTGGTTCTCAAAAAATTATTTTTAGCTTATTTTACAAACAAACCGCACAAAAATTTCACTCTTTGGAACATTTAAAAATATTTTCATTACATCATTAGTAACAAAAAAAAAAAAGAAAAAGATAATAAATAAACAAAAAAAAAACAAATATGAATAATTATTCTTGAATAAATAAGACTGATTCATAAGAAGCTTATAAATCGCCTTCTTCGTTAAGTAAACAAACCTAGTAGGATACTTCAAAAAAGCTTTTTCCCTCCCTCTGAAAGCTAGATTTCAACAACACCTAAATGGAAAAATTTCCCCCTCACTTTTTTGAGCTTCTTATTTCAATCTTCTTCCTCCCCCTTGAGTTAATTCTAGGATAATGTAACCACTTAGTTACAAATTTTTTCTTGAATCATCTTTGATCAAAAATATCTGAAAAAGAGAGAAGCGCAAGTTTTTTTTAGACAAGCGGTCAAAACATCACTCAGAACCGAATCTAAATAAATGTTGTTATTCATTTCAAATATTTTTATCCAAGCGCATTAGTGCCAAACGTCTGGGGAGAGAATTAGATGACTTGTATGATACGGAAGTTTAGTATTATGTGTATTTTTGTATGCGTCACCGAATCAATTTGCCGCATCTTTCTCGAAAAAATTGTGTACATTTAAAATTAACTTAAGAACATCTGACATGATTTAGTGATTTATTTAAAAATTAAACTGCTCTGTTTGTCAAATTTGAAAAATAAGTAAATAAAAATATATTTTTATCAATAACAGTAACATAAAAAAAAATTTATAATGCTTGTTTGGAAATAGATCTCCATGGTTTTTGTTTACACACAAATTTCTTTTTTTTTATTTCATTTTAATCCGCGTAAAGGAAATTTACATAAATATATATAACTCCATAAAAAAAATGGCTCGTGTTGCAAGCTTTTTACTCGACATTAATGAAAATTTGTGGCAAGATAAATTTAAACTTTTTTAAAATATTTTCTTAAGAGATACTACAGCTTTTTTTTATTACAACCTCATAAATATTTTATTGTTGATTTATAAGCCTCGATCCATTGGTCGATTGATGAGACGTTTGACTTATTCAAGAACAAATAAAAATCTCAATTCTGAAGCCAAAACCGCTAATTATTTTATATTAGTAGACTGTTAAATAATAAAATGTAACGATGACCACTCGAAGTGATAAACCAATTGAATCTGAAAAAAAAACTTATCTATAAAAGCTGTTGCTTATTTAGCTCCTCGGCACATGGACATACATACATATACATACCTTCTTTCTTATATATATCAAAGCCAGCGGTAGCTGGCTTGGGGAGAGTTTTTCGCGCCAAAATCGTAGCCAGCTGCCGTGCTTTATTTACAGCAGCTGGAGCTACCTTAACCCTACTAACAATGTTAAATTTATTATTTAAAATTGAATACACGTTACCTGCTTTATAAAATCACTTGAATACGCTTATTTTTCACGACACAACAGACAAGGATTTATTTCGCATCGTATTTTTTTTTAATTTCCTCATTCATCAACTCACGTTTTTGAATTTGGACTTTTTTTTGGACTATCCACAGCGTTCGAAAATTTTTCAAACGTCGATCGGCACTTCACAGAATTTTCACCAGATGGCGCAGTAGCATTTTTAATGAAAAAATAATTTTAAATTCGTTTTCTAATTTCTTTTTAATGATAATTGAAAAAAATATATATATATTTTTGATTTAGTTTGAATATTTTTTCTTTCAGTACATAAAATAAAATACTTCAATAATGAAGCAAAATAATACATAACCTATTGATACATTGATAAAAATATAAAAGCTATCATGATCAATCGTTTTTAAATTTTTTTACTTGTAGTTAGCTTGGTCTTAAATTGAGCCTACTTCCTTATTTCATTAGTACCTGTGTTTATTTTAGTTTTTAAAGCAATAGCAACAACAAATTTTTGCGAATTTCTACACTATAGTTTTTAAATTTGAATTAACTTAATTGAAAATTGATATTTTATGACAAAGTTTTCTTAAAAATCTGAGTGTTGTTCGAAATTTTTACTTCACTTTAATTAGTTAAATAAAGGAGAGACAATAAATCTCGGTTTAAATAAAATTTTATAACAAACAAAAAATAGTGATATCCCCCAAAAAACCTCAAAAAGGTAAACGAACTTGGGGAGAGTTTTAGTACCAGAACATTTTTTTTTTTAACTAAAATTCGTGATATCAAAATGGTAGTTATATGATTTTAAAAATATGACATTTATCTGTTAATTCTACGAAACTCTGCGAAACCCTTATTCAAGATTCCATTTTGGCTATTTTAAGGTATGGTAGAGTTTCGTAGAATTAACAGATAAATGTCATATTTTTAAAATCATATAACTACCATTTTAATATCACGAATTTATGTTAAAAAAAAAAAAAATGTTCTGGTACTAAAACTCTCCCCAAGTTCGTTTACCTTTTTGAGGTTTTTTGGGGGATATATATATATACATATATGTAAAAGGCAGCTTTGTCAAGTCGACTTAGACCCGCAATTAGGTTAGGCGTGGAGTGGTCGAGCAGAGCGGAGATACGACCCCCGTAGCTTTTGCGGATAAACGAGCCAGCTCCAAGAGAAAGGGACAAGCTGGGGGTGAGGGATAAGGAACCCTGCGGACTACGATTTGGGTCAGGGGGGAAGGAAAAAATCTCTGCAGGGATTAAATGTGCATATTAGTTAAATTTTAGATTAGGCCATTTTTCTTTTAAGAAAATTTACTGGACTGGCGAGGGTGTGGAGCTTTTGGGGTGAGTCAAGGATGATTAATTTTCGTTTATCAATTAGTAATGGAAGAGGGGATATCGATACAACGTTTGATTGTAATTCGTCGTTAGTAAATTTCTAGATCTCTAATTCTTTTCATAATTTGGAAAATTTCGTTTATTTATAAAATTTTAATTTTAATCGAAAAATGATGAATAATTTATTTAAGCGTGAATATATTTTGGGAATAAATCAAGCCACTGCCATTCTTATCACGTAAAAAAAAGCCCATATCCGGGTTCTTTTTATCTAATTTTTTTTACAGTGCGATCCATGAAAATTCGTCTCAACTTTTTTTATTAAATGCTTACATGTTTGGTCTTTTTTCTTTAGTTTGACGCAAAATTAAAAGCTGAAGAGGAAACTTTTGGTTTTAGCGTGAAATATTAACAGAAAAAAGTTGGTTATAAGAGAGAAAAAAAAAAAAAAAACTCTGAAAAAGAGAGTAACAAAAAGCTTTTATCGGATCCTCAAAAGCTACTATCAGCTGCTCGTTCAAAGTTGTAATATAACGAGTTTCCGCCTCTTTTTTTTGGAAAGATACACAAAAAAAAACTTTTTTTTTCTGTAACGATAAAGTTTTTACAGAAAGTCAACAATAATGCTAAACTATGAATCATTTTAAAAAGTGATTTATTGATTGATAAATTGTTTTTGCACACCAACTATAGGCATTTTTTTCCTTGATTTTATTATCATGATGAAGAAGATGAATGTTGGATTTTCAGGTGCTGAACTATCTAAAATGCCTTTAATTTTTCAGCCCTTTTATCGCTAAGTCTATTCTACTGATGGAATTTCTTGGAAAATTGATGTAATGAAGAATATATATGGGTGATTCTCTGTCAAGACGACCGACCAAAAAATAAATTTCAAAAACAATTTTTCTACATGATCTAGACTATTATTTGGACTCCCTGGTAAATTTTTAGATTTTTTGAATGCATATTATTTGAATGGCAATGGTCTAAAGTTCCCCTTTTAGTTATTTGAGCTCTAAAATAGCCTAATAATAGCCTAAAAATGAAAAATTACCAGTTATTGCCAACTTTAGACCATTGCCATTCAAATAATATGCATTCAAAAAATCTAAAAATTTACTAGGGAGTCCAAATAATAGTCCAGATCATGTAGAAAAATTATTTTTGAAATTTATTTTTTGGTCGGTCGTCTTGACAGAGAATCACCCATATATATATATTAAAATAAAAGAAAAAAATTTGAAATAAAATTTTCTGTATAATCAGTAGCTCTAAAAGATTTTCCAATAATACAATTTTAATTAAATTCAATTGAGCTAAAAAAAGAATCTTTCTCTTCTTTTCATACAGATGATTTGTTCTTTTAATTATTTATTATAATTCATCTCTCATTCATTACAAAGTTTATTACGAATTGTGCAATACTGAATTTTAATTAAAATTATTAAAAAACTCGTTGAGATTTTTTTATCAAAGGAAATGTTCCTTCACTTGTGAATGACTTCCCCTAGTATTGATTTCTGCTTACTTTTATGAATTCTGCATTCAAAGCATTTCCTTATGTCTGTGTCGTATCTCGATATCAATTGAGAAGTCTGAACTAAAAGAACGTAACAGAAAAACACAAAGAGAGGTGTTATGCATATTGCGAGATCGTAAAGATACGAGAAATGAGGAAATGAAAACTGAGAGAAAAAAAAAGATAGGGAAAAAATTTTGATAAAACGATATCAAAGTTGAAAGGTCCATGGAAGCTAGAAAAATGCAATGGAATCATAAAAAAAGTATATTAGATCAGATAAATGTTAAAAATTTTAATAAAATCGAATGAAATTTCACGTTACATTGCAAAAAATGATATCGAAAATCTGTAGAAGCTCACTGAATTTTATAAGAAACGTGATCAGAAAATTTTTTTTTTTTAACTTTCTTGGTCAAAAATTTTATCAATTAAATTTTCAAAAGACTGATAAAAATTTGAATCAAACTTGCAATTAAAATTACTTGATTGCAATTTTTCTTATTTCTTTATTTTTTTTTTTCAATATAAATTATCGAGTAGATTATTTTACTTTTGTTTGAATTTTTGCAAAAAAGTTTATCAATCTTGGAAGTTTTCCTTTGAATAAAAATCTGCATGAAAAGAGTTCGATCGAAAAAAACGTTCGCAAATGGATATTAAAATTTGAAATAAGATCTTATCGTAAATATTTTCATTGGTTAAAAAGTTTTCAAGATTGAAAACACTGATATTGATCTCAAAAAATTTCCTAGAGGGCTATTGAAAAAGTTTTTTCCAAAAATTCAACAACTGCGCTGGGAAAAAAGCCAGACTGCATGCGTGTATGAATTTTAGCTTCTGACGGATCGTTTTCATTAAAATAGAGTTGCCGGGCCGACAAAAAAAATCACTGCAACAGCGTGTAGTCGATAATTAACTTTGTTTTTTCCATTTTTCTACAATGTCAAAGTCCGTTTAATTAATGGAAATCGTTATACAAATTCAATAAATAGTACTCGGATATGTTTATGAACACAAATAGAATTATTTAATGAGTCCGTCTTTCGAGAAGTGAAACTTTGATTCCAAAACTTTATCTAGTTCATAATTTACATATATTTTTTAATCTTGTGGTACTTTAGTAGTTTTGACATCAATAAGGTATTGAAGGCTCTCTTTGTCAATCGCTCAATTCTGCGTCAGCGAAAACAGGTGCGTCTATAGGTACATGTCACCTTCTCTCTGTTTGTCAAAGTGCACATCGTTTAGTGTACATGAGCTGCATCTCGTGCAGAAGAAGAAAACAATGGTTTTAAACAGTTGAGATATTGAAATAAATTCATAGTTATTCATAAAATTACTATGAATTAGTTGAAATTCTGCTGTTTTTTTATGTTCATTTGATTTTTCGTGGTTTAAAATTAGTCATTAAAATAATTGAATGGATTTTTCTACAAATACTATTGATCATAATGAACTTGAGTCATCTCATTGTAATGACTCTTCGAGAATTTTACACTGATGTCTTGTAATAGCCACTAATCTATTGGATCGCTTATCGATTATAAACCATTCACCGTAGTGTTGTACGCGGATGTATGGGGTTTCTGGGACAAGCTGTCCAATCACGCATCGCCTTTTAATTAAACTCAGGCCTATTTGATGAGTTCACACGTAATGATTTTCTCTTTTTTTCACTTATTATTAGTCAGTAGATAATATCAGTATGTGGTCAGACAAGCAATTCAATGCTCGGTTTTTTATTATTATTATAAAATATTTTCCATAATATTAGTAAGTAGATACTATCAGTATGTGGTCAGACAAGTAATTCAACGCTTGGTTTTTCATAATTATTATAAAATATTTTCCATAAATTTTGAGTTAAGTCAAAATAAGATTCTACA
The DNA here is from genome assembly GCA_038277355.1 of Encarsia formosa. Taxonomy (NCBI): domain Eukaryota; kingdom Metazoa; phylum Arthropoda; class Insecta; order Hymenoptera; family Aphelinidae; genus Encarsia; species Encarsia formosa. The sequence goes on from CM076187.1 coordinate 3,916,336, forward strand.
GTATTAATTTGAATAAATTAATAGTTCTGAAAAAACCGGCATATCCGAGGAGAATACATTGTCCTCTAAGTTAGCAATTAAAGCGTACGGTCCGAAAGTCTCATGACGGTACACGACATTAGAGTCAGGAAAATTTCAGCTCTCATCACTTGCAGGAGTTCTCAAATTGGAATTGCGTGTAATGGAGAATTCCGTTGGAAAAAGAGAGAGAGAGAGATACGCGCAGCTGCCGCCGGCCACTATCAGCTACAGCTGCGTCCGTCTCATTTTCCTACTTTGAACTTTGTCGCACTTCACCGGCGCAAGCTTTACCTCTCTTTTCCTCTAAGTTTCGGGACTTTTTACACTCTCCGTCGTTTTTCTTTCAAAAGATTTTTTTTTTTTTTTGTTCACGGTGACTTGGTCGATTTTCAAAATTTTTTTTCGTTAATTCTTTTTGGGTTGGAATGAGAACAAGAAGTCTCAAAAGTATACGTCAGTCGGTATTTTCAACGCAATCTTGCACCGGTTGAAAACAAGTTTTTCAGTCTTTGTGGTTTCCATAGAGCTGGAAATAAAATTTTGGTTTATGCTAACGTAAAATTTTTTTTATCAGTTTCATTTGGTAAAAGAACACTGTATTGTGGGTACGTAAAACATTTTTTCTATAATAAAAACATCCCTTTGATATGATAATATAACTTGAGAGAAAACACAAATTCCTGCTCTTTTTACAATGAGATTTTTTGCTGATATGTGACTTTTCAAGTTTGGCGGTTTTTTTTTTCTTTTTCTTTGCTGTAGATAGTAAATATTTATCGAACCAAAAAAACCTTGAATTTTTTTTTTAAGCTGTTTCCTCCAATAAATACATTTACCAATTAGGTTTGATTGATTCTCTGATGATCGCTTAAAATTCCACAATTTCAAAAAAAAACGACTCAACATTTTTTTCTGCAGCGCTATCTCAATTTAGAAAAAAAGGGGGGGGGGGAAGAAGCCTTAAATGAGGGATTGAACATCCCACATCAGAGTAATCCATCCATCAATCAACGTCAGCCCTTTTTTTGCCAACTCTCACGCACTAGCATTCTTTTTTTCCAAGCTCGTCCTTTATACCATAAACGCTTAAATTTGGGTTCGGCTTCTAAACAGCGAGTGTTTTCTCGGTGGTCGTTCGAGAGAGAAAGAAAATCTCAAGCGTCGTTAAACCGCTAAGAGTCGTACGGAAAGAAAAAGAAGCCGATTTTCTCAACCGAGAGAGCGAAGCTTAATTATTGTTTACACTCGCGCTATGTTTTTCGCGGAACAGCTTTTAGGATCACTTTTAGAAGAGGTGCTTCGCTTTTTTACCGGAGCCGTTGAGGGGTTATGTCCACGATAAATGTCTTCACGGGCCACGCGGAGAGAATGGAATTGGGATACACCATATCAAAGTGTAAACTTGATGAATAATCAAACCAAAAACAATACTTTTTCATCGAATTTCAATTCGAATTATTAATCTTGAGAGCTATTTCAAAGGTGTAGCTTTCCAAAAAAGTTTATGTTTTTTTAATTGTTTGTTTTCGGTCAGACTTTGATAAATATTGTAATAGGGTTGGCAACTTTTTAAAATTTATAGTATTTTGTTGATTATTTAGTTAGAATATCCAAAAATAATCGACACGTACTTTTTCTTAAAAAAAAACAAAAAAACAAAAAAAAAATTGAAGGAACTACAAGTGTTTAAAATTTTAAAAATTTCAATATCTATATATATATATATTGTTAAGACCAAGAAATAAATAATAAATTAATCAAATAAATAATTAAACACAATCAAACACACTATTTATAAAAGAACTCAATACTCAGCTTTTTATTCAATTCACTTAAAAGTAAACAAACGTCCGAACCTCAAACTTCGCATTCGAACACTGAGCAACAACAACAACACTTGGTAACAATAACAAAACAGCCATTCAATATTTACATAGCAACACGCACGACATTCACAACGTTCCAAAATCACAATATATAACATTATCCCCTCCCTTCTTAATTGTCGTCCTCGACAATACAAAAATTTCACATGCATTCATTCAAATCATTCTAATAATTATTTACAAAATTTAAAATACTTATCTAAAACATACTAAAACAGTTATTAAACTTATTTAAAAAAAAAAAAATTATCAAAATTCAAATTCAAAACACTTCACTATTATATACAATAATTTTTCCACTATGACTTCCAATTTCTCTGGGTTTAAGAAGATCTTTCTTTCTTCTTTCTTCAAATAGTGATGGGAATTACAACCATGGATCCATTCACTATTTCTGCTCTGACCGATTATACCAAGTCCTAAGCTCAAGGGAAAACCATGGTCCTAAAAACCTTGAGAAGAGCAGTCAGGAACCTTTCTTTCTGTATAAGTTGCAAGTCTGCTGACATTAACTATCTTTTGTCTGTGTCTAGAACTTTTCCTTATGCAGTATACGATGTCATTGATTTTCTTGACGATGAGATAAGGTCCTTCCCAGTTCGATTGAAGTTTTGGTGTTTTCCCTATCGTTCTCTTTAGATTGTAAAGCCAAACTTTCTGATTTTCTTCAAAATTCTTATATGTTGCCTTGCGATCATAAATTTCCTTTGTTTTATCAGATTTAATCTTCATCGATCTTCTTGCCACTTCATGGATTTCATTAAGTCTCTCTCTTAGTTTTTGGACGTAGCTCTCACGATTCTGCTCTACCCGTTCACGTGGTTCGCCTCGGACCAAATCAAGAGGAAGACGCAGATCGAACCCTGTCAACATCTCAGCCGGTGTTCTACCAGTTACAGCATGCTCAGAGGATCTGTAAGCTAACAAAAATAATGAAATCCAACGATCCCAATCTTTCTGATTATCTGATATGAATTTTGTCAAGTAATCTAATATTGTCCTATGTTGTCGTTCAACCTGTCCATTTGATTGTGGGTGTAAAGATGTTGTACGTGTCTTATGTATACCTAACAAAAGTGACAATTCTTTCATTAATCTAGAATCAAAATTTTTACCCTGATCTGTATTTATCTCTAAAGGAACGCCGAATCTACTAATCACTTCATTTACAAGAACCATTGCAATAGTCTTCGCCAGCATATTCGAAAGAGGAAACGCCTCAACCCATTTAGTAAAATTATCCACTACTGTCAACAAATATTTATTACCCATAGATGAAATTGGAAAAGGACCTAAAATATCTGTCTGTAATATCTCAAAAGGTAAACCTGCATTATAAATCATCATCTTCCCATGACCCTTATCAGATGGACCTTTTCTCGACACACAGACATCACATGATTTACACCAATCCTCAACATCTTTTTTATAAGTCCCCCAATAAAATCTTCTACGAATTTTCCCCAATGTCTTATTTATCCCAAAATGACCACCTGTAGGATTATCATGAGCAATTTTCAAAATCTCCCTAATTTTATGTCTTGGAACAATCAATTGTAAAATACTTGAATTCAAATTAGGAGCCACCCATTGACGATACAAAATTCCATCATTTATTACTATAGAATCCCACTGCCTGCAATAAATTTTAACAAATTCATCTTTCGAACAAATATCTTGCCAAATTGGTCTCGTTTCACTCTTTTTCCTGTCAAAAATAAAATTTAAAGCCGTATCCTTGGATTGATCCTGTAACCATTGTTCTCTTGATTCTTCCTGAAATAAAATCCTTCCAACAAACAATTCTGGCAACTTAACATCATCTCTAACAAACCTGTTCTCTACTTTATAACAATATTCACAAGATAAGTCCTCGCAGGGTCTCCTGGACATTGCATCGGCATTCGCATGTGATTTTCCTTTCCTGTGGACAATTTTAAAATTAAATCTACTTAATCTATCTAGCCATCTGGCCAATTGTCCATCCAAATCCTTGAAAGACAACAACCATTTAAGAGCAGAATGATCCGTCCTAACAATGAATTCCTTACCTAATAAATAATATTCAAAATGACTCATTGATTCTACTACAGCAAGAAGTTCTCTACGCGTAACACAATAGTTCATTTGAGCCCTATCTAAAACTCTACTAAAACAACCTATCACCCTCTCAACACCATTCTGAATTTGTGAAAGTACAGCCCCAATTTTGTGATTTGAAGCATCCGTATCTAAAAGAAATTCATCCTCCCTAGTTGGAAAACCTAAAATTGGTGAAGATGAAAGAACCTCTTTGAGTTTCTCAAAAGCATGATCACATTCATCCGTCCATAAAAATTTAGAATATTTTCCAGTTAAATTATAAAGAGGTTTAGCAATTGTAGAGAAATCTTTTATGAAACGACGATAATAGGAACTATATGATACAAAACTTTTAACCTGTTTTTTATTTTTCGGAATTGGCCAATCAACTATTTCTCTAATCTTTTCTGGATCAGTAGAAATTCCCTTCTCTGAAACTAAATGACCAAGAAATTTAATTTCCTTCCTAAAGAAAGTACATTTCTTCCTATTCAATCTCAAACCTGCAGTTCTTAAACGAGTAAAAACAATTCTCAACCTATCTAACATTTCTTTAAAAGTTCTTGCAAATATTATCACATCATCTAAATAAACTAAACAAATCCAACCTATCAAACCTCTCAAAACTTTTTCCATTAACCTCTGAAAAGTAGCTGGAGCATTAGACAATCCGAAAGGCATGACAGTAAACTGCCAAAGTCCTTCTCCGATCGAAAATGCGGTCTTATCTTTATCGCTACACCTAACCTTTACCTGCCAATAACCACTCTTTAAATCAACCGTACAAAACCATTTCACACCATTCAAATTTATTAAAATCTCATCTATACGAGGAAGAGGATAACTATCTTTAATCGAAGCATTGTTCAAAAGACGATAATCAATACAAAATCTAATTGAACCATCTTTTTTTCGTTTCATCACAGCTGGAGAACACCAAGAACTAGAAGATTCTTCAATCACACCCTGATTTTTCATCTCCTGAATCGCTTTCCTTACCTCAGCCTGTTGATGAAATGGAATTCTTCTAATAGATTGTTTAATTGGACGTGAATCTATCAAATTAATCTCATGCTCAATAACATCACAGTTACCAATTACTTCTTTATCATTAAACAAATCTTGAAAATCTGAAAGAAATTCTAGAAATTCATCTTTCTGAACTTCATCCAAATTTCCAGAGTTTGTTTCACAAATATCTAAAAGATGATTAGGAACATTCTCAACTACAACCCTACCACAAATTCTATCTGAATCAGAATCAAAACCAAACAATTTAGCCAAATCTGTCTGCATGTCTTTCAAAACTCCAACCTGAAACAAAAAATCTGTTCCCAAAATACAATCCTCTCCTATATTTCCAACAAAAACCTCTAGCTCTGATTTAAATCTCCCTAAGATTAAACTAACCTTAGTTTTAAAATGAATGGGAACATTCTCTCCTGTAGGATATTTTAATGAAACATTAATTGGAATTTCCCTTGAACTCAAATTCACTAATCTAGAATTCAAAATGGAAACATCAGAACCAGTATCAATCTTAAATCGGCACTCTTTCCCATTCACAAAACCATCATATACAAAGTATTCCGAACTTCCATCTATCCTCCTTATAAAATGAGTGGAATTCAAACCCAATGGGGATTTCCCAGTATTTGTCAAACTCACCCCACTACATTTGACAAAATTCAGTTTCCCTGACTAACCTGACTAGGACAATTTGATCTATAATGACCCATTTGACCACATAACCAACACTGTCTAACAGAATTAGACTGAGTAAAATTTTCAGTCTGAGTATTTGTGTGTACATTAAAATCCTGGCTGTGTGGTTTAAATTGTGTGTTTCCCTTAAATGAAAAATTACCACCACTATTAAAATTTTGAAAAGTTTTTCCCTGACTATTAATTGCCTCTACTTCCATTGCCCTTGCCAAAGCCTGTTTTAAAGAAATCTTCCCTTCAAGTTGTAAAGTTCTCCTAACAGAAAAATTACCAATAGCGACAATGAATTGAGAACAAGCAATCTTATCTTGTATTTCAAAAGAACATTCAGGATAAATAGTCGAAACCATCCGCTCCAAATCAGAAGCCAAAGCTGGTAAATCTTCACCAGGTCTTTGTCTCCTGTTCTGAAACAAAGTATAATTTGTCGCCGATAAATGTGCATCCCCAAAACGTAACTCAAGTTTTTCCTTAAGCTTGGAAAAATCCAAATTCCTACTTGAAAAATTACCCAGAACTGCCCTTGCCTTCCCCCTCAAGTAAGACGCCAAAGCAGTAGTCTTAATCAAATCATTCCAATTATTCGCTTGAGAAATGATTTCAAATTGATTAAGATACTCTCTCAAAGGTGTTGACCCATCATAAAAATCAGGTTTCAAATTAAAACCGAGATTCAAACCAGAAGAGTGATCAGAAATTTCTGAATGTGTATTCCGATTCGTGTTAACCTGTGTATTAATTAAATTAGTTCTAATCTCACTACCCTGAAAGATCTGTCCATTTGTAGTATTCATATCATTTGCCCCAATCTGAGAATTAGTGTTTAAGTTTGTATTGTTTGTATTGTTAATTTGTGTATTAGTATTTTGATTTAGAGTATGAACATTATCCTGTAAATTTTCATTTGTATTCATGTGTAAAATATTGAAACGACTTAGCTGATTTAAATCTTGAATTGTTTTCTTCAATCCAGAAATTTCGGCTTCAAAGCTTTCTCGTTCACCAAGCATCTTTGCTTCACATTCATCAAGAGCAGTTTTGAATTGATTGCAGCGTACTTCTCTCGCCAGTATCTCGGCCCGATGTTGTTCTCTTTCCAATTCCAGTTGAGATTCTAAATCTCGAATTTTCTGAATTGTGTCTTCATCAGCCATCGACTCCGGAGAAGAAGAAGAACCCTTACGTCCACGAGTCATCATCTTCAAAATCTGTCGTCGTAAAAACCAACCTCGAAACTTCGATTTTTTAGTTCGATCCCGGTCGAACCCCCAAATGTTAAGACCAAGAAATAAATAATAAATTAATCAAATAAATAATTAAACACAATCAAACACACTATTTATAAAAGAACTCAATACTCAGCTTTTTATTCAATTCACTTAAAAGTAAACAAACGTCCGAACCTCAAACTTCGCATTCGAACACTGAGCAACAACAACAACACTTGGTAACAATAACAAAACAGCCATTCAATATTTACATAGCAACACGCACGACATTCACAACGTTCCAAAATCACAATATATAACAATATATTTCTAATGGGATTTCGGCCCAATGACGTCATCAGACCGTAGTTTCAAAAATTTTTCTCTTGATCAATTTTGATATTCTGTAAAAAATTTTAAAATTCATTAAAAATCGAGTACTTTTAGAAAAAAATATTTTTAAAGTTGCCAACCCTAGTATTAGTGAGACTATTAAAAATTCTAAATAAAAATCAACGTTCGAAATAGTAGTATGGCAGAGTGCTTGCGATCATCAAAATTCAAGGAGAAAATAGCAGTCACTTGGTAAAATTACGAGGAAAATGCCGTTTTTTAACGAACGCGCTCGGCAAGTCGGAAACAAAAAGTCCCCGGTGCAGTAAACCTCTCGCGCCCTTAAAGCCTTTCATCAGTAGCCTTGAATCAACTCTTTATCGATGAATGGGGGGAGGAGAAGAAGTAGAGGAAGAAGAAAAATAAGAACGAGCGAAAGAAATATTTCTCGCTCGTGCGCGTCAACCCCTATCGATGCGATCGAGCGTTGAATTGAACTTTATAATGCTCGACTTTCTCTCTCGGTCCGACGCCCGCCATGCCACCGCCCGGCCCTGAAATGGCTTTTAACGCAATTTTATTACTATTTCGCTTAACGTCTTTGCCCATGGTGAAACGTTAAATTGCATTCTGTTTTTAATTAAGTGCTTGCAGCCTCGCTCTGATGCATAATCATAATAATTCCCATTTTCATTCTTTTTCTTATACTTCTTCTTTTTTTTCATACTTTATCTTTCTTTGAATACCTTCGTTCGTACTTCGATTTGAAGTGTAAGTAATTTTCAGAAGACTGGAACTCTGATTATTGAGTTATTCCAGAAATTATGAAATTACTTTGTTGTAAAATTGAATAGCACTTTCAGAAGGTTTTTAAGCTTAGAATTTCTTTCGAAGGGACTCGAAACAAAAAATTTTAAAATTATCTACAAAAAAGAATTTATTTTTTGGTTTTTAAATACATATTCAAGAAAAGTGGTTAACTCATATTTTGGTGCTAAACGAATAAGTATCATTCATTCACGCGTTAATTCATTCCTCGTAATAAATCGAATACTTTGAGGTCATAAATCAGTCAAATGTGAAAAATAAGATAATTTGATTAAATTGTGGTAAAGATCCTGAGAAAAAATAAACAAAAAAATACTTGTAGCGAAGCATTGTTTTTAAGTATTTTTTATTGTTCTACGAATTTACAATTACATAACTGATAAGATCCTTTTTGGAGCAGCTTGCTTTTCAGTGGCTATTTTGCTTCAAAGTTTTTTTAACTACGTCCAAGATAAAAATGGAGAAAAAGTTGTCGCGAACGAGTTTTCAGAACAAACACGAAAGTTTATCGTGGAATGTAACTCATGCTTAAAGTTAAGCTCCGATCCTTGACAGTTGTGTGCTATGTTTTCAATAACATATTTCACGGTTATTTCAATCAATTAGTCAGAATTTGAAGTTTAATTTACCGTAAGATAATTAAGGATCATTCATATTTTGAAAGTTGTACCATATTTCATTCATATCAAACTTTGCCAATTTAGTTTTTAGAAAATAATTCACGGAATAATTACAGCACCTGCAGCCGAACTCATAATAAAAGCTTGGTTAATTAATAATGAGTTCTAGAATTGTTTGATATAATAATCCGGTTGAGGGTTTAATTGTTGTAGAAAGTTTTTTTAGTAATTTACCACACTATAAACACAAAACAAATATTGAATGTCTGAACATTTTCCATTATTTGTTATTCATTATTTATTTATAAAAAAAGTAAATCAAAGAGCTAAAAATTTTTTGGTTTTTGCATTTATCTATTTGTAGCAGTTACTTTTAATAAAATTAAAATTATAATTTTTCAAATCGTTTGAAAAATCAGAATAATTGTCTCAATTAAAAGTAGCTTAGTCTCACAAAAAAAAAGAAAACTATAAATGTAAAAGTATTAAAAAATTTTTTGGTCCAACAACAATCAAAACTTGCTGTTTCAAAGACTTAAAAATTTTATTAAATTATTTTTTTAGTGACTTTATGCCAATATTTTCACAGAGTCTTAGCCGATTCCAATAGTTTGCCGTTGAGCTTGACGTAAAACGTCCCATATATTTTACCGCACAATGACATCCAGCCCAAGTAAAATAATATTTTACCTCTGCGTCATAAACTTACTTTCCTAGGGTTTGAAAAATTGACAAACAATTTTTTGAACGAAAAAAAAAAAAAAAAAAAAACTCCGAATGTCCATAATTCAAAGCCTAGTTTATTCACGGCATTGCTAATGAAAAGTGATTTCAGCCTTCTCTCTCACAGCCCAAAGAACTCGAAAACAAACTTTCTCTTGTCCCCATAAATCTTTCGCATTCATCCCGTCCGTAAAAATTATGATACCCCGGACGTCGGTACAAATTATCTTTTAAAGAGAAAAATAAAAAGAAGGAAGTGGAAGTTAATGCGTCCGGCTAAGCGTAAGATCGCGAGCGTGAAAAGCTCAAAACGCGCATCACAAAACGCTCGCCGCTTCTTTTCTTTAGAAGTCTTTTGTGCCGCGGTAGTCGTTAGCCAAGCTGAAAGGAACCGGACCGTGCTAATAGGTAATTAGGCCAGTAGTTGCCTTGTTTCGGCTTTTCGCTTTTCGTGCACCTGTGCGGCTTCATTCATAAGAAGCTAACTTGGTTGCGAACTTGACTGCGAAAATGATGAAAAAATGAGACTTTTGCGTCATGAATGATTTTATGAGAGTAGGTTCGTCAATTTTCCTGGTAATTTCTGATTAATTGGGCGAGATGAAGTTCTGTGTAAGGGTTTATTGGTCTCGTTTGACTTCAATTAGAACAAAGAAAAAACTAATTGAATTGAACTTGAAAGACTAATTAAACTTTTATATGAGCCGTAACAAACTTGGTACTCAGTACTCTATTAATTACGTTTGAACGCAGTTATTTGAAAATCATTTTACAACTTTTATTGAATTAAGCTCAATGAATCGTAATATTCATCTCACTATGAATTTCTGATGATTGAGTGTAATATGAATTGGAAATAGAAATGAGAATGCAATTATTTATTGGAAATATTTCACATTGAAGAGCTATCGTATAGCATTTTAAATGTTTTTGAAATATTTGTATCAACAGCTTACTCTCACATTTGATGGTTGGTATTTACAAAATAACTTGATTCGATCATAGTCAAGGACTGCGGCTTGATGAAATTATTTATTTCTCAAGGAACTTTTACTTGCTGAAGCCAATAATATCAATTGAAAGGCAATAAGCTAGGATTACTTTATGATCGATTCCTCGAATTAAATTGAAAACTGAAAGAAGTATATACTTATATTAAAATTAAAGTTTTTGTATAATTTCAAGCACAAGAAAGTTAACGTTGATTAAATGCTTTTTAAACAGAGAACTTAAAATTAGAAAGTACACATTTATGCTTAGTACTTTTCAATCAATTAATTCGTGTTAGTTAAATTATAGTTAAAGTATTTTTTGTTAATGTTTCCCAGTAACATTTTAATAATTATAATATAATTTATGATATTATCACTTTGATTGAATTTAGGAAATGTACCAGTTTCTATTAATTTTCTTAATGTATAGGTTCTCTATAACTGTTTTTACTTCATCACAAATTTTGAAAAAGATAAAATGTGATAGCTTTGTTTGTAATTTTTGGATTTGCAAAATTTTGATTTGCTTAAGCGAGCAGAGAACCTATTCGATCACCATGGTTTCTCGATAATCTGGATTTGAAGGGTTTATTGGTTTACCGAACGAAACGATTGTATTTTTTGCGGCTTTTTGTAACCGAGAGTAAATAACTATGGCGTTTAAATCTTGCATCTCATACATATATACTCGACCAATTTCTTTTTTTATCAAGTGTTAAATCGGCTTAACTTAAAAAGTTTTTTTTGATTTTTCCTAAAAATCTTCAATATGAAAAATAAAAAATGAATTTTTTTAAAGATAATTTTTCTTCATTACTCTTTTTTTCTCCTTCCGCATTGGCAGTGGGTTATTTAGTAGAACAATTTCTAAGACAGCGAAGCCAGTGCATCGATTACACGTTCGGCATTAGACGCTGTGGGTCGTTGACCCATCACTCGAAATTACTTCTCGCTGAGCTGGAATGCGAAAAAAGAATTTTTCAGCGATTAATTGATTCTAGCTGGATAATTAACTTTGTATATGAGCAATTAAATTCAATATTTCAGGGTGGTAATTAAGTATTGCGAACGGGTGTAAGTAATAAAAGTGCTAAGGCTCATACAGAAGCAATTATGAGCCGTGGGAATGTGTCTTTGAAGTTTTGAAAAAAATTACCCAAAATTTAGAACGCCTTCAATCAAAATGAACTTAAATTTTTTTTAAGTTAAAAATTCTTTTGGATAACATCTTGATTTTGACTTACTAAATATAATTTAACATATTGAATTTACAATTATACTTACCTAAAAATATTTGTATTAGTTATTATTTCAGGAATTAAAATATTAATTATTTTAATTATTTTTTTCAGATTGTCTATTTCCCATAATTATTTAATAGTTAAATTGAGTCTCCGATCGTTAATTTTAAATATACACTAGTATTTTTTCTGAGACTACTTGTAGTGGTATGGACTGAGAAAAAAGAAGTTTGTCAGCGGCTCTAATCCAACCTTTATGAAACGAAGCAAACCACTAAGTAAGCTGCATTAGTGACACTAAAATACTAGGATTAACCATCAATTGATAAATCGTGTGGCGTGAAAAAAAACTTCTATTTTTTCATGTGTATTAGCAAAATCAGGCACTAAAAGCCCGCCCCAATGAAGCAAAACCTGACCAGAATCATAACCTTCTGTACGTAGATACGATAGGTACCTTCTAATTAAATAACTAAAAAGATTATTTACAGATTGTCAATGAAAAAGTAGCACATCAAACGAGTGCATCGACAGCGTCGACCGGCATGAAAACGCGACTCGTCTGGTGAATAAGGAAAGGGACCCTTTCCCTACCACCCCCAAGCTCGGCTCCTTTATGGAGGAACTAAAGTGCCACTCGGCTTTTCCCTTTGGCTCCACTTTATTTTTCGAGCAATTTTCGTTTTATTTGTTTGTTTATCCTGGAAACCCCTTTGCGCGTGCCAACTCGAATATTTTTTATTTTCTCGAGCCTTCAAATCTGTTTAGCTTTTTGAATTTTTACCGCCCGGATTTCATCTTGAAGCTTGGGCGATAATTTTTTTTTTTTTCTCGACTCTCGGCTGACAGGAGTTCATTGATACTGACTGCTTCTCTTTACTTTTTTTTTTTATTCTTTTTATCAAGAAAATAGATGTGACGTCAGTGGGTGAATAAGAAAGGAATTCATTCTTCAACGATATTGGCACGGAAAAAGTTTTTGAATTTTTCTATTTTTTCAAACAAGGTCGTTGATTTAAACAATCTTCATTATAATAATGTAATGAATATTTGACGATGGACAGTGGGTTATTTTATAATCGAAGCGTATAGTATTCACACGTGATCTCGCATAAATAATAAAACAAATGCATAGCCAAAATGCGATTAAAAATTTTATTCGCAGCCCTGAATATTCCTTTATCGGATTACGATGGGCAGCAGAATTTTCCAATAAACTATTCTCTCCTACGTCCGTCAGCGTATTATCATAATTAGATCATGAAACTTTTGCTCTGCGAAGCCCCCAGCCCGCTACTGGATGAATTGTAAATCAGCGTCAGCAGCGTGATACTGTGCTACCCGCGCTACTTTTCTCTATATTTTGTAAAAGCGCGATGAAAATTCGGTGTCGGCTGATATTGTGTGCGTCCCGCGTGTTGACGTGAGCGAAAACTCGAATCAATGCACACTGGTTTATTTTACGATTTTGCATTTATCAGGGCTGGACGTTTATCCTAAAAATGGCTGTAGGTGCGATCGCTATCTTTTGTTTTTGTTCCAAATTTTTTTTCTCGCGTCGTTATAAATTTTTAACGCAAAGATAAATCAGAAGATTATTGATTTTTAAAATCATGCATGCTCTATTATGATATTTCAATCATTTCGTGTACAAGTCAACATTTCTTTTTGAAAAAATTAAGTAATTTGTGAATTTTTAACTCGCTAAACAGCCAAGCAAGAGTCATAAATCATGAAAGTAAAAATATATGAACACTATTGAATGTATTGTCCGCTTGGGTTTTATCTTAAGAATAATAATCAGTATTTTTTTACTATTTCATAGCCTCATTCTAAAAATAAAATATTTTTGTTGATCATGGATTAACGTTACAAAATTTTTGGCACGTATTCAGTTTTTCTTAGCAAAACATTAAGGCACTTGTGTATACAATCTTTTACATTTGACGCAATATTGTTCTCATGAACAACTTTCTCGATAAACAACAGAGAATATATAAATGACGAACAGCGAGTGTCAAGTGCATTGTTAACCTAAGTTTAAATAATTTAATTATTATAATATTATTTAGCTCTGAAAAAATAGAAATGAAAACTTTTCTAATCATTCTATGCGTTTGTGTGTTATACGTATTAGCTACTGAAGGTATGACTATTGAGTTAAATCAGCCAATAGGCGGTTGGTCACCAGGAGCCTTCAGTAAGTAAAAAAATTTGTTTTAAAAAAGAAGTAAAAACCAAATAAATCATATTTAATACTCTTAGCGCCCAAATAGTGGTACGCAGTTTTTTTCCAATTGATAATCTTATTTATAATATTTGTTTTTCTTTAATTATTTTCATTTTTTAAGCACTCTATGTTTTTTTTGTTTATTATTTTATTTATTATTGTTTTCAGAAAAAAGTTTATTCTCTTTTCCGTATGACCTAAGGCGTAAAAGGATTATCATAAATGTGTCTGATTGCTCAAAAATGTGTTGGCTGTATTTTACAGCGCCCCAAGGAGAAGTTTATGGAATTATGAACGATCCTCCAAACACTTGTGAATGCTTGAATGTTGATTATCACAAAAAATACTCGGATCAAGAGCGTCAAAGAACTAATAAAAAATACGACAAAATAGAGACAAAATATAAAAAATCATTGAAACATTAAATAAGCCTAAGCTTAAAAATATTATGTTCATTTATTCAAAGTTATAATTTTTAAAAAATTAGAAGAAAATTGAAGAATATCTGTTTTAATTACTACATTTAATTCATTTAACTATTTTATAAAATTCGATAGATGACTATATGTTGAACCAATAGGATCAAAAATAAAAATCTTGAGCTCGAAATTCAAAATCGCTTACTCAATTTTAAGACTGGATCGTTTGTCAGCGATACAAATCAAAGCTGTTTATGTAAATCTACAAAATTGACAAAAATCTTTAAATTAAAAATAAATTCCGAACTTACTGCAAATTCCAGAAATTATTCTTAGCAGCAAACCACGGAAATCGGATAAATAAAATAAGCCGACGATAATGCATAAAACGCCCGACGAGGCTCATTTGCATGAGAATAAGTCATGAATCCGAACAAGAGCACTCAATCCCGGACTCATACGTGCGCGGACTATTGCAGTCCGGGGTGCACAACAAGACATCAAAAAAGGGGGTTTTTCAAGTGTCTACTTTGGAAAAAAAGAGCCACCTTATCGCGAGCCACGTCGACTTTTTCGTAATCTGATTTCTTCCGCCTGCCTTCCGGGCGGGACGCTACGTCAGCCTCGGTCATATGGATGGCCTTTTCTTCCCTTTTTTTTTTTTTTTTTTTTTTCCCGCTAGATGTACTTTTTCCACCGCCGAGTTTTTTGCCGCATTGATCCCAAAGTACTTTTTTACCGCATACGGCTAACTTTATGATCCTGATACGTGCGTTTCGAGACCCTCGGATTATTAAATTTTTTTCAGTCAGTGGATAAAAATGAGATTTAGTCGCTGTGATTTTGAGATACTCCAGTATCGCAATAGTCGAGTAATAATCCACGAATGAATTACAGCGGTGAATTTTTTGGAAAAAGGATGAAGATGAGATTAGATTTAAAATGTAAAGGATCTAAATGCATTCAAGATGATTTTGTATTTAGCAACTTGTTTTTACTAGATCGCTATGATTTAAATATAAATAACCTCGTAAATAACTTACTTTTTGTTGTGAAGTAAAATTTTTTGGTCAAATTTTACTAAACATTTAGATGAAATTAAATTACGTCATTATGCTTACCATTCTGGCATCCTTTTTTTTGCTATAACTCCATTGAATTAGTTTTTTTTTTTTTTTTTTTTTTTCGACAGTTGTGAGCAGAGGTAATCTTCAAGATCATTTTGTCTAGTGCTTGCCGAGACTCAAGATTTTTTCTTGGTCTTGCCTTGAAATCAAGACAAAACCAAGACAAGACAAGACAAGACAAGACTAACTTCTTTTTATTTTTCAAGATCAAGACAATACCAAGACTTAAGTTAGTCTTGTCTTGATGTCTTGATATAGAAATAAATGAGTATTTTTCAACAAAAAAAACTCGAAAAGATGTGAATATTTTAGAGTGGTGGAAGATACATTCCGGAATTTATCCCAGTCTCTCAAAAATGGCCAAAGACGATACTTCCAAGCCCTAGTTTGTTTACACTCTTGGGCAAAATGTAATTTAAATAATATTATTTAATTGAGTTTACTTTATTTAAATCATTTATTATTTTGTTTGAATGATTCTCATAAGTTGATTAAATTTAAGATTTTTTTTTAGTATTGTCTTGGTTTCAAGACAAGACAAGACAATACCAAGACAATACTTGAATTTTTACTATTTTTCAAGACCAAGACAAGACTTTGCCAAATCTTGGTCTCGGCAAGCACTAATTTTGTCCAAATCAAGGAGTCAAAGTCAGCATAATTCAAGAGCCAAGATAACAAAAAGAAATAATGAAATAAAAATACTTTAAGAGATAATCTAATCAGTCGTCAAAACTTCATCTCGCTTGTCAGGGAACGTAATAGATTCTGTTGGTGAAATCTGGTGAACGAAATTTTCTCGCATCGAACAAACCTGATGTGATAGGAGAAAAATCAAAGCTTCCATCTTCTAGAATTTTTAATTCTTTAAAAACATTGTTGGTTTAAAAAGTCTTGAGTTTATTTTTTTTTTTATTTACTTAAACAAAAAAATTTAATTGACGTGTTTTTCCGTTTTATGTATCTTGTTTTATTTCACCAAAAGTTTTGTAATTAGCATAAGATAATAAGATTTGTGTAATTTTAATTAATTCATTAAAAAAACGAATCTTCCAAACTACCTTGAATAATTTATATGATGAGTAATTATGAAAAATTACTGCTTTTTAAATTACTTTTTAATATCAATAATCGATATTATATTCACTTAATTATTGAGTAAATAAAGGAATATGTTTTTCCCATCGTGAAATGATTGGATAACAAGAAAGTTTAACTCAAGGCCTTTTAAGCATTAATTTTCTCGATACATACAAGAGACTTAAATTGTTTTTAACCAAAAAAAAATCATTAAAATAACAAAAAGCGGTAATAAAATTCTTAATTAGAATCATTCATTCAACTTTAAATGAATTTACTTGTCAAAATTTTGAGTAAAAATTCTACTTGATTCTGATTATTTGATCATGCTACCTCGAAAAAAACCAAGTAACTTTTTGATGAGAGTACTCTTTGGTTCTAATGAGAGAATTTTTTTTTTTTCAAGACTGTCGAGGTAAAGTGAAGCATAAGGCTTTAACCGAGGTCAAGAGCGAGAAATTTTTCTTTTCTTTCTAAAAAACACTATTTCTTCGTTTCTTTTTCTTGCTCTTCCTCTTTTCTCGCAAGAAACGAATGAAGCACGAGAAAAATAAAAAGTTCAACCCTCCACAAGCTTTTTCATTACTCTTTTTAAAAGCCAAAATTTTTATGGCTTGACGGTGTCCACACGTTAAGGAGCCATTAGTTAAGTTCTCGTTGACTCTGTTTTGTCTGGATGAATTTCTCTTTCCGCAGAGAAGAAGAAAAAGAAAGTTAGGAAAAAGCATTTGTCGAGCAAGAGATGCTCAAGGACTTTAATTTAGGCTGGCTATACTTTTTCATCACAAGCATTTAATCGTCTTGACATTTCCGACATTGAGAGGAAAAAAAAAAAAAAAAAAAACAGAACTTCATAGACGAGAAAAAGTTGAAAAAATATAGTCGAAAGATAGGATATTGGCAATTCGATTGCTTTTTTATCGAATTCGTTAAGATAAAAAACAAAATAAATTATAAATAAAAATAGTAAAATGAATAGAAATAATAGAGGGTTGTCGATGCAAAGGGTCAAAGTACCACTAACGACGAGAGTTATCAAAAACAATAAGCTGAAATACGAATATAAATCAAATTGACATTTGACACGCTCGATAACTATCTAAACGTAGCGTTAAATCACCCGTGATTATGCTAAACAAGTCCCTCAAGTCCACCGGCCATTGCTTTTCGCTCGAACAAGCACTGCCACGTACTCAAATATTTAGCCGCCTTTCCGCGGCTGCGAGCATTTAGCCAGCCGATATTCGAATTATGAAAGCTATCGTAAATTGCTGGACTTTCAAATGAGACTTTTTTTGGAAACATCTCGATAGTCCCAGCTAAGAAAAACCTTAGCCAAAAAACTGCAAATCTAAAATTATCAGAAAGAGTTTAAAATAAATTAAAAAAATCAGGCAAAATCGTGAACCTTTAATTAGTCGATACCTAATCAATTCAGTTTTTGTATTTTTTAAAAACTTTTGTTTCATTTCAGCCTCTCATTGATCGGATCGTCGATTTGATAAAACGATGAACTTGTGGTTTCTTTGACATCGGGTTGCAGTTATTTTATTGGTCGATTAAATTTCTGGCTTACTGTTTTCTCGATCCCGTTAAAGTAACGTCGATTTTAATGCCCACAGGACGCCAGCCATCTGTGTATTTATGAGAACCATTATTCGACTTAGATACGCTTTCGGGTAAAGAAGTGAATAAATGTTGGCCATCCTTAATTTATGTGGTATGAAAACAGCGTAATCGAATAATTTGTCATTTTTACGACCTATTGCTTAAATCCACAAGTTGGATTCTGGCGTATATACCTGTGGAACCTTTTATTTTCTCAAATGGTCTTAAATTATTGGCGATCCTTTGAAAAGTGGAACCTTTTTCTTGCCACCGAGTAAGTTCTTTATCGCTCATTTATCACGGATTAGTCTACCAAGATTCGTTTTTTAAATGACGTTATGGTCTAATAACTCCTGGAATTATCGTAATTAAAAAGATTTTTCCAATAAGCAGAGTACGAATATTTTTTAATAAAGTCGATTAAATTTTTTTTTCATTGGGTTTATTTTTTTTAAACACTTCTTTTGGTAATACATGTGCATATTTTTATTTATTTTAACTTAAAAACAGAAATGTTATGTATTTTTCAAAAAATCAACAGAAAAAACAGACTTTTTTTTTCAATTTTTAATTAACATTACTGTAATTGCAGTATCAAGCAACTTGACTTTCCAATAGTTTGCCATCGACGAGATGAAAAAAGCTTTCCAAACAAATCTATCTCCCAGAAAATTTCCAATGGATGAAAAAACAAACAAATAAATAAACAGATAAACAAATGGATGAAAAAAAAACTCTGAAATAAATGGATCGTTTTTCTTCGAGTAAGAAAAAACTCTTACGCCCGGGGGGGTATATTGAAACGTTTACAGTCGGTAAACACACTCAAGATTGAAAGAACGCGTTTGCTCATCGGGCTCATAGCTCTACAAATCTGTAATCGGTTGGGATACCAGAGTTTCGAGAAAAACAACTTGGTATCAAATTGAAAATATACTGGAGGATCGATAGAAGACACAGCTCGAAAAAGCAATCTGAATATTTTTTGCGACATTAATTTTCAAAGTTTTAAAATGAAAAAAGCCTTGAATAAACGGAACAATTAAGACCATTTTAAATCCTTCGTTCAAAAAGCGCTCTTTGTGAACTTTTGATTAAACGATTTTCAAAATCAAATTACTTCAATCCCTTCAAGTACTTTTTGAAGTTACAAAACAATTAAATCAATTGCATTTTCAAGAAGGTTTTTAATTTGAAGATCAACAAGAATATCTTTTATCGTTTTTCATTCCAACCACAAAAGCGTTCTCCCGACAATTCAAAGAAGAGCCGGTTCATAAACTATCAAAGATTCTCTATGGGAAAAAGTTGTCAACGCCATGTTTATTTCCCAGCAGAAAATCAAGGTGAAAAAAAATAAAAGATAAAGGGTCGAAAGTTGTAACAGCTAGCGCGTTGATTAAATTCGAATTCGGCGCTAACTGTTATGGAACGCAGATGCGGATCGGTAAGTCAGGTGATGACGAGATCTACCGATCAGCATTACACTAAGTTTGGCGCTTGGCGCGATCACACGTGTGTCCGAGAGCAAATATAGAATTAACTTTTTTTGTGTTGTTAGATAACTTTATTGGAGTGAGTTAGATAAAGTTATCAGTGAGAAGTTGTGTAGATTTTCCTGTGATCCAGTTGTCATTGGATCGAAGCGGGGAAGACGAACATCTCACGGAAAGTCAGCGTGCGGCCTTGGAAGGCATTGTCGTCTTGTGTAAAGCCATTCGGGCTAGTCGTAATTATTATAATTATTGTTACATCAAGCGAAGGTGCACCTGCTAGAAAAGTAAGTCAGCGTAGCGGTTAGACATTGTATGTTTGCTTGTGTGATGGTTAGAGTCAGAGTGTGTGCGAAGTACAGGGAGTACTTAGATTTTTGTATCGGAGTTAGGCCAAGCCTTTGTTCTTTTGGCGCGCTGCAGCAAGCAGACGAGCGCGAGTGAGTGTGTGTGTGTCGGTGTGTTGATAGCGACCACAACACAGACGACGAACTTTATTTTTGTAGAATCGATTTTCGTCAACTTAAGATTTCGAGTCATTCGGGTTGGATTGTTTGTAAACAATCAGATAGAATTAATTTGGAATATTATGTAAATTTTTGATTCATTTATTTTTATTGTTAATTAAAATTATTAAAATTTACATTTTATCATTAATTTAATTAACCCGTGTTCCTTCGATCGGTCCACGTAAACTCACGCCACTACCGACGAAGGAGAGCAGCCGCGCCGCGTAATAAAAACATTAGTTCGCGTACGCGTCTTTCCCCCTCTTTTCAGGTATTGAAGAAAAATCGACGGATTGTCGTGTGCACAGAAAGTGCATTTTGTCATCAGGCCGGAGGAGTGCGGACGACGATCGCCGCGGGTTCTCGTGTTCAATCACGATCCTCCGGGGAATTAAATTCCTTAATTCGAGCCCTGTGACAAAGTAAGAATTCGTGTAGGGGAGGACGGAAGCAGAGTCACGCGTGTTCGTGATGAATCTCTATCCGACGTCGCACGCGGATTGATCAGATCGTTTTTCATTCGTCAGTCGAAGCGCAAATACATACGCGCGGTTGTCGCTCCTCGGTTACAATGGGTAACAAATCGCATCGCGACTTGGGGATCTGGACGGAAGGAGGGAACGACCGAGAGGATTTATTGACCTAAGAAAGTTCAAACCTACCCCCCTGTGATTTATTATTTTTTATCTCGGTGAGTTATACACGTCCGTTTTGATTTTATAGTAAACAAGACCCCAGTGTTCAACTGAGTGACCGCTGATCTGAGGAACTAAGAGTTACATCGATTTTCATTGGATTCAAAATTCATATTTTTCTGGAATTTAAAACCGCCATGAGCAAGGGGTTACGTACTTGGTCCTGTTTGGACAGGACTATGACAGAACTGTCACAGGACTATCAGAGGAATATCAGATAAAAATATTATATCAAGCTCTCGTAGTACTGACCCGTTCAAAATAGGCTGGCTAGGACTATTCAGGAGTATTCAGGACTTTTATAACAGGAATGGGTGGGTAGCCTCTTGACCATGAGTTTTATCAAAGTCAATACAAAATTTCATTGGTATTATTTATTTATTTATTTATTTACATATTTTTAGTTTCACTGTGGTGTTGTATCTATTTCGATTTAAAAGTTTTTTTTTTTTTTTTAATACAAAAGGTCTCAGCTATAATCAAATTAGCTCAAAATTAAATGCTATACGGTTAAGAAAAGGTATCTAGGAGCAATCACGCGGGGTAATGATAACCAGGGTTCAAGAATTTTCATAAACCCGTTCGCAACTTAAAGCACGAGCATCCTGAAAATCCACTTAGATTCAGGGGTATAATGAGCGTGTGCGCGCGCACCTCTACCAGAACAAGGTTCAGTCAGCTCTTATTTCGGCCTAGGCGAGAAATAGCCGCTTAACTCCTTTATCAAATAAAGAGGGGGAGACTGCTTCAAGTAGAATTACAAGAGATCCGGGCTGCTGTTAAAGGGCTTATCGTGCTAATTTCAACCTCCGCATCCCAAAGATTTATCCCCGAAGTCAAGTTTTCGATCCAACTATTTTTTCCCTTCTATTTTTTTTACATTATTTATTTGTTAATAGATTATTTGGGAGTTTTAGTAAGCAGATTATTAATAATCTGATTATCGGGAATTATTGTAAAGTTTAAATTAACTCTGGATTTTGTGATGAGGTATTTTGAACCGTTGGGAAGTTAAAGATTATGGGGTCATTAATTATTTAGAGCGTTTTTAAATTATCTTTTTACAGGGACATTCTAAAATTGCTTTTTAGCTAATATGTTTACCTTGAAAATCATTACTGGGATTACCCGATCATTTGATTTTCGTCAAAATTCGAGCTAAAATTAATGGCAGATTGAAAAAAAAATAATAGTAACGAAAAATAGAAGTTGGGAATTAAAAAAAAATTGATCCACAAAATTAATGAAGATACTAAACAAAAAATTTTAATTGCGAGAAGATTATTTTTCCTAATCCCTCTTAACTATACATGCCGGAGACAGTGAAAAGTTAATAAAATACTGAAAAACAGTGAAAACTATTTATTGAAAGCCTATTTTTTCGCTAAATCTAGGAAATTCGAATAATTAATATTCAATAATATAATTAAAGATTGTGACCAAGATGGAATTCTAGAAATTTTTTGATGATTCAACCCCAGACAATATTAAAACCGAGTAACAATCAGCTGATCCGGCATCGCATCGTTTGCTTAAATAGATTTGTACCAACTCATTGAGAAAAAACGCCATCTCAGCTTGATGCGATTATCGAAAAATTAAGACAAGTTCAATTTTAATGCAGGTATTATAGAGAAATGAAACTCGTATAGGTTAAACTGTTACATAAAAAACTTTTCCAAATTTAAGACCAACAGCTGAAAAACTTGTTGTTCGTCAAAATACCGAAAGGATAACAGGAGTCAACTAACTTACTTATAAACGGATTCTGAAGAATATATTCGATACAGAACTTTATGTTAGAATTTTTCGTGACTTTTACTGTAGACGTACGCATGCGTCAAATATTTATGTAAATCTTTGAAAATTTTTCAATATTACATGTACAAGAGAGTATCTACTGTTTACATATTATCGAGTACCATAAATAATTTTTGTATTTTTTTAATGTAAAAAAACCATTTTGCTTTAAAGTTTAAATTTTTTTATTGGAAAAAAATTTTTCGTGAAATTTTTATGCAAACTGCAGTCCTCAAGGACTCATTTTTCTTTTTTGTTATTTTCGATTTCGCAATTTTTTTTTCTTTTGAAATCTTCGGTAACTCGGAAAGAGCTTTGTTGAGGACTCCGGTCACGATCAACTTCATCAAGTCACGTGCTAGTTTCCATTTCGATTAATGCAAAGTGCTAGAAGATGAATAAGATGTTAGTGCTCGATCCCTTTTTTTTTTTTTAAACTTCACTGCAATTTTCTATCAAATTAGATTTTATGAACATTGTTAGTAAATTAATTCTTGTATAAATTATTTAATTCAGTTTCCTCTTATTTTTCAGCTAAATTTACTAAAAAATGAATAACTGATGTAATGATATTGGGACTGAAACTGAGGTGTTATGGTGGGGAGCGCTGCCTATGCTGAGTCCAGGTAAAGCTCCCCCAACGGCGGCCATGTTGGATTTAGTGAATTACGTGCAATTCAGATAGAAACTCACCCAACGGCGGCCATGTTTTCATCCCCACCGTGAATGCTGTTTCAGTCTCAATACTTTTAAACTTTGTAACTTACTTTTTTTTATAAATAAATTGAAATTTTTTCTAGACCCTCAATATTTTAATAAAAAGCGTTTTATATCTAAACAAGATACCAATCATGCTAAATAAATAAATAAAAGATATTGCAATGGATATTTAATAAACAAATTAACCTTTTTTTTCATTCATCACATATTTTGTGTACTCAATCAAACTTTTTACTAGTGAATTAGTATTTTTCATACAGACTCGAGCCAAAGACGAGAGTTGCAATGATGTGGCCAAAGAACCATTCCAAATATTTTTATGAATCCTCCTAAAAAATTTTACGGCAACAAAAAAAGAACTAATTTTTCCTGGAAACCTCATCCTTGTTGATTACAAAGTTAGTGATTTTTTAGTCGAATATTAGTAAAAAATTTTAGCGAATCATAAAAAGGATTATAAATAGACGATAATTCGGTTTAAGAAAGTCGACTTGAAGCTAGAAAAAATATTTCAAGTACATGGTAATATGGATACCAATAAAAAAAGGTCTCTTACGGTCTCTCGCAAAGTGCTTTCGATCGAAACGGTTTCGCAATTTTCTATCTTTCTTCTTTCATTCGTGTTACTTCCAGGTGCTTTCATTCGAACGATCGCTGTTCTAGAAAAGAAAGAATTTCCCGGTGGCTACAAAAAATTACACTCAACAATGCGAAAAAAAAGAAAAAAAGAATAAAAATTAACATCCCAGAGACAAAGCACAGAAGGTGAAGGAATAGTAGTTTAAAAAAAGAAAGGGAAGAAAAAAAACCGTGAGCAGAAATTAAGGATAAGATGAATGACCGGCTATGATTCTTTAAACGAGGTCGAAAAAAAAAGAGGAAGAAATCGGTCAATGAAGAAAAGTTTCGTCGATTTCTGATAGCTGAAGCTTCATTTAATCCGTGGCATGAATATCAACAAGGGGATTTCAGATATTCGGTTTTTTTTTCATCTCTTTCAAACTAACTAGCTTTTAAATGTTTTTGCTTTTACAAACTTCAATTGGAATGAAAATTTTCATGAATTCACAACTTGATTTTTCTTCAAAATTATTTTTTATAGTTTATTTCATGCAAAGCTAATATATAGGACTGGGCAAAACCTCGAGTTTACAGTCAAATTCAAAGTCCAGCGAGTTTCATGGACTTGGAACTCTCAAGTCAGGGAACCTTTGGAGTCTAAAAGTGTTTACTCGAGTGTTTATAGGGCTCGAAGTTCGAGTCTCTTGAGTCCAACAACTCGAGTTCTTTTGCGCTCACAAGTCCATAAGTCCCGAGTTCACCTAGAGCAGTTTGTAAGTTGAAGATCATATAAATTTTAATTAAAACATTTTTTTAAATGTACTTGATGACTAAGTTATCTTTAATCTCACTGCTTGGTAGTTCGAGTCTTCCGAAGAATAAAAGTCGGAGTCCACGGACTCAAGAGCCTTGAATCTCGAGTGCTCAAACTCTCACTTTCAGACTTTCAAGTATGATAGCTTGAGTCCGAGGACTTGGTTTATCGAATTTTCGAGCCCAAAGACTTGAATCAAGCGTTTGATTCGGACTTGACTCTAGACTTTAAACTCTCCTTGTTTTAAATCCTCTTTTTAGTCCTGCTTCAAAAACAGAATAACGCATTTGTATGCAAATTTTAGAGTGAAGTCCTGAATAAAAAGTTTTTAAACGCAACGTTTTATTTTTTGAACGCTGGTACAGATTTTTTTTCAAACCGCAAAAATGTTGACATAAAAAAATAATAACAACAACAACAACGGAAAATATTCTAGTATTTAAACTAACTTTAAGGTACAAATTTCAATATTAAAAACTCTGAAATTACGTTTAACGTGATCAGCACGCGTTACAAAGAAAGCAAGAAAAAAAAAAAAAAAAAAAGGAAGGAAGAAAAAAAATGAGAAAGAAAATAATAGGTCAAAGACCCCCGGCTAAGAGCTATGATAAGCTGAAACAGCCACTCCGGTTATGGCGCTAACTTCCTCAGCTTCTTTTTGTTCCTTTCATTTTGATTATCACAAAGTGGCACACTGCAACAGCGCTGCTTTCAAAGGGGGGGTGCGGCCAAGGAGACATTATCTAACCACGGGCGTCGAGCGAATTAGCTGTGGAAAACGCGACGCGAAATTAGCACGCTTCATTAGAGAGGGTTATATGCACGAGTGGTCCGCCCATTACCACGCGCTAAAACCTCGGAAACGAAAAAAAAAAAAATAAAAAATAGAGGGAAAGTAAGATACCGGCTCAGACTCGAGAGCAATGACTTCGATTATAGCTCGCGTGCTCGAACTCGTATACTTTGTGAGTTTGCTCTCACCCCATACGTTGTTCTTGATATTTATAGGACTTAGGTGATGCTATTTCAAAGCTAGAATTAATATAATAATAATAATGTTTTATTCAAGTTTCATGATACAGTATTCATACGTACACAGTTCTTTTCGATTTACAGTTTTTTAAGAGCATGTATCTTTTGTCATAGAAGCATTCAAACGTTTGTTCATGACATAACTCAACAAACTATATTATAATGTTCATAACATTTATATTAAAAATTAAATTTAGGATATATGCTTGTATCAAAAATTCACACTATTAATTCAATCATTTTCACGTTCACAATAATTATTTAAAGTGTTTATTTAAAATTTTTAAATAGTTCATCACAGACTGTATGTCCTAAATTCTTCACCCATTCATTTAATAATAAACATGATATTCAAATACCGTCACAAATTAATTTTACAAACATTTATAAATTTCATCATTCCTCTGATAATTCTTGAGTCAGTAGATTTCAGAAAGTTGGTTGAATTGTTTTCAGAGTAGAAGTTGTACAGTTCGAGCTCTACAAAAAGTTGGTGTCTTTCACATTCATTCCTGGGTCGGTGGAAGATAATATGGTCAAAATCTTTGAGCTCATGGACACATTTTTTAGTTAAATTTTTCTTATCGATATATAATTGTTTGTATTAACATATCGATAGAAATAAACTTGCAAGTTACCAAATAATAAGTATTCAATTTAGTTACTGATTAGGTGGTAGAAAAAACATGGCAAAGTAAAGTAATCTTTCGGGGTCGTATAATTCAATGAGATGGTCTTTTTGAGGACTGGTTACAAATTCTCGTTGCGCGCTCGAGAAAGGGGAAAACCACTTTGGCCGATGTGTCACGTATACGCCCGACACGCAGCCGTATCTCCAAAGCCCGACGCGAATGTTATTGTATCGGCCGATTTGCATTCGACCAAGTGCTTAAATTTTTCCTCGCCTTTTGTACCCGTATCGAGCATGTTGAGACCCCACTATTGCGTCACGCAGTCTGGATCCTTCCATTAAAAAAAAATTACTCGTTTTTGCGTATTGCCTGAAATTTAAATTGTTAATCAATCCGTTTGTAGTTTTTCTGGACTTTTAAAACTGCGCGCGGAATTAGATACATTTGAATAAAATAAATTTGTGAAGTTAAGTTTTTTTGCAAGGAACGTAATTTTTTGCTAGGGTTTTTTTGAATTTCGATTATTTAAGTTGAATTAACAAGTGCTGTCATACTTTGTTTAATTAGCGCTGAAAGCAAACGTTTTTAGCAGTAGGGTTGAATTTTTTGTCAGACTAAACCTTTTGACGGCCTTTTTAATCAGGCTTTTGACCTGGGTAAATTTTTCTACTTTTTTCATTATAAATTAAGTTATGACAGTTAAAAAAAAAAAAAAAAGAAAAAATTTGATCAGCAAATGAAATGTTCTATCGGATCTTAAAAAATTATCTCTTAGTATTGTTATTACAATAGAAAAAATACTGACAATCTTGTAATTAAAATTGTTGTAATCAAACATTTTACAAAAATATTTTATAATTTTCTATAGTTTTTGAAAGAATGAGGTAAAAATTTCAAATTAAATTTATAAACAGTTTTTGTTACTATTACAACTGCTTCAATTATGATTCTATTCCAAAAGCTTTTCGATTCAAATTTTCTTTAACAAATATTCAATGAAAAACAATAAATTTTATTTACGTAAGTTATATTCTAATATTCTAATGCTTTCCGTGCAATCAATCATTTCCAAATTTTCTTGCACTTGTAAAAACTTTAAAAAATTGTAAAAATTGTTAATAACTTAGTTTTGGTAAAATAATTTACCAGATTTAATTGTGCCGTCCATCAAGAAAAGCGTTTGCCGGCACGAGTGCCAAGTATAGCTGTAACAAGTTTATCAACTGTACAGCGACAAGTGCAGAAGTAAACAGTCGGACGTTTTGTGCGCCAAAGTTGGTGCCGCGTTGGCACGGCTAAAATGCAAAGTCAAACTATCAAGACGCATTTATCATTCGATGGAAAGTTTTCAAAAAGAGAAATCTCAAGATACTTGAAGAATTAAATTTGAATGAAAATGTAGTTAAGGAAATAAGAGGATTCGGGGCTGACCGAAAAAGCATGACTTGAAAACCAAAGTTTTAATATATTTCCTTTGTATTTACTTTGAAATGGCTTTTGAAGCGTAATTTCACAAAGTAAACTTTGCGTTTTAATTAATTGAGCGAAATGTTGAATATGCAGAACTAAAGGGATACGAATGCTTTAAAATTTTTTTGTCATTGCTGTAAATGAAATATTTACGACAGCTGGATCGCAAGTCTACTTCATGAATTCATAATTTTGAAACTACTTTAGAATGTGACTTATTGTGTAACTAGAAATATTTCCAAGAATTTCCAAAAATTTCTTGCTTTGACTAATATATCTAAAAATTCTTGGAAATCTCGAAGCATGTGCTTCAAGATTTAAAGGTATTGAAAAATCATGGAAATTGGATTTTTCTTTTTTTTCATCATGCATTGCAAAATTTTATCCAGAACATATTTTAAAATTCAAGCACGTAAAGTAAAAAAACTACAATATGCAGGTGTACCAGTGGCGCTAGGTATTTTCAAATTGACCGAAAGTAAATTCTTAATTGTCATCTCCTTCGAGAAAAGCTCTCGATCACTGAAAAAAACCGTTCGCCCAACAACCATTTAGAAGTGAAAAAAAAAAATTACCTCGAGCATTCCACTCGTTACGGCCAGGAGTGCTCTATTCATTGAAGCTGCAAAAAAGCGAAGGAACGAAAGGAAGGAAGGAAGGAAAAAAAAGAAACAAGGCCAGCTGTTGCGCCTTAACGATACCGCCGAGTAGAACTCGAGTCTCGATTACTTATTCACTCGAGCTGGCTCTTCCACTTACGTTCGCTCGCTCATTTCGGGCGGGGCTTATACTTTATGGCTACTAATTACTCGCTGCTACCAAAGAAGAGACGGATTTAAAATCCATCCCCACAGTCGAGCGATTCGACTCGTGTGTGGGTTCTGAACGAATTGTTATATTTACGGCCGGGGCCGTGGGAGCTGGTACACAATGGCTGACTATACGCGTCTGTTACTACTTAAAACATGGGTGCATCGGCGTGAGAATTTCTCAAGCCGTCGTTCCCTCGAGTGCGAACTTGCGATAAAGCGATTTTCCGTCTGAACGTTTGCTGGATGATGTGGTTCTCCCTCCGACCTTCCTTTTCCATCTGGAATTAATACCTATAGCGATACTTCGACCCGTTATTCTAGGTTTGAGTCATGAAACGTGCGTGATGAAAATTTAATTTTTGGCTTGGTTATTTGTTTTTATTGATTTTCCGTATTATTTAATTAATGTACTACTTGACGCGCCGCTTTGAAAGGTTGCAAGTTAAAAATATATTTTAATCAACCTTGATTTTAAGAAGCTGTAAATTCAGGTGGTTAAATTTTGAAAGCTCTTATAGAATAACTGAGAAAGAATTTTAAATTGCAGCGCGGTAAATGGCGAGCCAGTTCGCAGAATAGATTTTAATACTTTTTTTGCAGAAATTAATTAAATTTGAACAGCTTTTAATTAATTTTCGTAAAAAAAAAAAATTGGAATTTCCCCAAGGACAAATCTGAATTAAAGTATAATTTAAATCTTGACTTTTTGCAGGATGTACTATTCGGATAAAAAACTGTATCATCAAAGTAATTCGTAAAAATTTCCGGCCTGACAGATACTGTGAGCTATGAATTTTTCGTACGAAAAGATTTTTTTCTCATTTTTTAATGGACTTGAAAAATTTTTACGAAATTTTTTATTTGCTTGTTCAAAAATGTCGAAGGTAAAATAGGACGACAAAAAAGTATGAGTTACGATTTAAAAACTCCTTATAATTCATTAATACCTCGTAAAAAAACCTATGAGCGAAGGAGAAGAACGAATATTTTGTAAATTCTTCAGAAATCTCGAAAAGAAAAGTGGAAAATTGCGCTCGCACGCCCCACGCTTACGCGTTTTCGTTGATGGTGAAAAAAATCGCCTTCAAGAAGAGAGTGGGAGAGAAGAGTTTACCGTAACCTTCTAAGAAAAAAGTAACTTTGCGATTACTTTTTAAAAATTGCTTGAATGAATGAAAAAAAGACTTTGTGCGGGTAAAGAAGCCACCTTGAAAAAACCGGCGAGACTTAGGTGTGCGCCGAGTAAAAAGTGCGAAGAAGAAGAAGAAGAATAAATGGAAAAACAAACGTAAGAAGATAGAAGAAATATCGGCACTTACAATGACAAGTTAAAGTTTTTGCACCGAGGCGTGGAAGTTGGCGATAAGAGAAGAAATAAGAAATTCACGAAAAAGAATGAAAAAGCTTTGGCTGGGATATTTTATTCCGAGAGCAACTTGAAACTGCACTTGCTTACGTTAATAAATGATCATCTTCGCATCCATGCTTAAGCGCCATGACACTCCGAGGGTTAAAAAAAATTTGAGTTTTTACAAATGTATTTTAAAAAAACAATCCAGCGATTCTGTACTCAAAAACAAACTCGAACGTCCATTCACTTCATCATCATTGTTTCGTCCTCTTTTTATGAAAAATAACTCTCGAGTTCCGGGATACCAGTTTGACGGTTTGGTAACTTTTCTCTCCGTCTCGGCATCTTGAGTTTTTTTCATCGTTTACAGTATATAGCGTTCCGAAGATGTTTTGCGCGCCGAGCGGGCGGCATTTTCTCGTCATACGTATATACGAGCGCGGCGCACGCAAAAGTCACGGACGTCCAAGAATCGAGCAAGCGGAAAGTGAGGAAAACTAAAAAGGCTCGACGGAGCAGGAACTTTGCTCTCCAGAAACTTCAACTTGTACTTATGAACGGTGGGCGTTACCTACCCTTAATGCAACACCCCTCCCTTCCCATCCCTTATTTTTCAATGATAGTGTACGCTTTTAGGTATTGCCATTGTTCATCTGGCAGAAAAAAGTTTTTTGAAACGAAACTTTTTATATGAGGAGTGAATCCGTAAAAAACGACCTAAAAAAGCGATACCACGATGTATAGATATGTATATATGTTTGTTTGTCATATGTATATATATATCATTTATTAAATGTAATAAATAAATAAAAAAAATTTTTAACTCTCCAAATTTTTAGTTTTATTTTATAATATATAAATTTAATTATATACCTAGTGTTAGAGTAGTTTCAACAAAAAAAAAGTTTACGAGAACTTACGAGATTGTTTGACAGGTTTTTCCGAAAAAAAAAAAAAAATTATTCCGACAGTTATTAATTTTAGTTGCCTAAAATTTTGAGATGAATAATTGTTTTGAATAAAAATTCCAAAACAAGCATTATGATTCATTAATCGATTTTATTTTCTCTTCCAAAGAATCAGTAAGAAGATCGGGGCGATAAATCATGATTTTATCGAGAAACTCCTCCATAAAATAAATATTTTCAATAATTTGTACACACATTTTCCTGTGATTTATGACACTCGGTTATCTCTATCAGTTTTTTTATTAAAAATTTATGTACCCGACACTCGAGAAATTGAAAAATTTTATAGATTATCACCACCCAGGCTCGGTATAATTAACGTTCGAAAATTTCAAAAATCAATTTTTCTCCCGCAAACATAGTTTGACGAGTACAACAATTTTTTTGGTAAATTCATCAGCCACTTTTTAGCATGAAACAAAGACTCATTAAAAAATTTTGACGCACCATGGAGCCGTATCGAAGCGGGTCATCGTGCCATGGTAGAATTTCCATTTTTCTCACATCCTTTTATCTTGGGTTATAAATTCTAAAGCTGCGGGTTCCATTTCGTTCGACTATTATTCTTTCGCAGTCAGCGACGGACGAAAACTTCGCGGGGATTTTTTTTTTCTTTTTTTTTTTCAATCATCAATTTTCGTACCTGCACTTCGATGTTTTGCCCGACTGTCGTTCTCCAATTTGCAAATAACCCTAATAAAA
Organism: Encarsia formosa; assembly: GCA_038277355.1. Classification (NCBI taxonomy): domain Eukaryota; kingdom Metazoa; phylum Arthropoda; class Insecta; order Hymenoptera; family Aphelinidae; genus Encarsia; species Encarsia formosa. Next base: position 3,948,018 of record CM076187.1, read on the forward strand.
AAAGATCCCCGGGAGGGTTGAAAGAGCACAAAAGAAGGGGGAAAATATTCGCGTTCCGTTTGATTAATGACAATCAACCGAATCGAACAACAAATTACCAACGCTTATGCTTTTCAAACCTCATGTTTTCGCGCTAGCTCTTTGGAATCCTCTATCGTTGGAAATTCATCATCGTTATTTTGAAAATACTAAAACAGCATCATCATTTTGCAATTTAACAAACATGACATAATTATAATTAATCATTAATTCAACAAATTGTTTGCTCCCTAAATGAGTTTACGCTGAAACCGTGCCCATAAACACAATAAATTCACCCTTGATTTATTCAAACAAGCGGCTAATTGTAAATTTAATTTTGAGTGCATCACAGTGATAATAATTTACCGAATTTCGAGGTTTCTTTTGTTATTTTCTTCCCAGCCCGTATGTCAATCAAAAAACCACAAGCCACCGCGCGACGACTTTCAGCCCCGTACGAAAATTGTATTTATTTCGTACCAGCGAGGAATTGAACTAGACGTTTCGGTAGTCGTCGATGGGCGTGTTTTCGACTGCTCGCTACGGCCAAAGCAGGAAAGACATCGGTCTGTCACTTTGCGTGCTCGGGTTCGCGGTTAGCTGCGATGTAACGTCGCGGACGCCCGACGCATACTGATAATAATTTAGCCCCGAAATACCTACAACCCGGAACGCAGGATTGACGTGACGCACATGTTGGAAACTCAAAAATTTTGCGGTTGGGGTGCATTAATGTAACGCGGTTTGTTCAACAGCTGTTTTAGCCGCGGGTAATGTGATTATTTTGAGGCGATAAGACTGGAAGAAAATAATTTCGAAATTTTTTAAATTCATGTTTTGAGAAAAACTCAATTTAATACAAACTAGTTGGATCGAGGGGCTATCTCTCTTAAATGCAACCAGTGAAAATCACTTTGAACCAGTGCATATGCACTGTAAACCAGTGAAAACAGTGCCACTGGATGAAACAGTTGCACAGTTTTCACTGGAAACCAGTGCATATGCACTGGTTCAAAGTGAATTTCACTGGTTTGTAGGTTATGTATGCACTCCAGAATCATTGATGATTCTTTTTTATTCTTTTTGATTCTTTTGTGATTCTTTTAGCAAATTTAAAGTGTTTAGAGGAATTAATTTTAGTTGATATTTTGTAAAAATAATATTTTTTGAGGATTTTTACTTGAAATGAATTTTTTTTTTATTTTTTTTTTTTTTTATTTAGGCGTACCCAAACCAAATATGGTTTACATGGCCATACTTGAAATGAAATTGATATTTTATTGGTTGTATTGATTTTTGTGTGTGATTCTTTTAGTGATTCTGGAGTGCATAGCCCCTCGAGTTAAATGTGTTTAAAAACGATTTTATTTATGGTTGAAAAAAAGATTGAATCTTGCGAGAGAAGTTTTCACAACTGGAAAATTACTTTTAACTCATCTCAAGGATAAAGCTTAGCTCGACAAACGATTAATTAAGCATGCAAATTTAATTACTTTTTTTTCCCCTTTTTCTCTGGTTACATAATACGAATTAAAATGTAATCACTATTTTCGTATGCAAAATAGAATTAGCTTTTTTCAAATTTACTGCTGCTCTCATTATCATTTGAATCCAGGATTAAAAACGGGATGTAATTTTTTACGGTATCAATTCGAAAAAAAAAAAAAAGGGAAATCTCCAACGTGTCGATATTTTATGAAAGTCGTACATTTTCTGGTTTTAATTGAAAGTATAATTTGTTACGCTGGTGGGATGTAAAAAAAGACAGAAGCGCAATTGCTTTTTAAAATCTCCACCTTCGAGATTAAAATCCAGGTTATTTGAATTTTCAACAGGTCGCCTGATCCAACTACAACAACTCTAATAAAATTAACTTTGAATCTTTTTTAAAAAAGTAGCAATTGTACAGTTTTTGACCAATAATAAAAAATAAATAAAAAACCATCAATGCTTCTAATTATTATTTAAACATATCAATTCATTCACGATCAGATTCAGCCTATTATTGGTGTCATAAATTTTTTAGATTGTCTGCTTGACAATAATAATAATAATTCGAGTTTAATCATCCAAATTGTCGCATCACTCGCCAATTTAATTAAAGACACATAAATTTACAAACTTGTATCAAAGCGTTTAACGGTACATTGACTTAAACTACGATCAAGCACAGCAACGAATTAATATATTCCGACGTATCACAACATTCGTGGGACTGGGACGCATCAATTGTGAGTTTCAAATTTGCATAGTCCCGTTGTATTTTGCGCGGGGGATGCAACCACCCTAAACTTTACTATCACATCTTGATCCAAGTTACATTGGCCCGTACTGTAAGCTTATTTAATCACAGTTGAATGCTTAGGTTTTTTTGTTTTTTTGTAACTCTCAAGTGGCATACCTCAAGGCGTACTTTAAACTCAGATTTGAATATACATTAGTTTAAAACTGAAATTATTCGACTAACAAGTACGTGGTTCGAGAGGATTTAGAGGGATTAAGTTTATTAAGAAGCTTGCCGGAGTCAGCGAGGGACGCCTTCAATTAATTTAATTAAGTGACGTGGATAATTAATTGCGAGGTTGGTTGACTGAGATTCCCGGGCGTTAAAGTTTAAATTTGATGGTTGTGCTAATTTTCCATGACATGTATGATTCAAATAGATGCATATTATTAATGCCTTCTGTGCATTTATCGCTCCAGTTGAATATTACTAAACTGACTCCATGTAAATTTGAGAGCAATATTAAAATATCATGAAAATCATCTACCTTTTAGCTTTGTCTGACTCGTAACATCAATGAAAATCAATGTGACACAATATCATTTTGATCCAAGCATTAAATGAATTGGAAAAAAAAGCTTCAAGCTCAAAAAAAAATCACTTGGTACACTGAAGACTCCATAAAAAAGCTCGACAGCAAGTATGTTTATCAGCCCGAGCCAACCGGACGTTATTTACGGCTAAAAAAAACAAAGGGTCGCATTTGAATGTAAGGATCCTTCGCGATTAGAGGGGGTCAAATCAGTGCCCTCGCCCGAAAATTCCTCGTAAATCTCCGGGTAAACGTTCTCAAGCGGCTGTTTCGAATGGTCTGGCGGAGAGTAAAACAAAAAGAAACAGATTACCGAGGAAGAAGAAGGGGCAGGAAGGAGACTTTAATTCGGCGGGGTCTCGCTGGCCAAGACAGGGCCGTTTAATTTTCTCGAAAGTAATTACACCGCGTAATGGGCCGCTCTCGAAGACGCGATGCAATTAATTCGAGCTCCAATCCTGTGCTCTTCTTCAAGGCTTCCTTTTTTACCTTCTTTTTTGTTCTCGTTGGTTGCTGCGAGCTTGCACCACTTCTGAAGCCAAGGTGACCGACCGCGAACAATCTGGTTCCTACCCCGGTAAATTTATCGGCCGCTTTGATCCTTGATCTTGTCAAAATTGATGGAAATTGATCGAAAAATTGAAGCTTGGTAGCTCTTTTTCGTTTTGCAGAGTAACCAAGAATTTTTTCTCTTTTTTAAATGTAAATAATGAGTGCATCGATGGATCTTTTCAGTTTTTAAATCTCAAAGATGTAAGATATATTTTTAAAAACAGATCTTCTAAATGTATCTAGTTCAATTACTAAGTAAACATGGTATGAACAAAGAAATCCCAACGATCATAAAAAAAAAGCCGAGTTTGTTTCCTCCATCAAAGTTGGATATTTCTTATCGAGATAGGTGTACAAATATAGAGCCAGAGTACTCGTCTAAACAAACAATTAAGATTCGCATCTCTTTTTCGTCCATTTCCAATCACTCTTGAAATCGCACTCATAAACCAAGGATCAGCCGGCTATCATATACGATCGGGTCCATTCACGTCCCTTTTAGTCTCATTCATGGACATATATAGGATACATTTTACGAGTAAGACTCCGTACGAACACTAAAAAGAAAAACCTCGCATTAACTTCTCGGTCCAGTAGTTCGGCCGCGGAAATACGCGGGCGATTTTTATCTCTCCTCGGGTAAGTAAGAAAGAAAGAGATAGATAGATAGAGAGAGAGAGAGAAAAAAAAGGTTGCGGAAAATAACCTGCCATAGCCGCAGATTTAGCGAGGCCGGGCGGGAGAAAAATCAAAAGGATGATGATAAAAGTAATGGCGATGCTTTTTTACCGCAAAAAGCCGGGGAGTAAAGGTTGATGGGGGCCCTAGGAAGGAAGTCTGAGAAACTAGCCCGTAAATTATCGTCATCGAATTTTTAAAAGAGCCGCTTAATGGGGGCCACTGAACTATGATATTTGCCGAGGGCTCATACGCCGAGCTATGAAGAATTGCCGGGGGAAAATATTTGTTCCACGTGCGAGTACTAAGTGCCCTGGTAATTTATTACAGCCGTATTATTTGCTGATACACTTTTTCATTTAGTTCCCTTAATTTTTATGAGACTTGCGCTAAATGTACTTTTATTTTTTTCTGTTTCAGGTGAGTCTTTCATTATGATCTTGGAGATTTTTTTACTATCTGATTGACGAAGTAAGTGTTAGTTTTTAAGTTTCAAAGATTATTTACATTCAAAAAATGGAGTATTAACAAGCAAGGTAATTGAGATAGAGTTATGATTATTTTTTGAAGTATTAAGAGACTGAAGTGTTTGAAAATACTTCGAAATACTTGTGTTAACCTTTTGAAATTTTACAAGTGGCAGCTATGAGAGCTTTAACACTCAGGACTAAAGCAATGCAAATATTCAACGTACACACATACTTGAAAATTCTCCGTAAGGGTGCAATCTTTCAACAAGTATCTACATCAGTTTTATATAGGCTACTCAGAAAATTTTTTTTATGAAAAAAGGTACTTCACTTCGAGCACTTGCAGGAAATTAATTATAGCTGCAGTTACTACCAAAGACTAAAAATTATGAGCACTTTTGGATCAGAGATGATTACCGCACTTATAGTTTTCGATAGTGTATCGAAGTATATCTTTATTTACAAAAGCCTAAATATGTATGAGTTTATTATTTAACAACTTTGTATTGCCTAGCGGATAACGCACCGACCGCGAAAGTAGGTGATCCAGGTTCGATTCCTGGCTGGGTAAACCAAAATTTTTTCATCTTTCTCAATTTAATTATTGGGGGAGTGGGTATCTATTTGAATTCATTTTAAATTAAATTTATCATTTTTTAGAAATTTTCTCACGTTTGGGAGGCTATGCTTCTAAAGTGGGAATGTTTGCGCGAAATATGCCTGGATCGTCAATACAAAGTCACACTGAACTGTTACTAAATATGTATGTTCAGAGAAAAAAGTCAAAATATTGCTTTTCATAAATCTTTGACAGAAATAGGTCAATACGCATATAATCTCTTGAGCGAATCAACTAACTGAATATTTGTAACTTCTTCCTCAAATAAAGTAAATTAAAATTTAATAATCAGCTAGTTCCAAACATCAAATTACATTTACTTTATTTCATTCAATTTTTTCCACAAAATTTTCGATCGAACAAAATTTAAAAACGTATCTTCATTTTTAAGCCCGGTAAAGGAGAATTTTAAGTAAGTACGAATAAAGTTCCAATCAATGAAGCTTTATCCTGACATAGCCGGGCTAACCGCATGCCTGCATAATGCATCGAGCCGCATATTCTCTCGAAGTATTCAAATTTAACTCCTCCTCCCATCGAAGTAAAAAAATCGATCCACCGTTGAAGGAGTTGGAATCATACATCGAGCCCTTCTCAAACTCCGCGATACCAAGTGGCTGTAATTGGACAATGGTATGCGAGTTATGTTTGGCAGGGCCCGAGCATAGTTCAGCTCGCTACGGAGCCGAATTATAAGCCTGCACCCTTGGGTCTCTCAACTTCAACCCGCACATTATGAACGTAATATTCGCGAATTAGGCTTTATATTGCGGAAAGATGGAGATGGGGAGGGAGGGGGAACACTTGAAATTCAATTGTCGGATCCTTCGATCGTTCTCCAGAGATTATTAAGAGCGTTCTGGGAGAAGATTGTGGAAAAAGCGAGGGAAAGAAGAGAAGAGGGTTTATGAAATAACGAACGCTTTTTCTTAAATTTTCTTTTAGATTTATGATTGATCTATTTATTGTTTTTACTGTATACGCAGTGAAATTTCATATAGAATCGGAAACTTTAAAAAACATGTAGCCGAGAGCATCATTGATTATATGGTTCGATAGTCGATCCATTTCGATTCATCCGGGAAAAAATTCTGCATACTTGATAAAAAAATTTCTTATCAGGTTCGAATGCAACATGACAGTTTGACAGTCGTTACATTAAATACAGAGGGGTCGATATTACATTTTATAAACTTTTATCTCTTGAAGCAGAGTTCTTGGGTTCTTGTTTCCTTGCTTACTTTATTGTATGAAAATTTTTGATGCAAAATAGTCAATTTATTTGTTTTTTGTTTTTGTTTTTTTTGTTTTAGTTTTTTGTAGTTTACTAAAAATATATTTTTAATAATGAATATTAAATTTATTTAGAGTTCTCTTCAATTAAAAATAGCAGATAAAAAATTTTGTATCATACTTAGTAACAGTCATAAAAAATTATTAAAAAATTACAAAAAACAAAAAAATTTGATGTGTTGATGTAACAACATTATATGTTGTTTGTTCGGAGTAGCTTCAAAGGAAAAAGTTTCCAACTACCAGAACGAAACACTAAATGATCCATGAAAAATAATAAAAAAAATAAAGTCATTGTATGAAGAAATAAAGAAAGAAAAAGGTAAGATCACCGAGACCACACAACATACCCGGCAATAGAAGACATCCACGGACGATTACGTACGAATGGATACTAAAGTAAAAAGCATGTAATTGAAAGGGAACGCGGGTATCAAAAGAAAAAGCCAAAGGGGCGTGAAACACAAGAAGCGGTACGAGACCGGTGGTTATCGAAGTGACATTGAGGAAGCAATACGCTTCATTGGAATATAGCTTGATCATCGACCCGAGCCTGAGTCTGCTCCGTCCCAACGATGCAATCGACTCACGAGCCATTAGACAATATCCGTCCTGTAGTCGTAGTCGTCGCTCTGAGAGATGAAACCGTCGAAAAGCCAAGCCATGCACCTAATTGTTTCGTACCGATGCAGGATCATCCCGATAATTGCGTCACGATACCTACTTTAAGAAATTTACTTTGGACCCATTTAATTAGGACTTCGTGAATAAAGTCAAAGTAAAAAATTCAGGCTAAAAATGAAGAAACTCGTAAATTGTTAGACTAATTGAGTCCTATACTTTCTCAAATTACTTTTTAATTGTTTTAAAAAAATTTCTACTGAAAACTTCCTGAGCACATCTGGCATCCAGGACACATGTCTCCCATGAGTTGCTTACAGTTAGTACAATCCAAAGTAAAGCATTCTCAATTCTAGAGCAAGTGTTTTTTTTTTTTTTTTTTTTATTTGGTCATATTGTAGCCAGTTTTTAATTAAATACTGGAGTATTTACTCGATGAAGATTGATAACATTTTTAAAAAAATCAATAAAGAACTCTGTATTTAATTAAAGTTTTTATTGAATTTATTTCTCATGAACTTAAATGAAGAGAAGATTTTATAGCTCTATATGTAGAGTTTTTTTATTGATTTCCTTGAATATATTTGTACCGAATTACTAATTGTTACTATACATTTGAGAGCAAAACATAAAACTCTAAAATTAGATAGCTTGAAAACTTATAATTCTCGAGAATATATACTTGAGAATTTGTAACAAAAAGCAAGCTAAAATGTTAAGTTAAAATCAAAAAATTAACTTGATACGTAATTATTTTAATTTTGTTAACTCTGTAGGTTTACTAGAGGCATTTAAAGAAATAAACATGAATTGTTTTACCCCGCAAGCTCGATTTTTCGTTGTTGTTCAAGCGGTTAGTAAAATACCATCTCCTCTCCTGTCGCAAGCTCGTACATTTCTCTCTTTGAGTCTCTTTCTTCTCGTAGCTTCGAGCTAAATGAGAAAGTCGTACCTTCTACTTTACGAGCTAACGCATAAAATTTCAGACCCGCTCATTATTACAACGCCAACATGTACTAGACTCGGAATTCATGCATGTTTACCCAAGAATGCCCAAAAGCATGGTTGAACATGAAAAGACGACAAAATACGAGTTATGCATTAATTACAGCTTGTCCCCCAACCGCAAAGCATAACAATAAAGAGAATTATAAAAAAAGAGAAAAAAAAGTTTTATTTATAATTTGAATAACATTGTGTTTTATTAATTTTTCTCTTTTTTTTCGTTTATTAGAGTTATACTACTTCAGCTTTATGATAAAGTTGAAAAATTTACTACTTATTCAATCAGAAATGACAGTAATGATAGTAATGAGGATTAAAAAAAGATCATATTACTTTTAAAGGTTAAGTTTTTTAGATGTGAAGATACGTGCTTGGACTGAAAATAAAGTTTACTTCGTTCGGGTGTGGAAATCTTGTGGAGTAAAACTTTGGAAAGTAAAATACTCGTACAAGAAATACATTTTCTAAAATTTTTAAGAAAATTTGATTTTTGAGTTTGGAAAAGTAAAGAGAATTTTCAAGTTTACCAAGTTGAAAAAATTTAAAATCGATTAGGCAAAATTCAACTGGTAAATGAAATAAAAAAAAAACCATTGTATTTCGAATAGTTGGTAGTGTTAACAAGGCTGTAAGTAGTGAGAAGACAATGTAGAAGCAACACTTAACGAAATTTAACAATCGTGCCAACCTTAACATACGTTTGATGATAATTCTAACTGGTTGCGTGCAAGTCGGTTAATCCCTCATCGGGTAGCGTAGTTAACCCCTGTTTACGCTCGGTCGAAGAGTTATACGAGCGTCGCAATTTGTCCGCGTCACTCTGACTGACCTGGCCAACCCTTGACCCCACCCCCCTCAAGCATATTTATTACGGTGTAACAAACCCTCCGGACTCACTTGGACACTCGCCGTTATAACTTTGTTTACGATCTCGTACCAAAGGCTTGGCTTTACTGGCCGAGTTGTTTCGAGCTGATGGCTTCTTTCAGATTCCACCAGTTTTAGATGACAATTCTTGTAAATTTTTTAGAAACGATTCAATTTCGTGCAAAAGAGTTTGAAGTTTGTATCGAGTAGTGGTTCGAGCGAACCTGCTTTGAAAATTTTCTCGATGTGCCCCAATATTAATGATGTGGTTTTTATTTAAGTAACTATAACGGTAGTTCTTTTTTTCAAATTTCATTAATCAATTTTTTATACCTTTTAGTTTATAAAAAAATTCACTGACAAGTAGTTAGGTCCGAGTATAGTCAGACATAACCAGATAAGTTGAAGAAATTGTTTATCCAAGCTCTTCTATAAAACTAAATTTAAAAATAATTTTTTAAAAGTAGTCAATTTACTTTTGCCGTTATTTTTAGCACTCGTCCAAAGTTCAAGTTTTTTAAAATGTCATACTCGAAGTGGTATGTACACATGCTTTTAAACTCCTAGTGTCTTATTTCAGTCATCGTAACGGCTTGTCAATAAAAAGATAACGTCTTCAAAAATAATATTCTTTAAATATGGTGTCAATGTAACGCGTCTGTTTGTATTAAATCATGAATAAAAGTATCAAAAAATTGGTCCGAAAATACTGTTTATTTATCAATAAAAAAAAATCAAAAGCTTACAATTTTTTTTTAAATTCTTTACTCTGATAAAAATTTGAATTATGAAACTAATTTGGAGCAATTCACTTGATTTTAACTAGATATGAAAAAAAATTTATTCATTCTAATTAAGCGATTAAAAGATAAAAAAAACTTTTACTGTAATAGACTTTTTTAGTAAGTAGTTTTACATTTTGTAAATGTAGTAAAGTAAAATGTTTCCATTTTTATCAATATAGACAAAATTCGATCTGAATTTCAATTTAGAAAAAAAACTAAATACAGTTCGGTAATTATCGTAAGCTCGTCCTAGCCGCAATCTATTACAGTCAACAAGTTGATTTCGTTCTCTTCTGTATTCCATAATAACCGCAAAAAAGCAAGCTTTCACACACCTCCAGCAAAAAGAAGCGATGCTAAATGAGATTTTTTTTTTTTAAACCCTTTGATATACAGCACCGAGCGCGGGCCACGCCACACTTTATCCGGGGTGGTCGTGTATAACTGGCCAACGAGAATTCCGATACAGCCGTCGCACAAGGCGACGCTTCTATTTCCCGTTTGTCGATTTTTTTTTTTTTTTTTTTTTGTTTCTCTGCTTACTTTCCGACCAGCTGCAGGCTCCATTCGAATTGGTCGAGATTTGAAGATATTTTCAAGTCCGCTGGGACTTGGGTGCTGCGCACCGGGGTGGGTGTTGGCTGCAGGAGCTTTTATTGCATTATCGTCTCGAACCCGGATTCTTTCCCGCTGTAATTTGGGATGATTGCAGTTTCTTGCTTTTTTACCTTCTCCTTTTTTAATCTAACCGGGCTGATCCGGGTCGATATACTCGAGAGTAGAATCGTGCTTCGGCTGATATTACCTTTTTTTTTCTGAACTGCTAAGTTAATTGTTGTGTAATCTTCGAGTTTCTTTTAACCTTCATGTGTGGAAGTACAGTTCGAAATTTCGATGCAGATTATCGACTGAATGTCTGTTGTTTAATTTATCTTCCGTAAGCGTTTTAATAATTTTGTGCAATCGATAACTTTACACTTACAAGGGAATGATCTGTCTTTCGGGTAATTTTTTGCATTCTTGGCGATATTCAAAAAATTCGTGCTTAAAGCCTGATCCAGTCTTTGTTTTTTTGTGAAAGAAAAATATTATCAAATGTAAATTTTTTTATTTTTATTCGTAACATTATAAATGTTGGTTTATATTTGGACAGAGAAACGCAAAATGAAATAATTGAGAAAAATAAACAGCTTTAGATAAAAAAAACTCGGATTAGTTTCGAAAACGAGTGTGGTCTCTAATACTTTGTAAATCAATCAAGTTCAGCAGTTAATAACTCAGGAAAAAAATCTTCTTAAATATCAAACGTCACTCAGTCTTAAAATCTCCTTAAAAGCTCTTCTTTCGCGATCAACCTGTTTTTCGTTCACTGGATTTTCATTGCGAAAATTCAACGTAAACTCAAGCTATTCACTGTAGGTACAAACTAAAATGTAAATAAATAGATAAATAAAAGTAAAATAAAAAAAAAGAAAGACAAGGAAACTAATAAAAACAAACGAACGTCAAAGAAGAGGAAAGTGGCTTTCGCAATAACTCAAAGCCGGGTAAACCGATTTGTACGCATCGCTTTGCCGAGCGGGCCAATGTTTACTACGGGACAATCGTAAATCGGTGTGAATTGTGGGTGGGGGAAGCAAGAAGAGCTGTAAACTGTAATCGAAGCATGGTGAAAAAAAAAAAAAAAATAGAAAAAAAACAAAGAGGACGGGGAATATTGGTTTTTGATGAAAGAGCTTTGCTGCTGCCTTTTTTTTTTGCTTGGAAAAAAACACCACGGTGGCTCGCCGTTTGAATTAAATTTGCACTTTCATTCGTCGGGTTTCGATCTCGATTAGGACGATTTCGTGCGATACTTGTTTATCTGGAGTCACCGGTTGAAAGCCTCTTTTTTTTACACTCTTTTAAACGTCGGAATGCAAGACTGGAATTATTTTTTTTACATTTTTTGAAAAACTCGTTTTTAGTCTGTAAATTGAAATGAAATTGTTTATTTATTTGAAAAAGTTAAAAAATAAATATTTTTATAGATTAAATTGCAATTTGATCTATACTAATATTTTAAATATATTTTCGAATGACTGTTTTAATTTAAAAATATTTGGCTTTTAGTCATAATCCGGCATTTTCATTTAAACCTTTGAAGCACTCGCTACAGATTTATTTACGATTTCCATTTGACTGATCCTTTAGTTTTATATTCTGGACTATTAAATCAATTAATGGAATTCAAAATTTTACTGTAAATAAATTACGGGTTCGCGCAAAGATGAATTATGAATTTTTAAAAAATAAAGTGAGTAGAAAATGAGCTTAATTTTAAACCATAATTTTTTATTAAAATCAGAGATAAAAAAAAATGTGGAACAAAAGAAGTTAACAATATATTACAGCTTATCTTATTTAAACAGATCTTGCATGAAATACAACCGAGACTGTTGACTTTCGATGTAACGCATCCCCTCGTTATATAAAATCTCTCAAAATCAATATATGCAAAACAGATAATCAAAATTTAAATTAATCCCCGGGTATAAAACACAGCAGGAGTCGCATTATATTTTACAACTTCGAACAACCGAACTTCTTTTAAAACGCGCGGGCGCGCGCCTGTTCATTAAACTCCATCCTCGCTTCCACCAATAAATACTAGATTACCGTCGAGATAGGAATCCAATGGTCGGATAATGCAATAATACTTCTCTCCACCTCCAAACGCGGCTTAATTCTATGCAAATCCGATTTCCCGAGGCGTGAATCAGCCCCGCGTGTGGAAAATTCTATTCTACCGCCTTTCGTTTTACCCGCCCTCCGCGAATTGACTTCGATGGCTTCCATTCATTAAACCGAGGCGTATATCGAAAATACTGTAATTTTACGTGCTCTCGGAGGAAGAAGCCCCGTTGAAATTTAATTACTTCGCGGGTTAAGTGCAAAAACAGTTACATCGGGATATTGATTAAGTTTACAATTGGTTGAGTTCCGTTACCACCTCCTTGGAGCATTTTCCCTCCGCTTCCGATTTTAATATTTCGAACGTCCCGCCAAAAATATCCCAGCAATTGATCTCGAATATTCTAAAGTTTTTCATCATAGCAGATTTTAAATTTCATATTCAAATTTTATGCGGTGCCCATCTTCCCTTTTTTTATGCTCTTATCCAGCGGCTTGGAAAAGATTCGAAAATTGCCGGAGTCATCTGGCGATAGGATCAAAAATCCCGTCGTAAAAGAACGGCCGCCCTGATACCCCGACACTCCACGGGTACATTGTCATTCAACGTGACCGGATCGAGGAGTGACCGCGGAAAATCATAAAACAGTCATTTCACATAGAGGCTTTTTACGACCCCGGGCGCACGTGCGCTCTCTTCCTCCTTCGCACGCCTCGTAAAAAATCATAAACCTCCCCTCCTCGCAGGTCGTGCGTGATCAACGCTGGAAAATTAAAATTGATTCGCGGGGCTGGGTGTTTATTGGGTAACACGGGCTTGAGTTTTTTAAATGTACCGAATAAACTTAGTCATTGTTGGACCAGGAGTGCGTTTGATTCTTAAGTTTGCTAGGTTTGACGGAAAATATATGCGGTCGATGGAGCGAGTTAAGTGATGGGTATTTGAATACAGCGCGTTCAACGTTACGTCGAATTGGTGGTAATTAACCGTTGATTTGTGAATTCTGGAACTTGTAAGCTGTCGATGGCCGTACATGCCGATAATACTTTGCTGTGCTTTGATTTATTTGAATAGAGATCGATTCTTATCTACTAAATAGTTTGTTCAGCAGATTGTATTTTCGTTATAATCAGAACGAACAATACGCTGAAGTGTAGTTACTCTTTTGAAGGCGATACTAATCGGATCAAACAAACTGAGCTCTAATTATGTTTTATCCTTGGATTGTTTGTCTTGCTAAATGGAAAAGACTAAAGAAAAAAGTTTATAAAATCTACCAATTGATGATCCGATCTTTTGTTTTTAAGAATCGTAGTTGATACTTCTTTTCCAATAGTTTTTTACGAGGTTTTTTATTTCCAGCACTTCAACGGCATTGGAAAAAAAAGGTACACTTAACTAAATCAATAAAAAAAAGCTGATTTTCACTCTGCTGATTTCATTTTCAAAATAAAAATTTTGAACTTTTTAATGCATCCTAAATGGAACAAGTGAGAATTTCCAATCGATTTTCCAAGACTTACATAAAAAAAATTTTCCCCTTTACAGGCTGACGGAAGTATTCAGGTTATTAGTTTTTCAACGTAAAATAAAGCGGAAAAATTCAAATTGAGCTCATATAGAAAAAAATTGAGTCCCCAGAATATATTCTAAATCATCAGACAATTTAAAAATAACCCATTAAATTTCATCAAACAGTAGACTTTGTTGTTTAGGAGAGCTAATACGAGCCACGAGTTTCTTCCCCTATTAGGTTAATTGTGAATTAGCGCATGGCGTGTGTGTGATCAGTCGGACGGTAAAGTATATACCGCCGAGTTGAGCGTGCATCGCTTGTCGATGTCAGAAGCTCTCTCGAGTGCAAAGTCCATAACGTCGCTGGTCAGAGAGTTCAAACCCCGTGTGTGTGCCCTATCTTGAGAATAACATCGTACTTCGAGGCCAAAGAAAACATGACTTTTCGAAGCGTCCGCTACTCGCTTTGTCGAATGTTTAATCGCTCGAGTCTGGTCCTCGACTAATGGCCAAGCTGAGTTGTGACACCCGAAAAGTCATTACTTTTATTTTTGTCTGATGAATTTTATTTGATATTCCTGAGTATATATTATATTTTAAGCTCGATCTATCGAGGGATTGATTTGCACTTCAGTGCTTTTCAAAATCTATAATTTAGTAATTCGTAATTCAATCAAAAATTTTGTTTATACTTAAAGCCATAAATTAGTTTAAATCAATTTGAAATGTTCTTCGTGTACAATGTTTTAATTGAAGTAAGTTACCGTTTAAAAATTTACGCACCAGAATTTACACGAACAACTGCAAATTTCCCCGAAATGCGCGTAAACTTCCATAGCATTCGCCACAAAACTAATCCTCCAAAGATCAAATTTACGCATTCAAATCCTAATTACCCAGAATTACGTTAGTAATCGTGGCTGCGAATAATTAACGACGAGTGAAATCCGACCTTGTCCCTAGCAACATCCAGGGCGGTTCTCTCTCTTCCCGCGGGAACTAAATATTTAAGCGCGGGCTTAAACGCCCTCAGCGGCATCTGTCGCGGATCCGGGGAAAAATTTGCATCGCACCGTCTGATCAGAAGCAATCGCTCGGGATGAAAAACTCGGGCATAGCCATCGGGGTTTGAAGTTTTTCGTGCCCACGTATATGGGCTTGCATAATCGAGCTATTCCGAATAGAACGCTTTATTCCCCTTTTCTTTTTATCGAGCCCTTCTTCTTTTTTTTTTTCCAAAGAGACTTTTTCGATAGTCGCGTCTACTACTTCTTCTTTTGGGATCCCGTTTTTTCCCCGACTGCTCCCTTTCATCTTTATTTATCCTTCGGCAGTCTTTATTCCCCCGGCTTCTTTGTCTACGGTTACTCGCCGGATCAATTCCGCGATTCGCGGATCTACCTATGCATTAGACGCGAAAAAGTCTCTTTCGGGTTCGAACTTTCCGATTACTCGATTTCGGCAAGTGGAAATTTGACGACTCCGTCGGATGTGTGTGGAGCTGATGCTAATAGTTGTGGTTGCGAGTACCCCTTAACTTTCGGTTCGAATGAAGGTTTACAATGCTAAATTATTTTCGCACCGTGTAAACTTCCGTAATTGTACTCTTTTTTCAAATTTTTTTACAGAAAGGATAAGTGGAAGCTGGTTTAACTTTCCTTTTATAAACGTTTCGAAAGTTTGTTAATTTTCAAAGTTTATTGCCTTATAATTGAAATATCTTTTGGATTAAAACGCGTTCAACGTAGAAATCAAGGTAAAAATGAAAGAATTTAAATTTGATAAAAAAATCATACAAAAATAATTCAGGACAAATTTATACTTGTAATAGTAGTAAACAAATTATATGTTTTAGGTGTCGAATGAGCGCGCTTCAAAATATGAATAAAGTACAATTTCTAAAATTGATTGTTATTAATAACCAAGTTCATGAGGAAGGATTCGGTAGATGACGACATGCTTAACTAAGAGGACCAAAAATGAAAACCTAAAACTCGAAAGTATAGAAATCGCTTGCTCAATTTCAAGAGTAGATTTAAACAATATTTGAACCAACAGAAAATTTTGATAGAGTACAGCTGTTTGTTGGACTGTCTATGAAGCTCAATTCTTAGAGGAATATTAAAAAATATTAAGAGACGGATATTTAAAAAAATTTTCACTTAAGTGTAAGTTTTCTTTGGGAAAAAAATGACGCTTTCAAATTAAAATTACAAACCTTTTCTGTAATTTTTTAGATGATTTTTTTCATCAGCGAACAAATTTTAAAGAGAACAGTAACTCAAAAGATTCCCCACGAAGTTAATGGAGCACTTGACAAAAATTTATATAAAATTTTTAATTTTATCACCAAATTTTTTAAACCAAGTTTGTAATCTAGTTTCAAAGTCATCTCCTTCCGCAAGTTTGAATTGTGAGAGATTTATTAGATAAACTCGTCGGCTGCAACTTTGGTGCGTCACGAGTTAGTCCATAATAAGAAAATCTTTAAAACGTTGAATAATAAATTTATAACTTATTTCACACGACCAACTCGATTCTTTCCTGTACTAAAGATCAACCACGATCTCGAGATAAGATAAAGTCTCGGTGAACAATCGATTACTTTCGAACTAAAACTTTTAAATTGGATTTTTTAACCAAATCTAAGGCTAGGGAGGTTTTTTTCGGCGCGGTGAAATATTCAAGTTGAGAGTTGCCGAGGGCGTGATACATTACATAAATTGAATGAATCATGATGAAACGCAAACCGGGAGGAGTTTTTCGTGAAACTTACCGAAAAGTTACTCTTCAAAGTTGCGGATTATTTTTTCAGATTACGTGTTGAGATGGTTCTTTTAGAATTTAAATTTCGTGTGTTTTTCGTTGTGTACTCATTATCGCAAAAATTAAAATGAAAACCCAAGTCTTGTATGTTCAGTAAACACCACGAATAAGCAAAAAAAAAAAATCTTCTCTTACATATTAATCAAGCAATGACTTAATCTTAAAAATACTAAAAGTACTCAACGCCATAATGTTTTTAATCTCGGTGACTTTCTCTTGAAGATTTAAATTCCGAGCCTTCTCAGTCGTACCCATAAACAGATTAATCACCCGGTGAGCCATTAATCACCCCTATTTAATTACCATCAATCCGGTCAAACGAAACACTCGAAGGATAACAATTTCTTACCCAGTCTCTCTTTCATCGGTAAAAAAAAAAAGATGGAAAGAAAACTTCGGAAACCGTGCAGCAGTTTCTATCGCTAGAGTGAGTTGATTCATTACGCGTCTTAAAAATTATCGATGCACGTCAGACGGTTCCGATCGATGGCCTGCGAAAAATGTGCACCTAACTGGGGATGCGCATTCCGGGAGTAATTGGACTATCGATCCTTCGAGGATTATTGTGAGCAGTTCGAAGTTGGGTATGTACGAATGCGGGAAATGAGCAGGATGATTTCTGTAAATGCGATTTACTGATCGAGAGTACCGTAGTAATTTACCTCGCTAATAATCAACTTTACTGCACCAAAACTTCCCTTTCAACAAAAAAAAAAAAAATTTTTGTTAATAAAGATCTATTTTTTTCACTGAAAGTCACTTTTGACGCAGGACGACGATAAAAAAATTTTATACCACTAGTGCGTAGGTACTCGATTTTACGCACGCTTCGAAATTTAAAAACTCGCCCTACGCACCAGTGGTATAAAATAGTATATGCAACGGGTGCAGCACGTCACCAGGGCGTCTTAAAGTCACTCGTGCTACGCTTCGCTTCGCACTCGGGGCCTTTAAACCGCCCTGGCGACGATACTGCAACCCGTTGCATAATATACTATAAAAAATCTTCCCAACAAAGCGGATTAAAAATTTTTTTTTTTTTTCCCATATAGCCGTGAGATTTTTTAATTATTCAGGTGAGTGCAGCGCGGGAAGATGAATTTTTTAATTAAAGAATTTTACATGCTTCGGAAGGGGCATGAGATACGGTGTTAATTGCCGATATCAGCGCGCATTCGCTTTAACGTCGCGTAAAGAGCAACAGTTTCATACGGCTTTTACAGCTCCAAAAAAAATCAGAGAATATTTTTTGAAAACAACATTGTTTAGGCATTCGAAAGCTTGAAATTTTTGCTAAATAAGGAAGCTCTAAAAATCGATACTTGACTAATCAAATTGACGAGGTCCAATAGGTTCACTTTTTATGACGCCGGATAGGTCATATGCAGTATGGGCACGGGTTCAAACAAAGTCGTAAAGCGACGTTCGGTAATAGAATTTTATGTGGGCATTGTGTTGTGCAATTTGAGGTCCTTTATTCTACCCACCGAGAAAAAAAAAAAAAAAAAAAAAAAAAACCCTCTTGCCGGCAATCTTATTTTCGCTTTCCGCGTTAAAAATTTACAGCTCATTAATCCCCCATTCATCGAATAATATCCACACTGCTCAATAAAATATCAACCAATAGAAAGAATGATTTACGGGAATCGTATGAATTCATAAACCCAACTTTTTTGTTCTGATTAAACGGTCGAGTCGTCAAAAAATTTTATTTTAATTCAACCCTCTGCGACTGAAAATTAAAACCAAAGTTTACAGCTCGCTCCTCAAATTAGAGTTTTTCCCGAAGCCCGGAAAAAAGAAGGGCAAGATGGTCTCGACGATAACACGCTTGTGTACACCGCAAACCGCGCAATTTCTAGGGAGAGGAAGCCTCCTCGGAGGAGGAGGTGGGGGGAGGAAACGCCCGTGCGGTCTCGATGTATGACCCCACTGATATACGGCAATTACGTCCGGGGCCGCGCATGCATCACCCCGATGCCGAGTCCATTTGTCTCGGTTCTGTTCGGAAGAAGACGCGAGAGAAAAAAATTAAGTTTTTAATGCGCGGAACCTGTTTAAGGCTGGGCTTACGAAGGTCTGTTTGAATTTTCAGCAAATTGAATCTTAAGTTTTTCATTTTATATTTATGACGCACTTTATTTGTCAGTTCAGCGTTGCCATGAAACTGTGAATTCTTTTTATCAATTTAATTTTATGCTCGCAGTAAAAATTAAGCTTGCAGCGAAGGGTATTTGACCCCTGCGACAGTTAAGTTCAATTTCTCCGTGAGAAAATAAACTTTATCTCGTTGAGGTATTATCGACTTCGCATTTAAGTTTTGAATAAACCACCCAATCTGATTTTGAAGAAGTAACTGGCCGTTATCAAGTCGATAGTCCCAGCAAAGAAAACTTTTAGCAAAAAAAAACTGAAAATTTAAAATTACCGATGAGAGGTTGAAATAAGTTTAAAAAAGCAAAAAAATCGAGGATTTTGATCAGTCGGTACCCAATTTATCAGATTTTCTCATTATAATCAATTTTTCAACTCATTCCAAGCTCTCATTGATAATTTTAAATCTGCAGATTTTTGGTTAAGGTTTTTCTTCGCTGGTACCGTCGAAGTAATAAAACAAACATCGTCATTATCGACGAGCATCGTACCTCAAACGCTAACTAATTCCCCGATATTAAAAATGAAACGTTGACTTAATTTTCCAATCCCCGCAAGAAAAATAACAAACTCTGGGCATTTAAGACGTGCAGGAGTGATTAAACGCCGATGAAAATCTCGGTCAGAAAATTTAAGAAGAAAAAGAGTATCAATCTTAGCTCCGCAGTTGAAAAACAACGAATCCATCCATCAAGCATCCTCCTCTCACGGGGGGGGGGGGGGTGGCCGGCCAATCCGCAAACAACCGCACGTGGGTGGCTTATCGACAATCAAACAGCGAGCACCGCAACCGATCGAGATTACAAGAGCCGCGAAGCCCTTCTATAATCTAAACTTGACGCCCCGATCGATCAATCAGGACGTCGGAGACGGGATGTTTATTCCTCTCGTACGCGCTGTTTATTTACCAGCTTTTTTTTTTTTTTTTTTTAACCACCCCTCCGCATGTAGGTCGCGTCTCGCGAAAGATGTACCGAGCGAGTGGATTTCTTTTACTTTTAATCCGGGAGATGTAGGTTCAACCTCGTAAACTCGGGGAGATTGATTGTGTAATTGATTTTTCAGGGAAGTACGTGGACTCAATTTTACACTCGGAAAGCTAATTGTTCCTGTTCGAACGATGTTTACATTTAAGTTTTATAAATGCTTTTTTTTTTCTTTTGATTATAATAATAAATAACTTTCTAAACTTTGTCTCTTCAACTTTTTTTTTACAAAAAGTCCATCCAATATTATAACGTAGAATAATTTATCAATATTCCTCAGGAATTCGTTTTTGACAAAGAATCCTTCCAGAAAGTTTATTCAACGACTCGCCGCACTCTGTAAAAAAGAGAATAATATGAATCTTGACAACCAAAACAATCTTCATTCACTCCGATGACAAATATAACGACGCGATAACCGAAAAATATCTTCCAAAAGCTCTCTCGCACTTCGAAAAACTACAATTCATCATCCGACCCCCACGAAGAAAAATAAATTCATTTCTTCCTCTCTTATCTCGATAAAAACCCAAAAATCTGTCTGTCTCGGAGAAATCAATCCTCAGGTCACGTGTAAATGACCACCGTTCAGGACGATACGGCCCGACGTAATCGCAAATCTCGAAGGACACGTACTCCCCCTTAAAAGCCGGTCCCCGAACGAGACTTTCAGGCACAGTTTTTTTTAACAAGCTTTTTACTGTCCAGCGAATCAAGATCGTATAGTAGTTTTCTCGGAAGAAAAGAGGTTTTTTTAGTGGCTATAAGGGGATGGATTTTCACTTATAGGGGAGGAGTGCTACTACCCTCTTTTTCGTTTCTGGGGGAGTTTTACTACTTCGAAGAATGTCCCGCGGTGATATGCGGGGTCGATGGACTTTCGCTACTGGAAGCTACGCGAGATTTGATTTTCGACCTGGATTTAAGGATGACCTGCCCGGTCGGTCGAAATAATCATCTACAGAGTTTTGACGATTTATTGGTGCAACTCAAATGAGATGAATTAAATTTAAAAGTTCAAGCCATTAATTATTCTTGTAGTCATAATTCCAGCACCATCTGTGCTCTAATCTAAGTACCATTAATTTAAATTTAAATGAATACGTAAGTTTTTATTAATCATAACTCTCTGGATTTATATATGAATCGTGCGAGATACTTTTAATTCAAATGGGCCGTTTAATCGGAAAAGCCGATGGCAACTTAATCATCGTTTCATAGCCTTTCCGTCTTCAAAAAGTCATTAGTCGAAGCTAGTCGCGCTGAAGCGTCTTCGTGATGAAGTAGCCCACAAAAGAAATCTACGCGAGAAGTGCTTGGGCGAATATTCGTCGTACCTCCTTTGCGTGTGTCGCGGGGAAAAAGTTGAAAAAGAGCTTGTCACGATTCGTTCTAATTGAATGAAATTTCTCGGCTTGCACGAAAGTCCAATTTACATGTGCTTCGTGTGCGCGTTTGCGGGAAGCTGCTGAAAAAAAAGGCCACGGAATTTTAAAATCCGAGAAATTTCGTTTGTCCATGCGGCCAGCATGAAATTTCGCTGAAGCAGTGACTATTTTTTAATTTTTTTTTTTTTTTTTTTTTTGCCGAGAGGAGGCTTGACGTTAAAGCGGGGTTCGAATGTGCACGTGCATACATTTTTTTTCTACTTTTTAATTAAATTCTAATGTTTTAATGTATACCGCTTTGATACAGTTGAACTTTGTAATTTTCGTAGCTTTTTTTTGAATAATAGTTTTCACAGTAAAAGGAAGAAAATTAAAATATAGTATTCATGTTTGGTGCCTTTTTTCAAGATAAATTTTTATTTTTGTCGAGAATTGTTGAGATCTGACTTTTTACTGCATACAATTACGAAAAAACAAAAAAAAAATCAAGAGTAAATAAAAATATTGTGAAAATTTATCTGGATTCTAAGTTAAAAACTTGTAATTCTTAACTTCAAAAGTCTTTGATCGGAAATAATGATATATTTTAAGGCTTTCTCGTACACAGAAAAACTTTGCTCTTCGGTAATAATTATATTCAGCTCGAAGTTCCTTTGAAATTTTAAATATAAAACTTTATCACTCAACCACTCACCTCCGTCTATAAGTTTTATACTCTTGTTACCGATTCTTGCGCAAACTCATGTGCATTGCTGGTTGAAAGTTTCAATTCAAGTGATCCATTCAAAGAATGGATTTCCAAAACTTTTTGATGTACCCACCGACGAGTGACTTCAGAGATAACTTCAACACCTATTTAACGATAAACTTACGATGAAGTCCATGGAAATTAATAACAACACAAGAGATTGAGAAATGAAAAACTAGTATAAAGATTTTTTTATTTTGTTACTTCTTTGATTGATATTGATTTTTTTTACAATATTTGAAATTCTAAACGTAAAACTAGTTCTAGTCTCAATATTAGAAAACTGTATAATTGGAGTTGGAAAATGTGTTAAATCTATATCAAAAGATAATGTTTCAATAACCGAAAAATAAATTAAATTATTTATTAACGTTACACTACTGCTTACTTAAATCGTTTTTACAGATTTTTTAAATTTCTTTTGCATGCTGTTTTTTTTTGATTAATTTTTATTTGGTGTACACAAGTTAGCGGTTGAAAACATTACTTGAGTATAAATCTTATAAGCTACGGTAATTAATTTTAGATTAATGAACATGGTTTTACGTGGCAAGGATGAAATAAGATCGAAGATTAATATCTGAGAACTTACACCGAAATTGATCGCTCTACTTAATGAGCTACTCGAGTCTCAAAGCTTAGTTTACCTAGCTTACATCGGTATTTTCTAAAAAAAAAAAAAAAAATTGGTCACTTTTCTGACAATGCAAATGTTCTGAACCCATATTTTATCATTGAAATTTCCAAGTAAATCATAAAATTTACACTAGAAGACTTGAAACGTGATAAACGGTTTTTAAAAAATCCATACGTGATGAAAGGCAAGCCACGTTTTCAAAAGATAAATAAAACCCTCTCGTATTTACCTTTGAAATCATTCACAAACTCCAAAGCTTCTTCCAGTGCGTGTAAATACCCAGGGCCATCGCATTAGTGTAAGTTCGCGCATGAATAAAATATACCCGTCACTCGCCCCCCCCCCCCCCACACACACACATACTGGGGGCCCGTGAAATCTCAAATATGCAGAATCAAGGGCTTAAGTTACGCCGCGGCGGCGTACGTTGAAGAATCCACTACATCTTCTAGGCTTTGGAGGCTGAAAAGAGAAGAAAGTCCCGAAGAAAAGCCTCCGTCTGATTTTAACCGCGGCTTCGCCTCTACGTGTGGCTTACCGCGGACCCCGGGCTTTTGTGAAATAAGATTTTCGTTTTATTAGTTTATGAAGAACTTTGGGGGAGGAGGAATAAATTCATGAAGTTAATAAAAAAATCAATTTCAAAAACACATGTGACAATATGAAGTAGCTCAAAACTTCATTACTTTTTTGTTTCAATAATCAAAGTAATTTTTCCAAGTTTCGAGAGTCAAAGTTCAATTTTTGATGAAACTTTGTCACTTATAGCGCTAGTTTGGTTCAGTACATATTTCTCTTGTATTTTCCTAAATTTAATTTTGTTTTTTGTATTTTTAATCAAAACAAGATCTTTTTCAAAGATCATTTATAGTAAAGATGAATTTGATGATAATCGGAAGCGATTGTTGTAATTGACTCGGTAATTGATTAGCTCAAAGTTTGACTTTATGCAGAGCTAAAGAATTCAAGTAGTTAAACTCTCTATGTGGTCAGCCAAGACTCTTATTTAAGTGTCTATTATAAAAAATGGAAAATAGGGTAATAATAATTGTATAATTCATCAATCATTAATGTAAGATCTTTTTTACATTTGATTTAAAAAAATTTTGTTACTTATTAGTCTAGTATTCGCAATGAGTTTAGTTGAAATCAAGACAATGTTTAACCAAATTCTTCTACCATAAAGTAAATGTTTTTTCAAAAAAATTTTTTTTTGAGAGATCATTTTAATTATTTCTACTTTTAATTAAATTTTTTGAGTTCTGTTCAAATATCTCTCAGGTTTCGAATAATGCATAATATGCTAAAATCTAATGTTTCAAGGTGTTTCAATGCAAATAGTCTAGTCAGACAGTCGCGCTAGGAGGACTCTCGTAAACTTTCACAATAAACCAGAATCTTGGTAGGCGAGGATTTATTCGAATTTAATAGTTATTTGAATGCTCAGTGACTAAAGTAAAATTAAGTTCTGCATCAAGAGAAAACGAGAGAAGTGGTGAAAACATCTCGAGCGACACTTCCTCGCGTATAAACTTATGTGAACGTTATAAATTTATTATTGACTTCAGTTGCGTTTTAGATTATCTAAAATTCAACTCGTACTAAAAAATAAAAGTAATATTTTTTTCTAACTACCTGCCTTTTTAGTACGCTCAACAACTCTAAAAATGACACCACTCCTGTACCTACTTAGCGAAGAAGCTTGCTAAATTTTACTCACAACTATGGTACTTGTTAAAAAAAGAGAGCTGCAACTGAGAGCTCTCGAAATAAAATTTTTTTTTTTTTAAGTTTCTCTCTAATGAGGCGAAACGGCGGTTGTTAAGGTAAAATTCCAGCAGCTACTGACGTCAAACGCATCTCGCGTCTCCTCCTTTGTAAGACCTTTCCACGACGGAAATTCGCGCTCTTTACGTCGCGCCCCGGGCGCTAAACTTCATTTCAAGGTGGGTGACGCTGCCTACATTTACGACGACGTCGCTCGTGTGGTTGAGCCCCTTTTTTTAAAGAAGCCCGGACAGCTGGCGATAAAACCCGGGTTTCTCAGTTGAGACAAGATTTTGAACTATTTCCCGAATTTAATTAAACTGTTGTCATGACTTATACATAAGTATTCTTTTGAGTTTTGTAATTAAAAGGGTTGTTGGAAAATTTTATCAATGAATTAGAAAGTTTATCACCCGTGTCTGTTGTAGGAGGTGAGGGGTTCATACTTAATGTAAACATCTCAAAACTTCTGATGGAACGTGTGCGAAACTCCTGTAATGGTGTAACTTAATATGTTGGCCGGGATTATTAAAATCACAAACTCCTTAAATGAGTTAGGCCCGCGGGCAAACGCGAAATGACGTTTTGCAACAATAAACGTTACGCACAAAGTTTTACCTTCCGCGCGAATGATTCATTGGAGTGGATTAATTGGTCTGGGCTTAATGAAGGTACAGAGCGCGGAAAAAAAATAAAATAAAATAAATCCGTGGGCAGAGATTAACAACACGTAAAGCCCGTATTTATAAATTCATGGTTCACGAAATTTCATTGTAAAGTAGCGCAGCCCCAAAGTTCTCTATCGGGTCGGTCCCCGGTGATTAATTTTACATAATGGGTGATCGGGGTGCCCATATGCGGCTCCCTTCTGCGGAACTACGATAACGAGGAGTTATCAGGCCTCGGGAGTCTGGCTCGACTGCAAAACTTTTACTGTTTTACTCGAAAAACTAAGCAATTTGTCCCAAGTCATTACCGAACACGCTAGACGACGAAAAAAATCAGGTCGTTGTGAGTACCAAGTTCAAAAAATTTTTCAGAAACTTGAGTTACCAGCAGGGGTTTGAAAAAAAAAGAAAAAAAAAAGAAGGATTTTACAAGTCCGAAAACAATGAAACTAAATAAGAAGTCTTGAAAGTTTTAAAAGAAAAATAGCCGAGTGCATGACAAGAAGAATGAATGAATGAATAAATAACGAGAACGGGAAGAAGAAGTGAAACGTTGCCGGGAAAATATACAAGAAATCTCGTTGCATTTGTAAAGGTGCCGGCTGACAGAAAAATTTATCGTTATAGCCTTGACTGGGTGACGTGGGCACAAACAAAAACTCTTTTTTAATTAAGATAGGCTTTAATGGTCCTACCTAAATAATTTTTCAACTTAAACTTTAAGATAATTAAATTTAAATGTTTTTATACTTCTAAGATCATTTTTGAACCATATTGAATGACTTCTTTTTGTGTGTATACGACGCTGTTTTGAATGTAAAATCTGAAAATTCAAAAGTGAACCATTTTTGACTTGGTAAAGCTCATTTTAAGAAAAATGAAAAGAAAAAAAAATTTTTTTTTTAATTACAAGAACTCGAATGAATTTAATAGCTTGTGCGAAAAAAGCCATTATGACATGTTTATGTTCGAGAGTGTCTGGTTGGAAAATATTTTTGTAAATAATGATAAAACCTAATATTATAAGATCATTAGTTTCCTGTAAATACTACGAAAATAAATATGCAATAGATTACTAATGATCCATCGCTTGTAAATAGAAAAATGTAATTTATTTCACAAAGTAAGCCAAGATTAATTGAACTAATTCAGATGTGATGAAAACGAAAAGTCAATAAAATTTTGATGTTTCATCATCATCATTTTGGAAAGCTAATCTAACATTCATGAAAAAGATGTAAAAGTTTGCTATAATTTAGTATAGGTTTGATATCAAATGTTTTATTATCAATAAATTACAATAAAAAGTTTTAATAATTTACTCAGTAATGATAATAACAACATAAAAATTTATAACTCAATTGAAAGCTCTCTACCGATGAAAGTTTCATTGGTTACCAATAATTCAGAGAGATTTCACATACCCAAGAGTCATAAAAAAATATTGAACATCATAAAAAAGTACAAACTCAAAGTTCCCTGAAATTTTTGACCCTATTTACACGGGTTAATTCGAGTTTCACTTTGCTGAACTTAATACTTTTGTAATTAAAGACTCTCTCTCAATTTGGAGATGCTCGAAAACACTTCTAAAACTTCGCTTGAAGTTCTGTTTTTCGAAAACCCTTTTTTTTTAAAAAAAACTTCGTGAGAACAATTCGCTTTACTTAAAAATATTCTTCCACTTTCGGTAATCGAATATCAACAAAGCCATAAATCTGATTCCACAAACTTTGAACTGAAAAGGGATTAATTTTTTTACATATTAACATATTTAGTTCAATTAGCTGCACGCATGCGCGGAGATGGAAGTAAGAACGCTTGGAGAAGCGCGCGTGCCACGAATCTGAGGGCTTTTCTCTAATTAAGGTTAACCGATTTTCAAGTGTCCCTTTTTATTGCAGCTCACAAACCCCACCTGGAGCAGTTACTCATAATAACTTCATATTAAAGTAGGCTGCAATGATAAAGTTCGTTTTAAACTTCAAGACTCCTCATTGGTAAATAAAACTCCGAGATCTTGTTGTTGAAATTAAAAATTGTGGCTACTTGGATATTTATCAAGAAAAATTGATCTAAACTTTTCGATTTTCAGCCGCGAGTGAACGCAAGTTATGAATTTTTTACTCTTCAACTAGTAATTTCACTTATTTCCATAAAATTTTTTGTTTATGTAGCGGGTGATTTTCACTTTTTATATTTATTTTATGATAAAAAAGCTAAGGTCGGTGAGCTGAAAAAGAAGTCAAACAATCAATACCAAGAATATACCGATAAATAACGATTATTATCTCAAACTGCTTGAGTCAATACAAGACAATTTATTTACTTAGAATCAGACCAAAATATATATAAAAAAACCATTTTCCATGATAAAATAAATATACATTGAATCTATTAAAAAATAATTTTAACGGTAGTTATTTGATTTGAGTGCTCATTTGATTACGCGGCCTTTTGAACTATTTTGTTTGTAATCATCGAGATTTTTAGTTGAAAAAAATATGCCTGCAAGCGCTTTAGATTGACTTGTTTTAGAGATTTCATTCTGTTGAAATTTTTTTTGTAAGCATAGATTTCCAACAAATCTTATAATATTTTCGAGTTGAGTGCAAAAATAATTAATCATTTCAATGAACCTTTGATTGAGCCAATAATTCACTCTATTCAAAAAATCTATAAAAATCTTTGAAAAAAAATGGAAATTCATTAAAATTTTATTTTTTTTTTTTTACAAATATAATGGGAGTAAATCTTCTAACTAGTGCAAGAGGTTATACTCGTTTTCGATTTTCTTCCACAAAAGCTCCTCCCGACCACTCCCTCAATTAGACAAAACTCAGAAAAAAATCTTTTGTGAAATATCCATTTAACCAAATTACAACAAAATCGGTTCATTTCCGTTTTCACTTCCCTATCGTTTTTTTCAAACCATTCCTTTGATTTACGATTGACGAGGAATTCCTTATCGAGCCTCTTTTACGGTAGTTTTTTCCTCATTGCTTTCAAAGGAGGCAAAAGAAGATTACCGCGTCAGCGTGAAGAAGAGAGAGAAAGGAAAAAAAATGTCTTCAGACAATGAGATTTATAAAAGGAAAGACTTTATCGCTTCGCACTGATCGAATCATCTCGATGCAATCTCGGCTTATATTGGTGGAAGCGCCGTTATTTTTCAAAAGTCTTTCCGTGTACGAGGAAATGCGGGGGTGAGCTAGGGATGTTTTCAAAAGAGGAAGCTATGAAATTTACTTTTGAGGGAGATCTGGAACTTTGGAAAATGCGAGTTCTATGTCAATTTTGACTGCTTGCATCTGCCACTACTTTTCGTAAAGGTTCACCGTTCAAGAAAATTTATTTTTATTTGAAAAAAAAGTTTTTTTTTACGTTTTTTAACGAACAGAACGTAATAATGATGAAAAAAAAAAATTATCTGATTCAATTTTTTGTAACTGCTTACTTATTGCTCCTATTATTTTAATAATACATACTTTAATTTTTTATCACTGCTAATACAACTTCAATATTTGTTTTTAATCAAACTTAAGCACTCAGTGTCAATTTTCAGGTAATGAAACGTGAATTTATTTTAAAAAATAATTTTATCACCTCGCACCAGACTAAAAATTAATAATTCAAAAGTACGGTTGTTCTTCCACGCGAAATAGTTTTGGCCAAGCGTCGATGTGCAACAGAGGAAATATGTGAGAAAATACGGGAGATTTTATGAATTTTTGAAGCTCCAATTACGACGGTGGTCAAACTTTTCGCGCGTGCATTGCGCACGTTCGTCGTGAACAATGGCCGCGTCAATGAGTATCAAACACGGTACGCAAAAAACCATGAAGCGAGAAATTTCGGACAAAAGTAAATTTAACCTTGGTCAAACCGATGTTGGACACGCGGGTTGAGCTTTTTTTCTTCCTGAATTCATATACACGCGTCTAACGGCGATCACGTTTGCATACTGACTTTTTTTTTGTCTCCTTTCTTTTCACGACGGATTTAAAAGTCAAATGCGATTCATTTTTTCTTTCAATTTGCAAAAAAATTTTACCGTTGACTCTGGTAAATTACCTTTTGCCTTTATATTGACGGCTGATTCAATTTCCACAAATTTTTCCAGATTGAAATGGCAATTGTTGAATATTTTTAGAACGCGAAAAATTTCTAGATTCATGAATTTTACTTGAAAAATTTGAAGATATAATTTTTACTTATTTAAAATTGAAAAGCTAGATTCCCAATTGAAGCAGTAGTATGAGTCTTGTTTCATCAGACACCACTGTATCTGAAACTTTCAGATGTCAACTTATAAAAATTTTGACAAAATGAATTAATTTTCTATCAGACCATCAAACGATGGTACTGATCTCGGTACTGATTCAAGTTTTTCTCTACACGTCAATCTCTTAAATACATTATTTGAAATTTGTCAGACACAATTTACAATAGACCAAGCGTCCGTTGACGTTCACGCGGTTTCGGTTATTTATCACATAAATTTGACGGTAATTTAACCCCAGGGACAGATTATTTTTGACTCGATAAGAAACGTCAGTTGACCACAGATTGCTATTAACGCTCTTCCTATGAACGTGGCCAACGCGTTGATGTTGAATTTCATTAAATTAATGCACTTCGGTGATCCAAGTTTTTCTAACTCGCAATGACAAGTCTGCACAAATCAATTTGGTCACAGAATTTCAGAGCTGACCTGAATTTTACAAAATTACGGGGTTCTTTTATTCAGAGTTTGAAAACATCCTCTGAACGAACCGTCATATTGGAAACGAACGTTTGTCCGTCAAATTCCAGGCAGCAGATTGATAATATTCGATGGTTCCGCAAGCGCGCGTACGTCAACGAAACATAGTTATCGGCTGTCTCGAAGCTTTAATCAGAAGCTGAATCTAATTGCGGCGATCCAACCGCATCTATTTTATCCTTGGTCCAAGCCATCTCCCTCCTTCTATTACCCATTTAGAAAAATAATATATTCTACCTTATAGATGGTCTCTTCAAAAAGCTCTGAATAATTAAAAAAACTATGTTGTCTATTTGAAGCAAAACATTCTCGAATTAATCATGGTTCTGTAACTCGACAAAGGTTAGCCGGTGGTGCGGGCTGTTTACAAACACTCAGAAATTACGCACGAGCGGTGGCAAAGTTTCTGGATTACGTTAGTTGGTTGGAGAGAGAGAGAGAAGGAGATGGAGATGCATAATCAGCCAGAAAGATAAACCAATGAAACGTGTATTTTCGTACGCAGCAAAGTCTAGGACGCCGACCGGCAAACACTGTAATCCCTCTTGGACACGGAATAACGCGACAAGTGGGTGCAGAGTACATTTAAATAAAACTTTCAGCGTTTGTGTTTCGCGCCTTTCATGTTTGCATAAGCCCTTACCGGCTGCTGCTTCTTTCAGTTTCACGGGCTTTGACGCTAGACTAAAGCACTAAGCTCGGCTGTAATTTAAGGGTTCAGGGAGCATATTTTTCCTGGAAATATTGGTGGTCTTTGAAGTTACTAAATTTCGGACTTTAAAACTAAAAATTTTTTATTTTCACTTGGAAAAATAAATATTTTTAAATCCTCACGGATACGCGTATTTAAAAAATCGTTTCAATGAAATTTTTTAGAAAATTTTAAATTTCGGATCGTATTTTCACTTGAAAAAATAAATCTTTTTTTTAAATCCTCACGTACGATATTAAACAATCGTTTCAATCATGTAATCCCTTTGCGTGAAAAAAAATTTTTTCAAGTCACGGTTCTACTGTTTTGATCGAAAATATTACAGAATAAATATTTTTTTCACCTAGATATTTCTAGACAACGAAGTTTGAGTTGAAATCGTCTCGGAAATCATTGTTAAAAATATTTTTTTGACTAACAGTTTTCTTTAGTACTTAATCTGTTTTTTTTTAGTAACTATTGAAGCAGGTTGATGAAGACAAGCATACAATTTTTTACTTTACAGTCCTTTCTTTCTCGAATTTGATGTTTATGCTAAATCCTGTACAGTAGAAATTGCGATACACTATATTCAAGATCAAGCAAATAATTAAAGTTCACTTGTTACAATTACTTATTTCTTACAAAAATGTAAAATTGTGTCGAAAAAAGGTTTCTTTAGAAGTATCATTTTTTTTTTAATGATGGCTGAAACTCAAATTAGGGTATATAAAAAAGTAATGTTATGTATTCTTCAAACAATGCGCTTCGCAAGTTTTGTTTTAGCCCCAAAAGCTTTTTTCCATGATTTAAAGGGAAAACACGTATTCCAAGGCTGCCTCACGTACAACAAAATTGGACCGGTACAATCGCAAACTGATTGAACCAGAGACGGATTGATTTCTTTTTGTTATCACTCGGCTATTGTGAATGACAACTTTATTGCAAATGCAGAACCGTATCCGGAAGGTTGGAGTAACAAAAGAAAATCATAGGGAATCAAATCGATAGGGGACTTTTTATTTACCCGGTAATCTCGGTACTTCCTTTTTTTTTGTGTAAAATGTAAAATATTAGATTTTTAAAAGCAGCGAAAAAAGTAATTTAAATCAGAATTAGCTCACGCTATCGCGATTTAAAAGGTTCGTTCTACGGTACAATTGGCTTAACCCGCAGAATGGAAGATAATAAATTTGAAAAGAAGCGAGAAAAGGGGCAAGTTAGAAAATTACAGCTGAAAAAGGTGCGTTAAAATATGGTTTACCCACTTGATCGCACCTTTTTTCATGCACTGGTTTTCCCAGACTTTTTTTTTTCGCGATCTCACTTGAGACAACGACTGAAGAAAAAAAAAACAGCCATAACCACAGAAAGCGCGTCAAGTGGAACGAGTCGCGCGACTGCATTACGTTTAAAAAAAGAAAAAAAAAAGTACTGCGAAAAGAAGAAAACGCGAATAAAAGAAAATATATCTCGCGCTCGGGGTACTTCGTTTCTTCCCCGGTGTGGTTTTCGCTATGCACACTCGTGCTCGTAATACGTAAAAACTCGGCGGGAGTTGACAAGTCATTCGAGACTGAGAAATTAATTGAAGCATAAATCTTTTCTTCTACTCGCGGGATATGTTTTTTTTTTCTTTCTTTCTTTTTTTACGTAATTCGAGGGTTTTGCGAATTTAAAACAAATGAATTTTGATTATTCTCGAGAATAATAGAATTCCAACTTTAAGACTCCAGATCATACGGTTATATTCAGAAAGAGCTGACAAATTTGTTCCTGTGACAAAAAATGTAACTTTCCGAAATTATTATTGAGAAAATTGAGTTCAAAGTTTTTGAGGTTAAGCACAGAGTTACATATGCTGCCCGAGCATAAGATCATCGAACTTTCAACTCTGTTTTTTCTATAATAAGTTCGGGAATGTATGTATAACTAAAATGGTTTCAAGTCTCAAAGTTGGATTTTGATTTGAATACATTGGTGAAGTGTTTTGACTCACGTAGTCATCCTTAAAACTTCTCTACGATTTTAATCTTACAAACTTGTAAATAAAGAAAAAAAAAATAGTGGCCTTGTAGAAGTTTGGGAGAAATCTGAGAAAAGTGAAGAGTCTTATAATTACAGGAGGCCGCTAATGGAACAGTGCATTATCTATGTTGAGCCAGAAGTGCTTACCCGGTAGTCCCCAACCAAGTCCAACAAAACCTCGAAGTTTGCTTTCTCTTGGGTATCAGCGACTATACATTTTTAAACAACACTATGTGTCATCATTAATATTAATTGAAACCACGATTATTTAAATAAACAATGGTTTCTGAAGTTGATTGTTTGATTTAAATTTTCATAAACAACGATTGCGTCGCTAAAAAGTTGGCTTAGGGCGAAGAAAAACAAGTTTAAAAAGCAGGAGGCAAAGAAGCGCAGTTGAAAAATTTACGAGCAGCCAGCCCCTCGAAACAATTTAAAATTGAAATCTCAAAGTTTAACGAGCCAAATTAGCAAGGAAAAGAGAGAATTAACTCATAATCACGCGTAAAATTACTCATTCCGAATTTTTATTTTCCACCAACCTCCTCTGCGATTGTGTATTTGTACAGCTGTTCCAGGTGACCACGCGCAATTGTTCCCTCCACTTACATCACTTTATTTACCGCGCGATGAACTCGAATTTTTTTCCCCGGCTTCCTACAGCTGACTTTTTCTAGTTTCACGGTCCCTGACCTTTACCCCGGGTAAACCTCCCCTCTGGCTAATTGAGTTGGCCGGACCCGAGCGCAGGCAAATTATTGCCGTCGTCGTACAAGTTCTTCTCTCTCGCTGTCTCCCCCCCCCCCCCCGCTTTATTTAAAATGACCTGGTTCTCGCGCCTTTAGCAATATCAAAACGCCGATAAAAAAAAAGCGTCTCTTTTATTTTTCAAAACACCTTTCTTGTTTCTTCCACCATGCGTTGGTTGAATTAATTTTTTTCTTTTGTCTTTTTTCTCTCTCGCGGACGTTTGTTAGGTGTGTAATTTCTGCCCCGTTTAGATGAAAAAGGTGATACGGAAATGCAATTTGTGCAGTGCGCTCGAGTGAGGAATAAAAAAAAAAAAAATATGCTCGGGTAGGTGGTGGTGTGAAGTTAATATTTCAATTAACGTCGCGGCAAGATTTTATAGCCAAACCAAAACACTTTTTCCACGGTGCAGGGGGCAATTAAATTTTTCAGCTCAATTTGTGATTTTCAAGTTACCTGCGCGAACAAAGGTAGCTTCTTTTTATGCTTTCTTACGCTTGTTTAAGTTTGTATCGATGACATGAATAAAAAGTAACCTAATAATTTTTTATAAAAATTTTATAAAGTCTTTACAAAAAATTTTTAGTTTTAATAATAATAATTATTATTATTATACGGCTCGTAGATATAGTTTACTCTCTTAATTACACTCTTCTAAACATGGCTTGAAAATTTAAGTTTATAATATTTAGAAACTTCAAACTAATTGTCATTAGTTTACAAGCTAGAATTACAAGTATCTTCTACATTAAATTACTTCTTGGATTTATTTAAAAATAAAAATAAAAATTCATAGACTTCTTTTATCTTTTTATTCTTTAATTAAATTTAACTTTGTGTCAACTATTTTAAATAAAACTAAACTTTTTCTCTCAGAGATTTCTATTTTTTTTTTTCAAACAGATTAAACAGTTTTATCCGAATTTACAAATAAATAAATTCTGATTCATCCATAAAGCGATACGACCAATAAAAATTCACGTCACTATACTTTGATACTATGTACATGTTCCCCGACCGAAATAAAATAAGCTTTGAAAAAAAGGATAAAAAATTTATTCTCCAACCCTTTGCGACGTAACCTACCTTTTTACAGCTTCCAAACTCGCTTGCTCTTTTTTGTTTTTCCATGTGTTTTTTTTTTTCTTTCCCGCACTGTAATGAAGAATGAAAGCTGAAAGATCACCGCACGAAACTGGGTAAAAAGATGCTCGCTCGTAAAAACTTTTGCATGCAAGGGAAGCGATAAAATTCACTGCGAGGTTTTCTCTCGATAATCTGGGTTTTTTTTTTGGATACTCTGGAGAAACATGAAAAAAACGCGCGGTGAAAAAGTTTGAGTGAAAACAGCCGGATGACAGTGCCCGATTGGGTCATAAATTGTCAAACGGTCCTCTGATGAAAGTTTAATGACTTGGAAGACGAGCGCGGTGGAAAAGTGTCGGGTTTGTTATTTTGCTGCTTTTTTACTCGGCTAGTTTGTCATCATTACGCTAATTCAAGACTTTAGACCGTTTGACTAATGGATGAAAAAATAAAAGTTACTTTATGCTGGAAAAAGGATGTATGTTAAATCATTTTTATGAATATTAAAAATACACTTTTTTAGAGAAATGAAAACCTGGTAATAATTTGTTTAATCCCGATTGTAAAGAGTTATGAGACGTCATAAAAAATTGTATTGCATCAGCTTTTTTTATTCTCCGAGGCTATGAGTGTTGGACGAAAGCTCGAGTTCATTTAAATTTACATTTTATTCTTTACCCAGTTATAATTTACTTTTATACTCCAGAGTTTCAAATTTGTTTTAAAATTATCATCATTTTTTTTTTCTTTAGTGTGTATGAAAAAGAGATATTCAACTTTTCCTTACTCATATATGGTACGAAAAGATAAATTGAAAGAGAAATAAAAGTTTAATGCGGTCGGGAAAATTAAAGTATTATTTTCCTACCACTCATTTATGACGAACCATGCTGGTGTAAAGATTTAAGAGCTATTAAATTAATTGGACAAAAAGGACTCTTTGTGCTCATTACGGTAAATGAGAAGACGTACCAGCTTGATTAATCTTTTTATATGACTAGAAAAGCTCGACTAAATTGGTGAGAAATTTCTAGGTAAATCTGCTGAATGGCTTCTCTTAAATTGTTAAATATGATTAAATCTCGGCGAAACTTTAACAAAATTTATTCAAAGTAATTAAAATTTTCCGTGTAACTGTTTGTTTATAATCATCCTTTTGAACTATTTTACCAGTAGACTGTCAGAGTAAATTTAATTTAAAAAAAAAAGGTTTTAAATTTATAATATTAAGTATTAAAATCAATAAAAAATAATGAATTGTGATTTTGATACTCAATGTTAAGTGACCGTCTCAAATAAGTCATTTACAGAGGGCAAAAAATTTTAATTAAACAAAGTTAAGTGCTTGACTAGTCGACTTGGAATGTCAAAATAGATTCACGCCAAAATATTCCTTCTAGATCCAATCTCTCAGGGAAAAAGGAAGTAGAATATTGGAGCAAACTCCGGGAAAAGGGTGGCGAAAAGTTTTTCTCGCTTTCATCTTGGTTGATATCCGAGACCCACCGCAGGTCTCCGAGATTACGGTGCAATACGAGAGAAATCGAAGGGATTTCAAATATCCTCGGCGGCGGGGGGAGGCCCCCTGATCTAAACGAAAAAAGTTTTTATCGCAAAATAGAAATCGCCGAGCGATTTTGCATTCTACCTCGTAATGGCTCGCCTCGGACGGTTCTCTTGAACTTTTCTCCTACACGGCTTGGACCGGCGATAAATTTTATGGCCCAAAGTTGCAGCTTCGTCTGATGATACCGGTATAAATACAGCCCAGTAGAGTCGTTCGCGCGCACCTTTTTTTATGTTTTATAATCTAATAAGATTTTATCCGAGATATTTTGTTTTTCCCACTTTTTTTTTTACTTTACTTTTACGACGATGAACTGGAGTTTCCTCAATAAATTTTTTTTTTTTTTATTTTGAGGAAATAAAAAATTTTGCTTGACGTGACAGTTGTAGGATGAAATTTTTACAAGTACGACACGTATTGAGCTCTGATGCAATATTTTTATCATTTCACAAAAGCTTGATGCTGTGATAAATCTAATTAAGAAAAAATTGAACTTTATTTGGATTCAGTTTGCATTTAATTTTTGCTTTGTTTAATATCAAAAATGACTGGTTGGTACTGTATTTATTCATTAAATTCGTGAAACATTACTACTTTATACTGATAAACAGTAGAAAAATAATAAAAAACTTTCCAAACAAACTTGAAATTTTTGCGAAACAATAAAAATTATTTATTAATTTTCTAGGGTTTTCATTAGCCCTTCAAATATCAAGTATTTAACAAAAAATTGATCACTTTTAATCTTGAAATTTGTCATTAAATTATTTAAAAAAAAAAAAAAAAAAAAAACTGAAAACTTATGAATTGCTATCGTCCGCAATTTGTAAACTAATTGAAGACTTAAGATAATTTAATAATATAAGCTGAACTAATAACATAAAGTATAAATTATTATATAGCTAAGGCGTAATAATCAACTATTTTAATAGATCAGAGTGAGTTATGGTTTCAAAATTTTTTTATAGTCTGATAAATTTTCAGTATCAATAAAATAACAAATGAACTTTTTATATGCTATTTTGTCATTAAAATGTTTTCAAATAAAACTTTTTTATCATATCTATCGTATGTTGTAACATGTATGAATTTTTTTTTGTTTCAGGTAAATAAATGACCTCTCTTATTTCTCAACATTTTCCGATATCCAGTAGGCGTAAGTTACTAAAAC
This sequence comes from Encarsia formosa, assembly GCA_038277355.1. Classification (NCBI taxonomy): domain Eukaryota; kingdom Metazoa; phylum Arthropoda; class Insecta; order Hymenoptera; family Aphelinidae; genus Encarsia; species Encarsia formosa. Next base: position 3,985,166 of record CM076187.1, read on the forward strand.
CGCACAATTTCAGGTCCATAAAACTCATAAGTAACCGTTCGTATCTAAGGTACAAATACCCAATACGCGTAACCTAACTGTATCATTCAGGCTGCATAATAAAATTCAAAATAGATTCAATGAGCCAAGCCAAAACGAAAGCGAAAGTTCCCACTTAAGCATCTCGTTTGACCCCTTCAGCAGTAAAGCTCGCCTGGCAGCAGCTTTTCTCCTCGGCGGAGAGCCTGCGATTTACGGTCTTGCATCGATAGCCCGGCCCCTCCTATATTAATTGCGATATTTATCGGCTTCCATTAATCACTCGGCGAGTTTTATTACGAGACTCTTCTTTTCAGCTCCGACTTTAAATGCTCGCGCCCTGGCACGGCCGCGAGGGAAATCCCCGAGATAATCTCTGCGTGAGGAAATTAATTAAGAGCACTGGGGATCTTGGTATTTACTTTACGATCGCCATTGATGCCGGGATCTTTCACTAACGTTTAATTGAATTTTTTTTCTCTTGTACAGTCGCTATATGATCTTAGGATGTTTATTAGCAAATATATGATCTTTATATTATTCAAAGAGAGTCGATAATTTGAGCGTAAAATCATCATTCGGAGTAAATGATGTAAGTAGTATATTTACAGTTGTGATTTCCACGGTAAATTAATTCAGACGTATAGTTTTGTCGATAAAACTATTGAATAAAACAATTTCCCTCTTTATTCAATCGATTAGTAAAGTTATTTAGATAAAATATTCCGATTCCGTACGTCGGGATAAATTTAATTAGAGTTCTCAGCGTGCTTAACCGTGAAAATTTAACTTGCAAAAATGTACCACAAAAATTTCTTCCTCGAAAAGACGGTGATATAAATTCTTATAACGTAATTATAATTTAATGAGAAGAAAATTGCAACATTCTTTTGCTTTCAAGCTCGCGGCATGTTTTTAGCGGCGCTCAAAAAAAAAAAAAAAAAAAAAATTCTGCCGTAATATTTTTAAACTAAAAAATCCATCGCAGTGATGACGTTTTATAAATTTTGTTTTCGTCAACCGCGAGACAGCGTTTGTGATGGGACCGTTTAATCTGAACCCAGCGATTTGCGGTCATGACGCTCGGCACGCCACAGCGCGGGGAGCTTAATCAAGCAATCGTGGGAACAGCGAGAAATCACGTAATTGAAAAGTTGTTTTACTACTTTTTTCTACCCTTTCGTTTGGATCTCTTGAAGTGAGTGAAATGAGTGATCGAATACTTAGTTAAAAAAATTGTAATAGTTCGTTGTAATTAATCAAAACAATTTTGTTAGTAAAACAATATTTTTTGTTAAATAATAGTTTAGTCCTTAAGTTCATAAAAAATTCATAAAGTTTCATAAAAAAAATTTTTAATAAGTTTCATGCCAAGTCTGAAGAAATTATAGCTTACTAGTTACTGGAGTCAAAGTTCTATCGTTAGCTTTTTTCCGTCATAGTGATTTTAAAAAACCATTAGAAGAGCATAGTTTTGAATTTGATTTTTAATTTTTCAACTTCACATCTTCAAATTCGAAGCTTGTAGTTAGATAAAAAACTTTTTAATTCATCCAAAATATCTTCAAAAGCTCTTAATTAGATGAGAAATTTTGTAATTCGACCAAAATAATTTCACAAGCTCTTTTTATGACTGATTGGACCATTGACAAAATTAAAAACATCAAAAGTTTCATTGACAACAGTTAAAAAAAAAAACCTCAAAAAAAGTAAGTCAAAGCGAAGCAGTAATTTTCTTAGACGCGGGGTACAAGCCGTTCGAAAAGCTCGAGAATTTCAGTACGTTTGTTCGTCCCGCAGCCCGAGTAGATCGAATTACGCTCGTAAAATCGAAGGAATGAAAAGGGGTAGAAGAGTTCCGGTCGAGTGGGCTGAGAGAAACAGAAAAGGCGACTTGACAAAGCCAAGGTAGATACCGAGCGAGCGAGCGAGAAAGAAGAAGAAAAGGGAGGAAAAATCGTCTCAAGACTAGAAAATAAAATAAATCGAGGGAGAATTGCGCACGACTCGTGGGGTATTTATCGCTCGAGAAAATCGTCGCGTTCGCATTTCGTCTTATATTCCGGGAATCTTTCTCCGCCTACACTTTACTTCTATTTGGAGACCCGAAACGTATGCGGATTCCTCGGGGGAGAGTGGGTGCGAGAAAATTTTCATTTTTTATGTTGAGGAACGGCCGGGCTTTATTTTATGCATGAAATTTTTTCGAGATTGCACTGCGGGAGAGCCTAAGAAGACTCCTCTCGCTAAATTCCAATTTTTTAAAGTGAATCTTTGAGCGTAAAAAATTGGGTTTAATCCAGTAGCACAGCTGGGCTAAATTGTGGCCCTGTGGGCTCTCCTCTTTCACTCCATTGATTTTTCACTCGGCTTTCTTTTGAGCTGTAGCTGCGTCAGCGTTAAATCTGCTTCGGCCGAGAAGAGGTTGACGCGAAAAATATCCAACGATACCTCAAGTGTTATTCCAAAATTACTCCGAACACGTGGACTCGACATGGGTGAATTTTCCCTCATCTATACTCCGAGTGGGCATTTTTACTGAAATATTTTTTATGAAAAATCTATGGATTTCACGGTTCATTGGATAAATAACTTTCGTAACTTTCAAATCACCACAGAAGAAAAATTTAGGAATAGTAAACTTTGAAGTCGAATTTTGATTAATTTTCTCAAATTCAATGTCCCATCTTAAATAAAGTTATCTGTCTCAACCAAGAATACTAAAATAACTTCATAATAAAATTGCAAAATAAACATATAATTTTTTAAATGTTAAAAAATAAAAAACTGTGGGATATCAAGCATTTTTATAACATACTTTAGAATAATCTCATTAAAATATGCTATTATAATATTACAGTATTAATTATAAAATTTTCATCCTTCCCCTTTATTTGTAGATTTATATTTCAATGAGTGTACCTTTTATCATTATTTTGACGAAGAAATTGATTAACTGTTCAAGGCTGAATTTAACTTGCGAATTTTAAAGCACATTTAAATATAAACAAAATTCCAAACGTATACGAGATTTAGATTAAAAACAAAAAACTCTAAATATTTAATTTTATAATTCTTGATAAGCAGATTTCTCAGTGAGAAATAAGTCCAATACACGTAGATGTATTTAATTAATGCAACTCTTTAATCCACTTATCTTTACCCAACTTAAAAAATATTCTTATGTGGCGTTATTTAATACTCTTGATACAATATAATACTTTCAGTGTTTTCGTGGTTCAGAACTTAGTGGATTAACATCATCATATTTTCTTACTTTCACCGGCGGTGTGCTTCCTCGCATAATCCTTCAATTTAAAAGCTACTCCCTTATTAAAATTTTCAAGTTTGAAAATAAAAAGCAAATCCTTATTAGATTCCGGCTCTCGGCTTTTACTTTTCATCTTCTTATACTCTCCTCCCCGAGCCCGAGTCCTTTATAAATTACCTTATCAAATATACCATGACAAACTTCAAACAGGATAAAAAATTTTTTAATTTTTTACAATCCTAGTTTACAACGAAGATTAATATTAAAAGAGATTAAAAAAAAAAAACAAGCAAGGAAGGGGGGGAAAAAATTTACTCGAAAAAATCCTTCCGCTACCAAACACAATAATTACACAACAATCTTGACAAAAGAAGAAGAAAAAAAAATTTAATTAAAAGCTCGTTTGACGTACAGCGATATTCGGTACCGAAGATGGTCATAACTTCGAGCTCCCGTTTCAGTGTAATTTTCACCTTTCGCGTCATTTACACTTCCTCTTTTTTTTTTCCTCCCGGCCTCATTAAGCCAACGCCTCCTCCGGTCCTTATTCCGTCAAAAGAGTTTTAACTGCGTTTACGGGAGCCCTTCTGTAACCTGGAGGGGCAATATCGAGCTCCCGAAGCGTTTAATTAAAAGATGCTTCATTCCTCTTTTTTTTTTTTTTTTAATCTGTGTCGTGCGTGCGGGAACGGGCCAGTAGACATCCGTCCCGGAAAACTTTCGTCGCCCAGTCATTATCAGTTTTCAAAGAAAGTAATTTTGCTCGGAGGCTAAAAGTCTAAAGTTAAGAAAGCGCCGGGGTAGAGCCATTTGCTCGGAATAATTAACTTCCTTTGATCGAGTCAAGTGCTGACGGCTCGCCACCTGGGACGGCCGTGCGCATGTGTGACTTCACTACTGACGACACTCGTTCACTCGTCATAATAATTCCTGGCTCAATTTTAAACATGCGATATTTTTTCCGTGTTCTACATTTTTTTAAGAGTCGCTTGAATCTAGCTGGTTATACGAAGCTTTCAGCCATATTCATTAATTTTTTTTTATCTTGTAGCGTAACTTCAAAGTTAAATATCACCGAGTATACAGTGATTCAAACTAATGATTCGTGCGAGTAATGTTACAAGCTCAACGAAAAAAAAATTAGTTTGAAAAAAAAAAAAAAAAAAAAAACAATTTTTTTGGTTTCAAAAATCATCTGGCTAACTTAAATATTTTAATTTCAATTTTAATACGAGAACTTGTAAAATTTCTTATACACTTTGAAACATCCAAAATTAAAAGCGTGGGCGTAAAATTTAAACTTTTTTTTTTCAATTTTCACATGAAATCTGTAAATTTAACCTATGTAGCTTTTTGCTCGTTACGTCCATGCTTTTAATTTGGGCCATTAAATTTTACAAGTTCTTATTTCATATAATTGAAACGAAAATATTTAAGTTAAATGAGAAAATTATTTTTTAATTCTTAGTTGATTTACAGACTTTTTAGTTTTACTTGACTAAAAAGAGAAATTTAAATTGAAATAGTCGACCAATTACGAAAAAATTGACAATTTTATTTATTAAAACTTAAATCCGTTAAACGATGTACTCTTGAAAAAATACTTGAAATTTTGATTGCTATCTCAAATTTTTGTAAAGATGTTCAAAACAAAGATAGAAGGTTTATTTTTTCTCTCTCTTTCTTTTAAAGTTACAACACGAGCGCTAAGTACAAATTTCTACACGGAGGGAAAAATTATGGTTTTTTCTCATGTAAGGATCATGAGAAAATCTAACTAAAAGAATCAATGTAAAATAACAAATGCTCAATAGTAAAATACCACGAAGTGACTGTGTGGTTAAAAACCATGAGTCGTATGACAAAAACTCATGCGAGCTATGGTTTTTCGTGTTTAGGCTCCGCCCACTTTGTGATTTTATTGGCTCAAAACCATGAGCATAAAGCGTTTTACCATGTTAACTTCTCATGGTTTCTTACAAATACTGAATGGTATTTTCTCATAGGCCGATAATTAGAATTTTCAAAGTATATATACCATGAGAAAAAACCATAATTTTTCCCTCCGTGTAGATGTGCAAAATTAAGAGTCTAAGAAAAAATTTGTTTACTAACTCTAAAATTGCATTGTCATCAACGATTGATATCTGTACCAAGATTCAGCTTTCTAACTTGATTCGAATAGGTTCAAAAACGAGCCTGAGCAACTTAAATAAAAGCATATAATTTAATTTTTTAAGGTTTAGTTTTATCGCTGTGATGGTAAATTGCACGTAAAATACATATGAGAATGTGAATAATAGGTGTAAACTTTACCTGTAATTTACGAGTATACATTTTTAACCACCAGAGTTCCGTGACAATGAAGTAACATCGCACCGCTTGCTTATGATTATTTTTATGTACGTCGTTGAAAATTACAAATGACTAGACTAGTTTTATGTTGTTACTGAAAACTGGTATTAATGAAATGGGACTGGACTTTTATTTTCATGAAAATCAAGGCCACAGTCTTGAATATATTTACACAGTTTGCAAGGTCAGGTTTAATAATTGATTTGTTGTTTTAGGAATGTTATTTAGTTTCAAACAGCATGACTATTATAGCACACAAAATATTACAATTTTATGATAATCACAAACTTTTTTTCTTACAAACATTCGATTTTTATAACTACATAACTCTAAAACTGTTAGAACCAATTCCAATTAAAATAAAAGATTTTTTATCTTGAAAAGTAAAGAAAACTTGCATGCTCAAAACCAGAAGTTAATTAAAAGTAAATACGTGTGCAGCAGTATTTGTTTATCTCCAATACATATTCATTAAACTTATATTTAATAAACGTCGTTTGAATTCATACTGCCGAATACAAAAAGTAATAATTAGGTGAGCGCGAGAGAGTTGAGCATACATTCATACCGAAATAACATTGATACATCATACATCATATTATTATAATTTTGTTTACTTTAGGCCTTCGAGTTATAACATTTACGCATTCATGGTGAAATTAACAACATCGCAACCATATCCCTTTGTTTTTTCATATTTTATGGTAAAAGCTTTTAGTTATAACGCATCATTTTATAAATGACGCATCACCCAACAACGCATGTACATTAAAATTTTCCCAACTTTTATTCTCTTGACAATTTTAAAAATTTTATGTTGTAATGGTATTTCTGAGGGTGATGGATGCGCTGGAAATACGTACAAATGACAAATGAAATTTTAACTTTTCTATTTTACGTAATAACAAATTAATTTTTTTAAATCAATCACCGGCAAAGTTGATAAAGAAACCAATTATTTATTGTTGAATAACTCTGGCTTCTGCTCCGATTGCTTGAGTAACCAAATATTATTATAAAAAACGCTTTATTACCAGTATGCTTCTAATAACAGTATAGGTTATGGTTCTTAGTTTGGGAATCTAAACATACTTCGTAAATTTTGCATGTTTCGCCCTCGAAATCCTTTAACGTCTCCCAGCAGTGTTTAGTGCTCTTCTGTAAGTATACAAAATTGCACGTATAGATATACATCCACGCACCCACACACAGCTGGCAAAGGTTGGAAGAGAAATCTGGTCTGCTTCCCGCAGCCGGAAATTACCGCTTGCGGGCGTCGTGCCGGAAATTCGCGAACGAACCTCCATAATAGTAATAAGCTGGTCATGCCCGAGCCTTCCGTTATATCTCTTACCCGCGAAGATTTTGGTTTCCTGCCTGGAGTCAGCCCTCGTGAGTGCGCAGTCTGATGTATGCTTGTTTGAGTTCACGCTTGAGGGGAAAAAGGATAATTCATGGCTTTTGATTGTTTGTTCTTATGTTTTTATCTCTTTTTTAATTTTGATAAACAATTTTGGAGTCTACGTAATTCTGTATTCTCTCGTAAAATAGTTTACTCGGAAATCTGCTGACAATCAGCATGCAGAGCCGAGCTCATCCGCTGGAGGCGAATAGACTTTTTAGTTCCCAGTTTGGAGGGAGGAAATGGCCGTAAGGGGGGAAGGAGAGATCGTCCGACCCTGCGTGTAAATATTTTGCCTCAGGTGAATCGTGCATGTCAGCCGTCGTAAAACGAGCTGCCGCACCGACGCGACTTTTACAGCGGTGCATTCAGGAAGCTCGTATGTCGTGCGAAGCAAGCTTAACCACGGTCAGATTTCACCTTTTCCCTCAAAGTGCCCTCCACCCAACTCCCTTTTTTTCTTCTTCCTCTTCTTTTTTTAGATACTGACAGGAATATCCAGGTTATATGTAGAACTTACTCTTCGTGATGACCGAATGCTTTACGACTCGTTTCCACAAGTCTCGCATGTTCAGAAAAGTACGTTATTAAAGAAAAAAATTTGAAAAAGCTACCATTAATAATTTATCAATCTTTAAATCTTAAAGAAGCATAAACTTTCGGTAAAAAAAATATTATTGATTATTCATGGACCTGGTGTTTTTTACAACCAGCTATAAATGCTTCGCTTTTTCGCTCGGGCAAAAAAAAAAAAAAAAAAAAAAAAAAATGTGCCGGGAGATTTAGTTTGACCTATAAAACCCTTCATCACGCGTCTATTAATTAAAAGTGGCACAGCAGGAATATGATAGGTTGTCGATTAAACGAGTCTGAAAAAAGGAAAAAAAAAAAATTTATCCCAAACTTTCTCGTAAATAAAGTACATCCGATATTCGTTTAAGTCATTTTCAGGTAAAATTATGAATTTTCGAAAGTTACTGGCTGTTTATCTCTTTTCAGTCTAGAATAATAAATAGTCGAGCTATTTTCAAATATTTTTTTTATTTTGACAAAAGCTGTTTCGCTTGCTTTCTGCTAAAATTTGATAAAATATAAAATACACGCATTTGCGGTTCATGTTTCAATTGAAAAATGTTTTCTCTTTCCAAACTAAATTTTTCAAATTTAAAGAACATATCAATAATATAATTTAACTCTATAAAGACACGGTCACAACCGTATAAAAAAATAGGTGATTTATAAATGTTTTTATGTTACTTTGGATACAAATTATGAGTCAGCTGAATCGCCCCCAAAGTACGAAATACATGAAATGTAAATGCCTTCCATGAATTAAAATACTAAGGAAGAAGTTTATCGCAAAACTGTTTGTTCGAAAAATTTATTCTGTTCTAATTAAAAATAAAGCATACATCTAACTCGAATCACCGCTGAAAACTTGAAAAAAAAAGTGTTGCAGCAAAAGACCTTTTTTTCACAGGACCCAGTACACGTAAATGTCAGCTTTAGGTGGCCTTTACGAACGACCAGTCTTACACAATAAAAATTGGGGAAATAATAAATATATTTAAAAAAGTATTTCCAACAGTATTAATTTAAATCAAGAATTTATTCAAGAAAATATTCCACTTATTAAAATTTTAACGCTTTCGTATCACAATATGCTATGCAAAGTCTTTGAAAGCTTTGATCAACGAGAAAGTGTGCTCTAGTGGCCCACGGCACTGCAATATGACGAACTTTGTCTTAAAAAAAAAAAAAAAGAAAGAAAATATTAACGCTAGCAAATGAGAAAACTTTAGTCGGAATAAATTAATGAATGACTGAATGAATTTTTAATTTAAAAAAGAAGTCTCATCTCTTTTTTTTTTCTCGCAATTTTTATCTGTAAAAACTGCACGCGCAAAAGAATGAATGACGTTTATTAAAAAATTATAGCTACGCTTGGACAAGGACGAGTGCACGAGTCATATTTGTCTCGCGACGAGAGGTCATTCCATTACACGCAAAATGACAAATATTCGTTTGTATTGTGCAAACAAATTTCATAAACCGAGCGAAGGAAGCGAGCTCGTATTGTTAATCGAGTTTTCAATGAAATTACAAAATTTTCGAGTACAATGAGCCGTGTTGAAAACGAATATTAAATGAGAGCTAGTCGCTAAACTGTTTTCTTTTTTGTTGTAAATAAGCCACTGAGGCCGCACATTTGAGTTCAAAGCATCCACGGTGCGCACGGCTTCCCTCAAATTAAACACCCAAACGCACAGCGTGAAAATCAAAGACCACCGAAGCATCAAAACTGATTAAAAGACAATGCAAACTCGCGCCGTTGGAATTAAAGTGATTCGAGCAATTCCAAGTGCTTTAGCGCTCTCGTTATAAAGCGTCGCGACGTCTGAATTACGCGAGGCGCGCACTTTGAATTCGAGCCAATTACAACTCGCACGCGCGTTCTTTGGGCCGGCAAAGTAAATATTCGCTCGTCAGACAAAATGGGAATTGAGTGGGTCGGGCGTGTAAGCAGCTGCTGCTCACCTAACCTACGTTAAACTAGTCGCGTTAATTTTACGCTGCTTGAGTTGTGTTGCCCGGCCAGTTCGAGCGTTGATAATCGAATCGAGGCACGCGTGATTCGACCCCCACGAGCGTAATTAAACACGCCAAATCGGTACACTTGGCTTACTGACCGCTCTGCATTATGCAACTGCCTAATTTTCACTTATTTTTGAGCTTAGGTTATACGCTTTCATTTTTTTCTTCTATAAATAATTATTATCATTTTTTAATTTTTACTTTTGAATTGTTTGAGTTAGTTAATTCAAGACAATATTTAAAAATTAGTTTAATTTATTAGCTGGTTGTAACAAACCTTTTATCGGTTTTAATATAAAAAAAAAGACTATTAAATTTAAACACTATAGAACTATGCGAACAAAAAAAAAGTATTGCTTCGCGCTTCTCATTTAAAAAATTTCTTACCGCATGCAGACAAAACGAAAAAATTTCAAAGAAATTTCGAGAAAACTACTCTTGAAAATTTAAAGTCTTCCTTGCTTCAATGTAATCAAGGCTCCTTATTTTTCCGGGTTCTCTCTTGGTATCCTCAAGGGTATATCGGTCCGTACCCGTGAGAACAATACTACTTAGCTCAGACTTGGCGTACAGCTGACTACGGCTGGACTGCAGCTTTTTTATCGAGGGGATTCTTCCGGAAATAAGATAGGACAGGACCAAATGGAATACGGATTTAGATTCATCACGTAAAATTAAAATAAAAATAAAATTTATAACGTTTTTTATAACATGCGGTAAAAACGAGGGTAAAAATATTTTAGAAAATTAAGCTTTCTCACAACAACAATGTTTAATTGATTTCACTATAAAGCTGTTTTAGTTTTCACTTATGGTTTTATAACTAAAATAACATAGTAAATAAAATAAAACACATTCATTTATCTTGACTTTTATCTTTTTTTTTTTTTACATCTGACTTTATTTAACTTCTCAATGACATACCACTTTATCTAACTTTGTAAAAAGTTTCGGGTCAAACTAAAAAAAAAAACCAAACAAAAAAAAAAGAATAAAAACGAAAATACACTCAAAGATCTAAATAAACAGTGCGTAAGTAGTAAAGTTTTTATTGTGTTTGAGTGAAGTCGTTTTAGCAGAGCTGATGCTGCGAAAGACTTTTTACTGTTTGAATATTCTTAACGAGATTCTTAACGAAGCTGAAGCTTCCATAAACAAGCAATTTTCGGATCAAGATCAGATTAAACGCAGTTAAACCTTGATAAAATTCCTTTGTTCAATAAAACCATGCTTTGCATCGAAAAAACTTTTGTAACAAGGTTATTTGATAACCAACATTGCAACGATTACTCTCTACAAAAAAAAAAATAATAATTTTCGCAGTTACTGCTCGTAATTGAGTATGGATCGAAGATTACTCAAAAAGTAAAAAGTGGTAATAAATAGGTAAAAAAATTGAAAACCACGATAGGGATTTTCAGCAAGTCATCACTTGAAACACCCCCCGACTAATTACAAGTCTCCTACTTCATTAAACTAAACAAGCCCGGGCGTCTCGAGCCGATCTTCCATAAAGCAAGCCATTTAAAATCCAAGCGCACTCGCACGCTCCCAAAGTAAAGGTATACACAAAAGGGCAAGTAAGTCTATATACATGTACATAGACTGCAGCATTGTCTTACAGGGGCACAATCGAGCCATGGAGTAGATTAGCGAGTTTCCATCATCACGTGCGAGCGGCGTCTATTTTGGCTCCTCAGTTACCCAACAAGGAATTTACAGGAGGGAGCCTGGGAGCGTTAGCCTTTATCAGTTTGCATTAATATCCAATATTCATGAAAGAGCACGTGCCATGTCTCTCTCTCTCTCTCTCTCTCTGGCTCTTGATCTCTGCACTGCCTGTAAGACCTTTGACCCATGTATCATCAACACGCTCGGCTCTTTGCATTAATTTTACTAATTGCCGTATTAATTCTGCGGTGTGCCGTATACAACTTAACGCTTTAGTTTAATTCGCATAACATGTTTGACGTGCAAACTAAATTAGTCGTTTTTTTTTATTGTTTACGAATTAAGTTATTCGGTAACAAAAAAATGTTTGAAAATTTTAAGAATCTACGAGTGTGGTTGGCAAGAGTGTAAGTGTGAGCTTTTTGAGCTTATTCTGTCTACTAATTGCGAGTTCCGCTTAGAGCACGCTTGAAAAAAATCTAAAACTTAAGAAAGCCAATTAGTTTCAGAACTGTGCTTGGAAATAAGTCTTAAAGTTAAAAAAAAAAATTAAAGGAATAAAGTTTATTTTAAACATTGGAAGTCGAAAGCTCAAAAAGCTTAAAAAATTTATTCTTCTCACGGTATCGACAGATAAAAGGCCTTTTCAGTATGAATTTATTTTTACTTGTTTTTTCACCAGTTATTATTCCGCATTTTACGAAAAAACAAAAACAAAAATGCAAAAAATGGCTTTGTGGCAAGCTCGTCGCTACTTTTAGCAAGAGCGGTACAAAGCCCTTTTTCTGATTTTGGTTTTTGTTTTTTTGTAAAACGCAAAACAGTGCTTCAAGCAGAGTCTTGGATACGTCTGCGACCTTTTAGCAAGAGAAATTTTTAGGATGTAGTTTTTCTGTAAGTCTTGGGCTAAGTCGAAGCTGTACTCAGGATTGCCGAATTACAAGTCACGCATCTATTCACCGAGCTACTGGACTCCTCATCTGCTACATAGAAAAAAATAATAGTAATAATAAACAAAACAAACTTTTGGTTTTATTTGTTTCTCAAATCTGGTAACTATTTTCAAATCATTTTTTTTTTTTGCACACCACAAATAGATGAAAAATTTATAAAATGCATGCATTATTTGTGCCGAAAACTACCAAGGGCATAATTTTCGAGGCCAAGATTGTGAAAGACGACGGAATTTTCTAGGCGCGTCTTTGCAAAGTTTGAAATTCAAAGCTCTGGATCTTGAAAAACGTGAAGGACAAAAATATAGTCTATTATTCCGACTTTGTTTGGGAGCTCGGAAAAAAATGGAGGGAGGGCAAAGAAGGCAGATGAAGACTCAAGGATTGTCTCTCGTCACCCTTTTTCTTTTTTATTCAAAGTAATTTGTTCAAAGTAAATTTGAGCCTCCATTTCATATGTTTTTTCCTCAAAGTTTTCCGAGAGATTGAAAAAGTTTGAAAAATTAATTTTCGTTATTAGATTGAGCGAAATGAGAAAATAAGAAAATTGCAATTCTGAAAGGAACATTTTTAAAAACATTTCATTTCTGAAATTGAAAAAAATTTTAACTGGTTAAAATTATTTAATTAGTTGTACATAGATGAAAAAGTTCTTTCATTTTGTCAGGAAGGTTTTTTAAAGGCATGAGATGAAAATAACCGTTTAACGGGTCCTCAGAGATAGCAAATACGAAAGTGGACGTAAGAATTTTCATTTAATACTGAAAACAAAACTTATAATAAGCGTAAAAAGTTGAAAAATTTTCAATATACCTAGAAAAGAAAAATTATTTAGATACTTATGGAAGGAAAATGTTAAATTCTGCAAATTTTTATAGTACGTATATGTATTTGCTTGAAACACCTGTTTGTTCTGTAATAAATTAGATGAATCTTTATATCGACTGTCCTGCAACAAATAATCATAAGATATTTATATCGGTCTTACAGTCTAACCAAATATTTATTGCTGTTTGTTCCATTGTTTTAGATGTTATAACTAACAAAAATTCTTTTAAAAAATTTATAATTCCCTTTAGCGTAAGAATCACATTTTTCAGTTTTTTCCTCGCAGTTTTCTAATTAATTCTTCTAAATAACTTATTATTCCAAGATTGAACGATCAAAGCGAGACGTTGAAGAAAATAAATCACCCGAAAAGAAGGCTGTCTTGGATATTATTATGACCAGTCTGGTCGCAGAAGGAGAGACGTCGATTAATTGCTTCTAGATTTCCGTGCACAAGCTCTGGTACACCGATCCATCGCAGCGCGGGGGTCATAGGATTCATTTAACGATGAATGAGCGACGGCTGCGTCTCCTCCCACTCTCCTTTATGGCGACAAGATTTCAATTTTAGTGGCTGCGATCGATATTCGCCTTTGTCCGAATTGCGTTTCTCTCCGGGATTAGGGAAGGACTCCGCAGCTATCGATTGAGTTTAGGTCATCGGCATAAAAATTTAGTATCCGCCAGCTTCATTGGAATTCAATATTACCTTCGTAAATTTTCATAAGAATACTTTCTGTCTACTGGGAAACTTGGTTGCTAAATTAACTCTAATAATGTTTGATAACAATACTGTTTATTGTTGCTGACCAACATATTCTAGGTTAACTTGCTTCGAACTTCAAACAGCCATGCAAGAACCATGCTACTGGCACTTAGGTATTACAAGTTTGTTTAGGGTCAGAGTGACTTCATGGCAATGAAACGCTCGCCGGGACCAACTAAGAATGTTATCACACAAGTCCTAATAACAGGCCTCTTTGAATTGTGATTGTTTGTCAAAACTTCTGAATGCACAAAATAATTACGTTTTACCAATGTTTGCCAAACAAACAGGGTAAATTCAAATTTTCCAGCTAAACCGGCTGCTTTGTTGTTTTAAATTTAAGTATCTATTAATTAAACGAGATTCTTATCAGAGATCATATAACCGACAGATTTTGTAACACAAAACAAATTACCAACTCTCCGAAGTTAAACGACGGCTGAACCCATTTGAACTAAATGAAACTTGGAAATTTCTAGGAGTCAGTTTAAATATCATTTAATTACGTATCATGAATGAGCCATAGAAACTATTGGAAACTCACTTTACTGATTTAATTGTGTTCAAGGAAGTATTATATTTTTTAATTCATCCAAGACAACTAAAAAAAAAAGCCTCAGGAATATTTTAGTAGGTGCCTACAGAATTTGTTTGTCACAATTTTGAAGAAACACGAAATCTCGGGGAATCCAGTTACTTCATTTTTACCACCTTGTTTTTCCGTCTTTTTGTACTTGTTCCTGTCTTTTATTAAGCCCAACAAAATTTCGCCCCTTGCACGCGCCCGGAATATTTTACGAAGCAAAGGAAGGATGGAGGTGATGACATCCACGGTGAAATCTTAAAATTTCATTATTTATGAGGAACTATTTGCGTCTGGCACGTATCCCGCGCCTAAAGAAACGTGAAAGAGGGAGGGGAAGGGGAAGAGAGCACCAGCAGTTGTAGCAGAAATTTCATCTCTCGGGTGCTGCGAAAGCACGTGGAATCCTTGCATCAAGTTATTTCGCGGAAATTTTCCAAAAGTTAGTTTTCTCGTAATTGAACTTGTAATAATGATGTTTTCCAACTTTAATGAGAAAAATTTTATCGTTGAACAGTGCTTGAATATACTTTGATTATTCGATTTTCATATTAAATTTCGTAAGAGAAAAAGATCTAAATTTTTTTTTCAACTTACAATACTTTAAAAAGAAACCTACACGGTAGAAATATATTAGATATATATGTTTCCAAAAAAACCCAGCTTTGCAGACTATAAATTTTTCAATATCTCATGTGAATAACTGTATTGGCACTTCAACTTCTCGATTTAGCTTTACGTTCTTCGGAACTCAAATAACTTAACTTCTTGAAAAGATGAATGAAATTAAAAATAGTTCTATACTTTTATCTATTGGTAATCATTTTTTCACTACTAAAAAAACTACTAAATATAACAACAGTAACGTATGGAATGAATCTTTATCTAGTTCTCTTGTGCGAATACTTTTTTTATCCACTAACTTGAACTTACAGTTACCAACTTTTCCTTGCCCTGAATTTTAAAATTCTGGTACTAAAATTTTGGAAGGATCTCTGTAAAAATTGATGTGGTACCCAGGGAATCAGCTCGGACGGACTTTGAAGGTGAAAATTTCGAGATGGTATATATTTTTTTTTATTTATCTTTTTCTCTGCGGACAGAAAAAATATTATTTATCATTACCATGTCGTAACTTTGTTAAAAACACAACGAACTTTGTAATTAAACTTTTCTAAAATATTAAAAAAAGAAAAAAAAAAAAAAATGAAAAGCCAACATTATCACACCGGTTCATTATTATCATTCGATTCTCGCGAGAATCAATTTTTCCACAAAGAACTTTGACAAGAAAAAAAACTTTTGATCAGTCGACTCATTTGAAAGCCAGCGCTAAAAAAAAGTGTCTCTCCATCAACCTATTTTTTTCAATTAATCCCGAGAAAATCTTCCTATCGCATGATGATGATTCTTCGGTGAAAAATGAATCAGCGAATATTAAAAGTATCCACCGCACTGATTATCCACCCACGCAGTTGCTCCAGCTTTTATTCCTTTCTTGGTTTTTTTTGTTCTCATGGTACCCTGGCATAAAGAGACAGCGAGCATCGACGATATTTCCCACGGGACGTCTCCCGAGCTTGCGCCTAACTGCACATGCGCTCGCCTCCACTTGGCTGCTGCAACAACAATGTGGCCTTATATTTCCGTGTTTAAGACATTGATAATAGCGACGAAAAAAAAAGAGAGAGAGACGGTACTATTGTGTTCCCTCCCCATTCAGTAAAAAGATCTAACATAATATTTGCTATGGAAGACCCGCGCAGATGCAAGATCCTCTTCTTCTTCTTCTTCTTTCCGTCTTTTCTTTGCGTTTTAACGTTTACTCAGACCTTAACTTTTTCCTTGTTGACTTTTTTACGTAAGTCTTCCCTGGAAATTCAAGCTGAGCGCCTTAACTTCAAATTACATGAGAAATTTTTTAATCAATACAGTGATCCTTAACTAACCGATTCAAGAATCCTAAAAACTTTCTTGATACAAATTAAAAATTGAAAATATCGCAATAAGCCTTAAAACAGAAGAATAAACTTCGATACCTTGGACAAAAATATTGAGTAATCACAGGCAAATTTATGAAAAATTCTCGATTTGTCTCTTTACGTTTTACTAGAGAACCCACCGACTTTTTTCGCACAAAATCTCGATTTAGTATGTACCAATTCAAAATATCAGACTTTATTTAATGAAAACTGTAAACGCCACATTCAACTTATGAAAACATAGTTATTTGGTAGTATCACCTGTGTTATTCAATAATGCTCGCATCGCTTCAAAAAATTTCTCATCACATATGTAAATACTTAAAAATTTTCAAATTCATGTAGATCTTGAGTATTCTAAAACGTGTTAATTTCAGATCTTTAATATCATTTCGAAAGTTTTTTTTTTATAAATACCAGTCAAACGACAGTGTTTGGCTTTTTCAACTTTTTTTAATCCTTTCCAATAATGAAACTTTTGCTAATGCAGTTAGCCCAGTAAGGAAAGCTTCAGGCTGCCAAAAAAAGTTTTCTTGTACAATTTGAACTTTTCTTCAGAAAATGTGTAATATAAGAACGTAATATTGATCCCGAGTATATTTCCGTGTGAAATCGTGCGGTTTTCTTTCTTTTTACGAGCTTTTTTTCGCAGCATAACCAGTTATATATGGCTTATTGGAGAAGTTTTAGGTATCCGATCCTTTACTGACAAGAAAAAAAAATAAAAGGCTAAGCAGACCTGCTTAATGTTTTATCTTTGGTTAGATATCTTGCCATGGTGAAAAAAAAAGAGATGAATTTTATTGCTGGGAGTTTCATAGTATTTTTGACTAATGATGTTGAAAATTTTTTTTATCAATCATCATAAATCGAAGAGACTTTTGTAAACATAATAGGTACGTAAAAATAATAAAATCATAGAAAAATTTTTATTTCAAAAGTACTTTTTGATTTTCAATAAAAAAAGAAGTCTAAGTTTTTCCGGTACTTTAAGGAGCGATTCAACTTGGAGAAGAATTAATCGAAGACTGAAAATCTTTTATTGCGAATTTTCCAGCTCAGTTGAAAGTCACGTTTCTCATTCAATTAAGAAAAAATATGATCCTTAGGCTTGACTGCAGCACCCGTGAGATATCGTGCAGATAATATTTCTTATGTCTTCCTCGCGACGCGGCTCTTAAACGCCTTTCGTGAACCGTCCTTACTCTTCCTTTTCTTCCTCCCGGTCTCAAACGAGATCGTTAAAGCCATTAAAATACAGCTGCACTACATTTTCCCGCAATAAAGTACGTACACTTCGCCGATTTATACACTCACACTCTCACACTAAAGTCTACCACAGCAAAATGGAGATTAAGTTTCGCAGTCGTATATTATGCGAAGAATTGATGCAATTACGCATAAGAACTATTCTCGTAAAACGACCAAGAAAGTCAACTGAGCATTTCAGCTCTTTAAAGTGACAGTTTAGAAAACACTTTTAGGACACAATGCTAAAACTGTTTTCTACAAGTTTTATAGAGTTTTATTACTTAATATATAAACTACTAGTAAACTTTATGTAGTTATGTTAAATCTATTTTGTAACCCAACTCTACAAAAAAGTGCTTTGTAGAATTTTATTGTGTACTAAAGTACTATAATGTACGCATCATAACTTATTGTCTGACCACAATGGGCTTATACTACTTACGAACTTGTTGTTAATTATGTGAAAGATTGTAGAAATGTAGCAATATTTAGATATTTACTGTTCATGAGTACTCATTAAAATTTGAGTTAAAATTCACTACGTACTAACACAAATTTATGCATTATGAAAATAATCAGCATTTATAAAATAACTATAGAATTAAAGAATGGATTTTAAAATGCGCAGCGTTTAGATTTTTCCTTTGTTCATTTTCTAATCAATTTTATGATTAGAATGAACGACTTTTATGAACCAATTTTCCAAGTATTAACACTTACGTACGCACATTAAATAGATCCCGAATGAAGAACCGTAAAACAGACGTTAGCTTTTAACGTCTTGTCAATACACGTATCTTTCTTATGGCCTCAGGGAAATTTGTCGAACTCGGTACTTCGAGACACAGCACCATAGGCATTTCATCACAGCAATTCCATGCAATTATTACAGCTTTATTTGCTATGGGATCTGAGATACATTTTTTTCCCAAAATTAATTTCTCTGATATAACCTTACAATCTACCACCATTAAACTGCGATGCTTTTTATTTTTGAAAATCAAAAGCACCAACGAGTAGAGAAAAAACTGATTTGGGGACATTATTTATTCGCTGTCCTCGTAAATTGGTCCTCTTGAAATTCAAGTTTACACAGCAATTGATGAAAAGCGAGGGTCGGCAAAAAAGCCAATAATTTATTAAGCAGTAAAAGCAGTACTACATACGCGGGCACATGCAAAATCAAAGCCAATCCTTTACTGCAAATTATACAAGCTCCCGTGGACCAAACTCAATGGTTTCGACAAATATAAATCTATTTATCTTGCTAAAACGCGCGCTTGTACTCTGAATTCTAAATAATCTCGTGTACAATCAAGCGTGGGGTAATAAAATAAACTCGTCGCCTCGTCGATGGAGTTATAAATGATCAACATGGACGATAAAGCCGTTTGGCCGGGTGCTCAAAAGACGATAAGCTACTTTTTTTTTTCTCTTGATTTTTGCGAGCAATTTGATAAGAAGGGAGGAGGAAAAGGGGTTGCACGACCCTTACGCAGCATCTTTGGTAATAACAATTTCGCCCCTAATGGGGTGCTAGTGGCCTCTGGCGGTAACGCGGCAGCTCGTTGAGAGCCTCTACTTATACACGCTGAGTACCAATTAGGCTCTCATTTTCCGACGCAAGATTTTTTTTCATTTTTTTTTTTTTTTTTACTTTTCCTTGAAAAATTTTTACCTTTTTAAGAGTGCAAGCGTTTGCGTGCTTCTTTTTACCATCCTCGACTATTACCGTGGCTCGGGCTTAGTTTTAAATGAGTTCTACTTGGAGAGGGGCTGATTGAAACGAGAAGAGGCTCGTTTATCGAAAAAGCTGACTGAGGTGTACTTCGTTCAAATTACTTATTTTCCTCCTTATAAACATTATTATTCCCCCCCCCCTTTTATTATATCTTGAAGATTGATTACTGATGGAGAGTTCTTGAGTTTTTCAGAATTACAGCCAACTGAGTACCATTAATTTTACGTCTTCCATGCTGTGTTGGGATAATTTTTTTTTTTGTTGAAGTCTTGAAGCTGCTTTAACTTGCTCCACTAAGCTTCACTGGCCAAAAGAGAAGGTCGTTTTATCGGCTGGCTAATGCTCGATAGCGCGATAACGGGTGAGGCTCGGACTCCCAAATATAACGGTGTTATCTCTCGTGCTTCGGATAATTTAACCGGAGTGATGACCGGCTCTTGGCTCAGTAGATGTTTCTTTCAGAGTTGCTTTGACTTTTTTTTTTGAATCAATAAGTTTATGTACTACTGACTACGATGACAACGTTTTTTCGATTTTTGAAAAAAACTGTAAGCAAGGTATCTTAAGTTGTCTTAACGATATCATTAAAGAAAAGAAAGTTGTACTTTTGTACGAACTTGTTAAAAATAATGAGAAAAACTCTGCTTTTCATAATGCGTTGTGAGCAATTTGTACGAAAAGACCCATTGACGTAATTGTGATCGACGTTGTCGAAAGTCGTTTTCGAATACTGTACCCAAATGCATTTGTGTCCGCGCAAAACGTCAGCTTTGCTCAACGTGACGTATTGACGAGGCGAAATATTCATGACCACGTCATCTTCTTAAAATGAAAATCGGTAAAACTATTTGATGAGACTCTATTTATTATAACGTTTCTAGTTTACATTTACTTATCAAGAAAGTTGTGTGAAATAAACGAAATTTCATGCGTGCACGAAATAGAGAATTTGTTTTGAAAATTTTTGAAAAATCTCGGAATTCAGAAAAAAATTTTCAATATCGATCAATGCAGTTTTTATGAATGTTATTCAAATTCACATTTCATAAAATCAGGAGTTTTTTTTTTGAGAATGAAAAGAATACGTCAAAAGAAATGAGAATATTTCTTTTCTTTTCAGAACAAAGAGAAATTTTTTCTACAGTGTAAAACCAATTGTCAGTTATTGAAAAAATTTAAGAGCTCTGTTTGTTTTTAGAAGTGCTCCTGGGAGCTTATTAAAATACAATTTTTTTATTTTTATAGGTTTGAAGATTTTGTTTAAAAAGTTTGTTGATTTTCTAAATGAAAAATGATTTCGAATTGTAAAATGAGAAAAAAATTCTTAAATACCTTGATTTGTTGTTAGCACCAATCTTCATTGGTGCTAATTTAGAACTTTCAAAAACTAAAATTAAAAAAAGGAAATAATACTTCAAAATTTTACATTTTATACAATTTTGATTCAATAATTTTTTTCATTACTGTAAAAGTTTGAAACTATTTAACAAAGTATTCGGAGTTCTTTAAGAACTCAGATATTTTTCTTGACACCTATTGCTGCAAAAGCCGCCGTAATGAAGAATATGAAAGCATTTGCGCTTGACATATTGACCTGATCCGGTAATTGGCATTATTCTCCGTTCAACGACGTCATCTTTTATTTCAGTCTTCTGACTTCTCAAACAAAGTTTTTATCGTGGAAGCTCGGAAGAAACCGTCGCTTTTAATGGAACTATTGTCTTTACAGTTTATTCAACTGTAACTTTTTTTTTTACCAAGAACAACTCAAACAACAATCAATAAACAATTCATCGAAGAAATTCTTTGAAAGTACAGTTTGATGCTTGTAAAATTATTTTTCTGTAAAAAAATGTTTCCAGAATATTATTGCGTTTGTTGGTCTTAATCCATAGAAATACTATTCATGGATAAATATTATACAAATAATTTTTTCGAGACTACCACTCTATTAAAAAGCAGGGAAAAAAATGTTCCAGGCAGCAGCCAACACGTAACTATTTGTTCCGAATTGTAGCTAACTGCAGTTTCAGGCTCGAACTTTTCTCTAATTGCCCGCAAGGCTCTGGCGAGCATGTGGCACGGGCCTCTGATTGAACCCTCTATTGACTGTTCGACGACATTGTTTTTCTTTTAGCCAGAGCAGTAAATATCAGGGGGGACCCACAGCCGGTACGAGTTTGATAGACCGAAATTGGTCCCTCTTTAGAGTTCGTCCGAAAGTGGGTCAGCCGTGTGTATGAACCCAAATCAAAAGTTTCGAATCGAGCCCGCGACACTCGATGCAGGCTTTGATTACCCATGGTTTAAAGTTATATTCGTTAAAGTGACCAAATTGTGGACGGCTCGCTACTTTTGATGTCCAGTTTGAGTTAAGTTTCTCAAACTTAAGGAGATGATTCTGATGAAATTTCAGTTTAAAAAAGTCACAATTTTCTGCTTTATTGATGATTATTGTTTTTTTATCTCATGAATAGCATTTGATGAAAAAAATATTTTGATAATTATTTATACTTGTCAATATTCATTAAAAATCATACCAAGTTTTAACATTAGTCATAGTCGATCCGAAAAATATTTCAAGTTCATACCTATACTGCCTAAGTAAAAAATACTACCTCTTTTAAAAATCCCGGAATAGTTTGAAAAAAAAAGTTTAATAGAAAAAAACGTGGAGAAAAGAATGCAAAATTTCACGCACAATCTCTACCAAAAATCCCGACACCTTCGAATTTTCTTTTTTTCACAATAATTCGAGCAATAATTCACCTATTTTATTTGCTTTTATTTTTCTTTTCTTCTTTTTCATAAACGGAACTAATAAATTTTCAGTTTCAAGATAAAAACCGCGATCTTTTTTTTTTTTTTTTTTTTCAAAAAATATTCGTATTATACTCGGCACGTTTTCGGCTTGTACGACGCGGCTGGCAAGAATAAATAAGCCGCAGGAGGCTTCTTTGGGGCTGAGAAAAAAGAATGGAACGGCAATGGAACGCGTAAGCCAGGGGAAAAGAGAAAAAGCTTAAAGGACTTTACGATAGCGTTGTATGTCGTGGGTAAATTTTCGAGATTTCATAATAATTTAAATTGACGTTTTTACAAGATTTGTAGACTTTACAGTTTATTTATTTATTTTTTTTTTTTTCATTTGTAATCTTAATTTGCAAAAAATGAAAAAACACTTATAATTTGAATAATCTAAGGTGGTGAACAGAGGTGAACGGTATGGGCGTATGTCTGCTAGTTTTAACTTTCGGCTGGAAAAATTTTTTTTTTTTTAAATAACCGAGAACATTTATAATGTTTAAAATACACGCTCTTTAGGACCTTAATATTTCATTTTTGATAGTGTTCAAGCTTTTTTCTGCCATTGATTTGAATAAATGATCAAAAAGTAATAATTTAAAAGTAATAATTTAAATTTTTACATTCATAATCGAATATTCTTTACGCTAGAACATAAAGGCTAAAACTAGCAGACATATGCTCATATTTATTGAAAATAAAAATTATAATGTTTTGTAAGATCTCAAAGCAGTATTTGAAACGACCGCAATCGTTTGATCGTCACGAAACCAAAGCCTCAAAACTTGAGCGTCGTTAAGGCCCAGTGTTACAACAAGTAAGAGTTAGGGGAATTTCAAGGCAGCCGAACGGTGTTAGACACCGAGGGATTCCCTGCTACGTGTAACCCTCGTTGATATCCGATTTCAGAGCAATTTTCAGACTAAGTCGGCTCGCGTCCGCGCTCTACATTTCCGGGGAGTCGTTAACGTCGCGAAGACGCAAGTTTCGATGCGGTAATTGGCAAAAGACGCGTCCAGAGTTCCGCATCGACACCATCTCCGACTGCACTCTAGTTTATCGATATTTCCTCCTATCTTACTTCCTTCCTTTGGGAAGATGTTTCTCTTTGATTTAATTGTTCTGATTTATATTGTCACTTGTAATTGGTAGAAACGTGCCAGATGCATCTATATAAAATTCAATATTAATATAAAAGACCGCTGTAAAATTCTTATTTATTCCCGCCATAAAGATTTCCAACCTGAAGATCATAAGTTTCATCAAAACGTAGATTTTCAAATCCAGTAAATCGCAGTGGACCGAAAAATCATAAGTTACGAAATTCAGCTTGAATAAAAGGATTCTTGTGGGGGAAAGAGAGAGGGAAAAAAAGGTAAGAATCGCGACCTCATCGATTTTCCATACTCCAAAGTTTAACCACGCGAATCATTTCGAATGCGGAATAATCCCGACTGAAGTTCAAAACAGCCGCACGTACTTCACGTGCCCGTACGTGTCTAAACTCTGTTACAAGAAAAGCTCATTGCGTCGTCGCCGTGGCCAAGCCACGGCGTTTCCTTTGGTAACGACTTTCGGAGTCCCGTAATTGAACGCTCACGTATCTTTACCCAGGGATCTTTAAACGCGAGAATAGATTAAGAAGCGGAGGGGAAAAAAAGTAACACTCGAGCTGGAATTCAAAGGAAAAGGTATTGAAAGAAGAATCGAGAGATAATAAGGAGTCGAGTTTTTATCTCAATCGATGTCGTTACGACGAGAGCTTTCAACTTTTATTTTAATCGATCTAGTTGAACATAAGGGTCGTCATCGAAATTTTATCGGGATTTGAAATCTAGCTACGTCTTGTCGTGAATAATTTATCTGGTAAATGTGTGACTAAATCTTACGCATGAATGAGAGATGGAATTTTATAACTTACGACCACTTGAATGCTCTCGAATAATATTTTATCAAACTAACCGTGAAATTCCGATATGCAATTTATATTGGTATTTTTCAAATGCAGCGTCTCACAGAGTGACGTTGCGCATAATTTTCGAATCTCTCATACTGCTCCGTTCGGGATTTCTTAAGTCTGGCTTGAGACCTATTCTAAGCGATTTTTAACGGCTGGATTATTCTCTACCTTTAACATTAATCGTTTCATCTATCTTTTTTTATTCAAAATTGCTTCACTTTAAAATTGAAAATAATTGCAGATGATGCAGAAATTTCTGAAACTTAAATCATTTTAATGATGAGCCAGACAGTCTTGGATAACCTAGAAATTTTTGACATTTTTGAGATAAAATAAATTAAAAATAGTCCTTAGAAATGAGATTGTTGGTTGGAAAAGTAGATGGCATCATCGAATGAATCAAAATACATTGAAATTTCAGAAGCTCCCAAAAATGTATTTTAGAATTTTTGAGGATTAAATTTTTACAAAAGATAGTTTGCACTTTGTTCAAAACCTTATTTTAAAAATTTCGGATTACGTTTGAACGAGATACTTGAAATTCGAATTTGTTTTTGGGTGCTCAAAAAATGACGTTCCCACTTATTCAGATTGAGGACAAGAGTTAAAATTATTTTTTTGGGACATTTTAAAATATGAAAAAGCTTGCTTAGTCGTGATCTCTGAAACGTACGCTTGACGTGTCAAGAGAAAAAATAATATAAAAATCCCTAGAAAAATTAATTTAAAAAAAAAATTTCACGAAAACCAGATTTTTGTCTGCAAAGCAATGCAAGTCCTATGTGAAATGTCATTTAAAATGTTATTATTGTGTTACAAACGTGTAGATCTTTCAAAAGTTAATCAGTATTCTGAACAACTTGCCTACTGCAAAATTTGTTTAAAAAAATAAAAAATAAAAAAAAAATAAAAGTTAACTCTGGTGAATTCAACAAATTAAGTAGGTTCTCAAAGGAATCTGTTATTTTTCTATAACAAAACCCCTTTATCTCGAGTCGAATACACAAAATGAAGCACGATCCCGAACAGAGATCAGCAACAAGTGGAAATAACATAGTACGGTCAGACCCAGCGAAAGTATCATATAAAATTCATTCAATAACTTCAAGCCCGTCAAGAGTTCTTGGTATATTGTTACTCAATAGATTATCTTTTCATATTTACGATAATGGGGCTCCCTCCCCCCCTCACCGCAAGCTGGCGCGTTCAGGTGTTCCGTAAGGTCGATGGGAAAGAGAGACCAGTTGGTCGACGTTACCCGGGATAAGTGCACTCGCTTCCTCTCTCTCGCGTAACTTTCACTTCGTTCAAAATTCAATATCATCCCTAGAGTCGTTAATAAAGTCAAGAAGTGGACTATTAGACTTAAATTATTAGTTGCTGGGGGCCACATGTTGATATTAAATTTTTGATCTTTGAAAATTATTCAAACCTGGAGAGGTTATTAGTTGGGCTGCTCCTCGGGGGCTCGTGTTCTAATGGGCCAGTGACGAACTTTGCTTCTACCCGATTGGGTGATTAATATTTGTTTTTAAACTAGCCTGGTTTACTTTTTTTTTTTTTTAATTCAATTAATTTTCAATGAATGCTAGAGTTACAGAAAAAATTGCCAATCAACCTACTGATATAATATGCCTGTAGTTCCTGATTACCGTATCCAAAAGAAATATGACCAAAATTTACTTGTATCATAGAATTAAAAAAAATCAGTTTTATTCAAATCTTTTATAGATTCTTTCTTCTTAAGGGGAGGTTCTGGTGGATTGACTTTTTTTTTTTTTTTTTTTTCTAAGATTTTTATTTCATAGTAAAAATAATATGAGACATCCAAATTTTTTACACCTTAAAGAATAAATATAAAACAATTGAAAATTTTTTTTTTTTTTTTTTTCCGTTGCTTAATGATGGCCTCAAAATTGTCCTCTTTTTCGGTCAGGGAAGTGATAACTCCCGAATGATGAGCCTGAAATCAAAAAATCAAACATTTTCTGAATCTGTATAGATTTGGCTATGGCAGGAACTAGAACAAAAAAAAAAAAAAAATTTTTACCAAAGTTATAAACAATTGAAGTTGCAAAAATATTGCAAAAAAATTTACACGGCCGCCATTTTGTTTTTTTTACTCTTAAATTACTCGTTCTAGTTCCTGCCATAGCCAAATCTATACAGATTCAGAAAATGTTTGATTTTTTGATTTCAGGCTCATCATTCGGGAGTTATCACTTCCCTGACCGAAAAAGAGGACAATTTTGAGGCCATCATTAAGCAACAAAAAAAAAAAAAAAAAAAAAAAAAAATTTCAATTGTTTTATATTTATTCTTTAAGGTGTAAAAAATTTGGATGTCTCATATTATTTTTACTATGAAATAAAAATCTTAGAAAAAAAAGTCAATCCACCAGAACCTCCCCTTAATAATATTCATTCAGAAAATATTATAATATTATCTAAGTAGCTTTTTATTGCAGTAAGTTTATAAGCCAATTTTTTTGTTGAAAGTATAGAAAACGTAGAACTGAAGGCCCATCCTCTTTCAAGGAATTTATACTTGGGGAACATTTTAATTACCTGCTTTGCTAAAGAAACTGTTAAGTTTAATTTAGTTTCCTATTAAGACGACCGGACCAGTACTTACTAGCCCGAGAGAAATGAAACATCAAAAAGAGAGTACCTACCCTTATAATTAGACGCTAGCTATTGCGGAAAAAAGCACTATTTAACGAGAAGTCAGCTTATCTTTTATTCATTTAAAAAAAAATTGATGTCATAAAAATATGCATTACTTTTCATTTTAAATAAAATTTTTCTCTGACTAAATTTATTTTTTGGAACAACAAATTTTTATGAAAAAGCTGCGAACCCGAGGATATTTTGATTAAATGAGAAATGAAACATGAAAAAGAGAGCACCTACCCTTATAATTAGACGCTAGCTATTGCGGAAAAAAGCACTATTTAACGAGAAGTCAGCTTATCTTTTATTCATTTAAAAAAAAATTGATGTCATAAAAGTATGCATTACTTTTCATTTTAAATAAAATTTTTCTCTAACTAAATTTATTTTTTGGAACAAAAAATTTTTATGAAAAAGCTGCGAACCCGAGGATATTTTGTATCAAA
The DNA here is from genome assembly GCA_038277355.1 of Encarsia formosa. NCBI lineage: Eukaryota > Metazoa > Arthropoda > Insecta > Hymenoptera > Aphelinidae > Encarsia > Encarsia formosa. The sequence goes on from CM076187.1 coordinate 4,012,465, forward strand.
AACTTTTACACGCAACGAGAATTTTTTAAAAAATGACATCAGTTTCATCTGATTATATTTTAATCTGAAATATAATGACAGTATTTTTTTTTTTTTTTCAATTAAAAGTTTGCATGGTGTACATTTATCTGACTTTTTAGGAGCACCCAAGATTATATTTTGTTACTAATAAAATTGTCGATAACAATTAAAGATCTTATAAAATTTTTTTTGCATCTTATAAATAAATATTTTTAATTTCTTTATTAAAAACCTTTATCACGTAAAACTTGGATAGGTCGTCTGAGAATCCTCGTTTTTCTCAAATTTTCCTTGGGTTTTGAGCGAATGCAAGTCGCTGAGTTGGTTGTACATTACATCACGATTTCACAAAGGTATTTGTCTAAAAAAAATAAATTTTTTTATATCTGTAATATAAAACAACTTAATTGTAATTTAAAGAACTTGATTAATAAAGAATATCATGTCCCTACGAACTTTAAAAATTTCTTGTAGCTCACACAACAAATTTTGGGGTTCTCCAGCTTCCATGGTTTTAATTTGTTTGATTGCCTATTTAGAATTTCTTGAAACCAAACATATCTGGAAAATGTACTATTTTTTCCAAAGTAAAAAATATTTAATATAATTTTACATACCATAATCGTTGAAACGTTTCTAATTGCCTCAGTCTTCAAACTCATCAAGCAGAGAACCGAACTGAAGCTAGTCTCTAATGGAGCTCTGAAATTACTCGGTGGTAAAATCGGTCATCTTCCTGATTCTCATCCAATAGTTGAATCAAATAAAACTCACAAAGTGTCGTATTTGCGAGGCCGGAAGTCATAGGTTAAACCACTAGAAGTTCTTGGGCCATTTATCAAACCCAGATAGCCCCGTTTGGGGAGGGCAGTGGTTGAGTTAGCACAAGTTCAGACGTCTGTTAACCACGAGAGTATCTCAACGTGGTGTCACTCGTAGCGACGAAATTGCTACTTTTGATTATTCATATGCGTGATTTTGCATATGAAAATTACAATCTTTTTTTGACAATTTTTAAACAAATGACCTTTGATAATTTTTAAGAAGTAGTTCTGTTCGTATTTTACTCTCTTAGACCTTAATATTTCTTTGAAAAATTTCCTCAAGTCTAAAAAAGAAGGTTAAACTGTACTTAATGACGAACTTTAAAATATGAAGGGAGTATCGATATAATCCTTTGGGCAGAAAGGGAATACGAAGATATCAGTAGCTGTATCCGTAATAAATGCTGCCATTTCTCGGGTGTCGCTTCACTTACTCTGTACATACATCAACATCACTTGGACATTCGGAGGAATTATTTATTCCGACGCTTAGGTCCAAGTCAAGGTCAGCTTTGATTTGTCTAGAGATTGATTGTCTCGCGTTTGATTGACGCGTAGAGATATTATTATCCGTTGCTCAGGGGACAACCTCTTTTTGCATGAACGGAGACGAAATTTCGAACTTTTATAAGTATGAGCGTAAATAGGATAATTTCATTTGTGACTCTATCTAAATTAGGATTTTGCTTGATCAAAAAATAATCATTTTTACAGATTCAGGTAAATCAAAGCTTTCCATAGAATTTGAATAGACAGTATACATTTTGGTTACAAAAAAAAAAGAATCATTTAACAAAAAACGTACAGCTCAAAAATTCAAAAATAACAAAAAACGCATGGCGTCTATTACTTACTTTTATGTACAAAATGAATCAAAATTGTTTTGAACAATTCTTAAAACTATCAATTGAATGCAAAAAAATATATGAAATAAAACAAAGCCAAGCGGTTTTGTATTGAACAATCCAAGTTTAATTTACATGTGCATTTCAAATGTGTATGTAAATGGAAGAGGCGAAACGCTCGGTGAGTTCTGAAATGGGCTAAAACCCGTTTACGATTCCTCTTTTTCCGGCCAAAAATAGTTTTTCAAAAGACTCCCGGCTACGCTCCGATGATTTTGAATTGTATAATACTCTTTTCGATAAATCCGAAATATTAGTCAGGCTTTCAGTAAATTCATTCTGTAGTGCGAATGAGATCGGATTATACAATCAAAGGATGAGAAAAAATTAATGATCTTTTTTTAAACTAAAATAGTAAGTAGAGCAACCATCTTGATTCGTTAAAATTTTGATTCCCATATCATGCGTCAACTTTAGAAACATAAGGAGGTTCATGCCGTCAGGGCTGTATCAAGTATGGGGCACCCCAAGGTAGAGAATATTTTTTACTATTGTAATTAGTAAAATAAATATTTAAATAAATATACTTTGTTTTTTATTTCGAAAATAGTCTAACTTCCATAAGAATACGAGCTGTAATTGTAAAAATCTCAAAATGTAGGTCGTCAACGTGTAATGTTTTTTGAGAATGATAATCTAACTCTTTGTCAAAGAGAGTTATTGCCATACTGAGTAAAATTTTTATTCGTGATCTGAACGATGGAGATTTCACTAAAATTTTCAAAAAATGCATTTTGAGGTTATAATTATTGTTTTTTTTTTTTTTTTTCCTCAGAGTACCTATAGTAGTTAAAAACTACGTTTGCACAAAATTTTAGGATTTTTTACCTTGTACGTATAATTTAGTAGCCTGAAGGTATCGGTTTAGCCATCAAAGTTTAACGGATCTTGACATTTTATCGAAGGTGGTCAGAAGTTAAGGCATCCGACTAGCCAATAGTTCATAAACACTTTCGCAAACTTAATCCGTGACATTCATACCGATAGTTCGACGTAGACGTTCCATTAACTAACGGTGCAAAACTAAACTCATCAATGTTTAGTTTTATTATATCATGAATTCTATGAATAATTTCTGCTTAGCTATTTTCACTGCGTCAGGATCAAGTTTTTGGACATCGATTTAAATATTTAATAACATTATAAAGCATCAAGTTTATCGCTTTATTCACGAATTTTCGATAATAACTGCAAATCAAATAAAATTTGTAATTTAATGATTTTTAAAATATAATCAATTTCATATTCAAATTTATTACAAATAAATAAATAAATTAATTAATTAATACTCTACAGTTTCGATTCTTACGTTATTCTTCTCATGTAAAAGCAGTTATAAAAATAATGGAATAAACTAATAAACTGATGCATTTCTTTTTTCTGAGTGACTAGGATGTTATCTTTTTATAAAATTGTAATATCTATTACAGTTAAAAATTTTTAAAATCATGAAATTTACTAAGCCAGGTTGCACATGCATCATGGTGAAAAATAAGAATCTCTCACGTAATATTTTATGAGAGCCTTGTGTACCTAGTTGAAACTAATATTTAATGTCTTCAGGGAAAAATCATATGCGAAGGCAATTTATCCTCTTTATCTCTCTTCTTTGCCACTTTCAGTAAAAAGGTTGATATTTCATAATTATGTAGCTCGTAAAGTCCCTTCTAATAATTTTTATTCGCAATGTAAAAAATTAAATTCAATTTAAAACACTACAATATAATCTTTAAAAAAAAAAATAAGTAAAATAGAAATTTTTTAAATTTATTATGACTGACGGCATTTGGAACAAATTGAAATTTAATAGACTTATTTCTTGAATAACTGAAAATTTTACTATATAACTTAATCCTCAGTGTTTTGAGCGAGAACAATGCTTGAAAGCAATTAACAGGTCTGTAATTGGATCAACATTTGAGCTTCTACGCGAATACTGATATTAAAGCGATCAATTTTTCGTTTTGATGGAAAAATACTACTTTCCTTGTTTCTTAACATTTTTCCATCGTGTAATAAGCAACAACAACAGTAACAAAATTAAATATATTTGCTTGATTTAAACTGTAGTTTAAAAAAAAAAAAAATGACGATATGTAATTAATTCTACTTTTTTCTATTTTAAAATACGATTTGGTGGTGATGATTTGAAAAAGAAGTTTACGAGAAAATTCGTTGAGAAAATCCCAAAACTAATATAAAAATGAGATTGCATCGACCGTAGATTTCCCAGTCGAATATTTGATTTTTTTCCTCCAGCCATCTAAAAAAAAAGAAGTTTGATGGGTTTTTATCTTTCTTGATTCGAGAACATCCGGTTTCTGCTCCTTCAAATGTAATTAACGGATTTCTGATACTCTCAGTTTGATTGCTCAAAAGTGCTTATAACCGTCGCGTTCTCTATAATCCAATAACCATCCGACTGCAAGGTGCGCTCCCTGCTTTTTATATAGCTCCAAGTTTCAGTCTTTAACGTAAAGAGAAAAAAAAAGGCTCGAGCATCCACATTTAATCTAGAAAAAAGCGCAAAGGGAAGGATAAATTAGTGCAGTAAAAAAAAAAAAAAAAAAACCAAAAACGAGAGAAAAAAATTTCAACCGTGGGATAGAGTTGAAATTGAATATGGAGTGAACTCGCAGGTGTTGGCCAACTGTATAATTGCAAATGCACAATTAGATAAATTAGTTGGTAATGTTATGACGACGAGCCGTTGTATGAGAGGTTATATGCAAAATTGCCCGGGAAAAGCACATTGCCTTTGTGGTTATTAGGGCACTTCCATAATTACCGTTGTTGCACTGAGGAAATAATATCTTATTTCTTTACTAAAATAGATATTTTTAAAAAACAAACTCATTGAGTCAATATAAAAATGAACCCACTTTTTTTTTCAATTTCCTAAACTCTTTTAAATTCTCAATTCAATCCCATCCTCAAAAGCAAAGAGCAAGTTTGAAAAGTCGAACTCAACTAGTTATCAATCACAGGGAGAATTCAGTGGTCGGTGCAAAAATACAGTCAGACAGGACTACCTCTCGACTCTGGAAGCGATAACACAGGCAGCAGCAGCGTCAGAAGTTCCGCAATCATATCAGGCACACCCGACCGCACCACTCTTGCGCGCCGGGTGGCCGAAGATCATTAAATTACAGAAGCGGAGCGCGCACGCCGGGCCGGTTAACTTACCTGGCTGCTGCAACAGCCGAGTCCGAGCGCCATATTATATTCGACTTCGTCTTAGCCGTGCCAATCAATTGTGCGAGGCTTTGGTCACCTATACCCCATTTAAAGTCATAATATTATGATGGGGTACCGGAAATGAAAGCGAGCCAACAGCGTCTTGAGCGAAATCGAGATCTCGAAAATCACGTATTTATCGAGCTGCGCGAGTCGGGATCAGTCGCGTCTTCGAATATTCTGGGGAACGCGGGTGGTGTCGTAATCTAGGGGTATAGCTTATCGGAGCGCCACTTCCGGCACGTATGTACCAGTCAAAATGCGGCCAGCGCTGGGATCATCTGTTTCGAGCGTGATAAGCCCTGCTGCTACTGTCATGCGATCCAAAGCGCTGGGTGACGTCGCCTGGCTATTGGAAATTTCGTTACTGAAAATTCGGGAACGAAAAATTGAACGATTGGCTGTGCATCGTGCTTACGATACTACGTATATTTTTCAAGCTCAGATTAAATTTTTTTTTATTCCCTCGTACTCCAGTATTCATTTCGTTTAGTAGGGACAAGATAAGTTTCAAGAACAACTGCACGTGTATGCGTTTAATTAATCTTTTTGTGGATACGGACTCGTACAGGATGACGCTCGTTTCAAAACTCCCGCAAAATAAAATAACTGTTTGAACTTTATTTTAGCGGTAATCATGACGTATAATTTGCGCAATACCAAAGTTACTCTAGAGCTCATCACTTTGCAGTGAAACTAAATGGGTGAGCAGAAAATGAGCTGGCTCAACAAGTTATATCTTTGAATTCACTGTAGTCAAACAACAAAAGTTGAGGGTGAATATTCATTTCACTCGCGATTAAATTTTATTGCTCGTGTTACTCTAAAGATTATTGCTATTTTCAACGGGTTAATTACAGATTAAGCGATATAAATCGTCCGTAACGACGAGAAATCTTCGTCATGAAATTGAGGTTATGAGCATTTACGTAGGATACATGCCGTTAGTAATTGTGGCCATAGTTGGGTCGTCTCGTTTGCACGAGCACCAGATATACTTGCTATTTTGCGTTCGTAAATAGTGAGCTTCGGTATCATTGATTTTAACGCTAATCATGAAATTTATTGACCTATAAGACACGCTAAGTTTTCATAGTTTACTGACAATAATATCCGTAACTGCCATCATAATTTTGCGGAAATCTCACGATTTATATGAGGGTCTAAGATGATGTAATATCTCCGATTCCCGTGAATAAACCGACTAACAAGGAGAGGTCACACCCTCCGGGTCACCGATCTTGACGAAACTTTGGGGATCGTTTTCTTATACCAAAAGATGAAGAAATCTACCAATCATCCCGTCTAATGGGCCTTTTATACCTAGTTCCTACATAGCTTATATCGTATTTTTAGCTCTTTTTGGGTTTTTTTGCGATTTTTCAAAAAATTCCTGTTCGTAGCCTATTGCACTTACAAAATTCTGCAACCCCGCATTTTTTTTGTTTTTTCATCTTCTTTTGAGAAAAAATATTTTTAAATCTAATTTTGAAGAAATAGTCCATGTAAAATTAAGGTAATCAAAAGCATTTTTTTACTGTTTTTTTGGTTTTATAAACTTAAACTGTACGTCGTCAGCCTTATCAAAATTATGTCTCAAAATATTTTTTCTAAAAAATTCATAAAAAAACAAAGAAAATGCGGGGTTGCAGAATTCTGTAAGTGCAATAGGCTTTGAGCAGGAATTTTTTGAAAATCAGCTTGTTTTGACACTTTTAACACTTTAGTGCGACTATTGTGGTTATTTGTGCCAATTTTCAAAAAATTCCTGCTCAAAGCCTATTGCACTTACAGAATTCTGCAACCCCGCATTTTCTTTGTTTTTTTATGAATTTTTTAGAAAAAATATTTTGAGACATAATTTTGATAAGGCTGACGACGTACAGTTTAAGTTTATAAAACCAAAAAAACAGTAAAAAAATGCTTTTGATTACCTTAATTTTACATGGACTATTTCTTCAAAATTAGATTTAAAAATATTTTTTCTCAAAAGAAGATGAAAAAACAAAAAAAATGCGGGGTTGCAGAATTTTGTAAGTGCAATAGGCTACGAACAGGAATTTTTTGAAAATTCGCAAAAAAACCCAAAAAGAGCTAAAAATACGATATAAGCTATGTAGGAACTAGGTATAAAAGGCCCATTAGACGGGATGATTGGTAGATTTCTTCATCTTTTGGTATAAGAAAACGATACCCAAAGTTTCGTCAAGATCGGTGACCCGGAGGGTGTGACCTCTCCTTGTAAGTAAATACAAAAGGACAAAGACATTGGTTGAATCATTTTATATTGTTCTTTTCTTTTGCTTATTAATTTTTTATTTGATAACTCTTATTTTGTTGAGGATGATGTTGAAAATTCAGAGATCAAGAAATCTTTAAAAAACGCGCTCAAATTTTAGGGTTTTTTTTTGATAACCAAGATTAACATCTAAACTTTTTTTTTTTATTTTTAAGTTGAAGACTTAGAGGTTTGAAGTAAAACATCAACTTGGTACTTTTGCACAAAAGCCGGACGTTTTTTCCTGAAAAATTTCTCTTTTAGGAAAATTTATCGCACGCAATAGAAACTTTATCTCGGATTTACACCTCCGTAGGCGTGAATTTCATCTTAGATGGCGCACTGTACTAGATACACTCACAAATCTTGTTTTTATCTCTTTCTGGATTTCTTTCTAGGTATGAAGATATATTGCGGTACGTGTTTAGTGAGTCATTTTATTTATTTTTCGAAAAATAAAGTTTTCAATTGTATAATCTAAATCAACAGTAAGATGACTGAATCTTATCTTGGACCTGCTCCAAATAAAAATAAAAAATCCAATTTCTTTTAAATTTTGTCACTATAAAACTTAAATGTACCAATAGCTTTATATATTAGATTACACATTAATTGCGAAGCTCTTACTCAATTTCATTTCGTTTCCAACTTCGTGCGTATTTATAGACTGTGCGAAAATCACGTTCAACGGAACTTCCTTATTTACGATAAAAATTTTCTCTCGTGCGTTTTACGATCACCAGGGCCTTTTTATTTTCAGCCAACTCGGTGACTTTTTTTTTCTGTTTTAATAACTTTCCACATTCGTGATCGCGCATAATATCGGCAAATTTCCAACCTGTTCTTGTGTTTCTGCAATGAAGTACCCACGGCCTCGTTAAAAACATAATTAAGATTTTTAAACGAGCTGTCTTTATTAAAGAGAAAAAAGTGTAAAAAAACACTGCATCTCATTGTTTCCACGTCTCGAAGTCCTTTTTCAGTACTCTGCAAATTATTAACGCAGAACTATTTGTGCCTTAAATAATTGATTTTAACTGAAATTGGAACAATAAAAATCAAAAATAACTTCTCACAAAATAGCTATAAAATTTTATGCGTGGATGTAAATGAAGAAGAGAGCTATTTAAATAGATAATTTTTACACTGCTTTTACTTTTAAAATATAGAGTAAAATGTCTTATCGACTAGAAATCTCGGATTAACTTGTTATTTCTCTAAGATGTACATTTTAATCTGCAATTTAGCATCGAGAAATTTAGTTATACATTTGAAATTAATGAAAATTTGACCGTTGTGATTATAAAATGCACGTCTCGCGTTTAACGTCTTGATTTCTTTGTACAGCTTCGTAAGAAGCTCTCAACATTGACGTCCTCGCAAATTTTTTCATACGTGAAATGAGAAAAATCATTCATCCAAGACTAACTGATTCATTTTACGCATGGGATACGTAATGCACAATACTTTTATCCGAGTAGAATATTTTTTTCACTCATACTGAATTCAATAAACCAAAAATGAAGCGATGCCAATTAAAGCATTCGAGTCGAAATTCAACCAGTGAAAATCCTCTCTGGTATTATAGTCCTCGCCAAAGGGAGGAGGCGATACTCGTTAATACGGTCCTCGAGAGTCCGGTGTAGCTGCAGCCACCATACGCTAACTTTGTCCATAAGTTGTCCCAACAACGAATAACTAAAGTATGTATACATATATATATATATCGCGGCGCCCCTCCGCGTCCATTATGCGCGAGACGAGCCGTGTGAATATGAATTACGTAGTTGGCTTTATGTTTTTGCTCTGAATATTCCGTGGACCAAGAGGCTGCTGCTGGAAGCAGGATAAATTTTGTATTGAGCGTTTGCCATTGTTTAAAGTCGTCGGTTTGACTCAAATTTCAAGTGCTTGGTTGTGTAAAAGTAACTTTTCTAATTAAACTGAAATATCAGCTGGAACAAAATTTTTTAATTAATTAAAATTAATGTACATTTGAAAAAAAAATCTCTCTTGGAATCAAGCTTCACTTACCTTACATAAAAAAATGAAAAATTTTCTTGAATTTTTAAACTTTTAATTTAAGCTATTAATACGATTATTAGTTTGTAAATATTTAGCTACTGCTAAATAAAAGCACAGGTCTTTGAGAACCATCAATAAAGCACGACCTCGAGAAATCCCAAACTGTAAACTTTCTTACAGAACTTCAAGTCCGATATGAGATTTTGTCACCTGGGATTCACTGCCCTCACGAACACGATGTATACGTTCTTGTCCAGGGGCGCGCCGCAGTTCCTTCCCCAAAGTCCAAGGAACTTACCCTTGCTCGCCACTTAGTCGCCTTCACCCGTTTACCTTGGAAGTTTTCAAGAGTAAAAGCTACCCGTCCGTATAAGCAAATTTTCAGTCGTACTTTTTACCCGAGGTACGTTTATGAGCACTATATTGTTCCTTAAAAATTCACACCACGCGCCTCGTCTAACGTAGGTGTATTTTGACGTACAAGATTTTTCATTATTTATACTATTTTTTTAATCCATCAAAATTACGTTTTTCAAGCTTAAGTGTTTTTTGATTGATGAAAAACTAAATGGAATTTTAACGTATTTTTATGCAACGTTTTGGTGTTTCGCTCGTACGCACAGTGCGGCAATAACTTACACAAGCTTTCAGAAAAATATTTTGGATGTACAGAAACCTGAGATGGTAGAATTTTTTCGATTTAGTGAGAATAAAAATAGATAAAAAAACAACAGATATACTATTGATAACTACAAGAAAACTCCACTTTTGTGTTTGCGAGAAAATCAGATAAAAACTAATCTTTTAATTAAAAAAAAAAAATTTGAAATTTTAGTTTTAATTAATAGTTTAATAGTTTAACAAATATCTAATCTAAGTTCAAGAGACAAAGAATAAGAAATTTACAAATAGAAAAATTAGCGCATCTACTTATTAAGAAGAAAGAAAAACCATTTTCAAGAGTTTTTTAAATCAAGTTCAACAAACTGATTAAATCTTGTGATTAAAATAAAATAAAAACTCAGTTTAATAAATATAGATGATCTTTAAACGCTATCAATAAATTAAATCCTTTGTCATCAATTTACGAAAATTTTTAAAATATAATGAATTGTTATTTATGGAACATACACTGAGCACTTAGTATTTTTGATTAGCTGACTTATTTTGATTGATGCTTTAGGAATAAAAAAAAAATTGATTATGTGATTGTGTACTCAGAATTCAACAAAAAAAAAATTAAATGTCAAAGAGATATCTGATCATTCTGATGACATAAGTTTTATATTGACTTGTCAAAGAGCATTCTGATTTAGCCACTCAAATCTTTGTAAGTTCTATCGGATCAAATTTAATTATTCAGGTACTCTACAGAGCAAGAGAATTAATTTGAAACAAAAAAATGAATAGTACACTACATTTATTGTGTCAATTTTAGCTTTTTTTGCTAAGCCGTACAGTCTGCACCACCCAACACCATGTAAATAAAAATTATCAAAGTAGTTTGATGTGTTTTGCACACAGGATACAATGAAATTAATTGATATTAATCAAATAGTTTACAGTTTATAATTTAAAATCATTTTATAGTTTGTTTAAACTTACCAAAATAACTGAAAACTGCTAGTACAGAAAATAATAAATTCTTGTTTGAGCATGTTTCATAAGACTTTTTCAAGTTTTTAATTAACTTCACTGTATCAGTGAAAAACATCAAACAACTTTTATAAGTCGTAGTCACAAGATGCTGGGTGGTGCAGACTATACGGCTTAAGTACGTGAACGTATGGGTACTGCGGTTTATTTCAACCCTACGTCCCACGCTTGCACACTTTTTTTATAACAATAAGTATGAGGTACTCACGGTGCACCGTCGTTTTCTCACTCGTACTTATAAGCAAGCGTCCAGAAACGTTCCTATGATCTCGTAGGTTTTTGAGCCCCTGCGAATATTTTAAATGATTTCCATGTATTTTTGCCCGCTGTTTACGAATTTTTAAGTTAGGATTGTCAAAAGTTGTCAGAAAATTTGAAAAAGTTAATTTTTCATTGTATAAAAAATACTTTCTTATTATTTGAGTGATTTTAAACAAAAAATGTTCTATAAAGTTTTTCTCTAAAATTTGTTTTTTTTTTTTTTTTTTTTTTTTTCAATCATTAAAGTTTTGAAAAAGGCGACTTTCGTATCCCTGGTAGAAAAGCGAACATTTTTAACGAATCACAGTAAGATTTTATGACAAGAATTGATGCCATAGAATGTTGTAAAAAATGGGTTCAAAATGCTCTATTTTTGGTATGCTTAAAAAATAAAATCTCAAAGTCAGCATTTATATCACCCATGAAAAATGTCAAAAAAATGTCGAAGTGATAAACGTAAACTGCATGACCATGAGCTCGCAATAGTAATTGTAGTTTTAATTTAGTTTTCAGACTTAATTTTTTCTCGCTCAATGATATCAGGAGCTCAAAAACTTACGAGATCGTACCCAGCTCCCGGACCAGTGGTTAGTGACGAGCAGCGCAGTCACTGACCCTCCGTCGTACCGTCCCGACCAGTTCTCGATCGCAAGAGAATACACCGATATGATCAATAACTATGAAATTTTTTCGAATATATTCAAAAATGCTTTTGTAAAAAACATCCACCCCAAACCTTTGCCTCGAAATACTCTTTTGTAAAATTTTTCTGGTAACAACGACGTATCAAAACATAAAGAAATAAATATAAAAGTATCATTCTGTTATTTAAAAAACTGCAAATACGATTGAATTAAAAATTTTTTTTAATTCAATCGTATTCAGTCGTGAACGAAACTTTGGGGTCATTGGTAAACCAGGCACGGCCAAGGCTTGAAATAAATCAAGCTACGCGAGCTTTCTCGAGAAACCGCACCATAAGTAGGTTTGTCAGACTATCTTTTTTCTCTTTACTTCGTATGTATTCCCTCTTCCGTATCGTTTTTTTCATTTTTCTTTATAATCCAGTCGGAAGCTCTTCTCTTCATAATTTCATTCATTCATTTATTTTTTCAAGTTTTCAAAAATATCTTGATTTTGACATATTTATTAATTACAAAAATACAGAGAAAAATCTGTGGTCTTTGTCGTGGTTATTTCTGACTCTTACCAAAGCTCAAAGTGATGTAAGTATTGAAAAGGGAAAAGAGGAAATTATAAAAGGGTACCTACACTGCTTTGAACTTGAATGAACTGTGAAATTTGTTTGAATTTAATTCTTTTGAAATTTTGAATAGAAAGTTGAATAGACTTTATTGACAGATCACGGCCTTATTTCACTTTGAAAAATTAGAACAGCTAAGCCACGTACGCTGATCAAAGTAACCATCAACTAATGAAACCGTTACACCTCTACGACTTACAAAGTTTTAATCATCTTTCAATTCAACTGAAAGTACTTTCCAGACTACTTCACTTACTCGTCTCTAAATTACTTTACAAAAAAAAACTTAGTAGGCAGGCTAAGTATAAACATTGCATATATAGATTTGAAATTATTATTTTTTAAAAATAATACACACTGAACCATATATAAATATTCGAGCTAATGATACAAATTTGACATAAAAATATTTGAAAGAGGTAAAACATGTCAGACGTGAAATTGAATCACCATGGACTCGGTTAATATAAAAAGTAACCAATGAAATTTTAGGGTTTAAAAGCATGAACGTCTTCTTTTCAGGGTCCAAATCCAGCTGCTAATCACTCACACCGATAAATAAAAAAAAGAAAAAAAGGTAAAAGTATTAGCCGCTCGATACGTCAGCATTGCCGTTGGCCATAAATCTCGCCACCGATTTCTTCCATTCTCATTCGGGAAAAAGCGAGTTGCAGGCAGCGGCTACGAATAATAAAAAAAAAAAAAAAAGTAGACGCGCCAGTTCGCTAGGCTCTCTCTCTACCGCCTCCATGCGCGCCTTTGATTCATGGACTCGGCAACTCTCGGTCTATCGCCTGCTTTACCCGGGGACGCCCTGGGAAAAGAACTCGCTCTCTCTTTTCTCTACCGTTTACGTTTGACTTGTTTGCGTTTTCAATGTGAAAATTATCCCCGCTCCGATGGACTTGACTTTTTTTTTTTTTTTTTTTTACGCTCACTGTCGAAACTCCAACTTTGAACTTTGAATTTTTTCTTCCTGAGGTTGAAAGCAATGAGATTTGTTGAGATGGTTTGAAATAAATTTATTTGACATGGATTGCTGAGCATTATAAATTTTAAGTAAATTGTAAAAAAAAGGTTTATTACGTATAATTTTTTTATATTGTCAAAATCTAAAGTTACTCTGTAGGGTTAGAGCGCATACCTAAAACTAGATCAAACTTTAGAAAAATGAGTTTTGATTTTGGTGATAATTTAGCGCTCAATTTTCAGATAAACTTCAAATATTTATTGTAAATATTGTAATTCAATTCAAGGGATAAAAATCTCATGTTTTTCGAATAAATTTGCGGCGGTTGAATTTATCGAGGAGGCGTTCGTAAACCGGTCACGTTTACGAAGACTTATTTGAGAGAAAAATCTCGAGAAAGAGGTGCCAAGTTTTAATTTTTTTTTACCCCTTTTCTTGAATGTTTGACGCTCCGTTAGAAAAGTTTGCGCTCTTTGGAGCGATCTCAAAGTTCTTACCCAACAAACCCTTGTCGCGACCGCTCACCCGTGATCTGCGATGGTGTCTTCACGGTTACACAGCCAAGTGTTTGCCTCATTTAACCGGTAAACTAATCATTTTGAAACTTACCGAACTGTGTTTACACTTGATTTACCCTTAATGCATTTATAATATAAGCACTTTATAATAAAACTAAATATTAAAGGAATAAGTTTCTTTTTTTTCTTTTTTTAACAAATTTTCAATTTTTTTATGTTACAGGTATACGGCACTTGGACTTTACCGGCGGTAGTGTGTGACTTTTATATAGCGATGGATGTAATATGTAGCACCAGTTCGATCTTTAATTTAGTGGCAATATCAGTAGATAGGTGAGTAGAAATATTTTATGTGTCCATAATAAAATTTTTTCTCACTCCATTCCTGTGAATTTTATGATAGTTTAATCTAAAATTACCTCAAATCGTGTTTAATTTAAAAAATTATTCCATTAACAGGCTAAATAGTGTGGTTTTTTTCGATTAAAGCTGGCGCAATTTCAATTTTTAATTACATCTGCATAATAAATAAACCTGAAAACAAACGTATAAATGACGAATTTAAAATTTTTTGAATTCCCTTGGAACGACGCGCCAAAATTGCACAATTTAAAGCTCTTGTTTATAACGCATAAAAAAAGAAAAAGTTTTTTCTGTCGTCCACATTGTTAATGCGTAAATAAATAATGACCACATGCCAAGCGAGAGTTAAAAAACGATGAGCAACAAGAGAGCGAAATCAATAATTTACGGGCGACATTTTCAGCGCGCAGTTAAAAATGAATGCTTTTTACCTCAGTATCGCACAATTTCTTCTTTTTTTTTTTGCCTTCTTTTAACTTTGCCGCGTACGTATGCGCAAAAATACGTTTTTTTAGCGCTCTCTTTGGAGGTCGAAAAAAAAAACGCTCGGGCTTTGGACTAAAGCGGAGAGGACGATAAATAGGATGGTTAAATGCACGCCGGCTGAATTTTTTACTGGTAGATACGTGTTGTACAAGAGAGTGTTTTTACTAAAATTTATAATCTATGGAATTTCAAAACTATTTCATTTGCTCAGGTTTCTTTTTTTAATTTCAAGATAAAAAATTTTATGTTTATTGAAAGAGTTGTTTCTAGTTTTTTTGGTACAAAAACTATAGTTAATTCAAGTATTTTCGCGTTTTAATTTTTTAAAATCTGGATAAAATTTTCCTTGAATCAATAATGATGTTGTAAAGAACCAGAATCTCATAATCTGAAAATTCTTTACGTTTATCAATATTAATAAACAACAAAATCCTTAAGTTCATTGCTGCCTCGGGCAAGTTATTTAGCGTTCCGCTCAAAAAAAGGCATACTTCATTTTATTTAAATATACTGGCTTTTTCCATCACGTATTATTTCGAATTTACAAAATAAATTAATCGATACATATGTGTAAGAAAACAGTGTTTAAATGACTCTCCAAATTTCATAGTTACGTATAAATATATAATTATATAATTAATAACATAATTATTATAGGTAATGAAGTACAATATTAATTATCATATAACTTAAATAAAAATTTTAATTTTAATTATTTCACACTTTCTCTGATACCTAGTTAAAGTTATAAAGCTTAGTTTTTAGTATTCTTGAAAATGTGTTGAGATCTTGAGTACTTCTATCAGTGTCATATAAAATATTTAAAATACACAACGATGAATTCCAGGTACATAGCGGTGACGCAGCCGATATACTACAGCAAACACAATCGCAACAACAAGCGAGTCTGGCTGACGATACTGCTCGTGTGGTTCGTCTCGGTCGCGATCGGACTGCCGATCGTACTCGGACTAAACAACACGCCCGATCGCGTGCCCGACCTGTGCCTCTTCTATCACACCGACTTCATCATTTACTCGAGTCTCAGTAGTTTTTATATACCCTGCATCACCATGGTTTTTCTCTATTACAGGATATTCAGTGTAAGTTTTAACCTTTTTTTTTTTTAAGTTTTTCAAGAACCCTTCGAGCGAAAATTATACCCAAAGGGCTGACGAAAACGTTAAGAGGCTTTTAAAGGTGTATTACGCGGTTTTAGTTTAAACCTTTCAAAGAGCTTTAAATATCAAGCAAACAGTGCGTAAAGACAATTTTCTTGGTTTAAAATTTCTTCACTTTTTTTTTAAATTATTAAAATGAAAATTCTTGAACAAACTGCTCGAACAACATAAACTTTACAGAAGCTTAGTTGGTAAGTTCGAGGCTTGACTTTTCTCGTTTTGCCGAAGTAGATTTTTTTCTATAATGTATTATTCAATGAGTTTAAATAATTTTTCAGGCACTCAGGGAGAGAACAAAAAAGAAGAGATCGGATCAAAAGTCGAACCTGGACATGAAGTCGGGCTGCGTAATTGAAAACATAGCCCACACGCGAAGGTGAGCGAAAAGCCAATTTATCATATCTCAGCTGCTTGGCTTGCGCTTTTTATCCCCCCAGCCGCAGATTAAAGGGTCGGGGTAAAGTGGGCGGCTGCTCCAAGAAGACGCGATCGAAAAAGCTTTTAAGATGATTTGACAATCTCTCGTGGCTTCCCCCAACGTCAATTTCCATCGATTCGACTGCATCCCCCGGATTAATTACCAGACTGATTATTAAAATCCGTCCCGAGATCTTTTTTTTTTCTTCTTCTTGCTCCGGCTTTCTTATCCGAAGAAAGTTCGAGCTTGCAAAATATCGAACTTTACCCGGGGAGTTTTCCGTAAAAGTTTCGGCCGTTACTCCTTATGAAATTACTTCACGCAGGATAAATCGATTCGGTAATAAATTAAATTTTTCTTCCTGATTTATCGCTTGTTTAGGTGAAAACAAACAGCTCGGCACGCTACTTTGTTTTTACAACCTTTTTTTTTTTACCTGCGAGTACAATTTGTTTATTTTCGTATTTTTAAATTTTGCTGAAAAAAAAATATTTAAAATCATTCACACATTGTTCTCTTTGAAAAAATTTAAAGTGAAAATTTGTCGTGTCACTGGATTTTTTTTAAAAGACGAGCGATAAAAATTTATCCGATTAAAGTCCATCCTTCAGTCAATGTTTTTACGGTGAAATAATCTCGCGCTCATCAAAATCATGATCAAAGAGTGTGCTAAAACTCTAAATTGATACACAGATACGAGCTTTTCGTCAAAACAATATTTTCGGGTAAAATAACTTTTTTCGTTTTATCTCACACGGTCTCTTTTAAAAAAAAATTTTTTATTAAAAATCCGAGTAATCAAATTATTCGACTTTGATGGGAGATTTTTTTTTTCATGCTTTTATCAAAAGATAGTTTCTTTTTATTCATGGATCAGGGGGGAATGAATTTATCAAAAACAGCAATTCCGAGGGGCTATGCACTCCAGAATCACTGATGATTCTTTTGATTCTTTTTGATTCTTTTTGATTCTTTAGTGATTCTTTTAGCAAATTTAAAATATTTAGAGCCTTGGATCCAATTTCAATCAATATTTTGTTAAAAATATTATTTTTTGAAGATTTTTACTTGAAATAAAATCGATATTTTATTGATTATATTGATTTTTATGTCTGATTCTTTTTGTGATTCTGGAGTGCATAGCCCCTCGAGCAATTCAATCAACCCGGCGAGATTCAGTGGAAAATTTCTAAAGATTTACGCACACTTGGATTCGTACGGAAGAAGAAATATTTCACGATTCAACCTTCATAAATTCTCAAAGCGTCACCTCATTCTTTTTTTTTTTTTTTTTTTGTGATAAAGCCAAAATATAGAGGCAAGCGAAAATGAGAAGGAAAAAGCGCCAATCACGGCCGAAGAAAAAAGAAATAATAGAGCCCGGCTATTTGGAAGCCATCAATTCGCACCGAGTCCTCCATCAATAAAATCACCTCATCTTTCCTCTTTCGAGCTTAATGATGATTCTTTGATTGACGTCAGACACCGACGTCCACTCCATACTTTAAAATCTTGCTCATCTTTCTAGTAAAACTAGTTTGAAAAAAAAAAATGTAAAACCGAGTTTATTTGAATTTCGTAAGTTTTATCTATAGATCGAGCTCGGTGCTGACCGTGCGAGCTTTACTGCACAAATTAACCGAGAGCGGAGGAGCCGAGTGCGCGTCCGAGCGCGGCCAATAAATTGGAATTAGGCGAATTTCGGTCCGCGCTCGGCGCTCTTAGCGGCCTGAATTCATGAACGTTGAAAACGGTTCCGCTATTTATTGATAAGTTTTGTTTATTTACTAAACTATTATGTCAAATTGTTACCGCTACTGGTTTATTAATGGTGTCGATTTATGCCTCTATAATAAAATAAACTTAAAATCCATGATCCATTGCAAACTTTTCTGAAGCTGAATTTGCATGTGGAACTTCTTTTTCCCAGCTTGAATCTTGAAATAAACAAAATTTTGAAATTTTCGACTAAAAACAATTTGCATTCAAGCTTTCATAACTCTAGCGCGTAAATCTCATCAGAAACTTTTCGGAGGCCGAATTTACAAAGTTAGTTCCAGAAAAGCGTAAGCCGATTTAAGACATCTTTTTAAAATGTAGATTTTAAATATTTTATCGTTTACATAATGCACGGCGACAAATACAGTATTCACATACACTATAAATCTTTGCGGCTTTTAAAACTTTACATGTAAAACTTTTGAGATAGGAGGAAAAAAAAAAAAATTTTCGAGCGAAATCGTAGGAAACTTTTTGCTGCAAATCCAGTTTCATGCAAATTTAATTGTTGATAAATTTTTTGCGAGTTCTTTTTTGGATTAAAACTTTCAAATTTGATGAGAAAAAGTATTTTTGAACTTGCGTACGTGCTATAAATTAAACATTTAAGTCACTGTACCTAATGCTAAACCTTGAAGAGTAATTTTTTTTTTTTTTTAAATTTGTTGAATGTAATATGAGAAAAAAAATGTAGTTGTAAGCAATGAAGCGAAGTAAATAACTTCCGACCGCAAGCTAGGAATTTATCTACACTTGGACAGCTGCTTGAATAAAATGAGTTTATCTACTGATGCTTCAAAAAAATGTATAATAAATTTTTCCTACCCAAAAAAAGAACTTTTGAACTAGAGAGTATTTATTTATTCAATAAATAACTTTTAGTCAAATCACTCGTGAATGACAAATCCCTCAGTCCCTCTACACCCAAAAACATCTAGTCCAGTAGCTACACATAAAAAATTCCCCTCATTTTTTTGAAAACCGCCCAAAAGAAAAAATTCAACGACTCGAGAGCTCATCAAGACAGAAAAACTTCGGTCAAATCAGTCAAGGGGTGACAAATAGAGTATCTTGAAAAAGATTTAACCATAATTACTCAGCGAAGAAAAAAACAAACAAACTTTTGGGTTTACTCGGGTCTAATCGTCACCGGATCCATTACCAGGGGTATACAGGGTGGCAGCCAGAGATGTAAATACCAAAGCGAAGACACGATCCCCGGGCTCTCTTTGGAAATTCGAGGAGTGATGCGGGCCTCGACAAAGTTTCGGCCTGTGTAAGCTCCCGCGGTTTTACCGTATCCTCCCCCTTCCGGAGTAGTTTCACCTTGGTCTACTCGAGATTGGAGCCGCCGAGTTCAAGGGAGTGATCCTCTGCGGCTGCTGAGTTTGTTACGGGATCCACGAGAGATTTTTCTTTTTTTTTTTTTTGGACTCGCCCCCCTTTTTTGCATGAAGTAATTTGATTGCGAGCATGAGATTTTTTTGCTTGGTTTTTAGTTTGTTTGGTTGATTTGACTTTTTTTTGCTTGGCATTTGTTGTTATGATAGCAAAATTAAAAAATAACTTTTGTTGTTCCGATAACAAGTTTTAAGTTGAGTTTTTTTTTTTCAATTTTATGTACAGCCTATTGTTCGGCTGTGTAAAAATTATCAGTATTACTAAAAAGAAAAGTTTTGATCGTTAAGGTAATAAGAATTGTAGCGAGTAATACTAGTTCAATGCTTTTTCGGCTGAGATACTCGCTACACTATTTACTAAAGGAAATCTAGAGGCATAATTTTTAATTTTGACATGTATAACATTACCGAAACGCATGCTTAGTCAGTACAATTAATGAACTTAGACGATTGAGTAAAGTTGAGTTCAAATTAGGTAGCAGTAGATTAAAACAGAGTAGAAAAATTAATTAGATTTGAAAAAGTGTGAGTTGAGTAGAAAATTTGAGGCATAGTTTAGCTAGAATTGCTCGAAACTCTACACCAAAATGAGTAATTAATTTTTTTTGAAAATTTTCATAATTCTTGAATTCAATTAAATTTAGCTAGATTAAAAGCCATCTATGGATAATAAGTTTTTATCATAAAATAGTACTTATGTTAAATTTTTCCTAAAATCTTATACATTTAATTCAAGCTTGTAAGACTCCTTTTTCTGACAATTTGTTTTTTTAACGTCACGAATTTTTGAATTTATCAACCGGAATGATAAAATTAAATTTAAAACCACAACGTTTAAAAAAAGAGAAAAACAAATAAATTTTAAGAAATAAATGAAAATAAAAAAAAACGGAGGTATGAGCACGCATCAGTAGAGGCTTTTAGACTGCTTAAAACTAAATGATCGCACGTATCCAGTGGGTATTCTGTGGCAAGGTTCGCGGAGACGGCCCTGGGTGCGGTGGCGATGGTGGCACCCGGGATCGGCGAGGAGCCCACGAACACGGCCTCGGGGAGCAACGAGGACGAGGACGAGACTCCCATGGACCCCGTCGTCGTCATATCCAACGACAAGAGCACCGAGTTTTTTCTCGCCACCGTAGTCGAGGAAGCCACGTAAGTCTTTTACATTCATTCATCACTTAAACTAGCATTCAATTTGGTTTGAGTAATGGCTCGACTTATTGAGTAATAATCTCGAAATCAAAGCGCGAATCCATAAATTGAATCTCCTTTTATTAAGTCTGGTCAATCCATCAAGCGGTTATTTTCTTCGCTTCAGCCGAAAATAATGGAAAAAGTTTCATCCGGTTATTGACGAATTCTTCTACCGCGAAACAATTACTTAGCATTAGTGTGAGAGGTGCATAAACAACTCGGCCCTCCGAACTCAACGTCTAAATTGGCTTGGCTCGCTAATTAAGGCTGGCATTATTTCTGTACCGGCGCTGTTGTATATATAGACGAGCGCAACAGCACCAACGGAAAGTTCGAAGAGGAGCTGTTTGCCTCTACTTACACGCTGCAACTTTCGTGGCATTCCTGCAGAGCTCGTTTATAACCCGAGTGGGGGGCCTGCTACCTTAATCTTCCTTAAACTTCATTACTATAAATTTTTTTTTCTCCTCGAGATGTTTTTTACGTACAAGATCAAAATCAACCGTGTCCGAGTCTAAATTAGTTAAACTGATGCAACTTAAATTTATCCGTAAAGTTAGAAAAATTCAGAGTACACCATAAAACTCGAGATTCGACAGAAAAAATATTCCTTTTTCGATTCAATTAAAATGTACGATCCACCGCATCGCTGATTTTTTTTTCATTTTTTTAAAAACGTTGTATTATTCGATTTCGAATTGTTTGGTTTACTCTGTAGATTAGACTTTTTTATGGACTTAAAGCAAAGTGCATTCCATTTAAAAATTTTAAATTTGAAGTAAATAATTAAGAAGGTTTTGAGTTCTCTCTAAACAAAAGGATAAATACTCACCAAAGTGAAAATAAATCTCGGTATATCAAACCCTTCGCGTCGACACTTTATCCTCGGGTCATCTCAACTTTTTCCCAGCAATTTTTCTCCCACACATCGAGCCCTTTTTCCTCCTTTTTTCCTACCACTGACCCCCTTTATATCATCGCCGGTTTCTTTTTTTACTTTCTCGCTGAAACATCTCGTAAAACGTCGCGAAGAGCGAAAAGACTCACTCTCGGTACCCCACGGCTCTCTTTTTCTCTTCGCGCGAGACGGAAATTAAAAGAGAGAGCAGGGGCTCGCTATTTCGAAACTTTGGTCGTAAAGCTTTCGGTCATTTTGTCCGAGGTGCAGGCCATGTTAAATCTGGGCAAATTAAAAGATGCTGCGCGACCCCCCCAACTTTCTTTTTCATTCTCTGGTCTCGCTAAGGGAAATTAAGACCAAAAAAGAGGGAGGGCGAGGGCTTTTTTAAAAGATTACTTTGAAAGTGGCGCTTTGTTCTTCGCCGTGATGAAATCCAGAAATGCTTTGTTAACTTTTCAAGGCTCCCTCTTTCTTTTTTCGAGTAATTTTTTTCAATTAAAAATTTCGTAATGGGTCGTCTGCGGGCGCTTATTTAAATCCAATTTTCAAGTGCGGACGAAGGATTAATCATCAAAAGTGAATTGCAAGTCTAGCGCAGGATTAAACACCTTCTTTTTTTTTTTTAAGTTTTGTATTCAATCCGAGACATTGTTTTTCAAGGGACCCGCTCGTCCCTTTTTTAATTCGATTTTTCGATTGAAGTTTAATCTCAAGCTATAGACTGAAAGCTTTTAAATCTGTGGTGTAAGCTTTTTTTCCAAAGCAAAAAATAAAAAATTTCAGTTTCTGGATTTGAAATAAAAAAAATAAAAAAATTAGACGCAAAATCAGTTTTTCCGGTCCATTTGTAACCAAACGATAACAACTATTTTTTCCGGACCACGCCATAAATCACGCATAAAAAATCAAAAGCTCGAGGAAGAAAAAAATGATGGACAATAGATAGAGAGAGAAGAGAGTGATAAAAAAGAGGAGTTTATTTGTCCAACTGACGAATGGGGGGACGAAGGCGGGGAGGATATCCCACAATGAGGAACCCGGGTACAAAAGCCCGGTGACGGGAACTCGTTACCGTTTGCCGGGTATTGATTCTTGGGCGTTAGCGCACTAATTACAATTCCGGCATTCCTTTGCTCGAGACAAAAACTTGCTCCTTGATAAATGAATTTGACGAGATCTGCGAATTCACCGACTTTTTTTTCTCTCAGTCCCTTTCTCCTTTCTTACCTTTCTTCTTCCTCCCTGCAAATTGCGATGTTGTTTTCGTGCTTGGATTAAAACCAAGGTGTTTATACTTGCAAGAAAAAATTTTTCACTTTTATTTCGTCATTAAGCCACTACTCCTCTCTCTTTCTCGTAAACTTAGTTTTAAAAAAATTACAGCTATTATAAACGAGTCCACCGAGATGACTTTATATTTTAGCCTCCGCAGCCGCGTATGTAGTTATTAACGTAAAAACAATTCCAAGCAAGTTTATGAATTGTTTTGAAACTTTCCTTATTCATACGTAAAATTTAGTGTTAATTAACGTCAAAGTTTACGCGAAATATTAGTCCTCCTACCCGGCTGCTTCAGAAAAAGAAGTGTTTTTGTTTCAAAATGAAAAAAGTTTTTTCCCTGTAACTTTAAATCACCTACGATTAAAAAAAAAGATGATAAGAGAAGAAAGAAAGAAAAAAAATATCACAATTCAACTCTTGAACGGGCAGTTGTCGTTGCAGTGTCGTGGCTAACACCCAGCTTCAGACCCGGAAAGACTCCGGATACGAGGCCGGGGCCAGCAGCACCATCCTCACGGACGCGATCGAGGTAACCGTGGAGAACTCGAGTCCGAGTCCGAGTCCCCAGCCGAGGGTGGCCTCCGGACCTCCGTCCTCGTCCACGTCGTCGTCGCCTCCCAGGGGAGCCTCGTCTTTTGGAGGTACGAGCATAGGCGCTGGATCGGCCACCACCCCGCAACCAAAGAGAAACGGCAGCGGACCCAACCGGCATGAGCTCAAGCAGATACGTAACTTCACAGCCCTTCTACCTCTGCAGTTCAATAGGTGAGATATATTTTTTTTTTTTTTTTATTGTTTGGAAAAGTGAAATAAATTTTTCTTTTTATAAGTCGCTTAAGACTTTTTGAAGTTATACAACACTTGCTGAGCTCGAACAAGCTGTTCACAATAAAAAACATTTGTAATTTATACACTAGAAGTATCATTTTTTTCGTCGAGAGCTGTTTCGGAGCCAACTGTCACCATTACAGTTCCACTCGAAGAAAACAATTTTTAGTTGAAAAAATCGTTAGGACTCTTTACTTTTATCAAAAAAAGTCATTGATTTATTATTAATCTATTTGGAAAGGAACTAGGATTATTAATTTTTAAACAATTCAGAAAAGTTTTTGCAGAACATCCCTGTAAAAAAAAATTTCAAATTTTTATTGAACAACAAAATAAATATTTTTGGAATAATTTCTTTAAAATATGTCGTTATTAATATTGGTAATTATTTCTAATTTTTGATAAGCCATGGCTTTAAATAATAATATTAAATCGTATAAAATTAATAATAATTAATGTGAATAAATAATGACAAATCTTACTCATTATTCTAATTTTTAAAAACTTGGCGGTGTGCTCGGACTTTTGTGATTGGGAATTATTAAGCTCAACAAATACAATATAATTTTTGAATTTAAATTATCACTCTATTCCAAATTTTATTAATCATTCTTAAATGCTGAACATTATTGTAACGTTCACTTTTATAAAAATAAAGTATATTTTCAATTAACTTTTCAAAATGTAAAAAGTAAATAAGGGAAGAGTTTACTTGCTTCACTGAAATTAAAAATTTGATGTGTACAATTCTATAAAAGTAGTTGCACATGAAAACCATTCATCAACTTTTGAAAAAAAAAACTCTTGAGAGCTCTCAAAGTATCGAAGTTTGTAATTATCTCAATTAAATGTACTTTTCCTTCATGCTCTGTATCATTACTAGAAAGTTTCGTGAAAGAAAGTTTGTGGATTAATTATTTTCGTAGCTGCAAGCATAAACCTTTTTCTGCAACTTTTCTGAAACTTTATTGACCGAGTCTTTAGTTGCTTTTTATATGGTTAAAAAACTACACCAGTTGCTATTTTCAAAAAAAAAAAAAAAAAAACATGATTTATCATTTTCTGGTGCAACACATTTCTCAAATGCTCAAGCAAAACAATTTTGATCCCAACATGGAACCATAACCTTTTTATGAATTTCTCAAACATTCCGCCGTACAAAAGTAACCCGCATAATATTTACTGTTTATAAATCATCTGCAGAGGATGAGTAAAAAAAAATAAATAAATAAATGAAAAAACATTGCCGACAGATCGACGAGCGTGCCAGCGTCAACAGGTGGCGGTTGCGCGACGATATCGGGCGGCACGATCACCTCGAGCAAGAAAGAGCGCAAAAACGAGTCGGCAGCGGCGGCGGCGGCAGCGGTGGCGGGTGGCGGCTCGCGATTCAACCTGCGCAAGACCAACAAGGCGAGCAAGAAAAAGTCGGACCGAATGTCGACGAGGAAAGAGCGAAAAGCCACCAAGACCCTTGCCATTGTTCTCGGTACGTATATCTTTGCTCTTTTACCTCCCTTTTTTTTTCAAGAGAAAAACTGCACGCGTACGAACTACTCACTTATTCGGGTAATTTTTAATAAAGCTCGCGCACCACGACAATGGCTCGTTACGAATACTACGTGCTCGTTAATTTTTATCATTGGTACCTTACTACCTTAGTTTATTAAAAAAATTGAATACGTTTTTCTTTTCTTTCTTGCTTTTGTACTGCTGCTTATTATTTAAGGGAACTTAATAAAAGTCTTTTTCTCCAATGACAATACGCGAATGTACTTCTGTCCTCGTGCAATTGTTTTGAGAAACAATGGTGGAATATCGTTGGCAGAAAAAAAGGAAGGATTTTTACTACTTGGATGAGAATTTGTAGAATGAAAGGTTGTAGTTTTAATAAAGTCTTAATTGGACCAATTAAATATTTAAGGAGCTTTTTATAAGAATACTTTATTATTTTCAGTTAGACAATGGCAGTCGAGCCAATCCGGCGTAATGAATTTTTTGAATATTGAAGTAATGGATGGGAAATTAAATTACTTTATGTAACAAAGATTTACTCGGAGTAACAGAATATTTCTTAATCAAATTTGAAGAAGCAAAAATGATTGAGAAGATAAATAAATAATTTACTATATACAATTATTTTTTGTTTTTTGTTTTAAATTATTAAATTTTTTCTGGGTATCTCTGAAAATATATGAATATGTTTCGAAAAGAATCTTAAAAACAGTAAATAAGTACCTTGTTAATTTTATTTTATGAAAAAAGAAAAAAATATAATTTCCTTCCAATTGATTAGAACAAAAAAGGAACGCTAGTTTTAATTTGTATGACCGCAGGTATATTTTTGATATGCTGGGTGCCGTTCTTCACTTGCAACACCATGGATGCCTTATGCTCCAAGATGAAGAAGGACTGTCAGCCGGGAGTAACGGCTTTCATAGCCACCTCCTGGCTCGGCTACATGAACAGTTTCGTCAACCCCATAATCTACACCCTGTTCAATCCCGAATTTCGGAAAGCTTTTCGCAAGATACTCGGCACATAGTCGCGGTGGCGCGTCGCCTCCTCAACCGCGACCTCCATCACCGGCCTACCCCGATCCTCCCTACTATCGTAAACACCTTTTCATTTTTACTTTTTTCCTCGTTTAAATCTGTAAAAACTTGAAATGGTTGTGTTTCACGATACGTGCTCTTTTATACGCTAAATATCAAACCGTCCTGGGTGCTCAATGCGTATATACTTGGTTTATCGGTTTGATTTATTCAATTTTGCGAGAGTATAGCTAATTTTTTTATATTTTTTGCGCATTTATGAAATTTAAAAGGGTTTAAGGGTTGTTATGTAGCAGAGGATATTATAAGAAGAAAGTATTTCACGCCAAGACAGTATTAATAATGAAATTTGTTGAACTATATGATCTTTGTAATTGTTTAAGATTGTTTTATAATGATAAATCTAAAGTACGTATAATGTTTTAAAGATGGTTGAACTTTTTTCTGTGAGAAAAGCTCGAAATTGTTTGCCTTGTATAACATTTGAAACTATTGTTGATACTTAAAATATTTACCATTCGTTGAAATTTTAAATTGAATTAATGTAAATAATTTTTTTCTTTATGATCGAAGTTGTTTGCGTTAACAATTGTAATTTTAAGATTTATTGTACTTAAGTAATTATTAAAGTTTAAATTTTGTTATCCACTGAGTAAACTCTTTAAGAAATTTTCTTTTCTATTGAAAGTTGTTGATTAAGATTTTTTCATCAATCTTCGGATTCAAAAATATTTTGATTATAATATTGAGGTTGTAGATACGACACGACAATTTCCATTACCGAATTTCCTCACATATCAAAGCGATTTTCTAATCTAAAAGGAAACATCACGTGAATTTTTCTTATAAGTAATAAAATGTGAAAAACATTGATGTTGAAGAAAATGTGTATAATGAAATCGTTTCATCGATGATTATGCAGATCCAGGTGAACACTTAGGGTATCTTTTATATATAATTTAATCTCGATTTAAAATTAAGTAAATTTAAAAGTAATAAATTTACACTGTACAAATGTAAACATACTCTGCAAAATGTTTCAGGTTCATAAAAAATTATCGTAAAAAAGAAAAAGTGATCAGCACAATTGTTCTTTTTACTTATTAATCTTATACCGGCTTCTAAAATCTTATAAAAGCTGTTCAAAATATTAGCCAACAATTAAAAATATCTTTCTTAATTTTTTTCGTTTTGCAACATTATTTATCAAATTGATCCTGAAAAAAGTTTAAATGGAGATTTTTTAAAATCAACATATAGATTCAAACTATCCTCAAGATGTTTGCTAAATTAATTAATAACATGTGTATGATCGATGCCTTGAGAATAATTTAGTTATCTTGTTTTTAAAGTATCGATAGAGCCATTAAAATACTGTAAGTATACGATCAACCATATTGAAATTCCACGAATAATAAAAAAATAAAAATTTAGTTGAACCTTAAAACAAAAGAATCAAACACAGCCAAAATAATTGCAATTTTTTAGCTTAATGGTAAATGCACTGATAAATTGATAGTGTATGAATATAAGTCAAGTCTTCTGTTAGCGTGGTTATCTCGAGGATTTCAAAAAAAAAAAAAAAATTTATAAAGGATCGCTGTATTTTTCTAACCTGATGCGCCCATTCTTGTAAATATCTTCTAGTGTGACGGTAAAGTGGAACGTAAAAATATGGATCCAGTGTATAAATAAAATTTATGTGTACAAAGTGAAAGTATGAAAAAAATTGTTGCATTTAGAAGTAATAATCTGTAACTTGTAAATATGTATACGTCTACCGAAATGTCTGTGCCAGTTTGTGAATGAAACAGAAACTTATTCGAGCGAGAACGAGTAAAATTTTTAATGAGCCCATAAATCAAACGAAGTTTAAAGGGTCTGCTCTTGAGGGTAGATAGCTGTAATTCTTTTCAATAAAATGCAGTCATTGAGGCGAAGAAATTTATTGTACATAAAACAAAAACTCTATCTTTAAATTGCACGAATATGAAGAAAAGTGAAACTTAATGGAGCAAGTAAGCAAATTTTTAATGATTTTAAGTTGAGCCCGTGAATCAAATAAAAATTTAAGGGTGTTTTTCAGGGATAAATTAGTTTTTTTTTTTTTTTTTTTTTTTTTTTCTTCTCTTCGAGAAAAAATGCAGTCATTGGGGTGAAAAGAAAATTTATTGTACATAAAAAATTCTATCTTGAAATTGCACAAACATGGAATTCATCTACTGGAAAATTATCAATTTCATTATTAGGTCTATTCTTCTTATCTTTTCTATGTTCATTAAAGATTTATAAACTTATTTAATTTTGATGTTAATAATAAATCATTGATTCAATGTCCACAAACGACGCATTTACTGGAAGCTGACTTAGTTTTGCTTAAAGATTTTTCACTAAAAAGACTATTAATCAAAATAAAAAAATTGTATAACCCTTAAAATACTTTGTATTAAAAAAGTAAGTTTGGACTGCCAAATTAAAAAAAAATCTTACTGTTTTCAAATTTCTAATTATTCCTAATTTCTTTCAAATATTATTATGTCGAACTGACAATCTAAAAAATATTTCTTCAAACTGCCAGAAAAAACTTAGGGCTATCTTTTAATCTCTATTTCAAGAAATTCATTTTTGTGCAATAAGCTGATAGTTTAGTATCTGATGTGATGCATGTCTCATAGAACATTGAATAAATAAAAAAAAAAATGCTTAGCCGATACTTTAAGCAAGTGCATAACTGAAAGCACGTGTGCTTTGTTTTCCAATGAATTTTCTTATTTATCACTGTAACTAATGGTCTATACAGGGCATAGATTGTAAGAATCGTCAAATTTCTTTCTTTGATTTTGCGAAGTTTAAAAAATAAAACATTAAGCCGAGCGTTCAATGTACGTTCCCGCGAAAAATCGCAGAACGAAGCCAAGATAATTGTAATAGTAGAAAAAAAAAAAAAAAATTAATTGAAATGTCGATGACATCGTCATCACGCATACGAATGATAAGTTAGACGACTGAAACATCAACCAGAAAACAAAAATACATCCATACACAGATATTAACACTAACATCATTTTAATAAGAGGATACGAACGAACAGGAGATTGTTAAAATTAATAAATTATAGAATAATTTAAATCTACAATATGCCTTTTTATTTCTGAAAAACTTATAAAACATTTTCCTATGCATACTTCTTTTTTTTTTTGTTGCTTTTTTATGTAGGTACAGTCGATCATCCAACGCCCACAACCTGATTTTTTACAGCCTCTGATTCGATCGGAGAAAAAAAATATGCCACAGGGTAATCAACGAACGATCGCGAAGCAAGCATGATTCACCCCCAGCTTGCTCATTACGGTTTATCGCGGCAATTTTTACGACCTTCTTACCATCTAATTACGATCTTATACAGAGCCGTTAGAAAAAGGCTGCAGTAAACTGAATGCTCTGATGTCTTCGCTACGATTCTACGGCTGTTTCTCGCGAGACCCCTTTACTACCTGTTTTATAGGTGAGTAGAATTAAAAAAATAAGAAGCTTGGGCCGCAGGAAATGTGGAGCAGTTAAGGCTACTTTATACTTTGATGAAAGAAAATTTCTTTTTTTATCTTGCCTTACGTGTCTAAAAGGCTTTATGTTTCTTTTTTTAAACTCGAGAAATTTTTTTAGTTGTTATTTCAACTACTCATTGCTGTAATTTTTTTTAATGTCTCATGAAAAAACTTTAATTTAAGTTTTTAATAATTTTACCCGTGTCTTTTTACTTCGATAACTCTGAAGAATTTATTAATTTATCAAATGAAATTTAAAAATATTTATTAAATTACTCTTGTGTAGGAATGGACAGGTAGTAGAAATCATTCATATAAATAACTGTTAAAGATTATAATTATTTTTACATTAAATCACATACTTAAAAACTTACTATCAACAAAAACATCAAGCAGTCATTAAAAATATATAAATTCAACATTTTAAAAAATTAAAAATTTTTAGTCACTCATAACTTGAAAAAAAAAAAAACAGTCTTGCATAAAAATCAAAATACATTCAGGTGATCATCACCAAAAATCGTTATCGCAGTTTTTATACATTGCTCAGAGTATTTTTCATTTTAATTAACATTCATAACAGATGGATAATAGAAAAATTTGGATGAGGAATAATGACGGTCATCCTTTTCCAATTTGATTTCGGTGAACGGTAGCCAACAGTAAGCTGATGACTTTTGGCACGTGAAGAGACTATTTTTTTTTACCAGTAATGCTGTCCACTTTGAAGCTGAAAGGAATTAAACAAAACCAAACATTGATATTTTCATTGAAATTCTAGTAAGTCTCATAGTACTGTTTAAATAAAATATGTGAAAAATTCAAATCTCAGCAATAATATTGCGAACTCGCGTACCAGTTCGCTCAAACGTGTTGATATAATCCGGCAAGCTGGGTTATTACATTCCGTGGTTTGTACTATCACGTATTCGGGTAATCTATCGCTATTAATCTATTGAACTACCCTTTTTCAGCTTCTTCAATAGTGAAGCTCTTGAAAATCTAGAATATTCAAAAATTAAAGCAAATAATCTCAAAGTGTAAAAAATCTTCAACGAATTTTCATTCCCAAGAAAAAAAAAGGTTTAAATGACCAGAAAATGGCCAGGTTCTTCGGGACGCTCGGCGGTTTAGATTCTCGCTGGCTTTCCGAGCACGTCCGATACAAAGTGCTAATACGCGAGTCTAATATAATACGGGTGCTTTGTTACCCGATTCGATACCCTCTCGGTTGATCATCGCGACAGTCCGAATAAGGAAACCCGACAATGGCATGAATATACTTAATTTGAGTTTATTGTAAAACTTACCCTGGCGTAGGTGGGCTCGAGCGATCGAAGATGCTCCTGAAGATTCGAGCCGGCTTTGCCAATTTCCACTCCCGTTGGTTCTGAATTACCCGAGGAGTAGGAGGTGGCTGAGGAGGAGGGAGATATATACTCCACCCCCCCGAAACCGCCCAGCTGCAGTTGCAATCCTGAAATTCGTATTTGCTTTATTAGCCATTCCCCGCGAAATTGCGACAGGACCGTACTGATTCAAGCCGACTTCATTACTCCCGATGCGCAACGTTAACAGCAGAATTTAAATTTCGTATCGTATTCGGTACTCTTCCTGTTTTTGTTTCTCCCGGTGGCTTTTAAATTATCAATATTTGCGCGCGTAAACGACCGACTTTTTAACA
Source organism: Encarsia formosa (assembly GCA_038277355.1). Taxonomy (NCBI): domain Eukaryota; kingdom Metazoa; phylum Arthropoda; class Insecta; order Hymenoptera; family Aphelinidae; genus Encarsia; species Encarsia formosa. The sequence goes on from CM076187.1 coordinate 4,044,042, forward strand.
TTTTTGATTGAGACCAATTTGTACAGGGTTTATTTATACGTTTGATTTATGCTTTGGTTTCAATGATAATCATAAAAAAAAATTTAAATAATGTTTTTTTATTACAATGTTCATTGTAAAGTTTAATTTGGCAGTTTTTTGATTTTACAACTTGACGAAAAGTTAATATTTGGACAACGGTATTCTTGAATCGCACCAAAACTGAATTTCCGTATCGAATCGTAAATGAAATCGCAACAGCTGTTACGAATAGATTGAATTCAATAAGATATAACGTTTACCTTGTGAAGTACCCGAAGTAGCTTGCACTAATTGCTTCAGCTGCTCGTTATTTGGCATAAAATAAAAAGAACCTGCAATCAAGTAAATATTGACTAAAAATTTGGAAAAACCTTCATACTTTAACAGTTGTTTGAGAGCAGCAATTCATTTACGTCTATTTTAGTTTATAAATAACATTTTTTTTCTAATGTTTACGTTTAACTTTGCTTGGAGAGATAACGAAAAAAATTGTTTTTAAATATAATAAAAAAAAAAATTCATTATTTTAAACTTGAAGCAATTACGTTACCTAGGGGTATTCCTTGACCATGTTTCATGGCAGAATTTGTTTGGTCATTGCTTTGGAGAAAGTAGAACGAAGGTGAGTTCGATACTGGAAAATATGAATACGCTGCTTTAGAAAATTCAAAAAGAAAATAATTAGAATTTTGAAAATGGCCTACTAACCTGCACTAACAGCCCCATTAGACTTGTCGGAGTGGGTTATTTCTAAATGATTTTGTCCAGGAATGTACGTGCTTTGGCCGGGAACTAGAGTAATAATTTTTATTTAACAAATCGATTAATTCATCATAAATATTAACTACAGTGTCAAATAAATACTATTAATCTTACCTGCGGCAAGCGAAAGTGGCATGCGCGATAGATCCAAGCCGCCTTGAATCACAAACTTCGTAGGTCCCATCACCGGAGCACCAGCAGCTGAATTCGAAGAAACAATCGGTACGGTTGGTATGCTGAACCTTACTGGTGCTGGCTCTACATTTTTGCTGTTCTGGTTTGTAATTTGATGGATTTGTTGTTGAACGATAGGATAGTTGCCTTTACTTTCGTAAAAAATAAGGTTTTGCTTGAAGTCGGGCAGCGGCGTCTGTTGCTGTCTGGAAGGTTCGATTGGTAATTGGCCGTGAGCAAGCGGTGGATACTCTTGAATTATTGGTCTGGTAATGTGAATTCAATCATTTTATTATTGAAATATTATTATATCACTGCATGTTAAATATGAATCTATTTTATGAAAAATTTTGATTATGAGCAAATTGATTTTGGCCGTGGTTACAAGGCAGATGTACTTATGATCTATCCATGACATCTTTAGAGTAGGAAGATCAAAATAAAAATCGTAGTGGAACAGGTCGTCACATTAGGTACAAAAATTTTTGGTACCTCAAAAAACTTTTACACATCTATAAATTATTTACTAATTTTATATACATTCAAAATAAAAATATATAATTCGTAAAATTCTAGATAAAATCTTTAAGGAAATCTGAAAAAAAATAAAATAAAATAAAAACTTAATTACCCATAATTGTAGGAAGTTCTCGGTGGCTCTTGGAACATAATGGAGTCTGCAGGCCTCTGGTTGGGCGGGCTCTGTATCGGCTCCAAGTTTGACTTGGGCGTAACCATCGGTGTAGTGGATTCCGAGGCTCTCATCTGAAAACAATTAAAAAGTTTTGTCACCCAACTCCCATTCCTTTATTGCGTGCCGAGAGTTTGCACCCCCTTCCCGACCGGTCGTAATCTCGAATTTGTTGAGTCAAAATAAAACGTTTAACAAGACCGAGTTCGGGTCGTAAAATAGTTTCATGCGTCGCGTTGCAGGCTAAGAAGATAAGTTTCCGAACTTCAAACTCAAGTTTGAACTATTAGCTTCGATCCAAGTTTTGTCCACTTTATAGCGCAGCAGAGCCTTTACAGTTGATTATTTTTACTTTGGATAATTGCTTGCAACGCGATACATTTAAAATATTTTCAAGCTGCTGCTTCGAAATAAAAAGATATAATATTACCATTGGCATTAAGAAAAATGAAACTATTTACTGAGAAGGTTTTTTTTTATAAACCAATCGTCAATCATAATAATGAAAACTCGTTTATAAGAAAACTAGAAAAACTTCTTCACTTCAAGAACGAAAGTTGACTTACCGCACTGGTCGGTGAAGTCGCGGGGCTGGTGGCGGTCATCTTTGGAGCTGCGGTGGACGGAGGCAAGGTTGACGCTTCCGGAAGCGGACTGCTCGTCACCGACTGGCTCTGTGACACTTCGATTCCACCGTTCGATGACTGCTGCTGGTGGTGGTGGTGGTTCATCTGAGAATTCATTTTCGTGGAGGACATCATCTCCGCGAGGGCTATGGGGTTCAGCTCCGGGGAGTTTGCACCCGCGATGGATGCGAAACCCAAACTCTGGTGGCTGTTCGATATTCCGTTGGGTGAGGAGGATACCGACGCGAAGCCTAGATTGTGATTACCTAAAAAATATGAATTTAGCTTGTATCAGAGTACAGTCATTTAAACAAATAGTGAATTGCCTGACTTGGTCGGGCAAGGGTTTATTTTGCCTCCCAAAGGTTTAAAAAAAAACCCTTCCCGACCAAGTCAGGCAATTTTTTTTCCATCCGAGAACCGGAGATAAAGGGGTTAAGGCGAAGTCAGGCTCGTATCATCGGTGAAAAAGTTTTAGATAAATTCTGAAGCGAATTTTCATTGGATTTTAATTTTTTTGGACTTAATTTAAAGCTTGTGATCTTAGTTTGCGGGCTACAGAGTCTTTTTTTAAATTTTTCGATTCCTTCATTTTTAATTTAATTTTAAGTAACGACTTAACCTCTCATGTCCAATTATGTCTTAAAGTTATTTTGAAAAATAAATGAAAAGGAATTTGCAAAAAATGGCTCTGTAGCCCGCAAACTATGATTACAAACTTCATTTTGAGTCCAAAAAAATTAATATTCGATGAAAATTCGCTTTAAAATTTATCTAAAACTTTTTTACCGATGATACGAGCCTGACTTCGCCTTAAGGTCCGATTTTGAGGTTAGAAAATGGAAAAATAAATTTAAATAATTTTTAAAAAAATTATCACATTTGCAGCATAATAAAAATTCGTATATACATGAACTAACCGTAGCTCAAATGACTGGAGTGACCTCCGAACGATAAAGGCTGTCTGTTATTTTGGTGCTGGTGGTGGTGTTCGGTCGTACTCGTAGCCGCAGCAGTTGTCGAAGTCGGCTCCTGCTGCGTGTTCAGATCCAGTGCAGGCGTCCTCGTCATCTGGTGCTGCAACTGCTCGTGCAGCTGCTGCTCGAGAGACGGGAGCCTGGCGTGCTGCTCGTGATGCTCGAGAGCCGATGGCCTGTGGTGATCGTGAGCCAGCAGCTTACCCACCGGTCGATCCTCCCCTAGGATTGGCATCGGAGGTGGTGGACCTAAATAAGTCAAGATTTCGGATATTCAATAGTGCTTGAACGCAAACCGAAATACTAATGCCGGAGGTTCAAAATGAAATTTGTTTAAAAAATTATTATCAATATCTTATTTTTACGGATGTTGAATTATAAATTTTTTTAAAGTTTTATTCACGAATTTAACTTTATCACGGATTCTATTTTTAACTAAGTTGACCCCCATGAACTTCACTTTACATAAAATTTCTGTAACAAAATTTTCTGGTTTAAACTTGTTAGCAAATTTTCAAAAAATTTGGAAAATTTTAAAATCTTTGTGAATGAATTTTTTTCAAATAAACTTGTAACGTAAGTTTAATACGTGAATAAGCCGCGTGCCAAATTATGCTAAAATATTTTGGAAGCTTTGCAAAAAAGTTATTCGCATAGTTTAAAAGTCAAATTCGGTTTGTAAGTATCGTCAGACCTGATTACACCATTTGCAAGTCATTACAAAAAAAAAAGAAAATTATTACCAGGTTGAAAATTACACGTCTTAAAAACTTACTTTTCCGAATAAAAAATTTTTGAAAAAAATCATGGCTACTATAGCTCAAAAATTTTACTATCGTCCGATAAATCTTATCTATTAACAAGATTAATGCAATCACTGACGTTTTACTCGAATACTTTCCAAGCTGCAAACTTCTTAGCCTGTAAATTCAAACTTCGGCTTACACGTTACAGCAGAGTAACACCAGAATGTCATTACAACTTAATACTATAATGAAGGAAGCAAGTACCTCGGTAGTCGTGGGCCTTGGCGGAATCCTTAAAGCTGTTGCTGTAGAAGTTTGGTCTTTGGGGCGCGGGGAAATACGACTCGAAGTAGATCTTGCCCTCGGAAGACGGCGGCGGGGACATCATGGAATGCGGTCCCTCGCTGTAGATCGTGGGTTCATCTTCACCGAAGGAAACCGAGTCTCGGAGGTAGGTATCCGGTCGGGAGGACAAGGACGAGAGGAAAGAGGAAGGTCGGAGTCGGGGTGGACCGAGGGGAGGCGTGGGCGACTCGAAGAAGAAGGGCGAGTCCCGGTAGCTGTCCGGGTCGAAGGTCCTGACGATCCGGGAGCCGTTCACGCAGGCCACGACGACCGCAATGAAAATCACCTACGAGAGCGATACATTAGAACTAATTTAACTGAGTAGATAATCCTTAAAATAAGAATACCGTTTCTTATTTATTTATCTAATTTTGAAGAAAAATTTTTACTGATAAGAATAAAACCATAATAAATACAAAATAATTTTTATATCTCTAAATATTATAAGATCTGATTCATTTTAATACGAGTATTATTGTACTTTAGATTTCAGAAAAGAAGCAACGTCATCAGACATCAGAATCACTGGACGTTATTTTTATGAAAAAAAGTGCGCATTCAATCGACCATACTAAAATTTTATAAATTTTTCCCGAAAGGTTTTTTCGTAACGTACGTCACTGTAATTGAACACATCTTCTCTCGGAAGAATTTTATTTTTAAAAAATTTGATTGACCAAATTGATCCAATTTCAAGATTTTTATTCGATTTACCCGCGCTGAAATTCTTCTAAAAATAACCGACATGTCTGAATTTTAAGGAAAAAAATGAACCATTTTTACGCAACAGTCTCCAGCTGAATAAATTCACGTGAATTCAAAAGTTAAAATAATTTGGAATTCAAATTCACTAGAACATAATAATTTCATAATACTTGAAAAAAAAAAAAAAAAAAAAGAAAAAAAAATTCGAACCAGTAAAAATTTTCCAATTTTAATCGATTATCACGAAATCTTGGTTTAAAATTCGTTGAATTTTGATTCAGTCCATTAACTATCAAACACTTGACACTAATTGCTCACCGAGATCTTCATTCGTCGTCCTTATGATATCTTCCTGCACACTTCAAAAAAAAAAAAAAAAAAAAAAAAAAACCAAGCTGAACTTTGGACGGAAAATCGTTCCGTCAAACGGGCCGCGAAACTTCGTTATGCGTCTACAAGCCCGATGTTCACTCACTTTTATAAGACGCGTATGTCGTTTAATTGCAGAAGTCATCGCTCTTCGAACACCTTTCTCCTCCAGGGTCTAGGCCGAGTCGTCGATCTCCCAGATCATCGACACTGAATCCGAGTGCATTGCTTCTTTAGGACATAACAAGGTGCCTACCGTAATGGCTGAAGTCGTTTGTTATCGCTTTTTTCTCACTTTTTTCCACGTTCCTCGAGCTTGTTTCTGAATTAAATGACCACTTTTTTCTTTTCCTTACTGAGGAAACTCGATCGTTGGCGAAGGAATTTTAAGTTATGTCTGATTCTTCGATCAATATAGATAACACCTTAATTATATTATGAGGGTTGACGTGCTTGTAAATTGTTCGGGACATAATTAAACTATCACCTTCTTGTCAATAAATTACAGCCAATTAAACATTTTTCAATGTAGTCCTCAATTTATAGTAGCAACTAAAAATTGAAAATGTTTTTTTTTTTTTTTTTTTAATATTTGGGCAGTAAAAACATTAATCAATATATCAATCTTTATGTCCAATTTTAAATCAAAATAAAGTATAAGATTCACAAGGTAAATTTAAAAAGAATGTATAAGTTCACTGCAAAACCAAGTGTCTTATTTTGTCACGATTTTAAAACACTTAAGTGTCTTATGCGTCTAACCTTGCAGGTTAGATATTTAAAACACTTGGAAGTGTTTTAAAATCATGACAAAATTTACACGTCAAGTATACCTACATCGAACTTTTTAAGACACTTGGGTTTGCAGTGTTACCAAAGCAAAAGACAGTTCTAAAAGTTTTCTTTAAATGATCCCCCTTTATGAAATCAGTTATCAAAATTTCCTTTAAATACCTGAAATCTGTTTTTCAATTTTTTAATTTTATTATACAGTCGTCCTAATACACGGATACTTTCAAAGTTTATCAATGATTATATAAATAGCTTAGTTTACAAAAAATTAAAAAAATTTTAAATACAACTGTTACAACTAGATCAACATAAAAAGGTACCTCGTAGTTGCTCCAGTCATTAACATATTTACGATATTTTGGATTTTAAAATAATGTTTAAGAGCATTCACAATTACTCAAAGGTACCGATAGTTTTAATTAATACTTTTAATTCATATATTTGTCTCGAGATTTATCTTCGTTACTAGAACACGATTCGATTTTTAACGTAGAAAATCTTACACAGTCATCTTGAAAAAATGCACCGTTCATTAGTTGAAATTGTAAAAGCAAGAAAAAACACTTGTTTGCAATTTTATCTGATATAACGATCTTGAAAGTCGTACCAGATCTATTAAAGCTTCACTCGAGATGGGACCTAATAGGAACTTATGCTGTCTTCATTGACTTTCTTTGAGAAGCTTGACGGGTTTTCAGTTCATTATCATTAAGCTTGTTCCTGCATCGAAACAAAGATCCTCTTTAAGAAATGAAAAAGCAAACTCAATCTGTTCGTTTCCCATCTTGGCGCCAAATTCAACACGTTTCTGGTGCTACCTTACAAGTTGTACTTCCTACTATAGAGTAAGTTTGTTACCTATGATAAAACTTTAGTTAGGTGATCCGTTAATTTAGTAGCAAGTTTTTTGTAATCCAATCGGTATTTTATTTAATAATTTAATAATTTGGTCATTTATATGTGTCGTAGATAAATGAAGAAATTTGTCATTTATACTAAAGCCTCAACATTTATGTAAAAGACAGCAAATAGCCAAATGATCCCAGACCAAAAAATTGAAACCCCTAAGCAGCTGCTTAAGCATAATTTAATATAAGTATGTAAACATCAAATTAATTACGAAATGTAGATTTTTTCGTATTAATTTAAGTTGACTGATCCTACCTCTCTGAGAGATTTGCACGCAAGTAATTTCTTGGAGCTCTCTTTTTCTTTCAGCTTGTTTATATGGTTATCTCATCGATATGCTTTTCTCATGAATGCAGAACGACGACTGAAGTTTTTTCGATGCCATGCCATACTTTGAAAAAAAAAGAGGTACGTCGATTGACTTTATCGAGAAGATGTCAGAAGCATACGCGAATTATTGATTTTTACTCATGGTTTTTTTTAAAATATTTTTTAATCAATTGAATTTTCTTGATAAAAAATCCATGAAATAAACTGTTGCAAAAATCATTCGAACTTCTGTTTTACAAAATCAAAATAGGTAAAAAAGAGAAGTGGTACTGAATAGTTACCATGAATATCTTCAAAGATAAAATTCTCCATTGATTATATCCATCCACGCGTCAAACACAAATTGTCATCGATGTTAAAAATACTCAAACATTGTTATAATATGGGGTATAAGAGATCCTCATCTCAATACGCGTGATCGTAACGAAATTTTTACATCACAATAGTTACTTGACCGTTGACCCAAAAGCAACGATCAGTTCTACATCAAATTCTCAAAATACGATCTTCGCTTAGGATATCTTTATTAAAATGCAAATAGCACAAGTACCGATTTACGTAGGTGGCGCACGTAAGTAAACTTAATTGAATATACGTGTACGGTTTCGGTTTAATCCGAGGACCACGGCTCGTTTTTCATTGCCAGGTGTGGAGTCTTCGCCACATACCAAGATTTATTCATGAATTTTGGGTCGTCGCTTTTGCTGATGATACACCGTACGTAATTCGATTTTACTTTGTCGTTCTAACCCGTGGCCCCAGCAAAGCTGCTGGATCGATGATCGTGTGCGGAAGCGCGACGCCACGGCGCGGGATCCGCTTACTCGACCTTTCTTTGATGTGGCTCCTGTGAGCTACGGTGAGATCAGCTCTTAATTTTTTTTTAATTTTCTTGTTCAAATTTTTATAGCTTCGTTTAAAATTTCAAGCTACAATATGTTTGTGTAGTTTTTTAATTTTTTTAAATTGGAATTTTCGACGACAAAAATATCTTTATGAAATTATTATGGTAACATCGTGGTTAAGCATCGCTCTGAGAATTTGGGTTTCATTTCAGAGAGACAGTGCAGTCCATTGATTTTGTTATTTTTTTTTTTGATTCTTTTAAATATTACGGAGGACGTAGACCTTAAAAATTATCTCAGTCAACAAGGTTTTGAAAAAAAAGTGCTTCGTAAAGTTTTTAAACGATCACAAATATTTCATTTGAATATTTTTTTGGTGACTCTGGAGTGAATAGGCCCTCGCTCATTTCTCATTAGTTCGAAATTTTTTTTTATTATATTATGGTAGCATATGCTAAGATTCAAATGTTTTTTTATGAATATTATAATATTATAATATTTTTTTAAATTATGGATGATCTTAGCCTTGTAAATTATCTTAGATTGAAAAAATTTGTAAAAAAGATTTTGTTGAAAAATTTTCAAACAATATAAATATTTCATACAACTTATTCATTAAAAAAATTTTTTGGTGTTTACAGAGTGGATAGCCTGTTCTTGATATTTGTTGTTATTTTTCAAAATGGAACTTATTTAATTAATTGTTATTTAATAGTAATGATAGCAACAATACATATAAAAATTAAATATGGTTTTATTATGATGAATTATCTCATTAATAAAGATAATTCAATATCTATTCACGAAAATGACATACTCACTTTTTATACTTATTATCAGAGAAGATAAAATATTGTAATGGAAGTTTTTTAATGAACTACAATAAATAATTAAGAAATGCATAATAATTTATTGATAAGAAGGCGTTGGACTTGAATAAACAAAATAATTTTCTTAAGCAATATAGAATTTTTACTTTTTAATTTGGTTTTATACAACTGAAAAAATTAAATTTTTTTAAACTCTTTAAGTTTTTAAAGCAAAAAAAATTTTACAGTGCAATTGGGGGAATTTTATTAAATGATTTATTTACAAAAATGCATTCGCACATTCCATCTGAGCAGTGTGGATCTTTTTCTCGGTCTGCTGGTGAGTTGATATCGATTCCGCAATGGTCGTAGCAATCTGCATGATCATCACAAATGTCTAAAAATAAATTTTAAAAAATTAATTAAGTTACATTTAAAAATAACAACAGTTTATGTCTATATTTAAGATTTGGAAGAATCCATTTTATTTCAAAAATACTTGCTACCGACGAGCGACATAAGATTTACAAATTTTTTGATCATTTTTTATTACCAAAATACCTCAGTAGTGACTATGTTTTAAACAAATAATTTCAGCAAACTATTTATTTTAAAAAATAGGAATCTTTATAACAGTTTTTAAAGCTAATTTGTTAGGTCTTATAATTTGTTTTTGACTTACCTATTGGCCCATCACACACACAGCGATGATTAATACAAGCAGCGTCTTTCACAAATCTCTCGCCCGGCTTACGACATTCCGGAACGCAATCAAAAGCTTTATTGCACGTCTCTAAAAAAAAATTCTTTTTAAAATACGGAAATTTCATTTGACATTTTTTATTTAAATGACATTTGAATTGATAAAACTTTCAAATACAGTTCTTTTCTTAAAATTTCATGTAAGAAATGATGTATATAAAAACTTGCCTCGAGCAAAAGTCAGTGATGTTATTGATACAAACAGAAAAATCAAAAAACTTTTCATTTTCATTGTAATGTTTGTACGACGAATGTGTTACGAAGACTGAAGTAAAAAAAACTCTGTCAGATTTATAAGTGTCTACGAAGACATATTCGTATTGTACGAGTTTTATCACATTCTTGCAACGTCGGCCTCTAAACTGACATTGCGTCTCAACATTATTTACATAATAACATCGTTTGTATGGAATAAAAATTAAGGAGTGTTTTTGATCATCTAATCATACATTATTGGCACGAATAAGTAAAAAATCATTGAAATCATCTCTATTTTGATCAAGCGAACTATAAATCCAGAAATCATACGATAAAAAAAGATTTTGAACTGAGAGTACCCTTTTAAAACCAACTTACCAAAGATAATTTCATCCACGAACCCACTGATAAAAACCTCAAAATTTGAACTCGATAAAGTTTACTTTGAGATTTTCTCAGAGTGGCTGAACTTCAGCCAAAAAACCTCTCATTGAAAATTCAAGAATGCTGTACGAATAACAAACGCGAATTTGATTCGCGAGTGTCTGCCGAGAGGAATATTTCCCCTCTCTTTTCGTAAAACTTCGAGTAGCCAATTCTCTTATCGACCGAATCCGAATAAGTTTTGAAGGAAAACTCTCGCAAACACGATGTAGATCAGCCGGCAATATGATAGGATCCTGCAGGCTCCCGTAATCTGACTTTCAGGTGTACATACGCTGCTGTTTCCTCTTTGAGCCGCTTTTCTTCCTTCGGGCAATCTTTCGTACTTCTTTGAACGACATACTTCACCGAAGAAAGTTAGGGAACAGCGCTTCTTTACTTTTTTTAAATTTACTTCAGAGTAAATCCCTGACCACCCTCCAGAAATATGTTCCTGTATATTATTTATATATATATATATATTTTTTTTAGGAACAGAGAAAGAAAAACAATGTGTGTATAAATTTTAAAAGTGCACCAAGTGTACTATTCTGTCAAATTGAAACTCTCATGTCATCAAAAAATTTCCAAATGGTAAAATTTAGAATAGCTCCTCAAAATAACCAAGACAAATCAAATAAAATCGTAATAGAGACTAATATCACTGAAGTAAATTATTTAAAAAATATATTTTTAGAAGATTTTGTAAAGTATAAGTGACCGTATCGAGTCATGCTCACTTTACTCGGTTACTACAGCATTCATCCCATCAACTTAAATTTTAATAGCCATAAAAAGTTACGTCTACGCTCGTCATTTATTTTAATGCTCAAGAAAATCTATGGAATAGTCTTACACTTTATATAACTGTTATAGAAAATTGATTCAATGAATCGAATATTATTATTTTTTCGTATGAAATTGAAGCGGGTGTTACTCCTCAATTACACTGCATGTAAGTCTCGTTCTAGAGATCAAAATGTAGCCAATCTCGTCAAAATTTAAAATTAGCCATTTAAATAAAATCTTTACAAAAAATTTTTATTTAGAAGAAAAAAATATATTTTACATTTCAAACTTTTCTATTAGTAACAGGGCGTAAACTTTTTCGTGTGCGTAAAGCTGCCACATACATGTATAACATTAAAACAATCAGTTCTCATTAAAATTTAAGTGAAATAATTGAATCAAAAACTCATTGCTCAACGAGAATCCCAGATGAATATTATTTCTCCAAACGCCCGCTAAATCATTCATCATGATTTCAATGTTTTTATCGACTGCACGAATAATAATCGAAGAACCAAACTCGATCAAACATTCACTCGTGCTTTTATCTTCTCTTTACTCCCCCCTGTAACGTCGCTTTCAGAAGACTTTTTCAAGGGAATTTATTTTTATCACCGATGCATCCGAATGTCTTTTTGGCGTTAAAGCGTGCGTATGCGGGGATAAAAGACGCGTGAATATTTCAGAAAATCCCGCGCATTCGGTAATGCACCGTAAGCTTAACCCGGGAAAGAGAAAAAAACCTCCCTCTTGGCCCTGTTGCACGTTTCAATTTTCTCGCGTTTATGGTCTGAGTCTGACGCAGTACAAAGGAATATGAGAAAAGAGGATTCCTGCTAGGCTGGTAGCGCAAAGCAACGTAGTGGAAAAAGAAGCAAAAAAAAAAAGGTGAAACGACCTGTCCAAATCAAATGACATGTTTTCAATATAGCTATTGATTTATTAAATTAAAAAATGAATTTCTTGTATTTCACCAGTAATTTGGCAGATGCTATGATAATCTTTTTTGTAAAAATGCTGGGCTGAGCGCACTATGTAAGTAGCTTATTTTTAAAGGTACTATATTACATTGCTTTTTCTGGTAAATATGTACGTTGGTAGTAACGCTTAGTACTGTTGCGGAGTGGAAAAATACTCCGTACTTGGTCTTGCAAATACAAAACTACCTCGTAAATGCAAGTGAAGCAATATTTTGTCATATCTAAATTAAAAGTTATGAACCATACATATTTTTAGATCACTAAAATTCAAACAAGAGCGTGAACTTTTGGATTTTCAAAACCAAGTAACCAAGTTTAAGAAGAATGTTTTCAGTCTCTTCAGTTACTAGGTTAAAAACTGTTACAAAATATATTCTTTACTATGGAAAATTTAAAGTGATTTCATTGATAGTAGTGTAGTAAAATTCTTTGTTTAACAATGAGATTTCATTTATCAGCTGAGAAATCTGAGACTTTATGAGACTTTAAGCTACGATAATTCGCTGAATAGGTTTATGAGACAGCGGAATTTGACTTTTTCTACTGGAAGCTATATTAACTATTTTTAAGGGGTTACAAGCAAACACAATAGAAGAATCAACTCCTGTGTTCAAGTTAGCTTCTTTATCGTTTGATGAATTTAAATTTTTTTTTTGTGGATCTCAACAAAAAGGTTGATACACCAAGATCTTCGAAAATAAATCAGTCGGCACAACAAATTTCTGCCAAACAAAGTAATTTTGCAGTTTAATCTTTTGAAAAATAGTTATTATTTGTTAATCTTATCGTTCAAACATTGAAAATTATATTGTTTTGAACCTGAGTCGTTCAATTATTAAAAGGCATGAAAATGACATAATTTTCATTGAAAAGCACATAGAAACATGTTCCCGTCTTGGAAAAATATCTGTAAGTACCAATCTCTTTATGGAGTTAAAATTAAAAAAAATAAAAATTAAAAAACTTTTTAATACACTTGCTTTTTTAAAAACTAAAATTAAAAGATCGGTAATCTTGCTCCGGCAAGGTGAAAATAATTAGACTTTAAAACTTTGATTTTGAATGATACTAGAAAAGCTAGGAAAGAAATTTACTGTAAAATTAAAGTTTGAAGTATATATAAAAGTAAATTATCTATGCATTTTTAATTTATTATGATTAAATCTCTTAAAATGAATCACTGAATTTTTTAATTTTAATTTTTAGAAAAGCACCGTTATAGTAAATGATTTAATGGGATAAATCTTATCTTTGCTTTTTTTTTATAACAGGTTTAAACATTTCTCAAAGATGGATCTTTGTGATTATGGCTTTTCTAAGCATTTGCTTGTGTAACGCTCTTAGAGTTATAATTTCTATAACAATAACCGAAATGGTGGTAACAGTGAAAAAAAATATTACACACAACGACCAAACATGTCCATCTTTTGAGATAGAGTCAAGTAAAAATCACACTCTCTCGAGTTACCCTATTTACGATTGGGATGAATATACGCAGGTAGTGATTTAAATTTTTTATTTATACCAAAAGTATACATAAAAGTATACATACCTTTGGATTAACCTTGTTTCACTTTTTTATTATTTTAGGGAATGATATTGTCATCGTATTTTTGGGGCTATGCGGCACTACAGTTCCCAATGGGTACTATATCAGAGCGGTTCGGCGGAAAGTACGTTATGGGCTTAGGCATTCTGATACCATCTGTTTTAACCTTTGTTACGCCCTTGTGCATAAAGTGGGGTGACTCAACGGCACTTATTGTTGTCCGTATCATCATAGGTATGGCTAGTGCAAGTGTCTACCCGGCAACCAGCAATCTGATTTCTAAGTGGTCAACTCCAACCGAGCGCACTTTTTTTGGCAGCTTCATTTATGCTGGAGGCATCGTGGGCGTTGTGATTGGTACCACCCTACCAGCCATCATAATAAAGTATTTACCTGGTGGCTGGCCAGCAGTTTTTCACTATTTTGGAGTTATTGGTGGAGTACTGTGGTTTCCCTTGTGGTCATTACTGTGCTACAATTCTCCAGATAAACATCCCTTCATCTCAGAACAAGAGCTTAATTATCTAGATCAAAACAAAGACAAAAAGAAATGTAAGAAAAATCCACCCTGGCGTCATATTCTAATGTCTAAGCCATTTTGGGCTTTTGCTATAGGATTGTTAGGTACGGATTGGACATATTATACTTTGACCAATGACTTACCTAAATACATGAGTCAGGTTGTCAAGTTCTCACTAGAAAATAATGGTTATTTGTCAGCTTTACCCTACTTAAGTATGTATATATCCATTTTGGTATGCTCTTGGCTGGTTGACAAGATGCTTAGTCGGAAACTGCTTACAAAAACAAACGCAAGAAAAATTTTTGCGACAATCTCTCTTATAGGACCAGCTGTATTTATTATGGGAGCTTCTTATTCAGTCTGTGATAAATTTCTGGTAGTATCAATGTTGGTAATTGGAATGGCATTTATGGGTTGTGCCTATACTAGCTTGTTAATAAATCCCCTAGATCTGAGTCCAAACTATTCTGGTACTTACCATTTAATTATAAATTATAATTATAATATGTTATCTATCAATGAATAATAAATAATGTAAATTAATTAATGATAACAGGTACCCTCATGGCTGTTGGCAATGGATTAGCTGCGGTCGGAGGTATTTTTGCTCCTTATATTGTTGGAATTCTAACCCCCAACCAAACTATTGAAGAGTGGAGGCGAGTTTTTTACATTGTACTTGGTGTTGCATTTGCTACTTCAGCTTATATTCTCCTTTATACCAGTGCTGAAGTTCAAGAGTGGGATGACCCAGATTTTGATAAAAAAACAAAAAAATGTGTACATAGTATAGATCAACCTGATTTAAAAAAAACTGCTGTCTAATAAAAAAAAAAAAAAAAAAATTGCTGACTTACTCTTTTTTTTAAACTTTATTATTACAATAATTTTATCACAGGTATTCAAATGAATACTCAGCATTTCAAACTTTTTTATTTAGTCTATGCTGAGTTATTATTTTTATTATGATGCAATTACAGCATTAATTCATCTCATGTTTATATGGGTGGTGGTTAGTCCTGTTGAAAAAATAGTTTCAAACGACAATCGACAATCTTCTTTGAGATATTTTTAAATCTTAAGTTTGCACGAATACTAAACTTTTATGCGAACGAACTAATCAAAAAATTGTTATCAAATTTTTATCTTATCCACCTGCATTGAAATTAGTTCTCTTATCACTTTCAGTTCCCTAATGAGCAAAGGAGCCGAAATAATTGAACGCAAATCAAAAGATACTATCTTCTTGGAAACTTGTTGTAAGTACTATTCATACATTGTAAAGACTTTTTTAAAATTCAGTAATGATTGGACAAAAACAGAGAAATTCAAAATTTTAAAAGTAATCTGCAAAACGTCAATTCAAAATAGTGCATGAAGCTTTGGCTCATTCTAAGTTAAAACGCTATCATCTAATTATTTTCGCTCGTCTTAACATTTTTAACTCTTTTTTGACTAAGGCATAAGCATCCCTCAAAGATGGATTTCCGTTTTTATGGCTCTTCAAGCTCTTTGGTTATGCAACGCTCTAACAGTCATCTTATCAATGTCACGTACGCACTGTCCCCTGGACAGGCGTACGAGGGGCCTTCAAGGCCGTAACGAAGCTTTAGCCACGCGAGCTACAAGCACAAAGCTACGCGTCAGCAGATCGGTGGCCACGAGCGGTGGCCTTGATTGCGCGCTAGTATAGTGCATAAGAAACGTCCGATGCGCTCGATGTCAGGTGATGGGACGAACCCCAATCAGCGGGCTTGATTATGTGCTGACAGGGGCAGAGAAGCTTCTAGAACATTCGATGAGACCGACGTGTCAACCCCTACCAAGGGGGCCCGGCTGACGAAAATCGGCGCGACCGCGGATATAAAAACTACGGACGCGAGGCCTCGGGAGCGCATAATTACTCACCACACCCACACACTTCCTCTCTCGGATCCAAGTTTTCAATAAAGTACGAGTTAACGAGTAAACACGGAGTAATCAATTTCTCTCCCAGTGTACCCAAATCCCTTTTGGTATCGTTTAGCTTGCCTAAACGACCCAAAGCCACTTACCCTCAGGAGGAATATAGACGTCAGGGACGTCACATAAAGTTGGGCCAACGCCTTACAACTTGCCCAACCGATTGGCTTTTCCTCCAAAATTTTGGTGTCAGAAGAGGGATTGGCTTGAAAAGGGAAAATTGGGACCCGGATCACCAGGAGAATTTTTTGGACCAGCACGCGGACAAACGTGAGCAGTACTAACGAGTTCCTGAAGGACCACCCAACCAGAACCTACGAAAGGACTGTACGAGAGCCCGCAACCGAGTTCCAGCAGAACCACGGATTTTTCTTGGACCCGAGAAGGACAATGCACGGACTGAACCTGCACATCATCCTGGGAGCCGTGTGGTGAGTAAAAAAAAAAAAAAAAAATATTTTATTAGGGGAGGAGAGATTTTACCCCCAAATCTCTTCTATATAGATACTGCGACTTATTTTTCGAGAAAGAAAAACATACATTTTTTAGACGCGCTGTCTTTCTCGCTCTAAGCATTTTAACGCCACAGTCGCGGTCGAGTTACGGGTACACGTTTCTTTTTGCGGTAGATTTTATTTCATTAGATCAAAAGGGAACCGTCGGGAATCCGAGTAGATACATATACGTGGGATTTTTTTCGTAATTTACTCGATAGAAAAATTATTAAAAATGGTCGACACTCAAACGAAAACTTTAGATGACGGAAACACAGGAGCAACCCAAATTCCGACCATACAGGGGGCTGGCGCGAACGATGTCGAGGCGCAGCAAAAAGTTATAGAACGGGAAACAAAGTTTCTGAATGATGTTATTTTCGGGCTTGCTTGGTCCGAATACGCGATTAGGTATTCAGAGCCTATGGCGCTGCAACGCAGCATAAACGTATTGTTAAATGTGGCACTAAATTACCCGGACCAACAGGAGCATCAGCAAATGAAAGCGGCCTTGGCGACGCGCATCCATATGGAGTCCATGTTAAACGCGATAAATAGGAGTGAAAACGCGAGAGTGATGACGGGAACAGGTACCCTACCCAAGCAGAGGAACGCGAAGGATGACGCCAAATCCTCGTGGTGGTTTAAGAGAGATAAAAACAAAGAATACAAGGAGGCGCTATACGCTCCGGAAATCTCCCACGAGGAGGAAATCGCGCAAGGATACGAACAAGGGTTCGAGTTCCCGAAATATATGATTGACTCGGCACCGCAGGCGGGAACAAATATCCACCACTCAACCGTGCCCAACCCTTTGACTGACGTAGTGAATCAATTGATTAGCGAGAGGATGCTTCAACAAGTTGAGATAGAGGAATTGAGAGAAGCAATGCAAATGCAACGTTCATCAACGCCCACGCCCCCGAACGCACATGACCCTGGGACGGAAATAAAAGATTCCTTCGGAAATACGAGAAGGCCGGTAGTTAATTTTAGTAGCACCTTTCAACCAAGCACAATACGTAGAACGCGAATAGCACCAGCAAAAATTCCGCTGAGCCAAGCGATTTGTACCATCCCGACTTTCGACGGGAACGCGGATATGCTACCATTATTTTGCAAAAATGTGCGCACAGCGTTGCAAGCATTGGGGGAAGAATATGAGGCGTGGATTTTAAACTCGTTGGCATCCAAATTCACTGGACGTGCCGCTGCTGCTTACTTAGCACGATTACCGCAATACGACTCCATAAACCAATTGTTGGAAGATTTGACGTTGCATTATGGGCACAACGGAGGAGCTGACGCGGTGTTATTAGAACTTAAATTAATAACGCAACTACCGGGAGAAGATGCAGGCGCGTTCGGGCTGCGAGTACAAATTTTATACAATAGACTTCGAAATATTTATGATGCGGACACTTCCCTATCCGGGCCAATGTGGCGAATATATAAAGAGACCGCCGAAAAGGAGGCACTAGAACAATTTATGCTAGGGCTGAGTGGTGAACTCCAACACCAGGTAAGAAGCGAAAAGCCGGCAACACTGGATGCCGCCATCACAAGAGCAATACACTTCGAACAAAAATCTGGGCCTCGGAAGAGCATGTTAGGAAGTCATAAGGAACAGGGGGCGCAAGTAGATGTAATGAGGCAGCTAGTAGAAAAACTACTGACTGCGACGTCCTCACCTCCCCCACAAAAGGCCGCAATAATGCGCGCACCAATAAAAGAAGAAACCAGGGATATGCGTAATAATTTGAAAGTTGAGAAAGGTGCGTCGGGCGCATGCATATATTGTAAAACAGCGGGGCATAATTACAAGGACTGTTACTGGCTGAAAGGAGCCCTTGAGAATGGGATGATAGTAACTAACCCGACACAGCCTAAGCCCCAGACACAGAGTATGTCGGAAAGCGAGCCCGTAGGTATGGCGCCGATGTACGCACCAGTCCCTGTCCCCATTGTAAATTACCCCACAGATAATTGGGGAGGTGCCCAGGTCAGCCAGGGAAATAACCCGCGATACAACAATAACCAAAACAACCAGGGGAGATACAATAATAATAGGAATAATGGAAATTGGGGAAGGAATGGAGGCAACAACGGAGGTTGGAATAATAACAATAATAATTATAATGGGAATGGCCGGGCCCAAGGTTACAACAATAATAATGGTAGATACGACAACAGAGGTAACAGGGGCGGAAATTATGATAGTCGAAATAATAATTACGGAAATCGGAATAACAGGGGAAATTATAACAATAATGGCAATTATAACAATAATAACAATTATAACAATGATGATAGAAATCGGGGGAATTTTGATAGAGATAACTATAATGGCGAAAATCGCGACAATTATAACAACAATGACGGTTATGACGATAATAAGAGAAGTCGTGATAACTTTGATAGAAATAATTATAATGAGGAAAATCGAGAAAATTATAACGATAGAAATGAGGGGAATAATCAGGCGAGCTATCAGGTGGAGCGCAATGGGACAAATGCCGGTCAGATAGATAATCGAACGGACGGGTCTTTAAACTTGTAGGGTGCTCGGCACTCGAACAACCGGGAGCCGAGCACACGACAGAAGCCAAAACCGAGCCTACACTGGAAGAGCCGAGGAGGGTTCAAGTGAGACTGACGAAGGTAGGACATAGGCCACCAGTAGTAGAATTACAGAGCCCACATCTAAGAGCAAAAGCTTGCCGGTTTTATGCGGATTCAGGGGCCGACGTATCAATAATCAGGAAGAGCTGCGTATCGGAGGGCGTAGCGATAAATAACCGTGATATAGTAGCCATAACAGGGGTCACACCAGGCGAAAGTCTCTCGTTGGGCAGCGCAAATATAGAAGTAGGGGGGTTTAACTGCGAGGTGCATGTAGTGCCAGATAATTTTCCAGTTGATACTGATGGGGTACTTGGGTGGAAAATCTTTGAGGATTTTGGCGGAAAAATAAATGCCGCGGATAAATGTTTAGAGTTCGGAGATATGATAATTCCCTTTACGAAGGACGAGTGTTTAAAAAGTCCACCCAAAGCTAGACAAATATTATATGCTAAAGCGAAAAGTTGCATCGTGAATTTAAGATATTACCCCTTACAAAGTGTGAGTCCCGATATTGTTTTCGGAAATTTTTTGGGGGAAGTAAAAAAAGGGAAAATTTGCGAGCTGACCGAGAGACAAGATACAAAAGATGATTATGTGGAAGAAGCACCGTCAGTAAAGGTGGGGGTATGTAAGAGGACCCGGAGAGAATTAAGCGAGGAAGTAACACAACGCTTAAGCGACGCTCATGGAAGAAATAAACCAAGAAATGAATTAAATTACAAGAGTGCAGACAGAGAGGCGTCAGTTTGGGAGAACCCTGTTACTACTAGGAAAAGAAAATGCACTAAGAAGGCTTCGACAGGAAAACAATACCTGATCTGCGAAAAGGTCCAAGCGGAAGGGACAGGAGAGAAAATTATCAGTCAGTCAGAGCAGGGAAAGGATTTGGCAAGTATGCGAAAGAGGAAAAATATGGAGAAAGGAGTGAGGGCAATGAGCATGCCCAGGAGATCTCAGGAATACATAAAAGAATTGCATAAAAGTTATCAGAGAAATAGGAGAATACTGGATCAGAAGGCAAAGTATTTTGGAGCGATATCCGAGTCAGAGGACGAGCAGGATCCAGGGAGGCTTTCACAGGTAAAAAGCGTGGAGGAAAAAGAAAAGGAGCCTACAAAAGAATTAAGCAAGCCTAGTGAAGGAAATTGGCAGGATAGGGACTTAAGGTTTAGTAAGGGAGAAATTTTGGCTGCAAGAAGCGAGGAAGATGGATTTTGGTTATGTCAGTTGGTAAGACAAGAGAAGAATAGGCACACAGGAGTAAGAGAGCGAAAGAAAGATCTTTTTCCGCGGCCCCTGGACGTGGGTGTCCATGGGAAAATTTTGAAAAAAACAAATTATTCTTGGAAGGATAGCAAGGATAAGGTTCGAGGTAGAGAAGAGAGAAATTTGGACCCTGATAGGAATGAGTGGGCACGAAGAGATTATAGAAAAAGGAAAAAAACATTTTCCGCGGCCCCTGGACGTGGGAATCGTGAGGAAAGAATATATTAATTATACTACTAGGAGATAGTAGGTAGCAAGGGGAAGGAGAGTAAAAGTAGAAATAAGAGGGAACGAGAGAATTATAGATTAAGTGAGTTAGGTTAGTGCTGGAAAAATAAATCTTCGATTGAGTGAAAAATAAGTAAAAATATAATAATAATGATAAATAAATTGATTAAGCATAAAATAGAGTGTAAAATAAATTGAAATATAATAAATAATGATAAATAAATCGATTAAGCATAATAAATAAAGATTAATGAATTTCTATATTCTGAATGAACTATTAATAGTCGGATGGGAAGAATTAGATGAATAGATGGATAGAGAAAGTGAAGGAGAGGATAAAATCTTACCGTATACACGCCAGTAGTGCGGAAGCCGCAAGCAAAGCGCAACGACTAACACAATCAAAATCGGGACCCGGCAGAGCGTACGTGAGAAAAATTGCAAGCAAAGTGCAGCAACCAATACACTCGCATTCAGACCCCGGCACACGGATGCGAAAACGCCAGCAACCAATACACTCGCATTCAGACCCCGGCACACGGACGCGCGAACGCCAGCAACGCACACAGTTGAGGCAGCTACGATTCAAACAAGAGAGCTGCAGCGACGGCAGGTACTATAGCATGTGTACAATGCAATAGTCGCGCTGTCTCCGCTAGTAAGAAACGTGCAATTACGAATTGTAGGAATTATGAGATGATGATAATGTAAAAGTAGGGGGCGACGTTGCCACGCTGATTGTTGTAGTTCAGTATTTAATTTTCGGGAGATGATACATCGCGGCTAACTCTCTCCCAGTTTAAAAAATGCGCGTTTTACGCGTTATTAACTATTAAGTAGTTTTATAAAACTAACATAATAATTTTAAATAATAATAAAAAGTCCACGATAGGGCAGAATAAGTTTATTATTGTAGGAAATTTTAATAAATAATTTTAAGATTGGGGGACTTTTATAAGACTAACATAATAAATTTTAAATAATAATAAAAAAAGTCCACGATGGGACAAATAAGTTTATTATTACATGAAATTAATAAATAATTTTAAGATTGAAAAAATAATAGTATAAAACGCGCGGCTTGCAATGTAGCCAGTGCGCGGTTTTTGCGTTATTTGCTATAAAATACTTTTATAAAACTAACATAATAATTTTAAATAATAATAAAAAAGTCCACGATGGGAAAAATAAGTTTATTATTACATGAAATTTAATAAATAATTCTAAGATTGAAAAAATAATAGTATAAAACGCGCGGCTTGCAATGTAGCCAGTGCGCGGTTTTTGCGTTATTTGCTATAAAATACTTTTATAAAACTAACATAATAATTTTAAATAATAATAAAAAAGTCCACGATGGGACAAATAATTTTTATTATTACATAAAATTTAATAAATAATTTTAAGATTGAAAAATAATAGTATAAAACGCGCGGCTTGCAATGTAGCCAGTGCGCGGGTTTTGCGTTATTTGCTATAAAATACTTTTATAAAACTAACATAATAATTTTAAATAATAATAAAAAAGTCCACGATGGGACAAATAATTTTTGTTATTACATGAAATTTAATAAATAATTTTAAGATTGAAAAAATAATAGTATAAAACGCGCGGCTTGCAATGTAGCCAGTGCGCGGTTTTTGCGTTATTTGCTATAAAATACTTTATAAAACTAACATAATAATTTTAAATAATAATAAAAAAAGTCCACGATGGGACAAATAAGTTTATTATTACATGAAATTAATAAATAATTTTAAGATTGAAAAAATAATAGTATAAAACGCGCGGCTTGCAATGTAGCCAGTGCGCGGTTTTTGCGTTATTTGCTATAAAATACTTTTATAAAACTAACATAATAATTTTAAATAATAATAAAAAAGTCCACGATGGGAAAAATAAGTTTATTATTACATGAAATTTAATAAATAATTCTAAGATTGAAAAAATAATAGTATAAAACGCGCGGCTTGCAATGTAGCCAGTGCGCGGTTTTTGCGTTATTTGCTATAAAATACTTTTATAAAACTAACATAATAATTTTAAATAATAATAAAAAAGTCCACGATGGGACAAATAATTTTTATTATTACATAAAATTTAATAAATAATTTTAAGATTGAAAAATAATAGTATAAAACGCGCGGCTTGCAATGTAGCCAGTGCGCGGGTTTTGCGTTATTTGCTATAAAATACTTTTATAAAACTAACATAATAATTTTAAATAATAATAAAAAAGTCCACGATGGGACAAATAATTTTTGTTATTACATGAAATTTAATAAATAATTTTAAGATTGAAAAAATAATAGTATAAAACGCGCGGCTTGCAATGTAGCCAGTGCGCGGTTTTTGCGTTATTTGCTATAAAATACTTTATAAAACTAACATAATAATTTTAAATAATAATAAAAAAAGTCCACGATGGGACAAATAATTTTTGTTATTACATGAAATTTAATAAATAATTTTAAGATTGAAAAAATAATAGTATAAAACGCGCGGCTTGCAATGTAGCCAGTGCGCGGTTTTTGCGTCATTCGCTATAAAATACTTTTATAAAGCAAAAAAAAATTTTTTAATAATTATAAAATAGCCCACGGCTGTAACAATTAGAGTAATTATTGTATAAAATGTAAATAATTATTTTAAACAAAAAAAAAAAGAAGATTTAAATCTAATATTATTTTACTTGCAATGATCCTTACTAATATTACGAGAAACCTTTTAGATTATTGTATCAATAATCTCAAATACCGATTCGAAAAATAAAAAGGGGGAAAATTCTATAAGCTCAAGTAGTTCAAGGCAGATTATTTTATAATGTTTTAATGCACGTATGTGCAGTTTGGAAAATTTTTATACTCCTTGAAAAAGTCCAGCTGAAATATTCGGTTTTGAAATTTTTTTTCAATGAGCTTGACTATTATTCATCTATAATCCCTGATTAGGAAAAACAGCAAGTTATGTCAAAAATACTTTTAATACTCTGGTGTTATAAATGATGGTTGTCAAAGATTGTTTTCAAAGTACGATGAGTATGAATGAGTGGGAAACCCTATAAACGAGTTATCCCTTATGTTTCAAGTGGGGACTCTATAAACGAGTATCTCTCCCAGGCGAATGCAGTGAGGACTCTATAAACGAGTATCTCTCTCACCGAATACATGTGAAAAAAAAAACACAACGAAAAAATCTAACGAACAAGCATACTTAGTATTAATACCCGAAGTTATTGATTTATCTCTCGATTTTATTATAATAATATTGGGGTGTAGATGGATGTGGTCGCGATTTGAAAAAAAGAAAAAACAACAAACAAGAAGTTGTGATTTCAAAAAAAAAAAAAAAAATATAATGATAATTAATAATGATAATAATAATAAAAGAAAAATAAATATAATTATAATGATAATCTGCTTTGCGTCTTACTTAGAAATTTTAGCAAAATAAACATTACTACTTAAAGGTTAAGAAAAGTCGCACAGTTTTACAAAAGCTAATTCTAATTATTAAGTTTTTATTTCAATTGAAGTTATAAGGAAACTAACGAGCATGTACTAACAAATACTAGTATGTATATTTAATTGAGTTAGTTTTAAGGGAATTACGGCAAGGTGGAAGGGAGAGAGGTAACGATGTTCATTTTTTTAATAACAAAGCAAATCTAGGGTAGACTCGATATTTATTCAACTTTTAATTCCTTGCACCTTACATTTTAGTCAATTTAGAGAGATGGCTTGGCGACGCCCCCAACGTGGCTAGATCCTGAAACAAAGGGAAAAACATTAGATTAGTGAAATTGATAGTTAAATATAAACAAGTGCGGTAGGGCGGAGGTAGAAGAATGGAGTAGAAGAAGATTGTCGACTTTTAAGGAGGACTACATATTCCTCAGGACTACATATTCCAAATACAATGACTCTGTCGTCCTCGACAATAATAATAATAGTACTGGTCGGTTTAGTCATCTGGAAAGTTAGAAATAAAGGGGGGTCCCATAATACTAATATCCATAGACAAATTACAGGAATACCTCAACATACGATCATACAGCAGCCCATAGCCATGCAGCCAATGGTACGGCCACAAAACACACAAATGGGCTCGACAATGATGCTGAACGGTGATCAAGTTCGAGCTATAGCTGGTTTAAGGTCCAACGAAACAGCAATAGCAGGTCACTGAGCCACAGGAAGAGGATAAATACAGCGTAGCGAGGCGTATGAACCATGAGACATATCCCGACGTATGCAAGATGCAAATTTTAATATTAAATACAGAAAAAACAAATTATCAGAAAATAATAATAATAATTGAATGAATAATTAACCTTAGATTTTAGACTTAAGAAAGTGTAGGGATTTAGTTTAAACTAAAATTCAAACTAATTTTGCTGTAAAATTTATTACTATAAGAAGTACAAAATCCCTTAATTAAATTTTTTACGGTTATTATAGAATGTTTAATCTACGAAGATGTACGGATATATACTTTTAAAATTAAAGATAAAAATTTGTAAACTTAACAGGATACAGGGATTAAATGGAAAATATTAATTTTCAAAAAGGGAAATATGTAATCTTTAATTTTAAACCTAAAAAGGTGTAGGGAATTACTTTTATAACAAGTTTAAAAGAATTATAGGAATCTACACTAAGAATAATAAGGAAAGCAAATGTCAAAGAAATGCATGTATTACAATAAGATATATTATACTTACCGAGAGAGAGAAACATTGATTTATATAAGGCAGTAGGCCAACACTATATACACAAACACCATAACACTACCGAGTAAAATCGCGTACGCGGCGTCTCAGATTTCGCGGACATAATCAAGGAAATGACGAGGAAAAAACGGTTCTCACCAAATCCCAAAAAAAAAAAAAAACGTTAGAACAAGTAAATACGCGGCTTAAACTTAAGGGACGTTTTCATTCATCAAAAAGGAAAAGGAATTTTTTTCGCGGAACGTGAGAAAAAAGGGATGAATTTTTTTACGCTCGCGGGAGCTCGCGCCGCGACCTTTGGACGTGTCACGTACGCACTGTCCCCTGGACAGGCGTACGAGGGGCCTTCAAGGCCGTAACGAAGCTTTAGCCACGCGAGCTACAAGCACAAAGCTACGCGTCAGCAGATCGGTGGCCACGAGCGGTGGCCTTGATTGCGCGCTAGTATAGTGCATAAGAAACGTCCGATGCGCTCGATGTCAGGTGATGGGACGAACCCCAATCAGCGGGCTTGATTATGTGCTGACAGGGGCAGAGAAGCTTCTAGAACATTCGATGAGACCGACGTGTCAACCCCTACCAAGGGGGCCCGGCTGACGAAAATCGGCGCGACCGCGGATATAAAAACTACGGACGCGAGGCCTCGGGAGCGCATAATTACTCACCACACCCACACACTTCCTCTCTCGGATCCAAGTTTTCAATAAAGTACGAGTTAACGAGTAAACACGGAGTAATCAATTTCTCTCCCAGTGTACCCAAATCCCTTTTGGTATCGTTTAGCTTGCCTAAACGACCCAAAGCCACTTACCCTCAGGAGGAATATAGACGTCAGGGACGTCACATCAATTACAATAACCGAAATGGCCATTTCCGTGAAAGAAGAAAAGATTAATCGCAATGATCAAACGTGCGTGAGTTTGGATAAGGAATCACACAGAAATAGTTCTCATATATCAGGACCAATTTACAATTGGGATACACTCAGGTGCTTGCAAAAAATGAATTATTAAAATACATATATCTCATGAATACTAACAAAAAAAATTTCTTTTTCTTCTCTACTTTTAGGGCATAATATTGTCATCGTATTTTTGGGGCTATGCAGCCTCACAGTTTCCAATGGGTACAATATCAGAACGTATTGGTGGAAAGTACGTCATGGGCTTAGGTATTCTGGTCCCTGCTGCTTTAACCTTTATTACGCCCTTATGCATAAAGTGGGGTGACTCAACCGCACTTAAGTTGTTTATTATCCCAATGGTCAACCTCAAGTGAACGTACTTGCTTTGGTACCATAGTCTACAGTGGAGGCTCCATAGGCACAGGTAAATTTTCTGTTAAAAATGCAATATTATTAAGTCAGTTTTATTTTTTAATGTTTTTATTCATGAACAATTAATTCTATGTTATTTATCTTAACGAAGATAATTCATCAGCTATTATAAGGACTGATGTATAACCCAGTTGACATTAAAAATACAATCTGAAGACAAAAAAATGTTTTAAAATAGAAAATAAAACTTGCCTCGATGGGATCTGATCCACTAACCTTTTGTACAAGAGGAAAGCGTTTTACGCGCTAAGCCATGTTTCAGTGCAGTGCCTTTTGTACAAAAGATTAATGTATCAAATTCCATTCAAGCAAATTTTTTCTATTTAATACGTTCTATTTATAGTAGTTTTTCATTTAACTTTTCTTGTTTTTGGCACCGTATTACCAGCTCTCATTATAAAATACTTACCTGGTGGATGGCCTTCTGTTTTTCACTATTTCGGAGTGATGGGCTCTTACTCTAGTTTCCCTTGTAGACAATTCTGTGTTACAGCTGTCCTAAAGAACATCCTTTTATCTCAGATTCAGAACTCAATCATTTACAGCAGGACAAAGATGAAAAATGTAAGAAAAGTCCACCCTGGTATCACATTCTCACCTCTCAGCAATTTTGGGCTTTTGCTATAGGTCTAGTAGGTCTAGACTGGATTTTCTATACTATGACTAATGACTTGCCTAAATACATGAGCCAGGTTGTCAAGTTCTCACTAGAAGACAACGGCTTTTTATCTGCGCTACCTTATTTCGCTATGTGGGTTGGAACAATCATAATATCATGGTTAGCAGACCAGCTTCTTGAAAAGCGAGTCCTTTCAAGGACAGGTTTAAGGAAGATTTTCGCAGCAATCTCTCTTCTCGGGCCAACTGTTTTTATACTGGGTGCTTCTTATGCAGGTTGCGATCGTGTAATTGTTGTTATAATGTTGGTGACTGGAATGGTCTTTATGGGATTCTCCTATCCCAGTTTGTTTGTAAACCCACTCGATCTAAATCCCAACTACTCAGGTACAATTATGGCGATTGGTAACGGTGGAGCAGTTGTCGCGGGTATTTTTGCCCCATATGTTGTTGGAATTCTGACCCCTAATCAACGATGAATGGAGGCAGGTCTTTTATATCGTATTCGGTGTTGCGCTTGCTGCTACAATTTACATTCTTCTGTTTACGAGTTCCGAAGTACAAAAATGGGATGATCCAGATTTTATTAGAAAAAGAAATAAAAGAATGTCCATGGACGGAGTTTAACTAGACAGTTATTTTATCCATCAGTTATTTAACGTAACATTGTTATCTTTTTGATACATATGTAGATCAGTTTCCTCTTTTTTATCCTACCGACTTGGAGTATAAAGTTCTTAGACTTTAGAATCTACAAAGGTGGACCAGTCCCCTATTTTTACTCTATTATTATAATACATTTCGTTTTTAGATTCTAGAGTTGGTTTGAAAATCTGTAGACTATTGTAAATAATAATTTTAAAAAATTATCATCTTTTCTACACAGTGACTTGTATATTTAAAATAATGCTTCGTTAGAAATATTATAATAATATTTGTATTTGTTCTGTATTTATTTGAATTGATTACAATATCAGTTGTATGGATGAGTCAATTATCCGAGTTGGCTTGAATAAATCTATGAAAAATATGAGTCATTTCATATTTTTTCGAACAATTTTCGCGTGAGTAGAATTATAAGCTAAATGATTTAGTATTGTAGAGTTGTAGGGTGAATGACTAAGAGATGTGAGTTGTAAGCTGGACAAGTTTGGGTTATAAGGTTTATGGGGTTATAAGTTTTTGAAACTACGGATTTATGACTGAAGTCAAATACTCAAGCCCAAGTTAGTGAGCTTTATCCTATTTACGAATGGTACTTACTACTTTGGTCAATTCTTAATCATCTAACCAAGTATAAAAGTGGAAATGGATTTTGATGACAAACACAAGGAAGATTTTTGAAATGCACTTGTTACTGTCGTTTGTAAGTTTTAGAAAAACAATTCATATACCTTATGAAGTTATAGATACAGCCCTTAATTTATAAAGACATTAGAGAATCATTGATATTAAGGTAGTTACCTATAGCGCATATAGCTATCAAAAATATAGTTATAGACGCTCCATTGCCCCCACTCCGACGCCACGCGCCGCCGCCGCCATCGCTTCTCTAAAATCTACCAAAATCATGCATTTTTTATTCTTTTTGGTTATTTATCTCAGAAGTTAATACCGCTTCCTATATTATTCTTTGCACCTCACGATTCCTTTAATGTTTTCCTACAGAAAAACCAGTTTTTAAAAAATATTTTAAGAAAATTAAATTCGCAATCCGATAATAACCTCCAAATTTGTACGATTTTACGCGCTCAGCATAGAAATCACGTGTAAAAAGTTGAAACTTCTGAGCTTAATATCTCAAAATTTAGCCCCACTTGGGGGTATTTGAAAAATACCAACGTGTAAAGGACACAAAAAACTAACTCTGTGCAGAGTTAGAAAACTTTTTAAGAAACACTAAAACTGTAGGTACTACCTTTATATTTTTTTAATCAGAAAGTCGTCAACATATTGATTGAAATTTCACAAAAATTATAGACAGTGGAATGGCAAGATCAAAAATTTTTGATTTTTTCTACAGAGCAGTGTTTATCAAAGGTTTTTTTCCTCTTTTTATTTCCGCAAACGTGGAATGACTTTTTAAGCATTCACAAGTGAGCGAAAAACAAGTTCAAGATCGGGTTTATTCGCTTTCAAACGTTGTCTGTAAAACTGACGGGATCGATGATCGATTGCAGTACATAGATCAGAAAAACCAGCGTGTGATCGTGATCAGAATTTATAAAATTGTTACCGTTACATAAAATCATTACTATAATTGAAAAAATAATTCAATATGATAAATGCCTAAATGAAATGCTACTGTAATATTATTCTCCAACTTGAGAAAATTAAAAAAACTCATTTTACATAAAAATATTAATTCTTTAATGATATAGCTATTTATTTTCCTGCCAAATAAATATAATTGATGTTTTTATTTTTATTACTTTTTAAATTATTAAATAAATTTGATGCATCAAATGTATAAAACAGAAATTTACCAATCTAATTTTTTTCTACAAACTTAGAAAAATTTTAAATTAAAAAATTGTATGTAAATACCTAAAAAATCAAGAGAATCCCGTCTAGAACAGTGAAATTGCATAAAATACAGTAAATCCTGATAAGACCCAAACCCGGACATAAAAAGAAAAAACACTTAAGTAAGGTCTTCTCTCAGTTATCTATAAAAGTAATCCAATAATCATAGCAGCACGAAGCTGAGTCGTTATCAATTAAAAATTAAAAAATCCGATAAAAAGTGTAGACCAACTCTAAAAACGTTTTCTGCGGCCATAAAAACTTCCGCGCGAGAACGATAAGCTCGGGAGGATCTAGAAAGTGCCTTCACATCTCTGGCGTCGTCGGGATTAACATCCGGAATCAGGGAGCAAAAAAACAAAAAAGACAAAAAAAAAAAAAAAAAACAAGTAAAAGGTGAGCACATCTCCGTTGGATTTTTTCGGGATTGAAGGGAGCTTCTTATAAAGGATTTGGTGGGTCAGCACGTGCTGAGATATGTAGAAAAAACGTTCGCAAAGAGATTTTGTTTGGTGCGCTTATTTTATAATGAATTCTGAACGGCAAGCCAAGTGGAAGGTAAATATTTTTCCTTTTTATTCTTGGCAGGAGTGACACGAAATTTAATTTAGATTTTTTTATTACAAAATCATCTTTTTTTTAAATATAAAAAAAATTTGTACTTTACTTTTTTTAAATAAATAAATTACAAAACTTTTTGAAGAGGTAAATTTATTCGGACCTTTCATTGTTTTACAAAAATTTCCTTTTGTTCCAATTAAATAAAATATTCTTGTTCAAAATGTTTTTTATAATTTCTATAGGCTGGTTCGGATGGAACTAAATAACTGACTCAAACCACAACGCAGAAGTGACATTTAAAAAACTTTTGAAACTTTTTAAAACTCGACGGTAGCCTAAATATTCGAAATTTATGTTCCTACATTAAGCTAACTATCACCCATTATCGATTGGAATTCAAAAAATACTTGCCAAAAAATTCCCCTGATAGGTAAATCATTAATGAACAGGTAATTAATTTTTTTCTATGTTACTTTTTATTAATAATAGAAATCGTATGTCTTTATTCATTAAAAATAAATTTTAAACTAGAAAAGTGATGCTTATTTAAACGTATTTTCGTTTACGTTGACTGATGTCTTTTGCTGGTTGAAAAATTACTTAATCAACAGAAAACCTATAAATATTCAATCTTCTATTCGGGTAACATTATGAATTTTTCATGGTTTTTCTTGAAATCCAAGGTCCGCGTACTCAACCTTGGGCAAAATTAAGAATTCAATCTGGAATGTTAAGGTGAATAAAGAATAGACCAGTGGCAGGGTAATAAAAGTTGAAAAAAGAGATGCAGAACAACGTTGACTGCTAAGCCTTGGGCTGGTACACGGAAAGGGGAGACCAGCTCCGAGCGTTTCATGTAAAATATAGGTCCAATAGAAACTTTATTAGGATCTCAATCTTGCTACTGTTTCAACGTGGCTGGTCGTTGAAGTAGAATATATGCTTGAATGTGCACACAATGCGTTCCCGTAACTCGGGAAGAAAAAATAAATAAAAAACTAGCTTCCTTGCGGACAAGAATGAAAAAATTATTATTGCAATCAACTTTTTCAACGCGCATTCATCTCGTTATGTTCAAAGGAATATTTATTTTAAAGGAGTAAATTTTTAATAAAAATTGTAGTTTTTTTTTTGTAAAATCAGGACGAAAAACTTCAATAGACTTTAGTTTTTGTAATTGTTCTAGAAGTAGTTTAAAAATTTTATCATTTAAAATCGGTTAAAATCAAAAACTCCAACAAGTTACTATTGAATAAATGTAAATGCAATAAATACTAAAGTTACGTTAATTACTCAACGTACGGACGTAAGCAAGTTGGTATGCGGGGCGTTTATGAGTATTTAGACGCTCGCATTTACACGGGGCAAGTGAGCTTATTCTGAAATTCATGCGTTGTTTTGGTTGAATTTATGCATGAAATGTGCACGCCCTGTGAAAATCCGGGTGCATCTTTTGTTTTTGATATCACTTTTTGCCGGCCGCAGACCGAGGCTTTGCAATACACCGAAACAACTACTGAAAAGTAACAAAGGCAATTTATCTTTTTTACATTTTTCATCGGTAATTCCAAGCATGCCGAGGCCAAAGCACGCAAGCTAGCTTACATATTTGACGTTCTACCCTTCTAAGCCAGCATTTTTTTATTCCCTTCTTTTTTTTTTTTTTTTTTTGCTTTGTCATAAAATAAGCTGGTTTTCAAAGTGAAAACATGATGCTTATGGAAAAACCAAAAATATTTTAATACGTTTTTTTGGAGACTCTAAAGATTATAAGACAAATTAATCTGTAGTACATGGGATTAATATTAAGCAATCTTTATAAATAATTCAATGAATTTTTCATAATAAAAAAAAAAAAAAAACACTTTAACTGTAAGGGTGACTAAAATTAGGTACATATTTTGAGTAAACTTCATTAGATGCAACGATATTTTGATCCAAAAGATTTAAATAAAACACGGCTAAGCTAGTTTTAAAGCTCTTGGTTAGAGGTTTAAAACGAGCCCAGCTACGTTAAAAAATATCAAACTGGTGAGCTATAGCATCGATTTGCGCTTAAGTGTCTGAAATCAGGCTCAGTTACCTTAGAAAAGTAAAAAAAAAAAAAAAAAAAAAAAAAATAGCCTGGAAATAATTAAACTCTAAATTAACTTAATATTGAATAAAACAGGTAACAAAAAATTCTCTTTAAAAAAAAATTTACCAAAAAAATTTTTTTTCAATTAATGTTAAAATATTAAAAAAAAAAAAAAAAACAAATCAATTAATCAATACCAAAAAATCAACTTTCATTTAGTCTCGTTAACATATCCACGAATAGACTTCGGCTGCCCAACAACCAACTGTACATTTATATCTCGTTTATCAGGAATCAAGATCTAAAACCGCTAAAAAACTAAAAGCATTATCGCACATCTATTAGAAGTGAAAACAATATTGATAACAGTGTCACAGGAAGTTGGAAAATTGAAGGCAACTTTATATGAAGAGGATGGTTCCAGGATGCCCCCTGGTGCTGTCGCGCGGTCCTTGGGGACCTTTCACACTTTCATCGAGGATATTTGTTGTTTTGTCTTAGTACGTGGCGATACTCGTGATTTTCTTTCCAAGCTATCACTGATTGAAATTTTTTTTTTTTTTTTTTTTAATTTTCTTTTTGACGATCATGAGTAACATTCATCTTTTCTTCAAACATTTTTGCAAAATAAATATCCGTAAAAAAGCTGATTGAATGTCAAAGCTGTCTTGGTTCATTGATACAGTTGGAATTTAGGTCAGATTGTCTGAGGATTTTTCTCAAATCTTGCACATTATCATATTGAATTTTAATACCCCGAAGTCGTATCGATTTCCGTGTCGATAAAGTATTCACTGCATGGGAGTAACTTTAATTAAATTAAAATTTAAAATCGGGTTTTATTTCTCGTACAAAAAAAGTTTCAGATTTTTTTCAGTAATTCAAATTAGACTTTTAAAACTTTTATTTGCTAAATTTACCTAGATATTTACTAAATTTTTTCTACTTGATTATTCTAGAAAATATGGATGAATTAATTAAATACTTTCATATACTTCGAAGTTTGACACTATTTGAATGTCAAACAAAAGTTTTTCAGAAGAAATGTTTCAAGAGTAGCAATTAAAATGAGAAAACTTGAATTTTTTCAGGCAAATATCCTCTAGAAACAAGATAAGAGCAGCTATGTTCAAGTTAAAAAAACAGCTAGTTCTTGAGCTGGGTAGAAAAAAATTAAAAATAAAATATGTTTTTAAAAGTTTGACTTAGTTTAAACAAGTAACTCTGACATATTTAAACTTGAAAATAAATCATAATTTACAAATTCCGAACGAATTGTACGGGTTAAAAATACCTGTGTCTAACTCTTAATACAGGCTCCGATAATCATAAAAAATTAACAGAAAAATATAATAACTGAAATGTATTTTTGACGACGCAGTTGGAAATAATAGGCCCGGGTATAAAAATTGTATTAGCATGAAAAATTAAAAACCATGCGTGTAGTGCTTTCTCGATACACAGAATCCAATCAGGGCGGCTCGCGGAGCCTCGCAATATCAGCGCTTCGTCTTCCTCCTCGACACCATCATCGCCAAGCACGCACTCGCTCAACGCCTCCCTCCCTCCCTCCTTCTTTGTATTAAATCCCGACTTCAATTACTTTTCCCTCTCGCTTCTTTCCATTCTTTTCGAGTTTCTTGCGTCATAGCTAGGAAAACTCCTGGGGAAAAAACGAGAACCACTCGGTCTTGAATCGAGAGAGAGAGAGAGAGAGAGATTAAATGAGAGGGAGTCTCGTGGGGTCTGCCGGCCAGCGATACGTTTCTCATTGTAAACCTCTCTGCGCGTGGATGTTTTTGGCGAGATTATTTTTTATCCGGAGGTGCTTGCTTTGATAACTCGCAGGTGATCTTGGAGAAAATCTAATTTTACTGAGAAAGACGCGATTGATGAATATTTTAAGGAAACCGAGAGGATACTTCCGCTACTCTTTTTTCAAAATCTTTGTTGAACATTATTATGATGTAGTTTTATCGAACGGGTAAAATTAATTCGTTTAACTCCCGTCTATCGACTCTTTGATAAGATTGATAAATTAATGAAGAAGTAAGAAATTTTTATCTTTGGAATATTATTTTACATGAAGTAGAAGCTTTAAGCCACTTCTTCATAATTAATCAACGATTGATTATTAATAAAATTTCACTGCTCTCAATCGCATAGAACTCTTAATATAGAAAGATCCCTCTTTATCCCTCTTTATAATGATGAATCATGTTCGAATGTCTTCGTTTTATAACTGATTTGATTGATTAAGAACGTTAAATTCAAAATTTGAATTGCGTTTAAGTTGAAATATTGAATACTTATTGAAAATTTTTTGCAATAATTTTTTGAATAATGAAATACTTTGTATCAATAAATAGACTAAATTTCTTTGTAAAATTCTATAAAATAAAAGGAGAATCTTCATTATTTTAAAAACAACTTTTTTAAGCCATAACCACAAAAATATCGAACTGAACTTAATTACAGGTTGCAAACGATATGTGATGAATTTAGTGTTAAGAATTTTTTAAACTTTGTTTTTTTGAAAATGAAAGTAAAAATTATCGTTTATTTACTTTCACGATTAAAAATTGAGCGCGCTTGCGCGTCAATTGAGACTAGTAAAATAAAAAAGTTTAATATACTTTGATGTGTCAATTGATTTTATTGCTATGGAAAAATTAAATGTAATGAAAAAATCTATAGAACTTTTTTTTTATTTGTCTGTTTTTCAATCGTTTATTGAAAACATATAAATAAAAGTCACAACAATGAGAATCATTTTTTTGGCGAAAGACAATAATCCATCAGTGTTCCTGCCGTCAAAAGTTTTGAACTTACTAGCACCGAGTTACTTACCATGCAAGCAAGTACCCAAGTACGATACTCAGCCAACCGAGAAGACATTACCAACCGTCGGTAAAACGGAGCCCCAATCGTTTAGCTTCCCGTTAATCTTATTGGTTGGGTATTTCCCGTCGTACCGGTAAGCTTATCGAGCTTGCAGCTGGGAATGTAAACGAGCTCTCGTCTGCGCGGCACAGCTATCAGTAGAATACATACTCGGTCAGTCAGAAAAGTGGGGGAGGCGGGGACGCATGCGCCGAGAGCGCTTGCGGATGGTATCGAGCCGGACGGACCGATGCACAGCTGGCAGTCCACAGCACTCGCGTTTCGACGCGCTGCTGCTGTCGCTACTCCTACAACTTATCTATAAACTAACTCTGTGTGGTGCGCGACGACGTTGTTTATTTCACACTGCAACTCTTCGATCAAATCTCCTGCAGATCGCCGCAGTCTGTTTATCCAAATTGACGTCATGACTCGACGGAGCGTCATGCCCATGGGCAAATAAAACACAAAACATAAACAAAAAATTAAACTGTATTTGTGATATACCAAAAGTGAGCTACGGTTGAGTTTGTTAATTTAAAAACAAAGATAAAAAGCGCGTGCGTGCTTACAAAAGAATGATGCGATAAAATAATAATAATAAAAAAGAGCGATAAGAAAAGGAGGAGCTGCTGGTTGAGGTGGTTGTGGCGAGCGATATACCGGTAAGTTTATAATGTTACATGTGTCGTCGCGTGTGTTTTCAAATCCGTGGGGGGATGAGGCAGGAGCGATGCTGAGCCGAGTTTAGTGCTGTATTGGATTATTCATGCGTGTCACGTTATCCCGACTTTGCTGACTGTATAATACCGCTGCTGGGGGATAAAGCGTCTACCTGATCTCCACCGAGAATCGTCATAATTATGTCTCTCAAGGTTTTTCGCCTAGATTTAATTACATCATTTTTAGGTGTAAGCTTTTGTCTTGCTTTAGATAAATTTTCATTTCAAAGTACTCGTTTGCGGTGGAATATTTACAAACTCTTTTTAAAGTCGCAGTCGTGAGCTTATTTGACGTAAAGAACTTGAAATTTAATCGAAATAGTCGTCGAGCAAAGTTTTTACGGAAATCGTGACTGCATTCGTTTATGATTAACTTGACTTTTTAAAATTTTTTACGTTTGACTTGCTATGTATTAACATTCCGAATCGGTGGTTGTACAATAAATTCATCAATGTTTTGGGTTTTTATCAATGAGTAATGCTGAGAAAATTGATGGCAAGCTTGGATGCATGTATAATACAGCAACGATTGACAACCAGTTCGTTTGATATTATCAAGTTGAGATGAATTAAAAAATAAATATGGGAAAAAATACAATTCTTATAAGATGCATAAATAAAGTAGAAGCTGCTGTAGAACCAAATTTTAATTAGTTTTTAATTATTGTTTTTTCTTTTATAAAACAAGATTTATTAATTTTTTGTTAATAAGATACGATTATCTTAATACTTACTACTTTGAACATGTAACATTTGATTTACGAGTATACAACATAATAAGGATAATTTTTTCTTTATAAATATAAAAGTTTTCATAATAATTGACTGAAAATTTGTTTAAACAATACTTTGCAATAACATATTTTTTAACATGCATGCCTCAATTTTTCATACGCATCGGTAGTTTTTCATTGAAATGTAAGAGGCAGTTTTGAAACTGACAAGATTTATGACATGCTATCAATGTCTAGTCTGTTTTTTGTGAAAACTCATCTTTATCACTCTTAATTTTAAAAATTGATGTGCTATGTCTTTCATTAATTTATATACATATGGATAAAAAGCGATAATCGATTTTTATTCATAAAGTTTGCACTCTTTCGATAACGAAACACATTAAAATTATCAATTTTACTAGTTTATAGTATATTAATAGCTTAAAACAAGTTTTTTTATTACGGGTACCGTCAAACTTTTTTTTTAATTCCGCTGTGAATTGAAAAAATTTACCTCTTTTTTAAAATTAATAAATAATATCATTCTAAATAGAGAAATCAAAACTTTTTCCTTCTGAGAAAGCATAAATTATACAATCTATCAACATGAAAAGTTTGAGAAACTTTTTATTTATGCGAGTAATATAAATACTTTTATTGGTAAGACATGAATTTCGAGATACAGATGCAAATTTTTTGCGCCACAGTCGGAGAACAGAAATTTTTTCAAATTCGCGACTAATATAAACAAAACCATCTCGCATGTTTGGACTGACCATCTTTTGAAATTTATCATCGCGTCCTAAGTGTTATTTAATAATCCAATTAAATTTATCGTACACACTGTTTTAATGCGTTTTAAATCAAAATCAAACAATTCAGATAATGACTTTGACTGTCTCACCCAAACAATAATTCATCAGATTAAAAAATTAGTTTTTCAACTGAAAATCCAAAAGTGAAGGTTCATTAAATAATCAAACGAATTAGAAACTAATTAACTGCGAATATAACTAGTTAAACGGTTCTATTCAAACTTTAATTGAATTGATTAACTAGTTTCGGGAACAAATGGAGTTACTCGATCGACTAATTAAGATAGTTTATATTTTTTAACGAAATAAAATTAACATTTATCATGAAAAGTTTCTTTACTCAATTATACTTTTAATCACGAAAATTGAAAATTGATTGAAGTCTATCAGTTCTTGTAAAAAAATAAAATACATATAATTAGCGTAAAATTTATCGAACCGTGTACGACGTTACTCACGCCGCGGTAGAAGCATTTCCTCCGCTCGATCGGCTTATTTGGCGCGGTTAATCTTTCAAGGATGGACATTTGATGACTGACCATGTTTTGTCATTTTAATTTAAGTTAACCTCTCGAAGTTGAAACTCTCCTGAGTAAATCGTTTCTCAGTGGTACACCCGCACGTTGCTGAAAAGTCGGTCAAAATTATTTTTAGGCTTCTATCAACACACTTTACAACGTATACATGCATCCCATGATGCGAGACGAGAGAAGCCGGTGAAATGCGAATTTCACTAAGCAGTTTTTTTTTTTTTTTTTTTCTTT
Source organism: Encarsia formosa (assembly GCA_038277355.1). Lineage (NCBI taxonomy): Eukaryota > Metazoa > Arthropoda > Insecta > Hymenoptera > Aphelinidae > Encarsia > Encarsia formosa. The sequence goes on from CM076187.1 coordinate 4,082,693, forward strand.
TCTTTGCACTCCATTTTCATCCCGTCAACGATTTGTCATCTCTTACGGTTTTAATAATAATCAAAGCTGGGTTTAATTTTCATTTTGGAAATTGATCTTTTCAAAGCAGCTTTTCTGAGCAAGTTGTAAACACTTTAACTTTGTTAAAAATTTACTTACATTTGTTTGAATAAAATTTTATGACTACAAGATATAAAATTTTCTTATCACTATTTTCTTACAGTTTCGTTCTATTTGTTCTTATGAAAATAATTACCTTTGAATTGCGAATTCATTCTTTGACAAAATAATACTATAGCTTACTGAGCAAGCATTATTTACAGAAATTAATTTGAAATAAAAAATACAATGGTACTTCCTAAACTTTAATAACGAAATTGATCGTAAAACTGAAACGGTAAAAAGTACTGTCGTTGGAGTTGATATTAAATTTTTTTTTTTTTTTTTTGGTAAATAGTAGTTAAGTTTAAAACTAAACTCACTTGAGCTTTCACTTAAGAAAATTAACTTGAAAAAAAAGCATAGCTTTTGAACATTTTTTGAAACAGATTTATTCTTACCTTTTCCAAATTCTATTTCCCCCAAATTGTCGGAGAAAAAGTTTTTCGAACCATTCAGTGATCGATGCGTATCTTGAAACTTGAAACATCACATCGTACTACGAAGCAGCGAAGAGACTGTCAAGACGGTCGTACGTAGTTTTTCAAGTTTTTTTTTTACCCAAATGTCAAGTTTCGTACATTAATCAATCAGAGAACCAGAAAAAAACTTCGTAAACATGTTTAAAAATTATGTCCTGTAGGCCTAAGCCTCTAAGACCTAGAATTAAATTCATGATTAGTTGAGTCGCTTTGGAATTACTAAAAATACCGAAAAATTAAATTTCAAAATTTTCTTTCAGTTCTGCTTAACTGAAAAGGCTTTTTTTTACGAGCTTTTAAAAAACTTTGATGTGCGATTTTAAAAAAATTTAAGAGTAAACAAATAAGATAAGTTTTTCAATCAAAAATTTTCAAATTTTTGTCTAGCTGACAATTTAACTATACCGTAGGATTTAAAATTGAATGGATTAAACGTAATAATCTTAAAAAAAAATTTCTAATGCAAAACTGTTTTGGAAGCGCAATCGTACCGATAAACACAAGATGTACTTGAGAAAAGTCCTTCAACTCTTTGGAACGTTAAGCTCTGGAAAACAACGTAATTCATCCTTGAAAGAAAAAAAACGCAAGGGTTGAAAAATTTCCGTTGCCGCGACTTTCTTCGTCTTCTTGCACAGAAAAATAGTCGAGTGAGAGATACATAAAGTCTGGTAACTTCGAACAAAAAGATTTCAATCCAAACTCTTTTTATGCAGCGTCAGCTTTTCCGAGTGTTTTTGTACTTTTTTCGAATATTTCTTCATCAATCAGTTTGTAATCAATTACAAATCCTATTTTACAGTATTATTCAAGGGAAAATACAATTTCATCTTTTTTCTTCATCAACGTTATTATTTGAAAATCGAAATAAACCACCTTAGTTTTTTATTCAATTTGATAAGGTTCTCCAACTGAATTAAAAATGATGTGAAAATAAGACTTTTCTAAAATGTAATTTAGATGACCAAAAATTAAATTAAATTGATTTCAAAACAGCCCTGTAAGAATTGTGAATTAGGTTATCCATTTAATAGCCATTTCCTGGCTATTTCATAGACTCAATCTAATATTTCTCTAGTAACAAGAAATTTAAATGGATAGTTCACATTTATTACAAGGAGACCAAAAAAAATTATCCCCATGTATCAAAAGACCATGGATCGAGATGAATTTCGATTAAAGTCACGCGAAGCGAAGTGTCTTGAGGAGCTAATGCAGCATAAACGCCATTCGAGAGCATTTGAGGCCGAGCGATTTATTAATCGGCCGGCTCGCGATAATGATCAGCCAACTCGCGCGAGAATCATTATGTTCGTGGATGACTTTAAGAACCGCCTGACTAACTCAATGACGGCTTATCCAGTTCTCGTTTGTTATTATTTCATGCTAATCAAACTGTGATATCTCATTGTTGCGCTGGCTAACAAAAAATCTGCACCGGAAGATTCTGATTTTCTTCTTTTTTTTCCGACACTGGATGCATTCAGTGGAAATTTTTTTTAAAACTGCGTTGCTTGAAAACCCAAGACTACATAGTGAGATATGAAAAAAAATGTTTTGATAAAAAGGTAACAAAACTCGTATTTTTTTGTAAAAGGAAAAGAAAAAATTAAAAAGTCACGTTGGCTTATTTTTACTGCCAGGACAGACTTTTCATTGTATTGTTTCATTTTTTCAAAATTTTACTGCGTCTCATTTTTTTGCGGCATTGTCTTGAACATTTCATTCGTTTAGTCGTATAGACTCTTTTAAGAAAATTTAATATTGACTGTTGTTCCATCATGCTCGGTGCTGAAATTATTGGATTTTAATTACGTGTTGTAATATCATTGATGTAAGACTCTTCTTTAATTATTCTTCAGCAATCGTAACTCTCGATTCGTTCAAAATCACAAAAATGTATCAAACTAGAGCGGTTAAGTTTTAACAAAATTTTTGGGTTATTCCCAATTTTCTATGTAAAAATCTCCATCATATATGACGCACTCCGCGAGCTTCTTATAAAAACGATGCCAAAAGTATATGGAATGCAGTTTTTAACGAAATTCAAGCTGAGTTTGTGAAATTGAAACCTCCCTCGTACTTTGATACGAAAGCATTGGAAATACGAGAGAGATACTAATGATGCTCGGTAATCCTCTCAGCACCAAACATTGAAAGCTCTACAAGTTTTTAATCTTTTTTAATTATTTAATTAAATATGAATTATTACTTGCGGATTCGTTGAAAAATTTTAATCTCTTTCGTAGAAATCAAACTGCTGTCATGGTAATACCAGTGACGATTTACTAACTAAAAAATTATTATACTTATTTATTAAAAAAAAAAAAAAACTCGACAGCTTTAGAAACATGAGCTGTTAATATAAAGAAAAAAAAAAAGCCAAGTGGTAATAATGCTGATGCCAGGTAATAACCTAGTTACAAGGCTCGTTTAGAAAAAGTGAGTTAATACACGATAAGTCTCATTACTTTAAAACGGTTCAAGTTATAATTCAATAATGATCCACATTATCCTTGACAATGCTTATTCGTCTATTCTCGTTATTTCCGCGCTCGCTAATGAATTTTTCCTGCCCACAAATAGATTTTGTAAAGTAAATGTTGGTACGACTGTACACGTTCAATAAACTACTTCCTTGCAAATCAAATTATGAATCAACATAATCATAGCTCAAAGTAACGTACTTAACATTTCCAGCCTGAATTTTTAAAATAAAATAAAAAATCTAGACGCCATAAAAAAAAAAGAAGTACAAAGAACGATGAACCTGAATATTTCCTCGCCAGTCAGTCCACTCTCGCGCGATAAGTTTGAAAAATTTTCAACTCTACAAAAGAGAAAAAAAAAGCTAGAGAATCCGTAGGTACGGTCGGGTCGGTTCTTTCCTCCCGATCGCGCAGGCCGACCCGAATACCTTCGGCCCTATCTGTCAAGCCTCAGCGAGCAAACAGTTTCTCTCCCAGCCTGCACTGGCTCTGTGGAATATTCTCTAAAGAAAAAAAAAAAAAAAAAAAAAAAAAATGAGATGATGGTCTTTTGGCGGTAAAATAAAGGATTGAATGGCCCGGGAAGGAGTTCTACGTACCTCGGACGGGTTTCATGAATTAAAGATGCCGCAGCAGCGCCGCGCTCGGCTGGCTTTATTTTAGTTCCCCGTTTGATGACGATGCTGCAGCGAGGAGACTTTTTTTTTCGGACGCGCGAGATTTCGGCGGCTTCGTTATGTAATTTCGAGGAACAGGCGGCGTTTATTGTTGTCGTTTGACTCGGGAATTTTTATAACACCTTTTTTTTCGAATACTCGACGGTAGATTTATTTATTTCTTTTGATGACTGACGGCTGCGGGATATAAATTATGGTATTTTAAATTCAAATTTAATTTGACGTGGTTTTAATGACTCGTAAGGGAATTTGGAAAAAATATATTAATCCAGGGGGCTTTTTAAAATCTTAATCCGATGATGATTATTGAAATCAAGCTTACAAATGATGTTTTTTCACCAAAGCTTTAATTTATTCTCTCATCGTTATTCATTCAATTTCATCGGATCTTTCCATTTATTTATTTATTTTTTTTTTTTTTTTTTTTGATTGTCCGAACTCTCGGAATGATACACTGGAATCTGATTAATTAACTCCAAATTTTTGATCATCTGTGTAAAGATATGTTTTCACAAGTAGATTGAAAATACCTGTTGGTTTTTAAATAAAACACTTGTTTTTATTTGAACAGGTTAACGTTCAAAAAACTTTTTCGATGATTTTGATTGATCGCAAACATCGATGCCATACGTACTAAAATATGCTAATATATTTTTTTTTTTTTTTTTTTCTCATGTACTAGAAATTATTTTGAAAACAAAGTTTTGTGAATGTTAATGGAATTCTTATTCCGGTTCCAAAATTTTAAGAAACACTAAAGAAAATTTCAATTTTTTTTATTTCAAATGAAACTAAATGTGTTGATAAAAAAATTTAATCTTTTTTCCTCTATTGTTCACAAAAACACTCGGAAATTAAATTGATTTCTTTCCCTCTCAATTAACACAGTGTGCGATGAATTGAGTTTCTCAATTTAATGCTCGCTTTATTTTCCAAAAGTAAAAAAAAAATCTCAAAAATATAAAAACTAAATAAATCTCGACGCATCAAGCATCTCCGAAAATCTCCAATATATTATACTCCAAATCGAAAAAACTTGTAAAATTGAAATGCCAAATCGTCGAAAGCGAGGCTTCACCTCCGAGAGTAGAACAAAAAAGCTCCCTCCTTTAATTTCAATTCTTCTTCTCTTTGACAGAAAAAGAGGAGAGAAATTTTTCGTGACCTAGATTACCCTAATGCGAATAAAAAAGTTGAAGAACTGAGGAAATTATAAAGCTCGAGGCATTGAGAAAATTCCCTAACGATTCCCTCGCGAATAAAAAGAGTGCAAGCCCACGCATCGCGGTCGCAGATAAATAAAGAGTGATATAGGAAGCCCACAGTGCATTATTTTCGTACCGCGAGTTTGTGTGTGTGTGCGTTTATACGTGCGTTGAAAGCTCAGCCATGCGAAGAAGAGTCCGAGGTAATTAAGTTTCGTGTGCGGGAGGCTTTCTCTTACAAAAGCGTTTAATTTCGGGTATGATGAGCGCTCGATTTACACGACTCGCGGTAGTGCTTTCGCCTCTAATGTCATATCCGATGCGGTGATATTCTTTTTAATGAACTTGACTTCGGATGACCGTTTCTTACAAATTAAAAAAAAAAAAAAAAGCGATTCTTTTATTTTATGCTAAATTTAAAATTTTAATGAATGGAATTTCAGAGAAGATTATGCGATCCCTGTTAAAATTTCTGTTATACACACTAAATGATTTTCATATTTTATTATGTATAGGTTTCTCGAGACGAACTCTAACCTTTTTTCCAAGGGCGTCGAGCGTAAACTTGAAAATTTTCTTTTTGTATAAAAACTTGACAGTTTTTTTTTACATATGTCAAAAGGTATAATTTAAAATAAATTATTAGAGAAAATTTTTTCTGAGAAAAAATTAATCAATGTTAATTTGTCGAGGCAACATTTTCAAAGAATAAACTAATTTGATCGCAGACTAATTTTTGTAAAATTATAAGGTAATGTTCACTGACGCACTTTTTTTTATAATTTTTTTCTAACTGAGAAATGAGAATTATTGAAAATTAAAGTTTTTATTTAAGTAATTTAATTACGAGTTAAATTATCTAAACATATTCCAGAAATATTTTGAAATGAAAAAATAAACTTACAATTCTTAGACGAGCATAATTCTTTGAAACTTTTTTTTCTCGCAAAAACATATCGATGGTTCAATGCAATAAGGTCAATCCTAACCGGTCAGTGCAATAGATAAGCTATTTAAACGCTGGTGCAATAAGATACGTTGTTAAGCTATTAATTTAACATTGCTTTGTCAAAAATTGTGTAGTACATCTCTATAACTACATTTATCGAGTTTATATTCATGTATGATAACCGAAAATAAAGAGCAACATTACTTTTCAACTTGTTCATCAACTTTTGTAAAACTTTTCGGCATAGATTAATCAACTTCATCGCAAATGTTATGTTAATCACAGCGATTTATTTTGCTTAATTTTAAGCTTTTTCTTAGTTCAAAAATTTTTAAAAAGTTTCATAGGTAAATATGTTTTGCAGATGAAAAACACGATTTTAGATAAAGATCATTAACATATCAAGATCAATATTACACTACCGATTCAATAGCGTACGTTGTTGCACTGACCGGTTAGGATTGACCAATGAACCGTTATTTTTAATTCTGACTCTTATTTTAGTGAGTTTCATTTTAATTATGAGTGCTTCGAAAAAAACAATTTGAGCTGACCACTAATTTTCACTAATTTTTCTTGTAATTTTAAAACTATTTAAATAGTAATTTATAATAATAGTCGAGTCAATTTTAATTAATATTTTATTCGTGAAAGCACCATACATCGTTTTACACAAAAACATTTTTGGACGAACCAATAAAATACATATGAGCGGAGAGGTGCGAGTCGATTTGAATTTGAATTTGAAGAGCGCGTCGAGTTGTAAGCTAGAGAGACGATTTATCAAAAACGAATCGTGATGGCTCGCACGTGCAGGAGCAATAAGAACATTGTTTGGAACGTGCTATTATTTTGGAATATGTTAAACGCGTATTCATCGTGTCGCACGTGCAATATTAAGCTATATCCCAATAATAAAAAAAAAAAAAATTTTTCTTTTGAAGCCTAAAAAAAGTAAATAATTATCGACTTTCATTTCCGTTAAAATTATTTTTTTAATACATAAATAAAAACATAAATTAGAATAAAAGATATTTTGAAATTATTAATATTTTTAATAGTGGTACAAAAATTTTCGTTCCAATTACTTCCATTTCTTAGCTCTTAGCTTATTAATTATTGTCAAAATTAATTAAATCAAATACTTTTTTTTGTCAATATCAAAAAATGAATTATGAATATACATATGATAATATTAATAATATTAATAAAATAATTATTATATTGTTATATTATCGATACCTTTAGAGTAAGCCCAAATGCCATTAATAACTTCATAGATCATAAAACTGATAATTATTATACAGCTTGTTGCAAACGTTACTACAAGTTTTTTTGTGATCGATGTTTAGCAGAAAAAATAAAATTTTGTTTGAAAATAAATTTACTTAGTTTTTGAGCTGTTTGAAAAATTCTACAAGTTTTAAAATAGTACTTGAAATAGAAATTTGAAAATTGAGTCATAAAAAGCTAACAACAGCACGAGTATTTTTATCTGCAGTAATAATTTATGAGCGCATTTGTAAACCATCACGCATACTTTAAACCTACAACAAACACAAAAATGAAAACAAACATTGAAAATTTTCTCAACAGAACTCTTAATAATTTATTAATGCTAATCAGACAAATTAGAACTAGAACCCTGTGTAATAAGTAAAAATATCCAAAAGTAGTTTTTTAAAAAATACTGAACTCTTACATAATCAACTCAAAACATTTCAGCTCTTAAAAAAAAATTAATCAACTTGAGACCCCACCGTGCCGCTCGAGTATCCGGACAAAAACTTAAAAATGATTTCCCAGAAAGCACCCCGCGTTAATCAACTCCCACTCAGCAAGCCCACCCCCGTAGGCTCTGACGCGCAGGGAAAAAATCGTTCGAGTGCACGCGGTCTGCGTTAATCGTGCGAGCTTCGGAGCGTGACCTTGACTCTTTAGTTGTAAAACACGCGCAGCTGGCCTCCTTTTCCTCCGCACTCGGGCGGGTGGGCGAGATCGCAATGTCGGGGCCAAGAGGCGTTAGTCTCCAAAATTTTGAATGGACTTTCGCTAAGTCAAAGGCTGGCTTGCTTTTATTGTTCCGCCGAGCAGGTGTTGTCTACTTGTTTTTCCATCTTCGTTAATTGCGCGATCCGAGAGCTACAAAGCTACAGTTTTGATGAATTATTTTTAGACGACGCTTTGGAGACCGACTACTGAGACCTAGTTCCTCTGTTTGAAAGACGATGATGAAAAACACTCAACAGTCGAGCTGGAATAATTTCAAAGACAGTCGTTTTGGAATTACCCGGAGAGGGCTATTGTCTGGGGAACTGTGGACGGCGAACTTTTTTTATTTGATTGAGCAAATTTTTTAACGTCTTTCAATAGTTAGCTCATGTTGCAGCATAATGTTGCTTTATTTTTTAAGAATTGCTTGTCAGTACCGATAATACGGTATGATTTATTTTATTTCATGAAAATTCTTTTGTAACTAATGTCTCGGATTTCCGAATCGTTTTTTGACGCTTTTCAATTTCAACCTCGAAGCTGTTCAATCGTTTTCATGCGAAGTATAATAACGACTCCACAAATAAACTCGGCGATAATAGATGCTTAAGTTTAACTTAAAAATAGGAAAATAGACACTGTATTCTCAATTGCTCAGCCTATAGGCTTGCTTTTTATTTCTTTTACTCAGCATTTAAAAGCTTCCTGTTTTTTCTTTTCCTTGAAATTTGAAATACTAAATCTTACTTTTTTTAAACTTAAGATGTCATCATGGATACTTTTTTTGTACGAAGTGTAATAGGTTGACTTTATAAATAGCTTTCCCGAGGTGTCTAAATGTTTCGAGAGGAAATATTTTAAGTTCAATAGTATACCGGTCATTAAACTTTCAGTTCCTACAGCTTTCTTCAAAATTTGATAAGTTATAGTTCAAAGGTTAAAAAAAAAAATTTGAAAGAATATTTACTTTCAGAAACTTGTTTGTAACTCAAAATTTTTAATTTTATGATATCAATAATACGGTTATCGGTAAAATAACTGTATGTTATATAATTTAAAAAACTTCTTCGTGTGATGTTGGTTGAAAGAAAAATCAATTAAAATAGAAGCGTTGAAATAATTTGATTATTACCAATTCTTGCTTAATTTTTGACTGATAAATTACTGATAAATTAACCTTTAAGTGCACTCTATATAAAGTCAAAATTAAAAATAAAATACCTCAAAAAAAATTGTACTTTTTCTGAAAGTATAAAAAAAAAGTCTAGTGTCACCTTGTTTTATCGTAAAGTTAACTATTCTTATTCTTGTTAATTATGTACTGAAAAAATATATACAAATCGATTTTTCGCATGTACTTTATAATATATTACTCTGGTGTTATTACGAAGATATTATGCAAATAAATCGCAAAAAATTACTCGTGTTTATTTATACTTTCTGAAGTTTAAAAATATCTGCAAACAAATAGATAAAACTTATTTCAACTAATTGACAAGTTTGATACGTTCTCATTTGCACTTTAAATGGGTTTTAAAAATAAAAGTAATTTAAAATTTTTTTTTTAATTAAAAAAAAAAAAAACCTTGGCTCTAAAGATTTAGATCGTGATTTTTAAACTTAAATTAATTCAAAAAACGGTTATCAACGATAACGTAATACTTATCAATACTCCAAAGAAACATTAATTTTTAACTGTATTTTTCATATGAGCCTTCTAATAATCAAAAAAACTAAGATGTAAGTAGCAACACAAAAATTTTTTTTCCATAGCACAATATAGAATTTATTTATATTTTAATATTTATTATAATTGTTAACAAAAATGATGATTTATTTATGATAAATATTAAATTCAATTGAAATTTAGAAAAAAGATCAAAGAATTTTTTTAATTTCTTTTGAAAATACTTGCAAAATTCAAAGTTCTCAAATAATAAGTTTTATTGTAAATAAAATCTTTTCCTGAAATTTTTTTTACTCCTAACATTAAATAACGTAAAATATAAAAATGAAAAAATAGATAACGAGGAAATACTTTTTTAAACCTTGGACTAATCTTAGTCAAGAGTTTATAGTTCCCTATTAACTTACGGATGTTCTTGTCTAGATAATAAAAAAATGCTGTAATAGGTGGTAAAAAAATTTTTTAAATATTTTTTATTTCCATAGTATGAGACGTAATTTAATTAAAATTTTTATAATTACTTTTTAATTTTTAAATATGTATACACGGTTTACATAGAAAAATGTAAACAGTCGCAGCTAAAAAAATTACACATAAATAAGAATGAGTTTATTTATAAAAAAAAAGTCGAAAAAACTATTTTAAAGCAAAACTTTAACCTGAATAACTTAACTCAAATCCAATGTGCTTCTACAGAGCAAACCTTTAAAAAATATATATATAACTGGTTATAATAAGCATTCAAAAGTACAACAAATTCACAATTCACTGAGCGCAAACTCAACTTTGCTCGTTTCCTACTCACTGATCAGTACTAAAATGAGAGCATAGATAAAACGACGATAAACAAACAATGAAAAAAAAATCAATTTTTAGAACTTTTTCAGCTTTATCTTTTAATATGTTTACATTCCGTTTCATTAGTTTGATTTTTACGAGAGCGAGTAAACTCGATGCTTGCAGCAATAACAACGGTTTAAAATTCTTTTAACGACTTTTTTCTACGTTAAAAATACGCTAAAAAAATTAAAATAAATAAATAAATATGAAAAATTAGTTCCATTATTCAAAGACAAACTTTGGCTTAGAATTTATTTATAAATCTGTGTGGACTATCTCAATTTTCTCAAAAAAGCTTTGAAACGAATTTTTTGAAAAAATTTTAGAAAAATCGAGTCATCTCCCGTCGCTTGAATTAATAATTATTGATAAAAAATCAGTTAAAATATATGAAAGATGTAAGTTCTACCAATAAGTTTATTTAACGATTGTCAAATACGAAAATGCGTGTATTTGACATTTGGCCAGATATCGAAAGCGATAGGAAGCCTCTCCCTCGGTCCTCGTTTTCTTTATGTCACTGGAGCGCGCGAGTACTTTATCGGGATTCCCTCGTATAATCCCTCTTCTGCGTCTCGCGGCTGCCAGGGGTGGGCGAGCGAGTTTCGCCCAAGAGGGTCGCGAAAGGTTAACGACTCGGGCTACTTAAACCTTTTAGCGGGATACTTGTACGTATGCCCCCGCGCGAAATCGTATTTAACTGCGGGGCTTTTTTTCCGATTTATTGTCGTTTTCTTTGCTTCGGTAGCTCGGGTGGGCGTAAATCGGAGAGCCGATACGCGTTTCTGTAATAAAATGATTTTTATTAACCTTGTTATAGAAACGAGGTTAGAAAAATCTTTGATAGTTTAGGTTTACGTTCTGAGCGTTTGCTATAGACAAATATTTGGTGATCATTTATTTTACAGTTTTCGTAAGATGACTTAAGTATTTATAACTATGTGATGATTTTCTACAAAACGTTTTCTGAAAAATTTTGTACAGATTTTTTCAATCAATGTTTAAGTACTAAATCTACGAACGTCTGGACAGAATCAGCTGTTACCACTGAAAAATTTCATGTTTCTTATGCCTGTTAGCATTCTAAATTTTCTTTAAAGAGTGAATTTTTATAAAAACAATAAAAACAGAAATCATATTAATTACAATAACGATAAATATTTACCTATTTATTTAAAACATTTATTCAACAGTAAAAAATAAATTTCAGACTATTTAAATTTTTTACTTTTGAAAACTTTAATAATCCATTAAATTCCATTCGGCTTACTCTAATTCAAGCTAAACCTCAATCCAGTAGCTTCTCGTAAATCTCATCATGCATGTCTTTTGATCGACGTTCTTTAGAATTCAAATCATACTGTTAAGGCAGTAAATTACTTCAAACAATGGTATAATAAGAGTAGCAAGAGTTGTAAACTCCAAACATTTATGAGAACCATGAACATAAAAACCTAAGTAGCGCAATAGGTATTATAATACAAATAACTTAACAAATGAACTGTTAAATCTTTTATACTATTCTTAATAAAAAGTAATTTGAAATAGCATTGAAATTTCAACTACTATTAAAAGTTCAAATTCTGGCGTTATGTAAAGTAATACTCGTCATAATGCACAGACAACAGGTGAAAAGTAAAGAAGCCGGAGTTCGTTGGACTCATTTTAAATCACAGCTGTGTCTGCGTTTACTTAACTCAATGTCCTAAGCTTTTAATGCAATTTTTCTGTAAATTCATTTCACGATCTGTTTTTGTTGGCAAACAATCTTGACACGCACTTATGTTTTTTCACTTGAAACTAGTTTCTTTTTTTTTTTCAAACGCGTTCCTCAATGAGATAACTTGACTTGATATTTTTCACTTGGTACGGTTTATCTCATTTACATCGCTAAATAAATATTGCAATCAAAAGCTTAATAATCCGATAAAAGCTAGTCAACCAGAAAAGAAATATCATAATAAGCATAGTTAAGATTTATTTTTAGTTTACGGCACACAAGATAATTATCCCGCGGCATTCAGTAGGAAGCAAATTTCGCTTAAGTTAAGATCCAAACTTTTTCTTGACAAATAATTTTTGAGCTATTAAATTATATTTATTTATAACTTAAATAATTTTATTTTGTTTAAGAACGAAGTTGTAAAAAACCATTATAAATTTAAAAATTCTTTTTGAAAGATGAAAAAAAAATACTTCAGCAACAATTGAGTGGTATATATATGCATCAGCTTGAAACTTTAAATTGCTCTTTGTAAAATCTGCATTTTTTCTTAAGTGCCACAGAGTTTTAAGAGGTACTTGTTTTACTATATCCTGCTTTCAAGTAAAGGAAATTGCGTCTCATTACAAGAAAAAAAAGCATAAAAATATTGAACCCTCATTTGAAAGTTTCTCGGAAACAATATTATACGTTTATTTCTATTTTTAGTTTATTGTGTCTGATTTAAAAGTTTCATTGATAATCAGTCACGAACTGTTCGGTATAAATGTATGATAAAGCACATACATAAATATAAAGTACGTTTTTGCTAAAAAAAAATAAAAATAAAACAAATCAGTGCAATATTTGCTTGAAAAAAAAAAAAAAAAAATTTTTTAATTATTTTACATCAATTTAATTATTAGTTAAATTTTCAAGAACTGCAATTTACAATTTAGCTGAAGGATGATTTTTAATGGAGTTTAAGTAAAAAAAAACAGATTAAATTGGTAAAGTTTCAAAAAGTTTTGATGAAATGTAAAACCAATTTGCTCGCATAATCAGGATGGTATGAAGATAATGATCATGCTCGTATTAAAAAAAAGTTTCGAAAACTTTTAAATACAAATTTTTTTTAAATTCCCAACTCTCTCCAGAAATCTGTAACGTGGATAGAAATGCTCTTCTCGAAGTTTTTTCGCAACCCGAAATGCATTATCCATGCGCCGAGTACATAAAAATTAATGGAAAAATAAAAATATCATATCTTTTCCGCGGCTCCTCCCCCTCAATCTTTCGTTCCCGAAGTTGAAATAATTTGTCGAGCCCTGGGAGTCGTACAAGTAGGTCATGTGGCCTCATCTTACCCTCGAAAAAAAAGGAGAGGAAGAAAGAAGGAAAGAGTAGAAGGCAAACACACTAAAAGCCAATAGTATTTAATAAAGGACGCGTTTATGTGCTTCCAGGTCGGTGCCGAATGCGAGTTTGCCGAGTGACCCTGGCTGCTGAAGAGAATGACGAAGAGATTTGAGTTCAACTGGCGGCCCGAGGTGCCGAAGGCTCTACGGGAAGCGAGCGTTTTCGATCGATGGACCGAGGAGAAGGACAACACCGAAATCGAGCTTAATTGCACGTTTAAGGTTGACGAGTATGGCTTCTTCATCTACTGGCAGAGCGAGGGAAAGGTTTGGATCATTTTTATCCGTACTATATCTTCTTTGGATTGAGAAAACTTCTTTTTTTTTATTCTTTTTTGTACTCCTACTTTCTTCCTTTTTTCGTTTCGATGCTCTTCATTCATTTATTTAAATTTGATAGAGCTCAAAAAATTTCACAATATTTCGGCACAAACATCTGCACTCGACAAACTTGGTCTTATCTTTGAAAGAGAAAAAATTTTTATACTAGCAATTTTTTCATAATGCATTCTAAACTGTATTTTTTAAAGGTTGTACTGGTTAATTTTTAAAAATCAATTTTTGACCTGTATTTTTTGAAAAAAATAAAAAATAAAAATAAATTTAATTAAAAATAAGATTAGTTGTACCGTAAAAGATAACTTTAACTACAAAAGTATCATAAGAAAACTAGTTTCATTTCCATAAATCGGAAATTATGTCTTAACGTTTTCTCCCTCGATAAAACTTTTCTGATGACTGGCGTTGGCGAACTCATCAAAATTTCAATGAACACAATAGAAAAAATTGAAACGTAATTACTTGTTTATTCCTGACACTAGAGAAAAAAAAAAAAAAAAGTTTCATTCAATCCTGATTAATGTTCAAGTGGGGGAAAATAAGGCCTTGAAAGCCTTGTATTGGATTAGTGAAATTTATTCGAGTTATAAAAGATATCATAAAGTTGGGGTCATTGTTTATGGTTGACCGTTAGAGCTCCATAATCTCTCTCGGGGAGGTTCACAAAATTAGAACAGTCAAAAAGTTAGGGAGCCTGCACGTGCGAGCGAGCGGTCTGTGAGGGGAATATTAGCCGATAATCCGTTGGGAAGTTCCCGCACAAACGAGAGTACGCTAAACCGAGCGGTCTTAAAGGGATCCCGGTCTGACGATTCTAAAAGCGAGATGGATATACATATTCTCGATAGAGCTTTTTCCTCCCCCTCTTCCTTTGTTTATCTCGCGGAAGACGACACTCGAGGGCCGCTGCAGCCGAGAGACCTCGCAAATCCGGCCGATCGATCGGGGCCGCCAAAGCTATAGACTCAGCATTTTGCCCATTGTTTTGCTCAATAATTGAAGAGGAGGAGGCGCCGCCCGGGTAGGGATTAAAGCTCGCTTGATGCTGATCGAGGATTATATTGGCCTCCGGTGTAAACAGCCTCCGAGGCTTTTTAATCGAAGCCCCTTTCCCTTTTTAAAACAGACCGATACTCCTCCAGGTGAAGAAATTTGATTTTTCCCGATCAAGTAGGGATTGTGTTCTTTTTATTTGTCTCATAAACCGTTTTTACTATTGTTGCTTTTTAAGACATTGTTTCTTAATTTACTTTATTAGTTTCATAAAAAGTTTTTGTTTATTTTTAATTTATTACGAAGATTATTTATATATGAAGAGAGTCGTAAAAAATTTTGATTACGATTTTACAATAAGAACAATTATCGAATCGATTATTTTTCGGAAAAACTATTTTTCTCAGCTTATTCATTTATGAATTTATGAATATAACAATGTTTTGTTTGCTTCTGAGATGAGATGAAATTTATTTAAAGGTGAGCTGCCGACACTTTTTCAACCTAGCCAAAACAAGTATTACGCCCTATCGCCTTTAGTCGCATTACGAATTCCGATCGATCCAAAAAAAAATTTCAGCACACAAAGCTCCAATTTCATAAATTTCAAACAACCCGATATCAAAAACTCGTATTTTACGTAATACTCCGAGAAAGATAAACGGGTCACGACTAGCTTAGCGAGAAAAAAAATAATGAAAAGTGAAATTAAAAAAAAAAAAAAAAGCTCGCTCGAAATTGACTTTTGATCATACGTTGGAATAAATCCGATAAAAATGACGCAACCTCTTTAAACAATCTCCTGTAAGTCTCGGCTAATTGAACGCAAACATTACAGACGGAAATCGGGAAATAATTACAGCCCCGGTGACATTCCTTTGCCTTCCAGCAATTATTTTCCCCCCTTTTTTTCTCCTCCTACTGCATGCTATTGAAGATATGACCCAGTGACCCGCTTCTTTCCATCTCGCGCGCATGGACAAAACTAACCACCCCCAACAGAGAAAGATGAATAAGCTAAGTGCGGCTCTACCCGGGCCGCGGGAATTTCGGCTTTTAAATTCTCAAAGAGATCATTTTCACCCTGAAATACGGACGCACGCGCGATGATGATGATGATAATTCATGACTTTGAGGGTAATGTTTACGCGATCAATTTGTTTGCGAATTTATGAAGAAACACGCTTTGGAAGCTTTATGGCTTCGTAAATCTGGCTGGATTTTGAAGTTTCGATAGAGCCTCGGAGTTTATAAAATCCACGCGATGTGTTTACATCCCGTATTTTGTTATTACCAGCCTCCCACCTTGTAATTCGATATTGAGAATCCAATAGACGCCCGATGGATATTGCCTTCGAAACATCCACCAAGTGGCAAATCGATTTTTAGAGTTAGATTGAAAATTTTAATCTGCCATAAATATTCTTGTTATCTGTGAAAAAAAAAAAAATCTATACTTTTTCATAAAAAAAAACTTTCTGGTTAAAAAAAAAGAAAGAATGGTAAAGTTTTTCAAAGTTTTATTTTTGAATCAGCGGATATTTCTTTTCTTTCTTTTCTTCTTCAATTTTTTTTTTTGTTTGGTTCACAGACGATTGTTCGAAAAGAAAAAAAAGTTGTCGCGACGTTTCTTACTGATAAATCAACTTTGAATGCTATTATGCAAAAAATTCAAATTTGATTTCTGAAATGAAATGTTTCTCAAATTTTCAATTTAAAAAACGGACTTTTTTTCAAAATCATTCTTTAACATTTATTTTAAATATCTTCACCCCAATCCATGTGAAAATTCCCATACATCTATAAGCACACTTTGTACCTTAAGTAGTATCAGCCGATACACGTCAGACATTGATTTAATTTTCGTCTTTTGGTTTGCAAACCAATTGACTCATTTTTAAAATTTTTTTACAGTATGCTTCTAGATATTGAAAGAAAATATTAAAAAATTTTAGAGTCGTTTATTGCAAACCTCAGCTCTTACGTTTTTATTACCTCAAAATTTTATCTCTCACAAAGAGTTTTGCCTCATTTCGTTCAAATAAGAGTCTTAGAAAATCTTAAATTAAACTCTGAGAGCTGATAGTAAACGAAATTGAAAAAACTCTTTTGTCAACCTTTATCACAAAATTACAATATTTTTATTTATTTTCAGGACGGTGACGTCATCGAGTTGTGTCAAGTGAGTGACATACGAGCTGGAGGCGTACCAAAGGTAAATAATTTGCTTTACAAGCTTTCATAAAAAATTAAGTGATAAAAATTACTCTAGGAAAAAAGTAATCTTACATTGCATAGAAGAAGCCTGCATACACGAACTTCTTAAAAGTTGTATTATTGGCTAGTCCGTCGTACGTATAAGAACTTTTAACGAGTTTTCGTGACTTCAAAAAAATTAAAATGTTCACAAAAGATAAAAACAAAATTTTGCCACATAATGTTACATCAAATTAATTGATAGAATCGAAGGATGCCCAATTTTATAACGAAGATTGAACAGTTTAAGTGCTTTTGGACATTCAACTTAAGGAGAGTTAACATTTTTCATTCTGAGTTTACTCATAAATTTTATCAATATTTAAATTCTCGCTCGGAACTAAAGAGTTGAATAATTAATTAATATTGTCAGATAACTTATATATATATTCAGTTTAGGTTCAAAAAAATAAATTCATCATAAGAAAAAAAAAAAAGAGTCAATTAAAACTTTCCATCTCGTTGAAACAAAGGTAACAAGGGACATTTTTAAAATTTCCCAAGTTCTTCTTAAACTGGTTCAAGGCCGAAAAAGTTTTTGCTATAACTTAAAAAAAAAGTAGAAAGTTCTCTTCTCAACCTCAAGTTAATTGTCTTCGAAGTATTTTAATTTTAATCCAAACAATAAATTTTCATCATTAAAAAAGAAGAAGTACACTTGTAAATTCCACTTTGAACTCCCACCATCGGATTTTCTTCGAAACAATTCTCTTCCATTGTCGAGGTCGAGGCGCGCTTTATTAAATTTCGCCAAGAGTTTGAAACCCCTCGTAAAAAAGAAAGAGAAAAGTCAGATGAAAAATCGATAAATCGCTCAAAACAACACCGACTCCCTTGGGTTTAATCGATACCTTCCTGCTCTTCCAGGACCCGAAGTTGTACGACAAGCTCTGGGCGAAGCACGGCGAGCAGCTCGAGGAGAAGAGCCTGACCATCTGCTCGGGAGTCGACTACACCAATATCAACTATCAGCACGTGGTGTGTCCCGACGCCGCTACAGCCAAGGTGAGAGCTTTTTTTTTATTCTGTTATGCTGTATCCCTCCGCCTGCATTCTAGCTACGAGTTACGTCATCTGCGAGGGGAAATACGCGATTGATTGCTTTGTTAAACGACTAAATTGCTTTCGACTCCAGCGGCGCGAACAATGGACGGGTTTTCTTTCAGTCTTTTCCTTTTTTTTTTTCCATTCTTCTTTTTAATTCCGTTGCGTGATTCTTGCGACTTGCGATCCATCGAGAATTATCGCGAGGTGTGGGGTACTCGATTCCAATTTAGATCAATTAATTGACGCTTTTCTTTTTAATTTAGTAGGGTTTTTAATGATTAAAAGAATGATAAATATAAACTAGCGAGGTACACGTGCAGCTGTTTTTTGAAATATTTATTATTTGAATTTTTTTATCCGATCACATGTAGGAATAAACATTACTTCTTAAGAAATTTTTAAAATCTTTTTGAGTAATATTTATAAATATATGTTGCCTCAATGCATTAAAATGTCAGTTTTAATAAATTAATTATCTACATAGGCGGAAGGATTTTTGTTTTAAAATAATATATAAATTTTTATTGAAAATAAACAACTTTGAAATATGAAGTTGACTGTTTTTGAAACTAACATTAACTGCACTTGGCTGCTTTTACAACAACTTTTTTATTGCCACTAAAATTTTCTGCTATTTCAACGATCGAACGAACTTTTGGACACTTTTCAGATAAATTTTTAACAGATAAATTGTACTTGATTTGCAACGATCCGTGTTATTAAAAAGAGATAAGAAAAACAAATAAATGAACTTGAAAAAAAACCAAAGTGTCCTAAGCTATAGCTTTTTATCAAGTCGAAAATTTATATTTCGAATGGACACAAAAAACCCGTTTTTAAAAAAAAACTAATAATTACATCGTAGTTCTTTTTTTTTTTTAAATTAGCATATCATCACAAAGCCTGTGTACCAAGTGCAAACACGGCCTCGTGCGTAATCGCTCCCGACAAATCGCGAAAAGTTTCACCCCGTAAAATCAACCTTTACGAACCGAGCAGGGGGTGGATAAAAAAAGAATCCCCTCACGTGCCGTCGGCAAACACACACACATGCACACAGTGCCATAATCTAATCGAGGGCCATTAACATGTACGCGAGTCCACCCACCTACATTATTAGGCTAATGTACTTTTGTTTCCTTATCTCTTCCTCCTTCGGCGCAAATGTAAGGCGATTTGTCATCCAGAGGCCTACGCTAATACCACTTTGTACCTTTTTACGTTGCAGACCTGGCTGGACGGCGTACGATCCATAACGCATAACGTGAAAGCCAACAATGTCTGCCCGCTGACGTGCCTAAAGAAACAGTGAGTCCAACCCTTCATTTTACACCATTTCAACAAAACTAACAAACTTATGACCTTTTTACGAAGCGCACCCTCCTTTTAAATTTCAATTAATTTTGTCTAAAGGAGCTGCGCGCTTTGTGTAGGTGTCGGTTTATATGTTTAGCGACACACGAGGGAGTTGACAGGCTGCTTTTTAAATTAATGTTTACTCGAGCTAAATGTTTGAATAATGTGCCTTTTCAATTACCCGCCAAAGGCTTTTGAGTGGCCGTTTCGTAAACCGGCTAATTTAATTACGACCCGGTATTTTATCATACTTTTCATTGTTTAATGTGTGGACTGCTCCTCTTTTTTTTTTCTAATTCATCAGCAAATAGAATTTAAAAAAAAGCACACAAAAAAAGGAAGTATTTTTTATATCAAATTTTTTTTAATCAACTTAACGTGCTCTCTTGAGATTTAATTTACGACAAAGCCATAATTTTTTGAAGGAGCCTTAGCCACAGAGTAAATTTTTCACAAAATAATCTTTATAACTCTTTTAAGCTGCAATCTTGTTTCTTAATACAACAGTCGTAAAACAACTACATTTTCTTACGTTGTTGCAAAGATTGAATATTCAATTGTTTCATTTATTAACTTATCAATTAATTAAAAAAAAAAAAAAAAAAAAACTATGAAAAAAGATCGGTAGATAAGATGAAAATACGTAATTTAAAAATTAATTTTAACGTCCCCAGTGTTTTGTGACCCGTACGCGAATCATAAAATGTTTTTTATATGTTCTGTGTTGCAAGATGAAAAAAGTACAAAAAAAATTATTTATATACAATTTTATATTAATAAATAACCTTTTTTTTATTAATAAACAAATCCTAAAATTTAATTATTCATTAGTATTATAAAATGCGTATGAATAATTTTTTTTTACAGTATCTGATTATAAATAAGCATCTAATGATTATGATTAATAATATTATTTTGATTTAAGAGCCAATTTTAAAATAATAATTGATGAGACTTAAATCTTTCAAGAACGTTGTTTTTCAAACAAGAAATATTAATGAAATTTAAATTTGATTAGATATAAAGTTTTAATATCAATTTAGACAGTACTTGGCGAAAAGAAAATTCATCTCCAATTCAAATTAGTGAAAAGGCAATCGAATTACGATTTAATAACAATATTTGAAGCTTGATTTAATTGAAAGGCAGACGCTTGATAAATACATCAAATTTGAGCTGTGAGATCAAACAATAAAACGTCAGGTGGCTAGGGGACTAAATCGCATTCAAAATTGATTTCAACGTCCATTTACACATACCAATACTGAATTAGGTCAAAAATATATATGTATAAACTCTCTTGATTGTTTTTATTAATTTTGTTTCTGGTACACAAACTCATTTCGCCTCGGCGACAACTTCATCAAACTGTTCCATCTCGATTATTTGAAAAATCACGAGTACCAGTTGTGCTAATTCGAGATTTTTTTTTTTTTTTTGCATTGTTTTAGTTGGATGCGACTTCGAATGTTGGTCGATCCCAATGGAAAAGTCCCTGTTAAGGTAGTGGCTAGAACTTTCGCTTCTGGCAAAACGGAAAAATTAGTTTATCAGTGCCTTTCTGATCTGGGCCTACCAAGTGGCAAGGTAATGCACTCTGAAAGTTTTTTTTTTTAAGCATCTCTACCATAAACATGATCACAGTTCTGTCCAACAGATTTAAAAACGTGCTATCTACTTAGAAAACCCACAGTCGATGTGCGTTTTTAAACCTGTATGGCAGAGTTTTACTTTCAATTTCATGAAATTTATCATTGACCCAAGTATTATTCACTTTTTAAACACTCATTCATATGTTGATCATTAAAAAATAAATATTACTTCAAATTGTAATGACAGTTTTATCGATCTTTCTAGAATGATGTGATAGAACCGGATGATTTCACATTCGATGCATTTTACGCGCTTTATCATAAGATATGTCCCAGAAACGATATCGAAGAGCTTTTTCAATCAATGTACGTAAAAAATCCAATATTTACTTTTTTTTTTTTTTTTAATTTCATTCATACTGTAAACTGTCATTGACACTTTTTTTTCTTTCTTTTTCAGAACTCAAGGAAAAGCCGACACAATTAACTTAGATCAATTAATAACGTTTTTAAACGAAAAACAACGTGATCCAACGTTAAATGAAATACTTTATCCTTTATACGATGAGAAAAGAGCGACGGAAATAATAAACGATTACGAGCAAAATGAAACGGCGAGGAGTCAAAGTGAGTTTGCATTTTTCACGCCAGTCCCAAGTGACTGAACTCTATTTTTTCCAAATGCACCTTTGCATCAGAGTGGTGACTGTGTAATTTCATTATTCGTCGTTACTCAGAAAAAAAAAGACAATTCAGCGCACCTCGATGTCAAAGTCACATTGAAATTGAAAAAACAACCAGCTTTTAATTAATTATTTGTTTGCTCTCGCGATGAGTCGATTAAGAAATAACTTTTTTTTAGGGCGAATGACCAAAGACGGCTTCATAAGGTACCTGATGTCGGACGAAAATGCCCCAGTATTTTTAGATCGCTTGGACGTTTACATGGATATGGATCAGCCGCTGGCTCATTACTACATAAACTCAAGTCACAACACCTATCTCAGCGGGAGACAATTCGGTGGAAAAAGTAGTGTAGAAATGTACAGACAAGTTTTATTGGCGGGCTGCAGGTGTGTTAATTATACAAACTATGTCAATCTTATTTCTAATTTAAGACTGCGAATTAGGCTGATAGAAAAAAAAAAAAAAAAATTTATTTTGCATTTGGGATGTTAAAGGTGCGTTGAGCTGGACTGTTGGGATGGCAAAGGAGAGGACGAGGAGCCGATAATAACGCACGGCAAGGCCATGTGCACTGTCATTCTCTTCAAAGACGTGATTTACGCCATACGCGACACCGCGTTCGTCACCACCGACTTCCCCCTGATCTTGAGTTTCGAGAATCACTGCAGCAAGGCCCAACAATACAAGCTGGCCAAGTACTGCGACGAGGTCCTGGGGGATCTTCTCCTACGCGAGCCCCTCAAAGAGTACCCGGTGAGTATCCAGCGATAATTCAAGTCTTTCGTAGCTTTCGGGGAACGTTTAGAGGACTCGTTTTGATTTCAGCTCGAACCGGGCGTTCCGCTCCCGCCTCCTAGTGCGCTGAGACGCAAGATCCTGATCAAGAACAAGAGACTGCAGCTAGAGGTCGAGAAGCAGGAGCTGGAGCTATTCAAACAGGGTCAGTTCGTTATAGAGGACGACTTCAAGGAGGACGCGAGCGCGCCTCCGACGGTTACGCCCATAGTCGAGCAGCAATCGGTAAAGGTAACCCCCGAGAATCCATCCTAGCATGGTGATCCATTTATTTATTTATCTCTGTCTCTCCTGTCTCTTATTGGTTCAACTCCATTAGTTTTTGGTTTATAGAACCATGGTGTTATTTTTGAACCTCTCAAGTAGTTTCATTGAAAAAAAAAACCAATTTTTATTTTTCGAAAATCTTTGGTTTGAATTATCACACTGATCGTGGATCGGAAAAATTCCAGGACGACGTTGCGAACGATCCGGTAGCTGCAGTGGCGACGGGCCAGCTGAAACTGTCCCAGCAGAGCGAGAGCCTGGAGCTCGCCACCTCGACCCCGTACACCGGCAGCACGACCAACGTGCATCCTTGGCTTTCCTCCATGGTTAATTACGCCCAGCCCATCAAATTTCAAGGCTTCGACGTAGCCGAGCGTAAGTACTTTTTTTCCCCTCTCTCTCTCTCTCCTGCGATTCGATTATCGCGAATTGTTGCGTTGCGCAACTTTGATCGATTGAAACGCTTCGATTTATGTAAGGAGAGCAGCCGGGCATTTTTTATGGGTTCGCGAGAGCTCCCAAGGTTAAGGTTGCGCGCAGAACGTTTGTAAAACAACTTGTCTGTTTTCTTTCTTTGTTATCTTTTTTTTTTTTTTTTTTTTTTTTTTTGACGATGAAAAAACTGAATCCGACTAGACTTTAATTAAGATGTCAAGTGGTAATGACCTTGAAAATTTTCAAAGGTCTAAAGATACTTTTTTGTGGTAGGTAAAAAAAGTTTTTCAATCTTTTAATATTAAACGATTTTGCCTAAATCGCGAGAAAATATATTGAAACTAGGATTTTTTCTTCAAAACGTCAGAAACTTTAAAAAATATTGCGGTACTCTTTCTTTTAATGTAAGAATTCAAAACAAAATTTTTCTATTTCAGAAAAAAACATTTTCCACAACATGTCTTCCTTTTCGGAGGCAACCGGACTGAACCACTTGAAAACATCGGCCATCGAATTCGTCAATTATAATAAGCGCCAAATGAGCCGAATTTACCCGAAAGGCACGCGTGCTGATTCTTCTAACTACATGCCACAAGTAAGTTTATTTTCAATGATTAATTTTTTTTCACCGCATTGATTATAAAATTATTAATAATTATTACTCTCGCAGGTCTTCTGGAACGCTGGTTGTCAAATGGTGTCATTAAACTTCCAAACCTCCGATCTGCCAATGCAGTTGAACCAAGGTAAATTCGAGTACAATGGGTCTTCCGGTTATTTGTTGAAGCCCGACTTTATGAGAAGATCCGATAGAAGTTTCGATCCTTTCGCGGAGAGTCCCGTGGATGGTGTAATTGCAACCCAATGCAGTGTCCAAGTGAGTAATTGACTTTATTTTCACAGCTACATTCTTATAATTACGTCATCAATTACTAATCTTCATCCATTATTATAGGTGATAGCGGGTCAGTTCTTATCAGACAAGAAGGTCGGCACCTACGTCGAGGTGGAGATGTACGGTTTGCCGACGGACACGATACGCAAAGAGTTTCGCACCCGCACCGTCCCAGCCAATGGTCTCAACCCGGTTTACAACGAGGAACCGTTTCTCTTCCGTAAGGTTGTGTTACCGGACCTGGCAGCTCTGCGATTCGCCGTTTACGACGAGTCCAATGGAAAACTCTTGGGTCAGAGAATCGTACCGCTCGACGGACTGCAGTCGGGCTATCGGCACATCTCCTTGAGAACCGAGGCGAATTTTCCCATGTCTCTGCCCATGCTGTTTTGCAACATCGAGATCAAGATATACGTGCCAGACGGTTTTGAAGGTGATTACGAGATTATTGTACTCGAAATAAAAAAATTATTGCGTTGTACGCTTATCAGCTGTTCGAAATCTATTACGTAATTAGACTGACGTAAATTCGTGAAAAATAAAAATAAATTATTTTTTATTGAAACTTTAATGAAAAACGATTTTCTATGATGTAGAATTAATGGATGCCTTATCAGCCCCGAGAGCTTCGAGAAAGGCTGAGACACCTCAGCAGACGAAGATGCGAGGCCTTGGTATTGAGGAAAGCGACAGTAAAAATAATTCAGACTCAATACCTAACCGATTCCCGGAAGCAGCCAAGCCTAGAGGTACAATTTCGGACAAAAATTGAGGAAAAAATTTTTTTTGTTTTTAGTTATTTAAATTTTGATTTGTATTTTTAGAGGAATTAAACTTTGAGCCAATAACAATGGAAACGCTGAGACATGAAAAAGGTTACGTAAAAATAACGAGAAAACAACAAAAAGAATTGGAATCTCTCAAAAAGAGGCATCAGAAAGAAAGATTTTCTGTACAAAAACAACAGTGTGGGGCTATTGAGAAACTCATCAAAGGAAAAAAGTAAGCCTGCACATAACTTTATATGTTTTTAAATTATATGTAGCACTAAAACTAGTTAATTTTGATGTAGTTTATACACAAATTTGAGAAGTATTTTCCTGCAATACTAACGTAAAATTTTATGAAGCATCACTATTAAAAAGCTATGTAGATCAGACAAAAATATAATATTTATATATAAAAACGATAATTACTATTTAATGATCGATGAAGTCGGTAATCGTAACAGTAGAAAATTATGCTGCAGATGCATGAAAAATTATAATTACTCTAATGTAGAAAACCATGTAAATGATGCTAAATTATATCTCACTATAATAAAATTAGAATTGGCTTTTGATTGAGTAAAATTATTTTTTATGAAACTAGAAAATTAGTGAAACTTGTAACTGTTTTGCACAAAATCAAACTAAAATTTCTTACAAGTCAAGTGAGAAGAACGTGACAGTTAAAATTTTTTATTGTCAAAAAAACCCGAAGTTTACAAAACGTTTTGCATTTTTCTTCTGCAAAATTTTAGTAAATTTCAAAGATAATAAAATTAACAAAACATCCGTTGTAAAAACTCTTCCAACTCTTCAGTTCGGATCTCCCTTTTTCTTTGTCACGTCGATGAGTACTTAAGTGCCGCAATACCTCGACTACAATCATAATAATAATGACAAAATCAAAGGCCAAAAATTAAGTACACCCATTGAGTCTCTAATCCGCCAGTCTTCGTCATTGCAGTCAGTCGGAGCTTTCGCGAGATCCTACAGTGCGACAGGCCGTGTCGGAGCAGACCGCCCAGTGGACCAAACTGGCGGAGCGCCAGCGCAAGGAAGAGCGCGATATGGTCCAGGCTCACTTGGAGGAGCGCAAGTCCCAGCTTCGCAAGCTTTGTACGGTGGCCCAGGTGAGCCAGCAGAAGCAGTTGGTTACGAGGCACGAGAAGGAGATCAAGGAAATGAACGCTCGGCAAGCCAAGCTGTCGGTCGAGAGCATGCGAGAGGTCATGAACGATAAAACCCTCAAGACCAGAGGCATCAAGGAGGGAAGGCTGAGGGAGAAGCAGCAAAACAACACCAAGAAGTTCATGGAAGAGAGGAAAGTCGCTCAGATGGTGCAGAACAGGGAGAAGGAAAAGCTCAAGGCCATACACGAGAAACAGATGGAAGAGGTTCAGAAAGAGATGAATGGGGTAATTTTCTTTTTTACCTTACAAATATAGACTACCTTTCAAGATCGAATGATTATAAAATTTTATTACAACTTTATTTACGAAGATATTTTTATTTTTAATTGCGCGTAAGCTATAAACAAATTCGGTTTGAAACACTTTAACTCATTATCGTTAAAATTATGTGATATAAGCAACTTTTTTTTTTATAGTCTGATGATAAAATAAATTAAAAAATTTATTTCTATCTAAACTTACATTAATTTGAAATACTCAAAATGAAATCTGTTCTAGATCATGGATATGTACAAAAATGAAGAGATGGAGTACGAATTAGGACCAAAGAAAGAGTTTTACGCATAACGTCACACTAACTTCAAGGAAACTCAAGAAAAAAAATTCTTTCATAGAATTAAAACAATTCATTATCAATAAACGTTACCTCATAACGTTATGGGATCAAGTTTCACCAGTAAACAAAAAAAATAAAATAAAAATGGAGGTGCGCGCTTTTTAAAAAGTTGCGCATCGCCAGAAGCTAAGCCAGTCGAAGTATCTATAGGAACACTCACATTCATTCTCCATACTACTATTTTTTATAAAACTTTCTTTCGTCGATTCTAGTGAGAAAGATGATTTTGAAAAAAAATGGCGAATGAAAAAAAAAAATTAAAATAAAAAGGTTGTTCTTTGGTGAGCAAAAATGAGTTTAACTGGAAGGCTCTAAAAATAGTCTTATAAAAAAGTGATCTAGTCAAGTGTTATTTTCTCAGATAAAATCGTCATAAATTAGTATTTAGGGTAAAAATAACTATATTTCAATATAAAGAGAAATATATTACTACATAAAAAACTATATTGTATGTAAAAATATATAATATTCACGATTCAAATTTAAATCGCATAAGAGTCGACGATTACGGCGTATTTTTCTCGATTTTTTATTATCGTGTAATGTCGATCGCCTCTACGCGATTCTTATAAAAAAAAATTATTGAAGCCCGCAAGATCGCGCGAAATCGAATTTGTATGAAAGAGGAAACGGATTTATGACTGTTCGCGCGACAACATGGTTACTTTTAGAGTTTAAACGAATTTAGTGATAAATTATATAATTATTGTCATCATTATTATGAATTATTATTATCATTACTCTTATGATTACTATAATTATTACAACTATTACTATAGTTTATAAAATTGTTTTCCATAAAGTCGTTGTCAAAGTGACTTACGAAACTATTATTGATCTTAAAAAATTTAGTTGTTTTGTACTAAAATATGGACACATTTCATATAAATAAAAAAACTCCTTAAATAAAAAAAATGTACGTACGTACGATTTAAATGAATAATTGATTGATTTTTATATATTGACTATTATAAAATGAAATTTTTCAGCTTGATTAAATTTTTACAATTCAATTTTTTAAACAATCTTGAGTTATTGATACGAGTTATAAAAAAAATTAATCATCAATTTAGGAACTTTATTGCTTACGTAGATAAAGTGCAAAAACAATATTTTCTAAACTGATGAAAAGTCCTCAAAGTAGAGCACTAATTTGTAAAATTAGCAAATGTGTCCATATTAAAAAACTGATTGTTGTAATTTAATCGTCTTTAGGTATTATGAATAGTAAAATTCAATCTGAGAGATGCCAATAATTTCTGAAGATGAAGGTTCCAACAGTAGCTGTTACGATAAATACTATTCCTGATAGAATATTTAACTTTGTCGACCTTTACTTACAGATGTATGAATGCTGTTCTTATATTTAATACTTTGTGATTATCAAATTCATAAAATCATAGACCTGATACCTTCCATAATTTTAATGATTCTCATGTTTCGTATTGAATTTTTCAACAGCATCATATTCGAAAAACTTTTAATTAATGACTATTTATTATCCTTTTTCTTTTTATAATGTTAAATGTATTTCTTTTTTACAAAAATTTGTAAAAATTTTTATGATTTTTCAACTTTTGTTCAAGTTTGTTAAATATTTATACAATTTTATCGTGTTCAATTTAAGTATGAATTGTTTTATTATACTTTTTGATGTTTGGAAAAATTTTGTACTTTTATGTATTAAATGTGAATTTTTTTAAAAATTTTTAGGCTGTAGCCTATAAACATGTGTTTGCATTTTGAGATAAAAATTTATTTCATGGCTCGTTTTTATATTTTTACGTAAATCAAAAACTTTTGTAAAAAATGTTTTATTACCTATGACTCATGAAATTTTTAAAAGATAAGATTTCAGACAAATTATAAGTACATGTTGTGAATAAGTTACTTCAAAAAATACATATTTAATTAGTGTTTAAAAGTTTGTCTGTAATTTTTTTTTCGATAATTCATCAGGTTGATCAAGTATGTAAATTTGCTTGGAATGAAACAAGGTGGATCCGCAATAAATATAAAGAGATTTGGGTAAATAAAACAAGTTTTATGTGTATTTATTTCAACAGTACCACTGTTTTTCCTAGAGTGCTAATTTTAATATAAATCATAAGTTTTGTAAACTTTTATTTTGTACATAATAGTCTCTTCTGAACTTTTTAACAACAAACTATAGTTAACATCATACTGGTTTCAAAGATGCTTTGTTTGAGACCAAATAAAAAAGCAATAAATAATTATTGTTTTGGTCAATATCGTCAAAGTTTAGTTTATTCGTATACTAGGATTAATTGTATCTACTAAATTAAAAATAATAAGTTCATTTACATTTTAGTTATTACTAAAAATTTTCTCTGAAAGTAAGTTATACTGAATAGTAAAATTTTCAAATTATTACGTTTCTTTTCTTTAATATTCTTGAAAAAGTTTTAATAATTATTTGCATGAAAATATTTATCATTTGATATATTACAGTTTTTTTTTTTTTTAATCAACATTTCAATTTAAAATAAAAAGTACAATTTTATAAAAAAATATATTAAGTATTTTATTTTATTATATAATCTATTTACAATTTCGTTACATATATGAACTTCAATTTTTTTAGAATTGAACAAGATAAGATCAAGGTTTTTTAGTTAGACAATCATGAGTAAATTAGTAACTATACACACCTTACGTCTTTAGTAAACCAAACTAATGATACTCATAATCATGTTCATAACCATTTCCGTAGTAGTTAGGGGCATGCTGCAATTGAACGTGTTGGAGTTCACTTTCTGGATATGGAACTAAAATAAAAATATTTAAAAGTTTGAAAAATATGCGGGGTTGCAAAACACTTTAATTGCAATAAAAATTCTCCTTGTAAGTTTGATAGGCGAATTATTTACCGTGTTGTAAGGCAATAACATGATGATCTTCCTCGTGATTTTCAACCACTGGAATCTCATCTACAACTGGGACTTCATGAACATCTGTAACATGTATTTATCATAGTAATTGATATGATTAATTAAGTAAATAAGCTCATAATAAACCATCTAAAACACCATACCGTTTTGTACAATGATATAGTCTTGAAGATGGTGATGTTGATGATCATCTGCGGAAATCACAGCTACGGGTTCATGAATATCTGAAATCCACATAAATAAATACTCATTTAATAACAAAAATAAAATTGATGGTTTAAATAGATCGTAAGGGTCGGAGTAAATTACTAAAATTATATTTCAAAATTTTATTTACTAAAAATTTCAGCAGTCTATCTTGGACCAATCGAGAGAAATGTTCGAGTGATCTTTTTTATTAAAAATAAGTAAATAGTATCTCGGTCATGATAAGCTCAACATCCATAGTTTCGAAAGCTTAAGAAACGATAAATGAGGTCTAGTGTAACTTCTGGGATAGTGGATAGAAGATAATACTTAGATAACATACAGGAAACCAGCTGTTATTAAAAGATATTGTTTGAAGAATAGAAAATCATGAAATAGGTAGATAGATTATACCTTTTAAGTTTAGGACAAATTTTATTCAAAATCTGTCAAAATGTGATATGTTTTTTCAATTTTTAAGGCATATTATATGCTACTTGGTAAGATTGAAGAACAAGAAAAATTTTCTCTAAAAGTACTTTTATAGTTCGAAATTCTAAAATAATTAGCAGTACGAGCTGTTTTTACAGATGTTTTTAAGACTTAAATCGTACAGACTGTCATGGGCTTGAATTTAATAAACTTATCTAAACTTTTTACAACTTGTCAATCTTTGTTTGAAGTTACGGTTTCAAAAAGTAGATTTATTTAAAAAATTTTGCAAAACTATAATCAATTTAGTGAATTTTTTATGCGAACTTATTTAAACTAGGAAAGATCTCCAGTAACGTTTCAGACTCCAAGTATGTCTTTGAATCACAAACAAGCGATGGTCAAGTGGTAAAAAAAAGTTACTTCTTAAAAAAAAAACAAAAAAAAAAAAAAACAAACCGTAATCGACGACAGTAGGAGTATGATGTGCGTAATGCACGGGTTCCTCGTGTACATGCAACTCCACATGATGTTGATGGTGCGGGTGATGATCCTCCGTGGGAACAGGCACAGATCCGTGATTCTCGATCTGGACGTTCTGGTAGCTAGTGGCCCCGTAGCCGTGGTGCACGGCGTGGAAATTCGGAAAACTGGGTCCCACTATGCCCCGGGTCGTCCTGACGGCACGCCCATGGCAGACGGCCAGCGTAGCCGCGAGACACAGCTTTGAGAAAGTAAGGCAAAAAACAAACGCATCAAACCCACTGCTGCAAGTGCACGTGCAATTTACTTTCGTAATGCGTGTGAGAAAAAATATGTAAGCGGGGGGGAGAGGGGAGATTGAGATCTCGTTAGCCGTCGCGGCGTGTGCTATGCTTAATTATACTTTTTTTTTTTTTTTTTTTAACGTGACTGGGTAAGAGCCTGGTAATTAAGCTACGACAATGGTGGAGATTTACATGAAATTGGGGGCGTTTCGACAGAGACGTTGGATGCTTTTTTCTTAATATTTTTTAGTTGGATGTTGCTTCAGGAAAGATTAAGATTTACAAGCCGACGTTGGTTTGAAGTAATTGACGAGTTTTCAAGAGCAATTTTTCGAATGCATTATCTTATACTCCTATGATGTTTATTTTATTGTTCTTTGAAATAGTTACACAATGCTTTAAAATTGCTGCCATTACAAAAAATAATTCATGAGAATTACATTAAAAATTATGGTTTGAAATAATTAGGTTTCACTTTCAAAAAAAAAAAATTTTTAATTTAAAAATAGAAACTTTCAAAAATGTTTTCTTACGAATTTTTTAATCAAGTCTAATGGTTCTGAGAACTATTCACCATTACTCTAAAAACTGAATAAAAAAATTCAAAGATATTTGTGGTATTTGGTATTTAAAACATGCACTAAATTTATTTTCATTTTATTAAAGAAAATTATAAAACTAATATTTATTATAGTTGATTAAAATACGTTTTTGAAAAATTTCTTGACTGAAACATCAATTAGGATTTTGTATTCAAAAGATTTTTTTTTTTATAAAAACAACATATTTTGAATTTTTGTTAATATTTAATACTATTTTATTTATTTTATTAATGATAATGTTCACTCCAGTAGTTTTGAACGCTCTTTATCCTGACACTAAGTTTAACAAGATTAAAAAAAAAAAAAAAAAAAGGTTATACCAAGAAGCACAGGACACAATCGAAAGAGTAAAAAAAAAAAAAACTCACGAGTAGCCTCATGACGCGCAAAGGACGATGCGCGAAAAGTAAATTCCACCCGACGAAGACTAAAGCGAGGATTTGAAGCGGCGGCCGGTTATATACCTTATGCATACGCATATCCCACTATGCATCCTCCAAAGGTTTCGACACCCCTGGGAACATATACGACGAAATATAATGAGAAGGCGGGAACGGGAGATTTTTGTCGACAATCGCGCGAACCCGCGTTACATGACTCGCGACTGAGTACGCGCATGTTGAACTCGCTATAAACGCTGGGAAAAGGATCGTCCATCCGAAAACCCGAGTGGTACTTTTTTTTATGCAACTTCAGGCCGGGGGAGTTGCAACCCGAATTCGGTGCAAGTCAGCAAGAAAGCTTTAGTTTTTAAACAAAAAAACATGTTTCTACCTTATTTGATGCCTTACTTGAAAAAAATCAAGCGTGAAAATTTTTTTTTCGCTTTTCCAGGATAAAAATACAAAATTCCCGAACATAGTGTTTAGATTATTGCAGTTCAATTAAAATTATAACGTTGTAAACATTGGCTTCAAAATTTTTCTTTTTGCACAAACCCAGCCTAATGTGTATGCTTGAACTGTAGCGATGCTTTAGAAAAATTTATGAGAACAAATTATACGTCTTTAGACCGTTTCAAGAAAAATTTTTGTTATTATTAAAAGGTAACAAAGAACAAGGTGATACATCAAATATTTTTTACTCGTTTTTCATACTTTCATGGTTTTATAATTTAGAATTTTAACTGATTAAAAGCAATTATGTTGAATGTCAATATTACTTATGTATTTAATTATGAAACTAATACAAAAACTCTGAAATATTTTGAAGCTTATTTGATCTCGGGGGTTATTTTATTTTATTTTAGTCAAATACGAACTTGTAGCCCATCACCTTTTTTTATTATTTTTGAAAATTATTTATTATTTTTTTAAATTGCCGAATTTTTTTTAATACGCTGAATAATTTCCATTTCAAATAAAATGCGTTTATATTCAAAAAGATATAAAATAATAATAAATTTAATATATTTATATATTAAAATTAATTTTAAGAAAGTTATTATTGAGACTTAATACTTATATGTACTTTACAACAAAAAAGTATATTTTGTTTAAAAATTTCTTTAATACAATTTTCATCAGTTATATTTTATCGAAACAAATAAACAGCATCTTTTGTTCAGGACAACTTTTTTGTGAAACTGAAAACATGTTTCAAACATTGAAAAATTTATAGATTTCAAGATTTAGAAATATTTGATTTAAAAAATCAAATGAAATATTATACACAAAATCTTCTTCTTGATTATAAACTTTGATAGTATTCAATGAACAGTATAAATTATATGATAAGACAGAATTTAAAAAAGAAGATAATTTGTTTTGTAAATATTTTAATCAATCACTAGTTTACAAGCTGTTGCACAACATATTAAATTAATTCCATGATCCTAGTTATGTTCTATTTATAATTATTCTCACACAAAAATAAGTAGATAACACAATAAAAGCAATTTTCTCGTTAAATTGGCTAAATTTTTAGCATTTTAAAATATTAAATAATCTTATCTTTAATAGCTTGGTAAAATCGTTTGCTTCTGTAAATAATACTTAATTGTTATACTATATCTGATGACAAAAAAATTGAAATAAATATTGTTTCATCTTTTAAAACAAAGCTTAATATTTCACAGCCTTTTAAATGAAACTTATTATAAATGTATATTTATTTTTTAATACTGATAAATTAATATATCATTACATAGGATGAGATTCTTAATTTTTTCAAAGTATCAATCCTAATTAAAATTGTATAATTTATGCTCTTCATGGTTACATATAGTCTTAATTAATTTATTAAAAGTAAATTTAATCAGTCAATAGATTTTTTAAAGAACACAATTATATACGAGAAAATCGCTTTGAATATTAATAACATATTTCCCATTCATTTATTAAGTACTTTCATTGAAAAGTCTATGAAAGATTTAAGGCTAACATAGTATAATGCTACTGAAAGATCAGATTCACAGTCTTAAAGTAAGAAACTTTTTGCTTGGATAAATTCTTTATACAATCATTTAGTAACTTATTCGTTATCAATTGTAACAAGACATTTTAGTGATTACTTTATGTCTCTAAGTAAATTGAATAAATTCTTCAAAAATTCATTTTTAAATGAATGATTTCAAGTAGTAAAAATTTTCTTTTACCTAAATAAACTCTAAGAGTTTTTTATTTTTATTTATTTATTTAAATTAATTAATTTTTACTTGAAAATCAACTAAATTTATTATTTTTATTTAGAAAAAAATATCGAAAAAAATTTTATTGAAATAAACCTCTCAAAAATAAAAAACAAAAAAAAGATTTTTTAACTTAAACTTATCCACAAA
Source organism: Encarsia formosa (assembly GCA_038277355.1). NCBI lineage: Eukaryota > Metazoa > Arthropoda > Insecta > Hymenoptera > Aphelinidae > Encarsia > Encarsia formosa. The sequence goes on from CM076187.1 coordinate 4,117,206, forward strand.
AACATTTTTTTCTACTCTTTTTCAACAGTTTTCAATACAAAAAACCTTTACAAATTTTGTGCTTTGATTTATACTAAGACATATTTGCAAAAAAATACCCATTTATCAATAAAAGTTCAGTCAATACCCAGTAAAAAATTATAGCTAGTTTTGTAAAATTGCTAGTGTTTTTACTAACTAATTATATTATGTATCATATATTTGTAGTAAATATCATGTAACCGTTTTTGAAGTTTTCTCAAAACGTAAATTTGATTGCACAAAAACCTTGTGACAAAATTTGTGTGTCACAAAAATGTAAAAGACTACATCTTCGCTAGCATCTAAGTACCAGCCAACGTAATCATATTTGCAGCAGAAGGCAACCCATTTCCCAACAGAGTAACATTTGATACGGTTGCAATAGGTACAGATGCTGTAGGAACTCCAGAACTCGCGGTTGCTGGTGCACTAGTCGGTACAGTAGTCGTTCCGTTCGTGACCGTTGTTGTTGTTGTTGTTGTTGTCGAAGCCGATGACCCGACCGCATTACTTTGCTGCTGCTGCTGTTGTTGTTGCTGTTGCGACTGTTTACTCTGTTTTTGTTGAAGCTGCTGTTGCTGTTGTTGTTTATCCTGTTCTTGGCTACTATCCGATTGATTTACAGTCTTAGGTGCACTAGCTTGACGCACGCTCATTTCCCAAGTATCAAGTAGTTGTGATACAGAGTAACGTTTTGGAAGTTTCGCTAGTCTGGCATCCAGACCTCTCTGAACCGCGCTCAGATAAACGGTCGCATACTCGTGACTGCTAAGGACACAGCGAGGAGGAACAGCCGGGTATTCTGTAGGAACGATCACAAGAACTGGAGGTACACAAGGCAAATGTTTGTCATCTAACCAACAGATTAATTGGATACACTTTGAACCACTTTGCTGAGCTGGATCCAAGCTTACCTGAATTTAATCGGTCATTTTTTTATAAATCAATACGGGATTGATTACTATAGTAGCTAACTAATATTACCTTAAAACGCTGATCAAGACGAGCTATTTCTCCTTGGAGAACGTCTGGGATTTCGGAAGAAGTTTCTTCAGTCTTCTGTCTTTTCAGAGGTGGAGGAGAATTTCTAAAAATCGTATAAATTAATTTGTTACTCTAATTAATTCTTGTAATTTTTTTGCTGTAACCAACTAAAATTGTAATTCTTACTTAATTTCTGGTCCAAACAGAGCTTCTAAGCAAGGCCCAAACGTTCTGTGAAGAGTATGATTTGCAACTGGAGTTTGCAGAAGTGTATTCACAACTTCTAAGAGCGGAGTAAAAAAATGATGCTCTTTAAGGGTTGTAGATACTCCAGGACCACCACACTCAAACTTTTTAAATTCCATCTTTTCAAGAACCACTTCGCATTTTTGTAGTACATCCAACTTTGTGCTTGAACTAGGATTTGTTAAAATTTCAAGCAGCTTTTTCATCTTACTTGTTTTTTCAGTATCTAGCAGTACAAATAAATTGTATTACAAAATTGAATATCTATAAATCAAAAATATTGAAATACTCACTTCCTTCATTTTTCAAAATCATTTTTCTCAGAGGTTCTATATATTTACTAAGTTTTCTAACTTTATCTTTGTAAGCTTGTGACATTTGATCATCTTGTAGTGGACTTGCTCCAAGGGCTCCAGCTGGAGTGTTCAAAGAACTACTGGGTGAAGGAGCCATGGCTGAAAATTATTGCATTTAATAATTAAATTGAATTTGAATTTAGTTTTCATGATCATTTTAATTACTTATTGGGCGTTGTGCACCACCAAGTAAAGCATGTTGAGCGTTGGGAGAAGACACCAAAGCTGGAGATGCAACCATTTGACTGAAATATTAATTATTTTTAGTGATGCCTAAGTTTAATATATAAAATGAAAATATAAAAACGAGTCAAGTATTATTTAATTGTTTATTAATAAATATTTGTAAAAATCGATAAACTACTTGTTGTTATTTTATGTATTATTTATAATGAATTTTTACCAAGTAATCGCAAAAACTTTGAATTTATGAGTGTGAGTATTAAATCTACATGAAGATTTTAAAACTAATTTTTGTGAAGTGTATACATGTAAGAACAATTAGTCAGTACTAATATATACCTTGTTGGGTTCGGTCCCCCAAGTCCACCAGGACTTGAAGCAGCTGGAGGACTTTGTCTCAAAAATTGTGTAGGAGTAACATTTCTGGGTCCTGGGAATCCAGTATTCATCATCTCAACCGGCTGTAAAAAAATAAATAAATTTTTATTTGAAAGTTTTACAAGAAAATTACAAATAAAATATTTTTGTAGCTAGACCAATAAATTTGTTTTGTTTTTTGGTTTCTTTTTTTACCTTTCGCTGTAAATGATTAAGTTGAGCTTGGGACATTGGGTTAGCACTTAGTTGTGGAGAATTTATTGAATTTATTTGGTTCATGTGTTGCTGTTGAGGTGGTCCTTGTTGTTGCTGTGGTATTCCTGGTTGCATGACAGGATTAATAGGTCCACCTAATTGATGTCCACCCATTTGATTCTAAAATAAGTTAAATCATACAATCATTCACTGATAGAGTGAAATGAATGAAGTTTATTTTTTAAATCTTTTTTTTTCATTTACGATCTTTTTGGAACAAGTGTGGAAAAGAGAGTGCATAAAACTTTAACTACAAACCTGAATTTTTAGATTGACTTATTTATTGATGGAGTTTTATTTCCACTCTACTCCACACCACACTTGTTCCAAAAAGCTCGTGAATGAAAATTAATGTTTATTTTAGTATTTTAGTCGTAAAAAATTTGAGATACCTGCATGGCTTGTATTTGATTTGGTCCTATTTGGGGTACTCCCATCTGTGGACCACCCATTTGTTGGGACTGAACAGATTGAGGACCTATTTGTTGACCTAAATTTCCTTGATTTATTTGATTCATTTGTAACATTGGATTTCCTGGCATATTCGGCATTTGACCCATTTGATTAACACCCATAGTAGGACACCCAGGTTGACCAGTCATCATGCCCATTCCTGGCATTTTATTATGCATTCCAGGCATACTCATTGCTGGTCCAGATCGTTGATTCAGAGTTTGCAAAACTAAGAAAAAAAAGAGAAAATATTTTATATTAAAAAACTAATTTATTATGAATTGAGTTGAGTGCAGCTCATAATAAAAATTTTTAATTAAAATTAATTAAACTATATAAACTATTAATTTCTCACTTATTTATTTTACCACACAGTGTCTAATTTTTACTATAAAACTAAATAAAATAAAAATTCCATAGGAAAAAACTGGAATTTTAATACACAGTGTCACATAACCAACTCAGAAATTCAATCATAATAATTTTAAAATATTGTAACAAAAAATTATCATCCTAAAAATGGTTTCGAATTTCTTGATTCTCTTCAGTTACTAAAAGAAAAATCTTTCAATCAAAGCTTACATAGAGAAAACTGCGCCACCCATAATGGTCAATTTCAAAGTTTTAATGGGTGTTACTTGATGAGAAAACAAATTTAAATTACCGTAATGACCAGTGTATAACTGGCTGCTCAAAAACCTCGAGCTAAATAAACTTAATTGGTTACTACAGAAACAATTTTTATGAGATTAAATACTCGGCAAATAACCCCTTTCCCCATTTTTAGGGCTTTTAGGGAGGAGAAGGTTATACACTGATCATTATGGTAAGTATCATTATAGAATTAACAGTTAAATCCTTCATTTCTCACTTATTTATTTTATTACTCAGTAGCTAATTTTTACAAAAAAAAACTAAAAAGTAAAGAATTTGTCAAGTAAAAAACCTATTTAACAATTTGTAGAGTTTGCACCAACTTACGATTTGTAGAGTTTGCACCAACTGGTGGTTGCTGGGGAACCATATTTTGTGGGTTCTGACCTGGTCCCTGCATCCCCATATTGGCATTATTGCCAGTACCTTGTCTTGCTAAAGTTTGTAATGCTCCTATAGGATCAGGCATTCCCTGTTGAACTCCAGCGGTGGAATTGTTTGACCCTGGAGCCATAGCACCAGCAGGTTTTTTATTACTCATTTGAGTAATATGTAAAATTAGTCTCGCTACAAAATTTAGGTAATCATCCTAAAAAAAAAAATTTTTAATGTATTACATATATTTTTAATTTATTTTATAAGCAATTATGCATAGTAAGAATTAAAATAATTTAAAATACCTTAGTTTTTGCTTTTAAAAAAACATGATTTTCCATATCACTAGCATTTTTCATTGAAGTTATTTGATACTTTTGTATATGTTCCTCTCTGACAAAACAAATTTATTATTAATATTGTTATTTAATATTTTAAATTAATAAAAATTTAATTTCAATATACATACATTTTGGTTATCATGCTTTGACGAAAAGCATGAGTTCTCCAAGAGTGAGGAGAATTTGGATCATCCGCAGACATTTTAGTTTTTAATTTGTAATGTTAATGAACATTTAAAATTTACCTTTAAAGTTAAATATGTAAGTTTTAAATTTTTTTAGTTTAGAAAGTTTTAGTCTTTAGATTCAACAGTTTTTTAAAAATATAAATTTTTATTTCAGTCTTCCAATTCTTCTTAATAAATGTTACATTAGTTAATAAAAATAATATTGTAGTTACTTAGCAAGTGCTAGACGTTTGCATTAATTATAGTTCACCTCTTAACTAATCACATGAAATTTTAGTCAACTTTTTTTTTACATTTTAAAAGCTTTAGTTATTTATGTTTAACAAAATTTTTAGAAAAGTATGGATTGTTAAATAAGAAATTGATTGAACTACTATCGACTACTATCATTTTTCATTTTTCATTTCACTCGCAATCATATAGTAGCATTACAATTTACAGTTTACCATGAACTTAGTATTTATTCGCAACGAGTATATTTTCGGCAAGTGCTGCCAACCTTAAAGTTAGAATGCTTCATTTTTTGTTGGCTACATTGTAGAATATTTCGTAATTTAAAATGAACATATGAAAAAAAACGTTTTCTTTTTAAATTTGGTGCATGATTTCTTTTTTTTTTTTTTTTTTTTGTAATAAAAAATGTTTCGTAACTAAAGTATTATTTTAAATCTAGGTTATTGCATAACTTTTTCAAAATTCTTTACACCTAATTAAATGTTAATTTTATATTAAATGTTAATCCAATTTTTTCAAAAATTTTTTTGAATCACATAAAATTTACTGATAAATTAAAATTTTTATTAATTTATTTGAATAAATTGAATTCCAACTATAAAATCAACTATATTGAATTTTGAGCATTTTACCCCTTTGTGACGTCACTGAGGGGTATTTAACTTTATAGGAAGTATATAATATACTATAGATATATCTATAGCTATAAAAATTACTGAAACTCCATAAGTCAATATCTCCTTCAATATTGTATAAAAATTAAAAATTCTTTTGCTAACTTTATTTTTTCAGACCCATTTTTCAGATGTTTATCAGAAAAATCTCATTTTCGGACTCATGCAACTTCCCTATTATTTACAAAAAAATTTACAGAAAAAGATTTTCAATGTTACGATGAAAAATTTATAAGTTTTTTGAAATTTACCATGGGACATAAATTTAAGGTAGTAAAAGTATAAGGTAATAAACCAGTATAAGGTAATAAAAGTTATAATTACATACATCAAACAGAAAATTTTTTTTGAGGTACATATACATATTTTTCGTAAAAATTTCAACATAGGTCAAAATAATTCAAATAATCATTTTGTAAAACACCAAAACTTTTTTCATACGTTGAAATGTTTCGCGATTTCTCTAAAAACTAAAAAAAACGTCAAGAGCCTATTAAGCCTATGATGAGTTAATAGGCGTGCTTCGGGGGAGTCCCACCACTTAAAATCAAAACATTATCACAACTATAGCTTGTGCTTCATCAGTCGACACTTCATTCATAGCTTCGATTTTGCTCGTTACAGACGTGTTATTCAGTGCTACTGGTCATTAAAAAATAAGTAAAAAAAGTCAAAGTGGTGTTGTACAATGAAAAAGGTGCAATATTTAATAGTTGCGATTCTAGGATTTGTAGTTCAGTTCACCATGGCCGAGTTGTCATCTGGCGACGATCAAAATATTGCTAATGGTAATTGTCAATGTATTGAAATCAAAAACATGGCAGTTTTAGATTTGTTTGTAAAATTTTTTATCATTGATGTATTGTGTTTCGAAGATGTATTTGACAATAATTAATAATAACTATAGATGAATAGCCTCGGCAGTTTTCGATTGGTACAAATCTCATACGGGTGACGTATTGTGCAGTGACTAATGCAATTTTTTTATTCTCAACCATATGTAAAACTTGAATATTTAATAAACTCAATTTTTTTTTTTTTCTGTGTGAAAATACCTGCAACGTCCATGTTTAAACTCGTTAAATTTTTTCAAATAGTAGGTAATAACTTTGTTTGTTTTAATATTTACCGTATGTGTATTTAAAAATAACTTGTTCTAGATTCTTTCACTTATTTGAATTAATAACAACTCAAAAAATTGTATAAACATATTTTTTTTATTTATTTTTTTGCTGCACTCTCTGGATCTACGTAAGTGAGATTTTGCATTGGATAAAAGAGGACATTATATAAGTTACGTTTTTTTTTTTTTTTTAAATTTCAAACCTCTCATTAAATAATATTGTAAATGTATCTACTTTAACAAAATCTTTAACAAATGATAAATAATAATCGATCAAAAGTGTTCTGGTTTTACTTGTCTAGTTGATAAGATCGTCTCGGATAAAAGTTATTATCTGTTAATTTTAGAGAAAACAATGTGAAAAGGCTTCCATTTCATGAAGATTCAACGTCATAATTTTTTGAAACATGAAGAATTTCAGTTTCAGGTTGTCCACGGATAGTAAGCCGGTCCGAGTGGAAGGCCCGAAAGGCCAGGGGGAGCGAGCCTCTGGGGCACACTCCGGCACCGTACGTCGTCGTGCATCACGGAGGAATCAAGCAGTACTGCACGAACCAGCTCGAATGTTCCAGGATCGTGCGGTCCTACCAGAATTACCACATCGACGACCGCGGTTGGTTCGATATAGGGTACAACTTTGTAATCGGCGAGGACGGAAACGTCTACGAGGGCAGAGGCTGGAATCTCGTCGGAGCCCACGCCCCGGGCTACAACAACCAGAGCATTGGAGTTTGCATTATTGGAGATTTCACTGGTGATTGTTTCACAGCAATTTTTTAATTTTAATAATACAATACTTTTTAACTACTATAATGAAATTAACACTTTCATTATGGGATTGTTCTTAACGTACTAACATCTTATACTATACAGAAACTTTACAAAATGTAAGGCTTTTTTTATTTTTTGATCTAATTAAGTTATTAAAGTTGTGAAAAATACGTCTATAAACTAAAAAAAAATTAAGATTTTCAGCTGCTTGAAAGTTTTGAAATTGAAAAATTCTCTTACAACCTTAAAAAATTTTTTCATTTTTTTGAGTATATTGAATTAAATTAAACTTTTAAAAAGTAACTATTTTTGTTATTACAAAGAAATGTTCATAAAAATGCGGTAAATATTTTTTCAGATCGTCTACCAAACGAGGCAGCGTTGAAAGCATTGCACTGGGTCATGAAGTGTGGCATGACTTTGAAAAAACTGCGCCCTGATTACGAGGTCATTGGACACAGGCAGGGCAGAGAAACCGAGTGCCCTGGTAACAGTTTTTACGAGTACGTCAAGAAACTGCCCAATTGGACGGCACATCCGGTTCCTCTTCGTCCTCATAACAACGCGACTGGTAGCACCGTTCCGCCAACAACTACAGTTGATCAATGAAAAAATGTGAAACTCGTAATATTTCAATATTTTTTAGATTATATTCAAAGTGATATTAAGAAGTGTACCCGACGTTGGATACTTATTATTTTCTTCAAAATCTAAAAAAAAACTTGTTTCAAAAAACATCAGTGATATGTGGCACTGATTGAAGTGATTGAATATTTATTTTTACTAAAATCAATTATACATATTTCTTTTAAAAATAGTCTCTATCTGTTTATGCTCTTATTGTTATATCATAATTTCAACTATCGTTTTCAAACCAAAAATTATTGTATGAATTAAATACAAATAGATAGACTTTTTAGTTAAAAATCATTTTTTACTTTTGTATCTGTATTCATACAAAATATTGTGAATAAAGTATAAATTTTTTTAACAAGTTTTTTTCTATCTATCACATCTACCAGGATAACAGCTCTTTTTTTTTTTAAATAGAAACAATGAATTCTTAAAAAAAAATTATATACTTTTTTGTCAATTACAACTTATTGAATTGAAAAAAAAAATTAAAAAAAAAAAAATAACCCTTTACTTTATGCGTACTTTCAAATAAATACACAGTTTTGAATAATCTTCAAATTTCAAAAAAAAACAATGTAATTTTAATGACACTAGCTGATTCTTCTTGCGTAATAATAACGCAGCTGCAAGAATTAGATAAGTGTAGACAGCAGTCATTCATCACCTATAGCTTATAATAGAGGAATTAAAAATTATTATTATTATTCAATTCATTAGATTATTTACAAAATTGATTTATTTTGTAAACAAATTTTCAATAATTAGAGTTTATAATTTTTAGACAATGTGACGTGTTTATTAATAATAAATACTTATTGTTAAGAATATTAAAATTAAAAATAATATTTTATTAATGTGTACTGTAATACCTACTCAAGTATGTATTTATTTTCAAAGGAAATAGTTAGTAAAATTTTTTATTTTAAAAATTATTTTTAAGAAGCTTCGGTAAGTTCAGAAACTTATCAGTGTCCATAAATCCCACACGATTAAAAAAAATTTTAAGCTTTTTTATTAATTGATTGGATAATTCTGAAAGAATGGAATTAAAAATTCAAAACTCTTATACAAATTTTGCTTACAGTTCAAACGTCTTTCTATTAGTTCGCAGCGTGCAGCGAATAAATTATAGTTTGTCTCTACTCGCACTGCGTTATGCACTCAAGCTAAGATAAAAAGATAAAAAGAGATAGAAACATAAGTTCTATCGAGAACTGGATTCGTTTGAGTAGTTTAGATGATTCAGACCAAGAGGATAAGACGTCGAAATTTTTGCTGATCGTTAGGTTAACAATCTATACTTTGATTCGTGATGAACTAAACTTTTGTGCGAGCTTACAAAAATAAATAATAGTTTTTTTATTGTATTTGTCATGTGGCATAATAAATTTTAAATTCGACATGGTGTTTGCGCAGTGCAAAACGAAACTTAATATATTGGAAGTTCCCTACCACAATTCATATCAGGGCATGACAAATCTTATCACGTTTTGTGGTTCTCATTAAAATTTATCTATATTTTCAATGATCAAAAAATATTGTAGTTTAAAAAAGCATCAGTTGTTAAAGTATATTTAAGTATATATTTTATTATTTTACAGGCTATTTAAAAATGAATCAATTTATTAAAAAACTGTTCTTAATTACGTTAATCTTGACGGTTCAAGCAGCTTCAGTGCCAGAACAATCCAATGATGGTATTACTTGCACATAAAATTCGTAACTAGTACTTCATCAAAATATTATTTTTATTTTATTATAATTTTTTTTTTTTTTTTTTTTTCAAAAGAAGCTCCTACGATAATATCAAGATCCGAGTGGGGGGCAAAGTCTGCTCAAGGGAAAGTACTTTTGCTATCGAAGAATTTAGCAACCTACGTAATCATTCATCATGCTGCCTCAGATTTTTGCTTCAACAGGGCCATTTGCCAAGCTAGAGTTCGAGCTTTTCAAGTAAGACATAAAAAAATGAGTTGTTTTGACAATAATATATTTTGATATTTTTATTCATAAAAGTATAATTACTCACAAATTTTTATTGTTTTATTATTTCCAGGATTACCACATCAATACCCGAAAGTGGAGCGACATTGGCTACAATTTTCTGGTTGGCGAGGACGGAAACGTTTACGAGGGTCGTGGATGGGATAAAACAGGAGCTCACACTGTTGGTTACAACAGCAAAAGTGTTGGTATATGTTTCATTGGAAATTTTGAAAGTACGTATGTACATAAATATTTGATGATGCTAGCGTTTATTGCAGCATTGAAATTTTTTCAGATCGATTACCCAATGCAGCTGCTACCGAAGCGGTAAAGAATTTAATTTCTTACGGAGTGAATCAAGGAAAAATAAGCAAAAATTACACCTTGCTTGGTCACAGACAGGCCTCTGCAACTGTTTGCCCCGGAGATAAACTTTATCAACTCATACAAAGCTGGTCTAATTGGTCTAAAAATCCCTAAGCACCACTAAAAGTTTCAATTTTCTTATACGAAAATGTTTTTAATTTTTGAATGTAGTTACTTTTTTGATTCAATTAAATAAAAATTTAATTTCAATTTAAAAACGTATTATTTGTAAAAATATTTCAATTGACTTTGATAACTATCTTTATTCATAATTTAAAAATTTTTCAACTCCTGAAATTTTTCAAATTACTTTTAAGTATTTTTTTAGTTTACTTTATTTTGATGATAATTTAACTTCAGTCAAGAAGATAAAATTTATGAAATATTATTTAAAAAACAATTAAGTAAAAAAATATTTATATCTAATTTTGGCAGTTGTGTATGTCTTGAGACATGAAAAAACCGATTTTTCGTGTCATCGAAATCTTAAAGGCGTAGTAAACATACTTTGAAAAAAATTATAAAACAAATAACTTTTTTTCTCAATGAATTTTCTTAATAAAATATTAATTAAAAATTTAATTTTTTTTCGTTAAATATTTTTTATACATATTTTGACAGGTTCAGTTTATTTCAATCATTTATTTAATTTTCACTGTAGAGTGTAACGATTCGATTGACTGCTGCATCGTAACTATCAGTTTCACTTCTGACACACACATCTAATCTTGAGTAACCTTTGCCCTTTAAATTGAGTCCAGAATCTCTCACCTGAAATTTTATTATATACAATAATTTATATGAAAAAGAAGTTGGATTTTATATCCAGTTACTCATGATTTTAAGAAAAAAGATACAAATAAATAAAAATATAAAACTTTATTTATATTGAAATAAATATTTTCTACTCACTTGAAGTAAGATCTTTCGTCCAAAATGTTCATTAAGTTCTGGAACGCATACAACAGATCCATATTTTAATTTTAGATTTTTGTCCATAGATACTGTTACAAACTCTGCTCTGTCATCAATGTAATCCTTAAATAAAACCAACACATTTTTTATTTTTCTTCCGAAGAACATAAAAAAGTGAATTTAATGTTTTAAAACAGCAAATAATTTTTTGCATATGCTCATCACATTATATACCTTTAAGACGTTTAACAATTATTTAAATCAAATTTTTTAGAATATTTGACAAAAAGATAGATTTATTTCTCATCAAGGTAAAATCTATTGCAATTTTAAATTAATTGCATAATTAAAAACCTTTGTTCTCTCAAGTACATAAAAAATTCAATATTTACAGAAAGCATAGGCAGTCGCACAAACGGTAAGTAAGTTTTATATTTACATTCAAAGTAAAATTTATGAGACACGCGATTGATTATCGAACGCACATCTGCTACTTAATGTGACGTTAATTTTTTTTTTTCATTCTCGTCGTTTATCATGTTATACAAGAAATTTCTGTGAAGAACCGCAACATTAAATAAAGTTATTTGTGTCACCGCCGACCTTCATTCGACGGGGATTCACATAAAAATATTTCTTCATACGTTTAGATAAAGATAAATATCAAGTCATTTTTGATAAAATAAACTTTATTTTTATTTTTATTACTGCTGTCTGCGTAGCTTTTTATAGGTGTTTGTTAAAATCTCAATATTAAAGCTACGATTTTACCAATTTAAATTTAATTTAAATTTAATGTTTTACAAATTTAAAGAAACTCTCATTTTTTAAAAGTTTTTGTAATGTTCAAATTCTTGCATTACAAATTTTTGAAAAACTTACTTGCAAAGTACGTAGTTTTTTGCCTCTTCTATCTGAATAATCAGTTTTATCTTCGCTATTGAAATCAGGAAAATAAGCGGTGAGAGAAACATTATAATGAGGATTTCCGGTACAAGCTAAATCAGATCTATTTGATGATTGATCTGAAATCACACATTGCAAGATACTTTTGTAAAATTTAAATGATCCATGAAAGTTTTTAATGCATAATCTCGTATGTGTATCAGTAAGACTTTATACAATGTTAATTAAAATAAACAATTGAAAATTCTTGGCTAGCTATTGTATACAGTGTTAGAAAAGTTGTACACACCCGCAGATTGTACGCAGTATAAGATCGACAGTATAATTAATCGCCACATTTCTTTGGGTTCGTCTAAATACGATCACTCACTTGTTCTGACTGTTCAAGCGAAACGGTCGGGAATCAAAAAATTATATCCTTGATTTTTGCTTACGTTTTAAAAAATCATTACTTCATCATCGGAGTTTTGTTTAAAAAACAAGTCAGACTACTGTCTCATCAAGACCCTGCGAGAAATTTCCGCCAGAATATTGCCAGACAGTGGGCAGATTTAGCGAAATTGGGCAGAAATTTAGTAGGGTTAATCGCCAGATTCTTGACAGAAGGCCAATGCTTTACGCATAGGGATTCTGGCGAGCTATAACGTAAACCTTTTTATTTTAAATTGTAACATTACGTGTGGCATACGTGTGCCACACGTACAATGGACTTAAACAAATTTTTTTTCTTTTGCTAAATATTTTAACACCTATGGAGTCAGGGCGGAGACCTAGTGCATAGGATAGCGATTACAACCTGGACATGATTTCCCCAGGAAGTTTTGACTCCGGAGGGGCCAGGGCGGATACCTGGTGCACCTGGTGATACTGACGCCTTGGAGATGATTTCCCCAGGAAGTTTGGACTCCGGAGAGGTCAGGCTGAACACCTGGTGCACCTGGTGATACTTACGCCTTGGAGATGATTTCCTCAGGAAGTTTGGACTCCGGAGGGGTCAGGCTGAACACCTGGTGCACCTGGTTATACTGAGGCCTTGGAGATGATTTCCCCAGGAAGTTTGGACCCCGGAGGATTCAGGCTGAACACCTGGTGCACCTGGTGATACTTACGCCTTGGAGATGATTTCCTCAGGAAGTTTGGACTCCGGAGGGGTTAGGGCGTACACCCGGTGCACCTGGTATTAATTACGCCTTGGAGATGATTTCCACAGGAAGTAAGGACTCCGGGGGGGTCAGGGCGGACACCTGGTGCACCTGGTGATACTTACGCCTTGGAGATGATTTTCTCAGAAAGTTTTGATCCCAGTGGGTTCACATCATCAAGTTTACTATTAGGATAGCATCTTCAGAGTGTGGTTATTACCGGGTACACCAAGTATTTTCCCTGGCCCATCCAGGGTCAAAATTTCTTGATAAAATCATCTCCAAGGCGTAAGTATCACCAGGTGCAGAAGGTGTCCGCCCTGGCCCCTCCGGAGTCAAAACTTTCTAGGGAAATCTTCTCCAAGGCCTCAGTATAACCAGGTGCACCAAGCATCCGCCCTGGCCCCTCTGGAGTCAAAACTTCCTGGGGAAATTATCTACAAGGCGTAAGTATTACCAGGTGCACCAGGTATTCGCCCTGGCCCCTCCGGAGTCAAAACTTCCTGGGGAAATTATCTACAAGGCGTAAGTATTACCAGGTGCACCAGGTATTCGCCCTGGCCCCTCCGGAGTCAAAAGTTCTAAGGGAAATCATCTCCAAGGCGTAAGTACCACCAGGTTCACCAGGTGTCCGCCCTGACCCCTCCGGAGTCCAAACTTCCTGGGGAAATCATCTCCAAGGCCTCAGTATAACCAGGTGCACTAGGTATCCGCCCTGGCCCCTCCGAGGTCCAAACTTCCTGAGGAAATCATCTCCAAGGCGTAAGTATCACCAGGTGCACCAGGTATCCGCCCTGGCCTCTCCGGAGTCAAAACTTCCTGGGGAAATCATCTCCAGGTTGTAATCGCTATCCTATGCGCTAGGTCACTGCCCTGACTCCATAGGTGTTAAAATATTTAGCAAAAGAAAAAAAATTTGTTCAAGTCCATTGTACGTGTGGCTATACAGCAGGGAGAGGTTATGATTTTCAAACAGCAAGCATGATTCATCGATTAAAATTATATTTCTATAAAATTATTTGATTATTTTTTATCAATTTTGTAACATCGGAGCTGCATGCTGCTGCTCCGATTTGTAAACTAACCTCTCATCAACGCATCTAGGTACATATACATATATGTATATATATATAGAAATATACATAAAATAATAAGCTTGACAGAATTTTCTGCCCACTATCTGGCGGGCACCCCAGACGTTCTGTTGAAACTTCTAGCAGGGGAAATTGTTTTTCATATCGGAAAATTGCAAAATAATGAATTTATTAATAATCATCTTGATGGTAAATTTTTTTAAAATCAAAACCATTGGTAGATGCATTGAAAAGCTATAAATGTTGATTAAAAAAAAAATCGTGATTTAATACGAGCTTGCAGAGCAAACCAGTTTACTGTAATTTTAGAGAAACCATCTTATCGATGGACGATGTGCAGTTACTTCTGCGAGCAAAGCGCAGTGTCATTGCACCATGCAGCTGAAAGCAAAGAAAAAAAAAAAAAAAAAAATGAGGTAAAATCAATGGCAAAACGTCGTTTACGTATATCGCTAGTGGCTACTTTTCCTGTTCAGCTGAATAAGTAAAACGTCGTTTCTATAGGTCGGTTGAAGTCGCCGGCCGGCTTTTCCGATGGCCTACAGACGTCAAAAGTAAAACGCTGAGGGTGTTTCTCATAACTTGTGTTTATTTTTAAAAATCGGTTTGAAAGTTTTATAGAATTGTAAGGTTTCCAAGCTAAATTTAGCTGCAGAAAAAATAAAAGGAAAAAAAAAAAAAAAACTAAACAAACAAACAAAGATTGAAAACTGAAAAAGTTGATTAAATTTTTCATCACAGAACTTTACTTGAGTCTGAAAAGATTACCTTATCGTAATCCTTCAAAATAGCATACTTTTTTGTAAGAGTTCCTCAGATTTCTTATGGGATTTGTCAGTCTTAAAATCTAACGCATTCATTTTATTATTTTATTAATATAAAAACGAATAACTGTAATTATCTTATGAAATTAAAATAAGAATTTTAAACTTTAATTAAATTAAAAAATTTAATTTAAAATATTTTGGTACTTCTTCGGCTTGAAAAAAAATTATTTGTTGAAAATATAAAAATTTACGAACTGGTTTATCTCATCTAAATTATTATTGACGAGCTTAAAAAAATTAATAGATTAAATTATCTTGCAATAAAATAAAATTTCTCAAAATTACTATTTTCATTAAAATTTTATTTCCCTTTTTTAGCTGTTTCAAGAACGTTCTAAATTATAGACGACCCCTTCATTGTTTACTTCCCTATCGCCGACGCCACTGCCACGCGCGTAAATAATAAATAATACGAAAAAAAAAAAAAAAATTCATTAAAAGGTTTTATTTTTTTTGAATAACCACCAGCCAAATCGATTCAACCTAAAAAGCTGTCTTTCGATTCCCAGCTACAGCACCAACCCTCGTGTCTGTCAAAAGTGAAAAGATAATGACATAGCGGCAAGCGTCGCGTCGCAGCACCGCGGTTCATTCTAGCCGCGACTTTTACACGTGGCGCACGTGTTCGATTACAACACAGTCAAAGTTTAAATTTTCTTCCAAAAAAATTTAAAAAAAGTCGCATGCGAAGCCAGGAAAATCGTCAGCCGAGCCAGCGACGTTTCTTCTCCAACGAGTACTTGGAAAATCGATTCGGATGACAGAGATTTTTTTCGGATGGCCCGAGTGGTACGAAGAGAAAAGGTCAGCATTCAGTGATAATTATATACGAGATAAAAATATTTTTTATAATTAAGTTTGATTAAAAAAGTTTCATGTTTTATTTTAAATCAGTTGAAAAATTCCATCACGTTTGTTTATATTAGAAATCTTTATTTATACCGACTTATAAAAAATTTAAAAAAAAATCCGATTTGATAATTACAACTGAACCTGAAATAAAAGTAAAAACAAAATTAAATTCAAAGTTCTACTTACATATTCGAATCCAATTTTCATAATTAATAAGAATAAATTTGAAAAAAAAATCAAAAAAGATCAAATTTTTAATTTATATTATTTAAACAATCTCTTGAAATTTTTGATAAAATATCAAACAACTAAAAAGGTATTCAATGTTTTCCAACTTATAGTTTGAAACTGCCCAGTAGACACTTTCTCAAGGTAATAGTGTTATTTTTGTTTGTTTTTGTGTACATTCAAATGGTAAAAAAAAAAAAAAAATTATGTATATTCATGTACATTTTAGGTCAATTTTTATTGATTCTTAATATTGTGTAGGGGTGGAAAAAGTAATGTAAGTTATTCGTAGGTGAAATTTATTGAATGAGTTGTCAAAAAAAATTTTTTTATAGAATATGAATAAGTAATTTCTTTTTCTTAATTGAAACATGGTTTTATCGTAAATATTTTTAAATTAATTGACTTTGAGCTTTTAAAAAGAATGATTCAGAAGAAATTTTTTTATTAAATTCGACCAGTTTTAATTGAATTATTATTTATTTTTAAAAAGTACTTGCTAGAACCTCGCGTTACACAACAAAGTTGACAGGATGAGTTTTAAAATTTTACCAAAGTAGTTGAAATCATACACTGTACAATGAAACAGAAAAAATAATTTGTTTTTAAGTACTAATAATAAATTGTTCAATGTCTATAGTGATCTTTATACACAAAATCGATTTATCGTAAAATATGAAAGGTGATATCAGCCACCCACGTAAATAATATTAATTTCATGTACAAACTAAACTACTAGTTTCACAGCATGTTCTACTAGTTATACTACTAGTCACTACTGTGAAGTGTGAAACACTGTCTTGACGCTGCATGGTAGTAGACAAAAATTGACGAATTAAAAATAACCCGCCATAATCATGGAAAAACTATTAACTTGATACATGGAAAAACCTTTTTTTGAAAACTATTAAGAAAAATATATCGCCTTGAATCGCCTAAGTAACCGTAACTCAGCTTGCACTGATTATTAAAAAAAAAAATTTTGTAAGTTCAAGTGCACGGTATATGATCTGTTTCATAGTGCTGATAGTTTTCTACCTGCCGATCATGTTTGAAATAAATGTGAAAACAGACACAAACACAATACGTAAAAATAATAAACTTAAAACTACAAAAATTTAGTGGTTCTCAGTGAACTTAAATTGAAATAAAAAAGTTTTTTTTTTTTTTAAACTTAATGATGGGTTTTTTTACAGGACTGCAAATGAACTCGACAAATGTGAGAAACTGGCTGTATCGTGGAGATATAGAAAAATTAGAATACATTGTCCTCGAAGGAAAAGGTACACGATTGTTGGGGGAAATTTCTCCAAATGTCAGAACAAGAATATTTCTCAAAGGATTACCAAATTATCTGGTAAATTTATTTATAAATTAAAAATAACTTTTATTAATTTTAATTAATTATAAAAAAAAAAAAAAAACGCAGACGAAAATAGCAGAAATTCACGACGCCGTTGTTCGAGGTTCTCTTCTAGACTTAAAAAAGTTAGTCGAAAGCGAGCCAAAAAAGAAGTTAATACTTGCCAAAGACCCAGCTGGTACTCCAGTAATTCACAAATCAGTTTATTATGACCATCAAAACATTTTGGACTGGATCATCATGCATTTTCCGGATGCTGTTGATCAAAAAGACAAGGTATACTATCGTGTTTTTTTTATTACTCATTTGCAAAAAATAATATCTTATAATACGTATTTAACTTTACATCATGAGAAAAATAAAAATACATTAAGTTTTTTTTAAGCGCGATATTGTTTAATTAATAGGAGGACTGTACGGTTCCGACAGGGAGTAAGGTTGAGAACAAGTTTCTCACTTTGTGCTTGCACAGAGGCTCTTATCAGGGGAATTGCAGTTTTGTTCAAGTTGTTAAAAAAGATATAATAAACGCAAATGACGTTTGATCATGAGACTTTAATTGAAATAAGATTGTATTCTTTATTAGGATAGTTCTTAGTACAAAAACAAAAATCTCAATTTAAAAAATGTTTATAACAGTATGTATTGCAGTTCTTTTTGAGTAGCTTCTATCCCACTCTCAAATTGAACTTCTTAAAGACTTAGACAAGCATTTTCACACTCAGGAGAGATTTATTATTTTAATACACAGATTCTTTTCTGTTGGACATACATTCACTAAAATGTATAAACAAAAGTACAAAAATATTAATGACGAACTCCCATATAATATAATTTTAAAAAATTTTAAAGAGCAAACAAAGATAATCTTTGAAGTCATCGCTGAGTAAATATATAAATAAAAAATAATAAACTCTGCAGGATTCATCTCATTCATTACTCTGTACCTAATTAAAATATAAAAATTCTGTAACTTTATATGATTGAAATAATAGAATTACTTAAAGCTATGAAAAATCATTAAATGTTACTTATGCAATAGTCGTCTAAACTTTATGAATATCATTCTAATCAATTTATTTAGCGAGATTCAGTTGAAAGAATTACTTTACACTTCTGTTATCTCATAAAGTTTTATTCAAACTTATTTTCTAAAACTGAAAGAATACAAATAAATTAATTGACTTACAATATATAGATCAGTTTTAAGACTACAATTGAAAGAATAAAACTTACCTGATTTACACAGGATATCCTTATTGTTTTTTTGATATTCTTTAAGCTTGTTTTTAAAATGAAAACACTTTCAAAGTCAATATTTAATTCAAACAAAAGCCCTTCTTCCGCATCACGCTACAAAATTATCTTCAAAATGGCCTTTTAGGTACTATAATCTATGTTGTCTTAAAAGGTTTACAAAAGATTGCGTGTTGAACTGACTGATTTTCACAAAGCTGTTTGGTGCTAATTGCAATCTTTTGTCTTTTTTTTAAATTAAAGCCTTGAGCTTAGTTTTTTTTTGGTTTTTAGATTTTATATATTAATTCAAACTTGTAAATAAATGTATTATTTTTATAAGAATTTTTTCGTTCGGGTTTATGCCTTTCAAATGTAAAATATTTATAAATGAAAGCATATTTTAAACGAAGTAAAAGCACTTTTAACACGATATGTTTACTCTGCAGTATACTGAGTTAAAATAAAAATAAAACCACTGTAGGTGTTATTCTTACTTGTAGCAAATAACTTATAGCCCGCGTGTACATATAATTTACCCTGGTCCGTTGCACTGACCGATAAAACTACAAAGCTTTGGTCGTGCAAATGTAAAATTATTTTTATTATTCTTTTTTTATTTTTTTCAATGCGTCATTTTACTTACCCACGGTATATAAATGTAAAAGCTATAGTGTTGAATAACTTTTGAACCATTACGTGGTGTAACCTCTTGATCTAGCGCAGCCACGGCAAAGTCACACTCGCAAAAAAAAATGACTCAAGGAAGGTAACAAAAAGTTTAATTTTTTTTTTTTTTAATTAAAGAAATAAATTAAGTCAAGATGGAAAAAATTCAAAAATCAGATTTTTTAAAAAATGTAAAGCTAATAAATAATCATGTGTATGTAAAAATTGCGGGGAAATAAAATACAAAGTTTTATTGAGCGCTTTAATTTTAGTAACAGATTTATAGAGTTAAATTTCTTAAAAAATGTGTGAGTAATTCTTTTAGTTGATTCAGAAGTATTATAAATTAATAGAAGGATTTTAAACTTGAAAGATATTTCAGATCAAAAGATCACTGAAAAATGCACAGTACGTTGCTTATTATGAGAGTGGAATTGAATACTTCAATTTTAATTAAACTTTGTCTGAGTGATTTTCATGAAAAAAAAAAATTCATCTTTATTGTCTAAATTTTATTTTCTAATGTAATCGTAGACGTAAATTTGTACAAAACTTATTATAAACTTAATTTCTATTTTAATATTAAGATCTGCTTTTGATTTCAATAGCTTTGTTACCATCAGCAATCAATTCTTTAGATACGAATTTTGCAATGATAAATGCACTTCCTTCACGAGTGGGCGTCATAGAGAAAAAATAAGTTGCCTTAGTACCAACGGGAACCTTACGAGGTAAAATAATTTCGATTTGTCTGTTCAGACCCGGGCCTTCAATAACAAAGCTACAATTGTGAATGGCAACTGGTAACGGATTTTTGAATATGGCTGATCCTTTCAGTATCTCTCCTACAACCGGTTTATTTTCAAGCTGTAAAAATCAAATACAAGAGTATGCATTAGCCTCATTGTGTTCTTAAATAAGAAAAATTTCAGCATTTTATTAAAAAAATTTGATTTGTCTAATTTTTACTCTACCTTGATTTCTACTGCTGGTGTAATTAATGAGTGATGGTGTTGTTCAAAATGTACAGATTCTGAGCTTTCTTCTTTTGCAGTCAACTTAATTCTGAAATTAGCTCTAAGTTCGAGTATTCTAGTTCCATAATCATCCCAAGTATAATTGACTTGTATCGTTTCATTTGATTTAGCTCCAATTTTAACAACTTCACTAAACTTTGACATAAGAGATTCCAACCGACCGGCTGCACCCACAACCTTAACCACCAGATTAACAGATATGTTGCGGCCAACAGTATCTTCATTCTGTATCAAAACTTGGATGCTGAAAGTTAAATGCATGTTGATTTAGAATAATTTTTTGAAAAATTTTTGTTTGCATTTTAAGTTAATTTTTGTTACCTTAAGGGTGAACCAATGGTAGAGTCAGTAAACCCAAGATTAAAGAACATGTTTTTAATCTCTAGTTCGGTATCTTCAATCTCAGTACTATCATCAGAGTAAACTGAAGAAATAAGATCATCAGCAAATCTCCAATCTAAGAAAAAACAAAATATGAAATTATAAATACAAATCATTAAGTATCAGTACGAAAAAAAAATAAATATGTGCCAACTTACGTCCTTCATAGACATAATTGCTGGTAAGATTTACTTTTTCCCAAGATTGAAAGTACGTATAGACCTCTCCTGGAATTCTATTGATAACAGATTAATTATTCAAAAGGAACATGTTAATCAATGATTGTGCTGAAAATAAAGACCAATAATCGACTTACCTGTCATATATCAATTTTTTTATAACGCTCCTGCGAGTAACATTATTATAAAGTGACTTTATTTGCCTAGCATTAACTAAACTAAATACATGTTTAGTGTCATAAAACTTCTTCAACTCAGCCCTTTTAACAGCTGTGACGGATGCCGGGCCGGACCTGTAATAGTTCTCGCTCAAAAACAATGGAGTTGCGTCCACTGCTTGCCACCCATCGTAACCATAAAAATCATTTCGTTTCATCCAAACTTCATTCCAAACGTGGTAATTCCTATAAAAATTATCGAATGTTTTAGAACTCTTAAACGCATAACTTTTTATGAGTAAAAACTCCGTGTAAGCATTATTTTTGAATATTACCATACTATTTCGCCGCCCAACACTTTGTCACTCTCATCTACAAGAGTGTTTAGGTGCAAGTCATCGTTCCCATCTGCGATGACGTTGAAGCCAGTAACTACTCTGCAAGGTATTCCAAGGGCACGGCAACAACTCGCGTAAATACCGGCAAATACCCAGCATTGACCGTACTTGACGGGTCTACGGGTCCTGTAGTACTGCTGAAGAATCCCAGTCGATCCTGTCCATTTGCTTGGATTTGTGCCGTCTTCGTATTTTCCAGACCAGGAGCCTTCCAGTACACCCTTCTTAAAATTGACATTAAGCTGTGAATAAAATGTTGCAATAAAATATCACAGTTACGTTATTAACTAATATAAATTGAAAGGCTTTGGTGAAAACTTACCGCACTGGTTAAGAAGCGCGAAACAAGAACAGGATCATTTAGATTTTCGTACGAAAGTCCCCCTGATTCGGTCAATATATTCAATGCACAGTTTAAAATGTCTCTTTCATATTGTCCAAATTTCCATGGATAAGCTAACTTTGGTCCAACACTGTTCGCTTGAAACACGTAGCCGTAGTCTTTTAATACGTATTCATGTCGTTCTTCTTCTCTTGGTATGTAAACTGCGTCATCTAAAATCAAAAGTAAAATTTTATTTTCTCGCCATGATGAATTTGAAGATACTTGGATGAAAATTTTTTGATAATTATGAACCTATGCACCAAGGATTGAACAGCAAATAAATTTGTTTGGAGGAATAAAAATACTGCATTTTATTGTATTTGTGCATCACGTACAATTTTATCACCCATTTTCCAATTGGAGTATTTGCTGATGGAGTTGCCTAAAAAGCATTTTAATTATGAATTTTGTATTTTATTCAAAACTAGATTTAAATCAACAGCCCGTGCAAAGAAAAACCTTAGCCAAAAATCAGTAGATTTAAAATTATATCAATAAAGGACTATGAAAAATTAAAAAATTAGAAAAAATCAAGAATCTTAATAAGTTGGAAGGTAATAAATCGAAGTTTTTTAATTAAACCGATTTTTAAATTCAATTCAGCCTCTTACGGGTGATTTTAAATCGATTGATTTTCAGCTAAGGTTTTTCTTCGCACGGGCCGTCGAAATGTGATCCAACAGAAATTATTTATCAAGACAAAATAAAAAATAATTCAGTATTCGTACGGTAATTCTGAGAATAGTTCCAGATTGAATCGTCGTTTTAAATTTCCAAGACCCAGTATTTTTTTCTTTTGGTAACGTCGTCTGAGTTTCGGTCTGTCTCGAAAAATCTAAACTGATTTGATTGGTGTCAAAATTATATGGACGAGACAACCAAAAATCAATGATGAATTCCTGACCTCTACGTACCACCAAGTTATTATACGTTTCCATAAGGTCAAAACGAGAGGTTCGATGATTTTGTCCATTTGTTTGCCATAAATAATCTACATTAGTGACGTATAAGGCTAAACAATAAATTAGAAAAGGTTAACGATAGAAATAAATTATTTGTTGACTGCAGCATAACTTAAAAAAATTTCTAAAAGGTAAAAAATTATCCTACTTATGATTAAATAGTCCACGACAGAAAATATAAAAAATTTTAAAAATGATAATCCTTACGATTTACTGTATAAGCCCCATAAAAATAATTTGAAGACGTTTCCTTGCATATCTATTAAAAAAAAAAATTAACTAATTAATATGTAGTTGTGATACTTCAAAAATTATTTTAATAATAACTTACCAGTAATAAACCGACGTTCATGTAACATACGGAAGTTATTACTTTGCTAAGCGTGAAATTAGTTGTCTTCATTATGATATTCTAGTAAATGCTAACCAAAATTATCTAGAAAGACTTGTTGCTAAAAACAAAAATTTATTTATGTAATTTGATGTTATTAATTTACCTTTTAATTTAATTATGGTTAATATAAATACAGTTTATTGCTATAAATAACCCAATAAATCTGAATTACTAGTAAAAAAATTTAATTTATCCACAGTTCATACGCTTCATTAATTAATTTGTTTGAATGCTACAGACCTAATTTGAAATACAATTAATTTTAAGCCAAAAAAGAGTTGAATTGATAGTATTGATGTAACTCGTTTTTTTTTCAACATGCAAGTGTAGTAGACTTAATTAACACTTTAAATGGTATTAAAACGCTTTTTCGGAAAAATGTAAAACTTAAAAATATAAACATGATTTTTTTTCTAATAACGACCGTTACGAAAAAACTGATTTTTTTGCTGTGACAAAATTAAAATAATCAAACTAATACCATAGGGTAAAAGTTTATTGACTTAGGTTTATTAATGTAAATTTTTTGTAAAGCAAAGGTTTAGTAAGGCTTAGCTCATTTTTGCACTCCCTCGTGTGTAATATATTTTTCAGCACGAAGCAAGGAAGTGCAAACTCCCTGCTTGGAATAAGGAGGAAAGTTTGCATTTCCTACGCCATTTGTTGAAAAAATAAATAAATCTGGTGGGTACTAATTTTGTTCAACTTCATATGCTCTCATCGGAAAAACTTTAAGTACTCGAAAATTTGGTGTTAAAGCTACTGGTTTTCTTAATTTAATGACGCTACTAATATTTTAATTTTTTTTATTCTAATTCCAAACCATATATATAAAAAAAAAAGAAAAATTAACATTTTAATAATTATTTTTATGAAAACAATTTGGACTAAACAAAAATAAACGTTTTTTTAAATACATAATATCCATTTAATATTATTTTGTGTGAGAATTATGTAAATAAATTTTACATGTTGGTTTAGACTCGATTCAACATTTTTTACTTACATATTTAAAAAATATTTTAGGTCACTCGGGACGCAAATTACCCCCAGAGGGAACTCTAGGGCGGAAAATTTCAATTCCTACAACTTTTTCTTTGGTAAATAACTCATAGAAATTTTCCGTACTCTAACCTCAAAATCGGACTTTCACCCCTTTGTTTTCGGTTCTCGCACGGAAAAATAGTATACCAAACTTGGTCGGGAAGGGTTCTTTGGCCTCCTCGTTGCATTCCTCGCCTTCGGCTCTGCCCGCAAACCCTTCGGAGGCCAAATAAACCCTTTCCCGACCAGGTTGGTAATCTACTATTTCTCCCTCATGACATACAAAAATTGTACGCATCTCAGGCGCTCGGTTTTCTACCCTTGTGTGATCGGGCCTTTAGGTTAAGTTGGCTTCGCCGGCCCACGGGCACGAAAACCCCTTTTGCACCCTAAATACGTAATATATATTATTATAAAAAGGTCTCTTTCCTTAATTTTATACACAACAAGCTGTTAAATTATTTCATAGGTACAAGTAAATGCCTCAAAATCTACAAGTCAAAAATATTTGATTTTAAAACTCTAGACGCTTGACTTTTAAAGTCAAGTACGTACATACTTACCGGCCCATTGCTCAGGTATCAACAGCTAGGATCGTTCTGGCTCGTCTTTACCATCTTAACATCTGCTCGCCATAGCTAGCCATGCGGCATTGCTGTTCTTGAGGTCAAGATTAGGTAGATTTATGACCTGTGCAGGTTCTGTGGTTTGGGACTTTAAATATGGCTAAGATGCCAACGTTCTTCCTTTATAATGGAATCTTACAAATTCGGCAAAGCTTGTCCTCAGGAATTCAAAATGCGTATTCTTTGGTTTTCTAAAATTTTGATATATTTTGGAACCTTAAAACCGATGAACGACCTAGTTCGATGATGCGCTGGTCTTGGCTGTGTGCACTTTTTTGGCTAACAACATCGGAGTAAGATGAATTATTGTTTTCTGAGTCAAAAAACATACGAAATCAAATTTTAGAAAAATCGAATGTGTATTTTGAATTTTCTATCATGACTCAATTTTTAAAACGAAATTTCAATTAATTAAAGTTATTTTTATCAAATTCATTAGAATTTTAAAACCAAAAGCCTAATGAAAGAATAGCTTGCTTAAAGAAGGTTTTTAAAGCTCCTATGTTTATATATTAAGTTATATTAAGATTACCTTATTATTAAAAATCAATTATATGTAACTTTTTTTTATTCAAGCGTCACATGTGTCTTTATGAGGGTATAATTATAACTAATCGATAATCAAGTAAATTCAATTAAAAAAAAAAAAAAAAACTCTGACTAGTACTATCGACCATTCATTTATCTCTGACTTTGAATTGTTTTTCCAGGAGGGCCGTACGGCTCTGCACTACTGCGCGGCGTGCGCCAATCCCGAGGTCGTATGGGACACCCTGATCGACGCGGGCTGCGACGCGAGCGTCTGCGACCGAAGATCCAAGCCCGCGTCTTACTACCTGCGTCACACCTCCGAACTCGAGCTTCCGGATCCCGACCGGGCGATGGCGATCCAAGCCAGCCGGAGACTACGAAACCGGTGCGACCTCACCAGATTGTCCGGTAAGTTTTGATTCCGAGTTTTTTTTAAAGCCGCATCGAGAATCGATATACGTTCGGGAACTTTGCAGCCGTGAATTATTTAAACAAACCTGCTTAATTATTTAAGTTTAACTTTTCATGGAAAGCTGCGAAGAACACTTTCAGTCACTTTTAAATGTGTCAAGTAGAAATGATTTTTCGAGACGGGGTTTTACAATGTAAGGTCAAAGTACCGCTTTTTTTTGCTATTTTCTGCTTTCATGAAAGATCAAAGATTTGAAAATGGCAAACTAAAAAAAAATTTACTTTCTTTGAATTTTGAAAAGCTTGAAAAATTTTCTTTTTAGTTTAAGCTTTCAAAGGTCCGATACTTAATATGGCCTTCAGACGTACTATGTTTTTTGACATTGAAAATTATGATAAATTTTACGCGATTTGGTAAAAAATAAACAAACACTAAGAAAAATTTGTATACGTTCATAAATTTTTTCAACTTTAAGATTTAGAGAACTCAAACATGAAAGGTCATGTCACCAAGTAATAAACATTTTTTGATTAGGTTGCATCGTAAAAAGTACCGAAAAAATAGCCTAGTACACTAAAGTTCTGATAATATTTTAATTCTTTGTTTGCTCATTTGAAAGTTGGATTGAATTAAGCTGCTCTTAAATCAACTTGTAAAATCTTATCAAAGTATATAAGTACAACGATTTTCACATAAATTATCTAAATTTAAATGACAGTCAAAATTAACAAGAAAACTTATTTTTCCATAAAAATTTGGTCATTTTAGTTGCATCAAACTGACTACTCGTCCACCAATTTACGAGATTTTTCCCACCTACGCGATCATCCACAAGTGACATTGCGAGTTCCTTGGGCTTATTTGTATAGTCCAAAAAGTTTCAGGGGGCTTCCACGTGCAAAGTGCTGAAAAATCGATCCACGCGACCGTTTAATTTTTAAATGACTTTCTTTAGCTTTAGACCACTGGTCGTGGACTCGATGCCTATTGTTACTCCAGATCAGCTCGCTAACAACTTTCTTGTGGGTGTCGCTGTAATTTGTTTTTTCCTTGACCTCTTTTCTTTACCTCGCTATAAGTTTTACCATAAACATAGAAACCGCAAAACTTTGAACTCTCATTAGCCGTCGTGGTGTCACGTCAGAGGCAATGTAAAAAAATTTCAGCTATGAACTGGCTTGACTATCAGCTTCAGAAAAACTTTTTACAAAATTTATATTAGTTTATTCGAGACTGGAACAATAATTATTTTTTGAAACTTTTATTTAAACAAATGACTTCGATTGAGGGAGGTACAGAGTATTTTTTATTTTAAGGATAATTATATGATGATTTTGGAGTACAAAAATTTATGGTAGGATTGTAAGATAAAAACCACTTTTACAATGTAAATCAAATATTGTCGTAACTTAATTTGACGAACCAAAAGACATCATTATCCACTAATTGGTTACTGCACGTGTGCTCGCGAGTACAAAAACGTCCTCTTGAAATATTAAACGGTGCTACGACGTTTTTATTGACGGCTTTTTAACGTCCCGCGTTGGTGACGTCGGTGACGAGGGGGATCCGGAAAATATCCGGTCAAATAAATGAAGAACCCGGATCGATATTATTCCATCGTGCTTACACTGTTAAACCTTGAAATCCTCAATAATTAAAGCTTGGATATATGAATTTTCAATACTAATTAATGTTAAGTTACCTCGTTAATTAGATTTTACTGAGAAAACTATAATTTGAAGCAGTTTTTTAATCCATGTGACAAATTTTTGAAAATTTTAAGTTGCTTACGACAGTCGGTTTCAAATGTATATTTTGGGTGAATTGATCAAATCGATTGCCCGTGCGAAGAAAAACCTTAGCTCAAAATCTGCCTCGAACAAAGTAACAATGGGGGTACTTTCGGCGACTAAAATGTCTCTTAGAAACAATTTATTTATGATTTTAGCCCAAAAAAATGACCTTTGCTGTCAATCCATTGATACAAAGGGGTGAAAAAATATATCTCGACACACCAGCCACGAAAAAAACGACTATAAGTTTTCAGCTTATAATAGTCGCGAAAGACGTTTTATATTTCATAAAATAAAATTTGAAGTTGTGTGCTACCTCGATAACTCGAAATTTTTACAAGTCAACCTTAACAATTAGAAATCTTCAAAGTTAGAGCCCGGACTCTTGAGCTTAGAATGACCGAGATTTCTCTGAAATTTTTTGATACAGGTTGACGAACAATGGTATCGATTCACCGTTCAGAATCTGGTACAAGCTAGGTAAAAAAAAAAAAAGCCGAGCTATTGGCTTTCCCCGTTATTTATTTTAAAAATTGCACTTCCCGGTAAAAGCTCACATTTTCTCTCCAGCTGATGAAAAATTCATGGACGTTAAGCGTCGACTTTGCGTTTGAGGTACGCGTCGACTTTCATCCCCCAAAGCTGAACTTGAAAATCAATGCCTTGGAGTTTAGTCAGCTTTAGAGCTTTGAATTTTTGAAAAAAAAAGAAGGAAGGCGGAAGGGAAAAGTCGTTTAGCAAATTTGCTCGTCAGCGAAGGTGTGCTGTCCGCACACACACGTGGGGGGCGCTTCGCGAGCCAGCGGCTTCGATCTACTTCGACGACGTATAAAATAATTAGAGACAAGTCGAGCGCACTCGGCCGGGCACGGACGGTCGGCTCAGTCGGAGCTATGGCGAAGAACGACGAGCACCAGGGTACTTAATATCAATCGCACCAACTCTGCACCGTCGTCAAGTTTTTACTTCTTATTTTTTAATCTATCTGTGATTTTGTGACTCTATTCTTATTTTATTTATATTTTTGGTATAGTATTTTATTTTATTTGTACGTTTTTTTTTCATATTTTTTCATTATTATTATTATTATTATGTTGACGTGGGACGAAAAGTGTTTTATCATTGCCTTTATATTTCTGTTCGCTTTCTCCGTGATCGTACTTGTTAAAAATCTTCGTAATCTGCAACTTCTGTGATGACAATTTGAGGTTTTTAAAATATTAAATTTTTTAATTATTGAGTGATTTTGTAAATTTTTTTACGATCACGTTTGTGTGTTTTTTTTTTTTTTGCATTTTAACATGTTATATTGTGTGCTACTGTTAAAAAAAAATTGGATTTACGGGTCAAGTTGTCAATACAGGATAGTAAAAAATAATTTTCCATTAATTTTGATTGCTTGGCAAGAATTTTTCTTTCGCTATTTTTGGAAATTTGAAAACTTGATTCGTAATATTTTTGATGAGCTTCACTTCTCACTCAATCGCAGATTTATATTAGATGGAATTCGAAATTGGTTTCAAAGTTTTAAATTAATTAAGAAAGCTAAAAAAAAATTTTCTTTCTCTAATCTGAAAATCAAACTGTAAAAAGTCATGACTGGGTAGCTAGAGATTTAAAAACTAAATTTATTAAAAATTAAAAATTATTTTTCTTAAATACTTTTAATTTCTTAACTTTAAAGATTAATATGTTAAATTTTTAAGTAAATTCAAAAGTAAATAGAAAAATATGTTTTAATTGAAATTATTGTTCGAAATTCTTAAAATTTTGATTGATGACTTAAATAAAACCCTCAATTAAATTAGTATGTTTAAGACAAGGATGTCAAACCATAAGTAAAATTGACTTTGGATAAATTAAAACATGCTCAACTATTATACGTGGCTTTGAACTTATACAAAACTATAGCTCAAGGAATAAGACCACTAATAATAATATGAGATCATTTAAAAAAAGAAAAAATTGCTTTATATTTTGACTTATAATTAAAAAAGATAAATATTGGACGCACAAATCCCGAATCACCGGTAGAACTTGAAAAATTAATACTTATCGATTTCATCAGAAGTAAAAAAATTTGATTAATATTATTTTTTCAATTGTATTGGCGTTATTTGTAAAAATAAATTTAAAACTTACAATTAGTTAAAATTAAAAAAAAAAATCTGGGTCAGATTATATTTTATACTTCTTTAAAAATTTAATTTACAAGCATTTTTATATCAAATAAAGTCTGAAAGTTATTCGATCGAAGTGTAATTGAGTAGAATCTATTTAAAAAAGTTTCTCTAGGTCTAAACGGGTAAATGGAATTCGTACTTTCCGAACAATTTTTTAAACTTCAACAGTGGCATCCACGTCGACTAAACCATCCCAACTCTCGGTTAAATTTTTTTTTAAATTTATTCAAATTATTTTGCAGCTGCTAAAGTTATTAATATTCATAAAAATTTGCTTACGCCATGTAAGAGCCAATTTATTTATTCACAATCGATAATGCTGTTACACATAGCGTTGTATATAAAAAGATGGTAGTTGTTGTTAAATGTTAAGGCTTAACGACGTATTTCAGCGCTTGACATCAAGCCTTCGAACATAAGAATATGGATCCACAATCGAGACATTGGAAAGTTACAGTATGTACTCTGGGAGGGACACGGGTCGAAGTTACGATGCGAGACAAGCAACAATGTTCGGGTCAGGAGGTTTCTCGAAGCTGCACCGTATATCATGGTACTTACCTTTTTTTTTTTTTTTTTTTTTTTTAATAAGGGCTTGTGGTTTGATTTTTCGTAAATTTACAGGTGACGATCAAGGATATACATGCTGCTGTTATCAAAAACGATATAGACGGCTTCCGCAGCAAGGTGGAGGATCCAGTATCACCTATAATTTTATGTAGCAAGGATAGCAATGGCTTGAACGTACTTCACAAGGTAACGCCATTTATTAACCTTTTTTTTCTTAATTTTGCAATTAGACATAAGAAAGTAAGTATAGTACACTGTATAGCTATGCTGGTGAAAAAATACAGTGAGGGTATTTGAATAAATAACTGTTTTCGTTGATAATTGAGGGCTGTTACGAAAAATTTTAAGAAACAGGAATAGTTAATAAGCAGAGCTCGCGACTCGTAATTTAAAATAAACCTGGGTTCGATTCCGGCTCTGGCATTTTTCCTCTCATAAATATATTTAAACGGATTAAAAAGACAGTTATAAATTTAAAAAAAAATAAATAAATAAAAATAAGTGTTGTATGAAATATGCTGAAAAATCGATAATTTTATTACAAACTAAACTCAACAATTTTTTTTGCAACGTTAAAAGCTTTATTAAATTTATGAATTTAAGTTTTTGCGTGGTAAAAATTGATTTTCCTCCAACCAGGGTAAGTATGAACCAACGATTCCGCGACGGCAATGACCGCTGACTTTTCCAATACATTGCACAGTTCGTCAAGCTTTTTAAAAAGAGCCGGTATTTGCTTGACGTTTCTTTTGAAAAAATCTTAAACAATATTTTGGTAAAGTTTAATATATTAAATAATTGATATTAGGTACTTGATGAAGACTTTGAGAATTTTTCTTCAAAATTTTTAATATAAAAATTCTCACTGATACAACATAAAAAACTAATGATTTTCAGGCCGCTGGGCTGGGATATCTGGAGATGGCCAAGGAAATTCTGGACAAATACCCAAGCATAGTCAATGCACCGGACAACGAAGGCAGGACTCCCTTACATTACGCTGCCATTTGTCGGGACGGTGGTCTAATGTACGGTTTGCTTGTCGATTACGGTGCCGATGAGAACAAACTCGACAGCGTAAGAAAAATCCCTCTGATTACAGTTAAAGTTATACGTTTCAAGGTTCTTACTGTAAGTGGACTGATAATGACTCTACCTAAGCATGATAATCATTCTCATTGTTTTATTTTATTTTACAAGTAGTAATAAAAAATGAAATGAATTTTATGATGAATTAGGGACATTGACTGACCCTAGAGGTCTGTTACTCATACCCTAAGTTAATATTTCAACTTAGCCATATGTAGGTCTCAGACGTCGGGCGAAAATCGACTTTTCTTCTCTGATACGAGAGAGAGAGAGAGAGAGTTAACCCCTATATTATTTACTTGTCTGACACAGCTTAGCTTTTTTTTCAGAAAAAAATTTATATGAACTTACTAGTCCACCTACACATTGCCAAACGAGTACTTAAATAATATATAAAACGCGTACTCGTGATTTATATACCTATAATTTTTAAATGATGTGAAAAAATGTACGTTGATAATAGAATTAGAATTTGGCGACGCTTGCTAATTTAACATATGGTTTTTCCGTTGCATGGATAATTTTGAAAAATCACAACGCATGCTTTCTTATTTTTCTTCATCATTTAAAATTACAGTTTTAACTTGGTGGAAACGAAAAAAAATATTACATGAAAATGTTCAAGAAAGCATTACATTTTTTTCAATGAAAAGTTGATCAGTATCTCCATCATGCTAATCCTGCTGGAATCATCAAAAAGTACTAAAAAATTTCAACGTTTCCACCAGGATAGTCTCTCGTGCTTTTAAATACTCTCATCCACAACAACTTTAAAACTTTTAATTTCCCACGCAGAAACAAAAGAACGCAGCCCACTACAAGGTAAAACCAACCGAGATCGACATGAGCAGTTTGGTGATGATACCGGAAGCTCCAAGGGTCTCAGGCTCTAACTACCCGAAGAACTGGGACTGGCGCATAATCGACTCGGAACAGCCGATTCGCACGAGACGCAACGGAGCGAGCAACAACAACAACAACCACAACGCCGACGACGACAGCGCGTTCGGTAGCGCCGAATCGGCCAAACTTCTCGAGGCGACCCCGGAGGTACTCGGAGCCACCACCACCACCACTATGTGCAAAACCGAGATTACAAGGGCCAAAAAAGTCTCGTATTTTCTTTTGAATTAGTGGTTTTTGTGCTTACACTCGTTTTTTTGTTTTGCGTAACGAGTTTCCTCAATATTAGTAATTGATTGTCTTAAAAAAGTATAATACTCATAATTAAGTCCTTTATATAGTAGTAAAGCTTAAGTGCAGTAATAATAATATACAGTAGTTAAGTAGTTGCTGAATGTAGCGTAAAAAGTTATAATAGCCTAAGAAGTACTATCTATTTCGATAGAAAAGCTCGTTATGTGATTTTGATTAATAATGCTTTAAATATTGTATGTACGTTTTTAGTTGAATTTATTCTTGACTTACAATGCAAATTTTAAATTTTTGTTGATTTATAATATCTAGTCGTTACTAATGAATTTTTGGGTCTTTTAGCGCAGATTTCGAACAGTAAAGATTTCATAATTATAATTAAGATTTAGAACAAGTCTATGACATGCTTGATATTTCCAAATGCTTGAAAACCTTATTTTTGTTTCTTATAAATATTTTATTCATTGCTTAAAACTCAAGTTTAAAGTTACAATAGACTTACATCACTCATAAAACTAGCTTTTAATTTAAAAAGTCATACGCTGTATATTATTTCTAGATAATTGAAAAAAAAGGTTCATAATCACAGTACGCTTGCTAAATAAAAATTTTTTAAATACTAGTCATGTTCATAAGAAATCGAGAAACACGCAGTCGACAATAATTTTCAAGATATTGTTTGAAAAAAAACTAATTCTATGGGAAGAATGAGACTTTTTTATCTCAAGTTTTAGCACATTGAAACTCCGTAATACACAGTGTTCACCCCACTATACACAGAATCAATTTTATTAAAAATTCATCGACTGACTTACAGTTTTATTCACCTCTTCTGGCACGTTTCTGTTTAAACATTGTAGGCACGCAGTTAAGTAATCACGACAATAAACTGATTAAATCGTGCCATTTCATGATATTCACTTAATTTTTTGTATCCACTGCATCGGCATTTAATTTGAAATATAAATTACAGATGTATAAAAATATATTCTAGATCTGTGAGTATTATAAAACTCGAAACTTTATGAGAATACAAATATGACCTAAATTTACGGAAAAAATAACTTTTAACGACTTTGGTGTTTTAAAAGCACGCATTTTTAAGGACTTTCAAATAAAACTTACAAGATTTCTCCTTGGGATCACTTTTTTGTCTTAGAGATCTTAGTTTCACAAGTTTAAAATTTTTAAATATGGATCTGAAAATATTTTCCATAAAACTTTATGAAAAAACAAAATTAATAAAATGATTCCAGAGGTTCATTGCTATGAGTGCGAATTTTTTGAAAATATACTAAAAATACCAAAAAATGATTCAAAGGATAGATCATCTCCTTTCAAGTAAATTGCAATTAATACATTGCACCAAAAAGTAAATGACTACCATTTTTTTCAATTCAAATTTTTTCTCTTGACAAAAGTTCTTAAATTATTTAATATCAAACTTAACCAAATATATGGATGAGTACATACTGTAAAAATTAAGTGCAGTTTTCTGAGTAATTACATCAAGTACATTCCTACAAACACATTTTCGTCTGAGTAAAAGTCAGTTATGGAGTTTTATTGTTTTTTCTAATATAAAGTCTTTTTATTTTATTTTATTTTATTTTTTAATAAGAGGCACTACAGTTATTTTGAAAACAATCACACTTTCATTTTATTATGTATCTTCTAATACTTGTTACAAGCAAAATTTATTGAAGTGTAGTTGATGTTTTATTTAACTAAAGCTTTGTACATATATTTTAGCATCTTTCACGAATTGAAAAATTGTAAATATTAAAAATATATTTCTACTTTTTTTATTACAAATTTCATGATTTTTTTAAGCTGGAATACAATATGCTCAAAATTGAGCCAAAAACCATGTTTATTTTTTGAACATTAACTTTTTCTGATTGTCGATAAAATAAAGCAAAAAATCAACTACAGAATACATGAATTTTGAGATTACTTGAAGTTTCGAAGATCTTTATTAAGATTTAATTATGTTAAAAGACCATTAATCTTTAAACTGTAGTACCTTTTCACACGGTCATTTTATTAATGACAGAATTAAATTTGAAACTAATACTATGAAAAAAATTTACTTAATTCATAGGAGTACATGTAATTGGTGCTTTTAACATCTCAAATGACTTATGCTGCAGAAACTTCATTAAATCATTAAAAATCATTCATAAATCCAAATAAGTTTTGTTTTTCTAAATTGACACTCGTATATCGATCTTCATAAATCAATTTTTTCTTTGTTTTCCATCAATCAAATTTTTATCTTTACTTATGCTAAAGACATAGCTAAAAGTATTTGAAGTTATTGCCCAAAATCTTTTCAATCTTGACCTAATATGGCTTATGTAATAAACTATGTATAACTTGAATATTATGGGTCTTTGTATCGGTTATAAAAAAATTTATGCGAACTATGTAAAATAAAAATATAATAAAGTTGTGTATGTAAGTCATATTAGGCAGAAGCATTAAAAATTGTTTAGAATGAAGAAAAAAAGCTCTAAAATTCGTTAATGAAAAATTTTAATGTATAGCTTTGATTAAATCTAATTTTTCAGCGTTACTTAATCTTTTACTTTAGTTCACATTCAAAATTAAAAATGTTAATACCAACTTTTTTTCCGACTTTACTGGACTTTTTAAGGTGGTTTTCTACCAAATGCATGACAATTGAGAATGAGCTCAAATTTTCTGGAGGGGTTTATTAGATATTAATAAACATTTCTACGAAGTCTGATCAAAATTGACCATACAGTTTAAAAGTTACAGCAAGTTAAAGATTGAATTTTTTTCATTACGCGTATGGACGCTACGCTGAAAAAGTGTACTAAATTATTGATATTTGTCTTGTTACAATAGAGATCCTTTAGAAAAACCACATACGTATAGTTTCACTATCGAAGAATTCATTTCTTGAAACTGCAAAAAATTGACCTTTTACAAATTTTACAGTGATTTTACAAAAATAATTTTCACGTGAATAACCTCCAAAACTGCGGTATTCAAAAGTGAGGTTGAAAGTTTTAAAAAAATGTTTTGTTGTGATTGTCAATGTTTTTTTGGTAGAAAATAATTTCAGAAGCCATAAAAAGTTAAAAAATAAATTTTAATAACCAATTGTTAGTAATTTGGTGCAATAATTTTTTTTTAGTCTTGAACTTGACTAGCTCTGGTAGAAAACCACCTTAACTTTTAAATAGTAAAAAAAATTCGAATGACTTTTTTCTTCAAAACAAACAATTTAATGAAATGTTGTTTGTTCTTTATTTCGAGTGAGCGTAGTTTGAAAATAATTTAAATACAGAAGTCTAAAAATTTCTTCAATAATATGAAATAAACAGAGTGAAACCGCTGAGGACGAACCAAATGGGAATGGCGAGGAAAATGTCACTGATAATGGAGCAGACGAGTCGGAAAATCAAGATGTAATTGAAGAAAAATCTGAAACTAGTGAAAAAGAATTAGAGAATGAAGAAGAAATTACAACTGAAGAGAAACTTGAAGAAAAAACTGAAGACGAGAAACAAAAATCCTTGGATGAAGAAGAAAATATTAAACAAGAAGAGTGTAAGATCGACGATGAACGTGAAAATCTAAAGAGTGAAGAAGAAAACGTTAAGATGACCGATATTGAAGAAGACAATGATCTCGAAAAAGGAACACTTGAAGATAAAGAAAATTCTGAATTGAAGGAAAACAAATCTGACAATGAACAAGAAAAACTTGATAGTGATGAAAATCCTGAATCGAGAGAAGATAATATTGACGATGAACAAGAAAGATTTGAAAATGATGAACGAAGTGTCGAAATGGCAGAAAATAATGACGCTGAACAAGAAAATATTGAAAGTAAAGAAGACAACCCTACAGTGGTAGAGAATAACGACCAAGAAGAAAAACTCGAAAAAGAAGAAGAAAGTCTCGAACAAGCAGAAGACAATAGTCAATATCAAGAAAAGTTAGAAAATGAAGAAGAAAATCCTGAAGAGGGAGAAAGTAAACTTACCGAGAATGAATCTGAAAATTTAGAGAACGAAGAACAAGAAAAACTTGTATTCGACGAAGAACCACCTGAAAATGATGAAATTCTTACTGTTACAGTTGAAGAATCAGAATCAATAACAAATATAGAAACTAGAATAGATCAACCAGCCGATGCTAACAATAACGAAGCTGAACTCGTAGAAGAATCAAAGGAAACTTTAGAACCGGAAAATGAAGAAACTGTAGAAACTCCAATTCTCGAAGATGAGGCCAAAGAAATTTCTGATGAAGACATTGTAAGACCGAAATCTGGAATTCAGGAAAGTAATGATGAAGAAACTGAAAAAATTGAAACAGCAGAAAATGAGACGAATAAAGAAAATTCATTCGAAGAGGCGAATAATGCAGATTCTGATTCAGCTATAATTCCAAACGACGATGAACAGGTTAGAACTTCAATCAATATCAATGATTGTAATGAAATAATGAATCAATCTTAGTTAAATTGAATTTAAAAAAATCATTTCTTCGAATAGTCAGTTGAGGAATGAAAAGTAAAGTTATCTAGTTGCACAAGATCAATTGACTGTACATGTGATTTGTTAAGAGAGTGTTTCAAATTTTTTTATCATAGTTATCATTTTTTTTTTTTTTAACGAAAAGTGAATGTATTTTTTAAAATTATTTTGAGATTTAAGTACAGTATTAGTTATCAATTTATTTATGTGTTAGAGTTTTTGTGCTCATCTTTTAAATGTGAAATTTGAGAAAAATTAGCTTAAGCCAGCGATGAACATTATTAATTAAAAAAAAGTAATGTTTTTACTGTCTTTCATGTACTTTGTGTTTGTTTTTTCGTCTTTGTAATGTTTTATCGACAATCTTTAATATTAAAAAATGTAGAGTATAAATATTAAATTTTATTTATAAAATAAGTTTAGTAAATTTAAAAAAAAAAGGATCATTGGTATAGAAGTTCGTTTATAGTACATTTCAAATTTTTCAATACAGGTCGGAGAGGGTTGGTTTGCCCAACTGAGAGGTTTGGCATTAACCCTCTACGACCGCAATACGAAATGTATTTTTCCGCATGAGACGCCGAAAATAAGGGTTGAAGGTTTCCTTTTGAGGTTAAAGTGCGGAAAAAAAGGTTTTCTTTATTTTAATATTAATTTTTAAATATAAATATATACGGTAGCTTTAAATTTTAATTATAGTTTATATTTATATTTTAGTTTTTCTTGGTAATAATTTGATTGTTTCGAGCAAAAAATAGATTTTAATCGTTAAAGTTTAATGTATAGTGGGAATAAATCCATCTTTTTGTTAGGTTGATATCTGTATGTATTATTATCTGTATTGTTATCTGTAAAATTTTAACTATTAAGTGAATGTTCAAGTATGTAGTTGTTTACACCGAAAAAATATCACTGACTTTAAAATCTAACTCCTACACTTTCCAATATTTTAAATATTTAAAAACTTCCCAACATTTCTGTCAGATCCAACGAATTATTTCTAATTATAAAAATATCTGTTAAAATCCAAGCACGATTCGATGTTGACTTTAATAAAATATACATTATTAAAAAATTTAATATAATTACGACGTTTGTTTTTTGTGAACATGTACCAATTATAACTATTACTCTAAACCGTTAAACCGAATAATTTTTTCTATTGGACAGCTAGTTAATAGTTTCTCATGAGTAAAGACGCATTTCTTTAAAAATATAAACCGTGAATTATATTCAAATAAAATCAATTAAAAATAAATTAAATTTCAACAATTTATGAATCACCCTTTATTTTTATGTTAATCTTAGATACATTATTTAACTATTGAAAATTATATTTTTTCAACTATTACAAAGAAAACTTTTTTATTCGATTGTTCATACAACCCAGCAAAACAAATAAAAAAGTTGAACACAATTAAATTTATTTGACTCTACTCAAAGAAAAAAAGTTCATTATATTATTGTTTACTCTAAAGAAAGAAAAAAAAAAAAACTTATATTTAATTCTTACTTGCCGACTCTTGCATAGTAATAAAAGAAAGTGGTTCAAAAATTCATAAATAAATGATAGAGTAAAATAAAGTATTATTAAAAATTTACGCAAACGTAAAATCGCGTCGGCCGTAAAAGTCCGTAACGCGCGTGACTGCCAAGCTCAGCCGTGCGAGCTTCGCAAACACAAAAGGTAAAATAAAAAAAGGCCGGTCGAACGTGCTTCCGTGTATTCGACAAACAGATATCGATCGATAACATTCTCCGACTTTCCCTGAAAAGGAAAAAAAAAAGGGGGTATACTGGGGGTAATAAAAATCGATCGACTCGCATTGTACCTCGAGAAAGCGCGGACGGAAGGTGTACTTTTCGTGTTAACACGTCGTGTCTGTCCCTTAAATGTTGCTGAAAATTTTTTTTGTGATTGTGTAGATTTTTATTGATTATGACTGGTGAGCCCAGTTTATGTCTTCAAGTGTCACTTACATATTTTACGTATTCATGTATGCGATTGTTTTGTTGTAGCTTGGTTAAAAATTTAATAGTTTTTAAATTTTAAAAGAAAAAAAGTTTTCATATACTTTTTACCACTTTCATGTACTGGCGTAACGCTTGACAATTATTGAAGAAACTTTAGTCGGGTGTAAATTTATTTCGCTGTCGATTGATAATTTAAAAAAGTATGCGCTGAAACGAGCGTTACCTTTTAAAAGTTTTGATAATATCTTTTAGTAGTAAATAATTGATACGT
This sequence comes from Encarsia formosa, assembly GCA_038277355.1. Lineage (NCBI taxonomy): Eukaryota > Metazoa > Arthropoda > Insecta > Hymenoptera > Aphelinidae > Encarsia > Encarsia formosa. The sequence goes on from CM076187.1 coordinate 4,156,724, forward strand.
TTTGTATTTTTAAAAATTTAAATAGTAGTTTTTTAATTTTTATCATGCGTTACTGAAAAATTAAGTGGATGCTTTCTAATTTGTGAACAACGATAATGAAAATTTTTCAAGTAACTTAGTAAACCTAAAAATATATTGATGATCAAAGTCGAACGTAACAGTGGGCAATTGATTTTTGTTTATTTTAACTTTAATTATTTAAATTAAAGAATCATTTTTTTTGTCGGATCTTCACGGCTTAATAAAATTATTTGACCTTTAGCCTGCTGTGTGTAAAATTCTGTTGGCTGTGGTTAATAATATCAAAATAATGTTTTAGACATCAGGATGCATAAAGCTGGAGCAAAAGCTTTTAAACGTCTTTCAAGGCCAATGTTTTTAATGTTTACATGTCTACTTACATGTTTTTATTTCAATTTTTCTGATCGATCGTCAGAAAAAGTGATTTTTGCACCAATTTCACCCTCAATGTTACAATATGTTGCAATAAGAAAAAAAATTAGATACAGTGAAAATGAAACTTTCAAACATTAAGCTCAGTTTTAAATTACTACTAACTTTACACTTACTCAATTATCTTAAAGATCATGTTTATCAAATTGACTTTTACGTAAGTGTTCAATGCCGTGGTAACAGATAAATGCCAAATGAAACTGAAAAATAATTTATTTCCTATAAACTCATAGCAGTATTAAAAAAAAAATTTTACTGTAAGTATAATCTTTTGAAAAAAAAAAAAGTTTAACAAGCTCAAATTTAAATTTAGTCGCAATAAAGCTCGGAGCTGAGCTTGCTCAAAAACCAAACTGGCAAAATTACTCTTTTTATTTTCAACTCAATTAAGAAAACATCTAAACGATCGAAAATTAGGAAATAATTTCGCAGATCGAGACGGCAGCGGTCGAGGCGGAGAAGGAGAAAATTCAGTCGCAGGAGGAGCCGGAAGAGGAGGAAGTGGCCGAGCCGACATCGCCGCCACCTGAGCCTTCACCCCCACCCCAACCGGAAAAGGAGGAGGAGGAGGAGGAGGAGGAGGTGGAAGCGGAGGAAAAGGATTCGGAGGTGAAAACGAATGGCATGGCAGTTGACGACGAGGACGGCTCGAATTACGTGGATTACAACATGGAGCAGCTAGCCGCGCTCGTCCTGACCGGCGAGGGACACAGGCTCGTCGGGAGACAGTCCAGCAACCCCGAGCTTCAAGCTTTCATCGACAATGTACCCGAGTACATGGTGAGCAACATGGCTTCTCTTGTTTACATACATTAACAACAAATTTTTAAAAATATTTTTACCTATTGAGTAGTACGAAGTTTTTTTAACCGGTCTTTGTATAAGTTATCTCGTAATCCGCACGGCTTTTTTCCTAGTTTATACCTTGGGTCAAAGTGATACGTTACGTGGATAACATGTATCTGTTCTTAGATAGTCAAAAAAATTTGACGAAGTTTTTTTTATATTTTCTGACCAAAAAGATGAAAGGTGCCTAAATAAGTATAAAAAACGATTTTTTGCTAGGAAGCAAGCGCAAAGTACGTTTAAAAATAAGCAAAAAAGTTTTAGCTTCATTATTTTGAGCCCTTGACCCTTTCTGACCATTGACAATTATAGCAGAGTCTATTTATTCTAGATATCACAGAAAGTTAAATACAGTCACCTTATTTACAGTAAAAAGTACGTCATAGAGCATTACCAGGTCCTGTTCTACAGATTTTCTTTTACTGGTCAGATTTTAAAATGTGTTATCTGAGAATAAATATCCCTGACGCTCTAGTATTCCAACAGAACAAAAGATTTTTACTTTACACATTTGTTGGTTTATTGCATAATTACTTTTATGCGACCGAGTCTGATGACACGTTGATCTTTATCCCTTTTTACAAATTTTATAGTTTACCCTTTGGATATTTGAAAGTTATGAGACTTGTTAAAATGAGTATTTTCTTGCTATAATGAAACTTTGAAAGCAACTGTAAATCATTTATTCAAAAAGTATCAAAGTTAAAGTTATTTATTATGAATTTAGTTTTTCACGTATTTTTACTTCTAAACTTGTAAAAAAAACCTGAAAATTTTTAGAGTTTTCCATTGGATTAATTGTAAAATCTATAATTGGTATCTAATTAAACAAAACTTACCCTAAAAACTTCTAATTAGTGTCCAGCCCACCAGTATTTTTCTGGTATCTTGGTTCTTGATATAAAGTATTGATTTTTAATTAACCCGGGGGTTTTAAATAATAATAAACAACAAGCTAAGCGGAATAAGCGTAGCTTTGAATTCCTAAACTTACAAGTTTTAAATTGTATATCACATTTGAACTCTAGCAACGGTATTTTCGAAAATTCATAAGCAATATCCATGTTTGATGAAGTTTTAGACCGACAACTTTGTTTTAGACCGCTACTTTCTGGCCAGAGGACAGAAAGTAAAAATTTGAAGTTTTATATTTCAAATCTGCGTAATTAAGGTTGAATTAAATTATCATTTACTTTTTTCGGTCAACCATTCAATTTTTTTGTATTTATCTTTTTTTTAATGGTTTTGATATGCCATGTATTTCACTTAAAGCAATATTCAGATGGACCTTTCTTAATTGGCGCGACGATTTTACAAATTTATAATAACTTATAAAGTACAAATTTAAAAGGGCTCTCGTTTCAAAAATTTTTTCTAGATCGATCCTAGTTCAATAATTAAAAAAATGATAAAATCTCATGTTTGCTTTAAAAATATGAAAAGTTAGTGATCGCTTCTTCAAATGATTTTTTCCGAAAGCAAACTTGGCGTATTTGTTTTAGGCTCCCAGCTGGAGTAATAAACTTTTCTCTTGACTTTCTAACAATTATTTCTAATTAAACCTGCTTTGAAATTCACTGTGTACGCGGTAACTTTTTTTACTAGCAGAGACCGGCAATGTTGATAGATTTTTTTTTTTTTCTTGAGTGGATCGATGGAACCAAAATTTGATTTCAACAACGAAATAAGACTAAAAATTTTATTTATTTTTTTAAATTTTTTAAAAATAAAGTTTACAATGAATATGTCATTTTGCAGGTCAAAATACGCGCCGTACACAAAGCATCGAGAGAAGGAAGTCTGAAGGACCTACAAATAAACATGGACCGAAGAAAATTCGCCATCGCCAAAGACTCGTCCTCCCCCCACGGGGCCACTCCTCTTCACGTAGCGGTCATTTTTGGTCACACACCCATCATAAGGTACAGCCGAAAGCCTCCTCTAGATTCTTTATCAGTGATCGTTAAAAAAAAAAGCTCGATAATTATTTTTGATCACAGGTTTCTTGCGGGCAGGTTTCCCGAAACCAATCATGCCCTGGACTTTGACGGCCGGACGCCTCTACATTACGCGGCAGTTCTGGCTGACAACGGGCATTACTACAACCTGCTCTTGAATCTTGGTGCTAATCCGCTTGTACAGGATAACGTTAGTGTATTTTAAAATTAAGAAAAAAATATGTATGAGAAAGTGTCTTACTTAATAAAATAATGTGTAGTTTGGACAAAAAGCGGACTTTTACAAGAAGAATCAGCAGGATTTGTCGCACAAGCAGCTTCTCCGGGACTTTGGTGCGCCAGAATCACTTGCCGATGAAATGCTACAAGATAAAGGTATTTTTTTCCACTTAGCATCACGATTTAACACTCTGACTTCCACTTTATGCCATCCTAAAATTTTATTAAACTCTTTTTTACAATTAAAATTTTTTAGAGCTTTAAATTTTTTTACAATGTGAGAGTAAAATTGTTCTTCTATTATTCAAGTAAAAATTTTTCTTTTTAGGATAAAATCAATTTACATTAAAATATAAAAATTTCCTAAAACTTTGTCAATAAAAGAATAGTTAACATCTTTCCATTTAGCAAATCATTTATAGACTTGAAATTTATTAGTCAAATTTTTAATAGTATTCCAACCCCGAAACCGGCTCTTCAAGTTCCATTTTTTTAATTTTACTGAAAATTCATTTACGGAATATAAATTTTTTTCATCTGACTAATATTTTTACAAATCATTAAGATAAAATTCAATCCTCTCCTAATATGACACCATACAAAAACACTCCCAACCAGCATGCTTGTTATATGAACCCATGAATTGAACTCGAACAAAGAGTTTCTTAAGGGTTCCTCCACCAACCCAGACAATAATCAAAATAACACAAACAAAATCAATCACCACAACCACACTCATCACGTGTTGTCGTAATCATAAAAAAAAAATTATGATCACTTAAAAAAAAAAAAAAAGTACCGGGTGGCGACACGAGTTCGGCCAGACGTAACGTTGGCGAGCCCGAGACCCTGGTGACCTTGGAGCGGGCCTTTCGTCTGCTGACGAGCGGGATCGTCGCCGGGGGTGCGGGTACCGCCCGTGGAAGCGGTAGCAGCGGGGCCAAGTCCGACGCCCGAAGAGTCTCGGTCCCCCCGAGCGCCAGCAGCACGACTACCTCGACGACAACGACGGCCGGTACATTGTTGGGTCGCTGTCTCAGGCGGCCGGTTTTCGAGGCCATCAAGCACCGCGTAACCTGCATGGATCACAATCTTTTCGATGTTATTTGGCCGGCTTTGAAAAAGTACAGCAATGCCTACGCCAGCAACAGCAGCATCAATAGCAATGTTAACGTGCGCGAGAGGAGGTTCGATTTTAACCGAGAAATTTTTTTAATTTTTTTTTCTTATACCAGCTAGTTTTTACGCGAGACTTGATGAAAAGAGAAATCTTTGTTAGCTACCTTTGGGTAAATTTTTTACCAGGATAATGATCGTTACTTTTTATTGATCGTATGAGTAGCTCCAAAATTTTCAAAACGATAGCTTTGAGTCAGACTGCTTTAAAATTTCATTTTGTTAAAGTTATAAATTGCAATAGCGTCAAAGTGAATATTATTTATCATATCTGATAAACTTATGCATGAAAAGTATGTAAAAATTATAATTTAGTTCAAAATTTTTATTGAGAAAAGTCTTGATTGTTTTCTAGATACCTTCCCTTTTCATAAATACGGATTGTCACGATTTTTTTCCTGGTAAAATTTTTCCATTAATCTCCCGAGTAATAAATTTTGAATAAGTTTTTTAACATAAACAATCAAATAAGTATTATAAATTTCAAAGAAAGCCTTTTTTCTTCACTAACTTTGCAGTATAAGTTTTATATAAAGAGATTCAAAGTGTGTAGATTAGGGTAAACGATAATTTATGTAAAACTTGATACACGTGTAGAGTTTCGGTATCATCGTTCGACGAGGACTTCACGGGTAACGTCGTGATCCCGGATTTCGAAAGCTACATCGTCTTCGCTGAACTCTTGGACCCTCTGATACGTGATCTTCATTGCGTAACGGTAACGGGTGATCTACCCGACCAGCCATCACCGCGTTTCTTCTTCGAAGACGACGTCCGTTCAGTTCCATCTTCCAGCAGACTCAAGCAGACCATATCCGTGCTAGAGGAGCGAAACCTTGACCCAACCGGAAAGTACGTAATGGCGGGGGTGGTCGAGTGTTCGCGGAACCTCGTCGAGTTCCAGCTCCCACTGACTATGCGGATAAAGGACCTCGAGGAGTCCGAGAGGATAATCACGGGCGCCATGATCAGCCCCGAGCTCAACAACATCCTCGCCGAGGGCTCGAGCGAGGACGAAGCCGGGACCTACTACACCCTGAGCGAGATCCTGGACCCCTACAACGAGGTCAAAACCAGACTGGCTGCTTCGGGCTTGCTCCTGCCCGTAACCGAGAGCGAGAACACCGATGTGAGGAAGCTGCACGGAAAACAGTGGCCCTACGGTCGGGGTGTATTCGTAACCTCGGCCGGGGACCTGGCCATCTGGGTGAACGTCCAGGACCATATTAGAGTGATTAGCTGCACCAGCGAGGAGAGACCTGGACGCATCGGCCGGGCCTACGTCAGACTGGCCACCGTTATGAACTTTTTCGACAAGAGCTTTCTGTTCAGGCACGATAGCAAGCTGGGCTTCCTGAGCGCCAGGCCCAGTGCCATAGGGAACACCCTGAGGTTCGACCTGATCGTCAAGTTTCCCGGGTTGTCCAAGAACCCGGAGGATCTGAAGCACTTGTGCGTGGTCAGGGGACTGAGGTTCCATCCGACTTTGCGCCAAGACACGGTGAGACTGGGAAACCAACAGAGCTTGTCCATCGGAGAGCTTCAGACCTATCAGGACTTCGATCGGGCTGTCAGCAATGTTCTGTCGTTGGAGAAAGATATGGTGCTGAACAGTTCCCTAAAAATAGCCACGGTCATAGCTAATATATTCAAGAAGAGGAAAATGTCCGGGGCTCAGGGCTTCAGATCGTGAATTGTTAAAAAGCACAAATATTTTAATAGTTATCAACCGTTTTTTTTAACTTTTACCGCGCTCTTCTTATAAATATTTTATCGTTGTTAAGTATTAAAGTTAAAGTGGAAGAAAACAATTCGAAAATAAATGATCTGTGATGTAATTAGCACGTAGCGAATTTAAGTCCCATAAACTTCGATGTTGTTCTTCGTTCGATCGAGTTTATTGGAAGAGATCATCATATTGGAAAGATGTGTGAAGCGATACTGAGATAGCCACACCCTATAGTTACAATTCTAAAATAGCTATACGGTTTTCTTACTTTGCCAACCAAATTTTTTTAGGTTAGTAAAAACAATCAGACACAAAATTTATAAAATGTATGCTGCAACTGACTCGATATTTTATCACCATTTTTGGAGGTAATAATTAAAAAAAAAAAAAGTCGGATAAGGCTGACAAATGACAGTTATTCGAGGATATTTTTTGCATAATTTTTCATGCATGCTTTCTGTAAACCCGGATTGTATACTAGAAAAAAGGGTGCAAAAAGTAATACTAGAAGTCTTAAATGGTTTGAGAGTTAAAATCTAGTAACAAAATATGAAGGAAGATGGTGAAAAACTATCGACGTTGTATTCGTTCTACGTGTCACTCGCACAAAGCTAATTCACAAACAAATAATTAACAAATGCAGCGCAGAGCACACATATCTTTCCAACTTGATGTTTCAACCATACGTTAAACCAGGTACTGCAAGCGAACTGATAAGCTTTCTTTGGGCATAAATCATTTAGGAACATATTGTCAATGTCTGTGATACAAAACTTCTTAGTTAAATTACAAGAAACACTAAACTCGTAAGTTAAAAATCGAACTCTCGCGTGCTTTTAGAGGCGTACTGTATGCTTTAAATGTGCGTTTGATCAAGAGTGCTGGGTATTTTATATTGAGGTTTTTCATAAAATAATTTTTTTTGTATTTTCTTAGTGTCGAGATTATGCGAGATACGTAGAGCTTTTGCTGATATTTTGTACGCATTATCATTTACTCATGACTGTGCCGTTTTCTTATATTATTTGCAGAGCTTTATATCGTGGGATGGATCTGTTTTCCAAAGCTGATCATTCATTATTGTGTATTTTTTTTTTTCTTTCGTTAATAGTTGTTATACATTAAATAGTGGTATTTTCTAATAAAGTAAACGTTATCATGTAACCAATTTATTTTGCACCTCAAAGCTTATTTGCAAATTAGAAGAATTAATTTTTTCTGAAGATATTTTGATCGATGTATTTAAATCATTAATCAAAGTTACAATAGTCTTAGAACAACTGTATTTTCAGATCCAAAACTATTTCAAGACGAAGAGGGCCATTATTTAGCCTCATGTAAGTTTTTATTAATTAGTAAATTCGTTATTTGTGAAAAAAAAATATCTCAAAGTTTACCAGACTACGTACTTTTATTTATAGCTCTTGGAGACCCGCTGATAAAAGGTTTAACCGAAGTAGCATCCACGCGACCGAAAGATCCTGTGACTTATCTCGCTTCCTACTTGTACAACTTCGCTAATCAGGACAAGCCAAAAGATAAAAATGAGGTGATTAAAATTTTATTTGCTCAATATATGTCATAGATGTCATAATCATTGTAAATAACTTTTTTTTTTTATGTTGTTGAATTTGAAATACTGTGACAGATGCATACGTGAGATACAAGTTTACCAGCTTTACAGGTTTTAAACATACTTGAGAATTTTTTGGTTTGACTTGTTTCACGCTAGTTTTACCTAGACTGCGGCTGTTTAGTTTTTCTGTCACGAATGTGTTGATTTTTTTTTTTTTCTTTTTTTCAATTCTGATCAAACTTTGAATTTTTTAAAAAACTTTTTTTGATTATTTTATCTTTTTTTTTCATGACAGGAGCAAAATATTCTGATAATTCCTGAGGAAAGAGAAAATGGAGGAACCGAAGAGAATAACGGGGAACAGAATCACGTTCAGGACCAAGAAAACGATGATGGGTACCCTCAGAGTCCCGATCTGGATGCTCCAGTATCACTTTTTGCTGAAACCGAAAGGGTAAGGAATTCGAATTTGAAAGACAAAAAAAATTACAAAGAATGATAATTAATTCACTGATACATTAGGACGAAAATGGCCAAAGTCCGTTGCATTTTGCGGCGAATAGATCACACTCGAAGGATGGTCTCTATCATCTCCTGCAAGAAAGACAAATCAATATAGCGTGTCGAGATTCGAGGTACAGAACGGCCAGGGACGTGGCGGAGCAATCGAGAAATCGGGAAAACGTTCAAGAAATCGATCGATTCGTAGTATACTTAGCAGCTCGAGGTAAACAATTTACTCTCTTGACTGGCCAATGTAAACGGAAGATTTAAGTTAACTTTTTCAACTCCAGGTGAAACGGACAGATTGGTTGAACTGCTGATGGAGGGCTACGATCACATTCTGGACACTCAGGACGATCGAAAGAGCATACTTCAGATTGCCGAAGAGGAGGATAATCGGTCTACTGTTAAATTTTTGAAGTCTATACCAAATTACACGGTAAATAAAAATGCGTGACCCTTGAAATTACCATGAGCTAAACCACGCTATTCAAGGATTGCTTATTTATAGCACTTGTATCTAAATAATAATAATATAATAATAATAACTTTATTCAGATGTATAAGTGATATGTATACATAAAACCGTAAATACATAATTTTGCATGAATGCAAAAATCGCCACTATGACTTTAATAAGTCAGCGCGTGGCCTGAATATAATAACTTATAATTAATTAATAAAATTTTAAATTTAAATTTACACTTAAAATTACTTACAATAGATATAAGAATTACAAATTTTCAGATCATCTAAAAAAGCTTTAACGAAAGTATTTGTTGTGTGATTATCCTCCTCTTTTATAATTCAAAAATATTTAACAATTATCAATAATCCATCTTTTTAAATTTAATTTTATAGACTTCTTGTTAGAAGTAATATTTTTCAAATCATTAGGTAACATGTTGAAAGTTTTTATCGCATTATAATGACTACTTTTTTTTAATATAGATTTTTTTATAGTAGGCAATGTTATTAATTTATTCTTAGTAATACTATTTGAGTTTTTATAAATATAACAGAGTTTGTCATAATGAAAAACAAGTGAATTTAAATAATACATCTGATTAATTCTCAATATATTTTTACTATATTTAAGTGAAATTCTTTTTAAGATTTTTTTCTGTAGATTAGAAAGTAAGTTTTTGGCATTTTTATAGCACCCTCCCCAAGCTAAAATACCGTATGAACAAAAACAATTAAATAGTGCATAGTAAATCATCATTAATGAATCAAAGTTCATAATTTTTCTGAGTTTGGAGAATACATAAAGCAAATATTTAGTTTTGTTAACTACATTTTTCAAATGTTTTTCCCAAGTTAATCTATAATCAATTGTGATTCCTAAATATTTAGTTTCTAATACTCTTTCTATGCTTACATTATTAATATTTATGTTTATATCTATATCACTGGGAACACTATTTTTATAAGCACCAAATGTCATAAAAACTGTCTTTCTTATATTTAGTGATAGCCTATTTGCACATAACCAATTATTAACTATATCCAACTTAGAGTTCATATTATCACTTGATGACAACCAAGAATCTCCTTCACTTAAGATAACAGTATCATCAGCATAAGATATAATTGTACCATCTGTATATTGGGTTAATAAATCATCCATATAGACAATAAAAAATAGGGGACCAAGAATAGTTCCCTGAGGAACACCCATATTTAAATATCTCATTTCACTATTGATTCCATCAATTTTGACGCATTGTTCTCTATCACTTAGGTAACTGCGAATAAGTTGTAGTGGATGATCTCTAATACCATATTTTTCTAGTTTATCTAGTAAAATATCATGATCCACAGTATCAAATGCCTTACTAAGATCAATGAAAGTGGCAATTGCATGTCTATTTAAATTCGTAGTATTATATATGTAATTTGATATGTATTCAAGGGCATCTTGAGTGCTTCTTTTTTTCATAAAACCAAATTGCATTTCTGATATTATCTTATTTTTTTTGAAAAAATTTTCCAGCCTAATATATATGATCTTTTCAAACACTTTTGCCAGATTGGAGATTAGAGAGATTGGTCGGTAATTGTTCATATCACATTTATCACCAGATTTAAAAATTGGAATAACCTCAGCAATTTTCAATGCGCGTGGCCATGTCTTTGTTTCTATACATTTGTTGAAAATATTTACTAGAGGATTAGCAATAAAACAATTTAATTTTTTTAGAATTTTTACGCTTATTCCATCAACACCTCCACTTTTATTTTTTAGATTATTGATAGTTCCAATGATTTCCATAAAGTCAGTTGGATTGAGAAAGAGAGAGTTTTTATTAGGTTCAGTCATTTTGATTTTATCATTATTGTATGACTTTTGAATTTTTGTTGCTAACTTCTCACCAATTGTGCAAAAATGTTTATTTAGTTCATTAGTAATAATATTTATATCGTTAATTTTCTCACCATTTAGATTAATTTCATTTATAACTTTCTTTTGTTTAGTTTTATTTTTATTTATTTTATTATTGATAAAAGACCACAATTTTTTACTATCATGAGAAATTTCTTTAACTTCTTCAGTATCTTGTTTTTGTTTTGCTTTTTTTATTAAAATTTTTAATATACTAATATATTTTTTATAATGCATTTTTGCATTTATATCTTTAGGATTATTTAAGCAAAATTTATGTAATTTTTCTTTATTGACACATGAAACTATTATACCTGAAGTTATCCAATTTTTCCTAGGAATGTACTTTCTCTTTTTCTTTTTACAACATTTTTTAGAAGCAGTAATAATATTTTTAATGTCAGTTATCAAATTGTCAATTGCTGTATTTACGTTTAAGACTGTGTTATATTTGTTCCAGTTATGTTCTGAAGCTTTTTCTTGTAATTTATTAAAATCTATGTATTCAAAAGTTGTTTTTAAAGAATTTGTTTTATTAAGTACTTGATCTTCAAATTGAAGCAATAGAGGATAGTGGTCAGTAAAACCTTCTATTATTTTGAAAGATTTTATAGCAAAATGGTTAGTTTTTATAAATGCATTATCAATGCAAGATCCTTGTCCAATTTGATTATTACTTGGTCTGGTTATTCCATTAAAATAAGGAAGGTATTCTGCATTGGTAAAATTGTTTAATAAATCTAAAGCGTGTTTTGAAGTCTTTAGCATATCTATATTGTAATCACCTAGGAGACAATGATTAATACAATTTTTATTTCTAGATAGATAATCATTTAACAGTTTAAAAAATTTTTCATTTTTTGTTTGGTGAGATTTATATAAAGCTGATATTTTTAATTTAACTTTAGATTTCATATCAAAATTTGTACTAATAATTTTAAGATCTTCTATTACTTCTATTTCAGTAGAATGTGATAAATCTTCTTTTATGTAAACTATAACACCATCAGCTTTGTTTATAGTGCTATTATTTGAAAGTATCTTATAATTAGGAATTTTATAAAAATTAATTTGTTCAGGAGTCCAAGTTTCAGTACATATGATAATATCTGGCTTTTTTTTCATTCTTTCAATAAAAATATGTAAGTATTCAAAATTTGCATTTAAACTTCTAATATTAAACATTAATACTGTGAAATGATCACAATTGAGTATATCGTTTAGAGCAAGTATATCAGGAACACTCTGTTCTTCAATTTTGAAATCATCTTCTAGAATAGAATCAAGATCTAAAATTTTTACTTACTTTTTTGACTGTGGTTTGAAGCAGAGTTTAGATCAATACTGTTCTTGACGTCATATGATGTACTCATTATATTTATTTTATTTTTTGGCCAAATAGGTTGGATAGGATAATCTATGCTATTTATGGTTTTTTTCAGTCTGTATTTATAAGTTGTACATTTATCAAAATCAATCATTGTGTGATTAATATCTCTTTTTTCTGTTAGAAATTTGTTTGCAAAATCACAGTTTGCACATTTCTTAATATTCTGTTGATCACATTTATTAGTTTCATGTTTACCAGAGCATAAGAGACATGTTATCTCATACTCACATTTTCTACTATTATGTCCAAATTTACCACATTTTAGACAGGGTCTAACTCCAAATTCATCATAGAATTTACAATTTTGATGTCCTAAAAAAATTTTGTTATTATTATTTCTCAAATTTAAATATAGATTAGGACTAACTTGAACTAAGGCACCAAATTTTTCTTTCTTAGTTTTATAAATATTCAAAACAGAACACTTATCAGGTAAACTATTAAAATTTCTATTATTTAAGTCATCTTCAAGTTCCTGCAATTCATACTTAGATTCTATGCCCACAATTTTAATAATTGGGTATTTTAAAGATTGTATTTTAACCTCAAAATCATCATTTTTGAGTTTGCTTTCCAATGAATCTTTCACAATTTCAATATCACTTTTATTGTTACATTTAATAATAACAGAGTTGTCTTTTTTCTCAAAAGTGTTTGATATAGGTGCATTTATTGAAGTATGAATTGTTTTGACAACTTTTTCAAAACATTTTGTCTTGGATTTATCATTTTTGGGTACAATAATTAGATTAGGAACCTGGTTTATTTTTTTATTATTTGTAACTCCATTCTTCACTACACTAGAAAAGCTATTGAGATTTGAAGACTCTTTATTTTTTAATAGATCATTTAGTAGTTTATTTTCATTTTTTAAACTCTGATTAACTTCCCTGAGTAATTTATTCTCCATGTTGACTACACTATAAAATTCACTTTTGTTAAAATCATAATCAATCTGAGAATGAAAACTATCATCATTATTACTATCAGTTTCACTTTTTATCGTTTCTTCTTCACAGTTGTATTTGATTAATGCAATCAATTGTTTAGCTTGAATTGTTAAATCATCGTAGTTTAATTTCGAGGTTATGTTTTCCATCATACAATTTTTACAAATTACAAAAGATTCACTAACGATTTTGGCATTTTTTTGGTTTAAAATATCACTAGGATAATAAACATCCTCACAAATTAAACATATCACAAAACTAATTTTTTGCTCTGAATGACCTTTAATAATTTTCTTTTTACGAATATCAGGTGGCACATGCTTGGTAGGCAGCATGGCGCCGAAAAAAAAGGATATCTACAATTAAAAACGACCATGAGCAAGTACTTTACCCATTAAATACCTACGTAAATTTAAGGCCAACCAAATATTCCTACTTTGGTTGATAAGTCGAACTTAAAAGTTAAATATCATTATCTTGATCAGTTACCACTGGCGAATTTCAATTGCAGGAGCAGCGAGACGCCTTACACAGAGCGATAAGGACTGGCAATACGCTGAGGGTCCAGGAGTTGCTCGAGTCAAATGGCAACGGGGCGCGATTATTAGCAGTGGGGAAGAACGCCATGGGCCGGTGCTCGCTACACGTAGCCGTGCTGAAGGAACATGCCGATATCGTCAGATATCTTGCCAGAACTTACCCCGAGACTTTGAGGATCGGTGACAATGTAAGTATAGTATTGTACCTTAGTTTACAAGTATTCAGAGTTGTTACTAAATGTTTGAGATAGAAAGAAAATTTTTCAAAAATGTTAAGCCAGTAAACGAATCATGTAAAATGAAATTGAAAAACATCTGTCATTTAAAAGAAAAAGTAATCGAAAAAAAACTAAAATCATACTAATTTGAAGTTTGATTGATGATTCTGATTTTAAGTACTACGGCTTATGTTGAAGAAATTCGTCATTATCTGGTTTCCAATCGATTGTCCCTGAATTAATGATGAATTCATTAATTTTTTAGCTCGATAGAACGCCCTTACACTACGCCATGGGGGTACCTACGGTCGAAATTATGAGCAGTATATTGATCAAAGCAGGAGCAAAACGAGTTCAAAAGGATCTGGTAAGAAATTTTTTTTGCAACCTGTATCTCGCTTTAGTATATTATTTTCGAACAATATTAATGTTTTTCAAACAACTTATTTATTTAATTCGTGTTGTATTTTACAGCGATCGCGTCAACCAACTTACTACTTTATGAACAAAACCGATATCAAGCATCTCCAAGACGAAGAAGAATTCGAGGAAAAGAAGAAATAATAACCGAAATTTTTCAATTTATATAAAAAGAACACTTTCACGAACACATCAAAATGTTAACGATAAACAAAAAAAAAAATGTATACGACAAAGTAATGGTTAGAAAATAAATTCAAAGCGGTATCAAAATTAAATATATCATATAATGAGCGCATCTTTGTATAAAAGTACACGTGACATCGTCTCAAAATAGTAAAAAAAAAAAAAAAAAAAAAACCTTATATTACAATATACTTTATAATGCTCTTTTAAAAAAATATATAAATATTCAAAGATTTTTCGATGTATATTTTTTAATTTTAAAATAAATTTCTGATTTATCTTTTAACGAGAGATTTTCTGCTTGATTGAGTTTTGATTGTTGTACCCGATGCTTTTGGCTGAATTCCGTTGTCCGAATCGTCACTGTGAGTCTCCACCAGTGGCTGCCACGGTGTTGGATTGGTAAATGCTGGCTTAGCTTTTTGATGCGCTGCAACATCCAGACGCAAAAAAAAAAATTAATTTTTCAGCTTTCAGTGGGAGATAATAAATATCCCCCGTGAAAAAACAAACAAATAAAAATTATCTGTTAAAACTTGGCACGATTAATTTGGAAGAAAATGTGTAAAATTTTTGACAGTGATCTAATCTCAAAACCGGATGTTCAACATTAACATTGCACTGGTGCAGCTCGTCACCAGGGCTCTTATAGTAAATCGTTACTCGATCCGATCCCTGGTGACGATGCCGCACCAGAACTATAATTTACTAATAAAATGCTTACGTAATAATCCTTGGGTAGCCGGTCGCGGAGCGTTTTTTGACTTTTCACGCCATTGCTCGTAGGCTTTCAAGCTGTTTTCCAGTCGTTTTTGTTTTTCCTCTTCGAGTTTTTGTCGTTTCAGTATCTGTTCCTTTTCAATAGCTGCTTGGAGTAATATTTTAATTTTTATTTTTAAGTCAAACGAATGGCTATTTATTAATTAAAAGAATCTGATTTCACTGGAAAAGAAATCAAATTCAGATTTTTACGATATAGATTTTTTTTTATTGTATCGCAAGTTGAATGGAAGCATAACGGAAGTCAGTAGAGTAAGAATGTTGTAGTAATGTTTGCGATTTTAAATATGACCTCGAGAAAT
Organism: Encarsia formosa; assembly: GCA_038277355.1. NCBI lineage: Eukaryota > Metazoa > Arthropoda > Insecta > Hymenoptera > Aphelinidae > Encarsia > Encarsia formosa. Next base: position 4,172,356 of record CM076187.1, read on the forward strand.
CTAAACTATTACAAAGAAGCTCCGATTTTATTGTTAGACAAATTAATTTACAAATAATGGGAGTGGAAAATTTTTGTTTAAAAAAATTTAGTAAAATTTTCAGTGATTTTCTTCCTCATACATTAAGACAATGACCAATTATCGGCGCGCAAAAATCATGGAAACTCATGTTTACAGTCCACAAAGTAAAGACACAAAATAAAAAATAAAAGTGGAAGTTTAATGAAAAAAATACCTTTTTGTTTATCCTCCTTCTTCCTCATCCACTGCTTAAGGCAAATGTCCTTGGCGAGTCTGGCTTTTTCCTCGACCTCGTTGATCCTCATCTGCAGCCTCATCTCCTTTTCCCTGAGCTTCTTCTTCAACTGCTTTTCCCTCCTCTTCCTCTCCACCCACTCCAGGTAGTTTTCGTAGTCCCTCCGTTCCTTTTCCTCCCGGGCGCGTCGCTCGAGTTCCTCGGCCTTCCGTTTCTTCTCCTCGGCCATCCGCTGCTCCATCTTCCGTCGCTGAATCTCGCGTTTCTTGTCCGTCGCCCAATTTTCGTACGATATCTCCCGGGACAGAGGCTTGCCGTCCAACCTTCGGTGACCGCCGTCGTCCGATGTCATCAAGGACGTCGTGCTCTCGTTTATGACGATCATGTCGTTGCTGGCTTCACCTGGGAATTCGTCGTCTTCGAGTCTGCAAGGATTATTTTCAATTTTTATCTATTTAACCTAGAAATTTTTTATCATTTTATTTTTCAATTTTTTTCCAAATAATTTAAAATTTCTCATTTTTTTAGATGGATGGTCTATCGATGACCTCTGGTCACTCGGTTATTATATTCTCAAATTCAATGGTGTTTTCAAAACTCTGTTGATTCACGTCTAACAATTAGTTGGTTCATTGCGTCTGCTTTATGTCAGATAGTTCACTATAGTTAACCGAAATTCAAGTATTTGAACTACAAAAAATTTCCGGTCTACTTTCAAAACTATATCAATCGGTTTAATTTTCTTAGAAAAATTGATAAACATTGTTTCAACAATGAACATCAAGTTTTAGCTTCCGCAAAATTTCTTACGACAAATTTACAGTCGATAGAGTACTTTGTTAACCAATTCATTTCACACAAATGAAAATCACATCGGTGGAAACGTAAAAAAAAGTGCGTAATCGCAACTTTTAAAAAGCATACAATTTCTCTGCGCAGTAAAAAGTGTATTGTCTTCTTGGATTTCAATACTACGTAGTTAATATTATGGAACGAGGTCAAAAAAAAAGGAAAACTAATATTATTCTTATAGCCGGCACTAGAATGATAAAAAAACATTACTCATCGATGAATTTCATCTCCTCGGAGTTCAAAAAATCGCAGTCCTTCTCCATGAGCAAAAAATTATCGCGCCCGTTTGAATAATCCTCCTCGAACCTCCGGTAAGGGATGTCGAACGAGGACGCAGTCGTCCTGGTCTTTCGGCTGGCTGGGGTTTCGAAATTCGCGTCCGACGGCGAGTCGGCCAAACTCATCTCCGAGAGCTCGGTAGAAATGTCGTTCGAGTCACCCCTGCACCCGATATCCGTCATCCTGGAGTGCTGCTGCTGGCTACCCTGCTGTTCTCTGTACGACGCAGAGGGTGATATTCGCCTGTAATCGATCGAAGATTAAACTTTATTGTTATTACAATACTACGGATGATTCAATGAAAATTTTTTTTAATTTATGACCAACCTTTTTGTTTTATGAAAAAATTATGTTTAAATGAGAGCAAGTAGAACGTTGTTATATTTTTTCAATCATCTATAGAACTAACCACGTTTTTCGTCCCTGACTCTTCTGGTCGTCCTCATCTTCGTCCTCGTCGTCGGCCTCAGCTTGAGCCTCCTCCTCCTCGCCGGTGGAGATATCAAGGGCATGTCGAAAATCGGGTCCCGACCTGGTGTACTTGAGTCCGTCCAAGTGCTGGCGGTGTTTTCCTCGGTGGCTGTCAAAGTGCCGCAGCATCAGGGCCGCCTGCTCCGAGTAACTCCGGCTCAATCCCGACGACCAGAGAGCCGTCGGGTTCCGGGTTTCGGGCTCGCTCATTATCATAGCGACAACAAACCTGGACCCATGATATAATCTCCGCACCGGGGCGGCTGCTACTTGCGGGGGGTGAGCTCAAGCCTACTGAAGTCAGGTTAAGGATTCACTCGACGGCGATTGTTTTTTAATATTTTTAAATCACAGTTAATTGTGTTTAATTTTTTTGAAAATATACGTTTTGGAACTATGTTTTGGAATAGTTTACCGTGCGCGATTGTACCGTTCAAGTCTTTGTTAAAAGTTACGTATTGAAAATTTTAGGTTTGGTTTTTTTGCGCAGGATTCTCGAAAATGCATGATAGATTCAGGGTTGGACACGATATTTTTTCTAAAGGCAAAAACGCTATGTTCAGAGCTTACAAGCCGAGACGCTGGTTCGGGCATCCGATATATAGGTATATAAGCGGACCGATTCCATTTAACCTCGAGAACATCTGCTGCGGACTGTAGAACTATTTTATTGTTTTTTCTTATGAAAATATATTTTTGCTTGTGGCTTTTTGTACGCGGGTTTTTTTTTTTATAAATAAATGACTCAATACATAATCCCCCAAGCTGCTACAACCCCATAACGCCGAGCTAGCTAGTTTTTTTTATGAATAAATAAATAAATACAAAATTCCCCAAGCTGCTACAACCCCATAACGCCGAGCTCGCGAGTTTTTTTTACAAATAAATAAATAAATAAAAAATCCCCCAAGCTGCTATAACCCCATAACGCCGAGCTCGCGAGTTTTGTATGAATAAATAAATGGAAAAAAATTCTCCCGAGCTCTTGCGAGTTTTTAAGAGATAAGTAAATTAAAATAATCCCCCAAGCTGCTACAACCCCATAACGCCAAGCTCGCGAGTTTTTTTAATAAATAAATAAATGAATACAAAATCCCCCAAGCTGCTACAACCCCATAACGCCGAGCGCGCGAGTTTTTTTTATAAATAAATAAAAAAATAAAAAATCCCCCAAGCTTCTACAACCCCATAATGCCGAGTTCGCGAGTTTTTTTTTATGAATAAATGAATAAATACAAAATCCCCCAAGCTGCTACAACCCCATAACGCCGAGCTCGCGAGTTTTGTATGAATAAATAAATGGAAAAAAATTCTCCCGAGCTCTTGCGAGTTTTTAAGAGATAAGTAAATTAAAATAATCCTCCAAGCTGCTACAACCCCATAACGCCGAGCGCGCGAGTTTTTTTTATAAATAAATAAAAAAATAAAAAATCCCCCAAGCTTCTACAACCCCATAACGCCGAGCGCGCGAGTTTTTTTTATAAATAAATAAAAAAATAAAAAATCCCCCAAGCTTCTACAACCCCATAATGCCGAGTTCGCGAGTTTTTTTTTATGAATAAATGAATAAATACAAAATCCCCCAAGCTGCTACAACCCCATAACGCCGAGCTCGCGAGTTTTGTATGAATAAATAAATGGAAAAAAATTCTCCCGAGCTCTTGCGAGTTTTTAAGAGATAAGTAAATTAAAATAATCCTCCAAGCTGCTACAACCCCATAACGCCGAGCTCGCGAGTTTTTTTAATAAATAAATAAATGAATACAAAATCCCCCAAGCTGCTACAACCCCATAACGCCGAGCTCGCGAGTTTTGTATAAATGAATAAATTTAAATTAATAATTATCCCCCAAACTTCAAACTCACAATACCCTGGGCTTCCGAGTTCAATTTTTAAATAAGCGAACAATCCCCCAAGTTTCAAACCCACAATACCCTGGACGACTGATTTCATTTTTAAATAAATAAATGATCCCCTAAGCTTTAAACCCACAATACCCTTGGCGCCGAGTTGCATTTTTAAATAAGCGAACAATCCCCCGAGCTTCAAACCCACAATACCCTGGGCGTCCGAGTTTCATTTTTTAAAAAACAAACAACCCCCAAGTCTCAAATTCACAATACCCTGGCACCCGAATTATATTTTAAATAAATAAATGATCCATTCAAGCTTCAAACCGACAATACCCTGGGCGCCCGAGTTGAATTTTTAAATATGCGAACAATCCCCCACGCTTCAAACAATACCATGGGCGTCCGAGTTCAATATTTAAATAAACAATCAATCCCCCAAGCTTCAAACCCACGATACCCTGGGCTTCCGAGTTCAATTTTTAATAAATAGTAATATTTACCCAGGGTTGTGGGTTTGAAGCTTAAATTGATCATTTGTTTATTTGAATTTAAATATTTTATTTAAAATATGATTCGGGTCCCATGGTATTGTGAATTTGAGGCTTGGGGGGTTGTTTGGTTTTTTAAAAATCAAACTCGGACGCCCAGGGTATTGTAGGTTTGAAGCTTGGGGGATGACTTATTTATTTACAAATTGAACTCGGACGCCCGGGGTATTGTGGGTTTGAAGCTTGGGGGATTGTTTGTCTATTTAAAAATCAAACTCGGATGCCCAGGGTATTGTGGGTTTGAAGTTTGCGAGATCATTGATTTATTAAAAAATTGAAAGCGTACGCCCAGTGGATTCTGGGTTTGAAGCTAAAGGGATCATTCATTTATTTATGAGTTGAACTCGGAAGCCCAGGGTATTGTAGGTTCGAAGCTTGGGGGATCATTTATTTATTTAAAGTTGAATTCTGACGTCCAGGGTATTGTGGGTTTGAAGCTTGGGGGATTGTTTGGTAATTTAAAAATCAAACTCGGACGCCCAGGGTATTGTGGGTTTAAAGTTTAAGGGATCATTTATTTATTCAAAAATCTAACTCGGAAGCCCAGGGTATTGTGGGTTTGAAGTTTAAGGGATCATTTATTTATTCAAAAATTGAACTCGGAAGCCCAGGGTAACCAAAAAATACTATCCAACAAGCCTCAAATCCACAATACCCTGGGCGTCCAAGTTCAACTTTAAATAAATAAATGATCCCCCAAGCTTAAAACCCACAATACCCTGGGCTTCCGAGTTGAATTTTTAAATAAGCGAACAATCCCCCAAGCTTCAAACCCATAATATCCTGGGCTGCCTAGTTCAATTTTTCAATAAATAAATGATCCCTTAAGCTTCAAACCCACAATACCCTGGGCTTCCGAGTTGAATCTTTAAATAAGCGAACAATCCCCCACGCTTCAAACAATACCATGGGCGTCCGAGTTCAATTAAATAAACAATCAATCCCCCAAGCTTCAAACCCACGATACCTTCGGCTTCCGAGTTCAATTTTTAATAAATAGTAATATTTACCCAGGGTATTGTGGGTTTGAAGCTTGAATGGATCATTTATTTATTTAAAATATAATTCAGGTGCCAGGGTATTGTGAATTTGAGGCTTGGGGGTTGTTTGTTTTTTTAAAAATTAAACTCGGACGCCCAGGGCATGGTGGGTTTGAAGCTTGGGGGATCACTTATCTATTTACAAATTGAACTCGGAAGCCCAGAGTGTTGTGGGTTTCAAGCTTGGGGGATTGTTTGTTTATTTAAAAATTAAACTCGGACGCCCAGGGTATTGTAGGTCTGAAGCTTGGGAGATCATTTATTTACTGAAAAATTGTACTTGGACGCCCAGGATATTGTGGGTTTGAAGCTTGGGGGATTGTTCGCTTATTTAAAAATACAACTCGGAAGCCCAGAGTATTGTGGGTTTTAAGCTTGGGAGATCATTTATTTATTTAAAGTTGAACTTGGACGCCCAGGATATTGTGGATTTGAGACTTGTTGGATAGTACTTTTTAGTTACCCTGGGCTTCCGAGTTCAATTTTTGAATAAATAAATGATCCCTTAAACTTCAAACCCACAATACCCTGGACGTCAGAATTCAACTTTAAATAAATAAATGATCCCCCAAGCTTCGAACCCACAATACCCTGGGCTTCCGAGTTCAACTCATAAATAAATGAATGATCCCTTTAGCTTCAAACCCAGAATCCACTGGGCGTACGCTTTCAATTTGTTAATAAATCAATGATCTCGCAAACTTCAAACCCACAATACCCTGGGCATCCGAGTTTGATTTTTAAATAGACAAACAATCCCCCAAGCTTCAAACCCACAATACCCCGGGCGTCCGAGTTCAATTTGTAAATAAATAAGTCATCCCCCAAGCTTCAAACCTACAATACCCTGGGCGTCCGAGTTTAATTTTTAAAAAAACAAACAACCCCCCAAGCCTCAAATTCACAATACCATGGGACCCGAATCATATTTTAAATAAAATATTTAAATTCAAATAAACAAATGATCAATTTAAGCTTCAAACCCACAACCCTGGGTAAATATTACTATTCATTAAAAATTGAACTCGGAAGCCCAGGGTATCGTGGGTTTGAAGCTTGGGGGATTGATTGTTTATTTAAATATTGAACTCAGACGCCCATGGTATTGTTTGAAGCGTGGGGGATTGTTCGCATATTTAAAAATTCAACTCGGGCGCCCAGGGTATTGTCGGTTTGAAGCTCAAGGGATCATTTATTTATTCAAAAATTGAACTCGGAAGCCCAGGGTATTGTGGGTTTGAAGTTAAAGGGATCATTTATTTATTCAAAAATTGAACTCGGAAGCCCAGGGTAACTAAAAAGTACTATCCAACAAGTCTCAAATCCATAATACCCTGGGCGTCCAAGTTCAACTTTAAATAAATAAATGATCTCCCAAGCTTAAAACCCACAATACCCTGGGCTTCCGAGTTGAATTTTTAAATAAGCGAACAATCCCCCAAGCTTCAAACCCACAATACCCTGGACGTCCGATTTCATTTTTAAATAAATAAATGATCCCCTAAGCTTTAAACCCACAATACCCTGGGCGTCCGAGTTGAATTTTTAAATAAGCGAACAATCCCCCACGCTTCATACAATACCATGGGCGTCCGAGTTCAATTAAATCAACAATCAATCCCCCAAGCTTCAAACCCACGATACCCTCGGCTTCCGAGTTCAATTTTTAATAAATAGTATTATTTACCCAGGGTATTGTGGGTTTGAAGCTTGAATGGATCATTTATTTATTTAAAATATAATTCGGGTGCCAGGGTATTGTGAATTTGAGGCTTGGGGGTTGTTTGTTTTTTAAAAAATGAAACTCGGACGCCCAAGGTATTGTGGGTTTGAAGCTTGGGGGATTGTTCGCTTATTTAAAAATGCAACTCGGCGCCAAGGGTATTGTGGGTTTAAAGCTTAGGGGATCATTTATTTATTTAAAAATGAAATCAGTCGTCCAGGGTATTGTGGGTTTGAAACTTGGGGGATTGTTCGCTTATTTAAAAATTGAACTCGGAAGCACAGGGTATTGTGGGTTTGAAGTTTGAGGGATCATTTATTTATTTAAAGTTGAATTCGGACGTCCAGGGTATTGTGGGTTTGAAGCTTGAGGGATTGTTCGCTTATTTAAAAATTCAACTCGGACGCCCAGTGTATTATGGGTTTAAAGCTTAGGGGATCATTTATTTATTTAAAAATTGATTTGGGACGCCCATGGTATTGTGGGTTTGAAGCTTGGGGGATCATTTATTTATTTGAAGTTGAATTCGGACGTCCAGGGTATTGTGGGTTTGAAGCTTGGGGGATTGTTTGTTTATTTAAAAATTCAACTCGGACGCTCAGGGTATTGTGGGTTTTAAGCTTAGGGGATCATTTATTTATTTAAAAATGAAACCGGACGTCCAGGGGATTCTGGGTGTTTGAAGCTAAAGGGATCATTCATTTATTTATGAGTTGAACTCGGAAGCCCAGGGTATTGTGGGTTCGAAGCTTGGGGGATTGTTCGCTTATTTAAAAATTCAACTCGGACGCCCAGGGTATTGTGGGTTTAAAGCTTAGGGGATCATTTATTTATTTAAAAATGAAACCGGACGTCCAGGGTATTGTGGGTTTGAAGCTTGGGGGATTGTTCGCTTATTTAAAAATTGAACTCGGAAGCCCAGGGTATTGTGGGTTTGAAGTTTGGGGGATCATTTATTTATTTAAAGTTGAATTTGGACGTCCAGGGTATTGTGGGTTTGAAGCTTGAGGGATTGTTCGCTTATTTAAAAATTCAACTCGGACGCCCAGTGTATTGTGGGTTTAAAGCTTAGGGGATCATTTATATATTCAAAAATTGAACTCGGAAGCCCAGGGTATTGTGGGTTTGAAGTTTGGGGGATAATTATTAATTTAAATTTATTTATTTATACAAAACTCGCGAGCTCGGCGTTATGGGGTTGTAGCAGCTTGGGGGATTTTGTATTCATTTATTTATTTATTAAAAAAACTCGCGAGCTCGGCGTTATGGGGTTGTAGCAGCTTGGAGGATTATTTTAATTTACTTATCTCTTAAAAACTCGCAAGAGCTCGGGAGAATTTTTTTCCATTTATTTATTCATACAAAACTCGCGAGCTCGGCGTTATGGGGTTGTAGCAGCTTGGGGGATTTTGTATTTATTCATTTATTCATAAAAAAAAACTCGCGAACTCGGCATTATGGGGTTGTAGAAGCTTGGGGGATTTTTCATTTATTTATTTATTTATAAAAAAAACTCGCGCGCTCGGCGTTATGGGGTTGTAGCAGCTTGGGGGATTTTGTATTCATCTATTTATTTATTAAAAAAACTCGCGAGTTTGGCGTTATGGGGTTGTAGCAGCTTGGGGGATTATTTTAATTTACTTATCTCTTAAAAACTCGCAAGAGCTCGGGAGAATTTTTTTCCATTTATTTATTCATACAAAACTCGCGAGCTCGGCGTTATGGGGTTATAGCAGCTTGGGGGATTTTTTATTTATTTATTTATTTGTAAAAAAAACTCGCGAGCTCGGCGTTATGGGGTTATAGCAGCTTGGGGGATTTTTTATTTATTTATTTATTTGTAAAAAAAACTCGCGAGCTCGGCGTTATGGGGTTGTAGCAGCTTGGGGAATTTTGTATTTATTTATTTATTCATAAAAAAAACTAGCTAGCTCGGCGTTATGGGGTTGTAGCAGCTTGGGGGATTATGTATTGAGTCATTTATTTATAAAAAAAAAAACCCGCGTACAAAAAGCCACAAGCAAAAATATATTTTCATAAGAAAAAACAATAAAATAGTTCTACAGTCCGCAGCAGATGTTCTCGAGGTTAAATGGAATCGGTCCGCTTATATACCTATATATCGGATGCCCGAACCAGCGTCTCGGCTTGTAAGCTCTGAACATAGCGTTTTTGCCTTTAGAAAAAATATCGTGTCCAACCCTGAATAGATTGAGCATCGATTTAGAACCATATCATTTGATTACTCATTTATTTTTGATTTGTATACGAAATTGATTTTTGTAAATTCTGTAAACTTTAATTTAAAAAATTGTCAAATATAGTTATTTTTAAATTGTAATAAATTAATGATAATCAGAATATTTGAAAAATTTAATAAGATATAAAAATCAATATCTGTTAGTTACACTTGGAAAAATTAAAAATTGAACAAAAAATTTTAATTTTTTAGCTATTGCATTACATAGTATTTTTATAGTAAAATTTTTTACGCTATTATTAAGAAATAGAACGGTAGTAACTGCGTTTTTACATAATAATTCTCAAAATCCATGAGCGTTTGTTTTGATCACTTCTTATTTTGGAAATTTAAATTAACTACGTAATTACGAAAAACTTTTCAAAGAAATCAAAGATGTGTGGTTGGTTGATTATGGTCATTCAACGCAATACCTAGAATAATAAAACAATTTACAACGGTTTCCGAGTGTACGTGATCACGATCAAATGTTTCAGACCTCACGAGTCACGGAAATCCTCAACTATATATCGAATGGCAAGGTGCCGTTAAAAAATGCACGTAGCCAATATTTATAAAAATACATTGTCTTTCAGTAAATGTAAAAATATGAAAAGATACACCTGAATAAATTTTGAGATAAATCTTTTTTTGTTTTTTCCTTATTATTTCTTGTTCTATTCGCACGATAAATTTATTTGTCTTTTAATTAAAATCAAGCTGTTTTGTTTTACAGGATGTCGATTATTTGTTTCTTTGTTTTATGCTTATTCAAAATTTATCTTACAGTGGATAAATAAAAATTTGCACATTTTTGTTTATGATTGAATTGGTCGGATTAAAGTTAATTTCTCCACATTTTGTCACTAAAAATAAATTGGACATGTGTGTATGGTTTTTCCGGAATTATAGTTTTCAATAAATTTTATGACGTACAGTTATTCATAATTTATTTCAGTCGATCAATTTTTTAATTAAAACTTTTTTACAAGTGTTTTTAGCCCTATAAACGAGAATGAAACCAAAGTATGCGTTTTTGGCTCAATACAACATTCAATTAAATGTGTATACAGATGTTTTAATTAATTTAAAATTATATATTCTAATCTACCGCATAGGTATTGTTCAGTGAAAAAAAAAAAATATTTGATTTACCGAATTGTACATTTCGTAGTAACTACACTGCAAAACCAAGTGTCTTATTTTGTCACGATTTTAAAACACTTAAGTGTCTTATGCGTCTAACCTTGAAGGTTAGATATTTAAAACACTTGGAAGTGTTTTAAAATCGTGACAAAATTTACACGTCAAGTATATCTATATCGAACTTTTTAAGACACTTGGGTTTGCAGTGTATCACTTAACTTATATAAACTATCAAATCAATCTCATCAGTCAGTATTCACACTTACCCTGTATTTGATACTTCAATTTTTCAAATTTTTTGTCGAATAGTCAAAAGTGTTTAAAATGAGGGTCACTTTATTAATATTTCCTCTTATTTTATTTTTAAACACTGCAAATGGATTCTTCATTGAAGCTATTATTGAAGAAATTTCAATATCAAGTCTTTTTTCTGCTGGGAAGTTCATCTACGATCTATTAAGTCAAATAAACAAGGAACCAGAAAAAATAGATCCAGCAATAGTAAAACTACACTTGATTTACCCGGACATAACAGCAGAGAATAAACGTTTGTTAAAAGCTATTGAAGATAGTTGGGAGATATCAAATTTAATCAAAAAACGAAAAGAACTGTACGATAACTTTCTAATCATCGAAGGTGGATTTAATGTAGCCTTGAGAAAGTACAAAAGCATAATGCATGGTCAGATTGAGCATAAAGCGCGATACAAGGATTTCCGAGCTGATTACGAGAATAAAATGGATACGGCTATGACTGATATTCGCAATCAATTGACCATAAACGAATCTTCGTCTTTTCTAGCGAAAGATTTTAAAACAAGTTTGATGGTAAGTCACATTTTTTAAGTATAAAAATTTTAATTGATAATAATTGAAATAGCATTCGATAAAGTGCTAAATGAAAAAAAAGAAAAATTTATGAAAAGTTACTTAGATTAAAAATTTATTAAACTGTTATAAGAATAACATTGCTCATTTTATCTAATGTACAATAAAATCTTTATGAAACCAAATTAAATTTAATAATCAAATGTTGTTTTCAGAAATTCGAAAATGTTTGCAGAACAGGCATGTCCGGTGCTCAGTTGATGTATAATCTGTACCAAAAGTATATCATCGCTGCTGGCAAATACTTTGTCACAAAAAATTTGATTTACGCTTTCCAGGAAGTTTTCTGTAAGTTTCTGATTAATTATGAATTTGAATTGAAATAGGTTTTTTTAAAAGAATTGATTGATTAAGAATTGAACTTTCAATAGTGAATCATAGCATGGAAGTTTCACGGGAAATTCTTTACGACACCGAAAAGTTAGCTCTCAAAGACAGCATATTAAAAATTAAACAATTCATATCTGAAGCTTCTCTGGATGTGTACAGGTGCAATTCCTCTGAAGGTAAACTTTTTTAATTCACTTATGATTCATTCCATGGTTTAAAAAATTTTCTTAAAAATAGTTCAAATCTGTAAAGAATACTTAAAAAAAACTTTATGAAATTTTGAAGGTACTTACGATCAACTACCAGTGTTTCAAAAATATTACAAAAGGCATGTTCACATGAGTTCTGTTGGTCGGATTAAAAAAAAATCTCCAAAATGTGAACTTCTCACGAAAACCGACCCCAATGAATGTGACGATGAAGATGGCTCGCCCCCATGTTTGAACGCCCGTGCCTGCTCGAACATGTTATACTGTCGCGATATGTTCACTGATGAAAATTCAAGATCCAAAGAGTCACCTAACTCAACCGTCATTTGTGTTAATGTAAGTACTTAATTTAATAATTTATTTTAAATTTAATTGATTGTAATTTGACGACCTATTGCCTGCCTACAGGATGATACAACAGCAAAGTCTAGATACTTATCTGTTCAATTGTACGTGGATAGATTTAACTCTAGCATACAGTGCCCAGAAAAATCAACGAGAGCTGATGTAAAATGGACGCACGATATCTTTTCATACGTCGACCCTTGTGACTGTATATGCGAAGAGGAAAAATATTTCGTCGACAGTAGCCTTGTGCTTGCTAATGTTTCTGCTAACAAGTATAAATATTTTTTCATTTTCTTCAACTTTGTGAAAAATACAGTGTTTTGAGAAGTTAAAATTATCTTTCAGAGTTGTTACTGGAGCCAAGTTAACGGTAAAAGAAAACGTTTTATTCTTACAAATTCAAGAAGGAGAGTTGGTGGAATCTGGAAGAATTAATCGTGACAGTATACAATGGGTACCGAAATTTGAAGATCTGAAATCTAAACGTGAGTTTGAAACTGTAAAACTTTTTTCATATATACGTTATTTCAATGTATTTTAAATCAATTACAACGTAGATATGATGGTTAATTTAAAAATTTTTTAAATATTTTTCAGCGGAAACGAATATTCCTATAACTTGGGATGGATTTAAGGAGTTTTCTCTACTCGATACTATGTTAGAGCCCGACCGAATAATTACGGGACTTAAATTCGATACGACATTTAAAAATACAGATTATCACAATAAGAAACGAATTGGAATAACAACCTTGTCCACAAAGTTCGATTTCAATTCTGGAAAATTACAAAAAGTTGAGGAAGAATTCTACAAAATACATTTCCCTGAGTTTAGCTCGTAAGTACTCTTGTTAGTTAAATTTAAGTACTGAAAAATTTTATGACCTGAATAACTTCTTCTTTTTTTTTTAGTAATAATGAACTCAATTTGAATGACCTCGATGTGCCAACAAAATACAATTTACTAGACCGAACAGACAATAAATTTGATTCTAAAAACGCTTCCCATTTAACAATGACGATAACCGATCTGGTGAAAGATGGTGGTCAAACCACAATACCTTTCATCGATGTGCAGGAAGTATCTACGAACCCACTGATACCACTGTCGGGAATTGGTCTGTACCACAAGGGACAACCTGGCTACGGAGGCTACATGGGTATAAAGCTCTTGACTTATGACTTCGCATCGCAGATCAATGAGAACTTTGAATTCGACAAAAAATACATGATTGAAAGCGTGAAGAAGCTGACAGAGTTCGTTAACAAAGGAGGCATTTCTCATCTCAGAGAAGAAAACATTCCAACAGTTGAGCTGCTACAGTAGAGTATAGTTTTTGTATGATCTTGAAAAATTATGATGACATCGCAGTTGTATATCTAAGATGTCAGCTTTGGCTATAACTTTACCTGCTTGATTTAGGTATTGTCTATAAAATCTAAAACGGTTCTTTTTTCAAGTTATATTTTCAATTGATTTCAAAGATATTCATTTCAAACCAATTAAAAAACAACCGAAGTATAATTAATTTTTTTCATATTTTGTTGTAAAAATAGTTGATAACATATATTTACCATTAAACTAACAACTACAATTTAATTCCATAAATTGAAATGTATTTAATTACTACTACACACAGCCTAATCTAGCTAGTTCAAAATCTCTGTAAATATTTGAAAATATACAAAATTGAATTCAATTATGATGATTTAATTATCTTCTTCCCAATAATTATGAGTATTACCTATATTTGACTAATATATTTTACTCTTGACTGCTAATAACATTGACAAGTAACTTGCCGAAGTTTTCAAGACCTACAAAAAAGTAAAAATTAGGTAAGATTTTCATCAATGATCAAAGCACTTAGTTTTAATTACAAACTTTCATAAAGTATTCAAATGATAGGACACCAAACTTTCCAGCAGTTATTTTGATCGGTTCTTTAGTCGCTTGCATTATATTTATCAACATTTTGGACTCTTGAGGTTTCATATCGTACCAGTTTAAATGATACATCAAATCAAAAATTTTAGAGCTCTATATTTAAAAAGTTAAATTTTCCATTAAACTCGTATGATTTTAAAACAATAAGTAAAAACATACCTCGTAACGAAGTCTTTCAGCTACAAAACAGTATACTAAAAGACTTGTGATATTAGCTGCAGTAAAAGCCAAAATAAAAATAACCGTTGCAGCATTTTTTTCTAAATCTTCAGTCAAAATCTAAAAAAGTCAAAATGCAAAAAATTGAATTTAACTTGTAAACACATAAAAAACATTTTTTTATAAAATTAATGATATATCTTCGATAAAAATTTTATCGCATTTAGTATACATAATGTTTTTTTTTTTCGTTTTAAAAGCTGTAAAAAAGTCCTTTGATTACAGTTGTGAGTTGATATCCTTGCAGGCATAGAGTTAACGAATAACAAATCATTTGTAAGAGAAATACTGTACTGAAACCGTCTTCGATGCTGTATGCAAATCTACAATTTCAAATACTAATAGATGAAGAAAATTTTGAAACTTTCAAATACTAATCATGATTAAAATTTCTTACCTGTGCAAATGAATATGTCTTTTAATAAATATTTTCAAAAACGGTGCTATAGAACGATACGTGTTATCAGTGGACACATTTTTCAAATAAAATTTCAGATTTGATAATTGACCACATAAGTGCAGCACAGAAAATATAAAAAATCCATCAAAGGAAATATATGCACAAGCACTAATAAGTAAAGATAAAAATTGACAAATCCAAATAATCTCAAAAACAGGACTTTTTTGGGTGTCAAAAAAGAACTTTGATACCACAAACATTGGTCTTAATACTGAATCATTTGAAAAATTATTTTCTTCACTTGGGTGGCTGAGAAGTATGAGCCTGCTGAGCGCATAAAAACTTGTAGTTACCAAAGTCATTGCGAAAAAAATGGTTGTCATGAATTTTGCTATCCTAACATTTTTCCACATATCCCGTTGATAAGTTTTTGTTGCCGATTGCCAATCCTGAGCTATTTCAGCTAGTAAGTATCTGAAATCTTTAACATTATCAATCAATTATTAAAAGCGCAAAAATCATCAGCTGATTAATAAAATTTTTAATTGAAATCATTATATGATATTTATTTATTTATTATGTGATATATATTATTTACTTATTGTACTGTATACATAAATATATTATTATAAAAATGACCAGACAACTGGGTCGCTTTTTCGGACTTTTGGCCAATTTTTATAAAATCCGTGCTCGAAGCTTATACTGCACTTACGATATTCAATTATTTCAAACAAAATATATAAATTTGCTTATAGTGAGGAATGATAAAGTATCACTTTTGTCAAAAAAAAGCTTAAATCATGAAAAGATTTACCTTTTTTATTAGTCCAGACCCCCACAAGTTTGAAACACGCAAGTAGCATCATTAAATCTGCCACGGTTAGTATCTCAATTACGTCATTAAGATTATTGGTGACAAGGAATAACATTCTTGTTTGTGGAATGTTTATGAAAAAAATCATAGCGAAGAGTGAACCAAAAAAGTTAACTCTACAGTAGTTTCCCTGCGCATTTGGCCAAGTACCTACGACATTCATCAGAAATCTTGTAAGCCCAACACCTAGGAAAACATGCATTTACTTCAACAAAATTTTCATTTTTCCTTTTTCATTTACTTTTATTAATAATTACATTCGTCGTAACCCGATCTTGTCATCCTGAAATCTTATTTACAAAATTTTTTTATTAATTGGTTATTTTTTGAAACGCTCATTAAATTTTTATCTTCATAAATAACAAAAAAAAAAATTTCTCTATTTTATTGAACATAAATGAAAAATTCAATCAATACAAAACATCTGGTTGAAAACTCTGAGCATGAAATTCTGATAAATTCGCATCCAGCGCATGCTCATTTGATTTGGCGCAAGTGGTGCAGTCGATGCATTAATAATAATAAAAATACTAGCCATTTTTCTTTATTTTGTCTACTATCTTATGATTGTAAAGATGGCAAAATTGATGACTGTGAGTGAATAATCTATGATGTGGAGATATTTCACATTCGGTGAGGTATAATCTCGATATGGTTAGAGTTTTAAAATTTATAAACTTTGCCTCAGTAAGGAACTACGAAATTTGATTGAAAGCCCAGGAAACAACATCAATAAAAAATACGTGTTTCTCTTATTTTCTTATGTTATTGTAAAGAAGATAAAATTGATGCTTAGGAATGAATATTTGACGTCTGATATTCGATACGGCATGATTTTCACAATGCTAAGCGTTCTAAAATTTATAAACTTTATTTCAGAGTAGAACCATAGAATTAAACAAAAGTTAGGTAAATTATACATATAAACATTGAACTAGCGGTTAAAACATTAGAGTATTCCTCCTTTAGATGATAGATTGTCTAGTTAAAGGTAAAATTTTTCCCTTAGAAATCATCCACTTGTGCAGTTATGATATAGTACATATCGACACTAGTGCCTAAAACAAGGCTGCGCGCAACCTTCGCATCGTGCCGCTACCTGAAAATTTCTCTCTCGACGTCAATGTGGCGCTTGCCTCCCATGTATAACAATATATCATATCAGCATTCTCGACTCTCCGGGCGTCAATTGATACCATCTTATTTCGTATGTTGCCGAAAAAATACTCTCACTCTTGAATTTTGAAAAATTTAAAGTGCTTATGTAATTTATATATTTTTATAATACATTTACTTCAATTCTTAGTTTTTCAGCAACGTAACAAAATATAAAAAGACTGAATAAGTTTGTGGTGGTAAAAACGGCGATGAAAGCTAGAAGAGCTGCATTTTTTTTCAAGCCTGCCCGGAAACTCTGTAAGTGTACCGTATAAATTAATAATTTTTTATTCATAACTGAGAATACTTTTTGTTTACTTACAATAACATATAGATAGTCTTGCAAGCACCGAGTGATAGAATAGAAAAGCATTTGCAAAAGAAATATTTTATTAAAATTTTTTTCGATACAGAAGGCGAACCTAGAAAATTAAAGTCAAGTTGATGTTTTCAGCACTAAATAAAAAAAAAAAAAAAAAAAAAAAAAAAATTATTCTGCAATAATTCTTACTTTCTGACATGTCTTTTTACTATAATTTTCAAGGATTGACCAAAACCTTTCTTTTTAGTTTTAAAGATCAAATTTTTCATATCAAATTTTAAAATTGTCAGTTGAGCACACAAATGTAGTATTGAAAAAATAAAAAATCCGTCGAATGAAGTGAACGCACAAGCACCAACGATACTTGAAAAAAATTGAAAAAACCAGATGATCTCAAAAATAGGGGTGTTTTGAATTTCAAAAAAAAATTTTGACCCTGCAAACGTCGTCCTAGTCGACGGTAAATTCAAAAATTCACTACTCTTTTCTGATCTCTGAAATAGTAACGAAAGTCTATTTGCTGCGTGTGCTATAACTGTACCAAATGCCACTGTATAATAACTGTTGATTATTACATTTCCTAATCTAACTTTTTTCCACATTTCTGGAGTTGATGTTTTTTTTGAATTTTTACAATTGCTTGATATTTCATCTAAAATACTTTTTAAATCTACAAAAAAATTATCAATAAAATAAATTTTTCACAATATTTTATTGTAAATATTATTAAAATTATAAAAACACCTTCTTTTTTTAGCCAAAATTTAATAAGCTTCAGACAAGAGAGCCCAATTATGACATCCGCTGTGGTCAATATTTCGACAGCATCGTTGAAGTTGTTACAAATTAGAAGCATCGTCGTTTGCGGAATATGGACGAAAAAAATCATCATAAATATCCATGTATAAAGTAAAAATCGTGACAAGCCGTTTGTTTTTGAAGCCGGCCAAACACCCATTATTCGAAAAAAAAAGCGAGTAACTTTTATACATTCATCGTACCCTTGCTTCATTATTTAAAGGTTTCTTTCTTCATTTACATTTAACAATAATTTTACAGCTGCAAGAAGTTTTTCCAAAAGTTAAGAATGAACTGAAATCATCCATTGACAATAATTGGATTTGTATTTGAAAATAAATGTTCAATAAGATTCATTTTCCAAGTCTGTATTACGAATTTTCCAATGCTTTCCAGTACAAAGTAGAAGATGTTTTAATTATTTTAAGTACTCTTCAATAATAATATTTTGAATATTTGTAGAGAACACAGTTATTATAGCGTTAAAAAATATATACATTTAACTGAGTTGATTTCACAAGTAAAAAAGACACCGACACTTAATCTGGATGGACATCAGTATTTTTCTATCCATCTATAATGAACTGATTTTTTTTAACGTTTCAATCATTCATCTTACAATGTAAAATGATATTTTGAATAAGAATATCACACTGACTGAGACATTTGTATAGTCTACTGGATTGGAAACTCAAATTACGAGTTAATTGGAATTAAGAAACAAAGTTCACCCAGTTTCACTTTACAGTAAGTCGTTAGACTATTTTGGACCCCAAGTCCTTTTTTATTATTCTGTGACCTTTATTGTTTACTTTAAATTTAAACTCGAAATGTTGAACAATCCTTTTTAGATCAATAAAAGAAATTCAAATTCAAAAAATTGATAAAATGGGACAAGAATAGAAAAAAAAATTTGATGTTAATGACCTGAAGAGGACTCGTATGAAAACAATATCTTTAAAAATGTTAAAAACGCTAATTTTTTATTTCTACAATTGTTCACTTATTAGTATTTTTAAATTAACATTTTGGTAAATAATTTTGTTCATTATAAATTTCAAAACTATTTAATGAAGTTGTCGTCGAAATAATTCACTATACTTTACTTTTGATCACCAAAAGCATGGATAAGTATCCTACTGCTGATTTCAAAACCTTGAAAAGAGAAAAATTATTTTTTTCGAACTGAAAATGAATGTTGCAAAAAGGAAAATTTGAAAAGAATTAGAATCGTACCAGCATAAAATACTGTAATGAAAGTTCTGCAAATTTTCCAGCAGTTATTACCAGTGGAGTTTGTGTCGCACACATGATAATTATTAACATTCTTGCTTCCTTTGCTGGCAATTCGTACCAGTTTACGTTGTATACATCTACACCAATTTTTAAACTCTGTAAATTTATTAAAGATTTAAGTTTCTAAGTATTATTTATCATAGGGTTGAAAGTAACTAATGTTTTTTTCTCGTACCTCAGTTCGAAGCATTTCACTTACTAAACAGTAAATGAGCAAGCTGAATATATTTGCCAAAGTAAAAACTACAATGAAAATAACAGCTATTAAATTTTTTTGAATGTCTCCTCCCAAACTCTGTATGATCAATAAAATATTTTAATATGAGGAAGTGTGGATTAAATTTTATAAACTACATGGAATAATTTTTATTCACCACAATCAGTTGATAGCCTTGTAAACATATGGTGACCGAATAACAAAGCATTTGCACTAAAAATACCCTGTTAAAACTTTCTTCAATGCTATGTGAAAGCCTTAGGAAATTTTTGAAATTTTAACTTATGAAAAAATAGAATTAATTAGGTCGGCCATCAAATGTTGACTGTGTAATGATCAGACGGCCCAATATTAGAATAATTCTGTAATACTGCTTTTAATTATGTTAACTATTTCATAAAATTTTGCGTTCTTAAAAAAAAGTCGTACAGTCTAGAATTTTCTTATCTGTAATAATAATTATTCTAATAATGGGTCGTCTGCTCATTATTCAGTCGGCAATTGATGGCCAATCCTTAAATTGTAAATTATCTTTTTAATTATTACCTTTTTAGATGCAAGTGTTTTCTGATGATTGGTCTTAATGCTAATAAAAAAGGTTGTTTTTTTGATTGAATAGATAAATTTCTAATTTCAGATCGCAAGATTTCAAGTTGAGCACATAAATGAAATACAATGAAAATGAAAAATCCGTCAAAGTTAGCAAAGGCAAAAGCAGCGAATGCACCAGCCATGAATTGACAAACCCAAACTATTTCATAAATCGGGCTTTTTTGTACATTGAAAATGAATTCTGACGACAAATACAACAATCTACTGGTTGAATTTTCATCTTGGTAAAAATTAATAATCACCAGTCGGCAAATTGTATGCAATGTAACTGATCCAGTTGCGCTGTACATAGCAAATCTAACCATAAATTTCACAATTGCCATATTCTTCTTCATCTTGTCCAATTTGGTTTTTTCTTCAGTTTTCCAATCATGTTCCATTATTCTCAATAACTTCCCAAGATCTTTTTAACAAAATTTAGAATTACAGTTTGTCAAGAGAACCTTACAAAATTCTTGTATAGAAACCACATTTTTTATTTTATATACAGTTCTTCAATTCATTAAAAATATTTTTAATGATTTATGAAAAAAACTGCAAATAAAGTTTTTATAGAGAAAATTTTTTACTCCTTCTAAATATTTTTGAACCATTGTAAAAAAAGTGATGAACCTTTTAACTTTTTATGATATGTAATCAAAAGTTATGAATAAGGATTATTTTTAAATTAACATCGTGATTAAAAAATTTATTCAGTCAACAAAATTCTACTCTAAGATCATTTTCAAGAATCCATAAAACCAAGTTCTAGCTGAATGGTATAAACTCATCAAAAAAATAATGTTTAAGTAGAATTTTAAGAAGCAATAACATGATCCAACTGTTAAAAGTAATGACAAATATTATAATTAAACAAAAAAATTGATACCAAAGACTTTGGTCCAAAGTCATTTTAATAAAACTTAGATGAAAAAGAATATTTGAAATCTAAATTTTCATAAATTTTTTTACCTCTTTTATTGTAGTATGCACTGGTTAATTTGAAGCAAGCAATCCCTACCATCAGATTAGCGACTGTTAGTACCTCAATAGCTTCATTCAAGTTAGCTTTGACTAAAAAAAGCTTGTGTGTTTGTGGAATACAAATAAAAAAAGTCATGAAAAAAAATGAAATAAAAAATTTTAACGACGACCATTTTGACGTCGAGTACGGCCAAATCCCCGTCAATTTCATGATTGTGCGATTAAAACCAACCATCTCTTCAAATCCTGAGTTCGACATTTTTTTCTATGATTATCCAATTTTACGTTAAAGTAACTTCTACTTGTCACTTAACTCCCATAAAACTTTACGTACAGCACTTCTGACCTTTGATCGATGATCTTCCAAAAGGAGTTTATAAAACTTTCTCTGAGCATGCTCGATTGCGGTCTTGTTTCTGCAAAATTGCACTTCGTGCATTTTTAAAGCTCTATTATGATCTATTCTTGAATTTCTTTTTTCCTTTTCACTGTAAGCTAAAAAATAGCTTCGTGAAGAAAACGTTTTTTTCGCAACCACTAAACTTTGAGAAACAGTTTTAATATTTAAAGAAAGATTGTGTCTATGCAGCGCTGGTTGAATTGTCGTTTGAGAATCAAAAGAAAAGTTACTTTACTATGAAATTGTATTTTATTTTTTCAAATCGTTTTTTTTTTTTATTTTTTTTTTTTTATTTAATTTCATTGATTTAATATAAAGTTGAATGAAAGTTGAAACAAGTTTGCTTGGGGACGTTCTTGTACTAGCCATTGTGTTATGAAAGCCACGCGTGATTTTTGACATCTGTTTTGCTGTAAAAATTTTCTTTATCTGTCTGATTTCAAAAAAATGAAATAATATTAGCAAATTAATAAATAAATAAGAAACTCTTATACCGAAAAATATAAGCAACATTTTTAACGACAAGATTTATTTTTTAATACGAACTCCGATTACACCATAAAATTCAATCATTAAAATTTAATTGTTTTGAGTCTTAGTCAAATTTTAACTGTAGAACTGAGAGAGCTCAGAAATTTTTAATGTGTACATTGTTGCTTTCTCCATTCATGCTGTATCAAAATTTTGTTAAAAATAATTTTTTTTTTTGTTTCTTTTTTCAGTTTATTAGTCAGAAATTTCCAGAAAAATGTATAGTGTTCAAAATTTGTATTCCAAAAAATCGAATTTTTCTATAAATTAGCTGCTAAAATAAAACACAACCGAATGCATGGAAAAAAAATTGATTTTTTTTATCTGATTGAAAATAAAATGTTTAATGAGAAATTCATGGAATAAACTAATAAAAAAATTGTATTTTTTTCTTAACTAAATTAAGATTATTTTTACAGAAAAAAAGATGTTGAAAAAACTTTTCTATTTTAAAAATTTAGGTGCAAAGTAGCTAAAATCTAAGCTCTACTTTACCCTGTGCCGGATGCGGGTTCAAACTTCAAAAATAAAATTTTGAGGCTTGAAGTTTCTCTCCAGTTCATTTTTAAAACGTTCAATTTGTAAACCCGATATGGCTTTGACAATTGTCGATTTACCATGTGCCACATGTCCAATCGTACCTATGTTAATTGTTGCTTGCCGACCCCCTATCCCATTCCCAACTGCCCAAGCCCGACTCCCGAGTCCCGAGTCCCGAGCCTCCAATCGCCCAAAAGAGACACGAGCCGACGAGCGTCGAGCACAACTTACATGCCTTCAAAGCATGTCTGTAGTTTCTCGTGAATAATTTGATTAAAATTTACAGTATCGTAAAGATAATTACGAATTTTGTAAACTATTTGGTAAACAAATTTTTTTAGTACGCAGTTTTTAAAATAATATAGTTTTATATCGTATATGATTTGTTGCAGGTGTTGCATGCTGCAAACATCCCACTCTTGCATCATCTTGCTGACGTAAAAAAAAAACCAACACGATGAAGATCAGAGAAAAGCAGCCAAAACTCTCAAGGCAGTATTTATAATATTTTAGAGTGATTTTAAAAATAGTAAGTATAAATTTTTCAATATTTCAATTAACATAAATAGTTTTGAAAAGTAATAAAATTACTTTTACGACAAAATCAGAGTAATTAAAGAAACTCTGGAAAATTCAACAAAATTTGATCCTCCGGAACTCAAAGCACACATTTTTCAATTTTTCTAAAATTTTGATATATTTTTAAAGTATTTTAGCTAGTAATAAAAAAAAAAGTTTGAAAAATTGCTTTAAAAAAAATTTTTTTAGCTGAAATATTTGTACGCGACACAGGCCAAGTTGCATCATCAATTTTTAAACTCTCAAAAATCACGTGAAAATTTTATAAAAGTCAAAGAATATTTATTTCGAGTTCCTAAGGATAAGATTTTGGTAAATTTGCAAAAAGTCCTTTTTTACTTATTTTTTAATTACCCGCCTTTAAAAATTTGTTTTCAGGAACGAGAGAAATTGGTTGTAGAAAGTGGAATCTGGAAACGCCGGAACGACCCGGGTTCTTGCACACGCTGTTTTATAAAAACTGCCTGGAAAGTAAAAAAAGTAAAACATTTTTTGTAATCACATTCAATTAGAAGTGCAAAATGGGAGGCGAAGAAAACACGGGAGTGACCACCGGTCAACCAAATTTATGCCAACAAGATCTTTCGAAACTAGACGTAACTAAATTGACACCTTTATCGAAAGAGGTTATAAGTCGGCAAGCAACAATTAACATAGGTACGATTGGACATGTGGCACACGGTAAATCGACAATTGTCAAAGCCATATCGGGTGTACAAACTGTACGTTTTAAAAATGAACTGGAGAGAAACATCACTATCAAGCTTGGTTATGCTAATGCCAAAATTTACAAGTGTGATAATGAGAAGTGCCCAAGACCAACATGCTACATATCTGGTGGATCCAGCAAAGATGATTCCCTTCCCTGTCTGAGACCAAACTGTTCTGGTCGCTTTCAACTAGTTCGTCATGTATCTTTTGTAGATTGCCCTGGTCACGATATTCTTATGGCTACTATGTTGAACGGAGCAGCTGTTATGGATGCTGCCTTACTCCTGATAGCAGGTAATGAATCTTGTCCGCAGCCTCAAACCTCAGAACATCTGGCAGCTATTGAGATTATGAAACTCAGACATATTGTCATTTTACAAAATAAAATAGATTTAGTTAAAGAAGGACAAGCTAAAGAGCAACAGGAGCAAATTTTGAAATTTGTACAGGGGACAGTCGCTGATAAAGCTCCAGTTATCCCAATTTCTGCACAACTTAAGTATAATATTGAAGTATTGTGTGAATACATTACTAAGAAAATACCTATACCCATTAGAAATTTTACAGCTGAGCCACGTTTAATTGTCATAAGATCATTTGATGTCAACAAACCAGGATGTGAAGTTGATGATTTGAAAGGAGGCGTTGCTGGTGGTAGTATCCTGAAAGGTGTTTTAACCGTTGGAATGGAAATTGAAGTGCGTCCAGGTTTAGTGTCAAAGGATAGTGAAGGAAAATTAACTTGTCGCCCTATCTTTTCTAGAGTAGTTTCTTTATTTGCCGAACAAAATGAACTTCAATTTGCGGTTCCCGGTGGTTTAATAGGAGTAGGAACTAAAATTGAGCCAACATTGTGCAGAGCTGACCGTTTAGTGGGTCAGATTTTAGGTGCAGTGGGCTCTTTGCCTAAAATATTTATAGAAATTGAAATATCTTACTATTTGTTGAAAAGATTACTAGGAGTTAGAGTTGAAGGTGATAAGAAGGGTGCAAAAGTACCAAAGTTGTCTAAAAATGAGGTTCTTTTGGTTAATATTGGCTCTCTAAGTACAGGAGGAAGAGTAACGGCAACCAGAGCTGATCTTGCTAAAATTATTTTAACCAATCCAGTTTGTACAGAAATTGATGAGAAAATTGCATTGTCCAGAAGAATAGAAAAACATTGGCGTCTTATCGGATGGGGCACAATACGAGGTGGGGAGACCATAGAACCAGTGTCTGACAGAAATTAAAAGTGCACAACTGATTTTAACAAATCAAATAGACATTGATTGTAATTGTTGAGATCTAACATCTTGTTACAATAATTTTCATTTCAAAACCAATAATTAACTTTTTATCACATTGTAAATTTAAATACCTTTGAATATTATAATTATAATATTAATTAATAAAATGTCATTAAATACATTTTTTCAACTTGTTATTTGAAATGTTTACCTTTAAAAAATTAAAATTTTTTGTAAAATGATGGAGTTAAAAAATATATGAATTATTTTTATTTTTCAAAGCTCATTATTGAAAATAACTATTTTATTTTATTTTATCTGCAAACAAATTTTCATGAAAAAAAAAGATACTAATAAAACTAAAAAATTTTCTTTAAATCAATTTTAAGTTAATGATTTCAATCAGTTTTAAAAAAGGGTCTTTTAAAAAGAGAATGTTTTCATAACATTTTCAATAAACGTAAATTAAGGTATATTAATACAATCTTGAATTTATGGTAAATTTATTTATTCAATATTAAAAAAAAATAATAAAAAAAAAAAAAAATAAAAGAGCTGTATTGTGTAACTGTGTAATTATTTGATTTTTAAAAATGTAACATTTTATTTAAAAAATGATTTTAATAAGATTTATTACAGGAGAGTAAATACTTGTATACTTATATTAAATAAAAAGTTTGGTAATTTTTTTAGACTAAAATTATTCTGATTTTATTGCTAGCTTTTTACAATTTTTTCACTGTATTTGTAACACATGAGTTTTAGCATACTATTTATACAGTTAAATAATTTTTTAACAAAAAATAAAGATTTTATTAATTTTTAAAATTCTTAAGAACATGATAATTCAACACAATTTTAATGATACTAGAAAAAATGATTAGAAAATTGCTCATGATAAAATTACAAATCTGATCGGACTCCAAAAGAAGGATCAGCTGGTAAAGGACTAGTAAGGGATGTTAGACCACCTGCTGGTTCTGCTGCATATCTTTCTTTTGTTTGAGGTCCTTTTGGTGGAGTCTGTCCTTTTTTCAAAGCGTCTATTATTTTTGCTATACTTTCTGGTGTAAGATCTTCATAATAGTCATCATTGACTGCTATCATTGGAGCATTAGCGCAGGCTCCAAGGCATTCCGCCTCGGAAATGGAGAACATCATGTCTGGGGAATGACCACCCACTTCACAATTAGCTGCTTTGCAGATGGCTTTTAATATGTCATCGGAATTACATAACCAACATGGTGTGCAAGTGCAAACTTGTAAATGATACTTTCCCATTGGTCGACGATTAAACATGGTATAGAAAGTAGCTACTTCATAAACTCTCATATTAGGTACTTCTAGAATTTCTGCTACTTTATGCATTGCTGCAATAGGCAGCCATCCATGTTGTCTCTGAGCAATGTCTAGAAGTGGAATCATGGCTCCACGTTTGTGGCCTTCTGGATAAATCTTCAATAAAGCTTGAATCCTCCTTTTATTTTCTTCATTGAATTCAAAAGGAATGTTAGGATTGTCTTGTTCGGTGTCTCTATGAACAAATAAAGCATCAGAATAATTGAGAGCACTTGAGGTCTGCAAGTTTTGTGACCTCTTCAGAAGTAATGGACTGCAAAGTCTCCTGAGTGATGTTAACATGTTTATTTGAGCTTGGGTTTTTTTGTTCTTAACTGAAAAAAAAGACATTTTGGTTGATGAAAATTTGATGAGCTTTGAGTATTTATTTTTAATTAAAAAAATTATTTCAATTAATACAAATATATAAATGCAACTAAGAGTTAGCAGAAAAAAAGTCAATTTGATTACTGCTCTTATTATGTTTTCAATTATAATTGTTGAAAGCTGTATCTTTTATGTTGCAAATATTTGTAGTAAGAGATTTATATAGTTTAATTTTACATGAGATACCTAATGTGTCCTAAAACTATACAATTTTTAATAAAACTTAAATTTCTTTACATGAAGCTATAATTTGTCTCATCACTGTCTATTAGTTATTTTCTTTATTTATTTTATACATATTACGGACATGCTAAAAACTCACTAAGTACTTCCTAATTGGAAATATAAGAACTATCGCTTTTACAAGTCATAAAATAAAAAAATTTATCTGCATTAAAACTTGAACTGACCTAACCTATATAAAAAATCAATTTGACCTAGGACAACTTACATAAGTAAACAATGAATTCGTCACGTTTACAAATTAGATCTACTTCATCATCTCCTTCCTGTAAATACAAACAGGAACTAGTTTTAAACAATTTTGAAAGTACTTACGCAAAAATATTTAGCAGTAAATCTGCTACTCCGAAATATTTTGTCAACAGCTACATATACATATATACGTATAGATAATACAGGTCGTCTGCTGTTACCTTCTATGAGGCAATTTTAAATCCTATATTTCAAATGACAAATTTAATTTTTTTAATTATTTTCGGTTGATGTACAATTAAAAAATTTATAAATTTATTACATTTTTTTTTTTTTGCTATAAAAAATATTCGTTTATTACAATGACTTTAAGTCAAATGAAATAAAATTAGAACAATTATAAAAATTTGATACGATTTTTATTGATTACATACGAAATAATTTCAATTGACTATTATTTCTGTAAGTTTACGCAGGATTATAAGTAATTTCTCTGTTGTAGTTTATATTTTAAGAATATGAATATTATTAAAAGTGATCTCTACAATTTTTTATCGTTTTTACATTGTTTTAAGCTTACTTTATGATCGGTATCTATGAAAAATTTTAAATGAATTGAATGATTATAACATTATTACATTAATTATAATTTGATAAGATACGCAGCACGAAATAATCACGTACCAAATATCACATTAGATCAATCAAATTAAAATAATTTACTTGATTCCTTGGAAATAAAAAAATTAAAATCAATAGATTCTTCAAGATTTTTTTCAATTCTAAACCATCAAAAAAAATTTATAAAAGAGTCAGTTCTATTATGATATGTACTATTGAATTACTATTATATGTATTAGTTCTATTAAATTGACTCATAATAAAACTATTAAATTATTTTTGTTTGACAAATATCGCACCATAACTTAAATAAGTAAAACAACAAATAATTTCATTTTGTATCAATAAATAGATAAAAAGGTTTTTTTCATTTTAGCGAAGGTAATTATAAAATAAATGGATACCTATGGTGTGTTTTTAGACAAAAAATTTTAAATATCTTGTCTATCAAATATTTATCATCTTTGTGATTTAACTACGTGTATGGAATTACAAATCATGAAATTTCCTAATTAGGAAAAAAAAATAATAGTTTTTTGTGTTTGAAAAAAAAAAAAAATTATTATTATCGTTAGACATTGTATTGTTTCATAATATCCGTTAACTTTGTCAAGAAATTTTTTAGATGATGCACAACTGCAAAGTTGAAATACGAATTTCATAAATAAATCCAAATTCACACATACCTACAATAATTGATACAGCTAACAGTTTACATTTTTTACTTCCAAATGTAAATTAAAATTTTTTTTTTTCAATTATGGAAGTTATAATTGTTTACAGACAAAAATGTAGTTTTCCTGTTACATCCCACATTCTGCATTTAATTAAACCTGTACGCATGCGATCGTAAAACTACAAAATTATGTGAAACTGCAGGGCTATTATTTATTATTAACTTCGGATGAATAAAATATAAGTTCAATTCACTAAAGGTGCTAGAAACGATAAAATTCCGGTGATCTCTGAATCTTATGATCCTATAAAAAAACAATCTGGCTTTTATATCCTAGTTTT
This sequence comes from Encarsia formosa, assembly GCA_038277355.1. NCBI lineage: Eukaryota > Metazoa > Arthropoda > Insecta > Hymenoptera > Aphelinidae > Encarsia > Encarsia formosa. The sequence continues at coordinate 4,201,137 of CM076187.1, forward strand.
CGGAGTCGTAAATGATTTGCCCGGATGATGAACATGACATATTTACCAGGAAGCCAAAACTAAACGCCAGAAGTGTTTAAAAAAAAAAAAATTAAAAGCCAACAAACATAAATGCGTTTCCTTTTTAAGAAAATAAAATTTCTTTTATGTAAATAATTTTTATGAATTTTTCTTTTATTTCTTAAACTATGTTAAAATTGTTAACTTCTAGAATCACCTTAATTTGAAACCTCGAAATAGTAACGTCAAAATCCCTCCATGTTCCCCATGTACAAAAATAAACTTCATCTCTTCTTGAAAATTTTGAAGCCAATCACTATGGGTAAAAGTCAAAGGCGTGGTCGAAATCTAAAAATATACGCATATGATTCAGCTTATTGTCAACTGACTATTCGTTGGTATGCTGCAAAATATAAATTTTTAATAATTTTTAGAGAAAATTTATCTCATTAATCTTGCAGATAATGAATTCACTGATAAAGCATACATTTTTTCACGAATAATTAAATTTTAAATCAAAATTAAATTAAATTGCAGAGAATGTGTACCACCGCTGAATTTTGCCTTACGTTGTGAAATAAAAATTCTCGCCCACTTATAAGAACTTTATCGAGGGTCATTTAATTTATTTAAAATTTTTATATGTGCTTAATTAACGATAGCGCGAAGACGATTAACTAGAATTCTAAAATTAAATAAATGAAAAACTATCAAATAAGTAAATTCGATTTTAGGGTGGAAAAGCTCGAAAGTTCGCAGCTCCCGCCCCAGTGTAGCCACGGTTAAAAAGTGGAGGGGTGGTTGGCACCCCCTAATCAAGACACAAGCAGAGAGAGAAGTCTACGTTTGCGCGAGCCGAGAGAGACATGATTATAGATTACTTCGAGAGAGTGAGAGAGAATCTCGGGTAGTGTCGCGCTAGAAAAAGACGAGAGATAAGTGAAGTAGACGAAGAAGAGAAGATAAAAAAAAAAAAACCGAACCTATACCACACGTACAACGCCGAGCGAGCGCACCGCGGCAGAGGAGCGCAGCGATCGAGTCGTCCGCTGCTTCTGCTGCTGGAGCGAGCAGAGTTAAAACACCGCGGCTCGCTGGCCTGCAACAACGACTCGAATTAAACTCAAAAAGTGTGTGTGAAAAGGTCCCTCGTACCGCATTCCATGAAATCAAGTTGATTTAGTTTTTCGGTTTTTAAGTTTTTTTTTTTTTTTTTTTTTTTTCTTTTTACGTTTTGGTTTTACTTGTACAGTGAGCTGCGCGCGAGTGCCAGTGCCTAGTGGTGTGTGTTGCCGGCTTTGCAGGCGCTCCGAGTGAGGTTTTTTTTTTCATTTACGAAATCGTTCCCGAGAGTTCAAGTGCAATCAAAATTTGGTCAAACCATGGGCAATGTACACACTTGCGGACCCAACGAGGCTCTCGTCGTGTCAGGTGGGTGTACCTAGTAGAATTCTAACCTATAAAATAGTGTATCAGTTACACCAGGCGCATACGTGTTGGTATAGGCGTGAGTGCTCCGCCACCCGCTGACGCTGCTGGTGGGTAATAGCCAAAGTCGGCTTCGGGAAAAACCCGGAAGACCCGAGGTGCATTGATGGGTATCAAAGGGGAGGAAGAAGAAAAAGAAGAGTCTGCGCGCGTGTGCTGCAGACGAGGGCTACGGTTGGGGGGTTAAAGGAGGGGATCGAGACGCTGCCGCCGACGCGCGAGCCTTTGACTCATCCCGGGGTAAACATCCCCCTGCTGGGGGTGACTGACGTACGCGTCCTTACTTCTTATTCGTGAGCAGGGAAAAAATAAAATGAAATTTTCCGTGCTATGGGTTTTATCACCGGACACAGCGGCGTCAACTCATCCCGCTCTTTACGCGATCTTGCGTCACTCCGCTAACTCTTTTTTTTTTTATTCATTCGTTTCTCTCGTCCATCTGCGACTGAGCTCGAAGTTAAGTTAACATTATTTTGTGTCCTTGAGATTTGTTGGTCACACACGGTCACGCGAGTCTTGAAGCGCTGATTAAATGATTGATTGCCAGCGATTCTAATTAACGGACCGGCGCCACGCAAAGGGCTGCTTTCATTTGTAGTGTAAACTTTTCGGAGCTTTACAAGGATATATTTAAGTACTAAAGGGGGAATAGCCTGATTTTATAATCAAATGCCATTTTGATTTTACAAGTTGTCGAGTGCTCCGGAGAATTCGTTAGCGTAAACCATACGGTCTTTTAAAATTTGTACAGTTCGTGTGCGCTCACGCGGAAGATCTGAAGTTGAAACGCGTGCCAGACCTGCCTTTGGGGCTATTGTTTTTCTTTTTCTTCTTTTTTAGAGTTATGACTACCTAGCTAGTACAGTGCTTACTTACAAAACAAAAAAGTTTTTTTTAGAGTGGGAAAAAAAGTTTCTGCATAGCCAGAGTTTTTAGCGAGGTTTTTAGTGGGGTTTTAGAAAGGTTTTAGTGCAATTCTTTTGAAATGTTTTGATATAAGCGTGTGCATATTACGTGATAGTTTTTTATTGGCTTAACGGTTTTTCCCAAAAGTATGATTCAAAATTTTTAAAGTTTTTTTACAAGTTAAAGTAGTTTTTGACACTCATATCTTAATTGTTATCTTTTTCAGAATTTTATCCCTAATGAATGGACATTTTGTAAATAGTTTTTAAATGTTTCCATCATACAAAATATAGTAATTGAATGAGTTTCTATTAACAAATGACATGTTTATGAGTCAGAGACTAATAACACTTTCTAAGAATTCCATAACAATGACTAATGTAGCTGTTCCTAATGAAATAAAAAATTCATTTATATAACTTGTCAAAAAAGAAAATTTATATAACTTCAGTTATACTAAGTACAAGATAAAAAATTAGGATAAAAATTATCTTTTCTTTTTATTTCTTTATTTGATCGGGTATAAAAAACATGTAAGAGTAATAATCAAGATGGCTTTAATTGGGCACAAAGTTTTTACTTTTAAATATACTAAATTAATCAAAATTCTTAATAAAATACTTGTATCAAATTGTAAAATGATAATTTTTATAGTATACTGTAGTAAGATGTTAGATCCGAGGTAAGATATTTTTAACATTGTGTTATGTTGGTAATAATAAGTTAAATAGCACCAATGTATTACAAAGTTTCATACCGTATTAACCATAATGATAACAATAAACGATTGGTAGTAAAATGGTTTATTTTAAAACAGTTTTGGTAATTCTTAAAATGAATAAAATTATTTACATGAAAACATTTGTTTTTATATACAGGATTAAATTACATTTGTTTCAATCGCTCAAGTTGATTTGTGCCAAACTGTACTGCTTAATTATTTAACCAATAATTGCTCTCAATTGATTTCCCTGTTAAATCGTGCAGCACATATTGACACAATTGGTTTAATTTAAATTCTAAGGTTTAAATCTTTTCATTAAAATTAGTTGTTAATATTGTAAAGCCAAATTTATCATTGTGGAGTATAATGTGGCATTAGATAAATTAAATATTATCTTTAAAATTTACCTTAGTATTTTTTTATGATTTATACAAGATTTACATAACAACATAGTATGTTTATATCTTAACAATGTTTCATAAATTTTTATTGTTGTTGGTACTTTAGTTAGAAAATTTTTTTTTCTCTCTTATAACGATACAATACTTAATTAAATTTTTTGATAAATATATTCTTAGTTTTATCATAATGTACTGACTTAATTAATTACTTTTTACTACCATCAAGGTAACTGTACCTAAGTCTTCCTATCCCCTCATTGTTATCTTGACTGTGTGGACTATCTTAATAATCAGAAAAAGTCAAGAGCTTCAAATTATCAAGTTGAAACTTTTTTTGTTACTTTAAAATGTACTTTGCGCTTGCTTCATAGCAAAAAGCTGTTATTTATACTTATTTTCTTAATTTTTTCAACAATAGTGCGTTATTTAAGTGCTTTGAAAATAAAGTACAATGCACCCGATGATTTTTCTTTTATGGGTTTTGAGGAGGACTATGATTTGAACATAAGTAACCTTTCTATAGCTGGGGGCACTTTGGGTACAATTATCTTGTATTTTTTTTTTCAACTTTTAAAAATAGAAAACAAATAAACTAGTTGTTATCAGTTTTGAATTAATGAGACAGGTAATAAATAATTTAAATCAAAAACTATATTGAACAGATTCGAAGATTTGAAGATTTGAAGTTTTTACCTCATTTGTCATTAACAAAAAAAGTCTTTAAAAATTCGAATTTGATCTTAAGTTAATGCTTACCATTATTTATACATTATGATTTTCATTAAGTTGTGTTTGTAAAAACCCAACATCTGTAAATTATTGTTGAAAAAAAAAAAAAAAAAGAAAAATCGATAATCTTTTTTGTGAATTTTCCATAATATACCGTAATGTCTAGCCTTAAAAAAGACAATACTTCCGCTTTCACGGTAGCAAAAACAAAAACTCTAATATAAAAATCTATAACTTCGGAGTAGAATCTAAAAATAACTCTTTTCGAAGTGAACAAACAATAACTTCATTTACACGAAAATCAATCGATGCACGCACCGAAGTATATAGGTCAGGTCAGCCAAGCTCGCTCGGCTCGCAGTTCAAATTAAGCGAAAGAAGCTCGGCTGCCTGCGACGACGAACTATACCAAAATAATGATCATAAACTCGTCGCACGCACGCGCCGACCGCCGACACTCGGTTTATCCATTCTCACCGCGTCCTTAATGACAATAAAAAAAAAACCCCCATTTATTCGAGCACTCTGTTAATTACGATTTGACCTTGGCCACGCCCTCCCACGTCTGTTTGATCATGTCGGCGGCCTTCTCGGCGATCATGAAGATCCCCGCGTTTACGTGACCGACGGGCATGGTGGGCATGACCGAGGCGTCGACCACCCTGAGCCCCTTGATCCCGTAGACCCTGAGCTGGGGATCGACGACGGCGTTGGGGTCGGTCTTTGGTCCCATCTTGCACGTGCCGATCTCGTGGTTCATCATCGAGGGCAGGTGTCGTATTGCGCACCTCCAGTAGTCGTCGCTGCCGAACTTGAACTTCTTGCACCCAGGGATCTTGGCCTCGTGCAGCTTGCTTCCGTAAGCAGCGAAGGGCTCCGTCTTCGACAGCTCGATCGCGTGTTTGACTCCCTCGAGGATGATCTCCAGGTCGGCGGGGTGCTCGAAGAAGTTCGGCTGGATTATCGGGGCATCCAAAGGGTTCCTGGACTTTAGAGTTATCCGGCCGACGCTCCTGGGATTCTGTACGATGGGCCAGATCGACCAGGCGTCCTTGTTCTCGATGGGTTTGAATACGGCGTTGTAGAGCTCGTCGGTGACCCCCAGGCCTCTTCTAACGCTCAGGCCTCCGTCGGAGTGCAGAGACCCGCTTGCAAAGAGCAGCTCCACGTCCGGCCGCGAGTCCGTGGCGTACTTCGTCCTGATGAAGCCCAGAGCTTCGGCTCCCCCGGGAATGGTCATTAGTCCCCGGTTGGACATCATGTACTCCAAAACGACACCGGGTCTGGCGAGTCTGCTCTGGAGAAGGCTCACGCTCTGGTTGACCATGAAGGTCAGGCCCAGGAAGCCCACGTGCTCGTACATATTGTAGCCGACCTTGGAGTCCTTGATGACCTCGATGCCGAGGCTCTCCAGGTGATCCTTGGGTCCAACTCCCGACAGCATCAAAAGCTTGGCCGAGTCGATGGTCCCGGCCGAGAGAATGACCTCCTTGGTGACCTGCACCGTTGATCTCTTGCCGTTCTTCAGGTACTCGACCCCATAGGCCTGCTTGTCCTTGTTTATCAGAACCTTGGTCACCTGGGCGTTGGTCAGGATATGGAGGTTGGGTCTTCGTACCCTGAGGTACGCCGTTGAGGCGCTGCAGCGCTTGCCCTGGTCCATGTTGACCTGGATATAGGAGAACCCGATCTGCTCTTTTCCGTTGTAGTCCAGGATCTTGTAGCCCAGACGCTTTCCGGCTTTCAGGAAAGCTGTCGCTATCTCGGTGTGGTATGGCACGTGCTCTACGCACAAGTAACCAGAGGTTCCATGGTACGAAGAGTTATTGACACCTGAAAAATTTTGATGAAAAATAGTAAATTTGAAGGCGATCAAGGCGATTAAAGTATTCTGTTATTTGTTTAAAAAAAAAATTTTTTTTTCAACTATTTTTCAAGATTGAGTTTTTAAGAGAAATTTATTTAAAAAGGAGTTAAATTTAAAAGGCTTTTTGTCTCGTATTTTTTAAGGAGTAAATTTAATTCCAAATCCTTGAAACTTTTTTTATAACGTATTTTAATTTTAATAATTTAAAATATTTTCAACTTAAGACCGAGCTTTTGACCATAAAAATGCAAGATTCTAAACTCTAGTTTATAAAGCGAAGTAGGTAATTAAATTTAACATTGACCAAAGTTGTAAAATAAAATAATAATTAAATTTTTTTAACAAGCTTACTCGGCTCTGGTTACAGGTTTTAAATATTTCTCGGGTAGAATTTAATATTTAGAATTTATTTTGTTCTCTCTTTTACTTGTTGTTAAAAATACTTTTAATTTTTTCCTGTAATTATAGAAATATAGTGAACATTTTATATTTACTAAAAAAAAAAGAGAGAATGAAATAGTATACTGTGTGTATAATTCGGTATATAGTATAGAATAAAAAATTCATGGAATACCAATACATAGTTAAGGAGTATCATTAGCTAGTGAAAGAATCTTTCTACTACGTGCCAATCGATTTTTTTTTCAATTTCATTTAGTATTAGAAAGTTCAGCGACGAACTGTGTGGTCAATCATTTATTTTTTCCTGAATCTTGAAAGTGAAGAGCGAGGTGAAGAGTAAATTAAGCCCCTCGCAAATTCATCTTTAGCATTGAAAAACATAATCGTTGAAATTAAAAAAAAAAAAAAAGTTGAGTTTGGCAAAAACAACATTGCTTATTCAGTAAATTAGTGTTCCAAACGAGGTTCGAAATTTATGATGGTTTCTCCCGATCGTTTACGCCAATGTTTAAAAGATGAACTATGTATGTAAATGAAAAGAATCGCTTCGTTTCTTACAGTATTTGGTGCGATCGATGAATAATTCACAATTCACTAGGATTCTCGTTTAATTTAAGGTGGCTTTCATTTTTATTACTTATTTCGACTGCAATCAATGTGATTTCAAAATCTAATTCCAAAATTTAATTCCAAATTACCTTGTTAAAACAAAAAAGTCACTCTCGATGTTTGTTAAAAATTCCGAGAAAAATTCTAGAAATAAAGAAAAAAATAAAAAAAAAATAAATAAACCATAAATCACTGTAGTCAACTCAGTTTAATTGGTCAAAAGCTACAATTACTAGAGTAGCCAAGGAGTTTATAAATCACTTTTCGAGTAATGATTAATAGATAACCGAAAGGGTTAAAACTTTCATGATTGCGTCAGAAAAGAAATACTTCATGAAGTTGAAGCTACCCACCTGACAGTTTACCCGCCGGTCATTTTCGGTCATATTACATGATCAGCGTGATCACGAAAAAAAAGTGACTCGATTGTTTTTTAAATGCGGCGGAGAAGGAGGTTACGTGCTCGAAAAGAACGTTGACGTTATTTTTAGGCTATAAATTTGAAATATAGTAAGAGAAAAACAATTAATTTTGAGATCAAATATTAAATTTAGAGAGTTACAAAAACTTTTAGAAAGTATTAAAAAATGAATCTATCATTTTCTATAATTTATAAATAAAAAAAAGAAAAATTTAAAACTTGTAACACTAAAAAAATGGGACTATTTAATTTAAAAATTAAATCTTTGATGCTCTGGCACTTCAAAGAATTGAGTTTGAAAAAATTTGAATGACATTTATTAAATTTTTCTGATGGAATTTAATAAAATAACTAATTTTTGTTGATGTGTAAAAATTTTCCACGCATAGAATCTCGTTTTGAATTAAGAAAATATGTTCTTGTTAAGAAAAAACCTTAATCTTGAAGGGACACATCATAGTTTTTACTTGGATAGCCCTTAAAGCCGAGTTGAATTAAGAAAGTCAGATATTTTCACGTCTCAAAAACGTTTCACGCATAAAAATTTTGTTTTAATTTGGGAAAATGTATTCCTTATGAAAGGACGGACCGATCAAGACCTTAATCTCGAAGGTACACATAATAATTTTTATTTGGGAAGCCCTTCAACTATAGTTAAATTGAAAAAATCAAATATTTTCCCGTCTAAATAATTTTTTACGCATAGAACCTTGTTTGAAATTACAAATATGTATTCCTTATTGAAATATGGACCAATCAAGACCTTAATCTCGAAGGTACACAGATAATTTCAAGCCTTAAAAATTAATTACAAATGGAATATCTTATTAAATTTATAAAAATCATTCCTTATGAAAGGACGGACCGATCAAGTCCTTAAACTCAAAGGTACACATCATAGTTTTTATTTGGGAAGCTCTTAAAATCGAGTTAAACTAAGAAATCAGATTTCCTCGTCATCTGATTTTTGCAATTTGACTCGAGTAAAGGTCTTGATCGTTCCCTTATAAAATTTGAAAACTATGATGTGTCCCTTCAAGATTAAAGTCTTGATCGGTCTCTCCTTTGATCAGGAATAAATTTTTGTTATTCAAAACGATTTTATTAATGCGTTAAAACTTTTTGATATGGAAAATATTTGATTTTTTCAATTTATACCTACTTTAAGGGCTTCCCAAATAAAAACTACGATGTGTCCCTTCGAGATGAAGGTCTTCATCGATACCTGCTTGGATGAGGAATGAATTTTTGTTATTTAAAACAAGGTTTTATGCGTGAAAATTATTTAATACTTAAAAATATCTGATTTGTTTAATTTATACCTACTTTAAGGGCTTCCCAAATAAAAACTATGATGTGTCCCTTCGAGATTAAGGTCTTCATCGATACTTCTTTAGATGAGGAATAAATTTTTGTAATTTAAAACCAGATTCTATGCGTGAAAACTTTTTGAGAGTTGAAAGTATCTGATTTTTTCAATTTATGCCTACTCTAAGGGCTTCCCAAATAAAAACTATGATGTGTCCTTTCGAGATTAAGGTCTTGATCGGTCCGTCCTTGAATGAGGAATAAATTTATGTTATTTAAAACAAGATTCTATGCGTGAAAACTTTTTAAGACCTGAAAATATCTGATTTTTTCAATTTATACCTACTTTAAGAGCTTCCCAAATAAAAACTATGATGTGTCCCTTCGAGATTTAGACTTTGATCTATCACTACTTTGATAAGGAATAAATTTTTGTTATTTAAAACAAACACATCCTAGTTTTTATTTGGGAAGCCCTTAAACTCGATTTAAATTGAAAAAATTGAATATTTTGCAGTCTCAAAAATGTTTCACACATAGAACCTAGTTTTAAATAGCACAAATGTATTCCTCATTAAATGAGGGACCGATCAAGACCCTAATCTCGAAGGGACGCATCCTAGTTTTTTTTTGGGAAGCCCTTAAAGTAGGTATAAATGAAACAATCAGATAATTTCGGGTCATAAAAAGTTTTCACGCATAGAATCTTGTTTTAAATTACATAACTGTGTTCCTTATCCAAAGACGGACCAATCAAGACCCTAATCTAGAAGGGACACATGCTAGTTTTTATTTGGGAAGCCCTGAAACTCGATTTAAATTGAAAAATTTGAATATTTTGCAGTCTCAAAAATGTTTCACACATAGAACCTAGTTTTAAATAGCAAAAATTTATTCCTCATTGAAGGAGGGACCGATCAAGGCCTTAATCTCAAAGGGACACATCCTAGTTTTTTTTTGGGAAGCCCTTAAAGTAGGTATAAATGAAACAATCAAATATTTTCTAGTTTTAAAAAGTTTTCACGCATAGAAACTTGTTTTAAATAGCACAAATGTATTCCTCATTAAATGAGGGACCGATCAAGACCCTAATCTCGAAGGGACGCATCCTAGTTTTTTTTTGGGAAGCCCTTAAAGTAGGTATCGATTGAAAAAATCAGATATTTTCGGGTCATAAAAAGTTTTTACGCATAGAATCTTGTTTTAAATTACATAACTGTGTTCCTTATCCAAAGACGGACCAATCAAGACCCTAATCTAGAAGGGACACATGCTAGTTTTTATTTGGGAAGCCCTGAAACTCGATTTAAATTGAAAAATTTGAATATTTTACAGTCTCAAAAATGTTTCACACATAGAACCTAGTTTTAAATAGCAAAAATTTATTCCTCATTGAAGGAGGGACCGATCAAGACCTTAATCTCAACGGGACACATCCTAGTTTTTTTTTGGGAAGCCCTTAAAGTAGGTATAAATGAAACAATCAGAAATTTTCTAGTCTCAAAAAGTTTTCACGCATAGAAACTTGATTTAAATAGCAAAAATGTATTCCTCATTAAATGAAGGACCGATCAAGACCCTAATCTCGAAGGGACACATCCTAGTTTTTATTTGGGAAGCCCCTTAAGTAGGTATCGATTGAAAAAATCAGATATTTTCGGGTCATAAAAAGTTTTTACGCATAGAATCTTGTTTTAAATTACATAACTGTGTTCCTTATCCAAAGACGGACCAATCAAGACCCTAATCTCGAAGGGACACATCCTAGTTTTTATTTGGGAAGCCCTTAAACTCGATTTAAATTGAAAAAATTGAATATTTTGCAGTCTCAAAAATGTTTCACACATAGAACCTAGTTTTAAATAGCAAAAATTTATTCCTCATTGAAGGAGGGACCGATCAAGACCTTAATCTCAAAGGGACGCATCCTAGTTTTTTTTTGGGAAGCCCTTAAAGTAGGTATAAATGAAACAATCAGATAATTTCGGGTCATAAAAAGTTTTCACGCATAGAATCTTGTTTTAAATTACATAACTGTGTTCCTTATCCAAAGACGGACCAATCAAGACCCTAATCTAGAAGGGACACATCCTAGTTTTTATTTGGGAAGCCCTCAAACTCGATTTAAATTGAAAAAATTGAATATTTTGCAGTCTCAAAAATGTTTCACATATAGAACCTAGTTTTAAATAGCAAAAATTTATTTCTCATTGAAGGAGGGACCGATCAAGACCTTAATCTCAAAGGGACACATCCTAGTTTTTTTTTGGGAAGCCCTTAAAGTAGGTATAAATGAAATAATCAGATATTTTCGGGTCATAAAAAGTTTTCACGCATAGAATCTTGTTTTAAATTACATAACTGTGTTCCTTATCCAAAGACGGACCAATCAAGTCCCTAATCTAGAAGGGACACATGCTAGTTTTTATTTGGGAAGCCCTGAAACTCGATTTAAATTGAAAAATTTGAATATTTTACAGTCTCAAAAATGTTTCACACATAGAACCTAGTTTTAAATAGCAAAAATTTATTCCTCATTGAAGGAGGGACCGATCAAGACCTTAATCTCAAAGGGACACATCCTAGTTTTTTTTTGGGAAGCCCTTAAAGTAGGTATAAATGAAATAATCAGATATTTTCGGGTCATGAAAAGTTTTCACGCATAGAATCTTGTTTTAAATTACATAACTGTGTTCCTTATCCAAAGACGGACCAATCAAGTCGTTAATCTAGAAGGGACACATCCTAGTTTTTATTTGGGAAGCCCTCAAACTCGATTTAAATTGAAAAAATTGAATATTTTGCAGTCTCAAAAATGTTTCACACATAGAACCTAGTTTTAAATAGCAAAAATTTATTCCTCATTGAAGGAGGGACCGATCAAGACCTTAATCTCAAAGGGACACATCCTAGTTTTTTTTTGGGAAGCCCTTAAAGTAGGTATAAATGAAATAATCAGATATTTTCGGGTCATAAAAAGTTTTCACGCATAGAATCTTGTTTTAAATTACATAACTGTGTTCCTTATCCAAAGACGGACCAATCAAGTCGTTAATCTAGAAGGGACACATGCTAGTTTTTATTTGGGAAGCCCTCAAACTCGATTTAAATTGAAAAAATTGAATATTTTGCAGTCTCAAAAATGTTTCACATATAGAACCTAGTTTTGAATAGCAAAAATTTATTCCTCATTGAAGGAGGGACCGATCAAGACCTTAATCTCAAAGGGACACATCCTAGTTTTTTTTTGGGAAGCCCTTAAAGTAGGTATAAATGAAATAATCAGATATTTTCGGGTCATAAAAAGTTTTCACGCATAGAATCTTGTTTTAAATTACATAACTGTGTTCCTTATCCAAAGACGGACCAATCAAGTCCCTAATCTAGAAGGGACACATGCTAGTTTTTATTTGGGAAGCCCTGAAACTCGATTTAAATTGAAAAATTTGAATATTTTACAGTCTCAAAAATGTTTCACACATACAACTTTGTTTTAAATAGCAAAAATTTATTACTCATTAAAGGAGGGACCGATCAATACCTAAACCTCAAAGGTACACATCCAAGTTTTCATTTTGGAAGCCCTTAAAGTCGAGTTAAATTGAAAAAAACGGATATTTTCCAGTCTCAAAATCTTTACACACATAGAACCTTGCTATATTTACAAAAATGTATTCCTTATCAAAGGACGGACCAATCAAGACTTTAGTTTCGAAGGGACACATCCTAGTTTTTGTTTGAAAAGCACTTAACGTAGACTTAAATTGAAAAAATCGGAAATTTAGAGTCTCAAAAATTTTTCATACATAGAACCTTGTTTTTATTAAAAAAAATTAACTCCTCATCAATGGATGGACCAATCAAGACCTTAATCTCGGAGGGTCATATCCTCGTTTTTATATGGTAAGCTCTCAATAGGTATAAGTTGAAAAAATCAGATATTTTCCCCTCTCAAAAAGTTTTCACGCATATAACCTTGTTTTAAATTACAAATCTGTATTCCTTATGAAAGGACAAACTGATCAAGACCTTAATCTCGAAGGGACACATCCTAGTTTTTATTTGGGAAGCGCTTAAAGTTGACTTAAATTAAAAAATCAGATATTTTGCAATCTCAAAAATTTTACATTCATAGAACCTTATTTTAAATATCAAAAATGTATTCTTCATTAAAAGAGGGACCGATCAATACCTAAACTTCAAAGGTACACATCCTAGTTATTATTTGGGAAGCCCTTAAGCTCGATTTAAATTGAAAAAAAAGGATTATGTGCAGTCTCGGAAATTTTTTACACATAGAACCTTGTTATAAACCACAAAAATGTATTCCTTATCGAAGGGTGAACCGATCGAGACCTTGATCTCGAAGGGACACATCCTAGTTTTTACTTGGGAAGCCCTTAAACTCGATTTAAATTGAAAAAATAGGATATTTTTCAGTCTTAAAAATTTTTCACACATAGAACCTTCTTTTGATTAAAAAAAATTAATTCTTTATCAAAGGAGGGACCGATCAAGACCTAAACCTCAAAGGTACACATCCTAGTTTTCATTAAGGAAGCCCTTAAAGTAGGTATAAGTTGAAAAAATTAGATATTTTCTCGTCTCAAAAAGTTTACAGGCATAGAACCTCTTAATAAATTAAGAAAATTTATTGTGAATAAATTTTTGTTATTAAAAACAAGGTTATAAACATCGAAAATTTTTGTGTCGCGAAAACGTCAGATTTTTTCAATTTATTCCTACTTGAAGGGCTTACTAAATAAAAACTAGGATGTGTCACTCCGAGATTAAGGTCTTGATCGTTCTGTCCTTTGATAAGGAATTAATTTTTTCTATCCAAAACATGGACTATAAAGGCTTCCAAAACAAAAACTAGGATGTGTACCTTTGAGGTTTAGGACTTGATCGGTCCTTCCTTTAATGAGGAATAAATTTTTGCTTATTAAAACAAGGTTCTATGTGTGAAAAATTTTTGAGACTGGAAAATATCTGATTAATTTAATTTAACTTGACTTTAAGGACTTCCCAAATAAAAACTAGGATGTGTCCCTTCGAGATTGGGGTCTTGAATGGTCCGTCTTTGGATAAGGAACACAGTTATGTAATTTAAAACAAGATTCTATGCGTGAAAACTTTTTATGACCAGAAAATATCTGATTTTTTCAATCGATACCTACTTTAGGGGCTTCTCAAATAAAAACTAGGGTGTGTCCCTTTGAGATTAGGGTCTGGATTGGTCCGTCCTTCGATAAGGAATACATTTTTGTAATTTAAGATTAGGTTCTATGTGTGAAAAACTTTTAAGACTGCAAAATATTTGATTTTTTTAATTTAAATCAACTTTAAGGGCTTTCCAAATAAAAACCAAGATGTGTCCCTTTGAGATTACGGTCTGGATCGGTCCGTCCTTCGATAAGGAATGCATTTTTGTAATTTAAAACAAGGTTCTATGTGTGAAACATTTTTGAGACTGCAAAATATCCTATTTTTTTAATTTAAATCGAGTTTAAGGGCTTCCCAAATAAAAACTAGGATGTGTCCCTTCTAGATTAGGGTCTTGATTGGTCCGTCTTTGGATAAGGAACACAGTTATGTAATTTAAAACAAGATTCTATGCGTGAAAACTTTTTATGACCAGAAAATATCTGATTTTTTCAATCGATACCTACTTTAAGGGCTTCCCAAAAAAAAACTAGGATGTGTCCCTTTGAGATTAAGGTCTTGATCGGTCCCTCCTTCAATGAGGAATAAATTTTTGCTATTTAAAACTAGGTTCTATGTGTGAAACATTTTTGAGACTGTAAAATATTCAATTTTTTCAATTTAAATCGATTTTAAGGGCTTCCCAAATAAAAACTAGGATGTGTCCCTTCGAGATCAAGGTCTTGATTGGTCCCTGCTTCAATAAGGAGTATAGTTTTGTTATATAAAACAAGGTTCTATGTGTGAATACGTTTTGAGACTGGAAAATATCTGATTTTTTCAACTTGTACCTACTTTAAGGGCTTACTATATAAAAACTAGGATGTTTCCCTCCGAGATTAAGGTCTTGATTGGTCCATCCATTGATGAGGAGTTAATTTTTGTAATTCAAAACAAGGTTTTATGTTTGAAAAATTTTTGAGACTGCAAAATATTCGATTTTTTTAATTTAAGTCAACTTTAAGGGCTTCCCAAATTAAAACTAGGATGTTTTCCTTCGAGATTAAGGTTTTGATCGGTTTTTCTTTTAATAAGGAACATATTTTTTTAATTTAAAAAGAGATTCTAAGCATGGAAAATCAAAAAAAAAAAAAAAATCCTTAACAAAAATCAGTTTCATAGTCTTAGTCTTTTATTTGATTCTGTTAGAAAAATCTAATAAATGTCATTCAAAATTTTTCAAACTCAATTCTTTGAAGTGCCGAGCATCAAAGATTTAATTTTTAAATCAAATAGTCCTTTTTTTTTAGTGTTACAAGTTTAAAATTTTTTTTTTTTTTATTTATAAATTATAGAAAATGATAGATTCATTTTTAATACTTTCAAAATGTTTTTATGATTCTCTAAATTTAATATTTGATTTCAAAATTCATTGTTTTTCTCTTACTATATTCCAAATTTATAGCCTAAAAATAACATCGACGTTCTTTTCGAGCACGTAACCTCTTTCTCCACCGCATTTAAAAAACAATCGACTCACTTTTTTTTCGTGATCACGCTGATCATGTAATATGACCGAAAATGACCGGCGGGTAAACTGTCAGGTGGGTAGCTTCAACTTCATAAATACTTCGACTTCATTTATTGAATCGAAAATTCATATCATAATATTTTCAAAGACGTTAAAGTATTAAAAAATTGTTATTTCTTTTCTATTTATTCAACTACGGAGTATGGCCATTTGAAGCTTGATCTGAAGTATTAAATTAATTAATTCTGTGATTAAGACAATTTTTTTTAACTTGACATAATTATTGATTATGCCATATCAAAAATTCTGAAATTTTTCTGTTTCGTGTAAATAAAAGTTTTAACCATTTAGAGTTCGATTCAACATGATACAATGAGTTGATATTGTAACAGCTTTTTATGACTCATGATGCAATCATTATCATTTAACTACCGGTAAAGGTCTTCTATTTATAGGTATTTTAATCGCGATATTATTTGTAAAACTCAAGCATTCAAAGTATCAAAAATTCCTCAAGTTCATAAAAATTTTACTTTTTCCCTCACCTTTTTCTTAAACAGCAGAATTTTAAGGAAAAATTTAAAAAACTAAAACGCCCACATTTTTTTGTTTACTCCTGAGTCACTCAATCGGAACTTGATAGAATTTTTCTATAGTTGACAGTATATTTCACTATGTCTTTAAAAAATAAAATAAAATAAAATAAATTTGAGTTCTCCAATTTTTCAATTCACATTTTCGAATAAAAATTAATCGACCGTCATTAGGACTATCACCGAAAGAAGGTATCAGTCAAAAAATCATGCAATGCATTGAAAAACCCGTACACGAGCAGTAAAAAATCCGTGCAACGCATCAGTTGCATGCTGGCTATAGGAAACATGAGCGGTGACGTCTGCTTACCGCAAAAAAGCTTAATTTATAATGTAATGGTTAACGTTTTTTAAAGATTTTTTAAAATTAAAATAATTTCAGTATTATTAGTTTTTGAATAAATAATTCGTAAAAAATATAAATTTAAGTGGAAAATCGCTGGTTCGGAAGTATTTTATGAAATAGAAAATTAACCTCAATAAACAAAACTTCCATACCGACATGTCGGTGAAAACCATAGCAGCGCTCTGAAACTGAAAATTTTTGTGTTATGCACGGAAAAAATCGTGCAAGGCACCCAAGTTTTAGTGCTTGGCATCAATATTGTAGTTTCAGTTCAGTTATTTTCTGGTGCTATCTGAAAGCATGGTTTTTTGACTGACTCTTTCTTTCGGTGTACCTTAAAAAAAAAATTAAATTAAATGGTCAAACTTACCAGGCACTTTGAATCGCTCACTCTTCTTGTAATATGGCAGCACCTCCTCGTAAGACCATCCTTCGTTGCCCAGGGCGGCCCAAATTTCGTAGTCCAGTTTGTTGCCTCTGGTGTGTATCATGTAGTTGAGGGTGCTCGTGCCCCCCAGACACTTGCCCCTGGGCCAGGGGCACTGCCGATTCTTCATGCCCAGGCACGCCCTGGACTGGGGCTCGACCTTGTACCCCCAGTTGAAGTCGGTCAGCTGGAAGAAGCTCACCAGCACCGGGATCTGGTTCAGGAAGCCCTCGGCTGGTCCGGCCTCGATCAGCAGGACTCGCCACTTTCCGTTCTCGGAGAGTCTGTTGGCCACCGCTGAGCCTCCCGATCCCGCCCCGACCACCACGAAGTCGTACTTCTTCGAGCTCGGCTCGCTTACGATGTTCTCGTTGACCTGGCTCTGGTGCCTGAATATGTCCAGGATGTTCTGGCTGCTGGTCAGCTGGACTAGCCCGAGGGCGAAGACGACCAGGAGATGCATCGCTGAAGATCGATCGATGGTGGCCTGAAAAACAACGTACAATGCAAATTCGTTATCGATCCGCTTTATCTTCGCTCCGCTCAAGGGCAAACTTCTTACTCGAATAATTACTATCAGAGGCTACGATCGATAAAAATATTGATGTCTCATTTCAATTCTACTCCACCTGTATTAAATAGTCATTATGACTTGAAAAACTCATAAGTTTGAAAATATTTTAGAATGCTGACAGTTCATTAGCATTGGTATGGCAAAAGAAGAACTATTCCGAGAACTATTCCAAAAGTATTAAGACAGTTTTATCTGTTTCTTATACAGTTATAAATAGACTTATTTTTTAACTATTTTTTAATTTATTTTTAACCTCCAAAAATTCTGGTTATTTACCATAAAATTTAATTGAGTTTATGTTTAAGAAATTAAGTTAAGTTATTATTCATCTGGTGTAACACTACACGGACAGAAAAAAAACAGGAATTTACTGTGTTAAGCTAACACGTAAATTTTCTGCGAGCGCCACACATAAAAATCGTGTGTTAGCTTTACGCAGAAAAAATCTTAAGCGGCACTGTAGCGGAACCAATCAGGTGCGACCGGAGTGATTTTGATTGGCTCCAATACAGTGCGCTTAAGATTTTTTCTGCGTAAAGCTAACACACGATTTTTATGTGTGGCGCTCGCAGAAAATTTACGTGCTTTAGCAGCACACAAGTTTCTCGTGTCCTCCACAGTAAATTTCTGTATTTTTTCTGTCCGTGTATAAAAAAAATTTAAAAATTTTATATGTCGGGTTAATATAATCGTTTGACTGAAAAACATATCTATTCAAAGCCATACGATTCTTCATATTCGAAGAATTCGCATTGTTTTGAGGAAGCAAGTTTTAGAATGTGCGTGGAGAGCCCGTAACGTGCACGTAATCCTCTTCGCACGTTCTTCGAATAAATATTCAAGAAATGATCGTGTAATAGCATGGAATTTTTTTTTTAAATGAAATTTTTACGACTTATACAGTTTTTAGCGCTGATTAAAACTCGACTCTGAACACATCGTTTCGAAAATGAATCTTTTTATTTTCTCCTCTCTGGGCCAAGAGCATAAAATTTAGTTTACAAACTTTATCCCCCAGAACGTGACGTAATTTTGGAGTGATTTTTAATTTTGTAAGCGAGCAAGACGTGGCACTTTTTTTTTAGTGCAGGTAGTTGCATTTTTTTGTGTATGACTTTCTACATGAAAGGAATTTTTGAAAGAAACTCGATCAATAAACACTTTCACTTGGTCTTTTTTTTTCAATTAGATTTTACTTTGTTCCATTGAAGATGCCGGGGGGGCAAAGTTTTTTTCTATTCGTTCTTAAAGTGTTTTGTTTTTTAGCTGATTAATAATAAGAGACTCGTTCGACCTTCGAAAATGGCAAAATGTATTCGTTATGAAATTCGGTTTATGGTTTTCAAAATCTATTGCCTATAGCAACGACACGTATGGCCCGCATCTGCAATAGAAACGTGTTACGAATGTTAAACGCGTACCTTACAAAATCTTGCGATTGAATTTGCATTATCTATTTGTTTTTTTTTTTTTTTGTTTTCCTCTCCCGCCTCTCACAGCCCCGAAGATTCTGGAGAATTAAAGAAAAAAAATGCGATTAAACTTGTTTTTTAGTATAGCACTAGCGTGGTCCATAATATCTGCAATTAAGAACTGGTTTTCGAATTTTTAAATTAAGAGTAGGTTAGTGTGGTCCGTGGAAGATTTCTATTTGTTTTCATTACATAACTTTCACTTTCAACCGAACCGAGAGTGTAAGTGTTGCATAGTTCTCTCCCAGTAATTCATCTTCTCACTTTGTTACTTTTTTTTTCTTCCACTTATGAATGACTTGTTAATTTGAAGAAATTTTTTTTATGAATATTGATGACTAGCAGTTTAGAGTATTACGAAATTAAAATTATTATTTTTTCCTCTACTTGTTTGATGGAAAATTTATAAATAATTTTCAAAGGTTTAAGGTAGTCAACAAGGGTTGTAACTGAGCCTTTTTCTATAGTATTTTTAATTGTACTATGTAGTGTCTGCGTCACGCTAATAAAATTTACTCAGATAAAACTTGTTTTTATTAATTTTTTTTCTTATTTAAAATTTAAGGCACTAAAATAAATTTATAGATTTATATAAAAAATTATTTTTAAAAACCTACCAGAATTTTTTTTGTGCCATAAAAAGTAGTTTCATTTTAGCAAATAAAGAAGTTTTATTAAAGCTTACTCATTTGGTCGAGCATTTGATAGTATTTTTACCTTGACATCACAGAAATATTTAGAAAAATATTAATTTATTAATTTTTATGAAACTGCGATTTTTTAATTATTTTCGTTTCCATTAAAAGGTTGTAAATATAAAAATTATTATCATTACAGACTGAAATATAAATTGTAGATAATCTTAAAAATCGAGTTAAAAATTACTTACTTTTAAATTTATTAAAAATTTAGTAAACTATTCATCGAACTAGTTTTATAAAACTCTTTTTAAATTTAATAAAAATTGTATTTTGAAGATATATTTCAATTCAACGAAACATGGGAATGAAAGTTTTGGGTTTCACGAGGATTTCACATTTTCAACCAATCACAATCTTTTAAAATTTATTTTCCTTACGACCTTACATACAAAAATTAAACCATAAAAAATTTTAATTAATTTTTTCAATGTGAAAAAAATTTTAAAGCCATGAAACTACCCTCAATGAGTACAGCAAAATCAAAATAAGATTTTAAATAATCATAGATTTTAAGTACTTTTTATAAATTTAAATTACTGTTGCAAAATTACCCAATCAACAGGTAGAAAAACTGATCAAAAACTTAAATATTCTTAGGCTTTCAACAGTACCTAAATCAAAAGGTAAACAGCCTCTACGATCGAACAAAGGCGCGCAAAGTCGCGTAGATCCAGTCGCTTTGGTCGTAGAGGGTGTTGTGATTAGACGTCGCGTCGGTGGTGCGATTTGAATAAGCCACTCGTGGGTCTTCCTTCTCGTCGCGATTTTCCTCGTATCTAAAGCCACCCCCCCCCCCCCTGATGCATTATAAGGTATATATAGATGCCGGGATCGAACGAAGCCTTCGCTCCCCCCGGAGCTGACCCTAATTCGCACCCCTCCTAGGCCAGCCATTGATCCACTTTCCGCCCGCCAGGCTGCACTCCGAGCTGCACTCTGTTGCTCGGATGATAAGTATCCATTTATTTTTACACCGCGACACTTGGATTTTTAATTGTAACTTTTGAATGATTCCTTCCGAGATTCAAACGATTCGTTTTCGAGGAAATTTTACTCTCCGATGGTTGCAAAGATGTTTTTTTTCGTACTTCAATTGTGCAATGAGATGAGGAAAAATGTTGACCATAAACGTCATTGGGTACGAGTAAATTACGAATGCAAATAAGCTACTCGCGTCCCCTAATTATTTTTGTGACCTAAATCTAAAATAATTGTAGAGTTAAATTATTGAAGTGCGAACATTCTATTTTTTTTTTTTTTTTTAAATTAAAAAAAGTAATTTTTCCGACGTATGCTGCAAACTAACCTTTCCAAAGCACTTTTTATATCTTGACACTGTTCTAGAAACTTTTTGCTGAATTTTTTATTTTTCAAGTATGCCCTTTCAGAATATACTCAAAAAATTGAAAAATTTAGCGGTCTTTTTCAGGAAATGAAAAGTATATTCGCTTGTAAAATTTTCTGACAGGTTAAATTTTTCAACTGCACTCAGCTAAAAAATTGCAAATATGTAATCTCAAAATTACGTGTAACCACATGGAGTTGATCATTTCCTTTCTGTCTTATTAATGCAAAACTTTTCTTTTTTTTTTTCTTTTACTGCTTAAACGTGTCATAAAATTCTAAAATTTCAACGAGCGAATAACTTTCGAACCTCCAAAACGTTATTCCAATAAATCTTTGAAAGGTGTTATGCCAAAAACTTTCATCGATTATGAATTGATAAAAAATGGAATTCATCGAAAAAATTTTGTGAAGAAAAATTTATCAACGTAAGCCGCACTATTTAAAAAAAAGTTACATATTTACTTTACATAACTAGCTAAAGAGCATAAAACCATCCGCACACTAAGGAATTAAAAAAAAAAATAACTCTTGCCTTAAGTCGATGCAAAACACATCGCCGCTGCCCCTGCTTATTAAAAATTTAAATGCTTAATTTGTGATTAAAATTAAAGATGTCCCCCGGGGATTTAAATCTCAAACCAAAGCAAACACAAACTCGATAGTATCTTATCAAAGCTGAAGTACTCGAGAACTGTTCTAACAAGATAAGGATCCCAGATTAAATCGACCTTATCAATCTCTCGCGCATCCTCGGTGTATAATTAAACCCGAATCCTCGGATACTTTTACTTTCAAAAGTTCAACAAACTACAATATTTTCACTCACCTACCTCGAGAGAGCGTTAATACAGCCGGTCTCGGCGCCGATTTGTTTCTCAACTCCTTGAGCAGCCTAAGGTGCAGCGGGCAACCTGCACCTCGCGCGTTCGAGTCACTTATGGTCAGTCTTGGGGCCGGGCCCCCTCCGAACGGTTCACAACAGAACACAACACCTCTCTATGGTTGATCCCCGCCGGGAGGAGATCCATCCGCACGCGGGAGAAATGCGCGCTTTCACGTGCGATGATCACGTAATTTACTGAGCTAAGCGAAATTTTCGGGGTCCCTTTTTTTTTTCCTTCTTTCTTTTTGGGGTGATATAATTTTTTAATTGGGGAGAGGTAAGGAGATTAATTATTCGATTCTGAAAGTTGAAACCGATTTTATTAGCTATTTCAGGGTGGTGAGTGGTTTGGACAGGTTTTTTTTTTTTAATTATTAGAATCCAGGTCAGATTTGCAATTTTTTAACACTTCTAGTATTTTTCCCTGAGGTCGGTGACTTTTGTAAATTTCAACATTTTTTTCAAATGTTGTTTATCGATTTCTATTGAGCTAGAATTTTGAAATCACTCGAGAAAATTTATTATAAAAAATCTACCTCAACCGAATTTAATCTGTCAACAATGATCGTAGCCTAAACCACAGTCTCAAATCCCGGTCAAGAAGTAGTATTTCTTCTCCGAAAAAAAAGTTTTGAAATATTAGCTTGATAGAGAATCCATTAAAATTTTTTGACAGTTATTTTCTTTTTGGCAGAATATTCGTACACAATTGTAGAAAGTTTGATGGAAATTGTAGCATTCTAATATAAATCGCTTTAAATATTTTGTTGGATTCTTTAGCACGACCCTAGAAAACTTTCACTCGTTAGAATAAATGCGTTTGAATCAAAAACCCATCAATTTAAATTACTCATTCAATTACTAAAATCAACAATTTTGTGTATACTGTGTTGTTTTATCAATCTTTAGTGTTACTGTTAGTTACTATAAAAGTTTACTTTCCCATACATTACTTAAACTTGTAATTTTACATACATATATCTTATCTTTGTTACTTTACTACCTTTTAATTTTTGTGTTTCAGGTACGTAACATTTGATGAATTAACAACTATTTCATATTCATAAGCTGTTTGACGTAAGTATATAAAAAATACCTAAATTTTTATAACGGACGAATTCAATTTCAACTGTGATTTTAAATTCCAAAGTGAGTTCCAAAGTTAAAATTTCCACTATTAAAAAACGCTAAATTTTTTTGCAGATTTTTTTTCTTATATAAAATTCGAGACTTATAACTCGACTTATAAAATCATTTTGAAAAACCTAGAATATTTTTTCTAACTGAAAAAAAAAAAACGATAATTTTTATTATTATGGGTTTTTTATTTTTAAATATCAACTCATTTTGCATGTTTGAATATTTTTAGGTTATGATTAATGAAATCTAGTTAATAAGTAAACTTAGCTTCTATTATCAATCAAAAATGACAGTGAATGTGATTTGAAGCGATATTTTTTGAATTGATATTCTAATAATTCGTAAGATTATCAACTCATTGCTTTGGTTTTCACCTGAGACAAAAATAAAATAAATAAAATACTATGAAAGTTTTTGAACTATTTTTCACTACGATAATTTTTTCCATACGTTAATCAAGTTTCTAACAGTAATAAATAATTTCGGGAAGTTTCTGAACCCTGTGAGCTGGACTTTCCAAAACACGGCTATGCAATGCCGACTGCCTATAAATAGGCGCTTTGGCTAAGTTATTTTCAACAAAAGACTGTGATAGCTTAAAAATTAGTGATCTTAAAAAATTATTTTTCATTTTTTTGTTAATTAAAGTTTATTACATATAGCACCACACTTTTTCGAGTCTGATTCAAATTTCAATTATAAACAGTTTTTATTTATTTTTTTAGATGATATCATAAAAAACTCAATCAGATTCAGAGTAAAAATATTTAATTTTATATTTTTTTTAATTATATTCACTTTTCTGTTTTTTTCTAACTCTTGGTATTTTTAGAAGGCAATATCCAATCTTCTTTGACCATGTCGGCGAGCTTTTCGCCTATCATTATTGTAGGAATGTTTGTGTGTCCAGTTATAACCAGAGGCATAATTGAGGCATCCGCAACTCTTAACCCTTTGACTCCTTTTACCTGGATTCAATTAAGATATTTAATCATTAAATATTTGAAAATATATTATTTTTTATCTTACTTGTAATCTGGGATTTACGACTCCACTCGGGTCACCTTCTGGTGCCATTTTACAAGTCCCACTGTAGTGATAAATTGTAAAAGTGTAAGTTCTAAGAGCACATTCCCAATATTCATTTGAATCGTATTCGTAATCTTCACACCCGGGCACGGTGTAATCATAAAATACAGATTCAAAATTTTGCATGGCCTTCGTTTTGCTAAGTTCAATGGATGTTCTTATACCTTCGATCATGAGTCTAACGTCTTCCTTATCCTGCAAATAATTTGCAAATATCTTGGGCTTCGACCGAGGGTCGTTGTTTCTGAGAAAAATCTTTCCCTTGCTGTTAGGCCGCATGAGCATCGGATAAATTGTCCAAGAGTGACGGGAAGTGTAATTAGCAAACATCTTTGTCCAGTGCTCCATAGAAATACCAAAGGTGCTGCGAAGTGCCGTGTCGGAAACCACCGATCCACCCACGAACAAGAGTTCTATGTTCGGAAAAGCACTCAAGTTTCTTGGTTGATCAACGTCTATGAAAGCTAATCCCTCACAACCACCCGGAATAGTGTAAGGGCCACTTCTGGTGTTCAGAAAATCTCTTAGGTACGGTTTATTGATGTTTGTAATTTCGTCCGTGACAATGCTGACAGGTTGATTTACCAAAAATACCAATCCACCGTAGGCTATGTGGTCCATCAGATTTTCACCAACCGGTGCATCCTGGACAACCTTTATCTTCATCTCCTCCAAATGTTTTGCAGGACCGATACCCGAAAGCATTAGAATCTGAGGCGAATTTATGGCACCTGCGCTAAGTATAACCTCTTTCCTGGCCCTCACCTGTATATTCATATCCGACTTGGCGAACTCCACCCCATAAGCTCTTTTGTTTTTGTCAATCAATATTTTATTAACGTGACTGAGTTTTGTTAGAACCAAGTTCTTTCTTTTTTTTGCAGTGAAGAGGTAGGCCCTGTTGGTACTCATTCTGGTTCCATTTTTAATAGTCGACTGAATATAAGAAAACCCTACATGCTGGTGGCCATTGTAGTCTACGACCGGGTATCCCATCTCGCGTCCAGCATCCAGGAAGGCAGTTGCCAGAGGGGTGTGGTAGGGCGGGTAGCCAATGTAAAGCGGTCCGTTCGTGTTGTGCAAGACCTTGTCGTCCCTTAGCTTGTCCACTCCAATCGTTTCCAGCTTCTTGAAGTAATTGAGCACCTCTTTGTAGGACCAGCCGTCGTTGCCCATCGCCGACCAACCGTCGTAGTCACGAGGGTCACCTCTGGTTGCTATCATGTAGTTCAAAACACTACTCCCACCCATTACTTTACCCCTCGGCCAATTGCACTTCCGGTCGGTCATACCTTGACAGTAAGACATCGAGGGCTCGGTCTGGTACCTCCAATTGATCTCGTCGCTAAGCTGAAGGTAGTTTACCAGAACTGGTATGTCCATCATAAAGTTCTCATTGCGGCCGGCCTCGATCAGAAGCACAGTCACGTCGGGTACTTCGCTCAATCTCGATGCAATCGTTGCACCCGCACTGCCAGCTCCTATGACTATGAAATCATACTCCTCATCGTTTTTAGGTGTCGTGTCCTTGAGCGCTGAATTCATTATTCGTTCGCTTTCGCGCATGAATTTTAAAGCACCCACGGTCAAGTTCAGCAGAGCTTTTTCGGGCGGCGATCGGTCCTTTTCGAAACCGTACAGGTTGCGATACACCTTTTTGCTGCTGTCATCTTCACTTACACAGGTGGTGATGATGTCGATAATTAGAATGGCAAGAACGAACAATGACTTTTTCATTATTCTTGAACACATTGAAATGAGTTGTCAGTGTAGGTTTCTAAGATTTATTTCCATTTAAAATTTGAATTTTTTTTTATTTTCATTTGCGATGGAAAATCTTTAACTAGCAGTTCTTTAGTTGAAACACAGCGGCGTACTGACTACTTGTTTGATTTTTTTGAATGATATAATCGTGGTAAAAGGTTGCATCGGATGACAACGCAAAAACTGTTGAAACTTTCGATGACGTCGTGCGAAAAATACAAAAAAAATTTATTTTGTTGTACTTACTGAGAAATCAAATCTGTAATTTTGAAAGAAAGAAATCGTAAAAATCCCAGGGAATACCCGAGGCTGCATGACAATGATACAGTAAATTTTTTAATAAGCCGAAAGATGAGTCAAATTTATAGATTGTGTAGCAGTGTATCTTGTCAAATTTTTAAATTATTGAAACATTATAAACCAACTATGCGGTATGCCCAATCAAAGTTACATAGCTGATTTTATTTATCAAGTTTACATTTTAACGAGGATTTTAATAATATTTAATAATAAAAAGTAAAGATCGAAAATAATTGTCCTGGCTTATTACAATGTTCTACTAGATGTTTGATATTTTTTCCTGCGCCTGTTGGAAGATTTATTGTTGTGCACTTATGTAGGGGGTGAAAGTTTGTAAGCAAATTGAAATCTTTTTTAATATTTGTTTTTATTGTTTTAAAATGTCCAAATTTAAATTTAATTTATATTCAAATTTATCTAATTATTTTGTGTAGTAGTTTGAAGTACTCTGTTATTCTGAGTTTTAAGTTTTTAAAAAATAATCCTAATTTTTTAAATCCATTTATTTTTCAAACTGTAAATTAAGATATAAATCGTTTTTAATCGGAATTCAATTATAAAACATTGGAAAGTATAGGTTTTTATTCTTTGTTTCCGGGATTGAGAAAAAAATTTGTAGCATTGAAGACATTTATTTTAACATTTTTAAATAACAAAATATCATACAAAATCTTACAATCATGTTTGACTTATGTAATAAATGGTACTCTTTAGTTTTTATTTTTTATTAAAAAAATTTTTTTACTGTAATTTTAATTTATTATAAAATGAGCAAATGTTATGGCACGAGCGGTTTAATGACATCTGAAAACATTCATGATAGTTACAAAATGTTAAAAGAACAAAAAATTTTGCAGAAAAAAGTACGACTTGGTTTGGAACTCGAAATTTTCTAGTATGAATGTGACTCAGGTCATTACGATGTATACATACAAGTAAAAAATAAATCTTGTCTATACTTATCAAAACACAATTTATTTAATACATAAAACTGTTTTCAATACGCTAAATTAACTGTTAGGATTATTTTTTACAACAGTCATTTTCGACTTTAAATCATTACTCATTATTTTAAATTAATTTTCGTACAAAATTTTTCTAACTTTATGTCACGTAAAGTTAGAAGTACATTTTAGCCCTAATATTTTTTACAGAAATACAAAAATAACTCTTTTATTTATAAAAGAGAATTCTCGAATCACTCTAAAAACTTTAACAGTATAACTTACTTCAGCATTCAAAACATGAATCATTCACATGATTTTCGCACAAAAAACTTAATATAAAACAAATCATTAAGAAATATTTACACAAACATTAATAATAAAAAAATAGTTCAAGATCAACACTATCATCACGTGTATCCAAAAGCACCCCAGTCTTCTTTAATCATATCGGAACCTTTCTCAGCAATCATGATCACAGGAGCATTGGTATTACCACTACTGATGGTTGGCATGATCGAGGCGTCTATGACCCTTAGACCAGCCACACCGTAGACTCTTAGTCGAGGATCCACCACGGCCTCGGGGTCATAGGCTGGTCCCATTTTGGCCGTACCCACAGGATGGTAAATCGTCATGGTTATGTGTCGTATGTGGCACTCCCAGTACTCGTCGCTCGCGAATTTCAAGTGCTTGCATCCGGGCAGCTTGATCCTGTGGACCCTCGAGCCGAACTGCTTGAATATTTTGGCCTCGCTAACCCTCATGGCTATCTTGGCGCCCTCGACCAGGGTGGCCATGTCGTGAGGATCGTCGAAATAATTAGCATCGATCTTTGGTCCCTGAAAGGGGTTGGAACTTCTCAATCTTATGGTACCCCGTGACCTGGGCCTCAGCAGGAGCGGCATTATGGTCCACGCGTCCATGTTGGCGATCGGCTTGTAGACGGTGTTGTAGAGTTCGTCGGTGAGACCCAGTACCTTGCGCACCTGGAGACCGTTGTCGGAGTTTATGGAGGCCGGGGCCATGTGGAACTGGACGTCGGGGTAGGTGCCGGAGGCGTTGGCGTAGATCGTGTTGACGAAGGCGTAACCCTCGACACCCCCGAGGGTCGTCATGGGACCGCGGCCGTTGGCCACATAGTGCATAGTCATGGGGGCCGCCTGGAACCTGTTCTGGACTATGGCCACGGGCTTGTCCACGAGGAAGGTAAGACCACCCATGCCCACGTGGTCCTGCATGTTGTCGCCCACCCTGAGATCCTGCAGAACGGGTATGCCCATCTCCTCGAGGTGCTCCCTGGGACCAATGCCCGAGAGCATGAGTATTTGGGGTGTGTTGATGGCACCTGCCGACAGTATGACTTCCTTCCTGACTCTCACGTGCTGCTTTCTACCGTCCCGGTAAAAATCCACTCCCGTGGCTTTCATGTTTACCGAATCGATGGTAATTCGGGTTACGTGAGCGTTCATAGCAGTGTGGAGGTTTTTCCTGAGCCTCACGGGCCTCAGGAAGGCTTTTGCCGTTGAGCATCGGCTACCTCGGCGGATGGTACCTTGGGCGATCATGAAACCGGTCTGGTACTCCCCGTTAATGTCGCGGTTCTCGTAACCGATCTCTTTGCCCGCCTGCACGAACGCCACCACTAGAGGTGTCCTCCAGGGTGATTCCTGCAACAATAAAGATAACAATGATTGCATACTCTATTGTAATATGAATACATCGCACACATTTTATGATTTGCATGGTATTCTTGCTCTTGTGTAATGTACTAATAACATAACGTAGATAACTTAGATTATCTTTACGTGCACAATCACGTGCTTTGAAGACAAAGCGGTATGTATGAAATATTTCTTGAGAGCTCAAGAGACCATAAATTTAATAATGATTGTAGTTCTTGTGCAAGTGTTAGACTTTTATGACTAAAGAGTACCGTTTTTCGTTTAATTTTTTTTTTTTACTAATAGTCTTGCTATGAAATTCATATAAGTATAAAAAACACCCCACTTCAATATTAAAAAAAATGATTGATACCTGTACAGTGAGAAAGCCTCCCTTTCCGTGGTAAGGGCTGTTTCTCAGGTACGGATTCCTGTTATCCTCAGACTTCTTAAAGTAGTACAGGGCCTGATCGTACCCCCAGCCAGGGTTCCCGAGCTGCTCCCAGCCGTCGTAGTCGTGCCTGTTGCCCCTGACGTAGAGCATGTAGTTGAGAACACTGGACCCGCCCAGGACCTTCCCTCTGGGCCAGTTGCACATCCCGCCCTTCATACCCAGGCAGGCTCGCCCGGTCGGCTCGGTCTTGTACTTCCAGTCCAGCTTGGTCAGCTGCAGGTAGGCCGCGAGCGAGGGCACGTCCGTAATCTCGTTCTCGTCGGGTCCTGCCTCCAGAAGCAGGACCCTCCAGCCTCGTATCTCGGAGAGTCGGCTGGCGACCACCGCCCCGGCCGAGCCGCCCCCGATCACCACGAAGTCGTACTCTGGGTCCAGAGGGTACCGGTTGATCGGCTTGCTCTCCGGATCTGCGGAAAAATCGAGAGATGTCATAAATGCCTGCATGCGTGATGACTGTTATGTAAATACGACGGAAGTTCGGGTTACGCAAACCGGTCGCTACCGCGCAAAGGAAATATTGTATTACAGTCTAAGTGGCTTACTCAATCATGATGTCAAGTGGGATTATGACAGCCGAACGATCAATGACTTCTGTGTAATTTTATGTTTCACTCGGGTACGCGAGCCAGCCCGTTGTCATTCAATTAAATCCCCGAGGAAGTTTGAAAAAAACAACGCACCGAGATAGAAAGTTCAATGCGAGCTCCATGTATTGGGATACGCAAAAATCTTAAAACGCAATTATATAGCACCGCCCGGGCCCCAGGTATTCGAATTTATAAATTGAAAATTGATACACCGGGTCTCGAAGCACTGCACTTTCTACCAATAAAATTCATCATCTCTACCATTCCATTTCGAGTGCAATTTTGATTTCGGTTTTTAATGGTCGGACTTTTTTTTGGTGAACTGATAATGCACGGGAATTAATTTTAGCCATCACGATCGCTTTCAAAGCTACGCTCAATTAAATTATCCCGCGTTATGGGTTGATGTTTTATAGCGCGCGAGGTAAGCTAATGATAATTGTATATCGAAAGTAGTAAGTAATGAGAAAATTTCATAACCTTGGAGAAGTAATCGTAATAATATTTTCTGGATAAAATTCAATAAATATTTTAAAAAAATCAAGTGCAATGTTATTTACGATCTGATAACCGGCGCGATATGTACGGCTATGAAAAGCGAAATCGTGCGAAATGAAATTTAAAATTTACAACTTATGACAGTTAAATTCTCTACTTTCAAAATTTTAAAAATAAAACTAATCAACAGTAAAAAAATTTGTTTGTAGATGATGGGTCTCTCAGTGTAATATACTTCAAAAATTTCTGCAAAAAAATAATTACACACGGTAGCTTTGAAAAAGTTAATAGTACTATAAAAAATTTTATAGGCTGCAAATTTTTACCTTTAATGCAACCCTAAAACTTAAAAGGTTAAAAATTTTGTTTAAAAACTGTTGTTAAATCTATCGACGAAAAGTTTCGTCGTAAAATTTAAATTTATTTATTTACAAAAGTTTAAGTACTAATATTTTTTGGCTTCGCAACTAAATCATATAAGCAGCTTACTATCCACTGTAATATGCAGCGACTCTCAGCACTTTAAGATTTAGATACGATGATGCCGATGTAACTTACCGAGCTGATCGTAGTGATAGTAGGATAATCCGGCGATGAGCAGGGGCACGAGCCATAATCCGGTGCCGACGAGTCCGATCGCACCCTTGAGCGCCGACGTAACCACAATCGTGCTAAGCATTGTTTGATTTTTTGATTATTTATTATTATTCGATGTCAAGTGATGACGTCGGGCGGCCTTGAGGCTTCCTCAGCACTGATCTGCCGGCCGCGCGATATGTCCACCGCGTTCATGTTACGAACGGGATTTTTTAACGCCACTTAATTTTTTGTGCATTCTGTAATAATAAAAAAGGTATTGTTTAGTGAAAATTGGCGATCATATCAGGTTTTTTATTACTACTAATCGATAATTTATAGTAAATTTTTAACTAGATGAAAGTTCGAAAATGTAGATGTTGAAGTTTTTAGAATGATAAATTTTGAATAAAAATAATTCTGAATCCTGCGATGTACAGAATGTATATACACTGCACGGTCCGAACTTTAATTAAATATTTAATTTCCGTGATTTAAACTGGCTGTTGGAGGAAACAGCTTTTTTCGTAGTTTAAGATCTTTCATGATTTAGTCATGCAGTTTCGAGCGTAAATTAAAAGTACAACGTTTTTCAGATGTCTAAGCTTATTTTTAAACAAGTACTTTCGCTTTCTTAACAATAACAACCGTTATTGCCAGATTAAATCATCGTAATTATGATTGACTCATTACTTATCAAATAATTTTACAAATAAACTGGTGAACCATCAAAAACATAGAGCTCATCAGTCAAAAGGTCGATGAAAAAATTTTCTTATCGTTATCAAAAACTCAGCACCATAAAATTGTTAAATCAAACTCGCCCGTCTGAAGCTAAATTAATAATAATTAAATAATAAATCATCCGAGTGTAACACCCAAGATTGGTATCTCACGCTTCCTCGGCGCTCTAATACAACGCTTTGAATCCATCCACGAATCTCGGAAAAGATTATCCCGATGCATCCATCGCGGCGAAAAAAGGTGCATCAAACCTTGAATTTCCTTCCTGCACCGGAAGGCTTTACATAACCTCAACTCGGATAGATTTTCGGCGGGTTGTAATTTGGATGTTCCAGAGCGGGAGCAGAGAAAGCTCAAAAAGCACCCGTAACTCATGCTCATGGGTCCTTTTATGAATATCGGCGGGGGAGAGTAGAAAGTGGAATATACACGCGTGCACCTATTTTTAATCTCCATTTGTTAAGTTTTTTTTTGAGTGAAAGGATTTGGGATCTTATCACCCGGGTCGATTGTTTTGGCTGATCGATCTTGGGGACACAGTTTGCGTAATGAAAGAAAGTGGTTTTTTTTTTTTTTTTTTTTTTTCAACGCGTTACGTGAAGAAGGTGATAAAATGAAAAATTCAATGAGTGCTTGGGGAACCAGGGCCCGAAATTAATAACCCCCCGCGGGTAATTTAATATTAATAAAGTTAATTACGAGCCAAGGCCGCGGTTACCCAACTTACCCATTAGGTGCTTAATTGAAACCGAGTGTATGGGCCCAAAAATGATCAGCCGTCGTAAGTCATCCCGAGGATTTTTCGGTAAGTGATATTCGTAAACGCTGGACCAGAAAGCACAACGGGGAGTAATTACTTCCGCGTAAAATTCGAAAGCCACGAGTAACAGTGAGGAATTTACGAGTGCGAAGCGTAATCATTATGCGCGTCCCCCTCGTTAATTTTATCATCCCAATAAAGGCACGAGCGACTTTTACCTGCGTAAGGAGCGATTAATCTCTTTCTCACGGAAAAAGGATGATGCTCGGATCGTTGGTTTTTTCGCGCGACAAATGTGCATTGCGTGTGAAATCGTGGGCGACGAACTTGTGCTTTTTTTTTGTGGCCTTTGTTTACCTTTGGGTATCATTGAACTTGGCAAGAGACTCTCGCTGCTTTTTAAGGTATCTGTATTCGCTGAGAGCGAATAATAATTTTTTTTTTAATTAATATCTTTGAGTCCCAATTATATTTATTTATTTAATTTTAATTTAATTCTGAAAAAAAAAAAATCATTAAATTAGTTTGTTAAAATTAATTTCCAGCAGATAGTTCAGCAAATAGAGTGCGTGACTCGTAATCAGACTGTTTCAAGTTCAAACCCCATCTAGTGCTTACTGCCCGACCTTGACTATATACTTATATGATTAGTTGAATTATTTATCAAGTATTTTACAAATCGAATGTAAATTTAAAATTAAAAAAATTAGAATTAAATTTTTTTTTGCAAATAAATTTTTTATTTTTGTTTTGTTTTTTTCTTTTATGTACTATAATCGAGGTAGGATTCTATTAAAGAAATACTAGTTT
Source organism: Encarsia formosa (assembly GCA_038277355.1). Classification (NCBI taxonomy): domain Eukaryota; kingdom Metazoa; phylum Arthropoda; class Insecta; order Hymenoptera; family Aphelinidae; genus Encarsia; species Encarsia formosa. The sequence continues at coordinate 4,234,341 of CM076187.1, forward strand.
TATGCAAGTTCAAGATTACAATGTTTCAAGCGAGTTTCAAGTGCGAAATCACTTTACACTTTTCTCAGTGATAATAAATTTGATTTCTGTGAATCGTAATTTTCACCATTTATACAGCATTCCATCGTAGGCAGAATTTTTATCGGCATGATTTCTCCAGATTCCAAAAAATTTGGTAAATTTTTTCAGCTAAACTCTCGTGTCGATCGAAAGTTCGCGGTCATAAGAAAGCAGCGACTCTTATAACAAACCCGGTGGTAATCTCGTTGCGCAATGATAATCTTTCACGCTACGCCAGCCAGAGATTTTTTCCTCAATCCAAATATAATCGAACAAATAAATCAGCGCGCGCAGGCGTTTTAATCGGGATTCGGGATCAGCTCCGCACCTGCCGTTTATTTACGTACCCGGGCGACAAACGAAGTCTAGCGATGATCGTCGCGTCTTGCGAATCGAAGTATCTCGAGCAGGTAAAGGAGGCGAAAGGAGAAAGTGTTTCGGTTCGCGTGTACACGAAAGTCACGGTTACGTTATGCCGACGCTGCTTTGCTCCCGTTCCCTTCCTCCTTTTTTTTATCTCTCTCTCTCTCTCTCGCACTTCGTTTCTTTCCTTTTTCATGACTGACTCGCGCGTTTCTATCTGCTATTTTATGCTCGCGAGTGCGAAGATTTACTTCCGGTGTGGTGGATGGAACCTGGTGACAAATTCGATGATCGCATTCTTAGCGCGAACGAGGTGTTTTCTTGATTTACAGAGTGTACTGTTTTGTTTGGATTTAAGCAAGAAGGTCGCTCTGTGTACACGCGCGAATTTTATTACTCTATTAATATGATAATCTAAAAGAAAAAACATTAATTTTTAGCGCTGTAAAAAATAATAAGTAATAAAACCTCGCTAAAGTCTTCTGTTGAATTTTAAACTATTGCATTATACTTTTGAAGCGCAAGCAAGGCCTTTATGTTTTCTTTATTTACAGTGTCCTGTTTTCTTTGAATTTAATTTTTTAAAAATTTTATGCAATAAAGCTTTGCTGAAATCTTCTGTTGAAATTGAAAATATATTGCATTTTACTTTTGTAGCTAAAAATAATTTTACTATGTTTGTAATAATATTTTTTGTTCTTTTTACTTATTTCGATGTTTTGTTTAAAAAAAAATAATAAAAACTACTTGCATGTAGTCATTTTAATTTTTCATCAATTCTTTCATTTAGCTAATCAATTTATAAAAATTCTTAAAACTTAAAAATTGCAGTTTTTAGTTGTATTTTTTGACTATGTAATCAAAAAATTTAAAAAAGGGGTTCTTTCACTGTTAGTAGAGGAATTTTTTTTTCTTTATTAGTTTGATTTGAATCTCGATTTGAATAGAATTTAAAGTCAAAAGTAAGATGTATGATGTAGTTGGACAGAGTTAGGAAAATGGAAAAAGTTTGTGAAATGTAAGTATTCTTAAAAGTTTTTGTATTATTAAAGTTGCAGGGTCTCGAGTAGGAAAAGAAAAGATTAGAATTTCATACAATGCTTATGCCACGAAAGAGAAAAGTAGGCTACTCGGGGTTGATTTTTTATATTTTCCTTGTTGATCAATCCGAGGAAAAAATAATTTTTTCTATTTTCTATTCAAGTTCTATTAGAAGCTTTAATCTTGTTCGGCTAGTATGAACTATCGATTTTTCAGGGCAAACACAAAAAAAGTTGTCAGATTTCAGAACTACAGTTCGCTTCACTCAGAAATTTTGAAAAACAAATAAGAAATCCCGGCTTTATAATTAAGTTAAACGCAACGACGTTACTCGACCTCACATGCAACGAGAATCGTCGGAAATCTCGATGGTCTCGCAATCAAATTTGCCGCCTCCTAGAAAATTATTTACAAGTCATCGCGAGTGCTTGGACCTTGAACTTTTTCTCTCTAAAAACAACGCACAATTTTGTAAAAAAATTGCAAGAGCAACCGTAACCTTCAGCGGTCGGAACAATGGTGGTGAGAATTCGCCAACTCGGCATTCGCATTCAATTACGTTTTTATGAATCTTACCACACTCGTGATTCCGCGGTCATGAGTAAAAAAAGTCATCAACATTAGTCCGTTCGAAATTTCATGAAAGCTCCTCTTTATCAAATCGTAATAAATTAATATAATAAATCTATCTTTAGATGTACGAATCAAATAATTGTATCCTATTATGATAAAATTTCTGTAAATTATTGTTATAAAAAAAAAAATTGTTCAAAAAACATGATATTCCAACTTGTAATAGTTCACGAAGTTAAAGTCCTTTTCCTCGTCCCAACGGCATATAAAATCGTTCTTTACCTACTAAAATTCAACAAATCACAATCAGTAGATAGACTTTTACTCAACGCAGTATCGTTTTTATTAGGCTCCGAATCCGCGAACGCAGAGAATCAATCAGGCGCTTGGATGTAAATGGTGGTAAATCCGAGTCGGCGAACCCGATACGGCCTTAACAACCTCGCGGTACACGGGTGAGCGGATTTCTCGCGGGCTACCGTATGCCCCCTCCCCGAAACAGATGTTCGTCAGCGTCTCGGACGTTAATTGGACGACGATCTCGAGGTTAATCGCACTCGATCGGGCGCTGGCAATTAGAAACTTTTGCATATTATGCCGCCAATTGGGTGGGAAGAATTCGCTCACAATGATTTTCCCAAGTTGTTCTTTTTTTTACTGTAATTCTAGGAAAGTGCTTTTAATTGGCAGAGGAAAAATTCCGTTTGGAAAAGAACTGGGATGGATGCTTCGGCTGAATGTAGGTCGCATGTCAACGTGTAAATATAGGAGGAGCCCGGACGAGCCTTTATTTTACCTCCTCGAAAATGTGCCTGCAGCGGAAGGTTTTTAGATTATGAAAATCTCTCCGACGCCTCGGAGTGATTCATGCGAGGCTGAGTTTTTTTTAAAAAGCATCAATTATTACTCGCGAGAAGCTGGTTGTTCTCGGAGTAGGTCAATAAAGCTCGAATTGCCGCGGCGGGTAGTTGAACGTAAATTCTTAGGGTGTTGCATCAAGAAGGTGTATCTTTTTTACTTTATGGGTTGATTAAATTTTTTTATTGTTGCTGTGTATGTCGGTAATTAAATTTTTTTTTTTCTTTCGAAACCGTGTATTAAGACAAAAAATCTTTGAAATTGCTGTTTAGTTGTTTTATTGTTTATTTCATATTTGTAAATGATTGCCTAAATTTTAATTAAGAACAATTTTTTGAAAATTTGGTTAGTTTGATTTGTTTCTATACAAAAATGATTGAAAAAATAAAAAATAAAAAAACTAATTTTATTCAGCGTTTTATAGTTATTTTTTTTATTTTCTGCGAATTACTAATGCTTTTTACGATTTATTTTAATTATTGATTATTTATCTGTTTACAGTTTAATAATTTTTGGATATAGAATTGTTAATTTATCTTAAAAGCCATTTAACAAACTGAAAAAAAATTTTTATTTTTGCAAAATTATTTAATGAATGTCTTTAAAAAATTTAAAATCCCATTTAAAATACAATTTTTTTTTTTTTTTCAACATTTTCAGAGCATTATTTTATAATATAATTATAGTTAATTTTTATAATATATTCAGATCAGGAATTGAACCTCGTAATACTGAACTACAAGTCTCGCACTCTACGCACTGAGCCATCAGAGCCATACAATGAACTTTGATCAATAAAACCGCAAATCATTCAAATTAGAATTGTCAGTACCAAGTAATAATTAATGTTAAAAAATACGAGTCCGTTGTTTATTAAATTTACTCTCGAGTCCCAATTATAAGACAGTAAAAATGGCGATAATAATAACGGCCACTCAACAAATAATATACAAGCCGATACAGCGTAGAGATTGCGGCGTTGAAAATGTTTAGTGCACCTCAACCGGATCATTAGATCTTATTTAAACCATTAGTGGTACAATACAGGTGCTAAAGATCGTATAATTTACACACCGAGGAGTAAATTGACTCGGAGCGGCTACCAGCCAGGTACACAACTTTCTCGTGTCGTTACGTTTTCGCGCTGTATCATATTTTGAAGTGCATCGTGTTTATAATAATTGTTGTGCCGTACCGCCCCCGGGAGATTGCGATCTTTTTTCTAGCAAGAGATTTCGAGTGGATACAAGTGCAACTGCAAATTAGTCTGCTTTGTAAAATGATTTTTTTTTTTTTTTTTTTTTTTTTTGGTACCGGGTATCAATTCAGTTGTTGTTGTTGCTGTAAATCAATTGTTTCGAAAAATTTTTTTTACTTTCACTGAGGAGCTAAGCAAATTTTTTGATGGTTTAATCAATTGAATCTACTTATTTTTTTACGCTAGAGCAAACATAATTTACACATTTGTTAAGTTTATTTAATTTTATTGTCTATTATTAATTGAATCATCTGTAAAAATATCATTTTTTTTTTAAATTTGTGAATGGGGAAGTCAAAATTCTTTCTCTTAGGTATAGCAATACTTCGCTTTCGAAAAAAAGCAGTTAGGCAGTAAAATTTTATGTGTGGTCAAGCGATGGAAGAAAATTCTATTTAAAATCTACAATTTTTCCTCAAGTAATACTAATTAATAACAAGTATAGTTTTCTATTAAAATAATATTCTTTAAAAAATCGCAAAAACTACTACAGCTTATTATCTTTGTTATAGTTTATTGAATAAAAAACCGAGTAAAAAACAAATTTTTTTTCGATCCGAGTACCAGTTTTTATCCTAACAATTCTTCGAGCAATTTGTCATCCTAAAAGTACCACACTAAACCGTCGATAAATTTTTTTTCTCGCATTATCAAGCCTCCCGACCTTTTCGATCTTATGTCACCTCAGGAAGTTCCAGCCGATCGACCGCGAGATTTACAGCCTCGCGTTAAACCAGACCGTAAAAATTATGAAAAATGATAATATAAACCTCCCCGTAAAAAAGTCGATCTTCCTTCTTCCCAACTTACACTACGCGGAAGCGTTACAAGCGCTGCAATTATAACCGCACGCACGAGATGCGAGCAATAATCATTCTCATCGATCGCGGGCGCGCGAGATTTTTTCTTTTTTCTTTTTTATCTTCCAACCAACCCCGGATATAATGCGTACGCCGCCTTCTTTTTTCCATGAAATATTATATAAGCTCACCAGTCCGGAAAGATTTCGATATCCGCGGGGATTCGAATTGTTTTAAGTGGATAAGTACAGGGGGGAACCAAGATATCGGAGAGAAAAATTCTGAAAAAATCTCGACGCGATGATGAGTTTAAGTGGATTTGGTTCTATTCAATCGACGTACGCGCTGTAATCCGATTATCGGGCGGCGGATTTAAAATTCAAAATTTTTTGGCACGCGCGGCTTTGTGTTTACACGTGTTTCGTGTCGCCCGAGTTTCTAAACTCTCGTTAGAAATTAGCACCAGAACGGAATACGTAAGTACCAAGCAGTCTGATTTCGAGAAAAAAAGCTTTTTTTCTGAACACAGTGTTTCCTTTGTTATGAAAATTTTATATTTTGAACGACGTAAAAATGATCTTCGCTTCCAATTAGGCAAACAAGACTCTAAGAATTTAGACAAGTTTGAGTTTAAAATTGATTTTCTCCTCTTCCGCGGCAATATTATTTTGCTAACACATTCGCTCGGGTTAATTTTGGTTTACGAGAGTGAAAGTTTTTATCGTCTCGGATGACATTTTAGTTTGGAATAATGCAAGGATGAAAGGCCCGATCGCGTAAGTCTTACAGTGGCCTGTTACAACGGCCGCGATCAAAATATTCGAGTGACGGCTTATCCGACCGAGTGACTTTTTATTAACTCCCGGTTTACACTCGAGCGTGTCAATTCGATTATTTTGAACACGCTTTTCTCACAAATGAGGTTTAATTTAATCAAGCTGGATCTTTTCAACTGACAGTTTGATTTTATTCGATGTGTCGTTGATACATCCTGCCGAAAAAATTTTCATCTAGAAAACAGAGAGTTGGTTTTTTCCAGAAATCAGGAAACGAGAATAAATTTAAAAAATTTTTTGAGCCATGATTATATTATTATTATATACTACCGATAATTCAATAAAATAGACTTTATTCATAATTTTTAGTAATAATTTTTTAATAATAAAACAGTTTTAATTACTATAACAATTATGATATATACAGGACAATTTTGTGTGTTGTTTTGAAAATGAATAAATAATTAAATTTTTATTGTTTTATATTTTTAAACCAAAATTACCGGTCTCTGATACTTCATTAAAATAATAGTCACACCGCGACAAGCTTAGAAGAAATAATGCAAATCACTACATAAAAATTCATAGATCCACAACCAAAAATTCCTCTCCTCTTTGAAAATTATTCTCTCCGAATGTTCTTGATGAAATCATCCATCGTGAAAAAATAAGCCGTGACATAAACATTGGCACTCGAACACGCTCGGTCCGACATTAATGACCCCCCTCGTCCGTAATTTTCTCTCGCCAATCTTTCGTCCGCCCATAAAATTAACTCCTCGAACAAGAAGGCGAGGAGAAAATAAAGGATGATACCGCCTCGACCTTGCGAGATGAAAAACGAAAGTCCTTGCGCGAGAAATTTCGTGTGCGGTATATTACGCAAGCTCCCGGAGAAAAGTCGGTCGTTCCGGGCTTCCCTTTTAGCCACAAAAATTATTACGTTCGACCTGACGTTCTGATATCTCCATCCCGCGGGATTCTTTTTTCGCGGTTAGGTGCTTGCGCAAGGGGGGTAAACCAGTTTAGATTGCGATTCGGAACGTTCGCGAAGTCGCACGCGTTTTTGAGGTTGCGCAATCGCGCCTTGGCTAGGCGACGGAAGACCCGTAGGTTTCGAAATTGCCAAGAGCGTGGAGAGTCATTTCGTCACGATTTTGAATTATTAATACCTGTTATGCGCATCTGCACGCTTATCGTCGTGGAATGAATTCTCAGTTACGATTGTTCGAAATAAATCGATTAAAATTATGTTCGCGTTACGCCGAGGCACACGAGTGCATTACGAGCCCCGACGGAGAAATATTAGAGAAATGATAGTACTCGAGCGGTTAATTTACAAGTCAGGAAACTCGAATTCTTGAAAATACCGCGACTCGCGTAACTCCCCGATAATTTTCCGGGCTTTTCCCAAAGCCCGTTACGTTTATCCATAGCGATCATTGCGTAACCCATCATCTTCAAGAACAATTGAAAAAAAAAAATCCCCTCGTCATTCGAAACAAAAAAAAGTCCACACACACCTCATGGAGAACGTAAGCTCGGGGAACTCGCACATGGTCCTAGGATCGTCTGGTAGCAAAGTGAATCTTCACCTCCTAGTGCTCGACATCTTAATCACTGTGACACTTTGTAAAAAAAAAAATTCACTACACAGGCACTGGGTACAGTAGTTATTACAGGAGGAGTTGGCTCTCTGAGTTTGTACCGGCAACTGCCTATCGGGCACCTCGTGCGCGCACTTACAACGGCTGGCGAGCCAGTGAAAGTTTATTCTCTTCCTGGGGTCTGCCCGAGCTGGCGTCCTTCCGAGCGTCAACCGACGTGGGGGAGGAAGCTCTGGTGGGGCCTTAGCTTCAGAAGGGGAGGGTCAGGGCTCAGGGTCAGGGCTGACTTCGGTGGAGGGGAACGAACGAGGGAACCTGCACGTACACCCAACCACCGTTAGTTTTTCTTCGGGGAAGTCGATGTTTGATTTGGGTCTTTTTAAGGAGTTTGTGAAATTTTTGTTTGAGTTTGGGAATTCTTTTCGTTTTGAGTGTCGATACTTGTTTTACCTAGACGCGGGAATAAATTTTTGAATTTTAGATATTTTACTCGTGGTCAAGATTTTGATTTTTGAAGTTGGAACGAGAAAAAAAATTATTGTTTAGCTAAAAATTACTAGAACTGCTTTTTTATTTATTTATTTTTTTGTTATTCCAACATACAACTTTTAGATGAATTCAATATTTTATTTATTATTCAACTTTTCTATAGTTATCATCAGTATGATAAGAAGACAAGGTTGGCCAATTTAGCTTAGTAGGCTGTTGATTCTTCTTCAGCAACTGCGATTCGAACTAAGCATCATTGAAGTACAGACTCAATGTTCTGTGCTAAGCCACTAATCGGTACTCTATACATATAATTTGATTTTATGTCACTTAAGTCTTAATTATATATATATAACTTTTTTGTTTATAAGTAGAAGGTTTGAATCATACGATTATTCCAAAAAATTTTGTGCTTAATTTTTTCGACTCTGGAGTCATAGTAATAAATCAACACAAACATTTGACTGTCAAAGTAACTTTTTTACCCTGCAACATTTTGAGTCAGCTATAAATCACATAATTTATTTGATAAAATAAATTATATCTAGATTTGTTTAACGAGTTCATAAGGCTTACATTAAACGTCTGATTGGCTACGTTAATTTTACGCGAGAAAAAAAAAGATTCTCTTCCAGCAAGTGTAGACACCTTCACCCAGATAGTAACTTTATTAGAATTTAAATTTATGTTGAAAAATCAGGAGAAAGTCGACTCGATTAATCGCAAAAGCATAATTGCGGTAAACACAACCATTGTTGAAAGATCCTCAGCGTAAAGTAAATCATCCGAGATAACAAGATATATCAATTTTCATTTTTCCTTTACTTTTCTTGACAGACTATAAAAAAAAACAATCTCCAAAAGCGCGGTATTAGAACGGCTGTCGGACTTACTTTACTTCCGGTCGCATTAAGTGAGTTTGCATGTTTTTTAGCAAACTTCACCGGCTACTTACCGTTAAATCAAATGATTTACGACCGCAGAACCATTTCAAAACATACTTACTCCGAGATATTAAAAATCTCAACTTACTTGTTTTTAATTAAATTGTTCAATCGAGGGTGTATGCCCGGGTAGTCACCTAGACCAGTTCTTACAAAATCCCGTGAAACAAGGAATCTCTCGCCTTTTTTTTTCTTTTTTGTTATGTCCATTTCATAATACCTAAGCATCTCTAAGTGGGACAGGCAGAATGCGTGCTTGCATCTCTCGGAGAAAGAAAATATCCGTGCGTTACGACACCTTACGTAATTTTGCCTCGTCCTCGTTTACGACCGATAATTTTCTAATCGACTTCTAACGCAAAAAAAAAATCAACGCATGCGCAGTCGTACATTTCGGAAGGATACGTTTGGTATTCGCGTCGAGTCGCGGGTAATAAATGTACTACTGTAGTTTTGAATTCGTGAAAACTTTCACGTTACGTGAGTATACCCGGGAGCAATCCAGATCGGCGCATTGTACCGAAATGATTTGTTGGCAATTAAACCCGTTTAATTATCCCCGGGAGTTCTTTAATACGCGAGAAGAAAATTGTTTGATTTTTACCCGCGAAATGACTTTATTCAGCGAACATTAATATCTCTTCGTTTTGGAAGCGCGAGTGGCTAACGAGTTTCCTATACCTGCAACCGATAATTTTTGAGCCGTTAAATGTTAATGACAGATTGGTATAATTTTAAATTTCGCGCGCGTGCTCGAGATAAAATTAATAATACATCGTACCCTTGAATATTTCCCGAGCGGCGAGTTTACTCAAAGATTTCTGATTGCGCGCGAGATTGAAGGAAGCCAATCGATTTTGAAATATTCAAGAGTGGCCATTAAAGAATATCACTTTGTTTTGTTTATAATAAACGTCGGATTTCTTTTTCCATGTGGGCTCATTTAAATAAACGTCGTGTAATAAAAAAATTTTCCCGAGTAGTTTTTGACATTTAAACTTTCACGGATTACCCGATGAATAAATATCTTATCAGGACCAATTGATCAGCGTCGAAATTTCTTCAAAACACAGACGTCTCGGTAACAAACTGAATTTTTCATTGCATAAAAGAAAGAAAAATCGTCGTTCGAGTACATATCGAAGTAGTCGGGACTCAATGAATAACCACTTCCGAAGAGTAATGAACCCCCCGGATTCCATAAATCGCGGCTCCTCAATCGCGAAACAATTACAAGACTCGGCGATTCAATGGACACCTCGCATAATTCCCGTTGCGCAATAAAAAAAAAATAAAAAAAAAAAAAAAAAAATCGCTTTTACTTTTTCCCCCAATGTATCTAAATGTTTCTCAATTTCAAAAAAAAAGTCCGGAGATCATTTACGTAACAATAAGTCTGCGCTTTTACTTTTCGGGTTGATCATCGCTTACACGTGTTCCGGGACACGTACCCATCCTCCATATTTTTTTTTCTTCTGCTTCCTCAGCTATGAGACTGTCGAAAGTCGGTTTCCGGGGGACGCTCCGCGAATTCTCAAGCGTGCTTTCCTTTTTATCTTCTTCTTCTTTTTTTCGAGTCATACATATTTGCGGAAGATTACGGGACGTGGGTAAACTTACCTTTTTTTTTTTTTTTTGGAAAGTCGGAGGACGCTTGGTGACAAAGGTGTTGTTTGACGAGAGAGGGTACGAGAGATTTGTTGCCTGTGGGTAAAAGTTGGCGGTCGGTGCGAGTTTGATTGACACTTTAAAATATTGGACAAGAAACCGAATCACATTTTAATAATTTATTTATCTAGATTGAGTTTGATGTCTTAACTTTGATTTTTTTAAATAATTCATCATACCAAAAGAACGTGTCTATTCTTTTATTAACTTTAAATTCAAGATGAGTATAACTAAATGTTTACTAAGAAATCATTAAAAATAAAAACTTAGATTATCCACTGTAGAATTTAATCAACAATAATATTGTAAAGTTAATTAATTTAATAACCTCATGACCTTAATATAAATCTCCGAACGGCCTGTTTACCGACTAATTATTTAATTTTTGATGAGCTCAGTTGACCGTATAATCATTTTTAATACTCTTTGCAGAAAAAATCAACATTCCTGCAAAATAAACTGTCAAAGAATTTCAAAACCCAGTGCTGAGTAGTAAAATAAACTTTTTTTCAAGTATTACTCACACTTCTATAGCTAAAAAAAATCCTTAATCACTTCAAGATAGATTATTATGTAATAATTATTCTGAAAAAAAAGTGCTGTATATCCCGCTCCCGGAACAATTTTTGAAACTTTCGACCGCTCTAACAATCCCGCGTCGATCTAGAGATCGAAATTTTAATTCCCCCCTCCGGATAATTGTTTCACTTCCTAATGTCCATCAGATAAACGCCGGACTATTGTTTCGGTACCGTAATTAAAGCTCTGATAAACAATACAATGAGTGATTTTTGTCAGTTTTTGAGTAGCCTCCCTCCACGTGCATTCGGTGCATTCGACTTTCCAGTGCAGTCAATTTGCTTCATCTTCTTAATATTCGAAGCGCAGCTTACTCATTGTCGGGCTTCCGACACCTCAAAGCCGCATTTACATGAAGTTTTACTCGTGTTTTGCGGTTGCGAGCCCTCAAGCTCTCTTTTACCCGCAAAGGCGGGCGATAAATCGAATCGAACGCACTGTACAAAAAGCGAGTGAGGAAGGAAGGAAGGAAGAAAAAAAAGAAGCGGTTCCAGTTCGTGAACTTCTCGTGTACCCGTCGCGGCGCGACATTTTCGCGTTGCTCAATCCGGCTTCGCTGCTACGGGAAATCGTTAAGCTACCGCCTGCCTGCCTGCCTCGATCGTGCTTAACTCGGGTTTTTTTCCTTTTCTCCGCTTGCCGCATGACGACACACGGACGATGGCTAAGCGTAGGGCTATTTTCACTTTTCACCGAACACAATCCACTGGTGTTTTACTGTTTTTTGAAAAACGGATGGCTTTTGTTTTTCGAGGTGGCTCTCCTGAATATTAGCGAGGTCTGGTGGAAATCGATAAAAACAAAGGTGAAAGACGGTTTTTGTAAAACTAGTCTCAAGAATCGCGCAAGCGCGCTCAAATTTTAAATCTTGAAAGTAAATAAATGATGATTTTCACTTTCAATTTAAAAAAAAGGAAGTTAAGAAAAAAAATTTTCCGAGTGTTTTCTTAATTAAACTGTGATTAATGATAATAACACTTAATTCATCATATATATAGTTTGCAACCTGCAAAAAATATTAAAGATTCTCATTTTATTTTCTAGAATTGTACAAAGAAATTTTTTCTATTTATTTAAACAAAGTATTCAATTATTCAACTTCAGCACAATTCAAATTTTGAATTAAATGTTCTCGACCAATCACATCAATTCGATTATCGTTCATTATTATAAAGAAGGATTTTCAAGCAATCCTAAATTTGTTTTACAAATTTTCAGATTTTTTCCAAGTTTTGAGCTTATCAACAATCTTGTTTTACGTTATTTATTATTCAAACATTATCAGAAAGGTGGAAGCACTGATTAATTTTTAAAATTAAGCATAACTCAATTATTTAATTGGTTCTTATTCCAACTCCAGCTTAATCCCATTAATCAGCCATAATTCAGGTAGATCGGTGTAGTTCAACGCGATCGGAAAGTTAATCTCGCCGACAGGCCAAAGTTTCGATCTCGATCACCGCGCCGCGAAATCGAAAGCACACGTTGCATTCAATAAATTTAGCAAAAGTCATGGGAAAACCATAACCGTATCTCGGAAGCGCGGCACAAAGAAAACCCGCGCGGATGATAAATAATTGTAACGCCGTAAAAATTTTCAAACTTCCGCGATTAGCGATCGTGAAATCTGTATCGAAAGTCGAATATTCTTTTATCGCCTATATCGGCACCCACGCCCGAAGTTATTAAATTTAACTTCCTTCGCCGAATTCGTCTGTTATTCAAATCCCGGGCGCGCTGACTTTGGTGGAAATTTTTTTTTTTCCTTCCGTTCATAAAAATTGGAATGTAAATTTTCTTTCGCGGTTTCCTGGAAAACAAATAGCTTATCGAAAGGAAGAGTTTAGAAAACCTCGTTCCATGAATATTCATATTTTCAAAATATTCTTTTCAAAAGTCACCAAGAATCTCGAGGAAAAAAAAAGTGTTTTTCTCTTTAGCTCGCAAAGAGTTATTTTCAAGATCTCGAAAACTCGTCTCGCTGTTTTCACGCCAAATACGCCTCGCCGCCGATTGAGTTTTCATCCTTCGAAGATTCCCCTTTAGAAAGGATTCCTTCCGATTGATCTTTATGTAAGTTAACTCGCGTGCGCGTGCGCACGAGATCATTACCCGTCTAAAGAAGCGCCTTCTCTGATGGCTTGTAATCGTTAAATAATGCACCCGATCTTGTGTCATTATGCAAGTGTCGTAACACATCGTGCTGGAGATTCGATTATTAATAACGACGGTTATTTGTTTTCAAAATTACCCACAACTTCATCCACGCGCAGTGAGTTACGTACCATTTCTAATCACTGTAACGATAGAAATCATTATATGGACGATTCTCGGTTGTAATTATGATTGTGAAAAATTTTATTTGTATAAGTATGAGAATTGTAATTACTGTACTCATTTGTAATTAAAATCTTTATTTCGAATTTATATGTAGGTATTTAAAAAAATTCTTTTACCAAGATGGAAACATTCAACGGGTTCGGATTTCAGAAACTTCTTGAAGTCTCTTTAAAGTATAATTCAACAACACCGTGTTTCACCATTGAGTATCAGACCACTTAGAAATGTCAACCTTGCCTTAAAATTTTCCTCCTTATTGTCTTGCTAAGGTGACATATTTTCAAATTAGTTCTTCAAAAAATTTTCTCTTCCACTTGATATGTACAGAAAGATTTGTTTATTTTTTGTGCTTAAGAATACATATTCTTTGAAGGAAATTATACAATCCAGCTGACTTAATCTAAAAAAAGAAAATTTAAAGATCAGCTAGACGCATTTAAGTGGTCTGATACTCATTTAGTCATGCTTATGGTGTAATATGAAGTTAGAATACCATTGAGATTCTTCACTAAACATATCACTTCTGAAGTTTAATGTCTAAGAGCGAGTCTAAGAGTGTGTATTGCAATGCATACAAAACTTTTTATTCATTTGAAACAATGGTAATAAATCATATCAATCATCAAAGTTAAAAAATAATTGATCACAACGACAACTTTCTTCAATCACTCACGCTCGAATGACCGAAATAAAAACATCGCACCAAATTTTTACCTTCCTCCAAGCAATTCATTCGATTGATAAACGGCATTACACGAAATTCCTTCAACACCCATAAACAAGTTCGAGAAGGTTGATAATTCCGACTTCCTCCTGTTCCTTGTGTGTGTGTCACAAAAGTTACGTCGCTCGGATGTTCTTACGACACCGCAGATGGTAATCGCGCCTTATTAATTCCGACGTATCACTTTCCTTCGAGAGAAATAAAAAAAAAAAAGAGGTTACGTGCGGTGTACGCCACGCCAACAACCCTTCAATTATCCTCGCTTTCGAGTCTGCTAATGAACGCCGCGGATACTTCAATGGCCGGGGACCTCCGGAAGATCTTACTCGGGGCAGCTAATTAGATGGACTTTTTATGCAAGAGCTGGAGTAAATCCCGAAAAAGCCGGGGGATTTTTCTATAACTGGGGGGATTTTAATCTGTGGTTTTCCATTTCTCGTACTAGGTAAACATGCGTGCGATATTCAATATCTTTTGATTATCTACAAGCGAAGATTAACATCTTACGGATTCATAAATTGCTGAGGTAAATGAGCAATTACAAGTTAAAACGTATGCTATAATTATATAATTCGAAAAAAAGGTTTTTTCAATTTGTGGGGTTTTGATTAACTTTGGATAATATGATACTTGTAAAAGTGAAGTTTTTGTGCGAAATTCGAGAAGTTTATTTTTAGATGGATTACAGAAGTATTAAAAAAATTTTGTTAAATCTTGATATTTCAACTTTATTTATTTATTGATTTTTTTTATCAAACAAGAGAACCTATCTTTCCATATAATGAATTTTAAATTGAATAGTCCAAGTAATATTGTACTAATGATACAATCAAAATCCTATGGCAAGCACCTTGATTACTGATTAACTATAGGGTTCTAATTTTGACATTGTACTTAACAACCTCCACAATGAGTTCTAAAAAAATGTGGCTGTCTATTCTACCAAAGCAAACACAAGATTTCCATTTCATTTATTAGTCATCTGATTAGTCGGCCTCCCGCACCCTCATGAAAAATTCAGTCGTGCACGTCCGTCTGTCCCCAGCAAATCAAGACATTTCCCACGAACCAAATTCAAGCATCAATCATTATCCTCTTGAAGAAAAGAAAAATGTCCATTTCTTCTTTCTAGTCAGACCTCCCCCGAAAATCGGTAGCAATTTGCATGTATGCCATGGCTGCATCGAACGTGAGCCCAAATTGACGCTAATGATTGTCTCCATTGTTTCGCGTCGGCGGCTAAACTTTCCTTAACTACTGCGTGGATTCGCCCGCGTAATTTCAAATTTCTTAGAGGTCATAATGAGATTTGCGCTACAGGTAGCTGTTCTTTTTTTTCATGGGGGGGGGGGGGGCGGAGAAATGAATGGCGTTTACGCTCCTTTCGCGTTGCTGCGGTACGTTGTTGTTGTTCGGGGGGAGAAATGTGAAAGTGTTGTTTTACCGGCCGAGCCTGATTACGTGAGTGCACCTATGGCTTCTCGCATTAAACTGCATAATTTGACGATTTTTAGAATGCGTATCGAAAAATTTTCGACAAAAGTTTCTTTTGTTTCTCCTACGGAAGAAAGAGACGAAGCTTTTTTTCCGGCATTTGGAACATTGCGGGATAAAAATTTGAATGGGAAAGTATGTATAAATAGTCGAAATACCAATAATAATTGCAGAAAATCGGTTTGCTTACGCAACAAAGGCGACACTCCCCGCGCTCTCAACGATCTCTTTTTTGTTAAATTATTCGGACATTAATTGCTGTCTATAAAAGTTTAATTTGAGATAAACAGGATGAGGAGAAAATAAACCGATGGCAAATTTATAATCGGTGGGCATTATGTCATCAATGATTTGCCACTTACGACTTCTTTGCGAATTTCGGACGGCTTGCTCGCAATAATATTTGGTGACTTGCAAATTAAATACCTACTCTTATGTGCTTCCGAACACTGCTGTTTTTTTTTTTCTTAATATGTATAACAAGATAATTAATACTTTTGTACCGTCTGTAATATTTGAGCTAATACTTAGCACCTGAGTATTGAGTGAAAAAAAAAAGTTTAGAAAGTTGTAAAAAATTATTTTAAATCAATCTTTACCTAGTTATCGAAGAATTTATTCTATTTCAAAATCAAAGTTATTTGAAAAAATCTTGATAAAAGGTCGTGAGTCATTTTTTAATCCCAGGTGCAAACTACGTATTAGAGTTTTCTAATGCGTCTCCGTCTATCATTTGTAAAATGTCGAAGAAAATTTTTCTCGCGAAGCTTTCATTACGAGAAAAATTGCTCAAAGCTGGCATCACGAAGTCTAAGTACTTTGATTGCGCTTTTACATTTTTCTCGTGAAGTATCGATAAATCATTTTTGACCTTCAGTGTATGCAGTGGTTGAGAAACAGACTAGTTGTATCCATTAAATCTATAAAATACAGGAATCTTTGCAAAATAAATCACATCTTACTTTATTATTTTTATTTTTTTAATATTTTCAAAAATATCTATTTATAAAATTACAACAATATAACGTACATATAAATAGTAAAAAAAAATGTCTTTTTTTTACAATAAAATTGTAAACATTAGATGAAAGTACTAGGCACACCTTGAACTCTATATTTTCTATTTACAAACACTTATGAGTCAATATTCGCTGTGAATCAGCGCGAAAGAGACTTTCTCGATGTTTAAATTATCGATAATGCACTGTAAATTTAGAATTCTCGTATTGAAAAAATGTAAATTTTTAAAAACCCGAGTTTTTATTTACTTTCAAAATATGATAATTTTTTTTTTTTTCTAAAAATACACGTTAACTTTATTGAAGTGTCCGTTGCTTCACAGTTATCAATTAAAAAAATTAATTTAATACAATAGTAATTAAATCACACTCATAATTTCTCTTTGAAAATCGAACAACTTTTCCAGCTTGCGTCAGTGCAAAATGAAAGTGAAAAACTTCATTTCTCCGTCGTCGCTTAATAATAAATTACGTCGATCCAATATTCAAAATCTAGCTCCCGTGCTTGCATCAAATAAATATTGACTCCCGGTGGCATGAAAACACGCCTTGAATAAAAAAAAAGCTTGAACAACGTGACGAGAACCACAATTACCTCGAAAGAAAGTTCTCGCGCGTTCTCAAAAAAAAAAAACTTTAAAAATCACTACAAAATCCAATGGCAGAAAAAATCATTATCTTACAATCAAACAAAAAATCATAACAACTGTACAACTAAAGACATATTTAATCATATCAAAATAATTTACAAAATTACAAATTTCATTTCTTTTTTTTTCTTGCTTTTTTCACTTACTACCCGAACAATCAACGGTCTCACAAAACATACAAAAAAGTATCATTTATGGCAGTAGTCTTCAAAAATTCAAAAAAAAAAACTTTTCACAAGTCCAACTGTCAATCTTCGCTACCTGCTCCGTCTCCTGAGCATCCTCCAGTCTTCTTTGATCATGTCGCTCGCTTTTTCGCCGATCATGATAACCGGCGCGTTCGGATTACCGCTGACGATCTCGGGCATAATCGAGGCGTCCACGACCCTGAGTCCCTTGACCCCGTAAACCCTAAGTCTCGAGTCCACCACGGCTCCAGGGTCGTGCCTCGGTCCCATTTTGCACGTACCCGTGGGGTGGTAAATCGTGAAGGTGAAGTGCCTGATGGCGCACTCCCAGTACTCGTAGGTGTCGAAGGGGTGCTTCTGGCACCCGGGCATCTTGATGGTCAGAGGTCTCGACCCGAACCTCTGAAACGCCGAGGAGTTCGAGACCTGCATGGCTATTCGTATGCCGTCGACTAGGATGTCGATGTCCCGCTTGTGGGTGAAGTAGTTGGGCACGATCTCCGGGTGTACCAGGGGGTTGGCGCTCTTCAGCCTGATCCAGCCGGAGCTCTGGGGTCTGAGGAGCAGGGGCAGGATGGACCATGCCTCGGCGCTCTGGATCGGCTTGTACATGGTGTTGTAGACACTGTCCCTGAGGCCGGTGATCTTGCGGATTTGGTCTCCACCGTCGGAGCTGATGGAACTGGGAGCGAAGTGGAACTGCATGTCCGGGAAGTCTCCGGACGGGTCGGCGTACTTGGTGTTTACGAAGGCCAGGCCCTCGACGGCTTGGGTCGTCATGGGGCCACGCTCGTTCAGTATGTACTCCATGAAGACGCTGGGAGTCTGGAAGCGGTCCTTCTTGAAGGTTATGGGCTCGTTCACGAGGAAGGTCAGACCTCCGAGGCCCACGTGGTCCTGCAGATGCTCGCCCACCCGGAGGTCCGAGATGACGGGGATTCCCAAATCGTCGAGGTGCTCTTTCGGCCCTATTCCCGACAACATCAGCAGCTGGGGAGATCCGATGGCCCCAGCCGACATGACCACTTCCCTCCTGACCCGAACGTAGTGCTTGCGACCCTCGCGCAAGAACTCCACCCCCGTGGCCCGGTTGTCCTCGTTGAAGGTCACCTTGAGTGCTTGGGCGTTGAGGGCTATGTGGAGGTTGGGCCTGTTCCTAACCGGCCTCAGGAAAGCCTTGGCGGTGGAGCATCTGCTGCCCCGTCTGAGGGTGGCCTGGGTTATCATGAATCCCGTCTGGTTGGCGCCGTTTATGTCGCGGTTGGAGTAGCCCAACTCGGCACCGGCCTGCAGGAACGCTATGGCAAGCGGAGTTCGCCAGGGTGACTCCTGGACCGTCAGGTAACCCCCGGTCGAGTGGTAAGCCGTTCGAGCCAGGTAGGGATTCCTGTTGTCCTCGGATTTCAGGAAGTAAGGCAGAACGTCCTCGTAACTCCAGCCTGGGTTTCCCAGGCTTTCCCAATTATCGTAGTCGTGTCTGAAATGTAAATATTGCATCAATAACCAAAAGCTTACTATAAGACTCATTGTTAACGCTCTTGAATATTTATAATAATTAATTTTAGTTCATTAAACTTCTCAACATAATCCGACACTTGAAGAATGAATTCGATTCTTTAGTTTAATAAGCTTTATACATTTGCAAACAAAAAAAAAAAGAATACAATTTCATGAAATTATTTGAAAAGACGGAAGCACCTTCCAGTTAGAAATTTCGATTACCATAAAAAACAATTAATTCAATTAGATCGATATCGCATGAGATTTTGAAGCCGACGATTAATTTATGTATCTCATTCTCTGTTACAGGTACGTGTATCCTACAAACTCTCACGGTGACGCAACGAGCGTAAGTTTTGCACACTATAGTTAAGATAATCGTATCCCACGCGTACCTGTTTCCCCGAACGTAGATCATGGCGTTGAGGACCGAGCTACCCCCGAGGACCTTGCCCCTGGGCCAGTTGCACCTGTCGCCCACCATGGCCAGACAGTAGGGAGAGTTCGTCGGGGGTGCCGTCTGGTACATCCAGTCGAACTCCGACAGCTGCAGGTAGCCCACCAAGGCGGGCACGTCCGTTATCTCGTTCTCGTCCGAGCCCGCCTCCAGCAGCAGGACCTTCCACTCGGGTATCTCGGACAGTCGGCTGGCCACCACCGCCCCGGCCGAGCCACCTCCGACCACTATGAAGTCGTAGGTTGATAACAGCTGGAAATTTTGGAATTTATTGTTAGAATCAGACGGGTTTTTTATTGATCTAAGTTAGCTTTTGTTTATGAGAATTTTCGATTTTGTAACGTGATTTTGTAATGATTTTTGAGTCATTAATCATCTAACTGGTTTAATTAGGTTTGTTATGTATGATCCCGATTAGAATACCTTATTATTATGTGAAATATTTAAATGAAGCATATATAATTATGTAATATGATTCAATTTCATTTTTTATAGTTATCGTATTTTCGTAGAAATTTTTTATTAGTTTTGAAAAATAATTAAGCTTGAATTAAGAGTTACAAGTTTTCATAACACTTCAAAGCGCTAAATTAAGATTTGTTTTTTAAAAAACTTTCCAACATCGTAAAAAAAACAACTTTTATTAAAACGCAGCTCATAAAAACAAAATATCTTTAAAACAAGAAAAAACACCTGTTTTTGGTTTATTGGGTGAGACTCGGGATCTACGTTGTTGTACCGGAGCATGGTTATCCCGATTCCGAGCAGTGGTATCAGGCTCCATCCTAGAAATCCCACGGGCATGCTAAGGCCCACGAGGCTCATCTTCTCCTCCTGGTTCTTCTTCTAGCTCTTCTCCTCGGCGAGTTTCCCCGTGCGACGACGACGCGCTCCCGGGGGAGAATCATGCGGGCGCGGTTTCCTTTACCGCCTCTGTAATCAGATTAATAACATGCGTTTTAGTATCAATGTGTGTGGTTACGAAATCTTTAGACTGGAAAATTGTCTTTTTTTTATCAAGAATCGGATATTAATTGTGTCTTTAAGAAATTTATTTATCGACTGTATCTTCATTTTACATGGAACTGTTACATCAACGATTAATTATTTACCTATTCAATAATTACTAGTATCTTTATGATGGGATTTCGCAGTGGTATATATACTTTGTAATATAGTTACCTAAATAAAAAGTGTATTACAGAATACATAATACGTCTAATGAAACTTGAAAATCTCATGAAAAAAAAAGATGTCAATTACAACTTGTAATTTACAAGCTCATAAATCAATTTATGATACACTTTTATATTCACCTCAGTACAATGAACAGTGAAAGCTAACTCAAACAGGAGCTATGTCTGGTTTTAAAACTTGAAACTAGTGCTTCTTTTAAATGTAGGATGAACGAATTAATTTAACTTTCCTTTTCTTTGTGCATGTTTAATAGTCTCTTTTCAATAGTTGCTCGAAATGGCGTTCCATTTTTTTATTGACTTTGTTATCAAATTTTGCTGTTACGAGGTATTACGAACTAGAATGATTCTAAAAAAAATTAAAATTTTTGCTTTTTGGGTTCAATATATTAGTTATGAAAATCCAACAAATGTTAAAATTAATAGACCTTGGCACTCCATTGGAAATAGTTAAAATCTGTAATTTTATGATGACAGAAACGTTGAAGATTCGTCTCGGTAAAATCTACTCATTTACCATGTACACGAATGTTCATTCACCTTTTTTTACCATTTACTTTCTTAAAAGGATGAAAGTCAAGTGCAATTATTTTTAATTCGACGTCGCGCTGTGTGTAATTTGAAAAAATTGTACCGTCTTCTTTCCCATTTACCCACTGTTTATGAATTTAAAAAAAAGCATCCCACGAAGTAATAAAATAAACACACTTTTTGAAAAACTAACACGACCGTAGTGAAGTTGAATAACTCGTAGCTTATAAACTTTCTTTATTCCCAGAAAATTTTATTTCACATAGTTCGTAGAATTTTCACAAAAACTTGTTATAATCTTCACTTTTAATATCTTGAATTCAAACCAGTAATACAAACTTTTCAAGTTATTTCACTTTCGTTGTAATAATTACTTTTGAAAAATAAAATCCTGCTTCTAAATTTTGAAAGGGTGATAATAATCCCAAATTGACCGACCCAAGAAAACAATTTCGCACGAAGAAGCTGCAGATCCGGTCCACTTTCCCCCTTCGGGTCTTCGGCGGCGGTTCCGGTGCATCAAGTCTCGCGCGTGCGGACGTCAAACACGTGGTTGCCCCCCCCCCCCTCCTCGAGTAAATAACTGTGTTGAAAAAAAAAAACTCGTTTTTGAACTAACTAAAATTGAATATTTTTCTTCTTCTTCGTCGAAGTAAAAAACTTTCGTGCATTCCTGATGTCTTGAAGATTTTTAACTTTTCCCACGCGAGGTGCGACCAGAGTAAATCCTTCTTTAATTGTTTATACGCATCAGATGGAAAAAACTCTGACAGAAAATGAAAGCATGTTATTTATTCGAGCAACCGATAACGTATTTTCATCACTGCAATTTATTTTTTTCCATCGGGGTCTCGTAACTTTTACCAGTAATAATTCTCGAGCACATTAGAGAAAAAAAAAGGGGGGGATTCAAGGAGCTCAGTGGAGCAGAGAATTCCCAGCTTCTATTTTTTAATTAATCTGAGATAACGCCGCTGTAGAAACTGTCGTGAGCTGTGTGGTTGGAAATTTATGTTACCGATATGCATATAAGTTTCCTCATCCCCGCGCTCGAGGAGTAGAAATCGCGGGTCCTCTTTTGCATAAAAATTTATTCAAAAACGAATGATGCGATGGTTATGTCAGCAGTTTTTTTCCCACACAAAAAGGATATCTTTAAACCCATAGACGGTGCGGTAATTTCCGGATCCCAGGCTGTGTTTGCATCGATACGAAAGTACTCACGTAAGCCATCCGTCCCGAGAGTTCTAGACTACCGCGACCTTTGAACTTTGAAACCAATTCTCACCGTGTAAAAAACGTCGTCCTCGTCTTTCATCCTTGCACAAGGGTACCAGCAGCAATAGTTAATTAAAAGAACAAAAGTAATGAAGAATAAGAATACACACACACGGGGAACACGCACGCGCAGCTCGGCGCACCGGCGAGCCAGGACTGCTGCAGCGGCACGCGGTGGGTGAAAAGCGCGCGAGCGAGCCGAGACGCGTTCCCCACTCTCCCGCTTGCACACCTCCTCCCGGGGTAGAGACACCGAGTTCGCTCTCTCGCTCTCACTCTTGGCGGCTCGTCCTCCTACTTTTTCGATTCTCTTTGTTCTTTAAATTTTTTTTTTTTTTTTTTTTTTTTTATTCGCGGTGAATGGTTGACGAGTGATAAGAACGCATGTTGGATGGTAATTAGTTGTGTTCTTTCAGTACGAATTCGTTTGGGAATAACTGAAAGTTTTAGATCGTAATCTTTAATTGCCTGTTTGCGTTTTAAGCCAATAAATAGAAGCTTGGGTCATTACACCGTAGATCAACCAGGCTTTGCGGGGTGTGAATAGACTCTGTGTTCTACTAGATTTTTTAGTATTTTCAGAAATTTATTCATTTACTTTGTATTTTTCTTGTAAGATGAAGGTAACCATTCTTTATTAGTTGATTAATAATAATTTTTACAGAAAAAAATTTTATGAAATTCGTTTCAATTTCTAATAAAATAAAAACAAAATTAGATCAATAGATAAATAGTAAAACAATCTTTGGTTACTGTAAAATAAACTATTTTCAACAGTTAATGTTTAAGTAACATGATTAAATCAAGTTATTCAAAGTTAACTTTTTCTACACATGATTATTAGACTGGAATTAGCCTTTAAGCCATTCCAGATTTTAATAAAAAAATTTTCCCACAAACTGAATGGGCCACTTTTGAAAGAGCTAAAAGTGGAACCAATTTTGAAAATCTACCTATTTCAGCAAAAAAGCACAAGTATGGAGTGAAGACATAATTTACAAAATTAATATGTTTAAAAAAAATTTTTTCAGCATTTTTTAATAAATGTCAGATAACAGACTGCATTGAAATAAAAAAAGTAACGGAAAAATGGTTAATTTTACTTTGTTATGCCACTGATCTGAAAGCTCGAAATTGATACTTCATTCGAAAATAAACTATTTCAGAGTGTTTTGGTACAACTTGAATATCGTGTTTTTTGTATATTTAGTTATCATTTCATAATAACCGGTTTTTTGCATTTTGAAATGGCTCAATAAATTTATATCGTTTTGAGAGACTTGTTTACATCATATGCATACTTTCGAGAATAAAAATAATTTGGTTTTCGATTTTTCTTAAACTTCAAAGGAATTTTTTTTTTTAAAACGAAGAAAAGTACCGCAATTTCTTGAAGCAACAGCATCGAAAAAACGGGACTTCAAATTTTTTTAAGCATGCAATCGAAAATTTTTCCTAAAAAATAACTTCAAGATAATTCACTTACGATAAACAGCTGATTGGTATAAACATATTATTTAACAATTATGTCTATTAGACTAAAAAAATCGCAGAAAAAATCTCGGAAAAAATCATTGATTTTGACTCTGGTATGCACAACTCTTCGACATTTTCCTCATCCAAAAAATTGTATAGAATACATGCTTCAGAGTTTGAAGCTCCACTTTTTTACCGTTGCAATGACAACATGAAGCTAAGTAAGATTTATCATAAGAGACAGTTTGACTTCCGACTGTCACAGCTGATTGTCAAATCAGACGGCGGACAAATTGCTCATTTGAATGCGGCGCATCGACAACTTTCATGGATTCGACACCGTTGCGCAATTATTCGCGACTGTAAATTTCATACCTCGAGTCGGATTGATTTCTTTTTTTTTATTTTTAGTGCACCATCGAACGCTCAATTTATGGCGGCTGGTTCTCGTGTGCAGGATGGTCGTTACTCCGGGGTTTTTGACCGCCGCGGCTGATTTACATCCCTGCATTTTCGGCCTGCGTTTAAATTCAATTACTAATTTATTCAAGATAACGCTGTTTCCTTGACTTTTATCAACGTCCAGAAAAATCATTTTTCAAATTTTTTTGAAATTTTTTTCCTTGTTTTGAATTTTTCTCAATCAGAGTTTATTTTTTTTCGGGCTTAATAAGTAGGTTTATGGGTGTTTTAAAAAGTAAGTGGAAATTTATTCTTTTTCGCCAAAGAAGGCGGCTTTCACATTTTAAAGTTATTCAATTTTCATGTGTGTGTGTGTGTGTGTGTGTGTGTGTGTGTGTGTGAGTATACGCACAACTTTTTTTAGGTTTTTATTTTAAAGTGCAAGCGCGTGAAAGGAATAATCATCGCGGTTATGAATTTTTAATTTGCATTTAAATTTACGTTTTCACACGTGTCGTTTCCCGCAGTGATTTTTCACTCCAAATTTTTAAAACCACCCATGTAATTTACAACTATTGTCAAGAAACCATTTTAAAAAAATTATTCGTAAAGTTTTCAACACCGATAAAGCGCCCAAAAAGAAACTATCGCTCTCGCTGAATTTAAAATACGCTCGGCCAATAACACACATTCCCGATAGATTCAAATCTCGAAATTTCATCTCTGAAAAAAAGTTTGTCAGGCGTGAAATTTCATTGCCAATAATTTGTCCGCTGGTCTACCGCAATGATAGAACGCAGCGATAAAAGCGAAATTCCTCCCCCCACCTTGAATAGTTTTACCCACTTCCAAGGCATGGAATATTTTTAACCGCTTTTCGCGCTTCGTTTGCGCCTGCATTATAATTTCGCCGATTTAACCGATCGATTCACCGGAAAATTTGGGCGCTCTTTTTTTATTCTCGCGGGTTGATTGGTTCATCGAATTTTCCCTCTGTTTATTTTTGAAAGTTATCGATCTACATTGATCTCCAAAGAATTAAAAAAACGCACCGGTCAAACATTGGATAAGCGTTGCGTCTGGATCCCAGGATTAAACCTTGTTTGTACAAAACTCGAATTAGTCCGCTTACAAATATTAGGCGAGCCATCCACGAGACGTGAATTTTGAAAAGCCGATTGACTGGCGTATTTGGTAAATATATGAAAAGGGGAAGCAGCCCAGCTCGGTCTCAAGGCCGTTGAAGGCCGCGGACGCGGGGGTAGGGGCGTACGGGATACTCGCTGGGACTTTCGAACTTTCTCTGCCGAAACCCGCGGCGTCATCCTCCTCCTCCCGCGGCTGCTTCGTTACGCCTTTTCGATTTTTCGGCGGAGGGGACACCACCTGTGCGCTCGGACCCAGCAGTGAAAGTGACTGCTCGGAGACACACGCGTACCAATCTTTTCTCTTGATTATTCATAACTCGGACGAGCGTCGCTGACTGCCTGTCGAAAGAATCGCGTACGCAGAATCACTTTTTTTTTTTTTTTTTGAAGAAATTGATCTCTTTAATTGCGGGGGATCCCGCACAATGAAACGAGCTTAGAAAGTTTTACAGAGGTGCGAAGTTCGAGAGCGCCGCTGGGATTTGAAATTGAAAATAAGGCTCGGGCTGTAAAAAAAAGAATTGGTTTATTTCTCGCTTTTTGAAAATTGGTCCGAATTTTTAGGAATATCTAATGTTGCTGAAGGATGGTCTTGTGCCTTTTTAAATGAAAAAACATTTTTCACAAAATTGTAATAAAAAAATAATTTCTAAATTGAAAATTTTTCTGACTCGGGCCCTTGAAAGCTCTAAGTAGATAAAGGACGAGTTGTATCTGATAATGAAGTCAAAAGTACTTGAGTTGAGCGTTACATATAATAAATAAATAAATAATAATTCTTTTCAAATTTAGTTTATCTAATTAGTCATTTAAGAATAATGTTAACAATCAACATAAATGAATTAAATAAACTTGAGTAGCAGCTATTTATGCTGTAAGTAGATAAGGAACGAGTTATGTCAGACATTTTTTTTTCTGCTTATTAATTTTAAAGGTCATCTGTTCAATCAACATTTCGTCGGTTTAGTGTGGAAAGATAACATCTCAGAATATCGGGTTAGAAACGTATCATCTCAAGATTTGGGGTTGGAAAAGTATCATCTCAGGATTACACTTTAGAAACGTGTAATCTCGGAGCTAATTTATTTCCTCAAAAGATTTGTAAATTAAAACTAAACAGAAAATAAATTCGATAAACAGTTTAAAAAAATCTAAATTATGATTATGGATCTACTGAATTGATAAGTATATCCTCATAATTTAAATGTTTAAAAACGTTTTATCGAATTTATTTCCAATTTATTATAAACAAATTTTTTAAAGAAATAAGTTAGCTCCGAGATGATACGTTTCTAACGTGTAATCCTGAGAGATAAATATATTTTTTTTAAATCTGATTTATTTAGATTTTTTAGTAAATATAGTTATTGGACAAGGTGTTTAAGACAGCAAAGCCAAGACCATTTTTTCAAATGTATAAAAATCCTATTAACCCAAATTACTTATCAATTCCTAGAAATAGAAAAAAATCAACCATAAGAAGCTATAGAGGAAGAGTGATTCCGACAGACGGTGAAACTAAAACCTCTTGTTTAAAAAAAGCACTAAAAAAAGAATCTCGGCAAACAAATCTTCACGTCTAACGACGATGATCTCGTAGTTTCTCCGGCAATCAGCATGTAACATCTCGCCTCTAATGACGGTGTTCAGATTCCAAACGAGCTACTCAAAGCGTCGCGAGTAAAACTACACCTCAGAAAATTCCCTCGTCCATTAAAAAAATCAATGATTCCAAACAATACTCGACTGCATAGCTGATACCAGTCACGTAGGTTGGTACCAGGAAAGATCGTGAGGTAAGACACGTAACCTTTCCTCGCTTTCTCCGTTTACCGAATTTTCCGACCTTGAGGAGGCGAAAAAAAACCAATTTTCAATCATAATCTTCATCACTTTTTTTTCGTGGGTGCGCGCGAGAGCAGAGAGGATTATGCAACAGTGGGTGCGTACCCGAGGACTTTATCGCTGATTGAGATCTGAATAGCCGAGCATGAAAGCCGTTGTTTGCTTTCTAAGCGCGTAGGACTTTTTTATCGCCGGAGTCTTTTGAAATTAATTACGCGGTGAAATATTGCACCGGAACGGCCGCGGGAGTACTGACAAAGTGCGCAGCCTGATGGGTTCATTAAGGATAAATCATCACCCTTTTCAATTATCAGCTTCGCTATCGGATGTGTATCTATATTCAATATTTGCTTATTTGATTCCGGGGTAATACGCACTTTTCCTGCAGTAGGGAGAAATATGGATCTTTTTCGGTCTAGTGAGAAAAAATTTTGTCTTTGTAAGGTAAGTGTGCCTAATATGGCCCTGTGCCTAATATGGCCCCCCCTGTTATTTTGAATATGCTAGGTATGCGGCATCTCTGCAAGGTAGGAAGAAGTCAAAAACACTGAATTATCAAGTTTTCAGTTGTTTAGAACATTTTAAAATTATTTTTGCGCACGCCTAATAGCTCAAACTCGTTTCGTATACCTCCGTTATTATTTTACGTTGTAATTAAGTGGTCTGCCAAAATATTTAGACGCACCTGATCAAAATTTGAATAAGTAGCTTCGATTCGTTATTGTTTCAGCTTTAAAACGCGACCTTAGTTTTTGTTCAACTCGTTTTCTAACGGGTTTTATTCTTAAATAACTTTTTATTATGCAATGTACCTATTAATACCGATATTAAGAGTCCTTAGTTTCATGTTTACTTTTTAGAAAATCCTATCCTAATGTTATTTAAGAAAAATAAATTTAATTGTTTCAAAGCTTTTTTCATTTTATAACTAAAAAAGCATTCTAGCTCAAAAAAAAAACTTTGACCAAAATTTAAAGTTGAAATTTTTCTACTGGTTGCAAAGCTTTCAAAAACATTGTAAAAAAGGCTCAATTTTTAAATAAATCATTTTTAAAATAATAACAGTTTTGAAGTTTTTAAAATCTTATATCCTGATTGATTTAAAAAGTAGGAACAAATTGCAATTAATTAATTACTTCAAGGGGGGCCATATTAGGACACAAATTTTAGGTGTTTTAAAAAACCGTGTTTTGATAAATCCTCTGGCATTTGAAGCTCATTGATCAAAATCGAACGTGTAATGTCACATTTTAAAGCTCTTGAATTAAGCTTTAAAATGAGACCTTACCCGTCAAAAAATATTGATTTGATTGGCCACAACGTCGATTCTCGCTTAGGGGGGCCATATTAGGTACAGGTACCTTATATTAAGAAATTTAAGATTTCTTAAAATGAAGACAATTAACATCACATACCACAAGTATATAATTATAGAATTTTCTTATACTGAAAAAATTATCTTCTTTCCCTACTAGGGAATAAAATAAGACTTTTTGACTTAGTTAGAAAAATTTCAAGATTTCTCCAGAAGAAAATAGCTAGTTTTTAAACAATGAACTACAGAATGTATCAAAATTTACTCGAAAATTTATAATTTTTATACTTGATTATAGTTTTTATATAGTAGATACTAAGAAATCGTACTTATAAAAAAAAAGAAATAATTTTTTTACTGTGTATATACTTTGTGTACTGTTCCTGAAGCAATGTATGTACCTTGATAACGCATTATTTGCCCAAAAACCAAAACCTTGTCATTAAATCTGGAGCATTTCTCCTCATTCGCATAGTACACGTACCAGGTCGATTGTTTTCGCCCGAATGTAAAGCACTCGGCACACAATGCATTCGAGTTCTGTGATAACGGGAGTCACTGCACGTACGGCACGCCGACTCAAAGTGAAAGATACGTGAAATCGGTTTGAATGCCCGCTATTAAACCTCTGACGTTTAATTCACTTCAGAATAGAGATGTTTCATTTTCGATCTTTAAGAGCCTTTAACTTCAGAGTTGTTTGCTTATGGGGCTCGTATATTTAATTGAATGTTATAGTCTGGTAAGCAGCTGCATTAGCAATTAAATAAATTTAACGCTGATTGTAACACGGATTTATAGAGACTACTGTGATAGAATATTATTTATAAATGCTTGGAAAACAAAAAGTTACAACAAAATTTTGTTGGTATGTCCACATTATATTTTTGTCCATAGTATCTTCCGATAGTCTTTATTTTTTAAATTAAAATTTTTCGGCTGTACAAGAACGCCTCAAGTCGACAAACTTTGAAAGCTTTGCCGGTGTGTTACCTGTTGATGGTTGTACCGCCATGGTTTTACCGATCAGACGTTCACTTTTGGCCGGGGTGAGTGTTTCGCCGATTTCTCTTATAGATAGCGCTGCAGCTTTTTAAATGTTCGAATTAAAATATATCTATGAGTATAGCTCGTTTTTTATTTTATTTATTCATGTTTATTCTGATCATTTTCAAAAACAAGTTAGTATCTATCTCTAAATCATTTTTTGTCAAGTCATCGAAGCCACCTAATCTTCTCTGCGAAACTCATTCTTAAATTAGAAAATTGCATGATGAATTACTTTTACTCTTGAGTTCCATTAGAAAATCGGTCCCAAATCATTGGTGTTAAGCGCAAACGAAAAAGTTATAATCGACCAATTACTTTGATAATTACTCAACAGTCCCAGACGCGTTCGCACGTCGGTAAGCAATAAACCGAACATTTATATTCCGAATGATTTTGAAAGTCTCTCGCGAGTTATTAAAACTTACTTTACACCACGAGAGATAAAAAAAAAGGTTTCATCACTAAAAAAACATTATTTTATATTTATTCATCCAAGATTATTGCAAAAACTCATCTTAG
Organism: Encarsia formosa; assembly: GCA_038277355.1. Classification (NCBI taxonomy): domain Eukaryota; kingdom Metazoa; phylum Arthropoda; class Insecta; order Hymenoptera; family Aphelinidae; genus Encarsia; species Encarsia formosa. The sequence goes on from CM076187.1 coordinate 4,264,489, forward strand.
CACATTCGTGTAATTTTGCGACTAATGGATTAATATTTTCGTACAAAAAAAAATTCGCCATGGACGCGGGCAATTTGAATAACCTTGGGTCTCAGCGAGGGTCTCAGCATTCCTCGATCGAAAATGTGAAACGGTCAGAGTCCAGTCGGAATCCTCCAGTTTCACGAATTCAAACGCCTCGGGCTTGAAATAAGTATTTCACAATGCGCAGAGAGAGACACACACACACTAATGTCGCCAATGTAAATAATCCAAGAACAATGCGAGTTTCCGTCTCTTATGAAATTTATATAGCAGTGGCTCTTTGTAACGCTACGAGTTGAAAAAAAATATTTTTTTTTTACAACGTACTTTCTAAGTCGCTCGGCAGTAAATTTTCCGAGTCAGGCTCCCGCGTTTCATTATGATGAGACTGATGGGGTGCTAAAAAGATATTTGATCTAGGAAGTGTGTGTGTAGCAAGGCCGTAAACGTTTAACGTCGCGAAGTTAAGACCCACTCCCGAAATTACCCCGCAATTTACCCCCTTTGTTTTGAAGAAACGTGCTACTTTTTTAAAGATTCAATTATATATTGTTAGACCGAGTTTGAGGTATCTATTACCTGACATTTCGTAACTCTAAAACATAAAGATTTTGACTCGAATTTTTTTAGAAGCCAATAAACTGAATTTCCTTTTAAAAATAAAGAGGCCATCTACAATGAATTTTAAAAGCAATAAACCTACGTAAGATCATTTACTTACAAAATCTGAGTTTTTTCGAATTAGATTAACAAGATTCAATAATAATTTTAAAAAATAAATTCTGAACTGGCTTGTAATTTAAAAATCAAATATCTGTATTATATTTTAGAGAAAAAAAGTTACCGATTACTAGACATCCTGTCTACCTCCCGACTATGAATCATCGTCTCCCATTAGGCTATCGCGTTTTCACTTTTCGCACGATTCTAAAATCGTCGCAAATCCCAATCGCCGAGCCCCATTCGCAAAGTGACGTCACGAAATTGCGCAACAAGCGACAACAGGTGAAATTGACTTTCGTTCGGGATGAGAATCAAGGGCACTTCGATTTGCCGCCAAAACTGATAATAGCTCAGCCTTTGTTGTTTAGTCTTTTGACGGACGTTTAAAAAAAAAAGTCGTTTCGAGGTAAAAAAAAAAAAAGTTGTGAAAGGAAGACGCGTGTCTTCTACTTATCTCGGCAATCTTCTCTCTTTTTTTTCTGCTTCTTTACTGATTACGAAGAAAACTGTCATTTAAACTGTAAAATGTCATTTGAATATTGTGGCGCGTTCTTGAGCCGCGAACTGTTTCAAAAGATTATTATGTACACGTTCGCAGGTACTTTTTTTTTCACTTTGCGGTATGTTTGTTAAAGGAAAGAAAAAACACTTCGAGTCTAGTAAAGAATTAAATTTTATTAGCTTTTTTTTTACATAATTATTTTTTTCTATTCTTAATGACATCCCAAATGAGTCAAGATGTTCAATCACTGAAAAAAGTGATCTATCATCTTCAGCTGTGTGTCAACATTATTTATTTATTTATTTATTTACATAAAAAAAGTAGGACGTACGGATGTACTTAAACACTAACTAACACCAGTAAAATTACGTGTTTCACGTGCGACGTGTATTTACAACAATTAAGTCAATTAATTTTTTTGTGTTTCTGTTTAAAAAAAAAAAAATTGTTACAGCTAATTCACATAACGCCTTCTCAAATGGCACTTGAAGATGCATTATAATTGTTCACTATCATGCAACACTTAAATAATAATGATTACAGTTTTGTAAAAAAATTAAAAATAAAAAACACGCAATTTACAAGCCTTAATATTTAAAATTATACAGTATAGTAACACTAGTGCCGTTGAATCAACTATTCTCTTGAAAAAAACAAGCGATCCAAAGTTATCCTCACGGAAAAACAGCGTTTAAAGATTCTTATAGGAAAAAAAAGAAGTCTGTGGTCAAGGTACAAACTTTCATTGTGCCGTAAATTTTTTTTTATCAAATTGATGTTGTGTACCAACGAATTACGTAATATTTTGGTTCCAGAAAAATACATCCTGTAGAGTTCCTGAAACCTTAATGCATTTTGAACACTTGAAAATTGATGTTTGTACATAAATTTGATACCATACATAAATTAGATAAGACAAGCTCATCACTAGAATAAGTGAGAGAAACCTCATTTTTCACGTGTTCATAAGAGACGCTTCTATCTGTTTTTTTGGGAATACAAACATTAGGATTTAGTGAACTCGCAGGTTATTGGGTTAAATTAACAAGAGCTTGTTTCAAACCAAACAAATTGTCAAAATAGGATATTTTGCTTAGAATAGATAACTCTTAACTTAAATAATGTTTATTTAAAGTAGCGTAATTAATTTTTAAGGAAGGTTAAAGTACAAACTTTATACAAAACTATGTTCACACAATTGACTATTGCTACGATCGCTGAACCGTTTCGCCAAGCCCACCCCATCCATACCAAAAAAGTAAAAACTCATCTAATGCCCTTTCAAAAAGTAAAAAAAAAATAAACCCGAACACTCAGAATCTCACATAAATTAAAAGTCTCTGTACAATTCACTACTACACTAGCCCAGAGTGGCGTTCCCTCGGCTATACCTTCGGTACAGCCGTTTCTTCTTCTTCATCCAGGTCTCCTTGATAAGATCCGCGCCCTTCTCGCCAATCATTATGACCGGAGCGTTGATGTTACCGTTGGTTATGGTGGGCATGATGGAGGCGTCGATGACCCGCAAGCCAGAAACCCCATAGACCCTCAGTTGGGGATCCACCACTGCCATGGGGTCGGTGGTAGGTCCCATCTTGGCGGTGCAGCTCATGTGGTAGATCGTCATGGTGTACTGTCTGATGACGCAGTCCCAGTAATCGTCCGTGTACAGTGGCAAGTGTCGGCAATTCGGCAGTGGTTTGTCGTGGAACCGCGCCCCGAACTTCCTCATCGCTGCGGTCTGTCCAAAAGCAACCGCTGCCTTCACACCCTCTCGCAGGACCCCGACGTCGTCCGGATGGGTTAAGTAGTTGTGGTAGAGCAGCGGGTACTCCAACGGGTTCTTGGACTTGAGCTTTATGAAGCCCCGGGATTTGGGACGCAGCATCATCGGGAATACCCCGAAGAGGTCCCGGTTGTTTATCTCGCTGAACATCTCGTTGTAGAACTCGTCGGTCAGCCCGTGGGCGTTCTTTACCTGGGTGCCTCCGTCCGAGCTCGTCGACGAGCTGGTTATCATGAACTCAATGTCCGGCCAATCGTCTGTCTGGTTAGCGTACTTGGTCGAGATGAAACCCACGGCCTCGAGACCGATGCTCGAGGTCAGCGGTCCGTCCTCCGTTATCGCGTACCTGAAAAATTAATCATAAGTTATAATTTGTTGTAAACTACTCAACCGTAGTTAACCTATTTTTTTTTCTGTTTCAGGTAAGGACTATTACAAACCTCAACGCAGAATTTAGGTTGACCAGCCGATTCATGACCAGACTTATGGGGTGGTCGATCAGGAAAGCCAGTCCTCCAACGGCTATGTGATCCTGTAAATTCTGTCCAACTCCGGGGGAGTCGTACAGAACCGGGATCCCAACCTCCTGGAGGTGTTCGGCAGGTCCTATGCCCGAGAGCATGAGTAGATGGGGCGAATTTATCGCTCCGGCCGACAGGATGACCTCCTTCCTCGCGTACACGACCTGTCGCTTGCCCTCACGTATGAACTCGACGCCGTAGGCTCGCCTCGTGCGCGGGTCGATCAGAACCCGGGTCACGTGGCTCCAGAGCGACAGGTGGAAGTTCGGTCTCAGGCTTATCGGCCTGACGAAGGCCTTGGCCGTGCTGCAACGGGTCGCCCGGCGCATCGTGAACTGGTACAGCGCGAAACCCGTCTGCTGGGCGCCATTGACGTCAATGATCTCGTAGCCCAGCTCCTGGCCGGCCTTCAGGAAGGCTATACCCAAGGGCGTATTGTAGGGGGCGTCCTGGACGGTCAGGAGACCACCTGAAAAATGATGAACAATTTTGAATTGATATTTTTAAATTCTTAAACTACACGATCAAAAAATATTTTTTTAAATCTTAGATTGACTTGAAAAATAACTGAAGTATCGGGTTGTGGAACAATATTAAAATTTATTTCTGTAGTTTTTTATTAAAATGAAAAAAATTCTCTTCTCCGTTTACTAAATATTGACTATCAGTTACTGTCAGTTAGAAAAAACAGCAGGCACAATTATCTTATATTTGAGTATTTTAAAAATAAATGCTCAAAATGTTTGCCTAAGGGTGCAATTTTTAAGATAAAGTCATCGATTTTGTTTGACGTAAAAAAGTTTTTACGTTGTACTTTACTGAAGAATTCTTTTCTCTTGGAAAAAAAGGCTCAAGCTATAGTACGGTGTACTGAATTAATAAATTATTGAGAGTGGAAAAAGTCGCTGACATGATGAATATCGATTTTACGGTATTAAACCAACACTGTTTCCCTTTGATCCTTATTATGATAACAACTGAGTGAATGCTTTCACTCGTAAATTTAATAATCAACTTGCGCGTACCACTGTAGCATAAAATCAACAATCAATACTCGTTCAAGCCATTTAAGATCAATTAGAGTATCAACGCCTTTTCCTCTACCATTCTATCAAAAGTATCCGCAGTCTAGGGTAAAAAAGCTCTCCCGTTAATGATTGTCTAGTCATAGTTTCGTACTTTGCCCAAGGCGTATAGTTCAATCGATAAATAAATGGCTTTCACCGTTGCAGAAAAAAAGAGTTCGGTGGTTGATAGACTTCTTGAGGTTTTTACGAATAACTCGCAATTCAGCTAATGAAGCCTTACACCTCGCACAAACTCCAGTGACCTCATACTGAGGTAGAGGGGAGAACTCGATATAATCGGGAGAACCGGTCGTATCGGCATTTTATTATACTCCGACTGTGACATAAGTCGACCCAGTGAACGCGCACTGCTCCACCTTTCTTTTTTATCGCCTCGTTTCTTCCAAAAATACGTGATTCATAATATTCCTCGCGGTATCGTTGAATTATTTTTATGGTGTATCGGTTGGCAATTTTAGAATATTGGGTGTTTGGAAGGAAAACGTAGCGGCTTTGAATAACTTTGAGTTTACAAAATTGATGTAAGAGCCGAGAGACTATAAAATTGCGTACACGGTTTATAGGGTCAATAAATGAAATCGACATTACAATCTCACTCGTAATTAAAAAATCCACGAGATTAATTGAAGAATTCCGATGAATTTTTATTGAGTTAACCGATGGATTTTAAAAAATTTTCATGGCACTGTTTTTCACAAAATTTCCATACAAACTATGCGCGCCGAACGAAATCTGAAAAATCTCGAAAAAGATTTCCGGTAGTAAAAATTAATTTATCATAGCTCGGGCGTACTTGGTGAAACATAATCAAACATTACGAAAGGCGAAGAAAACTTAGTCTTTTGAATTCCGTGGCTCTCCCTGTTTTTAAAGCGCACTCAATCAAAATTTTGCTTTCATTGCCAACAATATAAAAGAACTGAGTACTAAATTAGTCTTTGTGTCCATTATACACCTAATCTCTTCCTAAATCTTTAAAGTTTATTTTTTCAGTATGTAAATCAAACCTTTAGAAACTCAAACCTCTCTCGGTTCATGATTATCTCATCAAGTCTCTATTTTCCTCTAAACATCCCAATAAAAGTGCCTTTTAGTACCTGACCTACAAATATTAACGACCGATAACAGTGACTTTCCCACTCGTCTTTTCAAAGGAACTCGAATTATCTTATCGAAGACTCTACCCTTTATTGGTTATTAAAAGATAATGTGTATCCGTTGAGCAAGCTTGATCAGTACGTCAGAATTGTATATAGCATTGAAATTGACCCAGGAAAAATCCTCGATTTCCAGAATTGCGAAACATCGCGGAGTATAAAAAAAATTCTTTTTCACAAAGTCGAAGGGGGTACGTATCCTGCAACGACTTTAATGAGAGACCGGGTAAACTCCAAGGTCGAGCGAAAAAAATTTCGATTTCCACGCTCGGTAGCTCCCCGCGAGGTATTAAAAAACCATTGGATTTGAGGAAAAAAAAAGGAATACAATTTCTCAACACCCGCCCCCCCCCCCCCCCCCCGGAAAGAAAAAAAAAGTTATTCTATTCCGTCCACATTGCGCAACTTTGGTGAAACTCACCGGTTCCGTGGAAGTGTTTGTCTCGGGCCAGGTACGGATTCCTCTGGTCCTCGGACTTCTTGAAGTAGTGCAGGATGTCGTCGTACCCCCAGCCGGGGTTACCGAAGCTCTCCCACTGGTCGAAGTCTCGCCTGTTGCCCCGGATGTAGAGCATAGTGTTCAGGACCGAGCTGCCCCCGATCACCTGTAAATCACAGAAAAAATAATAAAAAACAATGTTGATCTTAATGACGTCATTTGAAGTGCGTACGTGCCGAGGTACACGAGCACTTTCTATCGCGTAATTTATTGATTAACTGGTATTACGGATATTTTAAATCAAAAAGCAACGGTCTTGAACTACAATTTGGGGAGTATTTGACAGCATGTTGACTTTTGATGTATGAGCATTAGATATAACTGGATTAACTCAACGGCTAAAGAAAAATATGCTTCCGAGTACTTGCCCAACTCTGGTCTTGAACAATGTATTTTTAGTTGGGGACTGGTAGCGTGTTGATTACACTCGGGGTGTCGTAACTATGCGTCCAGAAATATGCGAATTTAAGTGTTCTTTCTTAATTCGGGACTGTAAACAGGTCTCGAGTGTGTAATTTCGGCGAGGAATCTTGACTTGAAAAAAAAAAATTTTTTTTTTTGGCAATACCGAGTGCGTTGAGCGCGATACGTAGGAATAATAGTATACGACTGGCAAATTAACAGTGCATGAATATTGAAAGGCGAATTTAAATATGAAGTTACGTCAGCCGAGTGAAAATACAAATTACTGTTATTGATTGGTTTATTTTAATTTTAGTTTTGAATGAATGAACTGCTCGCGGTGTACAGGCGATGAAAAGGCGAATCTTATCTTTATTCAAAACTCATGGCAGTAGAAGTAGTTTCTTCGGAATAGAATTTTAAAGTTGTCACTGTGATTAATCAAAAAATTTTTTTTTAGGGTAAAAAAATCGAGATTTGTTTCCTTATTGAAACATTTTATTCGAATCATCATCCCTGTAATTAAGAAATACATGATACAGAATTTAAATAATTTATTGGGTGACATTGGTATAATACTTCTACGTGTAAATAATTTTTTTTATCTTTTCAAAATGTCGTTTATCTTCATCTCTTTTTTTTACAAATATTTCAATTGAATTTGAATTTATAATTTTTCTTTTTACTACTTTGTTATATCATTATTTAAATTTCAAAAAGACAAATTTACCAATAAATCTTTCAAACAATTTATAAACAAATAAAAGTCAACGAAGCTAAGGTTCATCATTTTAAGACTACCTACGTTACCGTACGTTACACTGTCGCGTTCAAAATACAAATGTTTCCTAATCCCCAGCCATAACGTCGTACCGTATAATAAAATTCCCAAACCTAATGTATTCAAGTCGCATAAACGCGAAAAGCACCAAAAACGCCAAAGCCTCATGCTAATAAAACGGAAGCGCGGGGCGCATTGTCGTTTCTTTAAAGTCGTAAATTTCACAACCCGCAATTTCAAAACAACAAATCTTATTTTCTGTAAAAAGTTCCTCATCCTGGAATGATGGATGATAGAAAATTTTTCGCGCGCGGACCGCAGAGTTGCACTAGAGTCGTTCGAGCTTTTTCGCGAGGCCGAATATCGTTACTTTCACTGTGACCCGGTTTTTCAGTGCGCGGTGGCTTACATCTACCTGCGAACGCACTTGACACTCGCCGATTGCAATTCATGCATGCATGCGCGCTCGTTATTATTACGAGAGCCGAATCTAATTTTGCACAAGCAGGATTATTTTTTTTCACTTTCAAACGGGCTAGTAGCCACAGCTGCGAGGGATGAAAAAATTCCGGCTGGTTGGGAAATGTTTAATGAGATTAATCCTGATTTTCTTTATTACTCTACGCGCGTGCTGGGAAGTTATTCTGTTCTCGTGCGGGCCTTTTGAAATACTAACTGCTTGTCCAGCGAGCTTATTGTACACCAAATTAACAAATTAATTAAGTTTGCGAACGAACTTCGGATGTGTCTTCCTGTTCTTTAAAATGTATGTTTTTCAAAATTGTAAAATTTCAGATAAGAGTTTGTTGTTTTTCGGTCGCTCAGAAAAAAGAAAGTGAAAAATGATTCATAGTCCAAAAAATGTCTACTTTACACTTGTGCGCTTTCGAGTTACTTAACAGGATTATTCGCGGATTCGGTCATCTTGCTCAAATAAATTAGTGCGATTTTGTAAATTTCCAATACCGACGTTAAAATTATTGCCAAAACTGGTACTAAAAAATTTCCACAGCCTCGTTGAAGAAATGAAATATTCTACCTGAAACGAGTTGTAATTTCATTTTCTACGATGGAAGTGGATGGAATTATTCAAAATTATATGTTTAGAACTGACATGAATGTCAAGACTGGAATTTATTAAATAATAAAATATGACATTGATTTTTCACAACGAGCGTCAGAGAATTACTTCATTTACTTCTCTAAATGCTTAAAATTTAAGTTTACAAACAAACCATTTAGTGATGTTTAAATCATCAATAACATATTCATATCTCTTCATTACAAAACTAAAATTAATTTTTTTTTAATTCTAAATCGACACGTAAAAAAAATTAAATTACATTTTATTGATTTACAAAAATAATGTTTCACAGATAAAAAATAAACATTCAAGATATCAGATTTGTTAATTCAAAATTTTTCAAAACAATTTATTTTAAGACCGGTTATTTTCACTTGATCTAGAAAGAGTCATTATCGAACAACGCTAACGTAAAATCTATCGAATTATCGAAGAAGGCGTTTACTGCAGTCACCCATCCATTACCTAGAGACAGAAAAACATTGCATAATAAATTCGATTATTGGACGTTACTCCGCCTACCGGCAATTGAATGCACGCATTCTTTCGCTATTTTTAATTCCAGAGTTGCACTTTGCTTTCTCTGGGTGTGAAATGATTAATGGAATTTGCAAATCGATTGTCCTGACCATTATTCTAAACGACAACCGCTACTTTCTTTTTTCTAATCGAGCTTGAAAAAATAAGAAAAAATTGATTTGTAGCCGGAAATCAATTGATCTTGTTTCGACTGTATTCCAATCGCGTAAATTAGGTTCTAACTACATGCATTTGTGTGTGCGGTTAGAACCGTCTGGAGCTCAAAGACATGTATCAATCATTCCTCTTAAAAGTGGAAAATGTTTCTTAGAATTATGTAAATTTTATCTGTGATTGCTGATGTATTACACGAAGATTATTAAACGATCCTATTCGGACTTTCTTTACCACTTTCTACATCTATTCCAAATTTTTCAAAAAAATTTGATTATTCACAAATCTTGGATATTTTGTAAGAGAACGATTGATTATTGATTTGAAAATTTTACTATTGATTAAAAAAAAAAAAAAAATGCACCGTAAGCGGCTTGTGACCTGATTAAGAATTCTTTCAACACTTCAGAAATTATATTGCGCACAAATCACAAGAAGATTATTTATTTCACCCGTCTCACGATTGCTATTTACGGTGTCATTTCAACATTTTTTGCAAATGTATTGATAAATTCAGCCTCGTAAAAAAAAAGTGCTCCGTAACCGATGATTTCGCGTCAAAAAAAAAGATGCAAAATTATTCCCCTCCAAAAAAAAGTCCAGCGAAAGAAAAGTCACACTCGTAAAAGACAATGCAGCCAGTCGCGAAAGAATTATCCTCAATTTTACCAGCCCGTAATCGATCGTTAAACGTCACCGTCTGCACCTTTTTTTTTTGTCACTCGTTTAGCCGATTTTTATCTTTTCGCTTTCCCGAGTCGTCCGTTTTTTCAAACGATACTCTTGGTGCATTGTCTTGCAAAAGGTTTGGCTTTTCGGGAGTGTAACTTTATTTTGGTCAAGAGGGCCACGAAGAAAGTCACTCGAGACTTGTTTGAGTAATAATGAGATTTTTTTTCTTCTTTTTATTGTAAAGGTGAAACGCCAAATAAATTTATGGGTAATTTGAATTTCATAATTTTTAATTTCTAAAAATAGCTTTCAATACTACGTGTAAGCAAATAAAATTCCTACTCGTAATTTCTCAACGAAAATTTCTGGCTGGATAGAAAAATTTTCACATTTGTTTTTTTTTTTTTTTGAACCCACGAAAAATTTCGTTTAGAAAATTTTTAAAGAAAAATTATTGATTGGGTTCAATATTTAACTAGCTCTCGATCGTTGAACGAAGGCAATTTCATTCAATAAAAGAATGATGCTTGAATGAATGATTTTTGAATAAAAATTAGGTGTGTCAAGCACTCAGAAGTTCTCATAAGCAAGCTTCAAAATCAAAATTTGAATTTGAAAAACTCTCCAATAACAATTATCGAAAAGAGAGTGGACATGAATTATCATACTCTTGTTACGAGTGTGGTTTATGAATTCTAATTCAAAAAAGCTTCATTTTGCCTCAATGAGGAGGGGGGGGAGGGTGACAATCTTTGAAAAAGTGGCTATGAGGTTTATGGACGATCCCTTATTGTATTGGTGTAAAATTTCTCTTCAGGGATGCAATGAAAAAAGAAGAGATTCGTATCAAACTAACATCGTGTGCGATTAGAAAGCATAAAATCAACTTAGAAGATTTTTGAAGATTGGATTCTGGCATCAAAATGTTTTTATTGTTTAAATCACGGATTGTTCTTGAAAATCATTAGAATATCATTTTTTTATAAACATAATTTTCCAAGTTTCAAAATATTGGTTTATTACACAAAAAATTATTTAAGAGAAATTACATACATAGACTTGAAATCTTTATTTCATATTTAAGTAAATTTTATTCCCTTGTGAATTCATTATTTTCAAAATTTATCAGGCAAATAATTAATATTTTATAAACTATTTTTAATTTCTGATTTTTCTGATTTTTCTGTATCACGTAAGTAAGCTTCGACTCGGACCCCAGACTCGGACTTCTGCCCAGACCTGAAATCATTCAGCGTTTCCGTTCCAAACCTCATCCCACTTACACCTACAAAAAACAAAAAAAATCAAGCCTACCTTTCCTCTAGTCCAGCAGCACCTCTTGTCCACCATGGCTTGGCAGGCTGAGTCCTGGGGCTGGGTCCTGTACTTCCAGTCGAGTTTGCTCTTGTGCAGATACAGCGACAGTATAGGCACATCGGTGATCTCGGTTTCGTGTCCGCCCGCCTCCAGGAGCAGGACGTTCCAGTCGGGGTTCTCGGTCAGCCGGTTGACCACGACCGACCCGCCGGACCCACCCCCGACGACGATGAAGTCGTACTCCCTCCTCAATGTCCGCTGAACCCTGGGGTGGTTCTCCGGGTCCATGAGGTCGTAGTGGAAGTAGGCTATGGCCACGATCAGGGCCGGTACGAAGGCCAGGACCTTCCCCACTCCCAGCATGAGCGTCGCCGTCTTGATCGCCCCCGTCACCACAGCCATCGCGCCCACCACCATCTTGCTGGCCCTTTCTCTCCCTCGCTTGTTTTATTCGTAAATTTAATTTCGTACTCGGAGCTCTCCCTGCCTGTTGAGTTTAAATTGTTTCTCAATTGGGCGTTACGTAAAATATGGGCGAGAATATGGGCTTAATATCAAAGGGCAGGAGAAAAAAAAAAATTAATGACTTTGAGGAAAAGAATCGTGGTGAAAATCATTGGCTGGTCGAACCATTAGGTCACATTAAGTTCAAGTGTTTTTAAACTGTTCAATTAAGAACAATCGGATCAAACTAGTGAGTTTCAGTCGTTCGTTTCCTCAAAGTTATCGTAAGAAATTTTGTAATTCTTTGTTCGTAATGAACATAATTTGTGCAAGTGTATTGAATGTGATCAGGCTTTCCCGAAGTAGCAAACAGCTCGATGAAATTTTTATAACGAAAGTATCCATGATGAATGGTAGTTTCAATTAGTATTGAACGATTATGTACATCTATTCGAGCAACTTTACCGCGTTAACTAAATGAACACGAGACGAAATCTTCAGTTTCACAAGAATGAAATAAAAATTTTTTTATCAATGAACGTTCTGAAAGCTAATGAGTTTGATGTTATGGATAAAATTTTGACATCCATCGCGAAAAGCTTGCAAAAATTACGTTACCATGTGATAAATCAAATAAATTATTAGAGAAGCAGAGTAAAAAATTTTTATTAGCAGCTAATAATAAACCCTCGCGGTGTTAGCATTTATGTGGCAATAATTTTACTTGAGACCACTTCAGCTGAAGTGACGGAAAGAAAAATGGAAGGCGCAAGTACTACTTTCGAACGATGATTTTTGGAATTTATTTATGAATGAATACGAATTAGTCATCAATGCTCGGTTAATTACGAGTTTCGATGTATACACCGTGGGTTTAATCGTTTGATATTTTCTAGAAATAGCTAATTTTATTCACGAATATTCGACCTTCGCAGATGTAGTATTTTACGAGGTATTTTATAAGCAGTGTCTGCGTTTATTTACTTATAAACCTTGTTGCATTATTTTTATTATTTTCAATGCATAAAAAGTCATAATTTTATTTAAACTATTATAATTCATTTAAAAAATTATTGTTTTTTCTTTCCTTTTGAACAAACATAAACAAAAATACCGCTCGCGGTTTCATAATGTTTATTTAAAAAACTTCAGACGTGTACTTCAGTGCCACTTCGAAAAGATACCACTTCAAAAAAGTATATTCGTCACAACTGGTTTTCTCGAATCTCCACCCACGGTTTTTCAAATTATTTCGTGACAATAATCGAACCGACCGGTACCAAAATTTTCCCCAACGTCGCCCGAATTTAAAACCGCGAAATAAACATAAAATATTAACAGCGTCGGTGATTGGCCGAGCCGCAAAAGTAAAAGTTCGCGTATCATTCAAGTGCATTACGCGCTCGATCGAGTAAAATTCCGCGTGCATACGAAAAAAACCGCGCGGTGGTTCTATGTAAACCAAAGAAAAAAAAAGAGGCGATCGCTCTTTGGTGAAAATAAAAGCACTCCAGCGCGAACGCTAAATATTTATCCGTGCTTTGAAAAAAAGGAAGTCAGCCACCCGCGAACTTAGCGCACGCAACGATAATAATCAATTTCACTCACGAATTCATCTCATCTCCTTCTCCTCCGACGCTTGTGGTGCAGCATCGCCAACTTTTCACGCCTTCATGTTTTTCACCTTCGCAAGATGAAGTTTTTTATCTCCTCTGTCATCGGGATTTTCCTCCTGGCGCAATCGTCACACTGTAATAAAAATCGTCCCGATGTTACACTGTAGTGAACCCAGTTGGATGACTGATGAAATGGTTTGGTCTGTAAAATTTGGCCTCTTGTGGGAAAGAATTAGAGACTAGCGTAATAGCTATTTTGTTTTTTTGTGGGAACTAGACATTTTTGGAGGTTATGTAAGATTTTTTTTAGGTAGTTTTGATTAGTTATGCTCGACCGAGTCTGAGATTTTAGCAGTGTGATGAAAGCTGAGTTTTATCAAAAAACTACCGAAATTTATGCGATTAAAATCTAAAACTGCTTGTTACACAACTCTCAACTGTTTCCGAATAAGTAACTTTAGTTTTAGATACAAACATGAACAACATCACATTATAATTAATCGTTAAACACCCATAGCGTTCAATCTTTTTCCTTCAAATCTATCATTATGTTTTCAAATTTTTGTATAGTTTTACATATAATTAAATTCCGGTAAAGTATGACTAATAACCCGATGAAATCGATCATAGTTGTAGACTTTGGTCCTATTAATCTCAAATAAAAGTCTCGATTTCGTCGAAATAAAAACAGGCGTACGTGACATGTTAATCTGACGCTAATGCCCAAAAGTCTCGGCATCTGGGTTATCTAACACCCGCCGGGACCACACGCGCCTAGAGAAGAAGATTCCGCTCGAGAGTGTGTAAATTTGACAATGTTAGCTTGGTCCAAAGATGATTTTTTTTTTGAGGAAGGCATGCGACCGGATGCCAAAATACAACCATTTGACGAGTGTTTGAGCTTCGGTTAAGAGCAAAGGTTATTTGTTCGACGTGGTCTCTAATCGAGTACTTAAGTATTGGTATAACAAGATGGAAGGCGATGGTCAAGGAGGTCCAACTCAAATAGAAATAAATGCATTTAAAATACTAAAAAGTGTTTGACATTCAAATGCTTATAATTGTTAATTATCTACATTGTAGCATTAGACGATTTATAAACAAAATTGCATTCAAATAATAATTTATTTATAAAAGTCTTCAGCTTTAGGAGAAAAATAAATTACGTTCAAAATTATATTGAGTATATTTACACACTCAAAGACTATTATTATTATTCAAAAATATAAAGGTGTAGAATTTTTTAATAAAAAATCGTACCATAATAGGTGCAATAAAATAATAATTACTAAATGATTAATTTGATAAATGGCGGTAATTTCAATCTTGTCAGCATATTATTGCAATTTCTTTTACATTCTTATGTTTTCATTAATTTTTTTGTTTTGTAAAATTAGTTAAAAACGAAAAACTGAAGTTATACCCCGTAAGAAATACACTTTATGGTGAAAATATGGTAAACTGCGAGGTAAACTGTGCGTCAACTTTTGTCTCACTGTATGTTTTTGAAAAGTTAGTCAAGTGAGAGTGAAAAATTACACATTACTCGTTTAGAAAAGAGTTGAACTTGCTTACCCGCAATAATAGTAAAATTAAAAAAAAAATCATTATTGTTCTTTCTTATTTTTCCATTTTCGTCTTGATTAATGAAAATTTTGAGAAGGAAAATTCATTCTCACGCGATTAACCGTCCCTGCTAGAAGGTTATTAGCCAAGCGTGAAAAGAAAAAGTTGATTAAGATGAGTTAATTGTCCGAGTGAAAGCAAAGCAACAGTTAAACATAATTAATATAAATTTTGTTCTCGCACTTGCAAAATATTCGTTCGTATTGTGAATAAAATTATAACTTTGATACAATCTGCATCGTGAATATAAAGTGCACTTTCGGTTTTACTTTTCCTTTTTTTATTTTCTTTCTTAAGTAGATTGTTCAACCGCTCAAGTTTATAAAAAAAATGTTAATTTTTTAATTAATTAGTTAAAAAAATTTTTTTTCAAGTTTATATTCATATGTTTAGATCCACTAAGATTTTTGTAGAAGATTAAATACTACGATCTTAGAAATTCATCTGCTGCAAGCTTTTTATATTCAAATAAAATAATATTCAATTTAAATTTATAATATACTTTTTAAATTTTTATGGCTGACATAGGAATAAATAAAAGTAATAATTTTGTGAAAAACTCATTTTTTAACGAATTAAATACTATTTTTAAAAGTATTTAGAACAATAAACACCACACTTTAGTCTTGTTTCAAATGATTTTTGCAAGCTTTACAACAAAAATTATATTCTTCCCTGTAAAGTCTATTGAAAGCTTTCTTGTGGAAGTTTGTATTATATTTTATTAAAATTACTTATTTGCCTTAAAAGAGATCCTGATTCTAGATGCTGAAAGCTTTCAACCAAAAAGAGCTTTTTTTTTAATCAAACGAAAAAAAAAATATATGTATATATACTGGTTTTTAACCCGAATTATTAATTAATTTCCATTGTTTTCAATAGAACGAACAAATTTTTTTTTTAAATTAACCTGCTAAACTCGAATCATAAATTCATATTTATTGCTTTACTCATGACTCTTTTACGATTTTCAATAATTTACGTTGCTGTCACTCTCGCAGCTGAACTTTGTCTACTTATCTCAAAAAACTTAATCACTACTACAAACCTGAAATCGTATAATAAGGTAAACTTCACAAAAAAACCGGTGAAAATTTTTCTAAAAAATCAAACACAACTTCCAGTAAAAAACGGGTGGTACCACACACAGAAAAAAAAAAAAGCACTTTTAGAAAAAGAAAATCAAACACAGCGAGGCACTTACATCGGGGTCTAAAAACTTATCTAACTGCACCTACAAGACGGACGAGTGACACAGAGAAAATAGTGGGTAAGGTAAAATGAGAAGAGGAAGAAAAAAGGCCTCACGCACGTGCACACACGCAGGAGCAGCGTCGGGCCGGCTTCTGCCAGTCTGCAGAGAAAGCGAAAGACTGCGACTTTGGGCATGAGACCGGCAACGATATAAACGTTGCAAAGCAGGTGCCACCACCACCGCCTCGTCTATAACTGGCTGACCACTGCTCCTGCCTCCGCGGGCCCACTGAGCTAGTGTCCATGCCTACGGATTCGTTTATTTAAAAATAAAATTTACCGCGGTTTCAAGCGAGAATTTTGACAGAAAAAAGCCTCATAAGAAGGAAACAAGGGATGTTTCTCACAAAAAACTACCCAGTACTAGATCTGGATACCTGGGAAATTTTTGGTAGCTGGATAGTCAAAATTATATTTATAATTTAAACCATCCTAAGGGTACCGAAGGTATCAAATGGGTAGTTACTAAAAATTAATTTAAAAAAAAAATCTTAACTGGAATTAAAATTAAAAATCAGTTTATACTGAACATCGTTGGATGTAATTAATTCATGGACCTATAAAATATAAATTATTGTTAACCAGAGAAATAAATTTTTCTACTTTTAAACTAGATTTTTGCTTTTTTTTTATCTCATTGATGTGTTCGGGTAGTTAAAAAACCTCCCTTAGGATAAACTCTGATTTAAACAGTTTTTACTAATATATTAATTTAATTTCTTTTTCTAATCCGATGTTCAGATCTAGTACCGGGTACTTTCGGGTATCCAGGTAATTTGCATCACTATTTAATATCTATCTCTCCCGAAAATTAGTTAAACTATAGTGCATCTTTACAAGGATTGAAGCCGGTATTTTTGAAATTTTTTTTAACAATTATAACTAATAAAATAAATTTGTTGAAAACGATCTGCTTTGGCTGGCTCTATAATATTCAAATTAATATAAATTACAATTATTTAACGGCGCTTATCATTGAAAATTCATTTGAAAATTTGTGTTTTCAATTAAGAAAAAAATCGTGAGATGATTCACATTATTAAAACTATCCTTGAATATTTCATATTGAAATTCTTTGATTTTATCATTATTACATATTTATTTTTCCAGTTCTTTACCCACAACCATAAACTTGAATAAATTTAACAATGTATAATTATTTTGTTGAATTGATATTTCGATGAGGAAAATGTACCTAAAAAAAAATTTTACATTGCCAAGATCATTTCCATCGAAAATTTTTGCTCTAGTTTAAATTTTTCAAAATCAACTTTTTAATTGGAGCTTTTTGAATTGCTTACTACTAGAAAAAATTTACATTGCCAAGTACGTTTATCCATGGAAAATTTTTGCTCTTGTTCGCACTTTTCAAAATCAACTTTTTTTAACAGGTACTTGCTCAATGACTTACTTGCTCAATAAATCACTACTCGAGGTCTAGAATTAAATAATAATTTAATGCACCTAGATTGTAGCTGTGTGTATGAAACTACACCACAGTTTCCGGAATTTTGTAAAAAAAGTTTTTAAAATTTACCTAAACTGGGCTTATAAAACCGAATAATCAATTTTCTCATTATTATCGTCGATTCAAGTGGTTCAATTTTTTAAAATCGAAATAATTATTTGCAATCTTGAAATATAAAGCTCAAAATTAAAAAATGTTGTCATCGCAACTATGGAGTACGACACTTATTCAATGGCTAATAACTGTAGCACTTTCTCTTTCACATAAAAATGAAACTATGTATGCATTGAACAACAGTCTTCGTACAATGCAATCGACAAGTAGAATGTAGTTTTACTTCAAAGACTAAAATTTTTCGTTTACATCTATTATAATCAAGATATTCCAGTTTGATGTTTTATTCTCATATCAAATAAAAAAAAAAAAAATTTTGTTCACTTTAAAAATTTTTTTATTTATAATTAATCTAGATTTAAAAACGATTCTCCCAACAAGAATAAAAATTTCGATCTAATGCCAACCTGATTTATTTTCGAAACACATTCGCGTGATGATGAGCAACAGGTTTTGAACAAATTTTATTTATTTATCCTGCTTATTTACAAATTTTGTTTCACAATGACCTAGATGCAACTGTTCCTTTAATACAAGTTTTTACGGCACATCTCCGTCAGAAGAGAATACCAACGAGTCAAGGATTTCACGTTTGAACTCTAAAATTTTTATTTCCGTTGCTTCAGCTCGTATCATTTGAGTGGCACTTACCGAATCTAAAAAAATTACCGAAAATGTTTTCTCTTTTTGGTGGAGTAATCTTTCATGGTACTTTCTTCAAACTTGACACTGGATATGTGTATACAGTATAATTAAAGATTATACGTATATTTCATATATTCGGATTATTCATATATTTCAAGTTTTTAAAAACTAGTTCATAAAAATTATTTTCAAGTTAATCATTGAAAAAGGTTTTTTCATTTAAAAACGTAGGTATAAAACAAAAATTTCATCGGTTTTACGTTCACCATTCTTTGTAGTTGTACACTTTTTACAAAAAGGTTCATCAGATAAATTTTTTTTTGAAATTATTGTAAACCACACTAAAGCTATAAGTCGGAAAAATTCAAATCTCGATGCAAAAAAACGGTCGCCACAAAACAATATGAATGACGGATAATTCAAATTTTTATTTTTACATTTTTTCATTTTACCGAGTCCTTTTAAAGAGTACACGTGCGTATCCTTGACTGAATTTCACGTTTTTTTAAAATAATAATACTTTTTCTTTTGCTCATTGACGAAAGGTTTGCTCCTGTTTGGCACGTAAGCAAAGAATTCTATGGATCCAGGTGTTGCTGCAACGAGACTAGACTGGATCAGTGCGGTCACTCGCTGCTCGCCGCAAGACTGCGGTCAAACCGCGAATTGATCAATCATTAAGCGTCGTTAAAAACGCTCACGTGGATTTTGGAATTTTTTTCTACGTTATTTGTAAATTGATAACAAACTTTGAGTTTGAGCTTTCGAAATTTCGATTGTTTGGTCAAATGCAATGACTAGGCTGGGTCTTGACTCGAAAAAAAGGAAGATTCGCGGTATCCACAGGATACAGATAAGAAATTGTATTTGTAAAATTGAAGATTAGAAAAAATATTTTAAATTAATTAAATTTTTTTTTTTTTTTGTACTAGAATTATATAAGTTTTCTCAAACTTGATCAACAATTATGAAATATCCGAGGAAATATCTTTTTGTACAAGTTATATAACAGAAAACTTTGTTACTGCTATACATTTTGAAATGTATGAAAAAAGAGAAAAAAATTGATTGGATTGGATTGGATTTAACAATAGTGTCTTACTCGGTGTCTTATAACGTGTCTACCTCTGGTAATTTCTCCAGTATAGTCTAACTTTTTTCCCTGCTTTTTTCGATTAGCTTTTAAGTTTATACAAAATTAAGGCTTCTTAATTTATTATTTTTATAATAATATGTTATTCATATTTTTCATAAAATATTAGTAGATAGCATTGATTAATTGAATTTCGTTTTTCTTTGTGTTTCAGGTCAGTAACTTAAAATTCTACAATTATTACGGTCTATCTATAAATGAGAGATATCGCCATTTTGGTGAGATTTTCAATGTAAGATTTTATTCGTGAGCTGATTGGTGCAGAAGTTTTCAAAATATTCGAAAAGTGCATTTTGAGGTTACAATCATTGTTTTTTTTCCTATGCGCGCTTGCAGCCCGCTGAGTGGTACTAGTATCTTAAATATCTTGAGTGAGTATTTACTTACATTACATAAATGACGTCAATTGAATATTATCTTAAACTCGATCTTAAATTTAATGGTAATTGTTGAAATTCTGAGACTAAGCTTTTAGTTTCATTTGTCGTGCAAAATTAATTCTAGAATCAAAATATCAGACACCGGAATATGTCTTCACTAAAAAACTATCATGATCGAGGGGCGGCCGACTTGATTTAACTGATTTAAATCACGTTTAAATCGCTTTAAATCGCTTATATCGCTTTAAATCACAGTATATTTAAAATATTTTAATATTCAAAATTAATTTATTTATACAACGGCCTGGAGATGATATATAAGAAAAAATTACCCCAGGGAGCTCAAACAAGCTGTTTAAAATTACTTTAACCCGTGTCCACCAGGTCAACCTCGGCACCACATCAGGTATGCTTTTTCCTTCACTAAGTTTCGATTTTTTGTGATTCTCCCTGGAGACGATGTACTAACTAAGTTTTGTTCAAGTTGGAGCTCCACGTAGCGATTTAAATCATGTTCAAATCACAGTTAAATCACGCTTAAATCGCATTTAAATCGCATCTGAATCGCATCTGAATCGCACTTGAATAGTTCTCTGACTTTCACAAGCTGTTTAGAATTACTTTAATTCGTGTCCACCAGGTCAACCTCGGCACCACATCAGGTACGCTTTTTCCTTCACTAAGTTTCGATTTTTTGTGATTCTCCCAGGAGACGATGTACTAACTAAGTTTTGTCGACCTGGTGCACCCGTGTCCACCAGGTCAACCTCGGCTCCACATAAGGTACGCTAAACATCAGGATAATCTTTTGGAAGGTCACCCAGGACTATTTAAAGTTTAATTAGCTTAAAAATATAAAAAATAGAATTTGTGATTTAATGATTTAAATCACAATTAAATCGCTTTAAATCGTTAAATCTTTAAATCACGTTTAAATCGCTTTAAATCGCTTAAATCGCGTTAAATCACAGTATATTTAAAATATTTTAATATTCAAAATTAATTTATTTATACAACGGCCTGGAGATGATATATAAGAAAAAATTACCCCAGGGAGCTCAGGGTAAATACCTGGTTCACCCGTTGCTCTTAGTGGACATTACGCCCTGGAGATGATTTCACCAGGAAGTTTAACCCTAGAAGAGTTATTATTGTAAAAAGACCGAAAAATCGTCATGAAAATGATTTCTTATGAAAGTTCAGCTTTCAAGGGGCTCAGGGCGGACCAAGGGGTAGGATACCTGGTGCCCCAGGTCGGCTATCACGACCTGGAGATGATTTCTCCTGGAAGTTTTGATTCCGAAGAGGCCGGTTAGGATACCTGGTGCACCAGGTCGGCTATTACGACGTAAAGATGATTTCTACTGGAAGTTTTGTCTCCAAAGGGGCCGGTTAGGATACCTGGTGCCCCAGGTCGACTATTACGACCTGGAGATGATTACTCCTTGAAGTTTTGACCCCAAACAAGCTGTTTAAAATTACTTTAACCCGTGTCCACCAGGTCAACCTCGGCACCACATCAGGTATGCTTTTTCCTTCACTAAGTTTCGATTTTTTGTGATTCTCCCTGGAGACGATGTACTAACTAAGTTTTGTTCAAGTTGGAGCTCCACGTAGCGATTTAAATCATGTTCAAATCACAGTTAAATCACGCTTAAATCGCATTTAAATCGCATCTGAATCGCATCTGAATCGCACTTGAATAGTTCTCTGACTTTCACAAGCTGTTTAGAATTACTTTAATTCGTGTCCACCAGGTCAACCTCGGCACCACATCAGGTACGCTTTTTCCTTCACTAAGTTTCGATTTTTTGTGATTCTCCCAGGAGACGATGTACTAACTAAGTTTTGTCGACCTGGTGCACCCGTGTCCACCAGGTCAACCTCGGCTCCACATAAGGTACGCTAAACATCAGGATAATCTTTTGGAAGGTCACCCAGGACTATTTAAAGTTTAATTAGCTTAAAAATATAAAAAATAGAATTTGTGATTTAATGATTTAAATCACAATTAAATCGCTTTAAATCGTTAAATCTTTAAATCACGTTTAAATCGCTTTAAATCGCTTAAATCGCTTTAAATCACAGTATATTTAAAATATTTTAATATTCAAAATTAATTTATTTATACAACGGCCTGGAGATGATATATAAGAAAAAATTACCCCAGGGAGCTCAGGGTAAATACCTGGTTCACCCGTTGCTCTTAGTGGACATTACGCCCTGGAGATGATTTCACCAGGAAGTTTAACCCTAGAAGAGTTATTATTGTAAAAAGACCGAAAAATCGTCATGAAAATGATTTCTTATGAAAGTTCAGCTTTCAAGGGGCTCAGAGCGGACCAAGGGGTAGGATACCTGGTGCCCCAGGTCGGCTATCACGACCTGGAGATGATTTCTCCTGGAAGTTTTGATTCCGAAGAGGCCGGTTAGTATACCTGGTGCACCAGGTCGGCTATTACGACGTAAAGATGATTTCTACTGGAAGTTTTGTCTCCAAAGGGGCCGGTTAGGATACCTGGTGCCCCAGGTCGACTATTACGACCTGGAGATGATTACTCCTTGAAGTTTTGACCCCAAACAAGCTGTTTAAAATTACTTTAACCCGTGTCCACCAGGTCAACCTCGGCACCACATCAGGTATGCTTTTTCCTTCACTAAGTTTCGATTTTTTGTGATTCTCCCTGGAGACGATGTACTAACTAAGTTTTGTTCAAGTTGGAGCTCCACGTAGCGATTTAAATCATGTTCAAATCACAGTTAAATCACGCTTAAATCGCATTTAAATCGCATCTGAATCGCATCTGAATCGCACTTGAATCGCACTTGAATAGTTCTCTGACTTTCACAAGCTGTTTAGAATTACTTTAATTCGTGTCCACCAGGTCAACCTCGGCACCACATCAGGTACGCTTTTTCCTTCACTAAGTTTTGATTTTTTGTGATTCTCCCAGGAGACGATGTACTAACTAAGTTTTGTCGACCTGGTGCACCCGTGTCCACCAGGTCAACCTCGGCTCCACATAAGGTACGCTAAACATCAGGATAATCTTTTGGAAGGTCACCCAGGACTATTTAAAGTTTAATTAGCTTAAAAATATAAAAAATAGAATTTGTGATTTAATGATTTAAATCACAATTAAATCGCTTTAAATCGTTAAATCTTTAAATCACGTTTGAATCGCTTTAAATCGCTTAAATCGCTTTAAATCACAGTATATTTAAAATATTTTAATATTCAAAATTAATTTATTTATACAACGGCCTGGAGATGATATATAAGAAAAAATTACCCCAGGGAGCTCAGGGTAAATACCTGGTTCACCCGTTGCTCTTAGTGGACATTACGCCCTGGAGATGATTTCACCAGGAAGTTTAACCCTAGAAGAGTTATTATTGTAAAAAGACCGAAAAATCGTCATGAAAATGATTTCTTATGAAAGTTCAGCTTTCAAGGGGCTCAGGGCGGACCAAGGGGTAGGATACCTGGTGCCCCAGGTCGACTATTACGACCTGGAGATGATTACTCCTTGAAGTTTTGATTCCGAAGAGGCCGGTTAGGATACCTGGTGCACCAGGTCGGCTATTACGACGTAAAGATGATTTCTACTGGAAGTTTTGTCTCCAAAGGGGCCGGTTAGGATACCTGGTGCTCCAGGTCGACTATTACGACCTGGAGATGATTACTCCTTGAAGTTTTGACCCCAAACAAGCTGTTTAGAATTACTTTAATTCGTGTCCACCAGGTCAACCTCGGCACCACATCAGGTACGCTTTTTCCTTCACTAAGTTTCGATTTTTTGTGATTCTCCCAGGAGACGATGTACTAACTAAGTTTTGTCGACCTGGTGCACCCGTGTCCACCAGGTCAACCTCGGCTCCACATAAGGTACGCTAAACATCAGGATAATCTTTTGGAAGGTCACCCAGGACTATTTAAAGTTTAATTAGCTTAAAAATATAAAAAATAGAATTTGTGATTTAATGATTTAAATCACAATTAAATCGCTTTAAATCGTTAAATCTTTAAATCACGTTTAAATCGCTTTAAATCGCTTAAATCGCTTTAAATCACAGTATATTTAAAATATTTTAATATTCAAAATTAATTTATTTATACAACGGCCTGGAGATGATATATAAGAAAAAATTACCCCAGGGAGCTCAGGGTAAATACCTGGTTCACCCGTTGCTCTTAGTGGACATTACGCCCTGGAGATGATTTCACCAGGAAGTTTAACCCTAGAAGAGTTATTATTGTAAAAAGACCGAAAAATCGTCATGAAAATGATTTCTTATGAAAGTTCAGCTTTCAAGGGGCTCAGAGCGGACCAAGGGGTAGGATACCTGGTGCCCCAGGTCGGCTATCACGACCTGGAGATGATTTCTCCTGGAAGTTTTGATTCCGAAGAGGCCGGTTAGTATACCTGGTGCACCAGGTCGGCTATTACGACGTAAAGATGATTTCTACTGGAAGTTTTGTCTCCAAAGGGGCCGGTTAGGATACCTGGTGCCCCAGGTCGACTATTACGACCTGGAGATGATTACTCCTTGAAGTTTTGACCCCAAACAAGCTGTTTAAAATTACTTTAACCCGTGTCCACCAGGTCAACCTCGGCACCACATCAGGTATGCTTTTTCCTTCACTAAGTTTCGATTTTTTGTGATTCTCCCTGGAGACGATGTACTAACTAAGTTTTGTTCAAGTTGGAGCTCCACGTAGCGATTTAAATCATGTTCAAATCACAGTTAAATCACGCTTAAATCGCATTTAAATCGCATCTGAATCGCATCTGAATCGCACTTGAATCGCACTTGAATAGTTCTCTGACTTTCACAAGCTGTTTAGAATTACTTTAATTCGTGTCCACCAGGTCAACCTCGGCACCACATCAGGTACGCTTTTTCCTTCACTAAGTTTTGATTTTTTGTGATTCTCCCAGGAGACGATGTACTAACTAAGTTTTGTCGACCTGGTGCACCCGTGTCCACCAGGTCAACCTCGGCTCCACATAAGGTACGCTAAACATCAGGATAATCTTTTGGAAGGTCACCCAGGACTATTTAAAGTTTAATTAGCTTAAAAATATAAAAAATAGAATTTGTGATTTAATGATTTAAATCACAATTAAATCGCTTTAAATCGTTAAATCTTTAAATCACGTTTGAATCGCTTTAAATCGCTTAAATCGCTTTAAATCACAGTATATTTAAAATATTTTAATATTCAAAATTAATTTATTTATACAACGGCCTGGAGATGATATATAAGAAAAAATTACCCCAGGGAGCTCAGGGTAAATACCTGGTTCACCCGTTGTTCTTAGTGGACATTACGCCCTGGAGATGATTTCACCAGGAAGTTTAACCCTAGAAGAGTTATTATTGTAAAAAGACCGAAAAATCGTCATGAAAATGATTTCTTATGAAAGTTCAGCTTTCAAGGGGCTCAGGGCGGACCAAGGGGTAGGATACCTGGTGCCCCAGGTCGACTATTACGACCTGGAGATGATTACTCCTTGAAGTTTTGATTCCGAAGAGGCCGGTTAGGATACCTGGTGCACCAGGTCGGCTATTACGACGTAAAGATGATTTCTACTGGAAGTTTTGTCTCCAAAGGGGCCGGTTAGGATACCTGGTGCCCCAGGTCGACTATTACGACCTGGAGATGATTACTCCTTGAAGTTTTGACCCCAAACAAGCTGTTTAAAATTACTTTAACCCGTGTCCACCAGGTCAACCTCGGCACCACATCAGGTATGCTTTTTCCTTCACTAAGTTTCGATTTTTTGTGATTCTCCCTGGAGACGATGTACTAACTAAGTTTTGTTCAAGTTGGAGCTCCACGTAGCGATTTAAATCATGTTCAAATCACAGTTAAATCACGCTTAAATCGCATTTAAATCGCATCTGAATCGCATCTGAATCGCACTTGAATCGTTCTCTGACTTTCACAAGCTGTTTAGAATTACTTTAATTCGTGTCCACCAGGTCAACCTCGGCACCACATCAGGTACGCTTTTTCCTTCACTAAGTTTCGATTTTTTGTGATTCTCCCAGGAGACGATGTACTAACTAAGTTTTGTCGACCTGGTGCACCCGTGTCCACCAGGTCAACCTCGGCTCCACATAAGGTACGCTAAACATCAGGATAATCTTTTGGAAGGTCACCCAGGACTATTTAAAGTTTAATTAGCTTAAAAATATAAAAAATAGAATTTGTGATTTAATGATTTAAATCACAATTAAATCGCTTTAAATCGTTAAATCTTTAAATCACGTTTAAATCGCTTTAAATCGCTTAAATCGCTTTAAATCACAGTATATTTAAAATATTTTAATATTCAAAATTAATTTATTTATACAACGGCCTGGAGATGATATATAAGAAAAAATTACCCCAGGGAGCTCAGGGTAAATACCTGGTTCACCCGTTGCTCTTAGTGGACATTACGCCCTGGAGATGATTTCACCAGGAAGTTTAACCCTAGAAGAGTTATTATTGTAAAAAGACCGAAAAATCGTCATGAAAATGATTTCTTATGAAAGTTCAGCTTTCAAGGGGCTCAGGGCGGACCAAGGGGTAGGATACCTGGTGCCCCAGGTCGGCTATCACGACCTGGAGATGATTTCTCCTTGAAGTTTTGATTCCGAAGAGGCCGGTTAGGATACCTGGTGCACCAGGTCGGCTATTACGACGTAAAGATGATTTCTACTGGAAGTTTTGTCTCCAAAGGGGCCGGTTAGGATACCTGGTGCCCCAGGTCGACTATTACGACCTGGAGATGATTACTCCTTGAAGTTTTGACCCCAAACAAGCTGTTTAAAATTACTTTAACCCGTGTCCACCAGGTCAACCTCGGCACCACATCAGGTATGCTTTTTCCTTCACTAAGTTTCGATTTTTTGTGATTCTCCCTGGAGACGATGTACTAACTAAGTTTTGTTCAAGTTGGAGCTCCACGTAGCGATTTAAATCATGTTCAAATCACAGTTAAATCACGCTTAAATCGCATTTAAATCGCATTTAAATCGCATCTGAATCGCATCTGAATCGCACTTGAATAGTTCTCTGACTTTCACAAGCTGTTTAGAATTACTTTAATTCGTGTCCACCAGGTCAACCTCGGCACCACATCAGGTACGCTTTTTCCTTCACTAAGTTTCGATTTTTTGTGATTCTCCCAGGAGACGATGTACTAACTAAGTTTTGTCGACCTGGTGCACCCGTGTCCACCAGGTCAACCTCGGCTCCACATAAGGTACGCTAAACATCAGGATAATCTTTTGGAAGGTCACCCAGGACTATTTAAAGTTTAATTAGCTTAAAAATATAAAAAATAGAATTTGTGATTTAATGATTTAAATCACAATTAAATCGCTTTAAATCGTTAAATCTTTAAATCACGTTTGAATCGCTTTAAATCGCTTAAATCGCTTTAAATCACAGTATATTTAAAATATTTTAATATTCAAAATTAATTTATTTATACAACGGCCTGGAGATGATATATAAGAAAAAATTACCCCAGGGAGCTCAGGGTAAATACCTGGTTCACCCGTTGCTCTTAGTGGACATTACGCCCTGGAGATGATTTCACCAGGAAGTTTAACCCTAGAAGAGTTATTATTGTAAAAAGACCGAAAAATCGTCATGAAAATGATTTCTTATGAAAGTTCAGCTTTCAAGGGGCTCAGGGCGGACCAAGGGGTAGGATACCTGGTGCCCCAGGTCGGCTATCACGACCT
The DNA here is from genome assembly GCA_038277355.1 of Encarsia formosa. NCBI lineage: Eukaryota > Metazoa > Arthropoda > Insecta > Hymenoptera > Aphelinidae > Encarsia > Encarsia formosa. The sequence goes on from CM076187.1 coordinate 4,292,187, forward strand.
GGAGATGATTTCTCCTTGAAGTTTTGATTCCGAAGAGGCCGGTTAGGATACCTGGTGCACCAGGTCGGCTATTACGACGTAAAGATGATTTCTACTGGAAGTTTTGTCTCCAAAGGGGCCGGTTAGGATACCTGGTGCCCCAGGTCGACTATTACGACCTGGAGATGATTACTCCTTGAAGTTTTGACCCCAAACAAGCTGTTTAAAATTACTTTAACCCGTGTCCACCAGGTCAACCTCGGCACCACATCAGGTATGCTTTTTCCTTCACTAAGTTTCGATTTTTTGTGATTCTCCCTGGAGACGATGTACTAACTAAGTTTTGTTCAAGTTGGAGCTCCACGTAGCGATTTAAATCATGTTCAAATCACAGTTAAATCACGCTTAAATCGCATTTAAATCGCATCTGAATCGCATCTGAATCGCACTTGAATCGCACTTGAATAGTTCTCTGACTTTCACAAGCTGTTTAGAATTACTTTAATTCGTGTCCACCAGGTCAACCTCGGCACCACATCAGGTACGCTTTTTCCTTCACTAAGTTTCGATTTTTTGTGATTCTCCCAGGAGACGATGTACTAACTAAGTTTTGTCGACCTGGTGCACCCGTGTCCACCAGGTCAACCTCGGCTCCACATAAGGTACGCTAAACATCAGGATAATCTTTTGGAAGGTCACCCAGGACTATTTAAAGTTTAATTAGCTTAAAAATATAAAAAATAGAATTTGTGATTTAATGATTTAAATCACAATTAAATCGCTTTAAATCGTTAAATCTTTAAATCACGTTTGAATCGCTTTAAATCGCTTAAATCGCTTTAAATCACAGTATATTTAAAATATTTTAATATTCAAAATTAATTTATTTATACAACGGCCTGGAGATGATATATAAGAAAAAATTACCCCAGGGAGCTCAGGGTAAATACCTGGTTCACCCGTTGCTCTTAGTGGACATTACGCCCTGGAGATGATTTCACCAGGAAGTTTAACCCTAGAAGAGTTATTATTGTAAAAAGACCGAAAAATCGTCATGAAAATGATTTCTTATGAAAGTTCAGCTTTCAAGGGGCTCAGGGCGGACCAAGGGGTAGGATACCTGGTGCCCCAGGTCGGCTATCACGACCTGGAGATGATTACTCCTTGAAGTTTTGATTCCGAAGAGGCCGGTTAGGATACCTGGTGCACCAGGTCGGCTATTACGACGTAAAGATGATTTCTACTGGAAGTTTTGTCTCCAAAGGGGCCGGTTAGGATACCTGGTGCCCCAGGTCGACTATTACGACCTGGAGATGATTACTCCTTGAAGTTTTGACCCCAAACAAGCTGTTTAAAATTACTTTAACCCGTGTCCACCAGGTCAACCTCGGCACCACATCAGGTATGCTTTTTCCTTCACTAAGTTTCGATTTTTTGTGATTCTCCCTGGAGACGATGTACTAACTAAGTTTTGTTCAAGTTGGAGCTCCACGTAGCGATTTAAATCATGTTCAAATCACAGTTAAATCACGCTTAAATCGCATTTAAATCGCATCTGAATCGCATCTGAATCGCACTTGAATAGTTCTCTGACTTTCACAAGCTGTTTAGAATTACTTTAATTCGTGTCCACCAGGTCAACCTCGGCACCACATCAGGTACGCTTTTTCCTTCACTAAGTTTCGATTTTTTGTGATTCTCCCAGGAGACGATGTACTAACTAAGTTTTGTCGACCTGGTGCACCCGTGTCCACCAGGTCAACCTCGGCTCCACATAAGGTACGCTAAACATCAGGATAATCTTTTGGAAGGTCACCCAGGACTATTTAAAGTTTAATTAGCTTAAAAATATAAAAAATAGAATTTGTGATTTAATGATTTAAATCACAATTGAATCGCTTTAAATCGTTAATTCTTTAAATCACGTTTAAATCGCTTTAAATCGCTTAAATCGCTTTAAATCACAGTATATTTAAAATATTTTAATATTCAAAATTAATTTATTTATACAACGGCCTGGAGATGATATATAAGAAAAAATTACCCCAGGGAGCTCAGGGTAAATACCTGGTTCACCCGTTGCTCTTAGTGGACATTACGCCCTGGAGATGATTTCACCAGGAAGTTTAACCCTAGAAGAGTTATTATTGTAAAAAGACCGAAAAATCGTCATGAAAATGATTTCTTATGAAAGTTCAGCTTTCAAGGGGCTCAGGGCGGACCAAGGGGTAGGATACCTGGTGCCCCAGGTCGGCTATCACGACCTGGAGATGATTACTCCTTGAAGTTTTGATTCCGAAGAGGCCGGTTAGGATACCTGGTGCACCAGGTCGGCTATTACGACGTAAAGATGATTTCTACTGGAAGTTTTGTCTCCAAAGGGGCCGGTTAGGATACCTGGTGCCCCAGGTCGACTATTACGACCTGGAGATGATTACTCCTTGAAGTTTTGACCCCAAACAAGCTGTTTAAAATTACTTTAACCCGTGTCCACCAGGTCAACCTCGGCACCACATCAGGTATGCTTTTTCCTTCACTAAGTTTCGATTTTTTGTGATTCTCCCTGGAGACGATGTACTAACTAAGTTTTGTTCAAGTTGGAGCTCCACGTAGCGATTTAAATCATGTTCAAATCACAGTTAAATCACGCTTAAATCGCATTTAAATCGCATCTGAATCGCATCTGAATCGCACTTGAATAGTTCTCTGACTTTCACAAGCTGTTTAGAATTACTTTAATTCGTGTCCACCAGGTCAACCTCGGCACCACATCAGGTACGCTTTTTCCTTCACTAAGTTTCGATTTTTTGTGATTCTCCCAGGAGACGATGTACTAACTAAGTTTTGTCGACCTGGTGCACCCGTGTCAACCAGGTCAACCTCGGCTCCACATAAGGTACGCTAAACATCAGGATAATCTTTTGGAAGGTCACCCAGGACTATTTAAAGTTTAATTAGCTTAAAAATATAAAAAATAGAATTTGTGATTTAATGATTTAAATCACAATTGAATCGCTTTAAATCGTTAAATCTTTAAATCACGTTTAAATCGCTTTAAATCGCTTAAATCGCTTTAAATCACAGTATATTTAAAATATTTTAATATTCAAAATTAATTTATTTATACAACGGCCTGGAGATGATATATAAGAAAAAATTACCCCAGGGAGCTCAGGGTAAATACCTGGTTCACCCGTTGCTCTTAGTGGACATTACGCCCTGGAGATGATTTCACCAGGAAGTTTAACCCTAGAAGAGTTATTATTGTAAAAAGACCGAAAAATCGTCATGAAAATGATTTCTTATGAAAGTTCAGCTTTCAAGGGGCTCAGAGCGGACCAAGGGGTAGGATACCTGGTGCCCCAGGTCGGCTATCACGACCTGGAGATGATTTCTCCTGGAAGTTTTGATTCCGAAGAGGCCGGTTAGTATACCTGGTGCACCAGGTCGGCTATTACGACGTAAAGATGATTTCTACTGGAAGTTTTGTCTCCAAAGGGGCCGGTTAGGATACCTGGTGCCCCAGGTCGACTATTACGACCTGGAGATGATTACTCCTTGAAGTTTTGACCCCAAACAAGCTGTTTAAAATTACTTTAACCCGTGTCCACCAGGTCAACCTCGGCACCACATCAGGTATGCTTTTTCCTTCACTAAGTTTCGATTTTTTGTGATTCTCCCTGGAGACGATGTACTAACTAAGTTTTGTTCAAGTTGGAGCTCCACGTAGCGATTTAAATCATGTTCAAATCACAGTTAAATCACGCTTAAATCGCATTTAAATCGCATCTGAATCGCATCTGAATCGCACTTGAATCGCACTTGAATAGTTCTCTGACTTTCACAAGCTGTTTAGAATTACTTTAATTCGTGTCCACCAGGTCAACCTCGGCACCACATCAGGTACGCTTTTTCCTTCACTAAGTTTCGATTTTTTGTGATTCTCCCAGGAGACGATGTACTAACTAAGTTTTGTCGACCTGGTGCACCCGTGTCCACCAGGTCAACCTCGGCTCCACATAAGGTACGCTAAACATCAGGATAATCTTTTGGAAGGTCACCCAGGACTATTTAAAGTTTAATTAGCTTAAAAATATAAAAAATAGAATTTGTGATTTAATGATTTAAATCACAATTAAATCGCTTTAAATCGTTAAATCTTTAAATCACGTTTAAATCGCTTTAAATCGCTTAAATCGCTTTAAATCACAGTATATTTAAAATATTTTAATATTCAAAATTAATTTATTTATACAACGGCCTGGAGATGATATATAAGAAAAAATTACCCCAGGGAGCTCAGGGTAAATACCTGGTTCACCCGTTGCTCTTAGTGGACATTACGCCCTGGAGATGATTTCACCAGGAAGTTTAACCCTAGAAGAGTTATTATTGTAAAAAGACCGAAAAATCGTCATGAAAATGATTTCTTATGAAAGTTCAGCTTTCAAGGGGCTCAGAGCGGACCAAGGGGTAGGATACCTGGTGCCCCAGGTCGGCTATCACGACCTGGAGATGATTTCTCCTGGAAGTTTTGATTCCGAAGAGGCCGGTTAGTATACCTGGTGCACCAGGTCGGCTATTACGACGTAAAGATGATTTCTACTGGAAGTTTTGTCTCCAAAGGGGCCGGTTAGGATACCTGGTGCCCCAGGTCGACTATTACGACCTGGAGATGATTACTCCTTGAAGTTTTGACCCCAAACAAGCTGTTTAAAATTACTTTAACCCGTGTCCACCAGGTCAACCTCGGCACCACATCAGGTATGCTTTTTCCTTCACTAAGTTTCGATTTTTTGTGATTCTCCCTGGAGACGATGTACTAACTAAGTTTTGTTCAAGTTGGAGCTCCACGTAGCGATTTAAATCATGTTCAAATCACAGTTAAATCACGCTTAAATCGCATTTAAATCGCATCTGAATCGCACTTGAATAGTTCTCTGACTTTCACAAGCTGTTTAGAATTACTTTAATTCGTGTCCACCAGGTCAACCTCGGCACCACATCAGGTACGCTTTTTCCTTCACTAAGTTTCGATTTTTTGTGATTCTCCCAGGAGATGATGTACTAACTAAGTTTTGTCGACCTGGTGCACCCGTGTCCACCAGGTCAACCTCGGCTCCACATAAGGTACGCTAAACATCAGGATAATCTTTTGGAAGGTCACCCAGGACTATTTAAAGTTTAATTAGCTTAAAAATATAAAAAATAGAATTTGTGATTTAATGATTTAAATCACAATTAAATCGCTTTAAATCGTTAAATCTTTAAATCACGTTTAAATCGCTTTAAATCGCTTAAATCGCTTTAAATCACAGTATATGTAAAATATTTTAATATTCAAAATTAATTTATTTATACAACGGCCTGGAGATGATATATAAGAAAAAATTACCCCAGGGAGCTCAGGGTAAATACCTGGTTCACCCGTTGCTCTTAGTGGACATTACGCCCTGGAGATGATTTCACCAGGAAGTTTAACCCTAGAAGAGTTATTATTGTAAAAAGACCGAAAAATCGTCATGAAAATGATTTCTTATGAAAGTTCAGCTTTCAAGGGGCTCAGGGCGGACCAAGGGGTAGGATACCTGGTGCACCAGGTCGGCTATTACGACCTGGAGATGATTTCTCCTGGAAGTTTTGACTCCGAAAGGGCCGGTTAGGATACCTGATGCACCAGGACGGTTATTCCGACGTGAAGATGATTTCTACTGGAAGTTTTGTCTCCAAAGGGGCCGGTTAGAATACCTGGTGCCCCAGGTCGGCTATCACGACCTGGAGATGATTTCTCCTTGAAGTTTTGATTCCGAAGAGGCCGGTTAGGATACCTGGTGCACCAGGTCGGCTATTACGACGTAAAGATGATTTCTACTGGAAGTTTTGTCTCCAAAGGGGCCGGTTAGGATACCTGGTGCCCCAGGTCGACTATTACGACCTGGAGATGATTACTCCTTGAAGTTTTGACCCCAAACAAGCTGTTTAAAATTACTTTAACTCGTGTCCACCAGGTCAACCTCGGCACCACATCAGGTATGCTTTTTCCTTCACTAAGTTTCGATTTTTTGTGATTCTCCCTGGAGACGATGTACTAACTAAGTTTTGTTAAGTTGGAGCTCCACGTAGCGATTTAAATCATGTTCAAATCACAGTTAAATCACGCTTAAATCGCATTTAAATCGCATCTGAATCGCATCTGAATCGCACTTGAATCGCACTTGAATAGTTCTCTGACTTTCACAAGCTGTTTAGAATTACTTTAACCCGTGTCCACCAGGTCAACCTCGGCACACCTTCAGGTATGCTTTTTCCTTCACTAAGTTTCGATTTTTTGTGATTCTCCCTGGAGACGATGTACTAACTAAGTTTTGTTCAAGTTGGAGCTCCACGTAGCGATTTAAATTATGTTTAAATCACAGTTAAATCACGCTTAAATCGCATTTAAATCGCATCTGAATCGCATCTGAATCGCACTTGAATCGCACTTGAATAGTTCTCTGACTTTCACAAGCTGTTTAGAATTACTTTAATTCGTGTCCACCAGGTCAACCTCGGCACCACATCAGATACGCTTTTTCCTTCACTAAGTTTCGATTTTTTGTGATTCTCCCAGGAGACGATGTACTAACTAAGTTTTGTCGACCTGGTGCACCCGTGTCCACCAGGTCAACCTCGGCTCCACATAAGGTACGCTAAACATCAGGATAATCTTTTGGAAGGTCACCCAGGACTATTTAAAGTTTAATTAGCTTAAAAATATAAAAAATAGAATTTGTGATTTAATGATTTAAATCACAATTAAATCGCTTTAAATCGTTAAGTCTTTAAATCACGTTTAAATCGCTTTAAATCGCTTAAATCGCTTTAAATCGCTTAAATCGCTTTAAATCACAGTATATTTAAAATATTTTAATATTCAAAATTAATTTATTTATACAACGGCCTGGAGATGATATATAAGAAAAAATTACCCCAGGGAGCTCAGGGTAAATACCTGGTTCACCCGTTGCTCTTAGTGGACATTACGCCCTGGAGATGATTTCACCAGGAAGTTTAACCCTAGAAGAGTTATTATTTTAAAAAGACCGAAAAATCGTCATGAAAATGATTTCTTATGAAAGTTCAGCTTTCAAGGGGCTCAGGGCGGACCAAGCGGTAGGATACCTGGTGCACCAGGACGGTTATTCCGACGTGAAGATGATTTCTACTGAAAGTTTTGTCTCCAAAGGGGCCGGTTAGGATACCTGGTGCCCCAGGTCAGCTATCACGACCTGGAGATGATTTCTCCTGGAAGTTTTGATTCCGAAGAGGCCGGTTAGGATACCTGGTGCACCAGGTCGGCTATTACGACGTAAAGATGATTTCTACTGGAAGTTTTGTCTCCAAAGGGGCCGGTTAGGATACCTGGTGCCCCAGGTCGACTATTACGACCTGGAGATGATTACTCCTGGAAGTTTTGACCCCAAAGGAGCCGGTTAGGATACCTGGTGCACCAAGTTGGCTATCACGACCTGGAGATGATTTCTCCTGGAAGTTTTGACCCCAAAAGAGCCGGTTAGGATACCTGGTGCACCAGGTCGGCTATTACGACGTAAAGATGATTTCTACTGGAAGTTTTGTCTCCAAAGGGCCGGTTAGGATACCTGGTGCCCCAGGTCGACTATTACGACCTGGAGATGATTACTCCTTGAAGTTTCGACCCCAAAGGAGCCGGTTAGGATACCTGGTGCACCAAGTTGGCTATCACGACCTGGAGATGATTTCTCCTGGAAGTTTTGACCCCAAAAGAGCCGGTTAGGATACCTGGTGCACCAAGTCGGCTATCACGACCTGGAGATGATTTCTCCTGGAAGTTTTGACCCCAATGGAGCCGGTTAGGATACCTGGTGCACCAGGTCAGCTATCACGACCTGGAGATGATTTCTCCTGGAAGTTTTGATCCCAATGAAGCCGGTTAGGATACCTGGTGCACCAGGACGGTTATTCCGACTTGAAGATGATTTCTACTGGAAGTTTTGTCTCCAAAGGGGCCGGTTAGGATACCTGGTGCCCCAGGTCGGCTATCACGACCTGGAGATGATTTCTCCTGGAAGTTTTGACTCCGGAGGAACCGGCTAGAATAATCGTGTCCACCAGGTCAACCTCGGCACCACATCAGGTACGCTTTTTCCTTCACTAAGTTTCGATTTTTTGTGATTCTCCCTGGAGACGATGTACTAACTAAGATTTGTCGACCTGGTGCACCCGTGTCCACCAGGTCAACCTCGGCTCCACATAAGGTACGCTAAACATCAGGATAATCTTTTGGAAGGTCACCCTGGACTATTTAAAGTTTAATTAGCTTAAAAATATAAAAAATAGAATTTGTGATTTAATGATTTAAATCACAATTAAATCGCTTTAAATCGTTAAATCTTTAAATCAAGTCGGCCGCCCCTCGATCATGATTTACTTTTGTCACGCTTTTTTATGGAGTTTCCTTTTTGATGCAACTAATACAAGTAGATTTGATTTTTAATTTTTTTTGTTGCATATGACGGTTGGTGTATTATTATTCTCAAATCAAAGTAATTGTTAAAACAAATTATAATGTTTTCTTAATGAGTCTGCAAATGAAAACAATTTTTTAATTTTTTTTTGTACAACAACTTCTGTAGAATCAATGATTTTTTTCTTATGAAAAAAATCTCGGTGGACTTTGAACAATATATTATCTGTAAAGATTAAGATCCCTTTATATGAATAAAAAATATATAGTGTTTCTCTGATATTTCCGAGGATATTTCTATGTGTTAGTAAGTTTTTGTGCCGCGGTGGCATGGCATACAGCGCTGCTGCTCCTTGTTTCGGGTTTCCGTTGGTCCGTTGCAGGGCTCGGCAATGCCTCGGAGTCCAGAGTTCACACTTGACTCTGACTGTGGATTCTGGACTCCGAGTCATTGCTAAGCCATGGTCCGCAAGCATTTTAGCTATACGGAAGCAGCCGCGACCAGTATTTGTAAAACCAAAACTTTAATCTTTAATATTAGTATATTTATTGACCTTGATCCTTTTACTGTTTAATTGTTTTTAACACATTATTAATCCTGCGAACTTATCGATATTTATTAAAAGTGAACATGATCTTAATCTTCATAAGGAACCGGAAATTTGTATTATTAATAATATATTAATTATAATTTTATTATATTATATAATTATATTATAATTATAAATTAATAATATATACAATATTATTTATCACAATTTTATATGATCATAACCTTCATAAGAAACCGGTAATATTCATACAGTATTAAAATCAAAATTGGATGATTTTAGAAATGTGTTGACATTATTTGAACAATTTTTATTGCGTGTGAAAAAAAAAATTTTTTTTTTTTATTTTTTTATTTACATTATAAAATATTTTCGACTATTATTAAGAAATACGTACATTGTTTTTATGTTAACACAAAAATGTTCAGACTCAATCTTATTAATTATTTTCTTTACAATAATATCTAATTATAAATTTCTAACTTCAGCCTCAGAACAATATTAACTTCACGTTAATTTCTTGTGGCTATAGCCACAACAAGATAAGATAAAAAAGTTTTATAATTCGATCGCGAGACCGTATCGATTACTTCGCGCACGGTCTGTTAAACTTAATTAATTTATTTTTGCATAGTTTTAAAATATCTTTTGCGGAAGTTGCTCTCAGGCCAGGTCACAGCCATTTAATTTCGAATCTTATAGATCAAAAATATCGCTCCGATACTTTTCTCCGAAACATGTAGAGAAAGCCAATCGAGAGCGATTGCCAATTTCAGCTCAAATTGCTCGCACGTTGACGAAATACCCCGATCCTTTCCCCAATTCATCTCGAAAAAAATGAGAGATTCGGGCGTGCCAAGTTAAAGAAAAAAAAAATACTCGCACTATCTCACACTCCGGAAAACATATTAGCGGGCTTACGAAGCGCTAAAAAAAGTTCGCGTGCTCTCCGCACTGGTTCTTATGTCGTGAAAATCGGTATTACTTTCTCTGCTTCGGATCTTTTGAAATTTTAATCGCACATTAGTAAGTTTATGATTCTTCTTCGAGAGAATCTAATTTTAAAACATTGGCTCGAGATTTATGATAAGTGTTAAATTATGCGTTTCATTTTTTACCTTTGAAACGATCGGGCTATTGTGTTGGGAGCCATAGTTTTTTTTTTTGCCTATCCTGCTATTAAAACATCATTAATTTTATCTATGTTGTGCTGGCTGACGAGTTTTTGCTACGATTAGTTTGACCATTAGTTAATGTCGATCGATTGAATTTGGAGATTAAAGTGATGTATTTCTCATTCAAAATATTATAAATGATCATTTTTTTTTAAATTAGGTATTATTATTTAAAAAATTGAAAATTAGATTCCAAGCCGAGAAGATTCTGTTATTAGGTTTTAAACTAATTTTGATTAATTTTTTATTGTAAAGTCGCAATACCTTCTACCAAAAAAAAAGTTGTTAAAAAGTGTACACCAGTGATAATCGGCTCGATAATCGTTTACTTAATAGCCAGTTTTAGAGATTGTTTCTAAGTAAGTGATTTTAGTGCGGATAAATAATTTCCAAACCTGCCCCTGCATTTAGATAGCAATGTAGGTACGCTAACATTGCATAAACTACAAAACTGGACCAAACCACCGAAAAATCTTTCTTATAAGTTTTGTCAAATGATAAAAAATAGTTAATAAAAACTAATGCATCGATGAATCATTTATAAACATCGTAAACATGGATCTAAAAAAGTAATAATTCGCATCTTAGATCGAAACTACCGTTTACAACGCGTTGTATAACGCATTCGTGGAACATAAACGCACTATAAACAAAAAACATTTCTCCACATTATTATACCAACGTGAAATTTGCCACGGCCTAAGTACTAGAAAAAAAAAGCGTGGGCTTACGAAACAATCGAACGTTTTGTACTTGGCATAATTGAAACGTAAAATCAATTCCGACTAGTCTAAGCAACACTCATGAATAAATTTTATTCCCTACGCCGAAAATTAAACACGCCGCGGCGAGGCACTCAGCCCGCGGATTTGAAAATTAAAATTCACAGTCATACAAGTTGATTATGAAGAGTTACTTCCGTAGTGCGGTTCGGGTTTTATTTATTTCGCGAGATCGTAATTTCAAATGTCACGGTTGTATTCCCGCGTTGCACCGCACGATATTATCGTTGCGAAATTACGAGAGAGATGTAGAAAAGTTTCATCTGAAAAAGCCCGCAAAACCACTCCAGCGTGCGTGAATGGGATTTCCGAGCTCGATTATATTGGTTAATCATCTTTTGTGTCTTCACAAGATCACAGTTGAGAAACTTTAAGCGGTTTTGCAAAATAAAAATCCTACTTTATCGGTTTCATTGAAAGTTTTAATGTTCAAAGTTTTTTTTTCTGATTATGATTATAATTACCGCAATAAGTTTATTAATTTTTCAAACCAGTATATTGCCAGTATATGTGTATTTTATTTTTCATAATAAGTTTTTTTTCTAAATCTAAAAGTTTTAAAAATTAAAACTGATGTATAAAAAAAAATTTTCATCATAAATTAAAAAAAAAAAAAATTTGTTTTATTTTCTGGTTTCACATCATCATAATAGTAAGTTTCATAACATCCTTTAAACTAAAAATCAAGTTTAACATATTGGACCATAACATTAATTACAAATTAATTGAATATCCATGAGGTTATCTCCTTATGGTAATGCAAACCATTGCATGCTATATTTATCATATGCAGATAAATCAGTCACTATATATCCTCGCTAACTCCTGAATAAACAGCGCCGAATTGCTTGTAGACACGCGAGTCTATTCGGTTGCCTGAATCTAGGCGTATCTTTTTTTCATTCATCAAATTGGGTAATTTCAAAAATTGCTGCTTGATCTTTTTTTTTTTTTTTATTAGAGAATCATCATAGAACCTCACAAATGATGACGTAAACAAATGAATTTCTTGGTTAACGAGAGCCAACTTTTTTTTTGTGACGATAAATCGAATTTTTAATGTATTCAAAAATATTGAAGCTGACTAATTTTTCTAGAAATTTTTTTTTAATTTATTCAAATTTGTTTAGATGGTTATAATTTTTAATATGGTAATTGGATTGGAGTTCTTCAATTCATGCAATAGCTGTAGAATTGTTTCTTTATCAATATTTATTTTACAAAAAAAAACTCATTATTTTCATTATTTTTAGTCTCATGAACAATGAGGCGAGAAAAATGTATAATTACATAAATAAATTACAATAATCGATAATCTCTAATCGTTTATTTATATCAGAAAAGATGTCACCTAGTTTTTGAAAAAAACGCTAATCTAAATGTTGGAATAATTTATTCTTTATTTACATCTTTAAAAAATGATCTTTTGTTTTTTACTCAAAAGAACACGAAAATTACTCTTGATTTACTCTAAACTCGAGAAAAAAATTGGCACTTAACATAAATTTTTCAAGCTATAATACGCTTTGATAGAACCTTGAAATAACCATAAAAAAGAATCTGACGATCTTTTGCTTCCTTACAATGGCAGAAATCGATTTTACATTTTACAGTGAAAAAATGAAAAAAAAAATTTTCTCAGCTCGTTGCAATTTATGTTTGAGCGACAGCCCCTATTTTTCAAAATACACGCATCATAAAAAAACATAGAAACAATTGATTTTTTTTACTTTCGATCGAACTTATTCATTTCTGAAAATATCTCCCGTTAGTGAAAAACAATGATTCTACATTTGATTTATATATATTTATAACATAGCCAGGCTTATCCGTCACTCTATCTGAGCCAGCCTGGCGCAGTCACGAAACGGACAGCCCTGCAAAGTTTGTTTTACCATTCACTTTTACCATGGAGACAAAAAAACTTTGAACTCATAGCGTATCCGCTCTTATTTAAATTCCTCGTTAAATTCTAAGCTTTTTTACAGCCATTAATAAATTTTTTTTCCTAAGTCTTGATAAAATGTACATACAGTTGGCTAAAATTACATGAAATATTACAAAAATTCTTACCAATATGTCATGAAAAATGAATAACTGTTTGTTTCACCCGAAACGATTAGCTGTCTACTTTGTTTACTGTTCATAAAAGTTAATGAGTAAAGTTAAAGAATTCTTAAAATCAGTAAAAATAAAAATTTATTATGTATAATTGACTTTACATAATTAGTATTAGAATTATTACAATTTTCTGGAACCTACAAAAAAAAATTTACATTATAATCTTAAAAAAAAGATAAATATTTTTGGCGTTAAATTGAATATTTTCGCAAATAGTGTTTTTATAAAGTTATACTTTGATCAACATTGGAACAAATTCTTAAATTTTACGATTAAGTCTAAAATGCATGTGTATTACTACAACTATAAAATCGATAACATTACATTAATAACTTATCACATTATTAAAATTATTTTTTTAAATCACAATTTTGCAATTATTTAGCAAAAATAAATGATAAAATCAACTAAATTTAAAATATACAATTAAATAGTTATAATATTTCACTTAGAAAAAGACGGTATAAAATTTATTTTTTGAAGTACATATTCCTTGCAACTTGCAATCTTCTGGTCATCGTCGTTGGCGTAGTCTTAACTATTTTGTGTTTCCAATCTTGCTTGATCATTTCACTGACCTTTTCCCCGATCATAATGGCGGGGGCGTTGGTATTACCTCTCACGAGGACTGGCATAATGGAGGCATCCGCGACCCTCAACCTCCTAACCCCGTAAACTCGCAACCTTGGATCCACAACAGCCTCCGGATCCCACTTGGGCCCCATTTTGCAGGTTCCCACCGGGTGGTACAGCGTATCCGTATACTCCATCAGCACGCACTTCCAGTACTCCTGGGTGTTGAACTTGTGCTGTCTGCAGGAAGGCAGAGGTACATCCAAAAGCCGAAACCCGTTCTCCTGGAAGGCTTTTGTCTGGAACAGTCCCTGGCCTATTCTTATCCCGGCAACCATGGCGTCCAAGTCGGGAAATGCTTCGAAATATCTGGGGTTTATCCTGGGTGGTCCCCACACAGGGTCGGTCTTGTTAAGCTTGACGTAACCTCGGCTCTTGGGTGCCAGGAGAACCGGTCTGAAGTTGATGCCACTGTAGTAAGCAACCGGCAACACCGCCGACTCAACTGACTCTGATGGATCCTGGACGTAGTCATCGACGTTCATGCCGTCAAAGGTAAACTGCATGTCGGGTAAACCCGGGACAACCTCGAAGGGCGTCTGAACAAAAGCCCCGGCTGCGAGCGAGCCTATGGCTGACAGTGGACCAGTTCTGCTCTCCAGCCATTGGAAACTGTCCTGTTTTATCTCCTCCATGCTCTTGGTGGTCGCTGTCTTGTTGGACAGGACTATGACGAAACCATTGACGGTCACGTGGTCGTGGAGATTCCTACCCACTGCGGATTCGTAAATGACTTTGATTCCATGCTGACGAAGCTCCTTGGCAGGTCCTATACCAGACAGTAGCAGCAGCCTTGGTGAGTCTATGGCTCCAGCGCTGACTATGACCTCTTTACGGGCCAGAGCGACTTTGGTCGTTTTCTCGCTGGAGCTGTAGTACTCGACCCCCATGGCCATCTTGGTTGTCGGATCAATTATAATCCGGGTTGCTCGAGCCTGGGTTTCGATTTCCAGGTTGGGTCGCTTATTCCGAATGGGCCGTATGAAAGCGCCGTTGGTACTCTGACGAGCTCCGTCGATTGCCGTTGACTGATAGTGCAGCGATCCTAGCTGCTCCGCGGCATTCGCGTCCACTTTTCTGTAGCCGTTCTCCTCGAATGCTCTGAGAAGAATTTTTGAATTTTCATCCATGTATTTAAACCACTCGACCGTCTGGTAGCCTCCGGTGCTGTGGTAGTACGGATTCTTTTCTACGATCTGAAAATGATGTTAAGATTATAGAATGTGAGCTACTGTTTTTGATGATTTAAAAGTGTTGATTGTCTTACCTCGGGGTCCCTATTGTCTTCGGATTTTTTAAATAGCGGCAGAACCTCGTCATAACTCCAGCCAGGGTTGCCCATTGCTGCCCAAAGATCGTAATCACGTCTGTTCGCTCTGATATACATCATGAAATTCAATACGCTCGAGCCTCCCATAACCTTAAATTGAAATTAAGAAGTAAATCATTATTATATCTTGCCATAAAAATGCCGTGTGCTTTCAGATCAGATGTGATAAATTTATGACCAATACATTTTTTATAAAATTAAAAGCTTTAGTATACATTGTCAAAATTGTAAAAAAATACATTTCTAGCATAAAAATAATATATTTTTTTGATAAAAAGAATGATAGTTTTTTAAAGCAAGTAGTTTCCTCAAACATTTTATTTAGTTCAATTTTTTTTTCAGACATTGTGTCCTCAAAACCATTACTGATATTATAAGGAAAAAAAGTAATAAATTAATAAATAATTGTTTTCCAATCGGACTACTTAATGAGAGCGAGTTCATTCTAAAATGTTTTTCAAGTTTACCAAGATAATTTTAACTTCACTGAATAAACACGTTGCTATTTGAATAAGGAAAGTTAACTTCCCAAAGATGATCGCGAATACAAATTTTTCATTCTCCGATGTAAATTTAAAATAAATTCACGTATTCTAAAATTTGAATTTTAGTTTTTAAAAATTTTTGAAACTCTCGCAAGATATTTCGAAAATAAAAGATTTCTCTAAAAAAAAATACCTTGCCACGGTTCCAACTACAGGTGCCGCGTCTTCTGGACCGGCATGCTTTCTTCATCCTGGTAGTGCGGTATTGCCAATCGACGTTGCTGCCTCTAAGAGCCGGGGCGAATGCCGGCACGTCCGCCACCAACGGTTCCTCTATTCCCGCTTCCAGCAACAAAACCTGTAAAAACCATCCTTGGTGTAAATTACACCCTCAATTGCTCGGTTGTAAAGTGCTTCATTATTCTAAGAAAACTTCTAAAATCGTATTGACAGTTGTAGCTAATAATTTGACTGTGTCGCGGATGAAGTAGACCTTACGTTCACTTTTTTTTTTACGTAGTTAAAAAAATATTGGTTAACTAATTGGAGTACTTTGTGGTCATGTCTCGATCGGTTTAATTTGCTCGGAATTGAGGAGTTATTGTACTCTAATTTTCACAACAACGCAACCGTTATCCAATTTTAAATTATCAAATATGTAATTTACACAGCTTTAGCATAAAGTTTTTCATTCTTTAAATTCGTACCAGTAATTTTAAATAAAATAAAAGAGTTATGACTCTAAGTCATAAAAGCAATAACATTTTTTTGAATTGTAGTTGTTATGACGATAGTTGTTATGCTTTCTACGTTTGGTGAACAAAAATAAGATAATTCTGTGATTGAAGTTGAATCGTTGATTACAAAAATTTGCAAAAAATCATATTGCAATGAAGCGATTTAAGATCGAGTCTGTTGGATTTTATCTGATTTTACGAGTTGCCGAATCACTAGCGCGGAATAATTCACTGGATTTTGAAGCTAGTGGAAATAAACGTCTGAATTTCTCAAATGAATTTGAGTGCCGTGAGACTAGGAGAAAAAAAAAAAAAAAAAAAAAAAAAAAAAAAAAAACTTTCAAGACACACACCGTTAATTGTTACGAGTTACGGAGAATTATATACGTAATCATAATTGAACTTACAGTAGTGATAATTATTTTTAAGATATTAAGATACACTTTTTTATTGTTATTTAAACTGTTACAATTATGAAAAACATACACACGAGTATTTACTTTTGCACGTGAGCCTGTAAACAATATTATTTAAATCTAATTTTAACATATCAATAGATATTCTTAATTTTTTTTTTATCATTTAAAAAAAAATAGAAACCGAAGATTTTACAATTTTTTTTTAACTTTCTTAGTTGCTCATAGTGCAATGGTATGAATACATTTTGAAAGTTCTTACTGAATATTTTATTATTATTGATTTCAATTACGAAATTTTACATGTTAGATTTGAGATAAGTTGTATTGCATACGTACAAAAATTATTTTTTAGACTATACTCTTCCGAATAATTACGTATGGTATTGAAGTATATTACTGGATGGTTTTTCAATATATAATTATAAGTTTTGCAATAATATGTAGACATATTTTAAAAAACAGGGAATTTTTATCAAAATTTTATCTCTATTATTACACCTTTTCGGTTGTTAGAGTTTCTTAAAAAAAACTATTATACAACAGGCATGAATTTAAGTTTTTTATGATTAGAGTTGTTTTCTAAAAGATAATTTTAGTGTTTATTTCGGCTAAAAAATTGTACCGGCTCTTTGTAGCTAAGTGGCTTAACTTTTTATATATTTTAAAAATATTAGTTTTAAAAATATGCAAAAATTTTCGGATTATACTTTTCTAAAATTTTTTAATCCAACAAGTTAGCTTACGGATTTTACTTTTGTGTCAAATTTATTGAGCATTTTAGTATTGTGAAGAGCATGTTTGGCAACTACTATTATCATTCATTTTAAAATTCAAAGATTGTATTAAATAAATTTGAAATTTTCACATCATCATCAATCCAACAATATTAAAAAAAAAAAAAAACTGTGATATTGCTCAACATCTGTTATTTCTGACAATCATTTCAAAATCTCAAACTTTATTTATCGTGTGTGCACCGCATATAATCCAAAAAATCAGTTTCCTGAATCCTGAGAATTGTTAACGAGTTTAATTGTTACCTTGATACATAATCGCTAGATTCAAACGAGTAACTTTCGCGGGAGGTTCGCCGAGAGTCACACATTCGATAGAGACAGGAAATCGGCTTTTTATCGGAAATAAAACGGATACCTTGCGTGTCAGTGTGCACCGAGATTAGTGATTAGCACCCGAGTAACCGTGGCCTGACTTTACGCATTATGATTTTCTTACTCCTCGTTGAGATATTGCGAGCTTACGTATTGAGGAGGATGAGGACGATCCTATCTTTCGTGATGATTCTATTATTTATTATTAAATTTATTTTAATTTTTCTTTGGTTATTTAACCTTGCGTGATATTGTTACATTTTTTAATGAAAACGAAAGTGTTGATTTTAGAGCTCGGTTCTCAATAAAATTGAGAGTTTATCAGTTTGATTCTTCACGAGTTAAATAACCTGTTTGATTGTTTATGATTTATTGTTTATTTTATTTGTTT
This sequence comes from Encarsia formosa, assembly GCA_038277355.1. Lineage (NCBI taxonomy): Eukaryota > Metazoa > Arthropoda > Insecta > Hymenoptera > Aphelinidae > Encarsia > Encarsia formosa. Next base: position 4,310,384 of record CM076187.1, read on the forward strand.
ATTTATTTACTTTAGTTTTGAATAAATTTGTGATCGTTGCATCAGGTGCATTCAATTGGTAATGAATAATAATTTTACTTAATTGTCCTTTGACTTACTTTCTGCAGTGTTCAAGCTTTACGAGACTATCAAACTAATTCGTTGCTTATGATCGCCTATATTTTGTTTACAGCTGTGTTGAAATCAGTGGGCCGTGAAAAGAAAAAATATATATTTTTTGAATTTTTATGAATAAAAATTTAAATTGCGCGGAATAAAATTTCAAAGTTGTTTTAAAAAAAATCTTCAACATAATCGACCGGTAGTAATTTCAATACTTTCAAATCAATTTTCTTTGTTTATACATGCTTGACATACTGGGTGATAGATCCTGTCATATCACCTAATAATTAAACTTTCATATTAAATTTTTTCGAACACTAATAAATTCATAGCTTGATAATAATTAATTCCTGTTTTATAATAAAATTCACAGTTGGCTTGTTTGTTGTTTTTTTTTTTTTTTTTCAATCAACTAATATCTTAGTAAAACATACCTTCCAATGCGAGATCTCGCTGAGGCGATTAGCCACCACGCACCCAGCCGATCCCGCCCCCACGACGATGAAGTCGTACTCTTGGGGTTCGAAATCTTCGGGCTCGGGAAATACAGCCTGCGCCGGGGGTCGTCCGTCGTCATCCTCGTCGTCTCCGGTGCTCCAAATCTTAGTCTCGATCCTCTCCGAGAAACTCGTGTCGTAGTCCCGGATCCTTGACACTGCAGGGTCGTTGTGGTGCACTTGAGTTGAAAACTCAGCTGGCGTTATCGTCGAGGGATAGAAGGATTGAAGATTCGTCAGACGGTCGCGCGCCCTGGGCTCGGTCCGTTTTCCGAACTTCAAATTGTACTCCAGAAAAGGGTTCTGGAAGTAGGGCGTCGTCGGGTAGTAAGGCGTGGTCAAGGGAGCCCTGGGTAACTGTGAGATGCAGAAAAACATGATTTTGTCAGTATTCAAATTTTCTTCATTGTTTCGGTAAAGCTGCTCAGTTTCATCAATCAACTAAGTGAAAAATTATTTAACAAACCTCCTCGGAACTGTAGTCCTGGTAGTATCTGTAAGGCTCGTACGAGTCATCATCCTGGTTGTAATTGTTTTCTGGGTTCTTGTAGCTACGAGCCACGTGATTGACCCCCAAATCGGGTACTATGCTCGTGTCGGGAACGTAAACGTCGAGTTCGACCTGTGCTCTGGCCACTTCCCATGGGTCGTCGATCGAGTAGCCAAAGTACGTGGCCAGGAAGTTCAGGAAGAGCATCGTCGACGGCTGGCATGTCGAGACCTGGCTGTACGGACGACACAAGACTTGGATGTTCGGTGGCACCCACGACATTTTTCACTCTCTTCAAAATGATTAAATGTCAATTTGTGAAAAAAATTTTACGTTTTATCTCAATTTTTTGTTTTTATAAAAAAAAGAGTGATAAAATATTGCAAAAAAAATTTGATTAGGCACCTGTACATAAGAAGATAAATAATATTGTTTACATTTTAAAGTGTTTTATCGAGTAGATTTATGATCAGAATAATATTTTCCGACACCTTAAATAAATTTAAACAGAAAATTCGGTACGAACAGTAAAAAAAATTTATTAAAAAAAAAAAAGAAACAATTAAACAAATATGAATCCGGTAATTATCTACATATGACTGAAAAAAATAAACAAACAAAATTCGGGTTTATCCCACTAGATATACCGTTTAACAAAAAGTTTGATTTAGCGTTTCTCTCATTTTTGGACTCATTCTTTTCAACTGGTCTTTCAATAGTGCTAAAATAAACCAATCAGTCATTGATTTGAAAATTGCATGAACTTATTTTTTCAACAATATTATTTATTTATTCATTTATTTTTTATATAAACACCATTATTTTTATCATTTAGATTTTCGAAGTTAAGGGTAAATCTTACCTGTCAAACTACAAAAAAATAAAATAAAATAAAAAATTCTTGTTTATAAAACTGCTAATTTATTTACAAGTCTTTTCAAAATTGCACTCTGTTTTTTGTAAAACAGTTCTCGTTTTGTAGTACTACTCCAAAGCACTTCCGAACATCTTCCATACTACATCGCACTGTAAACTACAATACCACGAAAGTTCAGCGAGCAAGTGCGGCTCGCGAGGGGTTCGGGTATCGAAACAAAACTAGATCGCGCGGGGGGAAGTAGAAGTGAACGCGAGCCTCGGTGGTGGCACATCCGCTTTCAAATCGAAGGTTGCTTTTTTGCCAGCGCGAATTGTTCTCGCCCACCGCCCCCACCTTTCGAACTCCGGTGCATTTCATAAGTGCTCAATTATTATTGTCACGGATAAGCGGACTTTGTTGTCCGTTGTTTATTTGCGTCTAATTTTATCGCGCTGTTTTGGGTTTTCTCGCGCCTATTTATTTTGACGGGTTTTTACGAGGGCTCTTAGTTTTTCAAATACCAATGATTGCACTGAATTTTCATGCTAGCAAAAAAATAAAAATCAGGTTTGTTTCATCTTGAAAAGAAAAGTACATCCGATGTTAAGAATTTTTTTTTCTTATCAAAATAATGGGAAAAAATAAATTTAGGATGAAGATGTTTATTCATGTTGAAAAAGGAAACTTTACCTACTGTAAATTACGTCCATTGCTGTACTATCACTTCAACAAATTTTATATTAGTTAATTTCTCACAGTCTTAATTATTTAAAAAACGATAAGCTTAAGTAAATATAGCACTAAAAAGCTAATAAGTTTGAAACCTACAAAAAAAAAATTTTTTTTTGACTGTAGTACATTAACAAAAATTTTTACAATTGAAAATTTCAAGAATTAATTAAGGTAAAGATGCCAATTATGATCACAAAAATCGCTACTTTTCAGCATTTTGAATTTTATTGAAAAAACAAAGCATGTTAGAGTAAATCTTTTTTTACATACTTAAATTTTAGGGTCTTATGAACTTAAATAAATTTTTTTTATATGAAAATTGTATTTATTTATTGAATAATTAATGTTTAAAGACAAGACCTTTTGACCCCAGTTTATGAGACAACTTCAGCTTTGGCCCCAGTTTATGAAACACTTTTACACGTAAAATTCAGTCTGTGATTTATACGAGGATTTACATACCCCAGTTGATGGAACGGTTTATCTAATTTTCATGTTAGATTTTTAATTTGTTCGTGTTTGAGTGTGATGAAACCCTCGAATTTTGACGATTCCGTTCCATCAACTGGGGCACTTAAGTCACATACGGGATTTCACGTGTAAAAGTGTTCCATAAACTGGGGCCAAAGCTGAAGTTGTCTAATAAACTGGGGCCTTGACTTTAAACGGAGGCATAAAAGGTCTTGACTTTAAACATTAATTATTCAATAAATAAATACAATTATCATATAAAAAAAATTTATTTAAGTTCCTAAGAACCTAAAATTTAAGTATGTAAAAAAAGATTTAGTCTAATATGCTATGTTTTTTCAATAAAATTCAAAATGCTGAAAAGTTGCGATTTTTGTAATCATAATTGGCATCTTTACCTTATTCTAATAATAATTTACAATTTTTTAAATTGATGATACTTTTTTGTGATTGGTGTGATTTTTTTCATAAAATTGTAAAAGTAAAAATGAATCAGATCAAAGGTATATTTAATTTGTGTATTACCGACGTGCTTTCAAAAAATTATTGCTCACTTTTACTGCTTTCTAGCAATTTTTACAAAAAATTAAATCGCTCGTCTATAGCAAAAACCTTTAAAAAAAAAATCAACACCGATCGTGGAAAACTTCGAACCAAAATATAATTTTCAGTTCAGTTTTTGTGACTGGTAATAAGAAATTAATAAAATCTCTATCTGCCACTTAAGAGTTACAAGTTTAAGTTTACGTTAACAACTTTTGTTTTACTACAGACTCTTGAGAATTGTGACTGCTGATAAAATAAAATAGAATTGTTGTTTAACATATTATCTTATGAAGTTATAATTTTTTCACTATTTTTATTTAAAACTGTAGGTACAATTCAAGTAAAAATCAACATTTATTCAACTTAATTTACGAATAGATTTCAAACTGGATAACAATTTTTTTAAATTCATAAAATAATATTTATTAAAATTTTCAAGCAATATTTACAAATAAATTGACCGATTCATATTTTTTTTATTTCAACTTTAGTATTTATTTATAAATTTAAATTTATTGTAGACTTGTAGTTATAATTGAACATACAAAACAATTTATTTTGATCCTTCTATGTTTACTTTCATACTTATTAATTTTAATATCTTAAATTAAATTGAAAAAGCACAAAAATATTATAATTATACGTTATACTAACACTGTAAACAAAAAATATCACAATTTGAAACAATCTTTTAGAAGTTTGAGTACTTTTTGTACTTTATTATTTCTGAGTAAAAAAGGAGAAAATATTTGAAAAAAAATCCTAAAGTTCATTTTTTTCGACCCATTCTCTTTTGATCATATCCGAACCTTTTTCAGCTATCATCAATGTCGGTGAATGTGTATTACCGCTGGTAATTTTCGGCATTATGGATGCGTCGATCACTTTCAGCCTTTGTATTTTATGGACCTTCAAAGTGGAGTCCACTACTGAACTCTCATCATCAGCTGGACCCATTTTACATGTTCCAACTGGATGATAAACTGTTCCAGCCGTGTGTCTTAAATTACATTCCCAATAATCTCTTGAATCTGTAGGATATTTGGCACACTGAGGAATATTGAAGGGTCGGAGCTTGATGCCCAAATTCTTGAACTTATTTGTGCTCAGCAATGGCTGAAGGACGTCTAAGGCTTCTAATAATTGATCCACATCTTCCTTAATATCAAAATAATTTGCGTGGATTTGAATTTGTTCTTCAGGATCCGTACTTCTAAGTTTCAATTCTCCTGCACTTAAAGGATTTAGTAGAATTGGACTCACAAATACGATATCGGAGGCTCGATTAACTTCAACCAGATCTTCGGCTAATTCGTCTGCGAAATTCAAGGCACCTGTTAGTGCTTTTAATTTAAAGGTTTGATTACTGGGAATTTGTATTAGATGAAATTCAATATTCGGATACTTAGCAGCTGAATCTCTAGTATTCACAAATCCAATTAAATCCGTTCCACCGATACTCGACAAAACACCTTCACGATGCATCAAATAGTCGTACGCCCAATCCAACATATAAGTAGGCGCCAGTGGTTTCGCTGTTTTATTGACAAATGCAAAGTGTACTCCATTCCACATGATGTGATCCTGAAGATTTTTTCCTACCGGCAGATCGGCTTTAACTTTAATTTTGTGAGTCATCAGATGATCTTTCGGACCTATGCCCGACAACATAAGAATCTGAGGACTAGCAATGCTACCTGCCGACAGTATAACTTCCTTGGATGCTCCAATGTTTAATTTACGACCGTTTTTTAGAGTCACCCTGACACCAGTAGCTTTGTTTCCATCGATTATCACAGAATCTACTCTGGCTGACTTCATTACGTACAAATTATTTCTGTCTTTGGCTGGTATGAGGTAAGCTCTAGCAGCGTTTTGTCGTACACCATTTTCAGCATTGATATGGGTTCTACCAAAACCGATATAATCATTACCGTTTAGCATTTCCAAGTATGGTATATCATTTAACTCTTTAAGAGCGCCCTCCATAAAATCGTGGACTCCGTTCTCAGAACAGTTGGAGGGTCTCAGGGTTAGTGGACCACCAGTTCCGTAGTTGTCACCGTATTTTGCTACCACGTCGGGATGAAAATTTTCTAATTTTTTGAAATATGGAAGCACATCTTCGTAGCTCCAACCTTCGTTTCCCATCTCTGCCCATTGATCGAAATCCCGGTCGTTGCCTCTTATGTACAACATGGCGTTTATCACGGAACTGCCTCCTAGAGCCTTGCCTTTCGGCCAGTTGCATTGCTGATTCACCATTCCCAAACAAAATCTTTCATCTTTCTCAACATTATAGAGGTAGTCCTCTCCTGACTTTTGAAGGAGTAAGAGCAGACCAGGGATGTCGCTGGTCAGAGATGGGTCGTCACCTCTTTCTATAAGGAGCACATTCCAGTGAGGAATTTCAGATAATCGACTGGCAATCACAGATCCTGCAGAACCTCCTCCAACTACTATGAAATCAAACCCCAATTTATTCTTAACAATTTCCTCTGTACGATCAGCTGGATAGTTTCGTTGACTTTGTAGAGTACATTGCGTGACCAATAAACTCTGGATTAGGGTTGTGAATATGAATGCGGAGGAGCCATTGGTTGCTGATGCGCAAGTTTCAGTCATACACGATCCTAACTCCATTTTTTTTATTGTGTCTGAAAAAAATTAATTTTAATTACTTGAGTATAATTCTAAGGACATTAATAATACATTATTTAATACAAAGTAGATATTTTAAAAACGAAATGGAAAAAATATTCAAAAAACTATTATGAAAGGAATAAAAAATTTTGTTATTTTCATAAGTTTTTTGGTATTTTCTTCTTTAAAAAAATAAATAAGAGAAATATAAAAAGGAATGGTTAGTTTCTACATTTAAGAAAGTTATAATTGATTTTTAATGGTGCTAAATTTTGTGATTTAAATTACTGATTCTATTTTTAAAATTACGTTCGAAAAATGATGTCTACTCTCAAAAAAATCAAATTTTTATCTCTATTTACCTTTTTAACAAAAATCTTATTTTTATGTTACAGGTGAGTTTTCACAGACCTCTTTAAACTGAAAACTTTTTCGTAAGTTGAAAATTTTTTTTTTATTTCTTACACAATACCTTCTTTAATAGTAAATTAGAAATTACTCTAAAACCACCCAAATCGATCGAAAAAAAAAAACCTTACCTGAAAGTACAGCGAGCTACACATGATCCTTTGGAGTGACGGATCAAACTGAGACACCAGAGTAGTTTGACTGCACGCAGCTGCTGCCTCTTTTCTCGACAAAACGAGTTAGCTACATAAGATGATGGAACACTGACCGGATGACATTGCATTGCGCGCTCGTTAGTTACCAACCGGCTCTCCATTTAAAAAACATCAGGTTTCTCTCCGAAACCCGGCTTTTTTACCTTCTCATTTTTTTTTAAATTTGACCTTCTGGCCGCTTCTCGTGTTGTTGTCGAAAAAAGGTCGTGGCGCCTCGAGTTTCGAGCTGAATTGAATTCTACTTAATTTTGCATGATTTCGACATACTGTTGACGTGAATAATAACCAAGAATTTTTTTTCGTGAATTCACTTGTTGGGACCGAGAAATAAATTACAGTTTCACTCATTATCGGGTTGATTTATTTACAAAAAAATATAAATGCAGTAATAAATTTGAATCTTTCTTTAAAACTATTTATGAGAAACCTCATTTACTTTTATTATATACGTATCTTTTAGCGCGCAAGCGTGGTTAAGTTTTAAAATTTTAATCTAATTAAGTTATTTTCAACGTTCATTACGAGACAAGAATTTTAATAAAATTCAAAACTAAGCAAGAAATTAAGAAAGAAAAAAACTTAGTCCTGACCAAAGTTCAAACTCGGGACTTTCATCAAACTTTCATTACTCCAAATAAAAAGCTCTCACTATCAAAATTAAAATATTATCAATTCAAATTTAAAAAATTTTGGACATTTTTATCCAATCACAACCACTAAAGACATTTGATCTTGGTTAATTATTATAAACAGGAATTTATTTATTTATTTAACGAAATTTAAGTGAACCTATAATGTTAAAGATGTAACATATAATCCTGCATTTAATTATAAATTATAAATTATAATTTAATGCATTATTAAGTATCATTACTTTTTGATACTTTCAGGCAAAGTCGGAAAAATGCAAGTTTGAATCATGTAAAATTAGATCAGCTGCTGCGGTCTGGTAGTTGCAGCACAGACACAATTATTCATTGTTGATGTGAATAACTACACTGTAGCAGTTTTTTTTTTTAGAACTCTGGATACCACTAGTGAAAGTTTATTTAATTTAAGTCTGATTTCAGCGGAATACAATAAGCACCAAACGTAAAAAATGATCAAAAAATTGTCAATAACTTCAATTTGATTTGAAATTATTTTTTAAAATAATCTTGTAGTATTACAAAATTTAATTTTTCAGCAAAAAAATAAAACAACGGTTGTATGAGAAAAAATTAATTTAATTCTATAATCTTATTCTACAATGTTTACAGATCAATACTAACAATGTCACTGGATTCAAATTATTTAATCGAGTATTTAATTAAGTTCCATAGCTCTAAGTTTTTAATAACATCTAACTCATAATTACACCGTAACTATTAGTGTTTTTTTGTAATTGAGGTGAAATCATCTTCACGAGATCTTTACAGTTCAATTGATCATAAGGTTCTCGATTGAAAAAAGGTTTTCGATAAAATTATTTTCATATTTATTTACATAAACATATGAATAATCGTGAATAATAGCTAAACTGGCTTATATTTTACAAGTAGACGATGGAAAATCAGTCATTAAGATTATAAGTATATTGGCAGTTACGTTTTGATAATTAAGGATTTTTTTTTTATCATGCGCATATTACTGGATACTTTTATAAAAAGTTTCATCTTACTCAATGCTCCTTTATCCGAGCATTCGACGATAATAATCCCCTTGGTTCCATTCATTATTTACAATACTCGCGATACAGCGAATAAAATTTTTTAACACAGGTACAGGCGTATCGAACGCGTAAGTACGAATTAAAAAAAAACAAAGTCATCACACTCAGTACGATCACCAGACTTTGTGGGTCTTGGCGTAAGTCTCGTAGATCATATCTGCTGCCTTCTCGGCCACCATAACTATGGCCGCTACGGGGTTGGCGTTCGTATTTACGGGGAATATCGAGGCGTCGGCCACGCGTATGTTGGGCACCCCGTGCACTCTAAGATTGTTGTCGACCACGCTGTCCGGACTTTCGGCCGGTCCCATGCGGCAGGTTCCCGACTGGTGGTTCTCCGGTCCCGTTTGCGCTCGGATCAGGCACTCCCAGTAGGCGTCCGTGCCAAAGTGGTAGCTATGAAAATTAATTTTTGTTTCACACATTTGACGAATCGTTACTTATCATGATTTCCTTCAAGGGAATAATTCCAGGATTATAAAAATGAAAAAATATACTTACTTGGAACACCATCGATGGGGTTTGACTTCGAGCCTCAAATCCCAGTTCTTCATCGTCTGCGTATTGGTCAACTCCACCACTTTCTTGACACCCTCGACCAGGATTTTTATATCGGTATCATTGGTAAAGTAGTTTGGATAGAGCAAGGGATGGTCCAGGGGATTTTTGGACTTGAGCGTAAGGTACCCTCGGCTCCGGGTTTCTACAACCGTTGGCCTGGCGACGATTGAGCGTCTGTCCGGACAGTTACCAATCGTACCGTCAGGACACTCGATATCCAGACCTGTCCTTACGCAACTCGAGCTGAATCCATCGAAAAATATTTGAATGTCCGGAATGTCTTTCTTAGCGTATTCACTCGCCAGGAAAGCAGTTACTTGGGTCAGACCCGTGCTCGCGACTGGTCCGGTGCGATCGTGGACGTACTGGTTCACCGAGTCCAAGGAGAGAGTTTCATAGTGGTCGTCTCTAATGGTCATCTATAAATCAATGAGCCATTATTTTTCTGGAAAAATTCAATGAAATGCTGCGCACTTACTTTGATACCAACGGACACGTGGTTCTGTAGGTTCTGTCCAACTGGTAAGTCTTTGACTACAGGAATTCCCAGTCTCTCAAGATCCTGTCTCGGTCCTATACCCGACTGGAGAAGAATCTGAGGTGATCCTATGGCACCAGCCGTGAGGATAACTTCAGTATTGGTCATCAGTCTTCTGGTAATGCCATCGTTGTCGATGAGTTCTATTCCTGTGGCACGTTTGGACCATGGTTCCGTTAGGATCTTTGTCACGTGGGCATTCGTCAGCACGTAGAGATTGCTTCTTTTGGACACCGGTCTCAAGTAGTACCTCGAAGTGGTACCCCTGAGTCCATTCTGGGTGAGCATGGGGGCGACCATGAATCCGGTATCCTTGCCATTTCTCAAACTACTGCTGTAACCGAGTTCCTCGGCAGCCTTAAGCAGCTCCTCGGTGAAGTCGGGTTGGTGAGAGAAGTAGTCGATGTGCATGGGTGCACCTGTGTTGAGCTTGACAAACGACGAGGAGTCGGCAAACTTCGCGTTGGTCGGGTTTTCAGCTCTTTCGAAGTATTCCACGAGCTCGTTGTATGACCAACCCGGGTTGCCCAGACGCGCCCACTCGTTGTATATCTCGGGACTGCCTCTTACATACATCATGCCATACATGCCACCGGTTCCGGAGACCATTTTACCTCGTGGCCACGCGCACCTTCCTCCGCTTTCTGGAAATTAATGAGTGAGGTTAAATGAATTGTTGAAATAGTAAAGAAGGTCATGACTCTGTTTTTTATCATAATTTGTTTGCTTAAGGTTAAGACCTGACCTTACAATAATGTTTCTAAATTTTATTTTGAAGGTAAATTTCTTTTGAGGTGATAAGATACATGAATGCTATCTTCAAGTTCAATTAAGCGAAAAATGTTCGGAGCTATTACTGAAAAATAGATCTCTAATGTAAGTGACCGACAAATTTATGATAAGGTCTTAAGTTTTGCAACATTAAATTCATAATTATTAATATTTTTATTTTTCCATAGAAAATAAAAATTAATTTATTGATCCAAATTATGCGTTACCAAGGCAAGCAGTTGGGAAAGGTTGTGTAGGTTCGGTCATGTACTGCCAATCGAGGGACGAATTGATCGCGTTGAAAGCCAGTCCAGGAAGTGCGGTGAGAGACGGTTCCTCGGGTCCAGCCTCCACCAAGAGCACCCGCCAGTTCTTCTGGTCACTCAGTCTTCGGGCTATCACTGGTCCGGCAACCCCCGCACCCACGATTATGAAATCGAACCTATGAGGATTAAATTCGATTTTAGTTCAATAAAGACGATGTCTTTGAGCAATTAAATACACGAACCACTTGTCCTGGGGCACGACATCGGTCCCAGCTCTCCTGCAGGGATCGGAAATGTCGCATCTTGACATCATCAAAGACTGCAGCAGGGTCATAAATGCGTTTATGTTGCCGCATGCCGAGTTCATGTAAGCGGTGTCGTTGAACTTGCACTGGCAGCAGCCGTCCCTCTCCACCGTGCCCGTTCTCTCGTAAGTGTAACTGTACGGATCATAATTGTTCTGGCCGGAAAAAGAATTTGAATCAATTAGTGCATTGATTAAGTCATATTGAGACAATAATTTCACTACTCAAAATTAAATTGATTTAATGCATGGTGAATCACTTGATCAACATAAAACTTATGCTTTCAAATAATATTAAAATATTAATCATGTATAATTGTACACTAACAAACTGTTATAAAAAAGAAAATTAAATTAAAATTGCAACTTTTTGACTTTTGTATTATCTGCCACACTGGATTGAAATATATGATCTCTAGTGTAATTTTATTTTTATTATTCGATTTTATACTAAATTTTTTATTTTTATTTCATATATCCTATTTCTCTCGTCTAAATATAATAAATTATTATTATTATTATTATTATTATTATTATCTCTGTCGGATATTTTCAGTACCTGTGGTACCATTTATATACATAGATAATAATATATGCTTAAATAAATAATTTGATAAATGATAATTAATTGATTAATTATGGCTTTCTCTATGAACTAGTAATAATTTCATTTTTTTTATGATAATGATTAACGCTTCATTTGCAAGAGGAAATTTGAATTGCATAGAGAAATTTCAGACGGTAATTGTTCAAAGTTAATAAAACGCTAATGTGAATTTTTATACTTAAGGTCAAAATCACACTCTTAATCTCGAAAACACAGAGTTAATAGCATCTTTCTACAGATAAAGTGACAAAAACATTTGATTCGATGTATCTAACCTACAATTAAAATTAGAAATTGTATTAAAATCATCCGCGTAAACACAGGCTGCGCATGGTAGCGAGCTTTTTGTGTACGAAAGTGAAGTAGCAGTTGAGAGAAAGAGTCGATAGCCTTTTCTCACCAACTATTCATTGCCGCTTTTTTAGTTCCGTTGACAACGGATAATCGTAAACTTAATTTACGAGGACAATACTGAAAATAGTTGATCGATAGATAGCAGCGATTTTACAAGCCTCTTGCCTAGTGTTCGGCCGAGAGATCAATCGTCAATCATATTTTGAAGTTTCAGTGCCTTTATATTTTGAAGTTTTGTCCGCATGAAATAATATGCATTTGTTCAAAATTTAATAAAAAAATTCAGTTTTCAAATTAAAATTTAAAAAATTTTTTTAACTGTGTGAATATTTTTGCCAATGCAAAATAAAAAAATAATGCATACTGCTTTAAAAAAAATATGCGTTTCTGTGGTCACTAGGAAAAAAGCAATAAGTCATTTTCAAAAAAATGATGAATAAATAATGAACTTAAAAATAATAATAAACAATAATTTGACATTATTTAGTGTAACTATCGTTAACTTCCGAACAAATTTCTTTAGTTTTAGTTTGATATGAACATAAAAAGTAATGATCAATAATTTTTTTCGTAATTTTTTACTGCATCTAGGAAGTTTTTGTTGGCTTTTTTGTAAAGTAACTAAATATTTTTGTAAAAGTTATTCAAAATTTAATAAAAACAAAAGAGTTTTAAAATTTGAATTTTTAAGTTTTTTACGCTCTATGATTTTTTTACCCAATCTTATGTAGCCTACTTTAATTTTGGAGTTAAAATAAATAAACAACTCAAACTTCATGAAATATATGTATTTGCTCTTGAGCTATAGCTAAGAAATACTATATATTTATGGAGTGAATAAAAAATTTTTTTAGGTATATATTTTTATTATTAGAATACTCGCTACGGGAATTTTTTTTTTTTTTTTCGATAATTTAGTATTGTACAAGTTTCTTCATAAATTACTGTACACTAAATTTTTCTCTTTTTTTTCATTGAATAAATTAATTAGTATTCATAAAAATCTTCTTAGTAACAAAGATGTCTTTATTATAATGTTTCATGTCACAACCATGATTTTATCTATGTTAGATGAATCATTTTCTTGTACAATTTTATATTTAAACAGTGTGACAGATTTTTAATTACTTGATTCACACATGCAGTATTAATATTTATAGTAACAACTTTCATTGTCTTTGTCACATCTAAAATTTTTTACTCACCGCATTATTCGAAGTTCTTGACGTATCACAAATTCCAAGAATAATAACAATAAATAAAATGATTCCTTGTTTTAATATTATCATATTTTGAAAATCCCTTATCTGAAATAATTCACAGTTCCAATTAAATAAAAATGGTAGTTGTAGAGTTGAAATTTTTTATGTAAATTTATAATTTATTAAACTTCATCTTGATAAGAATTCATATAATTTCAAAGTTCACAAGAGTTTAAGTAAACTTAAAGTTTTTCCATTTATTAAATTAACTGCAGTGACGCACAAGTTTTTTGTAAACTTTTCTTTTTAATTTTACTATCATTATATTATTATTTTAAAAATATACACAAACCAAAATATTTTTTAGTAATAACGTTTCATGAGAACTTAATTAAAAAATTTACATAAGGTGATATGATTTACTATAAGTTTAATAATTTATTTATCAATTCAAAACATTGTTGATTTATGTTTTAATAATTAAATTTTCGGTTAATGCAAATGTTTGGCCTTCATAAAAATTGAAGATTCGTTGATGAATGGCTATCTTTATTTTATTTTATTTTTTTATCCAATGGCTGTATTCATAGTACTTTTCCAGAACCTCGCTCATAAAAAGCAAAAATTAAGTAGATTAACGATAAAAAAAAAAGAGAGAAAGAGAAAGAATGAAGCTTATAGCTTTGATATTTTTTTCATCTACGATAACTCTGTTTTTGAGAAAAACATTTAAAAAAATTAAGCCGATAGCCTTTTCTGTAATCTATTTTTATATAATCTCTAAAATACGGTTTAAAAATTACACAACAAAGTAATAAACGTAAATATTCCCCAAAATCTAACTATAAAATTTTTTTAATAAATTCAAATTCGATTCCCGTGTGCCCGTCGTAAAATTTTTTTACCAAAAAAAAAAAAAACTCTCACTGTTAAAAAATACACAAAAAACGTAATCTCACTTTTAACACAGATAAAAAAAGTAGCTAACTAAGCATTTGTAGCGAAAGTTTGATGTCACACGCCTCAACTATCTTCGGAAGCACCGAGATGTAACTGTACAGACGGCGGAGGATCCAACCGAATATATCGGCGCGACTCCGCTTTCGATGAAAATGTACCTTCTTCCCCCCTTCTCCCGTCTTTTGCTCGACTTGTGTGCACTTCTGAACTTTTTTTTTTCGAATCTTACGTTTCCCTGCGATGACTAATATTTTATTTGTTTGTTTTACCCTGTACAGTATCGGTAAAACGGATGAAGTTTTTGTAACTCAAAGAGCGCGAGGTAACTTTTGTTTCTAATAAATTGAAAAAAAAAAAAAAAACTGACATTGAAAGTATCTAAAATAAATGTAAAACAGGTTTTTGATTTTTGGGAAAACCCCTGAAAAAATTTTACGAAAAACTAAGAGAAATAATTTCGTATCTGAAGCTATGACTATTTTTACTTTTCCTTTCAGCTCAAATAAAAACTGAAATGTACGTTAATTTTGAAAACTTTGAATGAAAATATAAATATTTTTTATCAAATATTTATAAAAATTTACTGTGAATGGATTTTTTTTTTTTAATTTTTTAATTATAGACCAAATTAGCTTTAATTTTGTAAGCTCTAAATTGACTGATCCTTATAAGCCCTCATTAAAAAGTAGGTTTTCGGCACAATTTAGAACTCGCGTAATGAAGTACCAGCATGATTATAAACAAACAATTCGCAAGGACCCAAATTTTGAATTAACAGGAATTCTAAACATTTTAGTTCCATAAATAAGATATACACGTGCCCTTACAACACCGGCATCACAGCAGGGCCAATTGTTATGCCGAGTGCGTAGTTTCACGAGAGGAATTTTTATTATTGGTACAAGTACTCGCGACGCTACCTGAAATTTCACGAGTCTAGATAAGCACGTGTCGAAAGTAACAAAAGTGTCTAAGTCTCCTTTTTTTTTTTTTATTACGGGTGCCCCTATGAACGTGATTGGTTCTAGGTCCCTGAAAAAGTGTTGAAAAAATGTAAAGATGAGCTACGACTACACAGCCCCTTGCACAACAGAGAAATCATTGTTAACACAAAGCACATGAATTTACAAAAAAGATAAAATTTATTTCACTACAATTAGTTTGAGACTTAAGGGAAGGCATTAACAAAATTTGATAAATTTATTATTTTTTGACATAAGTTATGTCACATAACTTAAAATAACATGTATTTTTTCTGGAACGGTCACTAATACAGCTTATTTTTTGAAACAACGAGGACAAGCGTATAATTTTAATAACATTTCCGCTAACATTAACAAAGTGTAACAAAATTATTTAAATTAAAATTCACATGAGCATTAGTTTATTCGGTATTAAAATTAAAAAAACTAGAGTCTCGTCAAAACTCAATCAAGCGCGTTATTCAATCGACAACGAGTGACTATTCTATTTTAGAGCCCATCAAAATTTAACGCTGATACGAACTGCCGGAATCGACATTTAAAAGTAAAATATTTAGTAGCCCAAATTACCGAATCAATTTATAAAGCAACTCTTGAATTAGCACCACTAAAAATCTTTTTTTTAAAAAAAGTGCTTCTTTCCAAACGCAAGGTGAATTTGGTAAAAAAACTACTTGGGCACAGCCTCGCGGGACAATTTCCCAAACGACATCCGCTAATCGTAAACCTTGTAGCCTATCACCGGGGCGGTTGTTTCTAAGTAATCTCACCGTGACACAAAAGAAAAAAAAAAAAAAAAGAAGGTCCGAAGCACTTAGAAGTAATCACTGTGGGGGTCTAAGTCGTTGAAGTCGATCTCCTCCTCGAGATCGAAGCTCGCGCGATGCTGTTTGAATTTCGACTCGCTCGGACTGAGTTTCGGCGGCGCGTGATCGGCGCTTACGTAAGAGCCCCAGTCTTCCTTGATCATGTCCGCGCCCTTCTCCGCGATCATTATGGTCGGGGCGTTTGTGTTACCGGTTACGATACGGGGCATCACCGAGGCGTCGATCACCCGCAGTCCCGGCATCCCGTGCACTCGCAGACGCGAGTCCACGACCTAGAAAATTTATTTAAAATTTACAGTGAAAATAATTATTTAAATTTTGTGTTTTTACAATAATCTTATCCTAGTTACTGAAAATAATTATTGACATAATACACTCGGAATTAAAAATAAAATTTTTTTTTATCTGTAATAAAAAGATAATTTTAAAATACCCGCAGAAAATGAAAATATAATTAATAATTGATAATTAATTTAAATTTATATCAAAGTATTTTTCAGTGAAAATTATTTAATGGTTAAATTTTTTCTTGTCTGTTTCAGGTAAGATCCAAGCTTTGATATTCAGCTAAGAGAATCAGGGCAAAAATTAACCCGGTAATTTCATGAAGGAGTTCCAAATTCAAGACTGCATTGTTCAAGGAATGCCTCAGTGAAAAAGTGATAATATCCTTTAATTTTTATTTTTCCCTTTTTACAAATTTAAACATTCTTATGCTTTAAAAACTCATTTTTTTACAGTTACTCTTTATCATCTTGATTAAATAAAAACAAAAATCATTTTTGTCAATAAAAAAAAAAAAAAAAACTTCCTCTTTAAGAAAATTTAAACTGGGTCGCCGAGGTCAAGCGTCAGCCGCAGGCGAAAAGAAAAATCAAAAAAAGCACGAATAAAAAGTGTTTATTAATTCACGATGAGAGTATTAAAAAGTGAAAGCACAAACGGCAAATAAAAGTGAAAGAAGAAGATGTTAAAACATACGGAAGTCGGATCGTGGGCGGGACCCATTTTACAAGTGCCCGTGGGATGGTATATGGTCATGGTGTAATGCCGGGCCTGGCACCGCCAGTACTCGTCCGACCTGAAGTCCAGGTGCTCGCACTCCTTGATGACGTTGTCGTTGGCCCGAGCGTTTATGGACCTCATGGTCGGGGTCTCGCTCAATCGGTCTATGAACTTTGCCGCCTCGACCTGAAAACAATACGTTTTTCCTTCAATCTCGGTCTCTTTTTACGCTTGACAATAGAACCTACGAGGACGTCGAGGTCTCGGGGATCGTCGAAGTAGTTGGGCACGATTACGGGGTGGTCCTTGGGGTTCGCGCTCCTCAGCTTGATGTACCCCCGGCTGTAGGGCCTCAGGACCAGAGGCACGGCCGAGTAGCTGTCCATGTAAACGCAGTCCTCGAAGAGGTTCGCGAAGAAGTCGTCCTGGAGGCCGCAGCCGCGCTTCACAAAAGTCCCACCGTCGGCAAACTCGCCCCCTGAGGCCAGAAACAGCTGAACGTCCGGCCAGTCGTACCCCTCAGTGTTAACTCTGCATCATAAGCATGTTTATTATTTTGTTGATTAAAAAAATTGATTTAAGAAATTGAATTACAGAAGTGAGAAAAGATCGAGGCGGAATTCAGTCCATAAATCAAACCGAAACCGTACAAAAAACATTCTCACGTATACCAGATTCTTTACGAACGACATTGATGAGCTTTCCAATGGACTTTCCACCGGCCCCTTTTACCAGTCCCCCGTTACGCAACGAACGAAAGAAGAAAAAAAAAAAGAAGCGTGTACCTCGTGTTAATGAAAGCCATGGCCTCGCACTCGGGCACGACATAAAGCGGTCCAGTTTTATTTTTCACAAATTCCTTGATGGTCGCGAGAGTCATGAGCTTCGGCAGGACGAACGAGAAGCACTCCTCGGTTTCGCAATCCGGTGGGTCTATGAGGTAACTCAGACCGCCCATGGCCACGTGGTCCTGGAGGTTCTGGCCCACCCCGGGCACGTCCATCACCACGGGTATGCCCATCTCCTCCAGATGATCCTGGGGCCCGATTCCCGACAGCATCAGGAGCTGGGGTGACTGTATGGAACCCGCGGATAGGATGACCTCGCAGTTCGCCTGGACGATGTAGCTACGGCCCTCGTGACGGAACTCGACCCGGTGGGTCAACTCCCGGTTCAGGTGCAACTTCTCGACGAAGCTGTAGGTCGAGATGTGGAGGTTCGGGCGATCGTGGCACTGTCGCAGGTAGGCCTTGGAAGTGCTGCATCTGAGACCGTCTCTCAGGGTGCCGTGGGAGTACGTGAATCCGGTCTGAGTTCCGCCGTTGATGTCCACCTCCTGGTAACCCATGTCCTGGCCGGCCCTCATGAAATAATTGGTTATTGGGGTCTGGTACCTTAAAGTATCAATTATGAATGAGAGAGAGAGAGAGAAAGAAAGAAAGAAAAAAAAACAGAGTCGTTTCGCAGGAATGCAAAGTCGAATCGATTAAAGAGAAAGAGGGAAAAACTACCGAAATTTCTCAACGGTCAGCGGTCCACCTTGGCCGTGATACGGTGAGTCGAAGAGCTCATCGATCCTGTTATCCTCCGACCTGACGAAATAGGGCAGCACGCTTTCGTAATCCCATCCCTCGTTGCCCAACTCGCTCCAGTGATCGTAATCCCTGCGGTTCCCTCTGACGTAGAGCATGGCGTTTATGGTAGAGCTGCCCCCGAGGACCTTTCCCCGGGGCCAGTTGCACCTGACGTCCTTCATGGCCAGACAGTAGTCGGGCGAGGGCTCGGTCTTGAACTGCCAGTCCAGGGTCGTGTGCTGGAACGTAGGGAACAGGGCCGGCACGTCCGTCAGTATCGTCTCGTCCCCCCCGGCCTCCAGCAGCAGCACCGTCCACTGGGGATTCTCGGACAACCTGCTGGCCAAAACGCACCCGGCCGAGCCACCCCCGACTATGACGAAGTCGTACCGGGAGTAGAGCTGACGCGGCGATTTAGGCTGGATGCGGTTGTTCCAGTCCACTATGTCCCGGCGCTTCAGGCTTATCAGGTAGCGCAGGTACAGCAGGAAGGCCATCTCCGGGCCGTACGACAGGGCGGTGCGGACCGCCGAGAACGAACCCATCAGGGACATTTTTTACACGCACTTTCTTTGGACTCGAGGAAGACCCAGCGGGTGTGAAAACCGATTGATCACTGAAACAATTCCGACGACGAGAGATCGTGCGTGCGACAAAGTTGCTAAATCCGGTGTTTTGGCATTGTCTTTTGTTTTTACTTGGCTCACGCATCCAGGAAGTTGAGGATCTACATTATCTCTGCAGTAATACATTTTTTAAAACTTTTTATGGTGACTTTCATTGAGTTTTGATTGCCTGATTTGTTACAGAATTTTAGGGTCAATTAAATGTTGTAAAATTTTCTAAATGGTTTTTATAAGAGTTGTAAAGTTGAGAGTAAAGCAGGAAACTTTGAGTTCGGCAGGAAGTGTTTTGATTGCTTTGGTTCTTTAAATTTACAAACTTTGAAATTTTTTATTTGTTGATCGTTGTTACATAGGAATGTGGAAAAATTTTTTGTTGTACTACAATAGAAGAAAAAGTCATTTATTTTTAACTAAACAGATTATTAAGAAATAGTTCTATATTACATAATTCTTGCTTTATTATTATAATTATTATAAATTACATTAGAATATTGGCAATTTTTTAACTACAATCTCGTTTTTTTTTTTTTTTTTTTTTTTAATTTAAGTTTACAATTCAACTGAAGTTAATTGAGCGCATTACACAATTTATAATATTACAAACTGAGAAATAAGAATGATTTGCTCAATCATCAAAACGAAAGTGCAACACAAATTCCGTCGAGAAAGTCTCGCGCCATTCCACCCTGACGCGAAGATTCGCAATGACCAGTGAACAACGCGAGTAAATATGTACATAGTTTCGCTCTTCAAAGAGACATTTTCGACCTGAATCTGCATAATTAGCGAGAACTCTCTATTTCATCTTTTAACGGCTAAAGACGAATCGAAAGAACTTTTGTGCTTTAAATACCTTTCTTATATTTTCTTATTTTTTTATCTCAAAATCATACTGCTACAACATCATTGTAATAAAATCTTATAAAATTTAACATATTTCAAAAAAATTCAGTTGATCTGAAAAAATTTCTAAAATAAATTCATTTGTATTTATTATTTACACACATCAGTACAACTAATATAATTAATACTGAAAACTTAATATAACAACTAACAAATAAAAAAAATATTGTGAAAAAAAATAATTATACTATTCATAAATATTATCTTAACGAACCATAAAAAAATAATATTCACAGGTCGGGTAAATTGTTACCCTTACTTTACATCCTACCGTTGAAGTCGTATACAAAAAAGCACTAACGTATTCGCTATCTTAAAATGTACAAGTCCTTTCTTCGATCACCTCCCAAAATTGCGCTACATTGTACAAACGCAAATTGTCCAATCGATTACTCACTCCGATAACAACTTTCACACCCCCGAACTTTCTAGCCATTAACGATTCAGCTCGCGGGGGGCTCGCTGGTCTACCCGACGTTTCTCTTCTTTGTCCAAAACTCCTTGATCATGTCGGCGCCTTTCTCACCGACCATGATTGTGGGCGCGTTTGTGTTTCCGCTTATCTGGTTGGGCATGATGGAGGCATCGATGACCCTGAGCCCCGAAACCCCGTAAACCTTCAGCTGGGGATCTACCACGGCCTCGGGGTCCCAGTACGGGCCCATCTTGCAGGTACCGACCGGGTGGTACACCGTGGCCGAGTAGTGACGGATCATGCATTCCCAGTAGGGATCCGTGTACATCTGGAGGTGCCTGCACCCCGGGAAGGGCACCGGGTTGAGCTCGCTGCCGTACTTCCTGAAAGCCGGGGTTCTACTCAGAGCAATGGCGATCTTGACGCCCTCCACGAGTACGGCCATGTCCTGGGGGTCGTTGAAGTAGTTAGGGTAGATCAACGGATGGTCGAAGGGGTTCTTGCTGCGGAGCTTTATGTGACCCTTACTCTTGGGCCTGAGCAGCATGGGCAGGACGCTCCAGACGTCCTTGCTGTTTATATGGCCGAAGACCGCGTTGTAGAAACGCTTGGTCAGACCGTGAATCTTTCGGATCTGTCGACCACCGTCGGAGTTTGTGGAGCCCGAGACAAAGTGCAGCTCGATGTCCGGGAAGTCCTCGGTCGCGTTGGCGAACTTGGTGTTTACGAAGGCTAGACCTTCGACGCCGCCCAGGACGGTCAGGGGTCCGGTGCCGAAGATTGCGTACTGCAGGACCGCGTTTATGCTGTGCAGGCGGCTCTCCACCATCGACACTTCCTGGTTGACCATGAACGCCAGACCTCCCACGCCCACGTGGTCCTGGAGGTTCTCGCCAACCCGGAGATTCTGAATAACCGGAATTTCTGAAGGGAAAAATTTTGTTTAATTTTTGAAGCGAAGCTTTTTTATAATAGGGTCTAAAATAATAATTTTAGGTTTACTTACTCATTTGCTCGAGGTGCTCCTGAGGTCCTATTCCAGAGAGCATGAGCAGCTGGGGAGAATTGATCGCGCCGCCGGACAGTATGACTTCCTTCTTGGCACGCACGCGGAAAATTTTATCGTCTCGCATAAATTCGATGCCGTAAGCTCTCTTGCTCATGGGATCGATCAATACCTGCAGCAAGAACAGTTTGGAGTCAGAATTTTTCATCAAAGAAACGGAGGTAGTCGAAGTTTACAATTTAATTATTCCGAAAGGTCGACGGTAACAAAATGACATTACAGGCTAATGCACGTCAAGTATCGAGCGTGCGTCGCTTTAATTACTCTTTCCGCGGTGAAAATCAATTAGCCAAGCGGCGACCCCGTACTAACTCACCTTGGTAACGTGCGAGTTCATTGCGACGTGCAGATTCTTCCTCAACCTGGCCGGTCTCAGGAAAGCCTTGGCCGTGGAACACCTGCTTCCACGTCGGATGGTGCCCTGGGCGATCATGAACCCGGATTGGTGTTCCCCGTTGATGTCCCTGTTCTCGTACCCCATCTGCTGTCCACCCTCCACGAAAGCCGTCGCAAGAGGCGTGTGCCAGGGGGCCTCCTGGACAGTCAGGTAGCCCCCGGTGCTGTGGTACGGCGTTCGGGTGAGGTAAGGATTCTGGTTGTCCTCGGACTTCTTGAAGTAGCGTAAAACTTCGGCGGAGCCCCAGCCTGCGTTTCCCTGCTCCTCCCAGATGTCGTAGTCGCGCTTGTTACCACGCAGGTACAGCATGTAGTTGAGGACCGAGCTCCCGCCTATGACTTTGCCACGGGGCCAGTTGCACCGGCCGCTTTCCATGGCTGTGGAAAAATTTTTGAGTTAGTTCTGTAGTGTTTTTACAAATTCTAAATGATGGAAAAGATTTTTCATTAATTGCTTTGAAATACACTCAATGCGTCTATTAAGATAAAAAATATGAATTCGAACGATGCTTTATTAATTTGGGCAATATTCTGAATGTCATGTAGATAATATTATTCAAGATAAAGCAATTCAAAAATACGTTAAAAAATTATTAGAAAAGATCTTAACTAATCATTGCCGATGACGTTAAAATTGAGGAAAACCCGAATTTTGATAAAATGTTGTTTGCGTTTTTATCTGCTAAAATTTATTTGTCAATTTATTGACCGTGCATGCATACACTTGTTTTTATTTTTTGTGCCACATGAATCAAGTTTATCCACACAAAAAATAATATTCAAATAACAAATAATTTTTCATGATTTTATTTTAAAAACAGAAATTTTATAAGCCACGAGCTCACTTGTATTGAATAATTTTAAGTTTGAAAGACTGAGTTTTCTAAAGTTAGTTTGTCTCTTTTCTCTAAAATCGATCTGATGTTTTTAAAAGTAATTATTTTCATTGAATTTCATCTGATGGAAATGTTTTTTTAGTTTCTTTGATCCCCATGAAAAATTGCAAGCCAGGATAAGAATACACTTTGACACAGAAAAAGAAAACACGATTCGATGAAAAATAAAAAAAAAAAGTACACAAACCAAGACAGGCGGTGCCTTGTGGTTCGGTCTTGTACGTCCAATCCAGTTTGCTGAGCTGCAAGTATCCCGCGAGAAGTGGAACGTCAGAAATTTCAGTTTCATCGCCTCCAGCCTCTAATAAAAGGACGTTCCAATTTTCCACCTCGCTCAGCCTGCTGGCAACCACCGCTCCTATTGAAAAAAAAAAAAAAAAACCGATAAAAAAAAATTCGATTTTAACAAAGAACCTAAAATTCGAAGGAGTAACTAACCTGCCGAGCCCGCCCCGACCACGATAAAATCGTACATGGGCAGGAGTAGTTCGGAGGGTACGTCGATGGGCCTCGACTCGGGATCCATAACCTCGTACTGGAAGTAGACAATGGCCGCCGCGAGGGTCGGGAAGAACCAGGACAGACCGCCGGTCGCCGAACTCGCCGACGTGAACAAGTTTTGAATGTCCATCCTCGTGCTCTATTCTTGCGTCACCAAACTAAGACGCTTTCGCCAGACACAAGGGGTTGATGATGGATAATTTCAATTGTGCAACTGAAAATTATATTGGTTGACGTCAGAGACATATTAATTAAAATCAAGGATTAGGCGAGGATATTAATATTAACCGAGGATTTGAATTTATAATGCGATTGTTAACACTTTTGTATTTAAAATAGTTTGGTGCGAAGAATGTGGATTAGTTCATGATTGTAATTTGAACAGTAAAAAGTTCTAGGTTTCCTTTTAAATTAATTTATTTTTAAAAAAACTTGTAAAATTTTCTAAATTGCTTAAAAACACCGACTCTATTTAAATTTAAATTATAATAACTAGACATTAATTTCCCTGTTGACTTATTGTGAAACAAATCGTTAATTATTATACGAACATAATAAACTCATTCGTTACCCAGGTAGGATTCAAACACAGAACTCACTGTTAAATAAATTATGTGAAATGTGTCAACTATTTATAAATAAATAAAACAAAACAAAGATTTAGCATCTTTAAATTGAACTAAAACACTTAAAAATCATCATTAAACTTTTAAAAAATGAAAAATAACCTTTATTTTATTAAAAGTAAACCACCATCACACCGATCAATCTCGATAAACAAAACGCCGGTAAAAAAAAATCACAGATCCAAGTGCACTGTCGAGGTGTCGTCTTTTGACTAGCAGATCGTCCCCGGATCCTCGTAACTTTTACCCGGGTCAGGACGCGCGCCGCGTCGCAGGTGTTGTTGGTGGGGGAGGAAAAATCCGAGCTTTCTCACTCGCCGTCATTCATATTCCGTTTACGGTCTCTCTCTTTCGTGGTTAAATACTTTGTTTTCTTAATCTTCCTTCTTTTTTTTTTTTTTCGTAAACAGGAGCGTACGCGTTACGTAAGGTTGTCTACTATCGGAAAAATTAAGATTCATGGGATCGAAATTTTCCAAGTTTGAAGAAAAAAAATTTTTTTCAAAGAAATCGATGTTTTAAGATTGTGAGCTTACGAATAAGTTGCATGACTTCGAAATTCGTGATGCAGTTTTCTTATCATACAAACGTAATCATAAAATATCATTAAAACGTGTCAAATCTGTTTTATTTTTTCTTACGTATGTGACGCGTCCCGAGTTTTAAAATTCAGATTAATTATCAAATTAAATGGGAATATTATCAATGAATTATTCAGATGAATGGTTTCATTTTAGGTATTACACTGAGAGAAGGATTTGGTTCAAGGAACCAAATATATTTGGTTGAAAAGAAATCGGATAATTTGGTTGTGGGAACCAAATGTTTGGTCCACATTCCATGCGTAAAAATCGAGCTTTTATTTTTTATTTTAAAAACAAATTTTATTTATTATTGTATTATTTTATTGTTTATTGTTGTAATAATTTGCTTAAATCAGTTACCTTTATTCTTGTTAAATGTATAAGAATATATTTTAATTTCAAATTTCAGCAATAAATTTCGAAAAATTAATTAAGTTTATTTAAATATGAGTTTTCTCTTGACAACAAAATTATTTTTCTCTACGAAGTTAAATCAAATTACTAATCGTTTTCAATCTAATATAGCACTGATCATTTTAATAAATTTTTCGTGAGCTCGTAATTTTCTGAATTACCTCAAAATTTTTTGAGGTTATAACAGCGAACTGTTTGACATGACTGTGATCTGTACATTTGGTTCCTGTAACCAAATCATTGGTCACATGAACCATAGCTTGGGAGAAACCAAAAATAACCAAATCTTGGTTCACGCAACCAAATTTGGTTGCGTGAACCAAATCCTTCTCTCAGTGTATTAATAGAACATTTTTTACAATGTAATTTGGTGAATTAATTATGCAATTATATTTTTATTTCACACATTAGTGCATTCAAGCATGATTTTTGAAAACTGTCAATATCGTTATTAGAGTAATAAATTACTCGTTAAAATATCTTGATTCTTTAAAACTTCTTCTAAAATTTTCCTAGAAGTTTTCAAATTTTCATTCTCAAACACGTCTGTTAATAGGATTAATGAAAGATTGTTTCTGGCTAAAGGATAATACCGGGCACGTGTACCGAAAGTTCTCCAGACTTCTGCCAATTTCTGTGGACTTCTATCGGCTTTATCTTAGAATTAATAATTTTTTAAATGCTCGGGAGGAGTCAGAAGAGATTTAGAGAAATTGAAAAAATGGCAATAGTTACAGCCTGTAACTAAAAAATCAATACTCGAGAATCGAGATTCTTTTCATTTAACTCTTCAAACCAAAATTAAAAAAAAACTTGAATTATACTTTTTGGAATTTTGCTTTACAAATTTTTAAATATTTCTTTTGTCATCGATTTGTGACAATTGAAATTTTTTACCATTAACATTTTAAATTAATTTAATATTCTTAAAAAATGATTTTAAAAAATTTTAATTGTCGGAGGCTTTGTTTTTGCAATTTTTCTTAACTTTATCTTAAATAGCAAACATAACAGAAAGAAACATTTTTGACACATCCTAAGTAACCACAGTACAAAAATTTTAAAAAAAGGAAAATGCCGCTTCGCATCGTGCAAATAAAATAATTTTCGAGTCATTTCAAGGAGATTAATCGAAAAAAAAAAAAAAAAAATGTACAAAAGATTCACAGGCAGTAGCGGTGTCGAGGTCCTAGCCGAGGCTGCCGGATCGTTTTATATTCCCTCATCGTTTGAGGACTCGTTCGATTGTCTGGATTACGTGCAGCGTGGCATGGCTAGAAGAAAAATCCGGCGTTCGAAATGAAAATTGGCTCCCTTTCTATCGTAATCCCGGTACCAGTTACATCACACCGCTACCATCAAAAACCTTTTTTCTCAAAAAAAAAAGTTCGTTTATCAGAAACGAAAATGAAACTAGTACGTGACGGTTGACCGCGGTCTTCCATCGAAAGAAAAACACACTTATTTACCATTGCCGGAAAATTACAATACAAACTCGCGGTTGAATTCCAGGATGGAGCTAGCACAATTCAAGGTTTCTGTGCCACCATTTTTTCGCTTCTCGATGAATTTTACTGCGATTCGCGGTAAACGCATTTCAGATAGTCTAAAGAAACCCGGCAGACCGAAAGACAGTTAAGATAAGTTTTTTACTGTTTGGTTTCGGAAAAGTACCTGAACAAAACCGTTTTCGCCGCGCACTCGAAAGAATCTCGAAACTTCTTCGCACTCGCGAGGTATATAATAAAATATTCCGAATTTTCGGCTAACGGGTTCCCTACCGAGTTCGATGACTCCAAATACTCACTCTATCGAATTTTCACGAGTCTGCACCTCCCACAGAGACCCATATCCACCTCAGCCCCAACTCCTCCGATTGTTCTGGAAGTTGAGTCCACGAGAAAGACTGGAATCTTAGCACTTATAGATAAACAAAACTTTGGATAACAAAACGCCGCAAGGGTACTGAGTCGACCCTGACCTTGTCGTAGCGAGGTGTGGTAACACATTGACCGTAGGAGCTCAAGGAGGAAAGGAACAGGTTGTCTGTGCACGGTGAAACATAACGGTCCCTGCCACCTCCTCCGCGTGAGCCTCGCGGGCGACGCATCATCGCCGGCCACTTTCGAAATTACTAATAATCGATTGATTCTCCTTTTGCTAGTTTTTTTTTTTTTTTTGCGAGAATGAGTCAGGATTATTTTTACCATAGAGGTTGAAGATTGTTATTCAATTCGGGACTCGCGTACGTAATTAATTGTATCTATTTCCAGGAGGCTAATTGGTTTTTTATGGCTGTCAAGAGTCTATCTAGATTTTTCGCGGCCGAACCAAGCTTCATAATTTTTCCTTTTCTTTTATTTTTTGCCTATTCATGGACGATGAAAACTTATTTTCTAATGAAAATGCTAGATAATTAAACATAAATCTCTCGAGTGGAAAAACTTACCAAATTTATTTAATTTTGGTAGTAATTGATAATTTTGTGGAAACTTTCTTTACATTAAACTAGCAGATTACCAAACTAATTTACAAACTTTTTTCTAAAAACTAATGCCAATAATAAAACTCTGCTCTAAACTCGAGATTAATCAATATGTGATTTACATATTATCTCTGGAAACTGAACACGATTGTAGGCAATCTCGTTTTAAATTGATTTACCTTTTTTTTCTTTTATTGAAGAGTAAACGTATAGCAAAAATTGAGGCAAAAATGTTAATATCTGAAGTATAGATCTGGACCTTAAAGAAAAATTTTTTAACTTATTGTTTTCATTGACAATAAAACCGTCGATAATTTTAGGACAAGTCTGCAAAGCCGCAATAAAAAATTTTTTTTCTTTTTTTCTTTAAAATTTCAAATAAACCTCCTTACAAAAGAAAAACAAATTTTTTAAAAAGTTCAAATTTTTTTTAGTAGGGATATGCGTACGTAACTATAACTACGTACTCCTAGACACTTCGATAATTTTCATAAATTTTTATGACTAAAGAAGATAATGGGAAAATCTATTAACTAAGCTTTTTAAATTTATCAGTCAAATTATCAAATTAAACTTTGTAATTTCAAGCCGAGGTTCAAACTCTTCAAACTGTATAAAATTTTAAATAGTATTAGAAACTCATCTTCTGATGAGATTTAAAACATACATAAAATATTGTGCGGAAAGAAGTAAAAGTAAATATCCGCTATCATACATTTCTCAAGAAATCAAAATTGTAAAACGAACGTTTGGAAATCTTAATTTACAGTTAAGTAATAGTATAGAGTTATTTTTGAATTTTTTCAAATAATGAGGAATAAAAATCATTCTGAAACGTTTTAAGAGACAAACTATTTTTCACGTCATTTTAAGTATAAAAAATCTTCCTTTAGTCCAGAATCTGCCGGAAGTTCATACTTTACGTTAAAGAAGTAAGTTATTAAGTTAATAAAACGATCCCGACGACAACTTCTTTTTAA
This sequence comes from Encarsia formosa, assembly GCA_038277355.1. Taxonomy (NCBI): domain Eukaryota; kingdom Metazoa; phylum Arthropoda; class Insecta; order Hymenoptera; family Aphelinidae; genus Encarsia; species Encarsia formosa. Next base: position 4,338,902 of record CM076187.1, read on the forward strand.
GGTCGTTTTCTCACGGAATTATTCTCTTCGAGAAAATATCTCACTTTCACGCTAAATGAAGCTGCGGCAATAAACGGAACGACTATTAACAACCGAAAATGAAATTTATTCTCCATGTGCAATTAGTCACAATTCGTGTTCATTTTATGGTTGCGATAAAAGTAAATATTCATAGTGGTCTGCAATTTAAATCACTGAAAGTTTATAAACTCATCTTGAAATATTTTTATACGATTATTACTTAAAAATTAAAATCGTTTGAAACATTTCACAAAAACATCAAAAAATAGCGACGTATTATTTCACTTTTATCTACTAAGTCTTTCACCTCTTACAATTTTTTTTTTAACTTTCCCATTCATTCAAATTTTTGTTGAAAAAAAGGAATTCCCAAAAGTTTCGAATTTCAATGCCCAGCAAAAAGTATTGTGAAAACACCTACCTTCGTTGTGCAAACAAAAACAAAAATGTACCGAAACTGAAGAAAAGAAGGCGAAGACGTGACCCGAGTTTAACGACCACCTTTTATCACCTGCACATACTCGAAATCCGACGAATTTTCTGAAAGACGCCGGGTAAAACGACGTAATTCAAATACAATGAAAATATGTTTTTCGATGATAGGACACGCGAAGATGTTTGTAAGGATATAAGCTGAATGATTACGTTTTAGTTTTCATAATAGTCACGTGTTCGATGACCAAATTATTGGAATTGTGATCACAATTCGGTGTATTATTTTTTGGCAGAAAAGACATGATTCTTACTGTAAGATGATTTGCTGATTTATTTTTTATATGAAATCCCGTAAAAATAATTAATTTTTTGTTTGTTAAAATTTTGAGCGAATTGATTGATGACTTCTGCATATATCACAGTAGTTAATCATCAAATAGAATTTGTCAAACTCAAGTGAAGCCTCTCCAATTACCTTAGTACTACACAATTTGATAATTTTTTAAAGTTCAATAGATATTATTAAAAGGTCTATAAAAATTATTTTTACTTTATCTACATTCTTAAATTTTGAGAATCTAACGATAAAATTCCCTTACTTCAAATTTCATTTAAAAATTCTAAAAAAGTACATAAAAAACTACTTTTTCAGAAGTACTGCCAACGAGAAAAATCAAACCCGAGCCCTGAGCGTAAGAGTTCAAAGTCTGACGCCTCGAACCACTGTGACTATCAATACATAAGAAAAAACTAAAACTAAATTAATTAAAAAAAAGGAAAATCTTTTGGTGTAATCACTCTTCAAAGTAAACCCAGAATAATTATGATAAAAAAAGACTTTTAAAACAAATTTTAAACTACCTCATTAGCCAATTAAATCTAATTGAACCTTCCGAGGTTTCTCAACCCTATTTCCCTAAAACCAAGTAGGCTCCCCGCAAGTTTCCTGGGCGATCGCGTGCAGCAGGCTATGCAGGGGTCTCTTAGTTTTTTTTTTTTTTTTCTTCCTTCTTTTCATTTCTCCTCGCGTTTAGTGAAAACGTAAGTCATACTTGCGGGAGTTTGACCTACTCTACCCCACCCCACCTCACCCCTCTTCCCAGGCCAAATACCTGTTGAGCGTCACGTACGCGCGTGGATTTCTTGAGAGCCCGCGGTACCCCCCCCCCCTCTTGGCTCTTCATACTTTTTCGACTTGGGATTCAAACGGTGATTTCTGTGATCACTGCCAAGATTTGATTGAATAATAATACCAGGCATCGGTTTCAATTATTGGTTTTTAAAATTTTCACCCACTAGCTTTGATGCCTGGAAGAAAATGATTTGATAGACAGGAGTTATAGGAAGTTGTAGAATGTTAATTTTCTGTTCGTTTAAAAATTATTTTATTTTATTTTTTGTAAAAGTTTCAATTTGATCACATTATTTCTTTAAAAATCCAGAAAAATTTATACGTAGTGGAAACGAAGGATCTGATTGAAAAATCATACACTAGACTTTTACCTTATCCTCCTAAAAAAACACAAATAATAATTATGTAATTTTAATTTTTGAAACAATTGATAAAATTTTAATGAATTTACAGGAGGATGCTGCGGCTCGACGAGGAAGCGAACGATCGTGGGCGGTTACGTATTCACCTGGTGGTTCGTCACGGACGTTCAGCGTCTGTCGCTCGAGGTCATGACCCTGAATCCGGTATGCGAGAGCGTCGAGACAGCCCAGGGCGTACCTCTCACCGTGACCGGCGTCGCCCAGTGCAAGATCATGAAGGCAGACGAGCTCCTACACACCGCCAGCGAGCAGTTCCTCGGCAAATCCGTCCACGAGATCAAAGGAACCATCTTGTCAACCCTTGAAGGACATCTTCGAGCTATTCTTGGTTTGTATATCCCGTTTGAACTGTTTGAGTAGAGCTTTCATTACTTTAGAATTTTTTTTACTTCACTTTTTTTTTTTTTTTTTAATAAATAAACTAAATATAATTTTTTAATTCAAAATAAAAAGTCAAAGTTACTTGAGGAATTTTCGAATTTTATTCCCAAAGTTTGTCTCTTATCGGTCATTTTGTAGAACAAATTAAAATTTTATTGAATAATGGATTATTATAAATGGCAATTAATTTTTTTTATTTATTTCAGGTACCCTATCTGTCGAAGAAGTTTATAAAGACAGAGATCAGTTCGCGGCGCTGGTGCGCGAGGTAGCTGCTCCGGATGTAGGTCGGATGGGCATTGAGATACTCTCGTTCACCATCAAGGACGTTTACGACGACGTGCAGTACTTGTCATCCCTTGGCAAGGCTCAGACCGCCGCTGTCAAGCGGGACGCTGACGTTGGTGTTGCAGAAGCCAACAGAGATGCTGGAATCAGAGTAAGTACCTTTTTTTTGTCTTTAATCCAACTAATCATAAGTTCGAATAAAATAATAATCACATCGCTCGTCTTACAGGAAGCAGAGTGTGAAAAGTCAGCTATGGACATCAAGTACAACACCGACACCAAAATCGAGGACAATGCGCGATTGTATCAGCTGCAGAAGGCGAATTTTGACCAAGAAGTTAACACGGCGGTAGGCATCCTATAAAGTTAATAATTGAGCATTTTTGTGATGAAATATTTAATCAAAATGTGACACTTGCAGAAAGCAGAGTCGCAGCTGGCCTACGAGTTGCAGGCAGCCAAGATTCGTCAGAAAATACGAAACGAGGAGATTCAGATCGACGTGGTCGAGAGACGCAAGCAGATCGAGGTGGAAGAGCAGGAGGTGCGCAGGAAAGAACACGAGCTGCAGTCAACCGTCCGACTTCCCACCGAGGCCGAGAGCTACAAGATTGGCAAAGTGTCCGAGGGTAAAAGGTGAGGTGTCGGCTACTAAACATAAAATTTCAACTATTGTGTACAAGAAGGAATGTGTTTGAATTTAAAAAAAAGTTAGTCCTGATGAATAAAAGAGAGTTGAGCCAAGGTTCAAGAGTCCATGTCCTTATTTTCAAAATTCATGAATGCGAGACTCTGCATGGCGTCTTCAAACTCAGACGCGAACTTAAATTTCAGCTCTAAAATGAAATTTTCAAGGAAAAATTGAGTGAAAATATTGATTCAAAGTTTATAAAATTTTTAAAATTTGTTTTCAATAATATTATCAATTTAAAGTCTAAACATAAAACAAGAGAATCTTTTTCATTTTCGTTGAGTGTAAATTCAATATTTCAAAGTTGAGTACGATGTTAAAATTTGTAACTTTTAATTAATAAAACTGAATTGCAGGGTACAAACTGTAGAAACGGCCAAGGCTGAAGCCGAACGCATCAGACTCATAGGAGAGGCCGAGGCTTCGGCGCTTCAAGCGATCGGTGTTGCTGAAGCCAATCGCATGACGTTGAAAGCTTCCGTTTATAAGAAGTACGGAGACGCCGCTGTGCTTAATCTTGTCCTCAATGCAATGCCAAAGGTAATCAATTTTACTTTAACACCGTTGGTTGTCTTTCAACCTCACGTCATTTTTTTGATATTGTTTCTACTTTAAAAAAAAAAAAAAAAGATTTTTATCTATTAAATTATAAAACGTGCTTTTATTTTTATAAAAAAAAAAAAAAAATTCAAAAATGATGACAATTTTATTGCTTTATCCACAGATTGCCGCGGAAATTGCAGCGCCTCTTGCCAGGACGGAGGAGATAGTACTTTTGGGAGGCAGCGATGCGACGAGCGGCGAGATAACACGACTCGTCGGACAGGTCCCGCCTGCGGTTCAAGCTTTGACAGGAGTTGATCTTTCGAAAGTAAGGCTCAAGAAAAAAACGACTGAGCCTGTTAAAAAATAAGACTAACAAACTAACGCTTCGCTTCTATTACTAACTGCCTCACTAAATAATCGATCGAAATAAATCCGAATAATACTCGCGATCACTCGCTTGCTTCGATGCGTTTAGCACGTAGTTGGAAATTAGATCTACTGATTGAAGTATTATATAAATGACAATCTTGACGAAGAGAAATAACAAATTGATTTTTATCGAAGTTAAAGACAGTATTTTTACTGATTAGATATTATTTAATTGTGCAGGCGTATTACAATCAACTCTGTTAGATACTGACATTTTCTTTTGCTTCTTAAAAATTAATTGATGCATTATTGAAATTAGTTACCGTAGATATATTGCATTTTCCAACTGCGTAACTAGTTTACTTCACACAGTTTTGTTGTAATTTTTATTCACTTATGCTTTGCACTAGCAGAACTAACTACTAACCACAAACCACTAATCACCTATCACTATTCTTTACTGCTTAAGACAACTTTTTTTTTTGCTTTAATAACAAATTACGGTAAATATTTGAAATAATTGACTTATGATTTTATACTCAAAAATCAAATGCAATTCTACCATACTTTGAAATTTTTCATAAATTATAAATCAATCTTTACAATTGTGACGTTTGATAAATTTGAAAGTTATAAATTTATAATAATTTTAAGCTTTATGTTTTTATGATAGAATTGGATTTTTTGAATTAGCTTTAGAAAATAAAGAATCTAGTTTCTTAGTTTATTTAGGTACTAAACTAAAATAATAGCTAAGATTTAAATTTTGTGACATAGAAAAAACTACTTTATTTCATACATTCTAGCTGTCTGTTCTGATCTGTCTTTATATTTCTGTTCTCTAGTAACTCTTTTATACATCTAAGAAAAATGAAAAAAATAAAATTAAATAACAAGGGCAAATAACGTTATTTGTAGGTGCTTGGAAAGATTCCGGGCGCAAAGTAATTACAAGAAAATGACGGGCAGCGACGACACAGAGCCACTACTGCTACATGACGAGTCGTCGGATTGAGGGAGAGACTAGCTGACGATTTAAACAATTAAATGGACTACGATTAATCTCTCTGACTTTCTTTTAAATATGTTTCCTTCACGTTATCCGAATAGTTGAGTTGTTCTGCCAGTGCAGTGCAAACAACAATCCAGTGTGTATATCATTGTTTAGTGAGCACCAGAAAACTTCTTAAAACTGGCTATATTATAGAGAGAAAAGTACACATGCCCGCTCAGCGCAATATTTTTCCTGCCAAAGGTAACAAACAAAAAATAAATAAGACAAAGACAAAAATCTAAGCATTTAGAATTGCTAGTAGTACATATTATCTTTTTGAAAATAAATTGATGAGTAAAATACAACAAGATTAGGTTAATATTCACCTTATTCGCAATTTTTAATTAAAAATTTTCATTGATAGAAGCAATAATTGTGACTTTCAATGTATAAAACTATAAATTGTATATTTACTTGATTTTTCATGAAAGAAAATACGCACCCGTTATTTTTTCAACCATCTACGTAAACCTTTATATGACTTCAAACTTTGTCTTTGTCTCTTCGTAGCAAATAGATATATTTTTACTTTTCTTTTGATAAATTTTGAACTGCTAAGCGCAAATTTACAAATTTATTGTTATTGGCTTAATCCTAAATCGTCCAATCAAATAATGGCACATCGTTTAGTTAGTATTGTTGTTTTAACTTTTGAAAAATAATATTTATGCAAACAAAATTTTTCTTTAAAACACGAAGGTTATCCATTTAAGTAAGTGTTCGTTTGCTTCTAAAGAATAATGCATAAGTGTTTGCTATAAGTTAGGAAATATTCTTTTGAAACATAATACTACATTATATGTGTTAATTATCAATGTACCAAAACTACTAAGTTCGATATATTTATTTGTAAAGAACTAAATGTTTATTTGGGTACCAATAATTTTTTTAAAGATAATAATATAATTTTTCCTTGTATTTGATCTTTAGTGTACATAAAAACTGTAAAATATATTAAGCATGGGTTGTTTAGTGAAAATCTATTGACAATATGCTTCCGCGTTTAAACACTGCCTGTATTGTTTAACGTCACTCTATTTCCTGAAATTAAATTAAATTTTTTATACTGCCCTTAAATGAGCGATTTGAGAATAAGCCGATAACAATAAACGAAGTATAACAAGAAAAAGTTACTTGAACATTGACTAAATGATAATAGTGATAACATTCAGATTTCAGTAGATTTCAGGATTTTTTCATAAGTCTGTGCATTCACGATCAGAAAAATGCGATTCTCTCGCTTCAACTTTGTTCATCGTGAATAAATAAATTTTTTATTAATGAATTTCTCCAAAGGAAATTATGTAAATACTGGAATTTTGATCAATTAGAGTTTCAAAATTTATATTCTTCAAAAATCATTGTTCAACAAAATTTACTAAGTCTCATTTGTTTACATCTATTCAGTAGTTAAAATAAAGTAAAGTCGTACATTCAAGTACACACGGACAAAAATCATTCTAAACCAAAAGATATATATTCTACGATACAAATGTATAAAGATTAAAAATCAATATTTTCTCTTTTTCCAAAGTATAGGATAATCATACTTCAAGTCAATGAATGAATAGTTGAAATATTACAAAAATATAAATCAATGATTAGAATGCAATATTATTTTTCTATTTGTTTTATCATTTAAGTATAACCATAATTTACTCTCGCCAAATGAATAGTATGAGTTTAATTTGAAAAAAAGTTTTTTTACAAGTTGTGAATTTTTCCTACAATGGCGATATCTGTGTGCGTCTGTTTTCATTTTGACCTTTTTTTTTTATAACAAAATATTTGTACTTTATTTTATATCTATTATGTAGCAGTAACTATCATAGTTAGCGTACTTTGATGACTTTTTGTGCGTTTTTGTAATAATTGTTAGCATAGTTAAGTTTTACAAGCTACGATTGATCCCAGAAAATGTTATTTATGCTTGATATTTGTTAAGATCAAATAAATAAGTTTCACTCATGTAGTGACTGGCGATTTGATTATCGTAGCCTTGAAGATATTAAAAAGAGGGAAAGTCGTATCTAATTGAATTTCGAATACTCTAGAATTACTTTGCTTCTGTCCAACAGACAATGTTTCATTTGTAAATACACAAATTTACAAATGGAAATTAAAAAAAAGTTTTGGAACGACTTACCCTATTAATGAAAATGGATACTCTTTGTCTACTTGTTCACGCTAAGAAAATATCGTAGTTTTTATTTGCTTGAATTGTATTAAATGCCTTTTAAATAATATATTACAAAGATAAAAAATTTATCAAATTGAGTTATATTGAGAAAAAAATTAAAAAAAATAATAATAATTGGTTGAGGTTTTACCAAAAATTTAACATTATAAAGTAAATAACATGAACTAATAACAAAAATTGAATATTTTGTAAGTTTTATGCGCTAAATGAGTAAGATAGTGTAATAATAAAGCCTAATTTTTAAAGGCTAATTTAATGTATTTCAGTATGTAAGTAACACAAAGCGTGTCCATTTTATATGTGCGATTTGATGACTGAAAATGAAAAATTCTCCGTTTGCTGAAGTTCACTGAAGAACCGTAAATGAGTTCGCACCGCATAACCTGTCGATGATTGGCAAGTTGTAAAAGCATCATAAATTAAATAAATAAATAATTTTTTTTTTTAATCACACACATACACTTTAAGTATAACCACTAAATAAACCAATGCTACATTAATTTAATAAGGATCTGTGAATGAGTTTTTGCAAAAGCAGAGTTTATGCAGTGCGCAACATTCATTCTATATTTATAAATTTTCCTCGTCTATTTTATATATATATCTCATGTAAATAAACACGACCAGATTCACTTATGTGAAAATATATAAGCCATGCACAGAACAGTATATGAGTATATGTATTAAACTGAGTATATAGCTCAGTTTCATACAGTCATATGTATTAAATTAATTTACTACGTTATGATTTGTTTAAAAACAAATTTTTTTCTTTTAAAGAATTATCATTAAATAAGAAGTATTTTTATTTTATTTTTTTATTTTAAACTTCAAATTCTAATTGAAGTTCAACGCTTTTTTTTTAAAGATCTTTTTAAGTTGGAATATTTCTTTGAACTAATATATTACTTTTTATATTTTAAAACTATTTACTTTTGTAAGTAGATTTTACCAATATTTTTCTGTGAAAATATTAGAAGTATAAAACTCAATGATGAAAATATGTCAGTTGTTTAGTGCCAATGCATAATTTTTCAATACTTCTTGACAAAAAGGAAATTTTAAGTAATTTTTTTTCATCAAAATTCACGCATTTGTTGAACGTATATACATACTGATTTTTGAAAAATTCAAAATTAAAACCATTAAAAAAGAACATTAAGAAATATTTTTAAGAACAATGCGTGTTTCATTTTGACGCTGTTTTTTTTAGATAATTGAAAATTTTTAGATAATTGATAAAATGTTTCTTTTGCAAGATGCATTAATTCTGTATAAAAAATTTGATATTTTGTTGCAAGGTACGATTATATAACTAGTGTGTACTTTATACATGCCTTTGCTAACTAAAGTTATGAACTGAAAGTTTGGCGTAGGATTAAAAAATGCCTCAAAGCTCGAAAAGGGTATATTTAAAACACGTAAATTAAAGCATGTAACTTACACAAAATATTTTTCGTTTTGTCTGTTCACAAAAAAAAAAAAATTATAGTAAAAAGCAGACCTAATGTGTTTAATAATCATTTGAACTTACGTGTAATATTTTTCAAATAGAAAAATTTAAAAGAATAAAAAATTTTGCTTTTTTAGATCCTAAATAATTTTCAACATTTGTAATTTTTAAAGAATTTTATTTCATATTAATCAGCCTGACCAAAAATATTTAATGTGCGTAATAAAAGATGTATGATCACTTTATAGTTTTTATGTAAGCTAAATTTGCATTTCAAAAAATGTATTAGTTTAGAAAAACAACAAAAATAGAAATATATATTATACAAATGTATAAATATATTTTAAAAGTTGTATAGTCTAACTAAACTCGCGGTTAGTAAACGAGATCTAAAATATGCCAGTCATCTCACAACTCTAATCTTATACTGAAAGTTATAAAATACACGATTCTGAATTAGTGCATATTTTTAATAAATGGAGCCTCAAATAATTACTACTTTGTTGTTTTATTTACTCCCAAGCTTCTACCACTCCCAAACGAGCGTAATTTAATAAATTTTATTTATAATTAATTTACCACTTTTTTGTTAAAATTTTCATACAATTTTTTATTACGAAAGATCTCAACCTGACTGCCCAGTTTTTCCTTAAAAAATTCTGAAACAAAACATCTTCATCTTTGATGCAGATTAAAAAAAATTTTTATTTGAATTTTTAAGTTGATTTTAATTTATTTTAATTTATTTAATAAATTTACTAAATATAAATATATTAATGATGTCAAACTATTATACTCGCGATGGATTGACGTTTATTCAAATCAAAAATTAAATGAATATGAGATATTAAATTGTCAAATAGAAAATTTAAATGGTTTATAAATGCTTGATTCAAATGAAATAATTCTACTGGTTCAGAATTTATCCAAATAATTGTTATTTTTGTAACTTTTATACTTTGTTATTATTTTATCATGATTACTGCATCAATTTTGATTTAGTTTGCTTTTTTTCTTTCTTTTTTTTATAATTATTAATAATGATGTAAAATAATGAAGTAACGAAACAATTTATTTGTTGATTAAATTAATGAAAAGATAAGGAAGAAATAATACAAATTTTTTAGACGCTCAATAACATTTATTCTCCTTAAAACATTCACTTCATAAGTGCGTTCTACAAACATTTATCACGCAGATATACGATGCTAGCGTGGTAAAAATCTCAACGAGTTTTCGTTCCATTATTTTTGTTATTGCATCGTTCTTTACATTCTTTCGCACTTTTAATATAATATAATATATTTATTTATAATAATTTATCATCCATGATCTCATTTGTTTGTATACTATTTACAATTGGGGGTAATCGCAGTTTTTCAAGGTATGTGTGTTTTTTTTTTTTTTTTTTCATTCATTAGTAAATAATAGTTAGTAGCGGACGCCCATAATGGAAACAGCTCTCATAATATCTCCCTTACGCGCTACGATGTTAATTAATTATATTAATTACTTATATCACATTGTTCGTGTACACACTTCCTTCATCTCATTGCGATTAAAAAAAATTTTTTTTCGCCGTTACTAATCCCGTGTAACATCTACCTCGCATTATATACAACAAACAGTGTACTTATCTGTTTTCTTTTCTTACATTTTTATTTCATCTCCAAACTTGTTTATTTTTTTTTTATTTCTTAATTTTTTCTTTCGTACACTTATTCGGTATTCACTCATCAGATCATTCACTTCTCTTTCTCTCCCTCTCTTTCGCAATCAACTCTCACACTTATCAAGTTTTGCATAATCACTTGGATTTTACAACTTAAATCACCCACTCTACAGTCTATCAGTCCTCGAACTCTTACTCCTCGACTTTTTGTTTATTATGCTTTGTCTTTCTAAATTTTTTTTTTTTTTTTTTTTTTTTTTTTTTTTATCTTTTTTTCAATAAGTAGACTACTTTCTACGGTTTGAGTCAAACATTGACCCGACACATTGATTGAGACAAATTTTAAGGATTAGAATATTTAAAGAGGGACATAAATTCTCTTCTATTTGTGAAGAAAAGCTTCGTAAGGTCGTGCCATCTTCCATTTATATTCTTGATTGATATATTAAAAAATTGCGTCTTTATTTCATTCATTTCTTCTCGCAAGTATCAAACTTATCAGTTTATTTGTAATTCATATGTGTACTAAATTTTATTTTCTGCTTGAAAAAAAAATATATATGTTTATAGTGGTCATACAAATAGAATTTTTAGTGATGAAGAGAATTTTTTTGATTTTACGCTCGGGTGAATGTGTACGAGCGTAAACAATATAACAATAATACTAGTTCACGAAGAGTGACAAAACATGTCACAAACGTCGACAATGTCATGTTTCATGAGTGAACATTGACGTTCCTACAAATATATCGGTATGTATACATTAAAAAAGAAGAAAAAAATAATAAATAAAAAATCAAGATAAAAGATAGAAGCGTTTTTATCTGATGTCTCGCTTTTACGTGACTTTAATTTTTTTGATTTGATTCAAAAGTTGAATGTCAAGATCTCGAGTTCTAGTTTGTTTATATCTGGAAAAAAGTACAAAAGCATTGTCTTGAGACTCGGATCGAGACAGATGAGCCAATTGAATTTTTTTCACATTTTCATTCCTACAATTTATACAATCGTAGCTGCACGGAATAATAAAGCTAATTAGTATCATTAAAATCTATTTAAAAAGACGCATCCTAGATAGAAAGTGTTTTTTAATTTCAAATTTAGTTTTTTTTTTTTTTATATTGATCATGCCATGGGTAATTTTTCTATCATAGTAAATTTTAAAACATTGGTGATGATCTTATTTAAATTATAGTAAATTGTAAATAAATGAGATCTCCCGAACATGATTGTATCTAATACAATCATGCAATTAATTCATAAAATTAATAATTTTTAATTACTTAAAATTTTTTTTATGATAATCACAAGTTGATTTAAATAACAAAATTAATTTTTTTTTTTAAGATTTAAAATTACATTAAATTTTGTAGAGAAAACATTTCTCCGGTAAATTACAATACAAATAACTAAAATGCTTTTGCCTCAGAGCCAGACGAAAACCTTGTCAAAATATATACATGACAAGTAAATTCGAAAAGTTTACTCGAGTTACCAACTTTGACAAGCCACTTTCTAGCCAGGATACATCCAACGATCGGTGCTCTTTAATGACTTATCTACACTGACGTTTAATTCAAGACCCGGTTCAACCTAATATCAAAATTTTGCAACCTAAAATTAATGAGGATCTAAGGCATTTGAAGACAAGGTTATACTTAGGTTATTATATTTAAAGTTTAATATTTGTTATGTTTAACATAACTATCATAATAATATTAAAGTTTTTCCAAGTCTGGAATTATTCTTCAACGTAGACACGTGCGTGCAAAAAGTTTTCTCCCCTTCTACTAAATTTTCTTTCCCTTCCTACATGTATATTATGTAAATATCCATCAAAGCAGTCCTGATAATAAACAAGATATGTATATATTTCCATCCTTCCTCCAAACACACATGCATGTAAGCCGCAATAACGATGTTTCACTCAAAAAATGATCCTTTGGCAAATTAAAAAAAATCTTTAAAATAATTCTAATGATTGATCAGTATTCAAGTATTTAAAAAAAAAATTAAATTTTAAAATATTTATTTTTAAAAATGCGAGAAAATAATGATTTTAAGAATAATTTAGCGCATAATTTTGGGAATTTCTCATTCGAGAGTAAAGGATCAATTTTGAGCGTTTGACACAATTTATTATCGTATCGCTACCGTAGTGGGGATTAACACTTCTCATGACCCAACTTATTGTTTTCACAATCCTCTTCCCGTTTTATATCTCACACTAAGCTTGTTACCGACATCGCTTCGGTACATCTTTTTACTCTGATGCTTAACAAGCATCTTTTTTACAATTGTTATTTCTCGTCTAAGATTATTCTTTGTTCCGTTTCAGACAGTCGATTGTGAGCTGACCACAGCAGTTGTATTGCCATTACTTGTCGTTGGTGTTTGCGGCTGCGGCTGCTGCTGTTGTTGCTGTTGGTGGTTGCTGCTGACGACGACGACAGGCTTAACGAGACTGTTGAGGTACTGGGCTGCGTTCACTATCGGCAAGTGACCCTGGCCAACAGACTTGAGGATTGGAGTACCGGCAATCACCTTACCCGCGAGCGAGCTCGGTGCGAGAATCACCTGATTACTGCCTTGAGATACAACGGTCATCGGAGCTACAATCGGTGTCAGGCCCGCCAAGTGACAACCAGCGGCTATGCCTCCATCCGAGCTAACCTGTTGCTGATTAGCAGATGGAGTTCCGCTGTTATTGACGTTTTGCTGTTGTCGCTGGGCTAGGGTTGCACCTTGCGTTGTTGCTACAGTTTTATTAGCCGGCTGAAGAGAAACACTCGCGTGGCTCAGTGTCAGGCCTAAAAAAAATTTTTTTTTGATGAACACTATTGTGCAGAAAAATATCAGTATTGTGTAAAAAAATGTCCCTAGTATCACTGATTAAAAAAAATAATAATAAATAAAAAAATATATTGATCAAATTTACCTCCTTGAACCGTTAGCGGCGTTTTGACAGACCGAAATACCCCGTTTGCCGGAAGAATATTGAGTTCTGCTCCTCCTGGTAGTCTAGCAAGTTCCGAACCATTGCTGCTAACCAATGTTACGTTCTGAACCATTTTGTGATTAGCTTGAATAGCTTCGGCCGCTCTTATCCGCGTTTGAGCGTCTAAAAGAAAAACAAAAATTCATAAATTTCTGACCATTGAAACTTCATTTTTGTAAATAATGTGGGTAAGACTAACTGGTAACATTGATGGTGGGTGCATGAGCAGCGGTGAGAACTATGGGTCTGGCTTCGTTCCCCGAGACGATGGTGACTGGCCGTACGTCTGTGCTACCCGCCGATTGAACCACGGCCAGAGGTCTTTCACTACCAGTGGAGTGGACAAAAGTCACCCGGTTGTCGTTGCTGGCGGAGGTCGAGTGCACGACCAACGCCACAGATCTAGCCTCGCCGTTGTTCGGTCCTCCCACCGCTCCGTTTGATTGCACTGTTATCAATTGCCGGCCATCGCTCGGTATAACCCTGAGTCCAGGTGCGAGTTGTTGCAGCGTCGGCATGATCGTGGCCAGACTCTGGCTCGCGTTAAGCATTTGCGCGCTAATGGGCAGATGCAACTGCGTCGTCGTGGACTGCTGGGTTGTGGGTGGGCCGTGGGACACTTGAGCCTGCTGCACGACCGTTGGGGTGATAGTGACCTTCTCCTGAAATAAGCACGAGTTATCATAGAGCCATGACTCTAACAAATAATTGATATCGTCTGCGAGTTGATATAGGTTTTCAAAGTACCGGAATAGAGGTTGCGATGATGGGCGCCACCGTTGTTTTTGGGCTTGGGTTGGTGGGTGGACTCTCTCTGGAGGTTTGGGCAAGATTGAGCCCCTGGGTTTGACAAACAACAGCGGCCGTGGCTGCTTGCTGCTGCTGATTGTGATGACTGTGGCCGTTGGAGCCGGTCCCATTGTTCGAGCTCGATACACCGGTCGTCTGAAGAGTTTGGGGCGAGCTCGCTGTCGCCGCGCTACTCAGGCTGCTTGTGCTACTGTACCTCGTACCACCTCGTGCCAAAACGCTCGTAGTTTCTACCTCCATATTTTCCGAAGCTGAAATGTATTCAAAATTAGTTTCATATCATTTTATTGGCGGTCTTTACAAGTGTACACCAGGACAGTTTAACATTAATAAAACATTACTTTTCTTTTGTAAAATTAATTTTTACAAAATATACTTTTTGATATTTTTTTTTTTTCAAGTCTCTTGTGTATTAATATTTTAATAAATTTTTCAGAAAGTTAGTAGAGACAATTTTATCAAACTAATTCCGGACTTTAATTTTAAAACTCTTCCGCTATGAAGAGAAAAAAGCCACTGAAAGTAATTGAAAAACTAAAGTTGAAACGCTGATTAAAAATTAAAAAATAAAAAACCAATTTCAGGGCATTCACCATTTTTCGGGACGCTGGGTTCAACTGTGGAAGCGGGCTCGGGGATCAAGGCATTAAAGTCGATGTGATCCCAAGTCGCTAAGAGTTCCTTCTTGAGAGAAACCAACTTCTGTTGCTGCGTTATCTTTTCCCGTGCCAGTCGCTCCATTTCGTGTTCGTAATCCCGCTCCTTCCTCTTTAGGATCTGTAATTAAACAGTCAAGTTTTATTTCAAATCCATCTCGTCTACTCAAGTTTTTTTCCACTCTTTGGATCAATGTTTAAAAAAAAAAAAAAAAATTATAAATAAACGAATTAATTAATTAATTAAAAAAGAGATTGTAGCGCATATTCAAAGCGACGTCAGAATGGCAAAGTCACGAAATCGCTCTGCATATGGGCCTGGATTTCGATATCGCATCCGTTCATTACCAAGCCGCAATTGAATGAGTACGACTCAGTCTTGGTATGAGGGTGCTTGAGAATTTTTTTTTTTTTTTTTTTTTTTTTTTTTTTGTGCGGGGAGGAGTCAAGGATCGAACCAGCGACTCCGGCGTTGGGAGTCTCGACGTTAACCACCGAGCCACGAAGCTGTTTGCCAAGGGGAGACGCGAGACTCGAGCTACGCTGTGACGCGGCATCGAAAAGCATCCTTTAGAAGAAAAAAAAAAATCATGATTTGATCTTGTGAGCTGATACAAATCACAGCTGGCTGTGATTTTATTTATTTTTAAGATACAATATTTATGAAGATATCGAAGCATGAAAATAAAACGGAGTCTGCCCTCCCTCCCCCCTCACTAGTTTCTTTATTTCAAGATTTTTTTATCACTTTTAGAAATCGACGGGATGTGTGAATAAAGTCGTGAATACATTATGCGTACTTCAACCCCGATCTCATGCATTTCTATACGCAGAGAATAAATAAATAAATATAAATGTTAACCGTTGGCATATCTGATAAAACCTGAGCAAATTTTTTGAATTCGTTGTTGCTTGGCAGGGTACGTTCGACTATAAGAATGCTTACGAAAATCGAATTTATTTTTTTTTTCATCTTCAAATGCATATTTTTCGCGAGTCTCGTGCAGGTGCAGTACAAACGAAGCCAACAAATAAGTCGGCTTAAACAATACCGTGCGCACCGAACTTACGTAAGAGTGCACAGTCAGTCATGAGAGGGAATGTGCAGCGGCTCGGCGTCATTGTTCCCACAGCCCGGGCTTAATTACGAGCCGATATCCGAGATTTCGGAAATTCCCGTCAGTGTTTGCCCAAAATCACGACTTTTTTTATTTATTTTTTTTTCAACCAGCTCACTTGAAACGCGAGCGGAGTCTAGAAAAGTCTAGCCGGCCTTGCGGTCGCCCGAGCTCGGTAAAAAAAAAAAAAAAAAAAAAATTTACAAAATAAAAAAAAAAGTTGTTTTTTTAACTTCGAAAAACCTCAAAAAACTCCCATAAAAATTACTCATCATCGAGCTCTCTCCCGCTCGGTGCTGCAGCATCAGGCAGTCAAAACAGTCGTGCTGCAAAAATCGAGGAGAGGGGAGTACGAGAGACACGTAGCCACGTGGGTATGGATCGTCTCACTGACGCACACGTTCAAAGACTCGGCAGCGGCAGCCACGAGGAGGTAGGCAGGGGAGTGGGTAAGGTCGACCGTCAGTGCGCACGCGCGAGCGCCAGCACGTGCTTTCGCATTCGCTTCGCGAGCTGGTGGGGGAGGAGCGGGGCGGGAGACACCGCTTCTCTCTTCCTGGACGCGCTGCTGCAGAAAACATGTCTACTGCCGCGAGTTCTGCAGATTTCGAGGATTATTTTATCGAGGAACTCCGGCATGATGATGTTACAGCCAAATACCGCTTTTGATTGAAATAACGACGATTTCATTGATTCTTCTAGTACGTAAAAGCTTTGATACGAAAGAAGCAGTAGGATATTCTCGTAAATAGCGGCGGGCCGGGGAACGATTAGAAAAGCAAGTAAGCGGATGCAAAGCCAAGGAGTGCAGTCACCCACCCACCCACTCGCACGCGCCCGAGTCTTCGATCGTGTTTTACGTGACACGAGGCGTGACGACGATGGCCGCTGGTGCTCTCCTTTCGTCTAGCTGTTTATTATAAACTCGTACTCGACGACGCGATTAGTTCGACTTCTAATCCTGGGATTTTGCAGACCCCAGGAATAATATTTACCGCGGGGTGATGAACCGTGCGTTTTTTAAAAAGCTGATACCGCGCGATCGCGTTTCGTATACGAGTCAGCGATTGTTTTTCGACAATTTTTTCCCGTTTCGAGGATTGACTCGTGCACGCGTTGAACCGTTTGACGTCTGACCTATCCGTCCGTTACTACTTAAATTGTTGGTTCGCTCAAAGGAAACGGTTGAACTAGTCGTATGTTCGATACAACCTGCTATTGTATGCGTGTTCTAAAATTAATAGCTAAAGTTACCTTTTTTAAAGGTACTTATAGTCTAAAATCCGAATTATAAAAAAATTCATGATTCTGATATTTCAGCAAACTCAACGACCGCTCCCACCCAGAGGAAAATCTCATTACCCGAGGGTGATGGAAAACCCGTGCATGAATCAACCTTCACCCAGCCCATCCTCTGCCACGTAAATAACGAAGAAAATTCGAGTTAACACATACAAGAGCCTCGCGTAGTCACGGAAAACAAGAGTCGAATGCGTCATACACCTCGGCGTTGGCCTTTCTCCATCCGCGCGGGTCGCGAGCTGCAGGCAAGCCGGAGCACGCGGTTGGTGTTGCCTCGTAGGGGGGGAGGGGGGGTTGAGTAAAGCCGGGTAGGCGCGTGCGCGCACACGTGGAGCCTGCCAGCCAGGCCAGGCACCGGCCGACCGAAAGGTCAGGGTACGCGACCAGCCAGGCTGCTCTCTCCGCGCGTCGCGTCGCGTCTTCGCTTGAAATCGAGAGCTTTTTAATGCTCCCTGCCGATAAGCAAACTCGTATTATCGTGTAAGAACTTATTAATAAACCGTCTCTAGCAGTCACGTAGAGTGATAAGAGAAGCGTTACTGTAAATAAAGAAAAGATTTGTATACCTGTATGTGTCGGATGGCCGCGTGGAGTATGGACAGGTTGGACGACTTCTTCTCTTCCTGCGAGGGCAGCTGCTTTTTAAGGATCTCGAAGCACTCCTTCAGGTGCGCCCTGCGGTTCTTCTCGAGCTTGTTGTGAACCTCTCTCGTGCCGGACCTGATCACGCAGGGTCTAAAATTAATCATTTCATATGCTAATCTATAAAACTCTTTTTTTTTTGCTAATCGTTTCTCATGGTTTACACATGGTTCCGTGCAGACTTTAAAAGCTCGTGATCTTTTGGCATTCTCGTGAAAAAAAAAATCATTCATCAAGATTGACCTTACTGCTGTAAGAATCTTGTAAAATTTGGTTGCTATTGGAGTGATGGAGAGTGATGTAGCAAAAAAAAAATCGTGCTGTACTAGCTAAGCATGGCAATGCCACGAGTGACTGAATGTGCGAAAGAAGCTTATATATAATCCCTTATGAACTAATCTACGTACTTCACTTACAACTATATATACAATACACATTTAAAATATATCTTCAACTGAAAAGAAACGTACCCATTGCGCGAGTTCTTCTTGGGATCCTGCACGGTCTCGACATCGACGATGAGCGCACCGCTGCCGGTGAGCGAGCCCTGGCTGTGATTCGAGTTGCTGTGGTTGTTGTCGAGGTACGGGTGGACGTGCTGCTGCTGTCCGTCCTGCTGCTGGGGCTGAAGCTCGGTGGCGGGGGCGGTGGTTACGATGGTGTTGTTGTGGAGGTGACCCAGCTGGGTCTGCTGGGGCAGGGTGCTCGGGATCGACGAGTTGTTTATGGGACTGACCCGCTGCAGGTTAGACCCAACGACGTGCTGCTGCTGCTGCTGCGGTTGCTGCTGGAGGCCGGTACTCACGACCGCGGCGTGCAGGGTCTGGTGGTGAGGGTGGTGGTTTCCGTTCACGCGTATCGTGCTGCTCTCCAGTGGCTCCTCCTCTGTTAAAAAGCAAAAAAAATTCGAGCGATTGGCATGGTTGATTTACAGGATTTTGGGATGAGAAAATAAGTCATTTTTCAAATGTGTATTTGCATGTCAAGAGTAGCCAACGAGTTTAACGACCCAAGTGGACCGTTGAACTCTGCGCAAGTCACTCGATTTTTTAACCTGGGATGAGGATTATTTCACCTCGAGGTGACCGTGTCATTGCCGGCGCGCGACGACTCGGCACAGCGCTAATATTAGCCCAGTAGCTCCGGTGAGCTGGCGCTGCTCTTTTCTCTTTCTCTCATTGTCTGCTCCGAGCGAGCCTCTTACACTCTCCGATTACCAAACGACCAAAGTTGACTTTTTTTTTTATGCATATATAAAATCCAGGGAACTCCAGCTTTTAATCGCCCCATCCGGGGCTTGCGGAAGGACCGATCCGACATCCGGACCAGTCGCAAGCGCTGGTATGAATGGTAAAAATTAAGGAGAAGTAGGAGGAGTGGGCTTTAAGCTATTTTAACCTCTTGACCAAATTCGCAAACGCATACCTGAGAATCTAAAATTAAAATCAAAGACCGTAAGGAAAGAAAGCCGGAGGAGGCACGCAAGCAAGAAGAAGGCGGGCCAAAGACTAGCAAAAGTAAGAAAAAAAAAAAAGAAAAAAAAAAAATTCTTGTGCGCAAGCAAACAACAACCGCAAGAAAGTAGCCGACTTTGCGCTCGTAAATCAGCGCGAGGCACGTGTTTAGCCGCCGCATGAATGAGACGAGTGGAAGAAGAAGAAGAAGAAGCGCGCTGCAAGCTTGGCACTAGCTGTACAGCAAGCTACCTTATTCCCCAAATACATTTTCACGAATAATTACCGGAGACACTTTACTTATACTCTTGCGGGTGGCTATCTTAGTTAAATCGCCCGGCTTTTAAGTTGTGGCTGTTGTGGCTGTTGTGGCAGACGAGAGATACTGGAGTGGTCTTGGTGGCAAATTAATATGTATTTATCAGTACCGGACGATATTTATTTGCTTGTTTGAGAATTTTTTTTTTAAATTACAGACTGCGATTAACTTTCACGTCAATAGTAAATATAAGCTAACAACAACAAACTGATTTATTTTAAATCATATAATAATAATAATAATTATTGTACTTGAGATTAAAAAAAACTGAATCGCCAAGATAAACTCAAAATTTTAACCACTCCAGCTATGTTTCAATCACCATAAGCATCGACTGCTTTAAATTTATCAACCGAAATTAAGTTGTTATTGAAAGCACGAATACGTTTTTTAAAATTTAAATACGGTTCGGTTTTATTTAACGCTCAAACAATGTTTTAAACGAAGAACGTCGTTAAAGAGGAATGAAAAAAGATACACTTGCAATCAATGTCAACAAACTGCAGACTGATAAAATATTCGCAAGGTAACACGTGAACGTGTGAGCATTCCTATCGCATCAGACTCTCCTCCATAAAGGAGAGCTCGCGAATCATCAATAAAAACGTACGCGGCTCTAAACTATAAACGAGGAAAGAAATAAAAAAAATTCAACGATTCACAAAAGACTATAAATAAAAGAGAAAATCCAGCCTCGGCTAAACATACAAGGTATTTTTTAATTGTAAACAATGATCCTGCGCCCGAAGAGAGAGAAAAAATAGTTTGTACATTGATAAAAAAGCGAGCCTCTCTTTCTTTTATTTTTTTTAATCATTATAAATATCATTTGGAGATAAAGAGAGAAAGAAGAAAGAGCAGTAATACACTTTATTAACTCTGGTAGGAATAACAACTGCGTAAAATATATTGAATATTATCAGTGGTTCGGTTATTTCATAGCTAGATTAGCAGCTCCCGGCGCGTCTGGAATCGCAACTTTTTCATTGCAACTCTGTCACGAAACTGAATTTTTTTTTTTTATTCTTTCGAGTTTATTTTAAAAGATTGATAACCGTCCTCTCTTGAATAAATAACTAGTTTTTCATTTCGGAGCCAAAGTATATGTTGTAATTATTCTCAAATTGCAATTATATAACTAAGCAATCTATTTAATTTTCAAAAGAGGATTTGGAGTTTTTTAAAGAAAAATCCAGCCATGAGAAAAGATCGACTGGAGAAAGAGGAAACTAATCGTCTTGGTCGAACGCCAAGTGAAATAACGTTAAAATTAGCGCTGGACCTGCTCTCGTTAATCGACACCGCGTGAATACACGAGATTATTCTCTCACTTCTTTTACGATCTGCATCCAAGCTTTTTTTTTTCTTCTAACCCGATTTTAAAATTTTTTTCGATATTTTTATTGAAATTAGGTAGGTGAACGCGAGAAAGTTAAAAGTTTACAGAGATAAACGCCCGATTGGGGAAGTCTCGCGCGCGATCGAATAAATTCACGTGATCAGTACAGTGCTGCGGTTCTCTTGATCGTTATCGATAAATATTATCGGCCGTCGGTGGTTACCGAAAAATTTAATTAAACATTATTCACGGACTCGACCGAAGAGCTTAACTTTGATTCGAATAATAATAAAGGAGATCAAAAAGAAGAAGAAACGATTCGCAAATCTGAATTTATTGCACACACGCGAGATATAAAAGGCGCTGAAGAAAAAGAAAAAAAAAAAAATTAACAAAAGTTCCTTGAAATTATACGTGACGAGCTGGAAATATCGAATTGCAAAATAAATGCTTACGCTATTCAAGTACAGAAGCGCGTTTGACGCGCGGAGAGATAGAGCAATTTTTTTTTTTTTTTTAATTCTTTTTCTATTCTTGAATTCGACGCGAAAACGAGAAAAAGTGTGCGATCTGAATTTATCCTTCTCTACTTGTATACGTGTGCGTAAAATTTTTATCCCCGACAATGGGATACGAATTTGTCAACCACAGCGGTAGTTTTGCGCAACGACGAAGAGAAACTAAAATTTATTTATTTAATCACACTTTTATAGTTCAGTGAGCGCTGCTCGATATTACAAACACACCGAGCGCTTGAACTTTTAAAAGCAGTTTTCATCGAACTTGCGATTCCAACTCGAGAACGTTGAATTAAATACATAAAAGGCTGCTCAAAAATATTCGGTGACCGTGAAAAGCCCGGTGTGTGTATTAATTCGGCACTCGGAACTTATTATCTCCTTCACCATAATGCATCGAAGGTCAATTAAGGTCAAGGAAAGTCGTATTTACTTTACTCATTGAGGAATAAAGATGAAGAAAAAAGTCGTCGATTCCGATTAATTTATGCATTGATAAAAACCATAAAGTTTATCCACGCTGGTGTGGGCATCGCTCGGCTCGCGTCGCGCTTTATCGAAAAAAATATTAAAATTCATATCGAGTGTCTCCCACTCCCTCTCGCAATTACGAATCCGAGTTACCTAATTGTCCGAAAAAAAAAAGTGTACGGAATATCGTTGGAGTCTGCTTTCTAAATGTGTGTTGGCGCAAGGTCACACCGGCCGGCTAAAATCCGTCCAAAGGTAAAATCGTCTGGACGAAATGACGAAATCGGGCGTGAACTTTTTTCAATTTTTCGCGACCACGTTTTCGTAACGAAACTACCGAATTAAAAGCTTATCGAACCCGATGAGCTTTTTTACAAACTAAAAATACTCTCTTGGTATCAGAACGCATAATATGGATTTAAAAATAAATTTTTAACAAAACGAGTATAGGAGAGAATCATCTCGTTGTGGCAAGGGCCAATAGAGCATCGAACCAAACCCCGGCTCTCACCTCTCAGGTAATGTCTAATCCACTTTTTCTTGGGTGGCGGTGGCGTCCAACCGTCCTCCCCGTTGGTCAGCATCCTCTTGCAGGCGGTTCCGCTCTGGTAGGGAGCCGGGGGGTCGGAGGCCACGAGCAGCACGCCCATCTTAGCAGCACCCCTCGACTGTCAACAAACCACCCCACAGCACCACAAACTAAGACACGGAAAAAAAAAAAAAAAATTGCGTAACTGGGTACCGGACAAGACGCACTCTCGGTTCATGCGAGACGCGCGCGAGCGAGCGCCCGACTAAAACGCTGCTTGTTCCTCCAACCTGAGGATGATGACGCGCGCGAGACCTCTTCCCCACCAGCGATACTCTTGCTCTTTTAACCCCACCTCCTCCCGGTCTATGCGTGCGTGCGCCTCGTCGAGCGACACTTTTCTGCAGCGAGCTCGGGCACGCTCGGACTTGTAATTTTCACCACCAACACCGACGACACCCTACTCTCTGTAAAAATAACGTCTTATTTATTCTTTTCGTCCCTCCTCCGTTGCGCAATACCCGGCCACTGCACGAATATACGTGTAAAAATAAAGCCAGCGACAATGTGGAACACGCGACCGAACGGGGGCCTTCTGGTCCCTCCTCTCAGTGACTGTGACTTTCTTCTTAATTTATTTCTTTTTTTTTTCAAAACCAGAGCTTGCGGGCTATTAATAAAAAACCAAGACTTCGTAAATTAAACCAGCGGCTAGTTTCGATGAGGTGGCACCTACCGTCGATGATGAGCATCTTCTCCTCGCAGAACAGATCATCCTGCTCCACGCGATCCCTCTTGAGTTTGGTGGCACCTGCGAAATAAAAAAAGACACAAAGTCAATCATCTGTCGAGTTTTAAAAACCCTCCGTAAAAAATCAATAATCACACCCACGCCGTATCGCACACACACACATACACACGGCCTTTATTAATAGATCCTCCTCTCGGGTGCGAGCATTAGAGCCCTTTGAATCCACAGGTCGATAAAAGAGCGGGAGGTGCGGGGGGGCTTTAAAAAATTAAAAGAATAAGACGACGACGCCAATCTCCTCCTCGTACTCCCCACGTGTCTTCCCTCCCTCCAACCCCCGGAGACACATTCGATCTGCCACGCGGCTTCCCGACCGCCCGGGCGCGCACGCGCTTTCCTCCTCCTCTTTTCGGACACCGCCGTGCCGCGCCGGCTGATCGATTGGTCAAGCTCTCGATTGTCGTACGAAACGAAGAAAAAAAAAAAAAAAGTGCAGCGAGCACCTTCCCTCCCACCCACGTTAATTCGGTAATCTTATCGGGAAGAACGGTTGGGCGTTCGGTTCGGGTTTGTTTATTTACCCGCGATGCAAGTGCGTAAGCCCGGCGGGAGAGAGCGCAGACGCCGAGGGGCGCGTGCACCCGAGGAGGGCAACCTGCAGTCGATTACCTACCCACCAGCCGCGTCTCTGACGCTGGCTGCCCTCCCTCCCGGATGCGCGCGGGGTGTCGCCGCCTGCACCGACGCCGCCCTTTGTTCCCAGCTGCCGCTGCGATGATGTACTCGAGACGCGAACGCTTGCGATTCATTTTTTTTTTTTTTACCCAGGGAAGAGTTGAAGGATTTTACCGATGCACCGGGAGGGTCATCTTTTGGTATCCAGGGGTAACCCAAATTGATTGTTGTACCATAAACTAAGTTTATAGTGTTAAATTAAAAGTCAAAAATTATTTTCATTTTTTAGTATGACTGCAGCTGTTTAAATCTCAGTCCATTATTAAACTTGATCGAAACATGTATTCTACAACTGGTTTTTTTTTTTTTTTTTTTTTTTTTTTTTTTTTTTTTTCGACAGTTTGAATTGTTATTTTTGCTAAGAACTGAAATTGAGAGAGTGTAAACACAAAAATTTGACTTTACTCAAATTAGATGACGATTTTAAACAAATTGATGCCTTTAAAATTGAAAATTTTAAATATTTTAAAAATCATTCTTTTCTTCAAATTTTGCAATTACATTTTTTATTTTCTGTTTTTAGAGCTTTCAAGTTACGATAGATTTAATTACTAGTACCATTAATAATAATAAAAAACTATAAGTAATCTTTTTTTTTTTAATATATTTTTTCCAATATTTACTTTTATTCAAATGTTAAATTTACGTTATTTATTAATTGTAAGCATTAAATTAAAATTAAGCACACATTTCCGTTAATTAATAATAATTGATATAACAAATAATTGAATAAACTGTTTCTAATCGGGTCAAGCTCAAAGTAAACAAAGAAAATTCATTTTTCTTGCGCTTTCATGACTGAAATCTTAAATTGATTTTTCTTCCTATGCCACGAGAAATAAAAATAACCAAACCATGTCTTATGAAACGTTAATTTAATTTGCAAATATGTTAGAGCGAGCTTTAATACCCCGCGCGTAAACGAAATAATTTACATTTAAAAGACGTTACTAAAAATTTTTTTCTCTCTCTTTAGCTAGCGCGACATTTCATTATTGGCGTCGTGTATAAGTATTTGCGCCACGTGGTGGAAAGACAAACGCGGAGTTTCCACAACTCGGCACTGCACGCGAACTAAACTAGCACTTTTTCCAAATTACAGACGATGAAAAGCTGTTTCAATTCTCGTGAGCGCTCGGTTAATTGATTTCCTAAGGTTTTGCTAGCAATTCGATTTGCAAAATTTATACGTTCCCAACGCTAGTAGTTTTTCCATTAATCATTGTTTTTGCATAATTTTATTTGTTTTGCTAAGTCTTTACACGCGGTCGGCATGAATCTTTGATTCGCTTCATTAAAAATTTGCAACTCCAGCGGTTAACGACTAAGAGTCGACCAATTGACTCTAATCCAATTGAAAAAATAAAATAAAATTAAATCATTTGATTTATTCAAACTTGTTTAACTCGATTAGGCTGCACGAATCTTGATTTATCAGTCGGTTTTGCACAAATTCGTACGATTAAAATCAAAACTGCCGTTTCAAGTGGATTAATTGTTGGGTTCAAGTGACTTCATTTATTTTTGATCATGCTTTTGACGGCGTTTATCTTTAGAAGTGGGTCATCTTACTGTGAATACGTCTCGAATTAATCGAAAAAAAAAATTATTATCATATTTGATTAAATTAATTTTCTTAAAATCACAACAGAGAAGTATACGCACGAGTGAAGCAAATGTTTTTAGGTTCAGCTGTTTTTTTTTTTTTTTTATCTCTTTTTTCTTTTGTCTTTTGAGTCCGTTCACTTGGAAAACAAAGTCTATAACAACGGCGTACCGAAACATCTAAAAATGCACGTATTTCGTTCGTGGACGTGCAAGTGAGCGTGGCGTCGAACTTTCGCAGCCACACAGAACGAGGACACTAAGAAAATTGTAGGTGGCTGCAACGTAGACAACCGGCTATAGTGCCGAGCTGATTTTTTTTTTTTTTTTATTACGAAAATATTTCGTAGTTTTTATGTTCAGCCAACCTTTCAAGTTAATTACTTTACCAATAAATATTACAGGGAATTTTAGTTTTTTTTACTGGATGAATTTTTATTGATTCAAACTGGCTATTATGAATGAAAATTACTACACTCAGAGTGGTGTAATTAAAATATTCTATCAACGAGTTCGTTGATATTCCGGAAAATATCGTTAGGACAATCGACCGTAAAACACAAAGCCCCAAAAACATAAAAGTTTCTGAAAAACCGTTGACGGATTCATGAAGGATTGTTTACAACCACTGCAAACAATTTCAAACAAACAGTGAGAGAAGTGTAAATTTTGAAAACGCGAGCTGACTGATCGATCCTGTGTGTTTCTCCTCTTCCTCCTTCTCTTCCGTCGTGCGAGCTGGGGGCGCGCATGGCACTTACATGCAGAAAAGACACCACCACCGACGTGTTCTTTCCAGACCGACTCTCTCTCTTTCCTCGTTGCAGCTCCCCCCGCGGAGTACTTTCGAAAGAGCCTACCACGCGATAATCTCACAACACTCGGTGCAATCCACGTGCACCGAAGGCGTGCTATTTTTTTCGTTATTTTATTATTTTTTTTTTTTCCTTTCACGGGAGCATTCGATTGTTATGATTGCGAGGAGTTTGAATTAGTCCGAGAGCCTACTATTTAAGCAAAAATGAATTTTTCATGGGTCAAAAACGATGAATTAAATGGAGAAAATTGGGATAGAAGTCGGTAAGTTTTTTAAGGTTCACTTTTGAAATCAGTTGCATAAGGTAAGTCGAAAAATTAGACCTAGGCAGGGTTAACTGTAAATTTAAAACCCGAATTCAATTTTACAGAGAAAAAAATGAGTCATTGCGTTGCAGCGTACGCAGCGGTTGTGTTCGAAAAACCTAGCGAGGTTCAACCACCTCGACGTAAAAAAGCAATAACCAGTCGAAAAGGTTGAGCCGAAATTTTCGAAAGCACCTCGGTAAAGAAGCTTTAGCTATATATGCAGCGCCAGCAGCGGCGGTGCAAGCGGCAGCATCGATAAGCAGTCGCGATGCACGATTCGCGCATTTTGCTCAAGTCGTTGACCCATAGAAAAGTGAGAGGAGGAGG
This sequence comes from Encarsia formosa, assembly GCA_038277355.1. Classification (NCBI taxonomy): domain Eukaryota; kingdom Metazoa; phylum Arthropoda; class Insecta; order Hymenoptera; family Aphelinidae; genus Encarsia; species Encarsia formosa. Next base: position 4,366,265 of record CM076187.1, read on the forward strand.
AGGGGGAGGAGCAGAGAGAGAGAGAGGCCACCGGCACTACAACCACTATCATGCTACTACTGCTCTCTCGCGGTATCCTTTTTTCCGGCTGCGCGGGGGGCTCCGATGATGTTTACCTGATTTTTTGGTCAATAGAAATCTATAGACTCCGCTGCCGGCCTGAATTTTTTTCTCTCTCTCTCTCTCTGGGCTTCGCTAAAATCGTTAAGCTGGCGTTTTTTCTAAAAATAGATTGAGATGTCGCCGATGAGCTAGTCGAGTTTCCAGACTCGGAAAATTCTGGCCAATTATATATTGCACGAGGTCCGTAATTGATGCAAACGACAGGACTGCTTTGATTTCTCCTACCAACCCCGTGCGAAAAAAAATAGACTCGTAAACACATTCTTTCTCCGTCTCTCTGGACGCGAGATTCTTATACAAGTTTTTCATACGGTTCGCAAAAAAAGAAATTCCCCGCCCCTCCCCCGAAGCCTTGAAACTTGTCTCAAACGTTAGCCGTGTAGTTCTTTTCACTTTTTTTTTTTCTTCCTTCTCTCTCTCTCTCTCTCGCCCCGTCTACATAATAGCGAATCACGACGATAAGGCAGATTTGAGTTGAGAGCCGCTGGCCGGATGAAAGTCGCACCTAATTTGGCGGCGCTCGCGCTCGATTCACGTGAGAAGCACAGCGGCTCTCATGTACACAACAATCCTTTAAAAAAAAAAAAAAAAAAAAAGTTGGTGTACACCAAGGACGATCCTCGAAATTGTTATCGTTAGGATAGGACGAACCCCGCGGCTTTCTCTTTTTTTTGCGCGCGAGCTTTGACCTTCTTAGCGACACTTTCTACTGTATCAAAATTCTTTGGGCCGCGTCGTTTGATTGACCGGTAATCAAGGTCGAGACCTCGGGACGAAAAGTTGTACACCAAAGCGAATTGAGTTAACCGAGTAAACTAGAGTGGATAAATTTTAATTTCCAGCAGGACGAACGATAAACCGGTAAAAAAAATCTATTCCCGGTTGGATATCTGTAAATAAACGCGTAGTGTGTTTCCAGTTCGCTAGGCGCGAGCCTCGGGCTTGCATAACCGAATCACGAGTCAAGAGCAGGCAATAGATCGCGTACGAAAAATCTCGAGAAAACGACACACCACTGCAACTCGTGACTGCCGTGTGCAATACACTTTGGAATAAAAAAAAAAAAAAACTTCTTTTTGTTTAAACTTTAAGTTATCGAACTTAATGAACGTTAAATTTACACGTCAAACCCAAAAGCACAAGTCCGTGACTTGTCATTAACCTTCAGAGTACACAATAAGGTAATAATATAAATTAGCTTTTAAATGAAAAAGATTATGTCTAAAATCTACAAAGTTGAGGTAACTTGAAGATCGAAAAAAATGGTTTTACACGTACTCCCAAATTTAAAATCTCATGCACCTCTCATATTTCTCGCGGTCGGTTTTCGGGAGGCTCAGAAACACGACACTCTCATCAGGTGTAGTAAGTCCCCTGCTCAAACTTACCGCGTTGCTGCTGATCGACGATGGAGTTGTGATGCTTGGTCGAGTAGAGGACGATGGAACCATGGTGATGGTGGTGATCCGTGGCCACGACTCCAGCAGCGGCCTCTAGGGCCTTTTTCCGTTTTTCCTCCTGCTCGACATAACGAGCGGCTTCGAGAAGCGTCTCCAGGCTCATCCTCATGGGCCACTTCCAGCAGCAGCAGCAGCAGCGTCGTCGCCGTCCTCCTCCTCCTCTTCGTCGTCGTCGTCGTCGTCACCACCTCCGCCACCACCACCGACGGCGCTCCCCCCTCCTCGTCCGGGACCTCGCGTGGACTCAGGGCGACGACGACGCTGCTCGAGCGAACTACGCCGAGCCAGACTTGTTATTGTTCGACCTTCCTATCGATGCCGCTGCTGCTGGGCCTGCACGCCGGGGACGTCGTACTGAGCTCGTCGCCGTTTTAAATGACGACGCCGCGGAGCAGGCCTAGATCCGCTCCTGTCTTTACTTTTAGTACTCCTTCCCTCCTTCCTTCCTCCTCGGCTTATCTGCGAAAAATAAATATTTATTTAATATTGCTTTTTCATGTACAAACTACATAATATGTTCTTATGTCTCAAAAAGACTAATCATTCTTTGTTGTTTTAATGTATAACATAATTATAATATTAGCGACTGGTCTACTTTTAAGTACAAAAAAATGTTTAAAAAATTATACAGTAACATGTACATGTATAGCAAACAGTTAAAGGTTAATTGGTCCATCAACTTATTTACAGTAATAAACAGCCGTTTTATGCATCTGTGTACGGATATGAAGTTAATCATAAATATTCTACGGAAATTTTCATAGTCAATTAAGATTAGCACTTGGACAATTCAAATTGAGTAACAGACTTATTCACTTGATCGATCGACTTGTTCATTAGCTAATAACTCAGCAGGTTAATACATTTAAGAGTCAACGTTAATTGATACCAAACTAAAAAATAATCTCAATAGTAAGTATCGGTAAGTATTACGATCGGAGTCATAACGAATTAAATAAAAAAAACTCAAAGCTTTGGACTTGCAGAGTCGCAGGAAAAAAGGCGCAAGATCTGTGACGAGGAAAAGAAAAAAAAAAAGAAAAAAAAAAAAAAAATGACTTTATAAATACAATGTTGCATAGCGCAGCTTCAAGGCTCGAGAATTTTCGAACTGCATAAATAGTGGGTTCGATCGGCCATGCAAAATGTATTCTCATGCCGTATCAATTTGAACGCGTCGAGGCGCAAGGACTAAAAGATAGACCAGATACGAGGGCGGGGTGACCCACGTGTTTCTCTCTTTGTCTCCCTTAACACCCGATATTTCAAATTCAGCGTGTACTCGAAAGCTCATTCGAAAGTGTGGCGATGAAGAGAACAAAAAAGGTCATTTTAGGAACGGAGATGTAAAATGAAGTTTTTTTTGAAGTTATCTGTATTTGGTTGACTGAAAATAATAAATTAATAAACAAGGAGCTTTAATGAATTTTTTTTATACATATCATTCGATCAAGATGTTATGAGAACTTTTTTATAATGAAACTATTATTCTTGAAATACTATTTTTTTTAGATTCAATTTTTTATCACGTGAACCAATTCTTGATTTTCTATTTAGTGCATCAAACAGTGTTTTTTTAAATTAAAAAAAAAAAAAAAAAAAAAAAAAAGATTCATTACATTGAAGATAGATTCATCTTGTGTCAATTTCAACTTAATCTATACAATATAATCAAAATTTTACTTGAAATAAAAATTTCCTACTGTGGTAACAAATAAAAAAATTAATAAACTTGAAAGAACCAAAAAAAAAAAAAATTTTAAAAAAAAAACTAAAAAAATTTAAATTGAATATTTTTTTTGTTTCAATTATAATTTTAACGCGTTCGAAATAAAATCATATGGTAAATTTATTCCAAGTACGCGGCATGAAAAATGAAACTTCATGAAAAATCAGCGATGCCTAGAGATTAACCCATTTACTACTAACTTCGATTTTATCTCGGATATTCAGGTTAATATGAATTAATAGGTTATTATTCCGAACTGAGCGCCAGTTATCAATCAACTTATTGACAATTTTAAAAAATTTTTCCTCCTTTTTAAGTTAGAAAAATGCTCAAACTAATGAGCTCACGTAATTGACAAAAAGACCATAAAAAGTACTCAACGGATACATCAGTTCAATGACAACGACACACTAAAAACTATAAAATTGTCTGGATGGTCAGTTTTGACTATTGTCCGGGGTACAATCTACATAAACAATTACGTATTTAGCGACACCTCTAAAAAAAATGTATGAATTCTAATAGGTTCAGGAACTAGACGACCGATAACTTCCAAAAAAAAGGCGACAGAAGAAAAAAATCAAGTTGGCATACAATTAACACTAAACGCGAGCAGAAAGAGGCAGAGTGGGGAGTTGGGTTTGTGTTCTTCTTATTATGCAGTAATATCTCGTTTATACGAGCGCCTTCTGCACACTGTACGCACGGAGTCGGCCTTGGGGCAGATCCGAGGAGATACACATCGGCGTATAACGAAGGCCTTTAATTCGCACTCCGGCTGCTCGAATACGGTAGCCCCGCGCTGCTTTTTTTAAATTGCGTACGATTATCCCGCGAAAATTTCGCTCGGTTTACGAACGAAAAAGAAATAAAAAAAATACGGAGAGGCTCAAAAGAGAAAGTTGCCGGCTGAATATTCAAACTGTATCATTGAATTTGAACGTACCCGGTAGGAAGTACTCGATTTGTCTATCGGAGTATTAATAATTCATATTCGCCGATAAAACGGGTGTCCGAAAAGTGCCGACAGTTTAGTACTCACGGCACAGATAACGTTGGCTCGATAAGAGATTATCTATATCTCCGATCAAAATTTCTAAAAAAAATTCTACTACAGTCAGGAACAATGTATTCCGCAGACTTTTTTACAGATTTTTTATCCGAAGTCGTCACTTTTAAAAAACTTACATTTGTAATATCAGTCATCGAATATATCATTCTTACATTCAGGAATAAAAAAAAAAAAAATCAAAACCACGTCACCATTCGAAAACGCAAAGTTGGAAAAACCCTTGAACAGGTCGTAAAACAAAATCATCAACGACTACCATCCGTCTGCGGAAAAAGCGCGCCGGCCGGGAAGCAGGCGGGGAAAAGCGCACGCGGCGTCGAACGCGACGTGGAGGGAGGGGAGGGGGAAGCTCGGAGCGAGCGCAAGGGCACAGCAGCGTGGTTGAGCGAGAGAGGGGAAAGACAGAGACGGAGCTACGGCCGTCGTTGTTCCACGTGGAGCGGCGCTGGCTGCACCGGCCAGCAGGGGGAGGAGGAGGAAAAATTTAACGGGGGGAGGGGGGAGCTCGTAAATTTGGGGCCTTCTGCACCATGGTGCAGTGAAAATTACGCGGGCTTTTTTTTTTCCACTTCGTCTTCCCCGGGTTTGTCCGGCTGCCTGGGTATATCTTTGCGGTGTCTATAAGATCGTATCGAATTATCTTATGCTGTGCACTCGATTTGGGCATGAAAAATTCAGCCTCCCGCATTCAGCCACCGAAGCGTTTAAATAAACATAAACACCAGGCAAGCGAGCTATATCGCGGTAGTAGGAGAGGAAGAATGTCGAGCTGGGAGCGAAGGAAGGGAACCAGCGCACTGTTGATCCCCCGCATGCGGTGCGCGTGTGCTGCTGCAGTTTTCTAGGACTCCTCCGAGTGGGGGTAAAACGCCGCCTGGCTCGCGCCCGGTGTGACCCAGCCAGCCAACTCCCAGAGACTCGGCGGTGGCGGCGTCGGCGGCACGGCGTTCATGATGGCGTAGTTTTTCGTAGTCCCTGCTTTGTCACCTGCACCCACCAGACGCGTAGTTTTTTTCCCCCTGCCACGTAGCCGACTTTTCACTCTTTGTCCGATCGCCTAAAGCGCGTGCTCCGGTTTTCTCTTTTCGCCCCGCTATGCGGCGAATCCGTCTAGTCGGCTTACAACGAGCGAGAGCTTTATAAATAAACAAAGTGATAGTCATCGTTAAAAAATAAAGGAGGAGGAGGAGGCGCGGATGGGAACAAAGCAGGGAAGTGAGATAAGAACGTATACGCCGCTACGCACGGAGGAGATTCGCGATCCCCCCCTACCTCCTTGCATGCCCCGCGCGCGAGAGGCGGCCAATGGGCGAGGCGGTTACTACCTTTTTACCCGCACCGTTTTACCGACACACATGACCCCCCCCCCTCCTAGGTTGTTTTTAATTTAAAAAAAAAAAGGAGGAGATCGGACGATTAGAGCGGGGGAGTGTAACGATTCACACATCGGATGCATGCAGCGGCGGGCCAGACGTACGTGCTTAGATTCCACAACAAAGTGAAAGTAGGTGTGTGTGCGCGCGCGAGTGAGCTCCGAAAAGTAGCAAGTTGACTTCTTTACTGCCCCCCCCCCCCCTCCCCGCTCATTTGACCGTCTGGTCTGCTGGCGAAAAGAAGAAAAAAAAAAAAAAAAAAAAAAAAAAAACAGGACAATGTGCCACCGCAACTGAACCGTTCTCTCCCCGAAGAAATTACCTACACCGAGAGAGAGAGAATAATTACATCGGCCAGTCTGTCGCTCCGAGAGAGCTAACGGTCGGGCTCCGAGTAGTAGACCTATGCACTGTTGGTAGTCGGTAACGTAATATCCCCGACTCCCGAGCGAATAAGTTTTGGCTTACAAAAAAATGTTGTTTCTAGTTCATGCATAGAGAGGATAGGAGAGGAGAGTGGGCACACTACGTGAGAGACTCTTGCGGCTTGAAACAATAATGACGTAGTTAATATATGTTTTTCGTCGCCCGAGAAAAAAGGGCGGTAGTTCGATGTGTGCGGGCTGAGAAACATCTGCCCCCCGGTCGCAGGGCGCGCGGTCTAACGGTAGATTACGCACGCGACGTGCCAGTAAACAAACCCATTTACAAATTTATTATTGCAAAAAAAATTGAAAAAAAAAAAAAAAATCGAAGGAAAGAAAAGAAAAAAAAGAACCACTTTTGATTTGTATTATACTATGTATAAAACTTACGTGATAACGAGCGGAGTCTTGGAAAAAAACCACAACACACATGAATCAGTCTACTCACGTGTTCGGAACCTAACCTATAAGCTAATTATCGCTGCAGGTACACGGAAAATCGAATTTACACTGAAATAAAGAAGAAGAAAAAAAAAAAAAAAAGAAGCCAAGCTGTTTTAAGTTGTTGCACTGCAGGCGTAAAAGGCGAATATACGCGCGTGAGATTTCTCCCGTTGCCTCGTGGTTTGCCGGCCAATCGGCGCTCCGGCTCGGGTGACGTCACTTGCTCTATCGACCAATCGCCGTGGCCCATGCCCACTGCCATCCTTGTTTTTTGCCGTGTTCAGCCCTCGGGGCGTGTGTGTGTATATATGTATGTGTGTCTACACCCTGATAAACACTAATTGTTAACAACAAAATCCGGAGCTCTTTGTACACTAAACCACCACCGCGCACCTTTAAACCCCCCGTAGGAGAAAGAAAAAAAAAGTATACACACGTACGAAAAGACAACAGACACCTACACACACTTGTGTGGAGTGGATCGCGCGCGCTGCACTTTTCAGCCGTTCACTCGCGTCCTCCTGCGTGGCTCGCTATCTCCGTCTCTCGCCAGCAAAAGCACAAAAACATCTCTCGTACGCAGGAAGGTGAGGAAAGGGAAGGGAAGGGAAGAAGGTGGAGGGAGGCAGGGAGGGAGAAGATTTTGCCACGACGAACGTCACCCCGAGAGATGACTCCTCGTAGCCGAGGTTTTTATCGCTACGAAGAGATTTAAAAGACCCACTGGCTCTAGCGATTAAGGCTTACCTCGACTCGTCAGTGCTCCTCCATATCCCTGCAGCACGGCTCATTCGCGACACACAAGCTGCAGCACCACACAAAGAGAGGAGGAAGACGACCGCACACCTACGTTGCGAACCTGCTGCAGCGGGGGCGCGACCGGTCCGCAACTACGCAGTTGACCGCGATTAAAGCTCCGACGATTATCCACGAGCGCGGTGGACTTCCGCACGAGCATTCGGAGGTGGTGCAGGTAGTGAAGAGACAAAAGAGGAAGGGACTGAGGGTGAAAAAAAGGTCGAGCAAGTAAGCAACACACCTCTCGAAGCTTCCTTCTGCTGCGGCGGCCGTCCGCTTGCGCGCGCGCTCACGTATCACACTCACTCCTACAGACTCGGAGACTGTCTGTGCAGAGCAAAGCAGAAAAAGAGAGAGACAGAGTGATAAAGAGAGAAAGAGAGTGGGGCGAGCAAAAGCGCGTGACGCGGCGGCTGCTGCTCAAGAACGACGCTCTCTGGAAAACACCCGGTGCACCTACCGGGGCGTAGACCCGCGATCGCCATAACCTTTATTTATTCCGCAGCCACTTGCACTTACTACGGAAATAACTTATAGGCTGAGGTACTTACTCGACGACGATGAGCCTCCTGGCTACCTTGCGCTTGTTTTTTTTTTTTTTTTTTTGCAGCTCTGCTTGTGATGAGAGCGGGTGGAGCGCGAGAGAGAGAGAGAGAGAAACCGGAAAAAACTACACTGTGCACCTTGCTCGCGATAGTCTTCTTTTGGGATAATCCGGTCGATCCTGGAGAATGATACCGCACTGATCACTGGACACGCACCACCCTTCCCTACACCTTTGTCTTTTAATTTCTTCTCTTTCGGGAATTTTCACTTCGTACTCGACCCCGTTCGCGGTCCCGTGTAAATGAGTAAATGCTGCTTCTTTGGCCTGGCTGGCTTGCTCGCGCTCGCTCGGCTTGCCTCGTTGCGACGCATGCGCTCGTCGTCAAAACCACGTGGGGAAGAAGAAAACCGAGGATGTTTAGAAAAGGGGGCGCTGCTGCAAGTCTCCCTCCTGGCCATGCTACTCTGCAGCACGTCAAGAAATGTAATCCGTGCTCTCAGCGCCGTAGACTAAAACATCAGAGTTCGATCAGACTTTATGACTAGTCTGCAGACTCTATAATAGACTTTTTTCATCAGACTCTGTCCAATGGTCTGACTAAAAAACATAACAAATTAAATATTTATTTATAAGTTATAACCAAGCTCTTAAAATGAGAACAGTTTTTAACTATAAACAATGGGATTCGTTTATAATAGTGCTAGTTTTTCTGCCAGTTATTGAAAAAAAAATTTTTTTTAATTTTTTAATTAATAATTTGATTTTTAATTTTAAAATATAAGTAAAAGTATACATTTTTTTTATTATTTATTGTGTCTTTATCAAATGTAGCAATTAGTTCATATAAATTGAAAAAATGAATTAATAACATTTTTTAAATAGCAAAATTATTAAAAAAATTTAATCATCAAAAATACATACGATAATAAACAAACTCTTACTAGTAGCAAACTCCTAACAAGTATAAAACAGCTTTTATAGAAGTTCAAACTTTAACTTGCAATAAACCTGTCTTGGCCGAGTATGGTTACGATGTCACGAATTTTTTTTCATTTTTTAAAACTTGAATTGATAAGATTGAAAGAAGCTTAATTAAACGTTTTATATTTTTAAATAAAATAAAAAATTCCCGGTTCTCCCAAAACCAGACAAATTGGCAGACTCTGACGAAAGAAGAGGTAACAAGTCATAAAAAATTTCTAATGAAACCGATGTATTTATTTATCATCCGATAGTAACTATTATTGCTCTAATGAATAACAAAAATTTTTAATTTTTTTGTGGATAAATATTCATTACGAAAATAAAAATAAACAAATAAATATAAGTAAAAAAATGTGGATTTACCTTAAACCCACCTTATTAACCCCAGGTAAGCGAATCTCTAGAGCGAAGCTTGCATGTGGTTTACGTCGGCGAAGTTTCGTGATTTTTTGGTTTAATTTTTTTGTTCGGGGACTTACAGTCAACCCTACCTAAGTCAACCGGCAAGCGCATCTGGAAACTCAAGCCTATCAGCTAAGTTAGGCAGCCTTAAACTATGATTTACCGATTTGGAATCAGTCGATTTTATTCCTCCTTTGACGGCAAAGCTTTGGTACTACTATGCTACGGGACCAGATTGGACGTATAATGTAACAAATTTTAGAAAAATGTAGGAAAAAAATTAAAATGCATTGTCTAAGTATAAAATTAAATATTTATAGATTTATTTAAAATCACGTGTACTAAACCGTCATTAAAAAAAAATTCAAAAATACCAAAAATCAACTGTTGCGTTTTCGGTTCATAACTTTTGTTCTAAATAAGTTACAGACCTCTGTTTATGTTTCAAATCTCACGTTTACCGTAATGAACAACTTTAAACAGTTAAAAGTACACCAGTTGAAAATATTTTGAATAATGCGTGAATATACGCATACATGGTTTTGGTAAAAATTTAGAAAAAAATCACATTTTACGTTATTGGTCATAACTTTGTTTCTAATAAAGTTATAGACCTCCCCCGCGTAAAAAAAGTTAAGATCTTAAAATTATTAAAAAAAGATCTTTGTAAGATATATCTTAAAAATGTCCGGTTTTAAGATATTCAAAGATGAAAAAAAGACAAGTTTTCATCTTTCCTATCATTACGCTCAAAAAGATCTCTGAAAGATCTTTTGAGAGTGACGATCATTTTTACATTTTTTATGTTTTTGAGATTTTTTTCTGATGTCGTTGAGATGAATACAAGATGATTTTCAGCTGTCACGAGTATTTAATTTTTATACTTTTTGGAATTTTTAAAACTTTTTAAAGATGAAAATAAGATCATTTTGAGATGTTTTGTTTTTTTTTATTTTTACCAATTTTTGTGACTTATAGTTTTCTGAGACGTGGAGGTTTTTAAGATGATATTAAGACTATTTTAAGATCAATTGTGATGAATTCAATAACTATACTTTTTAAATTTTAACGATTTTTACCTAGTGTGTGGATTTTTGGAAATTTCAACATAAAAAATTTTTCTTTTTCAGGGACATCTTACAATTTACGAGATCATATCACTTTTCACAATAAAACTGTTTATTGAATAAAGTTTTCTATTAACATTGCTGTTAATCTCATAAATAATAGATTAATTTTTTTTTTTTTTTTTTTTTTTTTGAAAAGATCTCTTGCAAATTCTGAAGAGTTGATTTATAGTAGAAATTGAAAAAAAAACAATATCATTTAAAATTTTTTATTCATTATTAATTTAAAAAAAAAATTAATAATTAAATAGTTGAATTTATTACTCGGTGACATTAGATCAATATAAAAACGTTAAAATTTTTTCAATGAACTTCATGTTGGGTGTACTTCTGACTGAAGATAGTGCATGGACCACATGACTTAATCATGCCATCAACCTTGTCCGGTAGAATTTTTCTCTGAAATATAAAAAGTACCCAAAGAATCAATTCTTTAATCAAAGCATTTTATTTAAACGATTTTTCAACTAAAATAACTTATCTGATAACCGTTGTAGGCTGACTTTACTAGGGAGACGTAAACTTGAACTGTGGTCAAAGCTGATCTTTCCACTGAAGAACTGGCACCCTGGTACCGAAATTATCCTAACCTATCCAAATCGATAGTCGGTGCTCCAAATTTTGCACTATTATTAATTGCCCACACTTGAAAAAATACTGTAAAAAGTTAGAATCAATATTTTTACCTATTTATAATTTGAGCGCTTAATGTATATTATTTTTTTAATTCAATATTGAATTATCAATGTACCTGAGATCTCTAGTTTGTCTAGCTGTTTTGGTTAGATTTTGGTTAGAATGAAAAATTGACAGTGTACAAAATGAAATTCGTTCAATTCGAACAGAGTTTTTTTTTTAATCGTCGTGGCTTGAACTGATAGTTTTTTGGAGTGAATTTAAATAAAGAGTAAATTTTAATGAATTTAAATGTTTAAAAGGTAATTAAAAAAATTTTATCAATAAAATAACTTCCTTATACATGATAAAAATTAAAAAAGATTATCGCTGACATTGTTAAATTGAAGCATGAGGATTCGAAAAAATCTCTCTGTTCGAATTGAACGAATTTCATTTTGTTCACCGTCAATTTTTCATTCTAACCAAAATCTAACCAAAACAGCTAGACAAACTAGAGATCTCAGGTACATTGATAATTCAATATTGAATTAAAAAAATAATATACATTAAGCGCTCAAATTATAAATAGTTAAAAATATTGATTCTAACTTTTTACAGTATTTTTTCAAGTGTGGGCAATTAATAATAGTGCAAAATTTGGAGCACCGACTATCGATTTGGATAGGTTAGGATAATTTCGGTACCAGGGTGCCAGTTCTTCAGTGGAAAGATCAGCTTTGACCACAGTTCAAGTTTACGTCTCCCTAGTAAAGTCAGCCTACAACGGTTATCAGATAAGTTATTTTAGTTGAAAAATCGTTTAAATAAAATGCTTTGATTAAAGAATTGATTCTTTGGGTACTTTTTATATTTCAGAGAAAAATTCTACCGGACAAGGTTGATGGCATGATTAAGTCATGTGGTCCATGCACTATCTTCAGTCAGAAGTACACCCAGCATGAAGTTCATTGAAAAAATTTTAACGTTTTTATATTGATCTAATGTCACCGAGTAATAAATTCAACTATTTAATTATTAATTTTTTTTTTTAAATTAATAATGAATAAAAAATTTTAAATGATATTGTTTTTTTTTTTAATTTCTACTATAAATCAACTCTTCAGAATTTGCAAGAGATCTTTTCAAAAAAAAAAAAAAAAAAAAAAAAAAATTAATCTATTATTTATGAGATTAACAGCAATGTTAATAGAAAACTTTATTCAATAAACAGTTTTATTGTGAAAAGTGATATGATCTCGTAAATTGTAAGATGTCCCTGAAAAAGAAAAATTTTTTATGTTGAAATTTCCAAAAATCCACACACTAGGTAAAAATCGTTAAAATTTAAAAAGTATAGTTATTGAATTTATCACAATTGATCTTAAAATAGTCTTAATATCATCTTAAAAACCTCCACGTCTCAGAAAACTATAAATCACAAAAATTGGTAAAAATAAAAAAAAAACAAAACATCTCAAAATGATCTTATTTTCATCTTTAAAAAGTTTTAAAAATTCCAAAAAGTATAAAAATTAAATACTCGTGACAGCTGAAAATCATCTTGTATTCATCTCAACGACATCAGAAAAAAATCTCAAAAACATAAAAAATGTAAAAATGATCGTCACTCTCAAAAGATCTTTCAGAGATCTTTTTGAGCGTAATGATAGGAAAGATGAAAACTTGTCTTTTTTTCATCTTTGAATATCTTAAAACCGGACATTTTTAAGATATATCTTACAAAGATCTTTTTTTAATAATTTTAAGATCTTAACTTTTTTTACGCGGGCCAGTTTAGCAGTTTAGTTTAAAGGGAGCTTGAAGTCACAGACCTCTGGTTTGGCTTGAAATTTTTAAAACAGAGTACTTAATGAACCCTTAAAGTTTAAAGTATATTGCAAGAAAATATTTTGATTTACGCGCGAACATACGCGTACATGTTTTTGGTAAAAATTTCGTAAAAATCAAGCTTACGTTTTTTGGTCATAACTTTTTTTCTAATGAAGTTATAGACCTCCTCGTCATCTTTCGAGTCTAGGTCAATGCTCGGCGAGATAAGTTTCATAACAAGCGAAAGTTTGTTTGTAATTAAGAAGATTATGCACAGTGCGATCATGCTTCGACTAATTGTCCTGGAGTCAACGTCGATAACGTATATTTTGTAAATGAAGCATGTACTTCGAATCTACTTGCTTTGAGAGCTTCGTGTTGAGCAGTCCAGCTCTCGCTGCATTTGCTCTTACCTTGGCACCTAGAGGTAGCACATACTTAATCATCTTGATTCTTGATATCATTTTTGAGCGCAACATGGAACACAAGTCGATTTGCCGCCGTCATCCTGGTAATTGACATCAGCACCGGGGTCTGCCAGATGAAATGTTTGTCGCCTACACGGACAGAAAAAAATACGAGAATTTATCTCGGAAAGAACTCCAGAAACTCTGGGGTTTGTTACGTAGTTTTATCGTGCTACTCAACTCCGAATTTTACCGTGCGAGTAATGAAAAAACTCTAAGCGCTACGATACGCCCAGCCAATCAAATGGACTCTCCCCCCACTTTTTGACGCCGTGAATCTTGATCAGCTGACTTCGATATATATAGTAATATAGATGGGCAATATTTAAGGCGTCGATTAGTGGGGGGAGAGTCCATTTGATTGGCTGGGCGTATCGTAGCGCTTAGAGTTTTTTCGTTACTCGCACGGTAAAATTCGGAGTTGAGTAGCACGATAAATTCTCGTTTTTTTTCTGTCCGTGTACAAAGGTGGATAAGGGATTTGCGGATTTTAACGTCCACATCAAACCATACTAGAGTTTTAAGTCGCTCATTGTATGCTATTGCACTACTACAGTCGTCGTTGCGTTCTCGCTTTGACTGCTGACATCAGCGCCAGCCCCGCTCAAAGTCCCGATGTCGTGTCAATTATTGGAGGACTAAAAAAATTTTATAAAAACTTAATTAAAAAAATACTGTTTGTAATCGACATCCTCAAAAACCCCCGTACACAGAGTTTAAGAAAATTTTTTTTTCTAATATATTTTTGCTTTAAATAGGTAGACCTTAGGTAAATCAAATTCAAAAATAAAGCTTGGATTTTTAATCAGAACCCTCAAAGACCCCAGTACACCGAATTTGATAAAAATTTAATTAAAAATTAAGTTTTACCTTAGTAGACCTTACCTAGCTAATTTTTATCAGACCAGTCCAACCTGAATGAGATACAAAAAGAATGCTTTATTATTAACGATTTTTCGAAAAGTTTAAAAGTAATGAACCGAAATTTAGACGGAAAAAGTGAAATTTCAACAGACGAATCACAATCTGACGATAATGATGGATGCTCATAGTAATTAAAAAAATATTTACTATTTATATTTATTCTTTATTTTTAAATATATTGTTTTATTTATTGTACGTCTTTTATTTGTATCTAAACGAGAAAAGGACAGCTCGCCGCGTGTCAGAATTATTTATTTGTGCATACACTGATGATCGTGGTGTATGTGCTCTGATGCATCAAATCTCTCTCTCCCATTGAATTTAGCTCTGCAACTTATTCTAGATACGAAAAAATAAACCGAATGATTTGATCTTGCGGGCATTTAAATTTTTCTTCAATTCGCACCCACCGGCCGTCTGTGTTTACAAAATGAACTAAGACTATTTTTTTTTTGTGCGAAATGCACCATAAGATTATTTTGACCCCGGAACATATCGGGAATGTAACGTTTATTCCCCTGGTCCTTGAGAATTTCCACTCTCTCACTGTTTTTTTTTCATTCTTTCTTTTTTTCTTCTCTCTCTTTCTTGCTCTCTACTCCTTCCCCACGCTTCTTTCTGACGGATCTCACCCCCCCCCCTCTCTCTCTCTCTCTGTCGTTACTTGGCTTTTTGGTGATGGTGGTGGGCATTCTCTGTCTCTTTCCTTGTTTACGTTTTTTCTCGGCAGTTGTACGCGCCAAAAATACAAGAACTGTGGTATTTTAGGGTTCATGCACGTCAAGTTACCAGCTTGACGGGCGGTTGAATTTGACTTAGGCGTGTTCTATATCAGTGAGTGAGAAAAGGGATTGATAAATAATAAAAGCACTTGTTAGGTTAACTGTAGTTTAATGATAAAATGAAAATTAATGTTGACTGATTACAAGTTAAGAATGTATTTAGTTTAAGTGAATATAAAGATTATTTTGACCAAGCTACTCGGTTGAGCGTGGCTTGGGCTCTGCACGGCGTGCGTGGCGGTGCAAGACTGACTAGGGGGGCCCCCTGCGAACAGGGACGCTCAGGCCCAAAAGGGCCGCCTTGCTGCATCGGTGTTGGTGTGTGCGCTGTCCATGAGCGCCGCACAGTACACAGCGCGCGGTGCCAGGTTCTGCTTGCGCGGTTGCCGCTGTGCTTGTTGTGGCGGGTTTCCACGGGTCGCCACAGCTACCCCCTCTCCAGAGAGCTTCGCAGGACGAAGGAGCGAAGGGAGCGAAAAATGAACTTTCCGTGGTGGCTTTTGCTGTTGCTGAGGAGCTTGTTGTTGTTGCTGTTGCTGCTGAGGAACTGAAAAGAGTTGTTGAAGTTCGTGGCCAAGGTTCCACTGGAAAGGTTCTTGCTGAGATGACGAAGGAGTAGATGTTTGTTGTGGCTCAGACTCCGCGCTTGGTTGTTGTTGTCGATGAGGGGTAGTTTGATGCTGTGTCTTAGATTGTTTTGTTTGTTTTTGTTGAGGAGCAGCTTGTTGCCGTGGCTCAGACTCGTTGTTGCCCTGGGTTGAGGTTGAGGGCTGAGGTTCAGGATTTTGGCTGTGCTCCACCTGTGGTAACCTGACATGATCCAGACGTTCCAGGTATGCAGGCTTAAGTTGGTCAGTGGAGACAGTTTTTTCTGCACCATCCTGGTCGATGACGTAGCGTTTTTCGTCTAACCTCCGAATGACCTTATGTGGTCCTGTGTACGGAGGTGTCAGCATGGGCTTGACTCCGTCGACACGACGAAAAACGTGTGTGCTGGTGGCCAAGTCCTTGAAGACGAACTGCTTGTCCGGCTTTATGTGATGTGCCGAGGGTACAGGCTGCAAGGCTTGGAAATGTGCACGGATTTTCTGCAAGAAAGTGACTGGGTTTACTGGTAAGTCACGAGTGATAAAAAACTCACCAGGAATGCGGATGGTTGCTCCATATAGCATTTCAGCTGGTGACGCGCCGAGGTCCGGCTTGTAAGATGTTCGTAGACCAAGCAGAACTGTCGGAAGGATCTGGGTCCACGGGAATTTGTCAGAGTGACACATGAGGGCGGCTTTCAGTGTCCTGTGCATCCGCTCACACATGCCATTTGATTGTGGGTGCCAAGAAGTCGTTCTGATTTTGTTGGAAAGTCCCACTAGACGGCCAAGGGACTTGAAAAGATCTGACTCGAACTGACTTCCTTGATCTGATGTTATGGTGATGGGGGTACCGTATTGACAGATCCAGTGTCGGTACAGCTCCCAGGCGACTGTTTCGGCCAGCATGTCCTTCATGGGTACTGCTTGTGGCCATCTGGTGAAGCGATCCACGATGGTGAGACAGTATTTGTAACCGTCGGCGGGTGGTTGCAGAATAATGTCGATGTGGATGTGGTTGAATCTCGTGCCAGGAACAAGGATGTGTTGTGGTGTTGTCCTGTTGTGCCGAGATATTTTTGATTTTTGGCATGGAACGCATTCGCGCGACCATCGGATGGCGTCTTTGCGAATACCAGGCCAGACGAATTTTTGTGTCAGCGCTCGAGCTGTCACTCGACCGCTGGGATGAGCTTGACCGTGGATGACGTCGAATGCAACCCTGCGCAAAGATGCGGGCAGGTAGGGTCGCACGACGCCAGTGGAGACGTCACAAATGACGGGGTTGTCCTCCAGGTCCAGTAGTTGCAGGTTCAGCGAAGTTTGTCCGATCACTTGCTCCAACTCGTTGTCCAGTTGCTGTGCTGCACGGATGGTGGCGGCGTCGAGTAAGGTGGGCATCGTGATTGCATTGATGCGGGAGAGAGTATCCGCTGGAACGTTGTCCTCACCTTTGATGTGTTCAAGCTTGGTGTTGAACTGCGATATGAAGTCGAGCTGGTGCAGGACTCTTGGTGACAAGTCTTCGCTGGGTCGTCTGTGGCTGTTTTGTACCAGTGGTTTGTGGTCGGTCCGGGTTCGGAACTCACGACCGTCAAGTATGTGTCTAAAGAACTTGATGGCAGCGAAAACTGCAAGTAGTTCTCTATCGTAAGGGCTGTACTTCTTCTCTGTGCTCGTGAGTTTGCGAGAGAAGAAACCCAACGGCTGGATGATGTTGCCTTCGTGTTGCTCAAGTGTTCCACCGATGGCGACGTCTGAAGCATCTGTTGTTAGCACCAGCTGTCCAGTTGGTGAAATATAAGCGAGTTTTGTGGCTGTGATGAGTGCTTGCTTGCACTGTTCAAAGGCTTCAAGTGTTTGCGGAGTGTGAATGATGCGTTTCATGTCACGTTTCTTGGTGGAGCCTTTGAGACAGTCATTGAGGACGGCTTGGTGCTGTGCTGCATGCGGCATGCTCGATCTGAAATAATTTATGGTGCCTAGGAAGGCGCGCATGGCATGACAAGTTTCAGGCAAGGGAAAATTTTTTATTATTTCAACCTTGGCATCTGGGGCTGAGTAGCCAGTGCTAGTGATCTTATGACCTAGGAATATTACCTCTTCTTGACCGAAAGAGCACTTACTGGCGTTCATTGTCAGACCGTATTTTGCTAGTCTCTCGAAGATGATTCGCAGGTGTTCGAGGTGTTCTTCGTGCGTCTTTGACATTACCATAATGTCATCTATATACCAGACGACGAAGTCCAGGTCTTGAAAAATTAAGTCTGCAAAACGTTGAAAGGTCTGGGTGGCGTTTTTGAGACCTGGTGGCATTCTCAAGAAGACCCAGTTCCCGAAGGGCGTCGAGACGGCTGTCTTTGGTACGTCCTCTGGCGCCACAGGGATCTGGTAGAAGGCTTTCTCGAGATCGATGACGCTGAAAATTTTGTTACCGTGAACTTTAGTGGCAAGCAGGTCTTCGATCCGAGGAATGCTGTATTTGTCCGGTATGGTCTGGTTGTTGAGCCATCGGTAGTCTCCGGTTATGCGCCAAGAACCATTTTTTTTCTGCACCAGGTGGATGGGGCTGGCGTATGGACTGTTGCAGCGCCTGATGATGCCGTGGTGTTCAAGTAGCTTGAACTCTCGCTTCGCAGCTTCCAGTTTTTCGCCAGTCAGTCGCCGGGCTCGTTGAAAAACTGGTGGTCCCTTAGTTTCAATGTGGTGCATGGTGTCCGAGTTGAAAGCCATGTTGGGTGCTGCTCTGGGAAGAGAAAGGTGTTCGAATTCCCTGAGAAGGCTGTGGTACTGCTTGGGTGCGTCCGTAACGTAGGAAGCTGCAACCACTGAGAATCCGTGGAGGTTAGTTGGTTTTGTGAAGCCTCCAGACGAAACCGTGGTTTCTGGGTCCTGTAGTCGTTGTTGTTTCAGATCTATGACCAGACCGTAGTGGGTCAGTAGATCTGCGCCAATGATGGGTCTGTCAACGTCAGCAACGGTGAAGGCCCACCTGATCGGCCTTCGGATGCCCAGGTTAAGCTCCAGGTACTGCTGACCGTAGGTGTTGATGGTGGTCCCGTTTGCGGCGTGCAGCTTGAGACCAGCGGGCTGTGGAGTGTTTTTTAGAGCTGTAACAGGTAATATAGATAAAACTGAGCCGGAATCCACTAAGAAGGTGTTGTTTGAGTTCCGGTCCCAGATGAAGAGGCGGCTTTCTTGAGGTGTTTTAACTGGTTGCCTGTCGTCTACCGCCGAAACAGACGACAGTGGCCTTAGTTTTCCCTCTGCTGCAGAGGCTGGCCGTTATTGAAGTTGCAGGGCTGCAGGCATCTGTTGGCAGCCGAGCCAAATTTTGAATGGTAAAAGCATACTCCCGGTATGCCAGGTCCAGGGCTGTGAGGACGGCTGCGGCTGCGGCTGCGGCCACGTGGTGCACCACCGTTGTTGTTGAAGTTGTTGTTGTGGCGCTGCTGACCTGCAACCAGCGCGCGTACCTCAGCTAAAAGTTGAAGATTTGCAGCAAGCATTTGACCCATTGTATTGGCGATGGCGTTAAGCTGGCTGTTGTCCTGGTGACTTGCTGCAGCTACAGAAGAGCCTCGAGGAAGTTGTGGCTCAGGCTGGACGGCGAAAACTCCCGCTGAGGGGCTGCTGCGGATGAGTACCAGTAGTTCATCGGCCGCCTCGGTGAGCTCGTCTATGCTGCTTTTTTTAAGTGGCTGAAGTATCATCTGAGCCTTGCTTGGGAGGGCCTTGAACCACTTCACTCGTAGCGCCTTGTCGTCCAATGTACCCTGAGCTAATTCCCTCATACGTCTCATCAGAGTGGACGGTTTGTCATCTCCAAGGGTGAGGTCACCAAAAAGTTTTTCCAGTTTTTGGTCAGGAGGATTGGTTGTTTGTACGGCAAGCTCTTCCTCTGGAGCAGGTGGAGGCGTACCGGCTGGTTGTTCTCCCTGCAGCTCGCTGGTGTCACGGTGTTCCTCTTCCACTTGGCGCTTAGCAGCAGCACGTGTTTGTCGGGGTGTATGGTACATGACACATCATGTGCCACATTTATGCAACCAAAACCCAAAGTTATTTTTAAAAAATGTACAGCACAGTTAAAATTTTGCACTGTTTGTTAAATGTTCACGCGCGTACTTCAGTAAGCGTAGCCAAGCCACTTTGAGCGCGTCGGTGCAGTGGCGGGAAACTGAAGTGGGGGCGGTAGCGTCTTGTGGGGGAGGGAGAGAGACGCTCTAATGGCGTGGAAAATTCCAGAAAACCGACGCCGTAATGGCGGCAACTGACGCGGCGTCACTTTCACTTTCGAATTTTCACAAAGTTTATTGTTTTTTAAAATCACGCTTTTTTCACTCACAAAATGTTTCAAAACTCGGGGTCACCAATGTGGTATTTTAGGGTTCATGCACGTCAAGTTACCAGCTTGACGGGCGGTTGAATTTGACTTAGGCGTGTTCTATATCAGTGAGTGAGAAAAGGGATTGATAAATAATAAAAGCACTTGTTAGGTTAACTGTAGTTTAATGATAAAATGAAAATTAATGTTGACTGATTACAAGTTAAGAATGTATTTAGTTTAAGTGAATATAAAGATTATTTTGACCAAGCTACTCGGTTGAGCGTGGCTTGGGCTCTGCACGGCGTGCGTGGCGGTGCAAGACTGACTAGGGGGGCCCCCTGCGAACAGGGACGCTCAGGCCCAAAAGGGCCGCCTTGCTGCATCGGTGTTGGTGTGTGCGCTGTCCATGAGCGCCGCACAGTACACAGCGCGCGGTGCCAGGTTCTGCTTGCGCGGTTGCCGCTGTGCTTGTTGTGGCGGGTTTCCACGGGTCGCCACAGAACTAACTATATACGTACAAAGAATAGGCGGTACTGTCGAATACTATGTATAGGAAGAGAAAATTGAGTAATATCAATCGGTTGCATTTTAAATTTAGTATAACTCGCATAAACAAAAAAAATTATCGAGTTGAAATCTACGAAATATCGTCGATTACAATTTGAATCAAAGTGTATCCGAGAATATTATATGAGGATTGAGGATGCACACTCAATATCAATTCTCAACGCCATTACTATTTTTAACTATAATTTTGATACTTTCAATATTTTTTTTATTCAAAATTCTTTGACTTTTAAATAATCAAGCACCTACAGAATCTGGTTTTTACTTTATTTTATTTTATTTCATTTTTTAATTAAAAGTGAGTAGTTTCTCAATCAGTAGTTGAGACTGAAAAAAGGAAATAATCTTCAGGTTTAGGTCGCCAAACAACTGTAAATGTCTTTTTTCGTAAAAATTAATGTTTAATTTTCATTACGAAAAAAATATTTGGTGATAGATTTTATAATCAAATAGGTTTGCTTTTTAAAAGCGACAACTTCCTGATAAAGATACACATAGTAAAATACGAAATTGTAATATTTTATTGAAGAATTTTACAATTTTTATAAGAAAATCTACAGTATTAATAATTTTTTTTGAAAATATAAATTAAAATTGCTCACATACTGTTTTTAAATAAGTTATCAATAAAAATTTCTTAAGGCAAGTTTCAAAAGAAATAAAATAAAAACAAGTTACTGTAAATTATGTTTAAAATTTATCAATTTAATCAAATAATTGCAACTAAAGTATTTTTAAAAACATGGTATTGTTATTTACATGAAAACATTATTCATCTTTTAAAAATTTTTTGCGATTGGATTTAAAAAAAATTTTTCATTAAAGTATGTCCTTGAAAAAACAATATACTTTGATGAAATAATTTAACACACTAATCATTCGTTGCACACGTCACACACGCGGGCGCAATCTCGCACCCAAGATTATATACTAAAATTAATAATTTTGCACAGATTAATAAATCGTTAATCAAACAAATTGCTATAACAAAAATTATTTCTTTTTTTTTTTTTTTTTTTTTTTTTTTTAACATAAACTAAAAACTCACAACAACAGCTTTTAATTATTTAAAGTTAAAATTAGTCGTTAAAAACCAATTAAAATTGTAAAAAATATTAAGTGATATTAGTTTTACAAACCTTATACACTTTATTTTATTACTTTCAAGTAGAAGCATTAGTAGCTTTACTGGTCTGTTCGTCTCTTTATAAAAGACGTTTCTATAAAAATATAAAAATATTCATTTATAAAAAGTTCATTTTTAAAAACTTTTTCAAAGATGAACTTAACTACAACAATAAAACAAAACATCTGAATAACTTTTTTAAGTTATCAGTTAGATCAATCAATGATATTCTTAAAAGTTTCATATTGTCACGCTGCTTATGACTGTTTTCTAGTGAGTTTTTATTTCAAACAAACAACTAATTTTTTTTCTTCTAAGAATGTAGTAAAATTTTTTAGCAAAAAAGTACGCTCAAGCTTAAACTGGCTATCTGCTTAAATTACTGACATAAAGATGTTTCAAATCCGTTTTAGGTGTATTTTCAAACAGAGCTGCTCTATTTTGTCCTTCTCCTTTTTTGACCCAATGACCATAAACTCGAAATGCACACCCGTCGATTACCTTGAATAAATAAAGATTATCAGAATTTTTTGGAACTTTTCGAAAATAATACACTCATAATTAAGTGCCTATTTATTGTTTTTCTTTTAATTTTTCGAGCATTAAAATATTTTTAAATTAAAAAGAAATATTTTGTACGTTAAACTAGACTTTAATTATTTCAGTGATGTCTATTTACCTTTCTAAGTACTTTTATTCTGTATGGATCTGTACAAGCCACTTGTATAGAGAGTGCCTCGGGAGTAGAATGTAGCCTTTTAATCCGTATAACCGCTCTGACTATCAAAATGGCAAGTTGAAATCTTTTTCTCGCATTGAAAGATTTCGCTTTCAATTCCTATTAAAAAAAAACAAAAAAAAAAAAAACAAAAATTTACTTAGAATAAAAAAAAGATAAATCAGCGCTTGAAGTTGTATGTACATTTTTTAAAAGATTATCAGGATTAGCGCACATCTAAATTGAAATACTTATTTATTAGTAGAAAGGATATTTTTCTAATTCGCTGAAATTAAAGACACTTAAATTTCTCGAAAATAAAAATTTTCCGAAGCTTTAATACCGCTTTCAAACCCCTACTTCTCAAAAAAAGATATACATCCCAAAATAACTAAATTTTTTCAACTTTTAGATATAAAAAAAATGATAGCCTAAACCATTTTACCATTGACAACAAACATTTTTGAATTTTTGAGAAAACACTTTTAAAAAATTTATTTTTCAACAGCGAGAGAATCATATTTTTGCGAACTTGTAAAATATCTTTTGCACTTAGTGATAAAAGTTTATTACAAATATTGGGAGACACGATAGCTGTGCTTTGCATCAACGAGAGTCTTACGAACATAGTATTGTAATCGTAATTTTATTATTTATCAGCAGATTATTTACAAACTGTGCTGGAAAAAGTTATTAACATTATTTATAATTTTACAAGGAGACGTTAGGACATGCATTACGACGATCTTGATGAAAGTTCGGGGATCGTTTTAACACCCGCATTGGAAAATCAAATAACTAATATCTCTTACCAATAAGCATGAGGCTATAGAAGCGGTTTGCCTTTTAGCCCATGTAGAAAAATAAATTTTTTTTATGGACTAAAAGGAAAATTTCTGAAAAAAGCTCATTGTCAAGAGATAAAGATCGATGTTCAAGATGTCACAACATCTCCTTTATAGGCGCTTTGTATTTTTATAGAAGCGGTAGATTTAAAACAAAATCACCAAACAAATATTACTATTTAAACGTACATAATTATTCAATGAAACATTAAGAAAAAAAAAAGAAATTGTATGACATTAATAATAAAAGTAATTAACAGAAACGTATGAATGACAACAAATACTTGGTAAGAATACACTCAGTAAACACAAAAGTCATAAAGTAAGTAGCGCTAAAGAATTAAAAAGTTTAAGTCTACTGTGAGTAAAAGCCAATTCAAAGTTTTATGAGCAAATTAAATTCATGCAAGGGTTAAAATCAAAAAAAATTTGATCAACTTAAGTGATGATTAGTCATGTAGATGATGTATTGATTGTGAGTATGATACATTTATTTTAATTTAGACATATTAAAAAATTAATCAACCAATTTAAAAAAATTTAGATTAAAAAATGAGCAAATAAAAAAACCTGATTACCAAAGCTAATTGTGATATCCGACTGAGTCGTCGTGAATTAGAAGAGAGTGAACGCTTAAGAGGAGCAATATCTTGATCCCACAACTGTAATGTTTAAAAGAAAGTGTGTTGTGTAATTTATTCTAGTCTAATGTATGTTTTGCTTAAAACTAATTATTGGTATGAAATGACCAAATGAAAATTTTTATTCATGATTAGCTAATAAAAATAGATAAATAAAAAGCATAAATTTTTAATCAAATCAAAGAAAAATTAAGAATGAGATATATGTATTTGAAAAGCAACTTTGAAAAAATAAAAACAGTACCAAAACCAACACTTCTTTTTTTAATAATAAATAAATCTTTAACGAAATTATGTAATTTGGTCCAGTTAAGCAACTTAAATAGATTATGAACTCAATAATCTTTAAAAATTATGCTCATAAATAAAAAAAAAAAAAAAACTTTTTTGTATAACTATAAATTACATACTTTTTAGGTGTAAAAATTTAAAGCTCAAATAACATTACAAAAGAATCAAATTACTTTCAATACGTCTACAGAAGAATTTTTAAAATATAATTCAACTTACTACTGTGTGGAAAAATGGATGTTCTAAGGCATCTTTTATCGAAATTCTTTTGGTAGGATCCACAACTAATAATTTACTAATTAAATCTTTTGGAGCATCTGGAAAAAAGGAGCATAATGAAATTATTTCAGTTATTCATGCAGTTCATAATAAAAATTTACAAAAAAAATATCTTTACCGGTGATATCAGCCCACTCGGGTGATGTAAAAGAATACTTTCCCTCCATTATATTTCTAAGCATGACCATTTGTTTTCTGTGCCAAAAAGGTGGACAACCAACCAAAAGAGTAAACATGATGACACCACAGGCCCATCTGAAAGTTAAATATATTAAATTTTATTCTTGAGTTTAAAAAGATGTTGATTGTTTAAGATACTTTACATGTCCACTTCAAAACTGTATCCAGCAGATTTCTCAAACATGTTGCACTTTAAAACTTCTGGAGCTAAGTAACCAGGAGTACCACATAGATCTACAAAATTATTCATTTTATATTTTCAATGAATTCCTATAGGTACAAAATTAGGGGCCATTAAAAAATTCAATAAACATTATTTTAGTAACATTTAAAAAAAAAAAAAAAAAATTAAATTACAATTTGTTTAGCATAAAGTATTATTTAAAAATTTAATAATTAATTAATTTTTTCAATTTCAATTTACCATGAAGATTTTCACTGGGTTTTAAAAACCTAGCAAATCCAAAATCTGTGATTTTTACATTCAGATTATCATCTAGCAAAATATTTTCTGGTTTTAAGTCTCTGTGAACAATTCCTTGATTATGAACATGTTGCACTCCTTCAAAAACTTGTCTCATGATATAACGAGTTTTTTTTTCAGAAAGTGTTACCACTGAGGTCAGATAATCAAAAAGCTCCCCATTTTTACACAACTCAAATATCAAAAATATAAATGTGCTTGATTCAAAAACATCATGTAACTCAACTGTAAATAAATTTATATATTGATTAATAGCAGGTTATAGAAAAATTAAAAAATTCAATTGAATTAAGCTACTTACTTATATAAGGATGGCCAGCTACTCTTCTAAGAATTTGCACCTCTTGCATTGTAGAATCTTTCATTGTATGAAAATCTATTCCATCGTGTGGCTCACTACTTATATCAATTATTTTTGCAGCATATTCGATTCCAGTTTCTTTCTCTATACATCTTCTTACAGTAGAAGAAATACCCCTAAAAATATTTAGAACTAATTAGATTTTCTTCAGATTATTTTTTTTCCCATAAAAAATTGTCAGACAATAAAATTGTTGCAAATTTATAAGTTACAATTTAAAATTATTTTATGAACATTAAGATTATGAAAAGTTATTTGTAAAAAATAACAATAATTTTTCAAATATTTGACTCTTACATCAGTGTATTTGGTTATTAAGTGAGATCTATTGAGTCATTTATGATCATAAATTGATTTAACTCAGCGACTATTGCAAAGCTAAAAATAGTTTTTAAATAGACATAATCATAATTTAGAAGAAAAAAAAAAAACAAAATAGAGCTCACATTGAACCTACAAAACAAAATGATTGTACCAAAATAATAATCATATTTTGAACATTATTTAATAAATATATATAAAGTATTGTGTACTGTAAATAATCTACATAAAATACATCTGCATGAGAACATCAAACCTATTTAATTAATATTCTGTGCAGACCAATAAATCTATAAAAAGCAGCTGAGCCCAATGTTATTACGAGTGGCGTGTATATATATTTTTTAATGTATGTACACGCAAATTTTCATTTTAATTTCACTGACAAAAAATTACGTAAGTTAGAGGTTAGGTTAACCTTAAGTATCAAGACAAATATAAAACGCTTTTCTTTGTTAACGATTTTGTTGTCAACTGTTGAAAACCCAAAAACACAAAAGAAAAAATTAAATTAAACTTGAATTTGAATTAAAAAAATCCATCACTTGATTTATGTTGCACAAACTCGAAAAAAAAACACCATAACTCAAAGGCCTTTAATATCAACAAATTTAATCTTTACCTGCCAAGTATTTCTTTGGGCTCGTACTTAGCGTAGAAACCCTTGGCAGCGTCCTTGTCAGGTAGCAAATCGTCCCCTTCGTCTTTCGCCATTGTTTTTCTTTTTTCTTCCTTACGCCCGCTAAAGGATTAAATCAACTGTTTCTTAGTAGGCTACCTATCGTAGCACAACAAAAGAAACAGAAATTTCTAACAACGTTTATGAAGAGTTGCCTGTTTACAACGAGTTGTCATCCTGAACAAAATACGATCTCGATGACGATTTTTCACGAGAAAAGTCACGGGCGAACGCGGATTCACCTGTCACACATCGCGAGCCGCACCACTAAATAAAGAACGAGAAGAACGCCAGCATTATCGGCTATTAGTAAACCAATGTTTGACGACGAACAGCTGGGTCTCCCTTCTGGCGGGCCGCGGGTGCAGCAGGGTGCAGCCTCTTTCTTGCTCGAGCTTCCTCCGTTGTTTTACTTTCCCCCTCCCCTTCCTCGCAAGTCGCGATTACACCCTCGTAAGAATTCTTTGATATAAATATGTAAATTAAAAAAATCTTCGAAAATATTTTTACTTATGTACAATGAATGAACATCTACAACTTTTGAGAAAATACTTGAAGGTTTTTTATGTTATTTTGTATTGCCTAGCGTAATTATAACTATATATTAATTAAATGCCGCGAATTTGTATTTAATAATGGAATTTTTTAAATTTTCTCGCGTTTGGGCTATGCTTTTAAAGTGGAAATGTTTCCTAATTAATAATGCCTGGATTACACAAAGTCACATATTTAACTAATGGTTTTTTCATATGTTAATAAAATATTGAAGTTGAACAACAATAGCATGTCAAATTTTTATTAATAACTGCTAATTTAATTTTTAGAGAGTAGTTTTGTTGTTATTTAATCGTTGTTATTTAAATTTTTATAAAAAGCATTTTGAAAGTCTGAACTTTGCGAAGTTTGAGTAAAATCTACACCTGCTCAACAACTTCACGCCGCTTTGTTCACCAAAACATGGCCGGTCACGCGAAAACTTGGCCGGAGATTTTTCATTCATTCGGTAAACAATAACAACTTTTACCTAAAAGTATGGAACTAGCACGCATTGCTTTCGGTAGCAGATTTAAAAAACCCCTTCTCGATACGACAAAGAGACTTATCAGCTTACAAATTGCAAATTACATCAGGTAACATAAACATTACGTAAAAAGAAAAATCTAACCTTAAATTTTGTTTTAAAACGCAATAACACATGAAACTTACGTAAAGCAAACGTATTACAATGATTAAATAATTACCATTTTATTAGATTGTCTGAAGTTGGAAAACTAGAAACTCCAAAATTACAAGGAAAATATGAAACTGGACAGTTAATTTTACACAGAGTATTTGGTTATCGGGGAGTTATTTTGTTCCCATGGTTGGCTAAAGTTTATGATAGAGATTTACCAAACAAAAAAGAAGGGTGAGTAAAAAACAATAGTTTCCATTCTTGTTACAAATTTAATCTTAACTACAGTATTTATGTGAAAAAAGTCGTGGCTAATCAAGTGTATTTGTATAAAAAAAAATTTATGTATACAAAAATCTTTATCATGATTTTCTTTTACATCAAAAAGTCAATTAAAATTATCATCAAATACTATTTTACTGAGAGATTAACTTTAAGAATAATTTTTTTTAGTGCTGGAGGTGACAGTTTTAATGGAGTGGGAAAAGAAGTTAAAGAAAGAACACATACTTTTTATCAAGTTTTGATTGATCAGAGAGATTGCCCTTACATTGTAAGACTTTGAAAAGCTTCTAAATCTTATGAATTTCATTCAAAAATTTTAATTTTTAATTAATTTATTACAGAGAGCACAGACGGAAGCTGTAACTTTTCTTGGAAATCATGAAAGTAGCAGAAGTCTTTATGCTATTCCAGGATTAGATTATGTTGCACATGAAGATATTTTACCTTACTCAACAAATGAAAAACCAGCTTTACAACATGAACTTTTTGATAAATTTTTAAGTCATGATCTTAGTAGAGATCCACCTTTCACAGCTCAAGAAACTCTACGAGCATGGCAAAAGAAAAATCATCCCTGGTTAGAACTCTCTGATGTTCATAAAGAAACTACAGAAAATATAAGAGTTACTGTGATACCATTTTTTATGGGTTGTAGAGATAACACAAATTCACCAGTATACTGGGTAATTTTTTTATTAATCAAATTTTTTAAAATTATTAATTACTAATTATTAATCACTTACTCTCTGTTTGAAAACTTTTTAGTGGCGATACTGCATAAGGGTGGAAAATCTTGGTGATTTGAGTGTTCAGTTAAGAGAAAGACATTGGAGAATATTTAGTTTATCTGGAACTCTAGAAACAGTCAGAGGCAGAGGTGTTGTAGGCCAAGAACCAGTCTTGTCAAAAAGCTTGCCAGCTTTTCAATATAGTAGTCATGTCAGTTTACAAGCCCCAAGTGGACACATGTGGTATGTAATTTATAAATATTGAATTTTCAGAAATTTTCAATGTACTTCTAAAACAGTTCAACTAATTTCTGTAGCATAACTACTGTAGATTAAAAAAGCCACGTAGGTTCAGATCGTTCGACTCCCAACCGTGTACGCTGCGTTTGAGCTTGAGTCTTTGTAATTTAATGATTCACTCAACTTTGGAGTTGTTTAAGGCAGGGGGGGGGGGGTATTAAAAGTAGGGACACAAAAAATAATGAGAATTAGGCAGAAACCAAGCAAAAAAGCACATTTGAGACAGAAAAAACTGTATGAACACTTTAGAGTACAAGAGCGTGAATCCCTCACATATAATATGTAGTTGGAACCCCCTTTGTAATGGGTCTTCACCAGCAGACGAGGTTGTCAGATATAAAAAATTTATAAATTAATTAATTAATTAAAAAAAAAACCATTGCAGACCAAACTAAAGTTGAAATTTTCAATGCTTTATGAGTACCCCAGTTGGTGTGATTGAATTGTGTTTAAAACTTGGTGTTTTTTTGGGTAGTTGCTTTATTTAAAGCGTTTTTGAGTGATTTTTATTATTAAAATGATATAGTTCTTTTTATCAAAAACTGCATTTAGTAAAACCCTCTCTTAACTAATTTAATTTTAATTTATTATAATATTAAAAGGCTTCATTGCAATTTATATTAAAAATCTTAAAATTATAAAAAAAAAAAATTGCTTTTTTATTGATTTTACTTTTATTTTATTTTAGGGGTACCTTTAGAATGGAAAGAGAAGATGGGTACGCTTTTGACTGTAGAATTCCACCTTTTTCTTTAGAATCAAAAGCAGAACCTCCTACTCCCCGTTCAACCACCTGAAAGAAGATCGAAAAAATGAACAAAAACTTGGCTAAGTGTGAAATGTGAAGTTTTGAATTTAATCTTAAGAAAAAAAAATAATAATAATAAAAAAAAATAAATGAATAAATAGAAAATGACTATCAATGCTTAACCAAGCAACGAAAAAACAAGTAACTTTGTATATAAGTTTGTAGGTATTTAGGATTTGAATTAGTCAATTGTGTACTATATGTGTAAAAACTAAAAATATAAGAAACAAAACGCGAAAAAGTAAGTACAGTGTTAGTTAAATTTGTTAGTAAATTTAATATACTATACTAATAGAGAAAACTGTAAACTATTAATTTGACAAATGAAATTTCAATCTTTTTAATCTTCACAAACTTTAAAATTTAAACTATGCAAAAGTAATGTGTAATAAAAAGCTTTAATTTAAAAAAACATTAAAATGGTAAATTTATTAAATAGTTAAATTAATATTTTAATAATGTTTTTTTTTGTTTCATTTTATCCTCTTTTTATTGAGATATCTACCAATTAATATTTTATTTATAATTTAATAAAAGAAGTACTGAAAGAGGTTTGTTTTTCATTTTTCGTTTGTTGATCATTTTATATTTTAAAATACGGAAAATTTACGAGACTTAGACCTGATATTTTTGAAATAACTTTTTTGGTACCCTGCAAAGACAGTATTAGCGAATTTTTGCAAAGAATCCCAAATGTAACTCAGAAAATAATAGGAAATTCGATTCTTTTATTTGGTTGAAATACCGCATTTACCAGTGTACGACCCCTTTTTAATTTATTTTGGTCGAAAATTTGGAATTTTAGAGTTTTGTGTAAAACCCCCGATTTGATTTATTTGACTGAAAATTTAAAACGTATCATAAAGTAATATATAATTAAATGTATAATTTATGTAAATAATTCATAATTATTTTATTTATATAATTGACTCATGAATTACTTTCAAATAAAGCACTTATTGTTTTAATATAATCGTTCGATAATTACGCCCAAACTATACTTAATCAAAATTATATAAATTTGACAACAATCGACGAATAACACTCCCCTCCCCGTATCTCGTTTTCGGTTAGATTTTTAGAGCTTTCAGAGGCGGGTTAAGCACCGGTAGATAAGGTATTTCTATCACGGTTTTTTAAACGTGAATTTTATTTAGTTGTAATTTCCAAAAAAAATTATTCACTTGATTTTTCAAGAAATATAAAAAAGAATACATATATATTTAATATATTGAATACATATATCATAATTTTATTAACAGCAAATGCTCAATTTTCTAAAAATTATTATACATCAATTTATACTAAGCAAATGTCAATGATTCAATGTTTTAAATAATTCTTCAATCTACCAATTGTTTCGAAGCAACAATCAAAACTTCAATCAATCAAAGTTGGTAACCCTGTGAAGCGGCCGCATCACTGTGGGCCGCACTTTCTCTTTCTGCCGTCGCTGCGGGCCTGCATCTGTGCGTTATTTTGCCATTTTGTGTCAGCGTCCCGTTCGCGAAAGACTTGTGAAGTAAAGTACTTAACTTTTCCAAAAATCTTTTTCGACTTCAATAATTTTAATTTTCCATCGCAAATACCGTAAACAGCACGACCATGGCAACCAGTAAGTAACTTGATTTTTTTTACTTCAAAACCTATTTGTTTTGCAATGTCTAACCCTTTTGCAAATTTTTTTTGTTTTCATTAAGCATTTGCTTGGCTTATAAACTTCACGAGATCCCAAAACAGTTTCTCTTTAACTTAAAAGAAAGAGTAGAAAAATGATAGAAAATTATTAGAAAATGTGCTAAGTTTAACTATTATAACATATGGTTATTGAGGGCTTTTTTTTTTCTGCTTCGGCTTAAGGACAGGACAGAGATAAAGTAATAAGCGCTTGTGCGTCTGTGCGCGGTTACAAGACTCACATGTACACGAGTTATAACCGCCACACATGGGCGCCGACTGGTATTAGTAGTTATAACTCGTGTACATGTGAATCTTATAACCGCACACAGACGCACAAGCGCTTATAACTTTATCTCTGTCCTATAGCCTTTACCCTCCTGGTTGCCGTTATTTGTATTTGAAGAGCAGCTAAGTTCAATAGTTTTTTTTGGACGTTATAGATTTTATGGACATTATACGCTCACTTATTCTACTAATTTCCAATATTTTCACGTTTCGAATATTAATTACAATTTACCAAATCTCTCTTTTTAATTTTTTAAATTGAAATTAATGAAATGAAGTTTTTACTTTAATGAATAAAAATTAAAAGCTCATACTTTCTAAAAAAAAAAAAAAAAAAATAAATAAATAAATAAATAAATAAATAAATATTTAAAATATAATAAACTTGGATAAATTTTTACTTTTGATTCTACAATAACGTCAAAAATCATGGTGTATTTTTAAAAATTTGTAGAGTCGTTGAGTAAGTAGCAATTTCTCACAAAATGATTTGTTGTGTACATCTTAATCAAAACACAAATCCTTCAAGATTTTCAAAGAGTAAAATTCCATTTACCTGATCATTTAAAATTTTATCTTATGCTGTATACTATAGTGAGGGAATGGTGGATTATTTAATTTTAAAAGTTATTTTATTTTATTTTTAAACTATCATTGATTTTTAAAGGCATCTTTATAAAAAAAATTTTTTTAACTTGTTAAGTTTATTTGTCTTCACGTTTACTTATATCGGTAATATCTCATAATCTTTTGCAAACATAACAATAGACCGAAATAAATTGCGGAGAATAAGTTTCGGAGCAAAAGCGTAATGATTTACCGTTTTTCTTCGTAAAAATTAAATTTTTAAGAGCGTGACTCCTTGAGTGGGGAAAATTAGAATCTAATCAAAAATTAAATTAAAATATTTTTATTTTTATTTAAGTATAAACAAAATAATTCGTTTAGGAAACACTTTGTTTGGAATAAAAAGTACGTGATTCTCAGTAAGACATTCGAAGCCGTATACCTACAGTATTCGGTTACCAAGATAAATGTTTGCGAATCGTATCAACGATAACTGAGTATTTTCGCGGTTGTAAATATCCTATAACTTACTGAAAAAATTTTAACTTCAAAATTATTTAGCCGTCACATAGGAACGATTAAAATTTTTTTTACTTATTACATTTGATTCCTTTTAAAATTTTCTACATTTTCATTTGATTTGAAAGAACAATTTTTATAATTTATTCTGTAAAACGAAAATTCTTTTGTGTAAAGCTGTTGAATTAGTTTAGGTTTTATAATTTAATTGAAAGCATTGCTTACACTTGTAAATTAAAAACTAAAATTAAAAAATCTGGAGAAACAGGTACGGGTACTTTGACCAAAGAAATCCTGAACCAGCTAAAGACCAAGTTTTACTCGGACCCGCGGAATCTTCAGGCGCAAAATGTTTGCTCTCGAGTGGACCCTCTCGAAGCTTGCATATCCAGGAAATGCATCGAGTCGACAAACCATGTATACCAGCACAAAATCGAGACCGAGGGTAAACCAGTCACAAATCAAAAGAGCTCCGGTCGGTGCTGGCTTTTCGCCACCCTGAACGTCATTCGAGTTCCTTTCATCAAGCAGCACAATCTCGAGGAGTTTGAATTCAGTCAGAACTACCTCTTCTTCTGGGATAAGGTAAGGGATAGGTTTTTTATTATTTTTTTTTTTTTAAGAGTTGAAAAAGAAAACTTTTGAAGGTTGACTGGAAACTTCAAGAAGGTTGGGTAAACCTAATACTTGAATTAATTAATGAGCCACGTAAAATTTTATCGGTTTAATTGTAATAACTTAATAAAACATCATTTTACTACCCTAAAAGATACGTTAAGTGCTTTGCTGGAAATCAAACGAGAAAGGGGTTGGCAACTTTTTAAAATTTGTAATATTTTAGTGCCAAATATATACTTCAAGTATTAATAAAAAACTTTTTTTTTTTTTTTAAGATTGAACGCTGCAATTACTTCTTGCACAATATTGTCAAGACAGCAAAACGAGGTGATACTCTGGACAGCAGAGTTGTCGGCTTCTTGCTCCATAATCCATCTAATGACGGAGGTCAATGGGATATGGTTTATAATCTAATCAAGCGTTACGGACTCATGCCCAAGGTGTGCTTCCCCGAGGCTTACTGCTCCGAAAATTCAATAAGGATGAATGTTCTTCTTAGAAGCAAGCTTCGAGAATATGCTCAAGTCCTCAGACAACTTGTTGACAAAAATGCTTCAGATGAAGAAGTACGTTTTGGTCATATTTTTTTCTAAATAATTTTTTTAAAGCTGAATTTTAAGTTCATCGTTTTACTAAATTTAAAAAATGTAATTCATTGTACTTTTTATACAGATTCAAAAATGCATCGTTGGACAGATGGAAGTGATCTATCGAATAGTCGGAATCTGCTTGGGAATACCACCAGAAACTTTTACTTGGGAGTACTACGACAAATCTAAAAACTATAACAGTACTGGACCAGTTTCGGGTGTCGAATTTTACGAAAAGTATGTCAAGCCGTCCTTCGATATCGAAGACAAAGTGTGCTTGACGTCTGATCCACGACCAACCAATCCATTTGGCAAGGTTTACACCGTAGATTTGTTAGGAAACGTAGTTGGTGGCAGAGAAACGATTTACAACAATCAGCCAATTGAGTTGCTTATGAAGCTTTGCGCCGAGAGTATCAAGGCGAACGAGCCTGTCTGGTTCGGCTGTGACGTTTCCAAGAGGTTCAACGCTAAAGCTGGTATAGATGATCTTCATGCTCATGATTACAAACTTGTCTTTGGCACCGACGTACAAACCGAAATGTCCAAAGCTGATCGTCTATTGTACGGAGAATCAGCAATGTCACATGCTATGGTCTTTACCGCCGTTTCCTATGATGTAAGTACTCAACTATTTTTTTCTTTTTTGTAAATTTAAAAAATTTGAAAATATTTAATCAAGAAAGTAAATTTGCCTAAATTTAACTATCAGGAGTTTAAAATACGTATTTTATTCTATTTTTTTTGTAATTCCAATATTTTCCTAGGGTACTTAGAAAACGAGAATGGTCTCGCGTAAATAGTATTGCGTAAATTAAAGAATTTTATAGTTACAAAAAATTATGAACCTTGTTATAAAAATTAATATTTTAAAACTGATACAATCAATTTTATATTTATTTTTCCAGAAAGATAATAAAATATCAAAGTTCCGAGTCGAAAACTCATGGGGAGAAGATCGCTCAGGAGAAAAAGGATACCTTGTTCTTACCGCGGAGTGGTTTAGTGAATTTGTTTACGAGGCATTAATTGATAAGAAACATGTACCACAAGAAGTGTTAGATGTTTTTAAACAAAAGCCAATTGTTTTGCCTGCATGGGATCCAATGGGAACTCTTGCTCAGTGAAAAAAGTATAACCAAGTTTTTTTTTACATTGAAAAATGTTTTATTAATAAAATGATAAAAAACATAGGATCCTGTATTATAAGTAAACTAAATATTAAAATTCCTGATATTTTTTAAACCATTTTTTACATTGTTACTGGTACTTAAAATAAATGCTTTTAGTTTCATAATGCAACTATTCAAAATAAAAGATGGCCAAATTTAATGAAAATCAGTTACCAATGTTTCATACATTAGGTACATTTTAGCTAAATCAAATTTTTTTCAAGTGTAAATGAAATGTGCTTGAAAGAATATAATCAAGGCGTGTGAAAGGTTAACTTGTCTAAAATTTAGTTCTTAAAGAATATTTTTATAATTACCTTCATGTTATGTATAATTATTTTTCTACTATAAAACAAATGTAAAATTAGTAAATTGTAAAGATTATCTCAGTTAACTTACAATAAAAATATTATTGATTAAGAGCTTATTTTTAAAAATCCTCTGACAACCAATTGATTGATTTGAGAATGTATGTGCTATGTATATAAAAACTAATAGTTTATTATTAACTAACAAATGCCGCGGTGTTGACTGCATTTAAAAAATATCAAAATATGGATTTTGAACCAAAGTTATACTTGGCCAATTGTTAGAACGATCCAATTAAAAAAAAAAAAAAAGTAATAATTAATAGAATGAAATTTTTCTAAAAAAATCAGTAAAAGTGTTTTTTTCTGTATGTAAAGTATATCAGCTTGTATGTACTTGATCGATGATAAAAAAATTTAATATTTTTAAAGAACTTTTAGTGAAATCTTGTGCCTAACTGAAATTTGTAAATGAAATGATATCTTTGAAAAATATTTGAATCAAAAATTACTTTTCGGAGTTTCCTTAATTCTTAGAATTCTTGTAATAAATATAATAAAGCTTAAATAATTTTTAAAGCAAAAAATAAGAAAATGTTCCAAACCGAATGAGAAAATATGCATTTGTTCTTTAACAATTCGAAATTGACGAAAAAAATTAGTATTGTGAACTAAAATTTTTCAAGTTATAAGAATTTTAATATATAATATATAAAGAAAATGGTGAAAACTGCATAAAAAATATTCATTTGTTTAAAATTTATTCGAAATTGAAGAAAAAAAATACATTTTTCAAAATCAATTAATTTTTCAAGTTTTTGCACCTTATACATCCTATGTTAGTTCTAGTGTGAAAAGCTAGATAATTAGGGATATTGCATTTGGACACGCGACAAACTATAAAGCA
The DNA here is from genome assembly GCA_038277355.1 of Encarsia formosa. Lineage (NCBI taxonomy): Eukaryota > Metazoa > Arthropoda > Insecta > Hymenoptera > Aphelinidae > Encarsia > Encarsia formosa. The sequence continues at coordinate 4,402,717 of CM076187.1, forward strand.
ACATCATAAATAGATTTTTACACTCCAGTTTTATAAAATATTTTCAAATAGGATCATTTGAAAAATAGTTGAATAGCACAAAAAAGAATGTTTCCTCTAAATTTTGAAATTTTTGTTAAATGCTCGACGATGATTTTGCAAATACGAAGTTAATCAAAAAATTTCATAGAAATTTGGTTGAAAGGTAGTGGAGCTTTCTAGCCAACTAAACTAGTAAGGTCTGCCCTGAAAAGATCAGCAGCGGCGCGTACTTATTGTATCAAAATAAAAAACAGGCATCAGTATTCTGATTGTAGCGCGGCGTGGTTTTTAAACTGCGGTGCTTCTGCAGACTTTCTCTTTCGTCGGATCGCGATTCGCGGAGCGCATATACGTACACACATACTACTACCACATAACACATAGCGGTATTCGTGCGTGGCCGGCTTACATTTGTGCGTCCCGGCATGGGCTGTGTGGTGCTGTTGCTCCGTGTCGAGTGTGTCCCGTTCGCAAAAGGCTTGTGAAGTAAGGTAGAGCTCCTCCGAAAATTTTTTGACTCCGTTTAATATTCTTTCGCCGAGGACCGCGGACACTACACAACGGAATCATGGCTACTAGTAAGTAACTTCATTGCTTGGTTTGCTTTTATTCGGCCGAGGCTTACTCGCTCAACAAAGCTTAGAAAATAGTAATTTTTTTTTACATTTTTTTAACAAGCTCAGGCTAGATGAATTTCTGAATACTCCAAACAGTTACTCTTTTTATTTTGAAAGAGACAAAATGGACGATCGAACTTAACAAGTAGATTGGAAAAAAAAGAGCCGGTTACTGGTTAGCTTGAAAAACGTTTCAATTTAAACTAGTATTTGAGAATTTACGGTACTTTCCTTCTTTTTTGTGGCTGTTCTTTACTGGAAATTGAACTGTGCATTTATCTGTACAATAGGCGTTGGTGCGTCCCAGCTGTGATGAGTTTCCGTCTCTCTCTCACACATTCTTTTTCTTTCTCTTTCTTTGTTCTCTGTTGTTGCTTTTTCTTTCGTTCGTTGGTTGTTGTTTTTTATTTATTCATTATTATTATTTTGTCATATGAAAACAATGAAAATTGTTAATAGCAAAATTACTTTTCAAAGAGCTGTTGAGTATATTTTTCATCTCGACTGTGGAATACGTTAACGTCGGTAACAGTTGTCGGACGTCGTCTGCTACATCTTTTTTACAGATTCATCGTGCTTAATAATAATTTTTATCGTACGAAATGAATACGAATACTGAATTTATAATTTTTTGCAGAAGCATCTTTTTACCATATACGTGCTTGGTTTTTATCTTAAAAAAAATTTTTTTTTTTCGTCTTGAAATTATACATTTTTTATTTTAGTATTTTTCAAGATTAAAAAAATAATATTTATTTTTAAACTGTCGAATGAGTCATGATGACTTACTGAAATATTAGTAACAAAGCAGAGCATTTATCCCCTTTGTAAAAAAAACCGTCGAATAAATAAAAAAAATTAAAAAAATTAATAACTACATTTTTAATGAGATTCTTATTGATTTATCAATTCATTTTTGTTTACACTAAAATTTTTTAAATCAAATTCCATTATTAAAACTAAAATTTAAAATATTCCCAGATTGCTTTCAATTTTCTTAAATTGTGATTTCAAGTGAAACAGCATGCGCGTTTTAAAAAATGAAATATTTTTTTATCAAGTAGGAATACTAAATTATTCTCAGAGCTCAGTTATCATTTTAAACGAGAAGTTTATAGAAAATCTATTTTTAATTTTAAATAAAATCTGTACCATTGTTCTTATTAAAATTTCTCAGAATTCTATCTTTTTTCTTTTCTTCTTAGGCTGTAAAACAGCATCTCGAATTCGCCCCACCCAAAAAGCTGATTTGGTTGTAAAATTTCGTGAGAGCAAATTAAAAGTTGCTTTCAGGAGTGACAAGCGTGCAGTTTTGTTCATTCGTTAACCGCAAGATTAGGTTGAAACTTTAGGACAAAGCCGCACACGATTCATTGTTTTCACGGTTTTTATTCACGCTCGTAAAAAAAACTTTTACTGAAGATACGGATCAAACCTCAACAGCAAGATCTCATCACTGTATAACATATAGGTTTTTATTATAAGAAAATTTTTTATCGCTTTTAAAAATAGAAAACCAAAAAAATACAAAACTAACAAAAACTTGAACAATTTTATCTCTGGTTTTAATATATTTTATAAATCGATCAAAATAAAAAGAAAAAATATTTATAAAACTTAAAAGTTCTTCGTTGTTATTAAAAGTTGTTGGTAAAGTCTACATTGAAATTAGTATTTTTTAATCATAGATTAAGCGCTGAGATTAAAAAAATATTTATATTTTTTCAATATAATGATATAGTTTTAGTATAGTTATGCGTTTCATTAAATTTAATTTTTAATTTCAATCAAGTAACATAAATTAACAAAATTTTAATATCTAATAAAATGGCGCGTAGAAAAAAATGCTCCAGATTCATTTTTCATTACAAACAACTCTTATTCAGTTACAATATCAATAATAAGCCTCGGATAAATATTATATTGTTTTTCAATATTGATCAACATAAAGGATTTTTGAAGATACTATTTACCAAAAAAATTTAGAAACCACGATTTTTTGTTTGATTAAATATTTCTTTTTCAATTTTAGAAATTAATCTAAAATACAAACATTTTTTAACCTGAACTTTTACAAAATTGTTAAATTTCTTTGTCGGATACCATGATGTATGAAAAAATTTGTAGAAGCAGGTGCAGGCACACTGACCAAGGAGATTCTGAGTCAGCTTAGGACCAAGTTTTACTCGGAGCCGCGCAATCTTCAGGCGCAAAATGTTTGCTCCCGAGTGGATCCCCTCGAAGCTTGCATATCCAGGAAATGCATCGAGTCGACAAACCACGTATATCAGCACAAAATCGAGACCGAGGGTAAACCAGTCACGAATCAAAAGAGCTCCGGTCGGTGCTGGCTTTTCGCCGCCTTGAACGTCATTCGAGTTCCTTTCGTCAAGCAACACAGTCTCGAGGAGTTCGAATTTAGTCAGAACTACCTCTTCTTCTGGGATAAGGTAAGGGATAGGATTTTTTTCTTTAAGAGTTGAAAAAATTTCCTTTTAAAGATTGAGGAAAAATAAAAAGTTTTCTGTACACTTACATAGTACTTATTCCAATGAATGAACCTTGTAAAATTTTACATTCTCAGCTATTATTTGTTAAAGTATAATTATATGTTATTGTAAAGAGACGTTTATAACTAAAGACAATTTTTTTCTTTTTAAATTTAATGTGTATTATATAATAACAGTAGCTGTAGTTTGATTTAATTTTGTCAAAGAGTCTCATGCATTTATAAAAATTTTCAGTTTCTAAATTAAATTTTCAGATAAAATTTGAATTCTTTATGTCAATTAAAATTTTTTTTTTTTTTTTTTTCAATGCAGGTTGAACGCTCTAATTACTTCTTGCACAATATTGTCAAGACAGCAAAACGAGGTGATACTCTGGACAGCAGAGTTGTCGGCTTCTTGCTCCAGGACCCAACTAATGACGGAGGTCAATGGGATATGGTTTATAATCTAATCAAGCGTTACGGACTCATGCCCAAGGTGTGCTTCCCCGAGACTTACTGCTCCGAAAATTCATCACGGCTTAACTCTCTTCTCAGAAGCAAGCTACGAGAATACGCTCAAGTCCTCAGACAACTTGTTGACAAAAATGCTTCAGATGACGAAGTACGTTCGAATTGCATTATTACAGATAAATATTTAAAAAATCATTTTTATTAATTTATAGACTTTTTTTTTTAATCATGCGTAATGTAATGGAGATGAATATTAAGACAGTAGATTTGAAAAAATTATTATTAATTTATGGATATTGCATTAGATTATTTATTTAATTCATTTCTGTTGTAGATTCAAAAATGCATCGTTGGACAGATGGAAGTGATCTATCGAATAGTCGGAATCTGCTTGGGAATACCACCAGAAACTTTTACTTGGGAGTACTACGACAAATCTAAAAACTATAACAGTACTGGACCAGTTTCGGGTGTCGAATTTTACGAAAAGTATGTCAAGCCGTCCTTCGATATCGAAGACAAAGTGTGCTTGACTTCTGATCCACGACCAACCAATCCATTTGGCAAGGTTTACACCGTAGATTTGTTAGGAAACGTAGTTGGTGGCAGAGAAACGATTTACAACAATCAGCCAATTGAGTTGCTTATGAAGCTTTGCGCCGAGAGTATCAAGGCGAACGAGCCTGTCTGGTTCGGCTCTGACGTTTCCAAGAGGTTCAGCGGTAAAGCTGGTATAGAGGATCTTCATGCTCATGATTACAAACTTGTCTTTGGCACTGACGTACAAACCGAATTGTCCAAAGCTGATCGTCTATTGTACGGAGAATCAGCAATGTCACATGCTATGGTCTTTACGGCCGTTTCCTATGATGTAATTACTCAACATTTTTTCAATATCTACTGTAATTTTAAAATTTTAATTACTACAATAATTGATAAATACAACTTTTAGTTAATTTTTAATACTTCAAAAGATAAAATTTGTCTTTTACGCGGTCTGTACCTCAACATTTCAAAATTGAAAAGAATATTATCTGTTCTGTAAAAATTAAATTTTAATCTAGAATAATCCTCTTTAAAAATTTTTTTTTTTTTTTTATTTAGCTCTTAAAAAAATATTTACTATTAGAATTCAATTATTTTTTCAGAAGGAAAATAAAATATCAAAGTTCCGCGTCGAAAACTCTTGGGGAGATGATCGTGGAGACAAAGGATATCTTGTTCTTACTTCAGACTGGTTTGGTGAATTTGTTTACGAAGCAGTGGTTGACAAGAAACATGTACCGCAAGAGGTGTTAGATGTTTTTAACCAAAAGCCAGTTGTCTTGCCGGCATGGGATCCAATGGGCACACTTGCGCATTGATAAAATTTACCGTTTAATTATATAATATAAAAAAACTTTTTAATATTTAAAAAATAAAATGCTATTTATAATAGTCAATTCAATATTAAATTAAAAATTTTTTACATTATCACCGGTACTTAAAATATGAATGTTAAATGATGATAATCAGATTATGTGCTGAGAAAATGAATTGTATAATCAACATTCAAAATTGAAAAATAATTTTTCAATTTTCATGATTTTCTTGCTATTCAAAATGATAAATCAATTTTTATTCCATATGATGAAGATATATATTCTTTTATAAGTATTTATAACTAAAATTTTTAATAATTTTTATAAGTATAAAGCAATTTTAACAAATGCTCAAAATCAATAAAACTGCAATTTAAAAAAAAAAAAAATTATTATTTTATTCAAAATACCTTTAATGCTTTTATAAAAAAAATGTATTGTTAATCTAATTTATTTGGTAACATCTTCAACTTTTTTCTTTGACTATAACAGTACTTTAGCTTAGCCCAAACACCTTGACACATATTTTGTAATCTTACATCTTTTATTTCTGTAGAAAATTTAAAAATTTTCTTAACCATGTAGCGGCTAATTTTCAAATGTCCTTGTTGAATTAAACTTAGAGCTGCATAAAGATTACAGCGAGCCACTAGCTGAGGATCTCCTAGTCTTATTGCTAATTTGAATTGTTCTATTGATATTTTTCCTGCCACTTCAGCCTATAAAAAATAAGTTCAATTATTCATTGGATTCAAATTATTATGAGATCTTTAACTGAGCACTTACACAATGATCAAACTGATCTCCTAGTGCAGAAAAAGCTCCTCCCAGAGTAGACAACCAAGACATTGCATGATCTATTTCTTGACGCTCCATTACCATTTGAGATAATCTTTCATTCCTTTAAAAATAAAATTTTTTCAATTTTTATGACAAAAGTGCAAGTCTGTAATATTCCTTACCATCTGTAATCTAAATATTGATTTTTAGGAGTTCGAAGTCTAACTAATATCACAGGATATGCTGAATTTATTTTTGATTCAATAATTTGTGTTAATACAGCAACAGCTGATTTTCTATAAATATTTGAACGATTCATTGTAAAAATATAAACTGATACTAAAGTTGCATTTAGTCCCTTTTTATTTATTAATATTGGGCAAAGTTTATGCTTTGTACAATCAGCATAAATTTTATTTTTTTGCAACTCAGTTTGTTTTTCAATGCTATCCTTTTTATATTTACACACATGTTCTGCAGTGGCAATAATGTCATCATAAACATACTTTTTTTTAAAAATCACGATTCTTATTGAAGAATTCATTTTACCAAAAATATTAATTTAAGGTTAGATTTATGTTACAGAACTTAATATCATTATTTAAAAAAAAATTTTCAACAATTTTGACATAACATTAAAGTGAAGAAAAATAGAACTATTTCTTTGTAACACCTCATTGTTTAAATAATTTAATTTAATTTTATATTAAATAAAAACTTAAATGTAAATTCATCACCCCATCTCAGAGAACTACATGAGTGCTACTATAAGTACTAACACGGATTTATAACATACATGTGTTTACTATGTTCATGATATAGTTTTTTTTATAACGGTTAAGTCTAGTTATTTTTTTTTTCCTTTCGAAATTTGAATAACATTCAAAGTATATAAATGAACTTATAAATCTTTATTAATATACATACATAAAAGAGATTTTTTTAAATGTTATTTGGCAATTCATAATAATTTAATTTTATAAAAAAAGAAAATAAAAAACTCAAGTAATGTGTATTAATAAAAAAGAATTTAATTATAACATAAATTATTTATTATCAACTTTAAAAAATTACATAACTGTTTATAAGTATTAATACAATTTAAAAAATAATCAAGGAGTTGCAACACAATCTGTGTGTCAAATATAAAAAGTTATTTTTTTTACTTCAAAATTATAGTTACTTTATTAATATTGATATTAGAATTTTTGCTTAACATAGTTGCAAGTAGGATTAAATATGAATAAATGGAATAATAAATACAGAATACTAGAATTTTCAATTTATTTAATAACTATTTCACAGTATAAATATATTGTTTACAAGTAATTCAATATAATTATTTTAATTAAAACCATAGTTATTTTCAAAAATTTATTTACGTCATAATTAAAAGATACATTTTCATTTTGTTCAGTGATAAAAAAATGAAAGATAAAGTGAATCGATATGATCGATTAGGAAACTAATATTATCCGATACATTATTTAACAAATGTGGTTGAAAAATCCTTTTTATAAAGCAATATATCTGAATATTTTATCTGAGCAGATCAACCATTCATACACCATAAACGAACTTAATGTGCCTTATTCGTACTATTTATCAACTTTAGCTCGATGACCAGTTTAAGATCTACACTGCAAATTGTAGATTCTATTATGGATAATTTAAGAGATACATTCTTTGGGTTAATAAAATTTAGGTTAACAATAAATCATGTTACCACAAAGGAAATTTTTCATTTTATCATGGGTTAAATTGGAGTCATCCAATTTTTCAACGAATATTTTGTACTTTGCATGACGAGATTGTAAAACTGAAAGCGGAGAAATTTTAGACAAAAAAAACTATGTGAACTAGATTGAGATCAGAAACAGTTGAGAATTTCAAGAACTTCTGAATTAAAGATAATTATATATTTAAGAATTTATAAATAAAATAGGTTAGATTATAAATTTAAATTAAAAATCCTTTTTGGATGTTTAATGAGCTAGATTATTCTGATTTCAGTGAGGAAGGAATAATTAATTTAAATTAAGAATTCGTATTGAATTATATCTGAGCTAGATTAGGAAAAACAGTATAATTAGAAATTTTTCAACAATCATAAATGATTATCTATTTAAATTTTAATAAAAAGAGAATAATAATATAGAAATACTTAATTTAACAGTAATATTTCTTTAAAAATCTCTGTGAACTAGATTAAATCTGAGAATTAGGTACAATTTAATTAAATTATTAAATTAAGGATTCATGTAGAATCTTTGAGAGTTAGATATTGCTGAGGAAACATACATAATAATTAAAAATTTAATAAGATTATGGATTCATATAGAATCTTTGAGAGTTAGATAATGCTGAAAAACTTTATAAATTAATTTATCAGTTATTGTTTGATACTATTAAGTTTAAGTAGGATGTTTAGAATCAAACGACTCTGCTTTTAAAAAAGCTGATAACGAGGATAAGGAATTAATAAAGCAGAAATGCTAGATTTAGATAGAAAAAAAAGATAATCTAAAGAAGCAGTTAAAGTTTTTGAGAAAAACAAAAAATTTAAATTAATCAGGCTTATTGATGCACACAAAAAAATGAATTGTTAAAGATAATTTAGTTTAAATTATTGAGGCAACTGCTTGAGTGAAGTCAAAGTTGTTAAAGAGCAATAGGAAGTACAAATATAGTTAAGCTCTCCTAAGAGCTACTTTAGAAGCTATGCAAAGAAAATACACTTAATTTGAATAAAAGTATGATTGTTAATCTTATATTTAAAACAAGGAAACTAGAGGAAACAGTCAAAGATTTTAAAATAAAAAAAGGCATAAGAAATCAATTCTGCACACTTGCAGTGTACAAAAAAATCCATGACAATTCCAGAGAATTTCAACTTTTGCATCTTAACATCTTAGGCAAAGTCAAAATACACTGGTGATGTTAAGTGCAATTCGCTTTGATCCTAGTCAGCTATCCATTTAGTTACATCTAAGGTGCTACCACATTTCTTAAAAAATTGTCCAATTATTTCTGAGATTGATACTCTCTGTGTGAAGGCAAGACTTTGATGAGGCCATTATGGACTTGTTAAGTTTTACTCTTTACAAAAGAGATGCCAGAAATAAGAGATTGACTTCATCTGCTGCAAAACTTTTACCATAGACTCAAAGTGAGATTAGCAATGAGCTATTATCCAAGTGTGCTAGATTTTCAAGCATCTAATTTCGGAATTCCAAAATTGTTTTCTGTAAAATTTAAACATTATTTAGAATTGATTGATTATTAATTTTTGATAATAGTATATTATAGTACGGGTGCAAAAAATCCGATTTTGAGGTTAGAGTGACCAGGAGTACTATAAAATTTATTTTTGAGCTTATAAACTTGTATCCCGTATACATTTGCATGAATCTAATTTTTTTAAAGCAATTGTACAATTTTAATTTTTACATATTTAATAATCTTGTTTTTAAAATATTCTACTGCACACTTGTTTAGTTATATTTAGTTTTGAAAAATTCATCAAGTTTATAATACGTTTTGAAAGCAAACCAGCTATAACAAACGTAGTTTATAGTACATTACACGCTCGGGGAGTTAAAAATGAGGTAGCCCTTAGCAAACCCGAATTGATGTCCGAGCCAAAGGCGAGGTCATCAAGGGTTTGCTAAAGGTTGGCTCATTTTTGCTCCCTGAGCGTGTATTAGTATATTACAGTCCTGAGGGAGTCAAAAATGAGTTAGCCTTTAGCAAACCCAAATTGATGTCCGAGCCGAAGGCGAGGTCATCAAAAGTTTGCTAAAGGTTAGCTCATTTTTGCGCTCCCAAGGGCTGTATACTATTTTTCACGCTAGTAGTCGGAAAGTACAATATTCGTTTCCGGTACGAGCCCGAAAATTGTACTTTCGGGCTACTAGCGTGAAAACTATTTTTCACGCTAGTACACCGAAAGTACAAAAAACCTAGTAGCCCGAAAGTACTTTCGGCGCTACTAGCGTGAAAATAATTATTTTTTTATGAATAAGTACTGATTAGAATACCTTATTGTAATTCAGTTGTAGCAGTATTAGATAAAAAAAAAAAAATTGTAACACAAAGTTTAAACTAACCTCAAACTGGATGAAATTTTTTTTAATGGCCTGCCCGGAGAGTCAGGATATGCCTGAGAGAGATTTTAGAAGACGCAAGCATTGCATTCAAATCTTGAACTTTGAAAATAATCCCCAAAATTTCAAATGTAGGTAGAAACTGATTTGTGTTGATGTTTAACCACGCCGTCTCTTCCATCTTTCGATCCTGCAAGACCTTTCAACCAACCGCCCGAGGTTGCGGCTGCTTTTAGAAGAACTGAGAAGAACAACAGAGAGGAAACGGAGGAAGGCCTCGACGGTTATATCTAGCGGGAATCGGGATGGCCAACGCCAACCAGTAGGTACCTACCTGACCATGGCAGTAAGAAGGCGAGTGAAAATAGTTCAAAATACGAGGCTCCCATTTGTCAAGCTGATCAAAAGCCGGTAAAAACGAACGAATCAAATTTTTCGTAGCATTTAAGTGAAAAATTTGGCGCGTTTCAGAAAGAAAATGCTAGAGAAAGATCATTAGCAACTAGTAATAAAAAGTTGCTAAGTCAACGCGTTTTTTTTATAAATAAACATTTTGTAAAAAGCCAGCAAAAATAGCAATTATTGATTACTTAAAGGAAATTAAAGCTTTTTTGATAATTCTGAGCAATCTTTATTTTTTTTCTAATAGTGTGTTTATCGCCAAATATGCACTATCCATCTTTAAAAAAGATTTTTTAAACTATCGTCAAATTAATAATACTTTTCGGGGGATAAAGAGTCCTGTAGGCACTAGACTAGAAGAAATTGTTTGGGTTATTTTATTTTAATAATAAAAAAAAAGGCATATAATTTATTAATAAACGGGTTATTTGGTATTTTTTCAATAAAACGTGGTTTTGGAATCAATAAATGGTAGGTGATTCAGTTTTTTTTCTATAAAAAAGAAACTGCATAAGTAAATATTGGATGAGTTGTTCGGTGTTTTTTTTTTTTTTTAATAAAAAAATCATTGTTATGAATTATTAGCATACATAAATAATTGCTAACTTTGCGTTATATTAGACGACTTTCAGTAATCTCGGCAACTTCCTATGACCAATAGCTGTTAATGATTATGTTTCCCACCAGTTTCAACCTTCCCTTTTCAGTTTCAATTAAAAGAAAATAAAAAATTTTTTTTAAATAAATCAACTAAAAATTAAAAAATAATTTTTGTTTAGTTTTCAGTTGATTTATTTAAATAGTTTATATTATGTAATACTTAAATATTTTAGTTTCAGTTGTATGAAATGGTCCAAATTAAAAGCATAGGCTAGATTCTCAGATGGTATTTCCCCATAAAAAGCACGTTTCATTCATAAATAAAAAAACGCCCTTCTCCTTCCTCTAAAATTGTAACCCTTACTTAAGTTTCCTATGTAAATTTGTTGCATAGAAAAAAGTACAATACATATGTTAATAATTCAAAGTGAAGCAAGTAATGAACCTAGCGAAAGTAAAAAAAGTGAAAATGAAGACACTGCAAGGGTATGATAATGAGGAAGACCTTGAGGGTGAAGAAAACAAAAATATAAATGAAACCAGTCATTAGAATCATTGACAAAAATTAGTTATGATATACTGAAAAAAGCTTTGGTGTTAACGTTATTAGTTTCGGCACTTTTGATCTCGTAGTTTACTGATCCAGTTAAAAATTATGAAAAAACCAAATATGCATCGAGGCTAATTTTGAGTTTTATATTAGGGAGCATTATAGTGATACTAGTTTTATTGAGCAACTATAGTATCACTATAAAGTTCGATGACCTTTTTTGTGTGTGGCGGTCTTAACTTTAACATAAAATAAAATAGTTTTTTTTTTTTTTCAATCAGACTTCGAACCCAAGCCCCGCATATTTTTTTATTAGAACCATTTATTTTGTACAGAATTTTTTTCAATAGATCACGTAAACATAAAAAAATTAAAATTTTTAAATTCATTAGTTGTTAATAATTTAATTGAACTATTTATTCACTTTCCAGTTTTAATTATTATTAAATAAATTATTTTTACATGCAAAATTTAAAAATGATTAAAAAAAAACTTAAAATACAATTTTTCAGAACCTTTAAGTAAGCATTTTTCGGTCACATTAAAAATAGAAAAACGTTCCCTCCTCCTCTAAAATTGGAGCCTTTGGTTTAAATTGGACAAAAATTATTTAATTCAAGTGCTGAAGCCTGAAAGTTTTCCGTTCAACAAAAATCCTTATTTGGGCCTGTACCGGGATCCTTATTAAGAATCCAGATGCACAGCAAATGTAGCTGGATGCTGCTGCAGTCGCTTTCCCTTGCTGGTGAAAATTCGAGAATAGGGTAAGAAAACCGGAACTCGATACCTGCTGCCACTGGCAGTCGCACAGCGGGTGTCTACAGAGACTGTGAAACGTAAAAAATCGTAGGCCTGATGAGAATACTTTACGATCCTTAACGATCATCTGCAGCGTCTATAGTTATCCTGTACCAATCTCGGAAAGTTCCAAATTAGTGGTAGGTACCCCAAGAACCACACATATTAAAACTCGCGACAAGCGACGGCCCGGCGGGTGGCGGTCGCGGGTAAAAGCGGCGCGCCTGCGCACTAGGAAGCACGTGCGGGACAAACGATCACCGAGCGCTGCGGTAGTAGCAGTTAGCACTAGCATCAGTTTCATCGGTCGGCTCTCCTCGGCAAGCGAAGTTCGCGAGCAGACCTGCCACAATTATCCGCATACCTAATACCCGCGAGACACCCAAAATTATAGTCACGGCGCCACGCTAAAATAAGCCCTGCAGCAACGCGCTCCAAATCGCGAGTTCGCATTTAAGTGTTAAACGTCCCTTCATAGAACGGAGAAAACTCAAACTTACGAAAGAAGATTTTAATGGCGTTTTTGAGGGGCAGACTGCACCGGTACTGCGGCCCCGCGGCGGCCAAGCGACTCCTGCAGCAGGTGGTAAGGGCGAGGACTGCGACCGCCGAGGCGGCTGCGAACCCGGTCACCGCGGCTAATGACACCCCGCTGCACTCGTCGTCCCAGACGGCCTCCACGGCTGCCGGGGCGAACCGACAGGTCGACATCCTGGACTTAAGGTTCAACGATCCCGTGGCCTCCTTCAAGAGCAAGACTATGACCGAACTCGTCAGGGCCTACGTCGTCTACCAGCTGTGCTCCATCGACTACCTCGTCGAGAACAACATGAGTGTAAGTGTCGTTTTTTGGGGAGGAGGACGTCCAGGGGGATGAGCCTGATCGATTCTGCCGTGCTCCAGACGAAGGGGCTGAATTCTGTAATTCATGAATGATTTCTCGGTCCAACGACTGAAAACTACCGACCTCGTGACGGATAGTACAACGGTACAGTTGGTATAACCACACGTTTTTTTTCACTTCAGGCGTGGGTGGGAGAGCAGCAATTTTTGATCGATATCCCCGTTCTCCCCTCCTACCTCGCGCGGGGCGCTGTTAAGGGCGTATGAAACATGCTAGAGTGTGTATATGTGTTAGCGTGTGAGCTCCCTTCGAGAAAAAAGCATTAAGGTCAATATTCTCTCTTTCTCTCTCTTATTTCGGCTCTTGCTCCTAAATGTGCAACTCGCGTTTGCGCATATGACCCCCCTCCTCCCCTCTTAAGCACCTGTAATTTTGTGTACGGAAGTTTCTGGAAATTCTTTTTTTTACGGGGATCCGTCTAATTCAGTCAGCTTAGTGAATGAATGGGTTTCCGAGGGATTTCAGTGTAAGACCGAAAAGTCAACCAGAAAGATCTAGAATAAAAATCTTAAGCTCGAAAGTCGAAATCGCTTACCTAATTTTATAAGGCGATGTTATACATGTATGGAGCGTTTTTTACGTGAATCTTTTGAATTGATGGTAATTTGATAAACTGCACGCAGCTGAGTCAATGAATGAATCATTTTAGGCTGAAATAAGAATAATCCGATAGCGTGCTTACTAAACGGTTTCGAGTAATAAAATTTGAACAATGTGTTTTATAGGCTACGTGAGATTTGTTAATTAAAAAAGTTTTTAAGTTTGTAATTTTTATCAGATCTGTAAAGCCAAGCTGAGTGAAATTAATACTAATTTCATCAAGATTTTTTGATAATACCATAATGCGTATTGCGACCACGTTACATTCTCCCGCTACTATAATGTTTTATAACTTCAATGAAATTTCAAACTTTGATTTAAGATTACTATTTTTAAAATACGATTTTGGGTTCATATTCTGTAATTTGATCTCAAGCGCCAAGTTTTAATTGGACATAAATTTTTTGAAGTACTAAATTCTCATTTAAGGTGGTTTTCTACCAAATGCATGGCAATAGAGAATGAGCTCGAATTTTCTGGAGGTGTTTATTAGATATTAATAAACATTTCTACGAAGTCTGATCAAAATTGACCATATAATTTAAAAGTTACAGCAAGTTAAAGATTGAATTTTTTTCATTACGCGTATGGCCGCTACGCTGAAAAAGTGTACTAAATTATTGATATTTGTTTTCTTACAATAGAGATCCTTTAGAAAAACCACATACATATAGTTTCACTATCAAAGAATTCATTGCTTGAAACTGCAAAAAATTGACCTTTTGCAAATTTTACAATAATTTTACAAAAATAATTTTCACGTGAATAACCTCCAAAACTGCGGTATTCAAAGGTGAGGTTAAAAGTTTTAAAGAATGTTTTGTTGTGATTGTCAATATTTTTTTGGTAGAAAATAATTTCAGATACCATAAAAAGTTATAAAATAAATTTTAATAACCAATTGTTAGTAATTTGGTATAATAATTTTTTTTTGGTCTTTAATTTGAGTAGCTCTGGTAGAAAACCACCTTAAATTAATCTGTCGCAAAAATTTTTTACATTGTTTTAACTTGTTTCTTAATAAATACTCTACAAAGTATTACATTTTTTTAGTAACTGCAACAATTTGAAAACATTTAATTTCCGCTTTAATGAAAATCATAGTAAATTTTGGCAAGGATGTCAAACTTGTTACAGAAAACAATGTTGTAATTGTAGAAACAGGGAGTAAATAGAAAATTTATTTTTGTCTGTCAACACGGTTTCAAAAATATTTTGCTCTTGAGGGTTTCTAATTTATAAATAAGCAGTTGAAAAATATTTTTTTTTACTTTCTGGTGACGCACGAAAAAAAAAATTTTTTCATTAAAATATTTATGTAAACTAATAAAGTCTGTTGAGAAAAATTTTACGAAAATTTTTTGTTTGTACGCGTACCAGCTCTTGCAAATCAAATTGAAACAGCAATTAAAAATAATATTAGTCTGAGGTCATGTGTAATTGTTAACGTATAAAGCTGCAGGTAATCAATACAGCAGAGTAATCTTTGAAGGATTGAAAAAAATGTTTGCAAAAAAACCAAGTTTTAAATTCATTCTTTTTATCTACTTTAGTAAGTCATTTTTTATTTTATAATAATATTTTGAGTTTTTTTTTTTTTTTTTTTTTTTTTTTATATGTATAAATCAAAAAAGACACTTCCAAAAATGTTAAATAAAAACAAAACAAAAAACAAAAAAAAATGATAGCAAGGCATCGTGAGACAGACTCATTGTGAAATTAAAAAATTTGTTTATGTTCGAGTCTTGGAAAATTAAGTAGTCTTCACTTAAATTGTAAACTGCATGAACTTTTTTTTTAGATGAATCATGAAAATTGAAATAAAAAAATGTTTTATCTAACAAAATAATTCATAGAATTTAAAGTATGTCATAAATTGAGATAATGCACATTACTTATTTACTTTGAAAAATATCTTTAATAAAAAATAAAAAAATTACTGTAGATTTACATTGAAAATATTTATTTTAGTCAGTGTCTTCTAGCCTATAATATTCTAATTTATAAATTAGACTAATCTAAATTATTTGAAATTATAAATATATAGTGTGGTGAAAAATAAACCTCTAACTTATACTTGAAAATTTTTGTTTGTTTAGTATTTAGGGCATTGTTTACATGAGAATTATTCATTTAAAAAAAAAAAAAAATTGCTGTTCATAGCTTTGAAAAATAAAAATAAAAAGTTAAAACAATTATTACAGTTTTGAATAACTGTAAATCCAAATAAAAAAAGGTATGTTTTGTAATCCTAGACAAAAAAAAAAAAAAAAGTCAGCTGACCAGACCGGATTTTCCCCGGGTATAATAATCGTGATATGTATTGCTCTGAGCCGGCTTATTTTATGACATGCACTGCTGCGTGTGGTCGACGAACCTCCTTTTATTCGTAACTGTCGCGTGCACGTTGCGAATCGCGAGGAGTTTTTTTTTTCCTGAAGGTGAATATATTAGTACCTTGGGATTTGTTTTTAAATCAGTTTTAAATTTCATAAAAATTAGCCTATTATTTGGACAAGAAACTTGTTAAATAAAAAAGTTTCATAAATCGCGTGCTGAAGAGTAATTTTGAACCCTAAGTACGTGAAGGTTAATAAAAAGTCACATGAACTAACGCATTTTCGACCACGTGTCAAGTTATGAAAAGTTCAGCGGAAACGCGAGATGTCGTCGTTACTCGCGATAATGCTGCTTAGTAAATTACACCGTAGAATTCCGTTGAATAATTTATTTAAGAACATTCTTAATTATCGGTAAAACTCGTTTTGATAAAATTTTTTAAAAAATAGTAAAGAAACTTCAAAGCAGACAAAAACATTCTCAAGTCTTTTACGTAAACACAATGCAGTTCTTCAGATATATATTCATTTGCAAACGCTTTTCTATCTTTCATTCATGTGCACTCAAAATCGTAATTCACCGGTAAAAGTCCACATTCAAATTTTTTGTTTAGACTTTTTAAGGCAGTTTTAGCTGGTTATATATGCATTAACATCGACTGACCCGTATATTCGTAAGATAATGTAATCATCCTGCATGCATTAGCAAAAAAATATATTGTCTCAGTTTTTGTGCTAAAATATGGAGGAAAAAAAACGTGGATTAATGGATCGAAAATTATTGAAACGATGAGTCGAAAGTACACTTTTTCATTATCTTGGTTTTTTTTTTTGTGTCTTCTTTTTGTCTCGTGTCTACAGTCTTATGATAATTTTTTTAATTTCAATTTTTTATTGCATTTTTTATTTCAGAAACAGTGTACCTTCGAGTGTACCAATTACTGTTATCACTATTTATTCATTTTATTTCATTTTTTCAATCACACGGAAATCAAGTATTAGAATATTCAAAAAAAAAAAAAAAGTTTTAACCAATATACACTCGGGTTTCAACAATTATTAAATAATGAAGAAAGAAGAAAAAGATAAAAAAAAAAGGAAAAGTAGAACAAATATTTAATGAGCTTGAATTTTTTTTCAAGGATACAGTAAAATGTACGCTAAGCGATCACTACTCGTAATTAGGGGTTACTTATAGGTACGTTTTTCTTTATACTGCTTGTTCAGTGGCATCAAGGACTCGGTGGTTTATTGTCGTCTCAGCTCTAACACGAATTCAATCGATATTCCCCTGCTCCGAACTTTTCTCTTAAAATTTTTCACGAGCCGCCCACAATCTCAATTTAAACGCGAGATCGAGCGCGTCAGTCCGAACCCAATGCAAAACAAACGAGTCGAGTTACTGCTAAAAAGGTATCGATTTAACCGCACCGCAGCCGTCAGAGGAGAACGTTGACATCCAGGATGGTCGCCGACGCGGATCTTTCGCTGCAGTTATGCAACTTCGTAGCGAGTCTTCGCTAACTCGACGTCGCACTAATTATTTCTCCCTGGAAAAAAACTGCATCGACTCGGCAGTTTTAATTCTTCTTTCTCGAGTCAAATTAAATAGTTATTGGCCATTGGCCCGCGCAAACGAGATTCTTCTGTGTAGAGCCGCACCGTGACCCGAAGGTCGGGCGTGAAATTTCATATTTACGCTTTGGGCTATTTTTGGGAGTTGGGAACCGCGACCCTACTTTGTAGTACTCTACGCAACGCGTTTCATTTAAAAGTCTCTGGCTATTTTCGTGGCAATGAACTTTGGTCAAATAACTAATAATTTTCAACCCAATCAGGTCTTGTTTTTAAAATTCTTGAACTATCAAAACGCCTAGTTTTACTAGTATCAAAATTATAGAGGTATTGAGAAAATTTTAAACCAAAATTTTTAATTAAAATCAATTAATTATTAATCAATTAGTTGATAAAATTGAAAAAAAATTCAAAATAACTAGAGTCTAATTTTGGGGGCAAATGAATTTAAAACTCCCAACTTTAATTATATTTAAAGTATTTTTTTATACTTAAAATTTTAGTACTTTCCTTTTTTTTTCACGCAATTAAATTAAAGTACGTAAGGGTAAACAATTTGGTGAGGAGCATAATTTGATTTGATAGTATCGATCAAATGATAAATAAATCACAAACGCGTGTCAAACGCGATCGTGTATTCTGTGCATATATCAACGGATTCAATCCATCAACTAATATAAAGTTCTACAAAAGTCGATGTAAAAAAAAAAAAAAAAAAAAATTAAATAGTCTTCGATTCTTATAATACCTAAGGAGGTAGTTAAAAAACTAAACCGTCAAGATGCAGAAAAAAATTTAATTTTTTATGTAAAAGCGCGTAACAGCTGCAAAGGTTTATAACAAGAAAAAATCAAGCGTAAATTTTTGAAACTTATTTTTTTTATTTCCATTTTATAAATTTATATTTCATTTTATGTATTTTATAAAATTACATCAATTTTTTCAACTATCTGGTTATAAATTTGTTTACTTTGAGATTTATTTATAAACTCTCTTTCAATGTTTGCTTCCTTTAACTCCTTGCTTACTAATTTGAACAGAGTTCCCAAATTTTATTTTTTCTAAAAAAGAAGTAAAAAAAAATTTTTACGCATTTTGTTCGTGGGGGTAAGGGAGAAATGAGGTCAAAAAAATTTTTAGTGAACATTTTACAATCGTCAACTTTTAACTTGATTGATTTTCTTGGGCTCTTTCAAAGTCAGATAAATTTTTTAAAGCTCGATTTTTCAAATTTTTGATTACAACTTTAAAATGTAATAGTTCCAAGTATAAATTTTTTTTTTTATTTCTATCTCAAGTCACGAGCGTAAATAAATTATTGCACAAAAAGTCCCCCAGTCACAAATTTAACTGTGTCACACAAAATTTACCTGAGGATAAAAAATCGTAAAAATAATATGTCATTTGCGATCTCTTATCAGTGACGCGGGGAACATATTCGCGAAATCATCGAGCCTCTCCAGCGACGTTACGATTTAATTTCAGATCTCCATGCAAAAAAGCACGTGGTGTATTGGTTATCCCTCAAGGTCGTCTGGCGTCTGGTCAGGTCGGCTTTTATTTGTGTATAGAGCGCTTGCATCGATTTGCGCTAATTTTTTAGCTTGCAACTATGTTTACTTTTTAGAACGTAACCGTTAATTTTTTCTTCACGAAGAGAACTAAGAGAACTTACGAGGTCGAGGCGTTACTTTTTTGCCCTAAAATATATGTTTTTGAAAAAAATATCTCGAAAAATATTGCACGCAACTGTGTTTACATCTCTTATCAGTCACGGCCAATGTCCTCAAGATTATTACGATATATATAATCTGAAAGCTTTCAATGTCACAATTAGACTGCAATAACTTGGAAAAAAAAACAAAATTTTTCCATTCTTAATAATGACAATCTTTCAAACTTCTCTGAACAAAACAAATTTTTAATTCAAAAATACAAAACTTAAAATAAACTTTTTAGCAGAGTTTATATTGTTGAAAGTAGTTTTATATTAAATTATGTGCTTATTTAATTGATTAACAATATTTTCAATGCTTATTCCTTTATTTGATAAAAAAAAATTTCATGTTCCAGGTTGTAACTATGTAACTTCTATAAATTATACAATAACGAAATATTTTTTATTTATTTACTTAAATCTTAAATTTTACGATAATTGTGCGGATATAACAATTTTTAACAATTTTTCATAAGTAATGACATAATCGATCATAGTAACGCGATGTTGCATAAGTTATACACATTTTTTATTATATACAATAAGTCGTATTGAAGAAGTAAAGTAAAATTTTATTTCAAAATAAATGTAGAGAAAAATTAAATTTTTCAATATACTACCAATTATTATAAATTAAATTAAATTGTAAATTTTTACCAGTCAGTGACTTACATCTTAGAATTAGCTTGAAATTCAAACTGGATTCAAGAAGTGTTTGCCGTGAGTAAATAAATTCAAACTCAGTTATGCTGAAAGCTATCTAATGTAAAGATTACCCGCAAATAAGTGTACAGCTCCTTGCGCGTAACGCGATTGTCTATTTATTTATTATGTCATAAAACATTTTTCTTGCTTAACAATAGAGAAACACCAAAAAATTATTTTTAGCTACAGGGTACAAATTTTTTTTTAATTAAAAATTAATCTCAGACCCAGAAATTTTGCAGTTTAAAAAAGAATTTAAATAGTATAATTATTAAAATAAATTGAATTATTATTTAAAAAAAATTTCCTTGTCAAATAAACAAAAGTTTAAATTTTTCGGAGAAAATTTTTACCACAAGAATAAAAATAACTTTAAATTTCGACTAAATGTGAAAAGTTGTTCAGATGAAAATGTCTGTAATGAACGGTCAAGGCTTCTCAAACTGTTTATAAATAGTTTCAGAGCGATGACTTCGTAACTGCATTTTCAAATGTTTCAAGTTTTCTTCAGGGTTTAAATTTAGAAAATTTTTTAAATTTCCCAAGATAATTATTATTAAAAAGACATCTGAATCAAAAGTATGAGAAAAGAAAAGAAAAAAATTAATTTCAATGAGTTTTGAGTGAAACGTCACTCTTTCAAGATAAAAATTTGAAATACAAATTTACTGGCCTTAGTTTATGACGCGAATATAGACGTCATTCATTTTACTACCCACCAGAAACAAAGATGTAGTTTATACATAAAACTTATGGGAATTTTATCGTTTGAAATGATAAATCAAATAGTCAAACTCATAAGCGTGAAATTAAAAAAAAAAAAATTTTATTTTCAATTTAAATCAAAGTAAAAATTGAGGCTCATTTACCCTTGAACATACAGCAAAATACGAAAGTTCTTTTTATTTTATTAAAGTAGTTTAATAACCTTGTCGTTATTTTTATGTTACAGTTGATGAAAATAGCGGAGCGCATACTTGGAGAAAAACTATTCTCATTATGCATGAAGGCTACCTTTTATGGCCATTTCGTTGCAGGAGAAGACGAAGTAAAAATTTCGCCCGTACTTGACAGATTGCGTCAATTTGGTGTCAAACCAATCTTGGATTACTCGGTTGAAGAGGACATATCCCAGGAGGAAGCCGAAAGACGTGAAGTCAAGTGAGTCTTATCATACATCAGTCGAATCTTCTGTCTAACAATATATACATCTAAAAAAAATTCATTAGCTATAACAATGGTCAGAATATTTTAACAAAATGGAACATCTTCAAACTGTTTTCAGGGCTTCAGTGTCTGAAGCTGGTGACGAAAAAAATTCCGGCACAATCGCGCAGTACCACGTTGAGAAGTCATTCGCCGATCGTCGTTACAAAGTATCCTCGGCCAGGACGTACTTTTACCTCAACGAGGCATCCTGCGAACGAAACATGGACATTTTTATCAGATGTCTCGAGGCTGTTGCGAGTAATTATCTTCTCAAACTTTGTTTATTTATTGTTGTCATTGAGTTATAATTTGTGCTATTGTTTTAATCCAGGTACTTCATACGGCACCGGGTTCACGGCGATTAAATTGACCGCGCTGGGCAGGCCTCAGCTTTTGGTGAGTAACTTTTGACGAGGAAATAATAATTTTTTTTTTTACATCATAGATAACGGTATTATCTTAACGATTAGCTAAGTGGAGTCATTTATTAATTAAAAAACCGATAATGTCATCGTTAATGAAATGTATGAGAATGTAATAAGAACACTTTGTTTTTTTTTTCTTTTTTTAATTGAAGCTCAGTATTCGATTCTTTATTGCAAATAAATTTTTTTTTAGTTTTGTAATGAGTTTTATAATGAGAACTTTTGCCTTACTAACTGAACTAGTTTTTAGCTGATTGCTTTATCTTCTAAATGTGTAACCGAAATAGTGTTAGATAAAGAATAAACCAAAATATTTTTTTTCAAGAAATTCAAACTTTTCATACGGTTCAATAAAATTCAAAGATTATTAAGATTGTTCTATCCATCAACACTCAAGTTATTGCAATTAATTTCAGAATATGCTAAAAGATTAGCAAGAAATTTGACATGAATTTTTAATGCGTGGCTCGATAGTGGTTACGCCAGCTCGATAGAGATAGTTGCAATGTAAATTTATACCATGAGTGTACTATGAAAAAATTCATTGTTTCAGCTTCAATTGTCCGAAGTGATCATGCGTGCACGTCAGTACGTAGCAGACGTAACGGGACACGAGGGTGCTGTACTGGCCAGCCACGCCAAGCCCGAAGTTTTTGAGAAAAAATTCGAGGAGGCGCAGATTCGAGAGACCGCGCCAGTTCAGAAATTCTTGCAAAAGATTCAATCAGACAAAGAGGGGTGAGAAAAAATAGCTTTTTCCGTAAAAAAAAAAAAAATAATTTTCATTGAGAGATTGACAGTCGAGCTAAAATTAGGCTAAATATTTGTTGTAAAGTGCTAGAGTATTCTGTGCTAATGAGTATATTTTTTCGTTACATGGATGCTGTCTTCGGATCTAAAGAAAGTAAGAATACAAAAAAAAAGAGAAAACCATCTTGGATTATAACATTTTTACGTCATGTTTTTATTTTTACCTTTGATGTTTTTTAATTGTCCTAAGCATTAGACCTCAGCAATTTTTTGTTTGCTTAAATTTCAATGGACAAACATCTTCATTTATTTTTTTTTCAATGCAAGTCTTT
Source organism: Encarsia formosa (assembly GCA_038277355.1). Taxonomy (NCBI): domain Eukaryota; kingdom Metazoa; phylum Arthropoda; class Insecta; order Hymenoptera; family Aphelinidae; genus Encarsia; species Encarsia formosa. The sequence goes on from CM076187.1 coordinate 4,425,470, forward strand.
GTTAAATGTTTTTACTGCTTTCACAATAATTACATGGCAAGTTTTGAAAAAACGTTATTTAGTAGTCGCTTTTTTAACATTTTGAATGACCCGTATTAGTTTTTTTTTTAAGTATAAAAACCAAATTAAACAAAAGACCATGGTGGAGATACCAAAGGGCATGCCGAAAATTAGAAAAACTGAGCAATTTTAAACCCAAGGAGATTAAGATTCATAAATTCAAAATCACGCAAATTTTTGTATATAATTATACAGTTGTCAAATCTTTATCTCCTAATTAGATTAAAAATCCGCAATTTATTATTTACAACTTACTTATTTGATTTTTCACCATTCGTAGAAATAGTTCAAAGAATCATTTTGAATGAAAAATTAATATTAATTTACGTCTAGGGTTATCCACTTGTTTCCATGGAGCGGGATCTTGGATGAGAACTACGAGCTGAGCGAGACTTTCCAAGTACCGGACATCAAGACGGGAAAAATGGTAAAACTGATGACCCAACTCACAAGCAAAGAAGAAGAAATGTTTAGGAACATGCTCAGACGATTAAACACCATTGTAGATGTAAGTTGTGCACTACCAAGACTGAATTAAAATAACAAAAAATACAGATGAATGATTTTTATTAATACCAATGTAGGCGGCAATAAAACTAGACGTACGCATAATGATCGACGCTGAGCAGACATACTTCCAGCCGGCGATATCTCGCCTGACACTGGAGATGATGCGCAAGTACAATACAAAAAGGGTAATTTTTTTAATACCGCGTGAAATTTTCTATTAAATGTGTATTATTACAGAGGTTTACAATGAATGAGCTCTCAAATCTCAATGTGTGGTCTTCCTCTCCTTGCCCCCTAATAGGCCGTGGTGTTCAACACGTACCAGACCTACCTCCAGGACGCCTTCACCGAAGTTAAGACTGATCTGGAACAAGCCGAGCGACAAAACTTTTACTTTGGCGCCAAAATCGTCCGAGGCGCTTACATTGAACAAGTGAGTTTCGTTTTTATTTAAAACCTAAATTACTCTTTCAGCATCTTCATTCAGGTTCAAAGTATTGTCATTACTTAATCGCAATTCGTATGAAATATCCTTTTCGAGTGGTAGAATATTTGAATGGTTCATCGTAAAATTTTAACATAAAGTTTGTCCAAAACCATTTATTTATTCCACCATTATAATCAATCAGAATCAGAATCAGTAAAATGTTTGCATTTTTCCTCTAAAAAAAAAAAAAAAATGATAAAACTAACGAACAGAATAAATGTCGCGAAAAGAATTGAAAAAATGTAAACATTCAAATCGTCACTATAGTATTATCAATCTATATGCCACATTGCAAACATTTATTTCCCTAGTTAAAAGTTCGATTTGTGCAGTGTGGCATTAGATTTCACTAACTTGTGTAGTACCATAATCATTACAGATTTTCACTCCTACAGCATTTGTTTTGTCCATAAAAAATCATTGCTGGTGAGTTAATTATTTCAAAAAACCAATTCATCATAATTAATTAAAACTCATAAATTTGAGTGTGATCATTTGAAAATTTGTGATTTTAATCATTTTAATATTTTGAATAAAGGAAAGAGCCCGAGCAGCCGCGATGGGATACTCTGATCCGACCTGTCCGAATTACGAGGCGACGACCGAGTCCTACCACACGACCCTGATGGAGTGCCTGCGCAGGATGAAGCAGTACAAGGACAAGGGTGAGGATATCAAGAAGATTGGTATCATGGTGGCTTCTCACAACGAGGATACGGTTCGATTCGCTATCGAAAAGTAAATCAACACATTTCTTATTCTATTTTCGTTTCACCCCAAGACATCTGTATTTTATTTTTTCCTTGTTTACTTTTAGAATGAAGGAGATTGGTATTTCTCCCGAGGACAAAGTTATATGCTTTGGTCAACTGTACGGCATGTGTGACTATCTGACATTCCCACTTGGTTAGTTACAATTTGTATTGTTATTGTTACACATTTCAAAGATAAGAGGTTTTTGATTTTAATCGTCCGTGACAACACTCAAAAATTTTTTTTTTAATTAATTGGAAATTTTTCAATTTAAGTGGATGTTGTGAGTTTTTAATGAGTTATTTATCAAACCACTACTTTGTTTTTTGTAGGACAAGCCGGTTACTCCGCGTATAAGTACATACCATATGGACCTGTGAAGGAAGTGCTGCCATATTTGTCGAGGCGAGCGCAGGAAAACCGTGGCGTTCTCAAGAAAATTAGGAAGGAAAAGAAGTTGCTTCTCTCTGAAATCGTAAGACGAGTCATGAAAGGTGAAATATTTTACAAGCCAAAGGGAAACTACATCCCGGTCTGAGAGGCTTCAGCCCTGTTCGTCGATCGACCTATAGCTGATTTTCAAACGAATTAAAACATTCGCGACAGTTTGTAATAAAAACTTAAAACAAAAAAAACAAATGAAAAAAAAAAAAAAAAAATAGAGAGAGAGAAAAAATTAACCGGCATTCAAACAACAGAGCGTGTTGATAGAGATTTTAAAATTAATCTCGAAGTGTTGATTTTAATGTTGAAGACTTTTACGAAACGCCGTAGTAACTGACGTACGATTAACGCTGAAGGTAGATCGATTAATTCTGTGATGTAGCCCAGCCTCGCGAGTCAATTCCCCCATCGCTCAACCCCTTCCACTCGGTATAAGTAGCCTTTTTTTCCTATAGCAATTTGTTGTTGTGTAAATGTTTTGTTTTTTTTTTTTTTTTTTATAGAGAGAAAGAATATTGTTGACTATTAAAAAAAATAACGAATCTCAGAAGTGTTGTGAACCTGGTTGATGAGTGCTATGTATACTTACTGTCATGACCGTAAAGAGTGAGTGGTGCTGAATTGTTACGACTATAGTTTTTATGCTGAGCTACAAGGGGGTTGTTCATCGGCTTCGGGGCTTAGCTGTAACTGTATAGTGTAGTTTATGTAAAAAATGAGGAGGAGCTGAAGCGTTAAGCGTTCGTTGACCGTGTGGCGACTATCATGTTTTATGCAAAGTTGCGAAGGTGTCAAAACTACAGTTTACCTAGAAAATGTAGCAGCGTCGATCGTTTTCAACTGTCTTGATTTTTTTTGATAATAATTTATCAATTAATAATTTTTGATAATTAATTTATTTATTTACCTTTTATCGCTTTACAATTGAGTTGACCAAAATGATGATTTAGTTTGCTGAATATTGTTTGTCACAGTATTGTAAAAGATTATTTTAAAATGAAAATTTTTTATTATCAATATTTTACGTGATTACCCATTAATTTTATACTTTTAATCAACTTTAAGGGTGGTTGTGCTTAATTTTTGGAGTCACAATCATGTTTTGCTTCAAATTAAAAGTGTTTAAATGATACTTACTGAAAGTATTTAATACTGAAGTACAAAAAAAAAAAATAAAAAAAAGTAAACAAACATATTAAAGAAAAATAATAATAATAAAAAAAAAAAAGTAAGTAAAAGAAATAAAATCTTCTAGTTTTGAAGAAGATCGACGTTACTTGAAAGCATTTGCTACTCGTGGCTTTTTAGAATCAATAAACGACATGAGTGCCAGTTTAATTTAGACAGAAACAAATGACCTTATGACTGTGAAACTTATTAATAAAAGTACAATGCTTCATTAAGACTACGATATTGTTTTAGGCAAATTTCTTTTTACGTGTCAATTTCAGAACAGCACACGTAAAAATTTTTACGGAAAAAAATCCGCCCCAGTATATTATGACTGCTTGCTTCCTGAAAATCTTAACAAGAGATAAGAAAAAATTAATCAATGACTTTCTAAAATGCTCTGAAAAAATGCATAAAAAAATAAACATTTGTTTATGTTCTATGCATTTTTGTATTTTTCATAGATTTAAAAAAATTTTATTATTTCGAAATAGTAATAAAAGCTACTTTATGTATACAGTGCGCCTCGATTTATTTTAATTGATATAATTTATGACAATTTTATAATAAAACACACTAGGAGTTTGTTAACTCTAGGTTAATTCTGTATAATGCGCTGAAAATTCAGAAAAAAAGATTTTGTAAAATAAGTTAATTATTTAAAATTGGATTGAAAAACTATGTAAAAATTTTTAAACTGGATTTGAAAAATAATAAAGGGGCATTGTTAAAGTTATACAAATTTATCTGTTGAGTGTTAATTGTGAGATTGTGTAGAAAATTTGATTGCTTAAGTTTTACCTACACCTAGAAAAAATTCTATTGATTATCTCATTCAAAAATAATTTCTTATATATATAAAATTTAGGAATGATGACAATAATATTTTATGATGACGTTAATCAATTTGTAAAATATTTTTAAAAAGAATTTATAAAATTAAAAAAAAAAAAATGAGCTGAGCTCGTTAATTTTATCAAAGTATTTAAATTTAATATTTTTAATTATACATTTTAATATTTGTTCAACATTCTATAATGAATGTAGCGTTCTAAACGCTTTTGTATTTTTGTAGCTTCACAATCTTCAAGGTTTTAGCACAAAAAACTTTTAAAATTAAAAGTTCCCTGATTTTTATAATTGGTAAATAATTTAATTTATATTCTTGTGAATACCCGGGGTTGGGCACTCGGGAATCAAAATTAGCGAATTTTTTATTTTTAGTGACTTTTTTTTAATTCTTTTAAACATTGTGGAGTCATAAACTATGAAAATTATCTTGGATTAGGTTTTGTAAAAAAAAGTGCTTCTAAAAGTTTTTAAAGATAAAGAGTATTTTTTGATGACTCATTTTGGTGACTTATTTTTTTGGTGACTCTGGAGTGCATAGCCCCTCGGGTAATTATTTTCGAGGATTTAGACTACATAGAAACTTAGGTAATTTAATTTGTTTCACTTGTTATTATAAAAAAAAAAAAAAAAAAAAAAAAAAAAAAAAATAATTATTACATTATTTTTATTATAGTAGTCGAATATAGACTGATACTTACTAATCAAAGAAATCGATTAAAAACTTAATATATAATGCCGAGTTTTCTCTAAATTTAATTTACATGTTGCAAATAATTTCTTCAAACATTTTTTTTTTATTTAAAAAATATTTAATAAACAGGGTCAAAAAATAATAATAACCATTTAGTATAAAACAAGTGAATATTTATTTTACAGATTTTGTAAGTACAATCAACATTTTATGCAACATTTTTATCATCAGTGGTAATTTTTTCTGAATCAAAACATTAATTGATCAATACTTTTAATAACAATCATACAATGTAGTCTGGTCGCTTGACCAGATAAGTAATCTAAACTTTTTAAATTTGATTCAATTTTTCAAATTTCCTCTTGATTTCAATATTGATCAATAAAATAAACTTTTACGCTTGCTGCAATCACCATTCTAGCTTTGAAAATTTTTAAAGAATCTCTAGTATGCTTGAAAAGTTTTAGTGCTTGGAAATAAAAAAACATTTACAGTTTTTTTTATTAACTTAAAAAAAAAAATAACTAAACAAGATTACAAACATATATAATTCAAAGTGTTTATTATCGTATGGCATGGAGAAAAAAATCGAATCATCTTTAGATAATTTTTTTTTTCCTATGTACATATAAGCTTATAATTTTTGAAAAAATAAAGTATACGATAACGTAAAAATTTATAATCATGGTTAATTCAATAAAGTTTTTCCCAGTTTTACTGTTATATTACGTAAACATTTATAGCCCTCGATGTTCATACTGCCAAGTACTTTTTCCTAAGACACCTTGGTTGAAAAAATATATATTTAGAACCTTCTAATGCGCAGGCAAAAATATATCTCAATTACAACGAGCATTCATTAGAAGAAATTTCAAAACAGTGAGATATTGATTTTCCGTAGAGAACTTTATTTCATTTACACTTAAACATCTTCTGCAACAGTTTAATGAAAAATCTTGTCTCCCAACAAAAAACCTAATCGCATTTTGTTAATCAAGGCTGCAAGAACTTTTAATTCTTAATCGTAAGCTATGTATTTGCATCTCATTCTATTCAACTTCAAACATTTTTTGCGAAAATATTTAAAAAAATAACCACCAGATATGTTGTCCAACTCGATGCGCAATATTTATCATAATTATAATTTTTTAACTCCCCCGAGCTTCACTTAAATTCGAATTTCATGCTAAACAGTTTTATATACTTTCTACTAAAACATTACAAATTTCATTAAACGCTGTGTTATAATAAATCAGTACTTTGTACCCGATTCTGTTTTTTTTTTTTTTTTTTTTTTTTTTTTAATTTATTCATTTTTAAAAGTTTTTATAACAGTGATTCTTAAATACTTGAAGAAATTTGATTATGTTTTTTTATACGTTAAAATAATTTTTTTGCTAAGTTTTGTGTATACTTTTCATAAAATTATTTTACCTTACGCTTTTAATTAATATAATTAATAATTAATTGGTAGTGAATTTGCTGTGCTTTTAATTAATTAAAGATTGATTATTTTGGCAGGAAAAAAAAGGGAAATTTTCCCTTTTTCGTGAAATCACATAATGTAACGTGATCTTGTGTATTATTTATTACTTTACTTTTACACTGAAAATCGAATTTTATTAGCAACGGGGATAAAACTATTTTTGGCATCTTTTAAATAATTCATTTTTTCAATTTTTTAATATACAGGCATCTTATTTAATAACATTATGTTAAAATAGTAAATTAGAACCATCCTTGTTAAAAATATTAAATTTTTTCGTTTTGCAAATATTGTACATTCTTCTTATTATTATTATTTTTTTGTTTCTACTATGTTAAAATAATAAAGTATAATTTTTTGCATGGAGGAAAAAGTTTATTTGTCGTCGCAAGTACTTCGTAAATCTTTATAAATAATCTCTTTTTGAAAACTTATACTAAAAGATGCTTTAAATGTGATTGCAATAATAATAAAGGCATACGTTATTTTAACAATATAAATATTTACTAAGCTTATTCTTAATACGAAATTTAAAATATTTAAATATTTGCTTAAGTATAATAAATATATTAAACCATGTCTCGTACCTTAACTCTAACATTAAAGCTTTCAAAATAAAGATAAAATTTGGTTTTATAACTGTACAAAATTGATATTAAATTATCATTAAATATGTAAGCACTTCTATGTACAGAATACGTAGAACTATCTTATAAAATTCACCGTTAAAATTATATATTATAACTTATGCTTTCAATCTGTTACATCTTCAAAATGCGTAATTTTTTATCACACAAAGTAATTTAAACTTTTTCCTCAATGTACTTTTCGCTTTCATCTGCTAAAGTACGTAACGCTCAGGCTATAGTTTCAAATTTCTAATAAAAACTTTTTCCTTAGTTACCGTAAAGCTTGTAATAATTTTTAAATTTTACAAAACGTTGTACATAAGATATAATAAGTCGATAAAATAAACAGTCTTGTCAAATTTTTTTTCACATTATTTTGGCATGAATCCCTTTATTTAATTATTAAGTAAATCACTGCTATATTTTTGAACCACTCGAATTACAAAAAAGAAAAAAATTTTTCATAATTTTTAATTATGCGAATTTGGTAATTTAATATTTTTTAAAAATAAGTAAAAATCTTACTAAAAATAAAAAAATTTTCGAAAATAATATCAATAAATTGATTTGGATAAAGTAGAAAAGTACAAGAATATATTTTAGTTAACCATCTCAATTTCCTACCCTATTCCGCACAGTACATTGAAAAATTTATTTTTTTTCAGCCTTAGCTGTAGAATAATTTTTTACTTTTTTTTTTTTTGTATTTTCTAAAATATATGTTTTTATCACTTTACTCGTCGAACTTGAGCACGCACACTTTTTTTAAAAGCCACTCGTTCCATCCAGCTGCGCAAGAACTGGAAAAAATTTAAAACTCTCGATCCTAATTGAAGAGCCATCGACATAAAATTTACCGTATAAATTATTCGAATGGTAAAGATATGTAACTTATTATTAATTTAAATATGATATTTTACAATCTCCAAATAGGTGTACGAAGTCTATAAATTAATTAAATGATTACATTCACAACCTGAACTTTAAAATGGAAATTTAAACTGTGAACTAAACCGTAAGTACTGATGATTCAATTTGATACAGATCAGCAGCTTGTATGCAGTATTAAAAAAAAACAAAATTTTGAAAAATAATTCTGTAAACTTTAAAAATTTTTTTGAGTCATTATATCTTTCAGCCCATTAAAGTTGAAAAAAATTTCCAACGATTTGGTCAATTAAAATTAAAAACGAAAAAATAAAAAGCATCGAGTCTCTCCAAGAAAGCAAAGGATCAGGTTTTCGCGCGAAAGGCAGCGATGTTATTGGTCGAGGAGCTGCTGGCAGCTCGGTTCCGCGTGTGGCAAACGAAGACGTTCAAGCCTCTGCGCGAGGGCACGGGGGGCTTGACGTCCCCGTTGAGACTGTTTGATCGAGTGTTTCTTCCCGGGTGCAGGTTTACCCAGGAGCTGGATGGAACGAGCCTGACTCAGTCGGCGTGCGAGCCTTTCCTCCTGATGGAGGCGTCTCTGTGCTGCTGCTGCTGTTGCTGCTGTTGCTGTTGGGCTTTGCGCGGTCACAATGGGGCGAGGGTCTTTCCACCTCGCTTGGCTAGCCTGACCTCGAGCCAGGTGTATGGCAGGACCGAGAGTATCAGCATCGCCGCGAGACCGAACACCCGGATCCGGGTGCACACGAGGCCGTGCAGACCCAGGGCCAAGGACAAGCCCAACCAACGCCAGAAGAGCGAACTCGCCAGCGGACCCTGGACCGAACTCGACGGGTACAGGCCCAGCAGTAGAGCTGCACGATAAAAGATCGTTCAATTGGTATTTTTCGTAACTAAATTTTTAAACTTTTAAGTAGATCAAAATTTATTTGTTCCATGGGTAATAATATAAAATTTATATGGATAATTGACTTTTACTCATATACTCTATTAAGAGCAAATATAACTCAATTTTTCAAAGCTTAAAATTATGAAAATATCTAAATATTAAAAAGAAACTAAAGTAACTCTCTGATTGAGGATGTAAAAAACCTTTGAAAAATGGCTATTTTTATCGGTACTGAGAGAGGTAAAGACGAAATTTTCTAAAAAAAATTTAAACAACATTGCTAATACTCACTATAGATGAGGGTCTCCCAAATGGCGTTGCAAACACCCCAAGCGGCTGATATAACGTGGAACAGGGCTGGATCGTCTCCTGCCGGTCTCCACGTCACCAGTACCAACAACAGACAGGCGTGAAAGGCAAAACCTACGACTAATTTTTTTTTTTAATTTTTTTTTTAATCTAAAAAATTACAATCGAGACAAAAAGAAGGATTGTTCGTGGAAGCAGTGGTATGAAGGTCTTACCGATAACCAAGTATCTTCTGATGTGTCTCATCAGCATGGACAATGTCGCCCCGGCCAGAGCTTGCAGTAATCCGAGACTCAAGAAGCTGAGAGTTACTTTTCCGCTGCCTCCAAGCGCGCATACCACGTACGCCTGTTAGGATAAGTATGTCATTAATCTCGACATTTTTTTTTCCAGCATACTTTGTAAACTGTTGGACGTGAATATCTCTACATGAAAAATATTGTTTTCGTGTAAGCTGTCCGGTAAAAGTATGTGATCACGATACACCGATTTTGGTTTAATGCCATCGGCACTAAAAATTTATTACGGAAGATTCAAAAAAAAATTTAACTCATAAAATTGTACTTAATATTACCGCATTCAGAGATTTAATTTAATTTTTACTCTCAAGAAATCCGACGTACTTTTTAAGCTTTTGGTCGAAGGTAAAGCGGCCTTTTGCCCTGTCAAAAATAAAACAAACCTCGGTGAAGTCGGCAAAAATGAAGCCCTGTTCCAGCCCTATAAATAGAGTCAGAGGAGCAGCGAGCTGCATCTTGGGGTCCTGGAAGGCGTTTTTAACAGACTTGAGCAGGGCGCTGGTGCTGAGTTTGTCGTGGGCGGTCTGCGGCTCCTTCATGCGGCCGTCGAGGAAGGCGCAGGATATCCCGAACGCGAGCGCGGCCATCCCCAGCCAGACGCTAACGATCATCCTCGAGACGTTCTCCGGCATCTTCGGGAGCAGCGAGACCACGCTGCTCTCGTTGTAGAGCAGGTAGGCCTCCTGGGGACAGTACTCGGCGCCGCAGCTCTCCTCGATCTCGACCTCGCTCATCACCGGGTTCATCATCCCCGACGACTCCGGCGTCGAGGTCATTCGAATTAGAACCGATGCTACCAAACACCCTGAAATTTAAGTTTTGAGTTTTATTTTTTTTTCGCTGAGTATAAAAAAGATTTTTTGTTTTTTTTTTTACAAAACTTAGATTTGCCGAAAGTTGAAAATTGTAAGGATATTTTTAAGATCCGGTGGTAAAATAAAGCATCGATAGTTCATTGAAGCTTTTTACGTCCTTAAGTCTACCTCCAATGTGTAAAAAAACGGATTGTTCCAGTATGTTAATATTTAAAAAAAAAAATCCGGTTTTATCTGATTTTTGAAAATTGAAATAAGAAATAATTTTTTTTATAATTAGTTAAAGCATTAATTCTTGCAAAACCACTTTACTTTTAAAAGTAGCTTATTGGCTGCAAGGGAATTGAAGGGCTGGATCTGGAAGTGAGCGGCAAAACACAAATGACAAAAATCATTTGCATTTGTGCAAAAAAAAGCATCTGATAAAACTACTCATAATTTTTAAAGCTTCTAAAAACTACTTTCTCAGTAGTAAACTATTCAATAATTAAACAACGAAAAACAATAACACGTTTCATAAATATCATTTGTGATTTTTTAGTATCAGTACGTATCAAGTTACAGGTGTTTTCTGTTGTTATTTTTCGTAATTGAAAATTCAAAGCAATTCATATAAATTTTTCTCGAGATAAGTTTAACTAAACTTATCTGTGATTAATTTCCGACAATGTAGTTACGTATAATAAATCAGCAATTGAATTGATTTCACTGATTTAGAACTTCCTATGTACGCTTTTTCAAAAATAAACAAACAATTTTTCTACTTGAATTTTGCATGTAAAAAACTAACTCGATCAGCTCGTTCAAACTTAAGTAATCTTTGCTCTTTGGATAACATTAAATTTCCATTTCAGACGGACGGAATAATTTATAATAAAGACGATAAGGTGTTCTTATTAAACGATCAAGACACACTTTTTATTTCTGCATTGTTTATAAAAAATTAGACTTCAGACACAAACTTTTTTTTAATTTAAACTTTATACCAATGCATTTAAGAATCATATTTATAATATAACTAATGAGCTCGTTAATTTATGAAAAAAATGTCGATCGATCAAACTGGTCTTCACTGAAGATTATTCAAATGGATTTTTTTCTACGATAAAAAAACTTCAATCTTTTTTTATTCGCTTCAGTCAAAGCAAAGAATTTTTTATTTATCCTACAATCAGGCTGCCACGCCCATAGTACATAACGTATGCAAAAACTGACCGAAGGCGAGTCCCATATCTTCGGCAAGTTTTATTCCCCGGTTGAGCCTTCTTAATATGCAGTCGCGCCTGGTTTCGTCGGGATCCTCCGGGTCCGAGCACACCAGGCCCAAACTCGTCGCCGAGACGTTCACGTGCGACGCCCGGGCCAGAAAACTCGGACTCGTCCAGGCACCCAACAACGCGTAACTCGGTAACAGCAAATACCATCTGAAAAGATAAAATAAAAGACCGTGGTCGTAAAAGAAAGTAAAAAAAAAAAAATTCAATTTCAGGAAAACAATATGTCACCTTGCGAAGGCGAAAGAAAAAAGGAACTTCAATGTTTTTTTATACTTCAATGGGGTTCAGGAATTTTTCTTTTTTTTTTTCTGTTAAAAGTAATTGAATTTTTTATCGCTGTATGTCGACAGATTTTTATGTTCTTCACAAGTGATTACATTTTTTTTCATTATTTTTTTTTTATAGAGGTAAGATAGAAACCAATAAAATTTGTCATCAAAATTGTAAGAACAAAAATTATTTACTTGTATGAATTTTTGATAAAAATGAATTTCAGATTCTTCGAGTAAAAAGCAGTTGTAACTAACAATTTTCTAAAATCTTTATTTACCTATTTGATAATTTTGTAAAAATAAATTTTCCAACAAGAATAGTAAATTTTTCAACTCGTGCTTATTGAAAAAAGCTTTTTGACCCTGTTTTTGTCACATGGTTTCCAACGAAAAAAAATTAATTTCACGTTTCAAATATACTTGATAAGAGACCTTATAGTGCTCTCGAATTAATAAATTTTAGAGTTTATTACAGTGATATTGTAAAAACTTTAATCAAATTTTTTCCCAGGTAAAAAAACTTCAAAAGTTTAAGATACTTACTTCGGGTAAAGGTGTACCCCGACGAAGAGTATGGTGATGAGGTGTCCCAGGCATATGGCGAGGTTCGACCCGATCTTCTGGTTGAGTATGGGCGCGAAGCAGCTGACGAGACTGGCCGCGGCGAAGAACAGCGCCAGGAGTACGGGACCCAGGTGCGGCTCGAAGGCCCCGAGTCCGGCCTGCAGGGGGAACATCGGCAGGGTGGCGGCCGACCAGCTGGCGTGCCCCAGGAGTACGGCCGCGCAGTGACGGAGCACGGCCTTCTTCGGGGGTCGGGGACCCGAGGGCGCCGCCCGGACCGCCGCTATGAGCCTCCGTACCGACGAGGCCCCGGCGGACGAGCTCATGGACTCCCGGCGACGCCACGACAGGGCCGAGGTGCGGGCCGATCTGCACGATATCGGCGAGTACGTGGCCATGTGCTGAAAAATTGGAACGGTTATTGTCATGCGGAAAATGTTGAATTTTTTTGTTTTCGCGATCTGATGCATGTTTTGTGTGGAAAAATCTTACATTTCAATGAGTTTTTTTTTTATACTCGCGAAGATCTTATCTCGGAGCCGGATACGCTAGACGCTATAATTCATTTATAAATTTGTATGGTTGATAAAAGGTTGCGAAATATGTTTTCGATTGCGTAATGGATTATGAGAAAAAAAAAAATTGGCTGTTCATGTGAATATTCATAAATTATTTTAGTGCGGAATCACTAATTTTAATTGTCATAATTTTGTTAAAAATATTTTTTTTTTTTTTTTGTTCGCATTATTAGGAAGTCTTGATAATAACTCGAAGTTAGTTAATTGAAAAATTACTTTTAATATTTTTCATCAAATCGTCGCCTTAGTTCAAGAAGATAACAACTCAGAATTTTTTTTAAAAAGATAACAACTCAGAATTTTTTTTAAATAGATAGCAACTCAGAATTTATTTTAAAAAGATAACAACTCAGAATTTCTTTTAAAAAAGATAACAACTCAGATTTTTTTTTAAAAGATAACAACTCAGGGTGAAAAGTCTTTTTCTTCTTTTTTCAAAATTATTTTTCGCTGCAACTAGAGGTAACTTTGTTAATAACCTAAGATTTTTATCATCATTTACTGACTTAGTCGTACTGAATAAACAGTTTATGTTATATCTATGACACCAAATTATAATTTGAGCATTATCTGCGCATTGAGACTTCCATAAACTATTTATTAGAAAAAATTTATTTTTAATTGAATTAAGTATAGATAAGTATAAAATATTTTTTTAAGTTACTTTATTTATTTATTTTTTTTTTTTAGTTCATAAAATAATGTGTATTTAAATATTTTATTTTTGTGATAAAAAAAATAAATAATGTTAAGTTTACCGGAAAAGATTAACTTCACGTAATAATTTATGAAAAAAGAAAAAAAGTTAATTTATGAAACTCCGGCGTCACTCTTTCAATTAATTAATTTATTTATTTATCTTTTCCACCTGTAAAAAAAATTGAGATTTTTTCAACTTTCGAGTTTCAGACTTTAATTCATAATTTTAGTAATTTTACTATCCATGTCGTCTTGAATCTAATTATTTTTTAATCCCTAAAGCAATTGTTTAATACACTCATTATTTTACTTTAAATAAAAACTGATTTATAAATTTTTTCTGTAAAATGAACAATTCATTTGTCAATCATAATTCAGTACGACTAAGTCAGTAAATGATGATAAAAATCTTAGGTTATTAACAAAGTTACCTCTAGTTGCAGCGAAAAATAATTTTGAAAAAAGAAGAAAAAGAATTTTCACCCTGAGTTGTTATCTTTTAAAAAGAAATCTGAGTTGTTATCTTTTTTAAAAGAAATTCTGAGTTGTTATCTTTTTAAAATAAATTCTGAGTTGCTATCTATTTAAAAAAAATTCTGAGTTGTTATCTTTTTAAAAAAAATTCTGAGTTGTTATCTTCTTGAACTAAGGCGACGAAATGAAGTGTTGAATTGTAAAACTTTTCTCGCGGATACAGTATCAATCAACCAAAGTAAAATTGAATGGAAAAACTTAAATTGACCATTAAAATTTAAATAATTGAAAAAACTGCGAACAATCAAGTCATTATATTTTTTTTTTCATTCTTTTAATTCGAATTTACATATAAGAGAATGGTACTTATTCACTCGAGCTTTAACTTAACTTTAACTTTGCGTGAGAGCGTGCTTATTTTATTAAGTAAAAATTAATTAGTATTCATAAAATTAAAATAAATTTTGTTTTTTTCTCTTCATTAAGCCCTATTGGTTTTGTGGATTAGTTGGAGTAGGAGGAGTTGTGTTTAAAAATAAATAATAATATAGTAATTTGGAGGCTTTAACGGTTCGTTAGACAGGATTGGCCAACCTCATCAGGAGGACTTTATTTTGAACAATTTAATTATCAAGAAGAGCTTACATGAAAAAATTATTAAGACTAAAATGTAGGTCTTATAAGTAATATCATCTTCCAACAACTTCACACACTAATTTAACATATTATTATTTCACAAAATTTCAACTTTTAATCAATGCATCAAAATCAATTTAAACCTTGCTTTGCACTCTAAAAGTAATTGACAAAACAAAAACAAATTTGACCACAGATTTCAAAATATTTATAAACTTGATTTTTTTTTTATTTTGTGGAAATTTAATAAATTAATATTTATGAGTTAAAAGTTTGTTGAATTAATTACACTTTGTATCTACAGTACGAAACCACAAAACTCATACACGCGAGTTGACCTATATCAAAGGTTTATATATTTCAAAGATACAGTTGAAAGCTTTCTTTAATTTTAATCAATAAACTAATACAGGATCAATAAATACCTAAATAAATAAATAAATAAATACTTTAGTTCAAATAATTAATTTAGGATCAGTTTTTTTTCTATTTTGAATAATATATTTTCTTTAAAATAATATCATTAAATTCTGATGGGAGTTCGATTGTCACTACGTTAGAGTTTGAACTGCCCCAGTATATAAAGCTCGACCTTCGGTCAGATCTAATCAATTTGCATATTAACCACGAAAATGACAAAATGCAATACTATGAGTATATCTGATATACCACGACTGATTGATTGGCTATCAAAACAAGCAATCTACAACCTCTTTCGAAAGTTAAAAATGAAAAAATTAATTTTATTATAATTTTTTCCTCTGAAAAGTTCAAAGACAAATATCAAAGCACTGATCACACATCCAATGGTCAATAAAACAAGTTGATTATTAATATTACTGATTGGGTCAAATTGAAGACCAAGATTTTTCAACTTGTAAGATTCGAAATATTTTTTTGTGTGAGGAATAGAATCTTGAAGACCTGCTTCTAATATCTGTTGAAACTTTTTATCAAATTTTTTTATAAACGGTGAACCTTTTCCATAAATGGGTACATGGTAATCACTTAAAATCGTAGGGTAGATAATTTTCATCTTTGGTGATTTATCTGAATTGCTATATTTTTTTATTCTGTATCTTGCAGGACTCACTGCACTGAAGCAAAAACAATCTTTTTGAGTAGCTAGCTTTTGGTAGCATTCTTCTATTGTATTAATTCGAATTGCACGTGATTGCAGATTGCGAATAACTTTATCGTCATATTTTGCTGAGGTCGGAAAAAAAGTCTTCTGAATGTATATGGGTAGAGGAGGTTCTTCGACTTCTTTAATGGCGTCGTATACCATTTCTTTGTTTGTTTTAACACCAGCGTCAGAGAAAACTGCAAACATATCCGACGAGTACTTTATTGATATTATGGCAAGACTAACATAGATGACTTTTTCAATCCAGTTTTGAGGTTTCTTGTGTACAGTAACATCAAACAGTAATGCAAAAGTATAAAACGAAGTCCACATGGGTGAATTTACTTCACGCAATTTCAAGATGATTTTTGAAAATACTATAGTCAGAACTAAAAAGCATGAGGAAACAATTAATTGTAAGTAAATTGTTTTGTTGGCCTTGTGAGTATAGAAAAATACCGGTGCAATCAAGTTCATTTCGGCTTCTCTAACCGCTTTACCAAGTAACAAACCCATATTATGAGCATCAGCAAGTTGAGTTCCAAGTATATACATGGTAATTAAAATATCAATTTCTCCGTTAAGAAATTTTTTCAAAAAAATTTTTGTCCGAATAAATGGGTTTGCTATTTATTTCTACATAGTGGAATGCAAAATTTAAAGTTGTGTATGTGAGTTTCAAAAATCCAAAGTTCATACCATTTACGATGATTTGATTAGAAATATTCGAAAATTAAACGTGTGGAAACTTTTTTTGAAGAATTGTCTTAATTTTATATCCATTCATATTTTTTAGTTTGTCAGGAAATAATTGTTCCAAAGAAACATTGTTACTATTGAAGACCTTGAAAAATGGATTATAATTTAAGGTGATTAAATCGTCATTATTGTTTACCATTAAGATTGTTAAATCTAAGTATTTCAAAGACCAAGCTTGAACGAGAAAGTTCTTTAGATCAGATTTGAATGAATTGTAATCCCCGATTAATATGATTAAAAACTTTGCTCTGGGAGGTAGAGGATTCATTTCAACGAATTTACTTAAAACGCTTCTTAACTTTTCAACATTGAAACTGTATGAACTTTCAACGACAACGTATAAGTCTGCATTTAAAGCTGTGCGAATGTTATTAATTATTTGACTGTCATTTAAAGCTTTAATTTGTTCGCACAAGTCAATAATGAAAGTTGGTATCTTGGGTACGATTTAAAAAAAAATCAAATTAAATTGTGTAGGGCTAACTGCTACCTGTTCACCTCTGACAAAACAAATTTGAGACAAATTCAGTTCTAAAATCTTGTCTACTACTAAATTTAATACTACTAAATTCAATTAAACTTGTAGAATTACGAACGCAAAGAGCGAAAATTATGAGTTTCATGAAACGCATGTCTCCTTCTTGAGCTTTGATGTGCAACAGTTCAATAGTTTTTATAAAACATGAAAGGGCACTTTAACTTCATCATTATGTATTCATCTACTCATTTAAATATTTAAATACGCGCATATACTAAGTGTTTACAGCGGTAAAAGTTAGAATTATTTTCGCAACATTAGAAAAAAATGTACTCGAGTAGTTTATTTTATTTTTTATTAGACATGCTTTTCATAAAATAATCCGGAAAATCACATTTTACTTTAAAGCATTAAAGATTTTTTTTTTTAGTAAGATTGTAAAAAATTAAATTCAATGGATGATTTCATTGTTTCAATAATGGAACTTTTTTTCAGAGAAGTGAGTAATCTTAAAAAATTACACCTTTGAAGAAATTTTCCGTGGTTTTAATTTAATTTTCTTTTCATTGCGTAAGTAACACTCTTCAAAAATAGCTTTGGATGATGCTCGAGCCTTATTAGAATAATCTGCATCTTTTTTCGCGCCAATTGCTCGATCGATCGTTACATCGTTTGATCTCGGCAGAAAAGCGCGTGATAAAAGTGGCGATGGAAAAAATCTCACAATGGATCGGTATTAATAAACGTGCCAGATCGAGGGTTTTAATTTTAATCTTCGCGTAAATGATTTTTATCCCGAGCAAATTTTCGAAATTTTTTTGCTATCGTTGGTAAATTTATGCACGGAAAAATATGAATTTTCCTCAATTTTAATAACGTCAAATTAGATTTCATTAAAATATGTATTATTCAATCCTTGCAGTGTTTGAACATAATTTTTTGGTATGATTATCCTAGATTATTAAATCATAGGATTTTTTTTCTTGTTAATTTGAATATCAGAACGAAACAACTAAAATCGTGGAAGAGCAATAAAAATTTTTCCTTAAACCCGGTATGATTGAGTACGCTTATTAAATTCATGATTTTCATATGAAACTCACAATACATTTTCTAGCTCTTTGGTTCTGGCTAAAAGTTTTCAAATTTAAAAACTTTTTTATATTTTTCTGATATTATTTTAAATTAATTATCAACAACTGACTAAATTAATTTGTTTGTGTTTTTATTTTAAGCTAGTTGCACGAACATGAATTTTGATCTAATTTTAAATAATATTTATGAATATAGTTGAGGTAATACAAAGAACTTATTATGGAATATTCGAGGATCATGCGATAAAAATTGGCTAAACTCTAACTTTAGAATCATTAGTAAAAAATTATTCATATTTATTAAAAATAAAATTACCTCGAGCATGGCGTCGTTGTCCCAGAGCGGGGCCGCGTGGTGGTGGTGTCCGCTGCTCCGAGCCCGCTTGTGGGGAGCCAAGGGCGGTGGCTGCGGGGGCAGCCGGACCGGTCCCAGGCCTCCGACGGGGGCTGGTCGGTACACTGGACTCGACAGCTTCTCTCGCGACAGTTCGTGCAGATTCGGCAGCGAACCCATTTCGACGAAGGCTGGACCTCTTCTTATCTCTGTTGACACTGGGATTTTTTTCTTTTTTTAAGTGTAAATTAATAAGATTTTTGAGAAAATATTTCGAAAAATTGGCTATAAAACTAACTTCCTACGGTATTGAGACTTTGGACACTAATTTAATTATTTTTTAAATTAAATTTATGTAAACAAAACTTTATTGGTTGAAAATTCCATCAAAGTTGCTATAAATCTCTAGCAAGCGTCAGTTATCCTAATTTTCGTTTTAAAAAAATTTTTCATTAATTACTTGTTGAAATTTGTATCAAACGTTTGAATATTTTGAATATAGGGCTAATAATACATTAATCATAGCCTTAATGGCCACTTTCTATCTCACCTAATATACTGTAAAAATTTCTCCTCTGAAAGTTCGTAAACAAACAAATGAATTCATCATTTACTTTATTTGTCGTACAAATAGATAATCGTAGCAACCCACCCCCGGCATTACAAATCATTATCACAGCCGCGATCCTAACATTTTCATATCAAAGTAAGATAAAGCACTGTTTTATCTCCGCAACGTAAATCAACCTCGCGACGCCCACTACTCCCGGACACTTTTAAAATCCCGCCACGCTGGAAAATCGAAGGTCCCTCGGTCTCCTTTTTCCAGGATGCGGGACGACAAACAAAAACAAGCGTTTACTCACCTCGTTACTCGTCCGCTCTATCCTGCTTTCATCGCACCGGGAGTCCATCGTCTTCGTAGCCTGAAATCAAAACAGGAATTCATTCACGTGGGCGAACGGGTTGAGAGGTTCGTTATTCACGCGAGATTTTATGTCCCTTTTGATTTACGCGGGGAGGTAAATTCGTCACGAGGGGTAATTTGGAAGCTCACTTTGACCCCTTTTTTTATCGGAGTCCGGGATATTTTTTGGAGATTAGCTGGCTGACGAGAAGTTTTTAGATCGGGAGGATTTGGTCTGATTTATAGACCTGGAGTTTATTTATTTTTTTCTCTCGTGAAAGTGTTGTTGTTTTTTCTTTTTAATTGGATTTGTGTTGGGAAATATTTATATACCACGGATTTTTCAAAAAATTTTACGTGGGATTTCGAAAGAATAGGTATGACTAGAGATCGAAACGCATTACTTTGATTTATGGGTTATTAAATTGAAAAAATTTGCGTGGAGTTGAATTTTATGCGACTTTACAGGGATAAAACATCGATGAGACTTTAAGCACTTGTTCAAGAGCGTAATCAAAACTTTTATGGCTTAGACTTTTGAGTATCCCAATAAAAAAAAAAAAAAAAAAAAACATCTTCTTGGATCGAGTTGAAAATATTGCAATTTTTTTTCTTCCACTCAATTCGTCGTCGACAATTTATACGACGCTTCTCATTAACATCTTCATCGCCACTTTTAATTTCAAACTAAATTACAGCGATTAACCATCTATTATCACTTCATTGTACAATAATGTCAATGTTATGAACGCCATCGAGACGAACCAAAAGCTTGGTTTTTCGAATACTTTACAGAGATTTTCCATTCTCATTGTAATTCGTAAAGCTCCTTGATTCTGATAAGCATCGAAAAATAAATATTAATCGAAGGATCGATCTTTGAGTCTTAATTATTAATCGATAGTATTACATAAGCTCGACGACCTTAACTTTTTACCCGTTCTCATCTCATTGTCTCGTTCCGATCCACTGGAGTATACAAACCAAACTTTTTTCCCCGCCTCTGGTTTTTTTAATATAATATTGTTTGACATTGCCGTGAAAAACGCAAGATGTGGTTTACGTAACCAGAGAAACAATTAAAAAATATTGACCAGTAGGGGGACTGATTGTCGCGATGACTTTTTTTTCGGTACCTTTGAATCACCCGATTTTTCAGTAAATTGCGACTGGAATTTCGTCACGTGGCAATTTAGTGCGAGATTAAGTTTCGTGAAAAGCTCTTTGGAAATTATTGTCGTTTTAGATTCTTAGAAGCCGTTAAGATGATTTTTTTTTTCATCTGAGTTAATTTATTGTCGACTGCTCGTGCACATTGCGAACGTTTTGTTCTTTGAATTTAAAAATCATTCTTTCCATCGTTTAGAGACCATAAAAGCTAAAGTTTTATGAAAACGTGGGTTTTCTGAAAATAAACTTGATTTTGACCAGACTCAAAATGCTTTTTTTTTTTTTTTAATAAAGAATTTAATAAAATTAAACGCAATAGCTTTTATTCCAATTTTTATTTTTCCTTCACTCTTAATTGCTTTTTAAAGTCACTGATCAGTGGTCAATCATAAGTGTCGCTTTTATTTAATTTTAACGGGATGGCGGAAGTGTCCGTGCGACAACGCAGGGTCAACGATTTAGCATTTACGGAAGTTCGAATCTGACAAAACTTGAGGTAAAAAGTTGACAAAAAAAACCTCAATTAATCGACAACAACCCACGAATTTTCAATCGTAATGTCTTACGTAAAAGGCATGACCTTTAATCCTGAAAATATTAAAGTCAAATAAAAAAATATATATTGGATGAAAATGAATTTTTTGCTCTTGTGTTATTCGCAGTTTGTTACGATAAGGCTCAGATAGAGAAAAAGAAAATTATTTAAATTCACAATTATTTACATTTATTGAGTAATAAGAACGCTTGGTTGCTGTAAAAGGATTTTTCCAACAGAAACTTAATTTAATTTTTTTATTCGTGCTACCGAATACTAATGTTCCATAATGAACAAGCGAATGCTATTCAAAATTATGAGAGTAACACTTTTTTCCAGTTGAATATTTATCAGTTAGATAAACAAACTAAGCCATAAACAAATAAATATACTTATTATTAATTTTAATTATCAGCAGGAATCTTAACTATGAACATTTATCAGAAAATGTATTTTTAATAGAATTTTCCTTTTAGAGTAAATCAAATTAAACGTGCTTTTTCTTTCAAATTTATAAATATTTGTAACTTGTTATTTCTGAGCCAATAAATAAATAAATAAATAAATGTCAAGGTATGAGAACTTTTTGGTCCTCTTGAGATCAACATATATTGATCTGAGTTAATCCGATAAATCCTGCCAACTTTTCTACAAAGAACTTCTCTATACTTCGTTAATCAGAATATACTTTTCCAAAACAAGTTTCATTGTAACTTTTTTCCTTACTTTTTATTTATTTATTGTATTATATCGTAACATTTACATAAATAATATTTTATTCCGTTTCAACGTCCCAGTACTCAGTTGCCGCGTATCAGTGTAATGAATTCCTATGAAATTTTAAGCCGCCCCACTTGTCTCATTTACGAAAAATGAAATTAAATAAACTCAGCCTCTCCCAGCCACAATCCATCTTTTCAACAGCGTCCATCCGTTCGTTATCCCCCTCGTCGTCATGTCTGCGGGAGGGGAGCGCGCCCCACTCGGCCTTGATCGAGAACTTGCGGCACGCGCGCGCTCTCGTAATAATTATTGTTACCGCGGGGATGCGAAAAAAAAAGAAGAAGAAGGAGAGAGGTAATCATGTTCCGTACTATTACGCGCCTTTTTGTCCTTATTACCGCACGTGCGGAAAGAGGCTTTTTTTTTGCTGTATCCCGGGTTTGCTTTACCCAGCGGTGATGATGTTTCCAGAGAGTGCATAATCACTAAATGCATTGTAAGCGAGCGGGGAAATGTTTGATTAATCTTGCGGCAGATGAAATTTAGGTCACGGCTCGAATTGCGCCGAGCCGGGGTGAATTTTGAATTTAAAGGCTCATTTGAGCTTAAATTTTCCGATTTCAGTTCACGAACAGCACTCGTGGTATTAAATAATTCAATTGCTTGGTTTTTTTTTTAAATTTTTCTATTTATGTTTGATCGATCGCTCTAAATAATAATCCAATTACCGGGCACTAATACGAAATAAAAAAATGACAGCGTCCTGATCCTTGAAAAAAAAAATAAACACTCCTGCGAAGTTGATGAGAATCACGAGTGAAAAATGATAGATTCTGCTCTAGTTTTGAAGAACAATTAATTTGTCTCAATAACGCTCGGTGCACACACCCCGAGTTTATTAGCCAATCGCGATGCGAGTTTGCGATTAGATCGCGAATATAGATGTCCGAGACAAGCCTCCGTCACGAGTTTTTTGCCCGGCTGCCTGCACCTATACTGCGGAAAACCTGTCGTACGAATCTCGGTTTACGTAACTCGCTCCGTCGTCGCTTTAATTAAACTAGAGCTTCTCTCGCATGACTTGCACCTCTTGATTGGCGAGCTTTTGAGGATTCTACTTTACAGCCTCAAGTTTAATTAGTTTCAGCGACTAGCCGCATTTTGTGGATCCTGGGTTTGAAAAATTAAGTGGCAGTGATCATGCGATGACTGGTCAGCGATTCGAAATGTATGACTGCTTAGTTCTTATTGTTAAAGAAAAACTTGTAGTTAAGCTGTTTTGGTAAAATTTTAAACATATTTAGTTCATTTTCCAGAAGAAGTCATTTTTTATACAGGTTTTGAAAAATTATAAATTTAAAATCCTAGTAGTTGAAGAGTGGCGTTTTTCATAAAAAATGATTTTTTTTTTTTTTTTTTTTTTTTATTTAGGCGTACTCAAACCTCTAAGGTTTACACGGCCATAAAAAATGACTGTAAATTAATTCTGAATCAAAATTTATTTTATTTCTCAACTCTAAAAAATTATAATATGTGATTTTTGTATATTTTTACTTATTATTTTACCTCCCAAATAACCTTTCGATAATAAAACTTTATTGTTTTATTTCCAAACCCACGTTATAAAAAAATCAAAACTTGACTCTTCGAAAAAGCTCGTCAAAATAAGTAAAATGTTTTTACGATAGCAACAAAACTTTTAATGATTAATCAATGTGTGAACCTATTTACCCACAAACTTTGTTGCACCAACAAGTTGAAATGCATACTACAGAAATTGATCAAAAAATAATCATCCTCAAAATTATACATTTTTTACTAATTTTCTAAACGAAATTTTTTACTCGAATTTTAAAAGTTCAAAACATCGATTGCTTCTAAACCATAAAACGCAATGCACTTGCAGAGTTTTAGAGCGCAGTTTATAGTTTCAAGTATGTCGTTTCGGAAACTGCACTTTACTATAAAGTTTACTCCTAAACTTGTTGAAACTCTTTCAGCTTGATATAAATTTAAAACCCAAGCTTTTAAAAGAAAATATACTCAGTAAAAATTACTGAAATTAAATTAAGAAAAAAGAAAAATAAAAAAAATTTTTTTTTTATATATGATAAATGTTTAAATTGCTACAATAAAAAAATGATACTGTACTCATTTCCTCTTTGAATCTTTCACTTTGTAACAAAGGTCACAATAATTAGTTTGTACAAGAGCTACTTGTTTGGGCTCAAACAAACTCTTTATAACGACCTTTCTTTTGAAAGTAAAAGCGAAGCTGTTTCCGAACTTTCTTCACTCCGGATATGATTATTTATTTTTCGCCGCTGTAGTTTACTTTTTTCCTGAATTCACGTTGACGTAACCTTCAGAAAATACTAACAAGTTTGTTGGTTTTGAGGTCGAAAAGGATTTTATCAGTTAATACGATGCAAGACGGATTATTTTTATTAATTTCAAATATTTTTTATTTTTTTAAACTGATAGTGTAACAAGATAAAGCTGCTTCGAATTCAGAGTTTTAAATATATGTTAATTGTGATTCCTCCTTCACCAATGTACATTGTAAACAACTTAAATAACGTCAGATTATTTTAATCCTTTCCAGTTTGTAAAATCAGCTGATATTTATTTTTAATTATATTTTTGGAAATGTTTTAAACTTTCTCGTTTCAAAATTAAAAATCGTACGTTCAATTCAATTCAACTATAAATATCTGAAGTTTAATTATGATGTACGCGGTTTACTTCAAAGAAGATAGAGACATCACTCAAACGCGTAATTAAGCCTCTTTTTTCTTGACGATCTCGAGTTTGTAAAAAAAAAAAAAAATCCGATACGTTTTATGAACTCTTTTTACAAGTGTTATTAAGTCGCACCTGTTGAGTAATAGATTAAATAATATTTTATAATTAAAGAGTCCACGATGAAAGGCTTCCAAAAATTTCAAACGGTAGCAGCAGACGTCGACACTTGTAATATCTGATCCGCTTTGTTTGTGTGGGTGCAATTATATTGCTCCGAAGGTTAGCAGGTTTTCCCGCTCACAATATTCAAATGAAGTCTTGGTAAACTTTTTTTTTCGCTCAGTGGCTAATGTCTTCACTTCATAATCGACGCTAGTGTGCGTGTGTGTGTCTAAGGACTTTTTTCCCTTTTTTTCTTAATCAGCCACCGAGAATGAATTTTCTCCTAGCATTTCTCCGGATTTACATTTTTATTAGCTGTCGCTGAGCAGTGAAACGAGGTTGAAATTTTCATCGAAATTGCCTGGGAATAGTCTCAGGTGTATCGGGAAATTCTCTTTGCGTTTCGTTGGATTTTTTCTTCTTCTTCTTTTTTTTATCTAATTGAATCGATCCTTACGATGTAAAAATTGATACTTTGTTTAATTTTATTTTCGTTGGGTGTCGGTTTATGAACAATCAAGATTTCATCGAATCCCTTGAGATTTGTGAAACTTCAGATCGATTTCGATAATTTACCAAGGGATGTGGTTTATACTTTTATTGGAGTCACAATGCGTTAATTAATAAGTTTTAAGCGTGTGAAAAAAAAGGTTCGATTAAATGCGCGATAATCTTGGAGAAGCGAGAAAAAAATTAGCCACCTGCAAGTATTTTCATTTATAAATCCATAAATATAATTTCGATCGGAGACCTTGTCAGCAAACTTTTTCGTGCAATTGACTCCAGTTACATATCAAACTTTTTTGGATAATTAAATTTTTTTTTTTTTATAAATTAAAAAAAAATTGAATATTTTAACATTTTTACATTAAATTTGTCCAATCTATAATAAAGGTTTTATTTTTTATTTTTGTTTAGATATAAAACCAATTAAAATTTGTAGTTAATATTTATACTCAGTAATTTGTAAATTAAAAATTGACTTAAAATTAGCAGATAATATAAATTCAAGGTATTTTTTATAACATTGTTAGACTCCTACTAAGCAAAAAAAAGTCAGAGACTCGAATGTAACAAAAGTTTTGTAATTTCTATTACGTTACTAATACGTAACATCTAGATGTGTTACATTTAAAGTTGTCATAGTGACGTTACTAACTGCCGATAGAATTTTTAATTATTTTTTTTAAGAAGAAAGGAAACTAAAAATGAAAATAAAAAAAAGCAGCAGCAATCGTCGCAATCAATTTAAAAAAGCAATCAATCAAGTTTGATAGCGTGCGCAAGGGTCGGCAATCACAGTTTCTCCCTCTCGGAATCAATCCAATTTTTCCGCGTCCTCCTCCCGCGTTGCTACGAAAATAGAAACGACGTCTGACGTCGCCGACACATAGCAGGCCAAATTAGAAGCGACTGGGTGTAAAAAACCCCGAGCCCTTTTAATCTCGTCTCGAAGAAAGAAAAAAATAAATAAATGAGCAACCGACCACGGGGATTCCTTTTGAAAAGTTGCGCGACTTTTCATTAATTAGTACCCCTGGAAACAAAGGATTTTTCGCTGTTTTAGTAGCGTTGGCGGGGCTTCGTCCTTTGTTCGATTGCGCTTAAATTCATGTGGGTGCAATGATTTTTTTTTTTTTTTTTTTATTATTATCTCTCGACCAGTGACCCCTGGTTCGAGTCAGGGCTGCAAATTTTTCTGGCTGTGGGGTTCGGGAAATTTTTTTACTCGCTTTTTTCCTATATTGTTTCGCGAAAAACACAGGTGACCTTCGTTAGTACGAAATAAAAAACTTTTTTGCGCTCGTACGAAGGCTGCGAACATATTTATAGTTTGTTCGGAAGTAAAAACTTTAATGATGACAATGGATCGCTGCTGTTCGTTATTAATGAGAAGCATAACGTATTTTTTTTATTTAATATTTACAAAATTATCTGTCCAGTTAAATTTTAATGAAATATTAAAATTTATATTTTCGTGTTGCAAACGGAAGTGAAAAAACATCAATGGCCAGTCTTTAAAATTTTATTAAAAAATAAAAAGAAACCGAATTGAAAAGTGGGAAGCAGTGTACGTTAAGAGTCTTATACCAAAGAACTTTATTCAATAAAAAAGTATCACAAATAAATACGGCAATTCCGAACAAATTGCCTGAATGATAAATGCCTCGGGCGTTTTCACTCTCGAAATAAGATTTAAAAAAGTATCAGGATCTCTTCATATTTCTTATGATTGCATTCAATCCAATTTATTTAAGCCTCTTCTTTCCTTTTTTGTTTTGAATTTCATTTTCAAAATGCGCTCTTCTGAAAAGTCTTTTGGATTTAAGGAAAAAAGAAAATGAAAACTTTCTTGAAAGATTAGTATTTATGTTATGTTTTTAAAAAATTGCAAAAAGATTTTCAAAGCTAACGTATGTAAATTAAAAAAAGACTCCAATATATTTTACAAATTAAAAAAAAAAAAAAAAAATTTGCACAGATCCGTTTGCGAATGTATCACAAGATTAATAATAGTCCCAAATTAATTTTTTAAGAATCCTTTTAAGGAACATTGCACAAGTACAAATTTTTTTTTATAATAATTAAGAATATTCTAAAAAACTTTAAACTCAAAAAAGTTTCAATTCAAACTTGCATAAATGTCTGCATTGGAATCTTGTCAAGTGTCAAAAAAACCATACAATAAGATTATGTCTACAACTGCAACACGAGACGCAGAAAAAGTGCCATTAGTACGTAACTAGATTGGTTAAGGTATGCAACCGCATAATTCTTAAAAAAATTTCTCAACGCCACTTGAAAAATTCATCCATGTGTACGCAATGCAGTAGAATTCATCTAAATAAATGAAAAAAAAATAGATGCAAATAAACAAATAAAAAAAAAAAAAAAACTAATGCCATAAATTTATCCCACAAAGTTACGTACGAGCACTCAAAGCAATAACGGAACTTCTTCTCTGTAAGCACGCGCAACCTCGCTTGGTTTTATTGAAATCAACTTTTTTATATCATCGAACACGCCTCTAAATCATAAACCAGATTCTCTAAAAAAAAGGTTACTTTCATCGTGATTCTTTTCGTTATTAAATTATCCGAATAGCTCGCGAAATCGTTGTACGTTCAATCCGCGTTATAGAGTCTCGGGTATTGATTATTCGGAAAATTCATGCGATGCCATTTATGAGAACATTTACTTTTAAGCTCTCAATAATTGGAAAATCTCTGGGGTTCAGGATTCAGCGCTTATGAATCTCATTAAGCATCCATTATTGATTCGATAACTTTTTGATATCAAATGCGATTTCATATGTGATTGGTAAATTCAATCATCCAAATGGAATACTAATGATTATGAAATTCCCCCTCTCTATTATTATTATTATTTTCTCATTCAATCTGGAACGTTTTAAATTTTTATTGAATGCACGTAAAAGAAATCCCACTTCTCTACCAAACCTCCACTACTCAAAAAACAGACTGCGAGTATCGGAATTTAAATTTTACAAACTTTTATTCTGGTAGTTCCCACCGGAAGGTAAACAAACACCCCGAGCTCATTAAATTTTTCAGAGCCCGCGCGAGCTTTGAATAATTCCCGTTAAACAACAACAACTCAACTCTCATCCCTTTTTTTACCCCCTCTTCTAAATAAATTATCGGTTTTCATACAACGTGGATTACGCGCTCGGAAGCCTAGATAAATTTATAAACCTGTGGGGGACGCGTCAACGCGCTCTAATCGATACTCCCGTCGTGAACAACAATACCAGGATCAAGCTCTTCCCGCCCCTAAAAAAAAAATTTTTTAATGACTCACATCGTGTCCAGTCGCAGGGGAGCATGCAGACCACGAACTTAAATTCACAGAGTGTCGAGAGCTTGCAAGCTCCAGTGGTACTGGGACTGCAGGGTAGCAGCTGCGAGGACGCCCGAGCGTGCTCCCGGCGCAGGCGCCCGTATCACCCCACCCGCGGCTTTTACTTTCTCTCGTAGGTGTGCGTACTACACTTTCTCCTCCCTGGGCCTCTCGCTTTCGTTCCGGACCCGAGCTTTCGGTCATCCAGACCTTTTTCTTTTTTCTCACCGAGAGATTTTTCTTTCTAGTCCAGGTTGCCCCTGTTTATGGCTCGCGGGGGGGTAAATATTGACAGCATCCGCGAATGTGGACCGCAAGACGGGGATCGATAAAGGGGCGATTGCGCGGACGGCCCTTGCAGGACTAAAGTTAAAACCACGTCAAGGATGAAATCGAAAGGGGGGGATGCACCTGTTGAGTTGTGCACCTGTCGTGACCGTGGGCTCGAGTTATCGGCAGCACGTGCTTACCCGCGGATAAAATGCGAGCTTCTGGGGTATGTGGGCCACTGGACCGTAAATAAGAGCTGGGATTAGCTTGGGCACGCGAGGGGTATTATACGTGCGTGATTTTAGGCCGGTCGATGCGTACCCCGCAAGTAATTTGTTTGCGGGGGCGGCTTGTCTTCTCTTTTTTCATTATGTCAGGGATGAGATGGGAGGGGGCGAAGATTATAACACACTCGGAAAGGGGAAGACTCTGGAGCTTGAAGTTTCCTTTATTTATTTTTCATCCTTGCGCTTGGAAGAATTTGTAAATGAATAGTTACAACTTACTGTTTTGGTTTGTTGGTTAGTCTTACTTTTTTTTCTTGCTTATCATCGCTTACTTTTGTTTTTAAAAACGTGATTTGAATTTTTTTTTGTAAAATTGGGGGTAAGTTGGGTAAGAATTTGGAGAATGTTAGCATAGTCATGTGGTATTAGTCATGTGTTTGGTCCGAATCCAATGAAAGTCCTGAAACAGAATATAATTCTGTTCTGTTTTTTTTTTTCATCATTAGCTTGTGCTTTAAAGTAAAATATTCTTCTAGACTCTAGAATAAGTTAATACAAAAAAATTAAATTCATCTTCCACAACCTGATCCGCGGAAAGTTTTAATAAAATATCAAAATCCTTATTGAATCAGGAGAAGGCATGAGGTAAATAAAACCAGAATAGTAATCAAAAGAGCTCGAAGTTTTGTTGTACTTATTAAAATAATAATTAGCATAGTCCATTGAACCATTTTTTTCGTTGCTTAATTTATTTCTAGCCTCTTACACCATGATACAAAACTGTAATAATTAATACGAAACTTTTTATTAAGCATAAATTATAATTTATCAAATATTGTAATTTAATTATTGTCGCATCTAAGTGATAACGAAAGTTGATTTTGATAAACATTCTTTAAAAATTGCGTATCGTCGCGAATAATTGAACTGAAGCCGCGCTGTAGTCGTCAGGCATTGTGCTTTACTGGAACTACAATGGTTTTTTCATGTACAATTGGTCGCTAAAAATTAATAATTACTTTTCTGAACCAATTATTCGCTTTAAGTAAACATAATTTTTTTTTTTTTTTTTGTTCAAACATTATTTTTGTTTGTCAAAACTTGATTTTCAGTTGATTTATTTTAAAGCACACTTTTTGAACGGAGTGAGTTTGTAAAATAAACGAAGGGCGGCTGTGTGCGTTTTCATTGTTAAGAGTGCAACTAGCCTCGGGGCTGGGGAAACTGCGGTGTAACGACTGCAGTGCACTTGTGCGGTGCGAGACACTGCGCCTTCTAAAAGTGCACACTTCACGCGTAAAAAGTACAGTTTTAGACTTTTTTTTTTTTACAAGGCTGCTAAGGAAATACTTTTAAATCCATTTTTGAGCTTGAATTATTTTGTATGCAATCATTAATTTATTTAAGGAATCTTAGGCTTCAAAAGTATCACTATATAGGTACTCTAATTATTTATTGCATCTTTATAAAACTTTGTTTTTTTAATTTACTCAAAAAATTTTGCTATCAATTTACTAGTTGGTAGCTCTGTCTTAGACTAAATAAATTACAAAAAAAGTCAAGCTTACTTCCTCGTTTAAACCCGTTTAAATATTCATCCGAATCTAACTTGAACTTTAAAACGAAAATTCCGTAATTTGAATCGATCCCAGGTGGAAATAGTTCGTAAAATTTACGAGCACTAAGAATTTACGCATTCTTGTGCTCCGCGAGCTTTCATGTATAAAGAAGTAGCAATCAGTTTCGGCCTCGCCTCACAGGCGCGCACACTCACAGATCACGCGGGATAAAACTGTGACTCAGTTGAAATATGCAACTTTACGCGATTATCATCATCGCATTAGCACCATGTAATTTTGTGCATCATTGAAAATCTAACGGTCGAAACTTCTTCTTCTTATTTTATGGATTTTCCTTGTCATGAGCGAAGGAAATTTCATTGCGTAAGAGTATTGAGAGGCAGAAATTTTCATGGACATGTAAATTGTTATAAAAGTGAAACAGCCGGGGATCATCAGCTGGTTTGAAAAATAATAAAATTTTCTTGAAGATGTAGTCGTCCAGTTCATTTATTTCTGAAGTTAAAAGACTTGTAAGTTTTAAATTATTCATTTTATTTTTTAAGTTAAAAAAAAAAAAAAAAAAATTGTACGATTTTTGATTAAATTTTGTTACTATGTACAAAGACAATTGAAATATGACTTAATTTGAGTGTATGTATCAAAATTTTATTGACCACAATACGCAAGCTCAAGAAAGCTCAAGATTTTCAAATAAAAACAATGTAGTTTAAAACATTAAATTTAAAATCATTCGAACTCTTTTTTTCAAGGTCCATCGCTATCACTCAATCCCAAAACATAAAAAAGGGTTGTAAAATCAAACCGTGCTCGAAGCGCCATTGAAAAAAAAACGGGAAAAAGTGATACTCCCTAGCTTTTATCTCGTCAACAAACAAACTCGGTTTTTTTTTTTATTTCGCTCCCTCGAGATAAGGGGAAAATAACGAGGGTGAAAAAAGAATTTTTCGAAAACAATAGAACTCGGTTAAATTGTATTAGCGGGGTCCTTGGGCGGAGGTGGGTGGTTCAAGGGCGTCGCGACGCTGCTGCCAAGGCCCGTCGCCCCGGGATTGTAAGGCTCATCCTTTTACAGTAATTCATCATCGGCTTCTAACCCTTCCCACCCCGCCCACCTGGCCGACCTTGGTCCTCTTACCTTTGCGGGGTGGCTCCAACCACGAGTCGAAAAAGGTAAAATTCAATGTCGGGTACGAAAAACGTCGCTTACTCGGCCTCCACACCTTCTTTTTTTTGTGGTGATTTCAAGGTTGGTTGATTTTTTATTCGTTCTTTTTCGAATTCGTATTTTGAGGTAAAAAAAAAAATTTTAATGAAAAAAGGAGTAATTTTGTGCACTTAAACTGGAAGAGTCATTATGAGTTTTTTTTTTTTTGTTTCTCGATAGTTTATTTTGAGTTTGAATTTTTAATTTTTTAGACTAGTTTCTGTTTTTCCTTGATCAATTTTAAACAGACGTGTTTAATTCATCGTTCAAAAAATACATTTAAAAGTGGAATTACAAGAATTTATAATTTTCAAAATATAAATGAAAATATATCTTTTTTTTATATTTACTAAGACTTTTTTTTTTGTTCTGTTACAGTTTTATTAAAGTTAAAATTTTTTATTTTTTTTCTATGCATTTGGTTGCATGGATCATAGGATTGCGGTCAGATTTTTGGCTGTAAGCCTCCAGACAAGAGACGGATTTGATTGTATTCAAATGGAATTGTCAATCAAAATCGGTCTTTCTTTCACTGAAGTTAACTTTTCAATTTAGTTTTACGGGTATGCTCGTACTCTTGCTTTTCTAAATTAAAAATCAACGAAAATTAAAACATTTTCATTTTAAGCAAATTAAAATCATCATCGTTTTAAAAAAATTTTATAAGCATTGGTACCACCACAGCTAAATAAAAAAATCTCTATAAGTGCGAGGAAAAATAAGAGTATGATTATTCACAATTAAAATTGCAATAAGTTTTTTTTTGGAGTCGGTTAACTTTTTTAAAGCTGCAGATTCTATGATTGGACGATATTATTTTTGGAAAAGATCTACATGATTTCTAAATTTACTTTGAAGTAAAATTTTTCAGATTCTATTATCAATTAATGATCTGAGCATTCTAATTTTTTATACTTTCAAACCTTGAAAAAATTTACAAGAAAGTTTTAGAGCTCTAGTTTTAAAACTCTTTTTGAAGTTTTTTTTGTGCCTGTAACAGAAAAAATATCCATCAAAAGTTTTTTCGGAAAAGTTGGAAATATTGTAAAGCCAGCACTAGATTTTTTTCAATTTTTTGATAAATGTATCTGAATTCATTTTCTCAACAAATGCATAAAATTTATAAAGTACTTTTTAAAAAATTATATCACCAAAGTTGTGACGTCTGTAGTGTAATGAATATAAAGTTCCAGATCAATGAATAAACTAAAGTTCATCACAATTGTCCAACAGTTGGGAAATAAAAATACGTGAACTTTTTTCGTGTTTTTGACAGTATGGTTAAGAGTGCAGTCACGTAATAATATACAAAACAATTATTTGTTTTGTAGGTAACAATGGCAAGAAAAAAAAAGCTTCAGTATGATTTTTAATTTCCTTGATTGAAAATGAGTAATAAGTTTACAATTGTGTTCGGTGGCTCAGCCGAAAAGTACCGAGCAATGGTTCGAGTATCGATCATCATATTCGGATATATATTAGTATTATTTATTTTAATTACATAAGTGATTACTGCTGTAACCATTAAGAAAAAATAGATTAAATTCAGAAAGTTTGTACAATTTTTTTTTTTTTTTTTATAAAAAAATAGTAAAAGTCACATTTTATCAGAAATCAGTCAGATTTATACACTAGGCTCTATTTACATGTTAATCTATTTTTTTGCGAGGTACTTCAAAATTTTAATTAATTTTTTAACTATTTTTGCGTCTTGTAGAAATAAATGTCAGCTAAAATTTTCGTTTATTTGAATTTTTCTTTTCTCTTTTGTTTTGTTTTGTTTTTTTGTATAGAAATGGAAATTGGTAATGTTTTTTCAATTGTATAAGTTTATTTTCAATTGATGACGTGTCACACTTTTTAAGCTTATAAAAAAAAGCAAATAAATAAATAAATAAAAAATTCTAAACGACATCCATTAGATTGAATTTTCTTGAAGCCTTTAGAGTCATGCAAACGTCAGAAAAAAAATCTAAAAACAAAAAATATTTCTATCAATTAACGTATTTCAAAAAAGATAAATGTAGATCGACAAAACAATCAGGTCTAAGCGAAATCCGAGTGTTTCGTACGTACCGATCAGCCACATTATTCCTCTATTCACTATTCAAATCTAGCTACAAACTAACTAAAGCTAGGGCTGTAACCAAAATTGTGAGAGACCAAGTAGTCTTGTACCGACCTTGGTATCCAAAGATCGAGGTGAGGTGGGAGAGCTAAGCTGCTGCACTCCCACCATGCATGATACACATAATAGCTCCTGCACCAGCGGCAGGCCCCCTCCTTCCATCCTCGTTTTTCCTCTCATATAAACTCCTCCGATACTGGACGACGAGTTTCACTTGTCGATTGCGAGGGGTGTGAGCCTACAGCACCCCTGGTCATCGAGACTTTTCACTGTGACTAAGGTTCGGGTAGTGATCACCGATGAGTGTCGTTGTTTTTGTGATTTTACTTGCGTAGGGATCGTTCCGGATCATAAGGTGAGCGTCTCTTACACTTACAAGATATTTTATGGTCGGGAGGGAGGGGGTTGACGGAAGATGACAATTGAAATTTTTTTTAGGGTTTTTTAGTTTTAAGGGTCCGCTTTCCCGTCGCTAAATATATTTTTTCTCTTCTTCTTCTTCTTCTTTCTTTTATTGGCACCAATATATATATACTGTACGGCCATCAACAGTCGATAATATTTTTTCTCTGAAACCGATGTGAGAGAAAAAAGACCGCAGAAAATGATGTAAATTTTTAATTTTGTAATTAAAAAATATCGGAAAATATTAATTACAAATCTGCTCAAAATTGATAAAATTTAAGTGCTGTATGCAACATGTAAATTTAGAAATTTCAAAAACGTTGCAAATTTTTTTTCAAGCACTGTGTTAAAATTTTGAGTTGCCATTTAAAGCATGAAACACAATTAACAGTTTCGTAGAATTTTCTGTGCGTCTATTAGATTGCAAAAAATGATAAAAAAAATTTTTGTCTGTGGTTTTTTCCAACTAATTTTTTAAACTTGTATCTACTATTGTGAAAAAAAAAAAAAAAAAAAATGGAAAATTTTGTTAACTAATAAAAATTTGTATGGATAATGCGACGAATTTATTGCCTTGAGGAGACAATGGTTCATAAAATACGAGTTGATTAAAATTTTTCAAAAACTGCTGATGCCTTAAGTATCAATAAATTTAAGTTGTGTAATAATTGCTCTTATAAGGGGATGGCATTAGATGAACAGTAACAATAATAAAAAATTTTCAATGCATGACTTGTGAAAACTAATAAGACATCAATTCAGATAAATTTCAATTTTAACTTGATGACAAATTACGTATCAACTTCATTGTAATTAGGAATTTTCAAAGCGTCTGCTTAATTCAAAAATTTCTTTTTTTTTATTTCCAAATTAATTACAGAAGTCTTATTACTGAAAGACAAAAGAAAATGTAAGAAAATCTCTTGATATATTTCCTATTTGCTGAGAGGTGTAAGTAAAGTTTGTTTTTCCATTAACTGCTTTGACAGTTATGACAAATAATTGACATAATTTTTCTATAATTATCTGTGGATGTACTTCTATTTTTTTTAACAAAGTCATTACTGAAAAAATTATTTTTCAAGTCAAATTATTATTTTTGTATTATTCAAGGCAAGTTCAATTTATTTATTTAGAAATTGAATTTTTCAGTTTTAATTAATGTCATTTTGGTTTGAGCTTTCGTAATGTTTCATAAATATTCTCTGATCTAGAAAAATTAAACAAAAAAAAAACTTTTTTTAATAAAAATTTAATTTTTTTATCTGATGTTGAATTAATTTTTTAAACGCAAGCTCATTTAAATTTGCAGAATTATTCTCAGGATTATAATAAAATTTTTTGCACTTTTTATTATCATTAATAAGGTATTTCAAGCTTCAAATTAAAAAAATAAAAAAATAAAAAAAATAAGATGAATTACTGTCACATTACAGGATATTACACTCAGTGTAAATCGTAACACGAAGCAAAGCTTTTATTATTATCGATTACTCGGCAATACTAAGATTTTTTTTTTCTCACCGCACATAGAAATTCTTGACAATTATTCTGATTAAAGGTTTCAATTAAAAATCAGACGTCTATAAATACAGAGGATAAAAAAGTGTCGGCACGCGTAAGCCTTTACTCATCTTTAGCGGGATAAGCGATCAATATGGCAAAGTTTCCCATATGAGAAAAGTACGTCGTACGGTTTATGCTCATGCATTGATTGCGCGATATTCCGTCACGCATTCCATTGAGGTGCGCATGAAAAATGCCATTGAAAAAAGTGAAATGCCATTCTGATTCTGAATTAATCGATTGTAGATCAGCAATTTACTTTTAAACAAACCCACAGTATACACTGTAGCAGATTTCTTTTTTTTTATCTTTCTTTATCAGTCTCTATGACAACGGAATTTTAAAATCTATTTTTGAAATTAAAATAAGATCATTTGTATATCCGGATGTGAATGATTAACTTTTGTGGATAAATTGTGCTTTTAAGGAATGATTGAATTTTATATTGATTTTTTTTTTATTTCCAATGTAAGCGTAATCACGAAATATTTGCATTATTTTGAGAAGGTAGTGATTTAGTTACCAGCTTCCTACCAATAAAATAAATAGGGACATTTTGAGTAAATATTAATTAGTTATTATAACGAGTTAATAAATTATTTAATAAATTATTCCCAACAGAGTAAAACTGTTGTGAAAATTGATTTAATTTTTAAAAGCCTAAACCTAAACCTAAACCTTTTAAACGTCTAAAAAAGCATTATATAATCTATAAATTAACCTTTGAATTGAAGGGTGCACTGAAAATTCATTTAAAAAAATATTAATTTCAATAAAAAAAAAAATAATAAACTATAATTTATGCAGGTATTAATTTTATTTTCTACACCTTTTATCACAAATCATTTTAAACAAATACGTAGAAAAAATGTGATTTTAATATTCATAATGCAGAATATGTTTTGAATGAAGGTAATCATAAAAATCAATGCATAGCTTTCAACAAATTAGAATATGCACGTATTTTTAAAATAATAATTAGAGTTTTACAGAAATTGCTTGTATTGAATAAATTAATTACATAAGATAAACAATTTTTTTTTTCTACTCAACTTTATTTATTCAAATATTTCGCAACTTATTTATTTATTATAAAAAAACACTACTTATAATTATTTATTTTGCTTGAAAAAAATTACCTCGCAGGCATTTATTTATTCAAGGCGGTTGAATCATGAATCTCTGTCGCATTAAGCTCCACCATAATCATTAAAAAAAAAAAAAAAGTCCAGATTATAGCGTACTTTTAATGAAGAATCAATAAAGTAATAAACCTTATTAGAAGGTGTGTATAAGTTTTCAATTACGAGCTCTTTCCACTCGAACCGGTCAATTAAGTTAAGCTGCGAGCTCGTTAGACATTATGCTAATGGATCAATCAGCGTGAAAGAGGAGTCATAAAAATCGCTCGGTACATATGAATCTGCCATGTTCGTCGTGGCTTGCTTTCATGAAAATCATTCGCGGGTTCTTTCATTACCGCAAATCAGACACTTTTGCCACCGCAAAGAGAAGCCGATCAATGTCGTTTTGTTCCTTCCTTCAGTAAGTTGCTATTATTGCACTGCTCGTCGAAGAGTAAAAATCTCCAGGGTCAATGCGACAATGCGACGTTTATCAATCGGAGGACGAATTTAACTCGTGACGATGACCCGATTTGGCGGCTAGAAGCTTTAGCTTTTTCTTCATTAATTGGATTTTTTTTTATTTGTCACTTGTGGGATATTATTAAAACGCACTAATTGTATGGAACATAAAAAACCATGTTTCAGTGCAAATGCACTTATCATACGCAGGTGCGCATTGTACTTTGGCAAATTTTGCTGCAAAGTTAATTTTAAAACCGAGGAAAAATTGCTCACACCGAATACTAAAAGTTACCGGGAATGGATTTATCTCCGCATCAAGTAGAATTTTGATCGATTACCAGTTTTATAAATCATTACCCAGGAAAAAAAAAAAAAAAAACTTTATTAAACATGTATCACTCAATTGATTATAGTAACTAGTTACCCAATCGACTACTGGTTTTTGATAGGAAAATCAAGTGAAAACCAATGAGCTATATATCAGAGTAAAATAATCACCTATTTTTTTTGAATAATTAAATAAATTAATGTTCTATCGAAGAATAAGTTACATAAAAATTGCGCCTGAAAAATATTTACTTTTGTAAAATCAAATCCGTGTCTCTTAAGAATCGATCGAATAACTTAAACTCTGCTTTGAGTTTTGCAGTAACATATAAATCAAGAATAATTATTTTTTATATTTATACGCTGGATAAAAAAAATCGTATCAAAAGATAAGCCACTTAAGGAGATCGTAAAATATGAAGAAGTATTTTTATATGGACTCGATGATGAATATTACATTACGCTAGATTTATCTACTTGTACGCCATATAAATGTCGGTGTTAACTTGATTTTCTGTAATTCAAAAGTGTACCTGGAATGATTGATGTTAAATATTTAAAATGTATCTTTAAATCAGAATGTTCACACATTCATCGTATGAGAAAAGACAAGTTCATTTTGTTGTAAAAGTTATAGTTTACTTGATATTTTCTTCATTGACTTTTTTAAAAATAAGCAGACGAATTATGAAAATTTGCATCAAACATTGAAAACAAAAGCTTGGGTAAGCTCGGAGGTATAAACTTTACGATTCTACTCCACCCCCAAGTAAATTTTCTAGCTGTATGTAATCGTTGAGCAAATAAGCCGTTGTCAATTGTCATTTATCACTTCTATTGAAATTTGATCGTGCTTTAGGTATAATAAAATTTAATTGAATACAAATTTCCAAGAAAATCTTTTGTTTTTCTGCGCTAAAATTAATATAATAATTAAGATTCTATTTTAGTCAATGATCGATAAGAAAAACTAATCCCGGAACAAAATTTTTTAGGCTTGACAATAATTAACAATCGCAATCTTACAAAGATCTTTAACCTCCTGATAGTCTAATCCAATTTGTTTAAGTGAATTTGGTTAGAAAAAAAAAGAGCTTACTTATCAAAAATTTATTCAAAAAACTACTAGATTACAATAAGGAAGTGTGATACTATCCTCGAGAAAATAAATTCTGATAAAAGTCGTCAATCTCGCAAAAATAAGACGACAAACAAACTCCCCGCACAGTGACCTCACGACAATTCTACCCGGAACAAGTCGAGAAAAACATACAAAATTAGATTAAAAAAAATTTTTTGGACACTGTCTCCTTGAAACCAACCGCGTATTGGTTTCACCTAAAAGCCCGCAATTTCGTACGTAATCGCAGGTGTATAGCGATACGAGACTGTAACAGAGAGGCCCGAGCGCGCAAAGTGAAAGAGCAACCGGATACGCACGCACGTGTGCGCGCCTTGACATTCGCGATTTTTGTTTAACTTTGTTTTACCTTTGTCAAGGCCAACGTTGTCCCTTTTTTTTCAACTTTCAGGATCTTTTGCGATAAAAAGAAACGTCAACGGTAAAAATAAACTAGAAAGCGAGATAGTTAATTTGCATAAAAAGTGCGCACCTGTTGAGCGAATGCAAATTATTTACACCGCTGTGCTTAACTTTTATTTTTATGCCTCTTGCTCAAGAGAGTATCAAAGACCATACATGACAATTGTGTGATAGGGATATTATAATTAGAGTTGTGTACACAGCCGGACACTTTGGCGAAATCCATTAATCTTCTCGCGCTTTCATTGATTTCCACATCTTTAATTAAGTCCCACACCGTCTAATTTCATTCTACAGTGGCTCGTTTGTTTAATCGAGCTCACTGAATGTTAAACAACCATTTACGGTTTTTCATTGATGCTGATGCTACGTGAAAGTTCTGTGTTTTCAATTACGCTTTTAGACGGATAATTAATTTTGATTAGTTAAGTTGACTCGTATCTGTATCTCAATACACTGCAAGAAGTGTTTACTCTCTAAAACTGTTCGAGTGAAAAATTCACTCGAAGAAATAGTGATTTCCTGAAATTGCCCTGATCACTCTAATAGAGTCATTTTTCACTCTTAATAAAGTGGTTTGGGCCACTCTTGAGAAAAGAGTGAAAAAATCACTCGATACTTAAGAGTGAATAAGATAACATAACCTACAATCATCTTATTGCACTCATTCTTTGAGTGGATTTCTCGAGATTTGTAAACTTACTGTATATCTATCATTTATTTTCGATATAGCGTCAGAGTTTTTAATTATAATCGCCGAATTTTTTATTATTCAAAATTAAATTATTGTTTATCATTTTTTATTAAAAAAATTTTTTGCGGTCAATAAGCTAAAAATGACTAAAAATGAATAAGTTAAGCATCAAACAAATTTTTTAATAAATTAATTAATAAACAATTATATTTGTTTTGGTAGCTTATTGAAATAAAAAACTAAAAAAATAATAATTTTTTTTAAATTTATTAGAAATATCTTTGATAATTAAATATCGAGTCATGGAAAATAATTTTTACTCATTGAATCATTAATTAGTTGTAACAATTAATTAACAAATGATTATAAAATCATTTGTAAATTAATCATGCCATTGTTTCGTTAATTTATTTATTTGACAGTTTCTGTATAATCTTGTTTCCATTTAATTAATTTATTTTTTGTAAATTTTTTCAGTAAAATGTTAAAAAAAAAAATTTTTATCAAAAATTTGTGATGTTTATTAAATTATTCCTAAAAAAAATTTTTTTTAACACTTAATTATGTTTTTGTTGATTTATCCGTGTCCTTTTTAATTGAATCATAAAAATAATGAAGTGTTAAGTTAAAAAAAACTTTATAAATTCTTAGCAATTTGGAATTTTATTTAAGTTTTTGTAAGGTAAATAATTTTTATACCTGCTTAAAGCATCTAATTACAAGGAAGTCGAATAGCCGAGTGGTTATAATACTACGGCCACTTTATTTTAGATTTTTTTTCTCACAATGACGTAAGTTCAAATCCCGGTTAAAATTTTTTTTTTTTTTTTCTTTTTTTTTCTTGAATAATAAGTTCAAAATAATCATTTACAATTACTGAAAATCTCAATAGTTGAAAAATTTGTTAATGTTTTTGGTAGTTTTTGTCAAATTAAAAGTCACTCTTCTTCGAGTGATCGAACTTCACTCGATGCTATAGTGGGTTTTCACTCGAAGCGGACTGGCTCACTTTTTACTTGCGCTTGGAGTGAAAATTCACTCGATTCGAGTGGAAATTCACTCGAACAGTTTTAGAGAGTAAGATCAATAGGTCTAGTTAAAACCTCTTTAAAAAAATAAGCAATAATTATGTAGCAGAAAACTAAAATATAACTTTGTTTTTCCATAAACTACAATACTTTTTTTTAATACTTAAAAAGAATTTTTTTAATTAAATTTTACCTAAAACTTTCTCTAAGCGTTTTTTTTTTAGTAATAAAAAGATGACGAATTTTATACCCAGTACAATAAATTAAATAATTATTTATAATAAAATGTTTTTGTTTTTAATTAAAATTTTTTTATTAACATAAGTTAACAAAGGCTCATTACAGCTATTTTGACATACAATGTCATCTTACATAAGAATTTGTAACAACTAATCTGAAGAAGACATTGTGTGTCGAAACGGCTGTAATGAGCCTTTGTAAACTTATTTTGATAAAAAAAAAACTTTGTGAAAACTGAAAAAACCCATGTGTTTTAATTTTAATGATCTATAATGAATTTTCCCCAAGTAAAAGCAAATACCTTGAATAATAAATTTATTATAAAAATTTATTTTTGTAACTAAAAGGCTGTATTCATTATTAGATAAAATTGACGTCAAATCGTAAATTTACTTGGTGAAAATAATACCCGGCGTATAAAATTAATTGCCGCGATTAATCTCGCTGATTAGCTAAGGGTGACCAATCTATTATAATGCATTCGACGTTATAATATAGCCATGAGAGTTTGAATCTCACGCACTTGTTTTTTATTTATTCTTAACTTTCTACTGTATAGTATCTATTGGAATGGATAAGTTTGCGAAAGTATTGTTTTCAATGGCAACAAAGAGGTGAAAAATTTTCTAATGGTCAATAGTTCAGATCTACAATAATAATCATTAAAGCCTTACCTGATACCTTCATACAGTCAAGAAACCTTTGCTTTTGTCTAATGTATATATGTTTTACTTTGTCAAAATGTTGTTTTCCACTTCCGGGTTTTAATTAATATCTCGTTCTCATAAAGTACTCAACGATAATTGGTAAAATCTTTTGTTGATGTACTCACCAGACTTATACGAGTGAGATATGTAGACTTGCTCAAGTCATTAATCATGAAAAAAAATGCAAGCGATTTTTTTTTTAATTTTTCTTCAAAGTGAACATAAAAATTGTGCGAGCCCACACAAGTAATGAGGTGTATCATTGCAATAAAAAAAATAATAATTATTGACAATTATCAGTTACGGATTTTATGGAGAAACGTGCATGATGTAGTAGAAAAAAATTCAAATTCTCGAGCTCATAAATATTCAAATCAGGTTTATTATTATTTATTTAATTTTTTTTTTTTTTAAACTCAATAATATTCCTCGGATTAATTTATTCACATGTTGTTTCAAATTGCGCAACCACCGTCATAAATTCCACCCTACGCAACGCACATTACATTAAGAAAAAAAAGTAGCCAAACGCGTCCTCCATTTACAGAAAAAAGTAACTTGGCATTAACATTCATGGAAAAAAAAGACTTTCGATGACAATTTTTCTTTCCGAGAAACATTCTCAATTAAAAGAAGATGAAAAAAAAAGGTACTCGCGCGTAAAGGAAAAATGATCCTTCAATTTGGCGACGTGCTCGACCTTGCGAGCTCCGAAGAATCGGAAAGGTTTAATATCCAGAGCTCTAATTGGCCGCCGGTGATGTATCCATTTTCCCGCGCGCGCGGAAGGGAAAAGCAGGAAGATGACACGCGACCCCCCCGCGATGTAACCTTGTTCAGGCGCGACGATTCTTTTTTTTTCCCTTCAGCCGCCCTCAAACTCGACACAAGTACCCTTGATACTTTTTTTTTACTGCCCTTAATTTGATGGTTTTTTTTCGATTTTT
Organism: Encarsia formosa; assembly: GCA_038277355.1. Classification (NCBI taxonomy): domain Eukaryota; kingdom Metazoa; phylum Arthropoda; class Insecta; order Hymenoptera; family Aphelinidae; genus Encarsia; species Encarsia formosa. Next base: position 4,468,604 of record CM076187.1, read on the forward strand.
CGAGTGCCGATTCAATTCGGTAGGTCGTTGAATTGGTTGAGTAGTGCACTTTGAATTTAATCGGCTTTTCAACGTCGCACTTCAGACGACGTCGTTGTAATTTTTAATGTAGAGTACTCGGGACTTTTTATTATTCAAAAACGCACGAATTTTCATTATTTATATCAAAGATAATTTTTTTGACTGTAAACCAATAATAAACAAAATTTAACATTATTTACGATTTGAGAATCATTTAAAGCGTCCGTGAAGTCTTAAGGATCGAGCGTAAAAACAATTAGCGCCTAGAGCATAAAAAATAAGATGAGTCGTTTGTGGTTAACCGCTCGTCTTCTCATTATTTTTTTATTATTTCGCGGATCCAGCAGCTTACACCGGTGGAAAATAATCGCCCCCCAAACTATGCATCCCGCATGACCTGAGAATCCAACGAAGTGTGATGATACATTTTTTTTACTGCTACGCAAAACTCTTGAAGGATTGGATTTCCTAGAATTTGGTCGACGTGTAGGAGGATTACCTCGTAAAGTTTCAATTAAAATTTATACTACGAACGCTCAAATTGAAAAAGTTTTATGAAAAAATTAAATTGCCGTGTAAGGGAGATTTTACTGAATTTTTTAAAAGATTTAAGTGACACTCGAGCGGATTCATTTAAAAACTTTGGATTCCGTGAATCTTTTGAAGGAAGATTGTAATTATAAAAGTTTCTCCGGGAAAAATCTTAGTTGGAGCAACTTTTTATTCTCGAATCATATACAGCAATTAATTTGCATAAACCCAAAAGAAAAAAACTTCACTTTGAAACAATTGTAAAAAAGGTACGAAGAAAGTTCACTTCACTGTCTGACTAGAGCCTGTCCTTATCTACTGAGAACTGAAAAAAATATTAAATTTCCTTGTAAATTTTCACATATTTGTTATAAAAAACTCACAAACTGCTAATTGCTTAAAATAAACAAAACCAAGTTAAAAAAAAAGTAGTTGAACAATTAAAAGCTAGCATTCCGCAAGCGCTCTCCTCACCTCGTCAGCAACAATCTCGTTCGAACACTTTGATCGCACTTACAGAAGGAGACAAAGCCAAGAAGGGTGTTTGTTGTGGCACGTCTGCTACGCGATCATTATCGTTTGAATGGGCTCTCGAGAGCTTGCAGCTCTTTCGAGGTCGCACCCTCACCTTCCCCCGGCCGTGAACTTTACGTTTACTCTCCCCGGCCCGCCGGCGCCTCGCGCGTGTGCAGGTGTGTTAGGGTGTGGCTCCTTGATTTCGCGGCTGCTCCGCAAACACACTTTGTTCCCACTCCGCGATGGATGGAATGTCGTGCTCCCGTTGCAGTGCCAATATTGACGACGTATACGTTTTTTCAAATGCTATCGTTGGTGATAACCTACTTCATTAAGGGCCGCAGTACGATAGTTTACCGTGGTGATTGTCATTAGTTTTCATGCTACATTACATTTTAAAATGATTTGGCTAATAGTAGGTTGAATAGCTACATCGAGCTAGTCGCATTACGATTGTGTATCCAGACTGTAAACCAGTTATGATAGTTGATTTATAGGAAAATAAATTATTTTATAAATTAAAACTATTTAATTAACCTACTTCATTGATACATCGAAAGTTTTTTTTTTTTCTTTTTATCAATAACAAAATCAAAGCATAAAAAAAAAATGTTTTTCAAAAATTTTTTATACTTTGCAACCAACTATATAAATACTGATAATATCGATATAAATCAAAGCTTACAGTTGTGTTAGATTTCTCTGAATTTATTACTAGAATTTATTGTATTTTGTAAAAGTAATAAAAAGTGGTCACAATAGTGTTTTAGACAAATACCTTGAGACTGATTTGTTATGATAAAAACTCTTATCTTTAAACGTAAATACACAATTAGTTCCTCCTCACTTTGTTCATTTACATATTATTCTCGTATACATAATGCGCAAGGATCTAAGACCATTTATTAGATCTAACTATATAGTATTTCTCATTCTTTATTACTTCATTCGTGAAAATGTAGACGCACTCATGAAAATGAGCATCCTTACTTCTATGAAACTTTCTCTTTCTTTTTCTTTTTTTTTTTTCTGTAACTTACAGTTATAATGAAAAAAAGGTATGATTTGTGATTGCTTTTATCAATTTTTCACTCTTCTATGATTTGTATTATGTTATGATCACTATTAAAAATACTTATTAAAAGTTAACGCATTAATGATCTATATATTTTTTAAAAACTTGAAATCATTAAAATAAGAATAAAAAAATACTATAATTAAAGCATTAATAACAGAGTTTAAAAACTTTTTGTCGGTATTTCTAAAATTGCCGTTCAATTAGAAAATGAGAAAAAACTATTGTCTTATGACTAAATATTGTGGGCGTGAAAAAAATTATATTTTTTAATTATGCACTTAACTATAATTAATTAATTTAATTATGATATAATTGAACTTTTAATAATAGAAATAATTAACACAAACTATTGTAAATAATTCTAATCAGACCTTTTGCAAAAAATGAGGGTTGCAGGGGCCACATAAAAACAAACTAAATTTTATTAAAATAGTGCAAAGTTGTTTGCGCTATATGTATAAACCTCCATCCTACTTCAATATACGAATCGAAGAAAATAAGTTCGAGTAAGAAGCGACTACAAATGATAACGGCGAGCATCAATCAAACTCTCCAATGAAATAAAACCAACAGTGGGAAAAATTTTTTTCGGCTATATCCTTGAACTTTGAGGTTTATCAAGTCTTTCAAGAGACTCAAAAGAAAAAAAAAGATTATACCTATACAAGCAATCGGTAAAAAAAAATCCGCGTTACTGACGATGACAGACAATGGCTCAGCTGTCAAAGTTGTAAGCCACGTGCGTTTATTACACGACATTTCCGTTTCGTATCAACGATTCTAGCTCAAGGCATTCGCGACTCCTGCACACTCACACACACTCGCATGTGCCTTTCTCCCCGTGCGGTGCGGGCGGCTTTCGGCGACGTAATAATGATATCAGCCGAAGACGCTTTTGTTATGATTCGCGCGTGTCTGGCACTCACGCTACAGTTTATTGAACCCGTTGAAAAAATAAATAAATCTTTCGAGGATTAAAGTAATAATTTATAAAATAGTTTAGCGACGGCAGCTGGAGGTCTTATTTTTAAATCGATGGGATTTTATTGATAAAAGTTCGAAGAACCAATTAACCGGCTTTTGACACGCAACGTAATTGTGGGAAATAATTTTTTTACTCTGAGATATGTATCACTTACTGGATTTTAATGTGATGCAATTCATTTGTTTTTTAATGGGCATGCTTGAGGTAAATCTGCAGTTATAGACTAGAAATGAATGAAAAAACTCTTAATCGACATTATTTATGATTTATTTGATACTTATGAAAAGAGCTTGATGGGAAAATTATTTTCACCGTTCTTTGAATAAATGATTTTTTTGAATGCATTTGAAACTGAAATTATACTTTCAATTGTTTATTTTGTCAGGCATCAATAATTGATTATATAAAGTAAGCTCCACATTATGAACTGTCGAATGAATTTTTAAAATACAAGTAGGAGTACATAAATTTAATGCAAATACTGTTGACACAACGTAATTGTAGGATTCAAACGGGATTTGCAAGCAAAAATTAAAACTTGAATACGACATGCAGTCCATTATTATACATTTTTAATCTTTTTTTTTTAAATAAAATTGTCCAAAAAGATGCAACTGAATAAATAATTAGCTGATGATTTTTGCACAGTAATCAGATAAAAATTTTACACGCATCGTGTAGATAATTGATCAAGTTTTCCCTATCAACATATAAAATCTGCTTTAATTCAAATAAATTATATTTCACAAGGTGGATATTAAAATTGCAAATCATCGTGTACAATAATGGAAATGTTACAATAAAAATCTGAGCGTGAAAAAAAAAATAGATTAAGCATACGGGAACAAGCACGGAATTGCGATGATTTAGTTGCAGGATTTAAAGCTTCACTTCCTAGCAGCCAAAGTGCTCTAGATGTAAATTACCACCTAGAGTCCTTGAAAATCACTAGTCATTAAAATAATTCTTGTCTGAAAGTTCTTGACATTCAATAGTTACCTCACAGCTTTAAATTTTCTTATAATATTAATTTATTACTTACAATAAATTACTTTAGTAATATGTACTAAACAATAAAAATATCCTTTTATCAATTTTGTTTCAGATTAAAAAATGTTTACCTCAATATCAGAAAAAGCAAAGTTTTTTTACAAACCCTACGCCCTTGCCATCGTGTCGATAGGATATGTCTTGGGAGAATTGGTAAGATAAGATTTGTTTCATCAATTACTTTTTCTTAATGAATACTTATTAATTATAAAAAAAATTTTCAGGGACATTACTTAATTGGTAAGTTTTTAACATTCTAATTTATCAATAAACGCAAGCCTGACATGCAATGATGTAATTTTTAATTTTTTATAGGTGTAACGAGTAAAGAAACTGCTATCGACTTGCACTATGGTGACATAACTTGTCAGTTCAACTCTACGACGTTATCTGTTAAGGATGTACCCGTTCAGTGTGACGCAGCAAACAGTTCACAAATGTAAGTTTTTTATTACGAATTTTTTATAAATATTCATAAAATTTACTTACTTAAATAGAAGAATCATTACATGTTTTTTTTATTCACCAGATGCGAGGCGTTGGAATTCAATGGGACCAAATACTGCGAGTGGAACTACAATGGACTCGGTCTGGATTATCAGATACTGGCTGGTCCGAGTTTCATAGCCGTTTTCACGATCGTTGGCGTCATACTCGGGGTTGCAGCCGACCGATTCAACAGGTGAGAAAAATCCGAGCGTTTACGCGAACGCATTGAGATTTTTTATTTTATCGACGGGGCTTAATGGCCCGGTTAAACGGGATCAAATTGACCGTAGGATTAACCCAGATGCTTTCAGAGGGGAATGAAACACTTTTTTTTTCAGGACTGGGGTCAATGTGAAATAATGTTTTAAATGTGATGACTCAGTCAATAAAATTTTATGTGATAATTATCAACATTTTTATTTAAAAAAACATGTTTTTAATTTTTATTCATTTTATTTTATTTTTTTATTTTTTTTTTTTTGTTTTCGTCATTTTATGTACAACTGAAAAGTTGCTAAAGTTTGACAATGCATAGTATTTGGCAAGCCTTCACTTTTAACAAAGTGGTTCTATTTCGTTTTATGACTTAATTACTTCTCATAGAGCAATTTCCGTTTTTAATAATTTCAAAATTTTATACTGTTCATAAATATTCAAGTACTGTATATTAGTCAAATTTCTTATTTATTCATTTGTTATTTTATAATTCTTGTAAATTCAAAATACTCAAGTCAGTATAAATAGATGTTAATGTCTGAACATATCACAAGTCAAGCAGATAATTAATTTTGTATAAGTCATTAGAATGATTACAAATGATTGATTCCGTTTAATGGTTAAATAATTGATTGAAATATTCGGTATAATAGTCTCAAAGATTGAAAGGGCAATCATAATAATGATGTAAGCTGTGCAAAATTACTTCACAATTTTTAAAAATCTTCTGCTTTTTTATTTCAGAGTGCGATTACTGACGATATGCACGGTTGTGTTTAGCGTGGCAATCATTTTGATGGGCTCCGTTACAGAGTATTGGCAACTGGTTGTGCTTCGGATGCTTGCAGCTGCCGGGTAGGATTTTTTTTTAATTTTTTCTGCTTTTTTTCAGTGAATTTGAGTTTTCCTGATGATTACAGCATCGAAATAATTAACCGAAAGATTGGTATCTGAGAATTTAATTGATAAATTTTTCCAGTCTAACAACTGTCAGTCGTAAAATTTACACTGTAATCGAAGCTGATTTGAAATTTAAAATAAAAGAATAATTGAAAAATATCAATGACAGAATATAAAACGGTTAAATTTATCTTAATTTTGTAAACTGTAAAAAATAAACTGCAAAAATTATTCTGCTAGCATGAAGTAATTGCGAAATAATTTATAAAAAAAATTTATTAATAACTAAAGAAATTCATTTTCTTATAAGATATATAATAGGAAGAAATTTAAGATAATTTTATTTTATTTTTAAGTAATATATTAAATAAGTTTTTAATTATTATAGCATGAATATAGAATGTAAATTTTAAAAATAGTAAACGACTAAAAAATTTTTTTTTTTTTCGTTTTTAAAGCTGCGTAACAAAGTAGTTGAATGAAGTACGGATTTAGCGTACAACATAGTACTATTTCCATTTTAAATCACAATCACGTGGGGCAATAAATTTTTCGCTATCAAGCTACAGTCAGAAAATGTAAATGCACGGTTGATTAGGCTTGAACAAGCACTTGATTATCTTTCGATTGAAATTTACATCTTTGTCGATAAACTATACGACCAATGTAAAAACTGATGCGTGAAAAATTTTGTATTGAAAATTTTAAATGTATTGTTGACAGGAAAATTCTAAGCAAAACAGAAACTTGAAATTCATGTTTTCTAAAAATAAAACTTATGAAAGGGAGTTTTTACTGGCTAATTTTTTTCTCAGAACTATCATTTATTAGCAAAGTTCAAATGAACTTGTAATGTTTCGATTTTATATCTTTGATAAAGAACGATATATTTCAATAAAAATCAACTAATGGTGCTGTCAGAAAAAAAATTTTTTTTTTTCATCTGCTAGTAAGATTTAATAAACAACACGGAACATTTACTTTCAATTTTATTTTCCCGGATATCATTTTCATAAATTTTTCCGGCATGGAGAACCATAGCATAAGATTCATATTTTCCAATCCACTAAATAAATAAGCAAACACTTTGAATTTACAGTGAAGCAGGATGTAACCCATTGACCACCGGTCTCCTGTCCGACTGGTTTTCCGAAGACAAAAGAGGGTTGGTGATGAGCATCTTCAGTAAGTTCCCAATAAAACCTCTTCCTTAAAAATAATAACAATTAAAATAATCAATAAATAACCCTTTTTTCACAGATTGGGGCATATATGGCGGGTATGGAATTGCATTTCCCGTTGGTCGTTACATCCCTCCACTCAACATTTGGGGTTTGGTAAGCAATTTTCAAAAAAAAACCCCAAAAAGTGCTTTTGGAAATCCCAAATTTTCATGGTCAATTTTTTAAAGCAATATTTAAAAATATTTTTCTATGAAAATTCATTAAAAAAAAAAAAAAAAAAAAAATGCAGAGTTGATAACTCTTCAAGTGCAATAAGCTTTGAGCAGGAATTTTTTAAAAATAAGCTAAAAAATTGTTTTTTTTTTGAAAAATGGGCTAAAATTGTCCCTTAGTCTATAGGGTTAAGTTTTGTATAAGACCCATTGACAAAAGATATTAGTGATTGGGTTCATCATTTGGCATAAATATATTTTTATCAACATCGGGGTCTGCATGTCGTAAAAACTCATTGTCAGAAAAAATGAACAAATAATAATGATGAGTTTTTTAATTTGAAGGGTTGGAGAGTGTGCTACTACGGAGCCGGAGTTGTCGGATTGTTCGTGGCATTTTTGACTGGAACAACTCTCAAGGAACCAGAGCGTAAAGTTATAGGAGAAGAAAATACCAAAGACGGAAAGAAAACCCCACTGTGGAAAGTGATACTTCAGCCTCGTTTCATTCTTCTAGTCATAGCTGCCAGCATCAGACATAGTGGTAATACACTCAAACAACTTTTAAAAAATAAAAAATTGTCGTACCGACTAACTTATTTTTTATTAATTCACAGGTGGCATGTGTTTCGCCTACAACTGCGATCTGTATTACCGACAGTACTTCCCGGACTACGACCTGGGCTGGTGGCTATTCGGGAACACAATCGTCATCGGGTCCATCGGGGTCATGATCGGCGGAGTTGTCAGCGACAAGTTCGTTGCCAAACTCGGCATAAGGTCTCGAGTCGCCTGCTTGTGCATCAGTCAAATTTTCGCGACTCCCTTCGCCCTCGGCTCGGTGTACTTCGATCCCGTTTGGGCCATGATCACCCTTGGAATATCTTACTTCTTCGGTGCGTCATTTTTTGGCAATCTTCCTTATCGCGATCAAATAATAATTTGAATATCGGGCGTGTTACGCAAGCTTTGTCAAATAAACCGAAAACCATAATTTTATTCTGACGCAGATGATCGTAACTTTTAGCGACCTTCAAATTTATTGAATTTTCGGTAAAATTGATTTTTATTTATTTTTTTAACAATAAACAAATTTTTCAGCTGAGATGTGGTTCGGAATCGTCTTCGCCGTACTGGTGGAGATCGTGCCCCTGAGCATGAGATCCACGATAGTGGGAATCTTCCTATTCGTGATGAACAACATCGGGGGCAATTTACCTATTCTCGTCGAGCCTGTCAGTAAATCTCTCGGGTATCGAGAATCCTTGTACATATTTTACGCTGGATTCTACGGACTGAGTGAGTGCTTTTGTCTCGGCGTACATGGCAATTAACGTTTAATCGATAGACGCAGACAATTGTTTATTAATTTTTTTCTTTTTGTAATTATTTTCAAATCAATAATTTTTGATTGCTTATCGCAGGCTCGATAATGTTCTTCGTGACCATATTCCTGATGGACGGACCCCAGAAGAAGGTCGACACCACGGGAGAAGGACACGACAACAAAAACTACGTCGACGACGAGGGCAAAACGTCGACTTTGGAGATGCCCCGACTACCCTCCAGGACAACTGTGGGTTACGACAATTCGCGTTTGTAGAGTCTTATTTTAGTAAGGATTGGCTTCCTTCGAAATAATTTATTGGTATCCTGGTAGAGAGGATCGTAAGTGCCACTGATAAGGATTTTAGAATTTTATTCTGGAGACTCCAAAAAAGTGGTAGATTTTTGATTATTTTTTAATTTTATTCAAAAGTTTCAAGTTATTTTTGACATTTTTTTTATGTTAATGTATTCACGAGAGTTCAATTACGATGTTTAATTTTACAATAAGACACTTACGTCACAATTGACTTTGAGTGTTTGAATGATGCTATAATTTTAAGCATAGTACTTATTTAAAAAACTGTGATGAATGAGTAAAGTTTAACTTTTATATTTTAATTACTTAAAATATAATATTTTAAATTTAATTACTTAAAAAATTATAAAAGAACAAAATGAAGTATATGATTCGAATTCTTCATTCATTTAATATCTCAAAATGCATAATGAATGTTTAGTTCTAATTTTTGAAAGAAAAAATAAATTTTTGTTTTTGTAAAAAATGAAAATTACAGTTTTTGGAGCTTAGTTTTCAATTGACTATCTTATCAATAAAATATACTCTTCATAAAAATAATTGTTTGATTAAAGCTTGCTTCATCGTTTTTAACGCTAATTCGGTGCTAATAATCTCCAGCACTAATTTTACTTATGTTATGATAGTACAATTTTTACAGATACTTTAAAAGTCGAAGTTTTCAAGTGACTAAAAATTTTTATATCGCCTTAAGTATTTCTGTTTTCAAATTTAAACAGCTATGTTTTTTAAGTACATGCAACAATACTGTATGCTTGTGCAGCTGTAAGATTTTTAATTAGTTTCTAAAATTAGCGTAGAGGTTAAAAAAAGTGTTAAACAATTATTTTATATATATATCACTCAAATTGAGAAATGTACCAATCATAATATCATAATAATCTTAATAGGCCTACTCAGTTAACATTAGTTTTCTTGTGATTATTATTTGATTATTCATATGCTTTTTTATAATTGACGAAAAAAATTTGAGTTTATGTAAGGCATTTATATGTAACCCAGTATAATATTTTTATTAATAAGGGAATTGAACAATTAGAAACAATGGAAAATTTTTATATAGTTGTGTTCAATTTATTTATAATAAAGATGTAATAGTTATCTGTATTATTATAAATTAGTAGATCAATCTAATTTTATATTGATAATTTTTTTTTTGTCGAAATTACTACGTTATTTTTTAATGAATTTGTTAAAAATATTGTTTATTGTAAATATTTTGAGTAAAAGTATGATGAGTGAGTGTAAATTTTTCATAACAAATAAATCAATAAATCAAAAAAATTTTTTATTTATTTTCTTATACTGCAGGTAAAGCGTAAAACTGCATTATCAGCTCTGCAATTGTTTCATATTAGTACCTGGTTTCTACGCTAGATTCCTTATGACATTTTCAAATTCGATCCTAATATTAGTCAACGATCATCAGTTGAAGAAATGGTTGAAACTAATACTAATTTAACTAGGTACTTTAAAATTTTCAATTATTAAAATTTATAAAGTTTTAGTTTTATTATGCAGTATGAAAAGTGCAAGAAATAATAAAAAAAATTATTTTAAGTGCAAAAAAATTCACATGCACCGGAAGTGAGAAAGATAAATTCAAAAGTGAGTTTCATTAACTTAATTAAAGTTTTCAAAGAGCTATCTCGTCGACTCTACGTGACTAATTTTGAATAATTTTCACGAGTAACTTTCCTTTTTAAACAAGAAAAAATTAAACTTGAAATGATAAAAATAATTTTACAACTGGGTGTACTTACTAAACATTAAATAATTCGTCAAAGGTTACGAATAATTTTTTAAAAATAAATTAAAATATTCGTTAGTTCAAACAAACAAGCAGAAAAGTCGTGCAGAAAAATTTAAATAAAATCAAAACGCACTTAAAATTATCGAAAAAACCAACATAAATTTGTCGCGTTTTAATTTAAGCGCTTAGTCGTGCCGATTAGTAACAGCAGCGCTGGCTTGAGTCTCAATACTGTGTTGTTTCTCTTAAGAGCTCGTGCAAATACATACATGAGAATATGTATTCAATCAGCTTCAAGTTCAAGTTCGTTTGTTTGACGCAATTATTGTCGCTCCTTTCTCGAGCTTTTCTTACAATCTCACCGTAACTTGAACTTGTCAATTATTGTATCGATTTTATACTTTTCTTTCCTTTACGTTTAATTTTTGTTTTAGTAGGAAAAAGATTTTTCAACCAAGTCTCTTAGTAATAAATTCCATGCATAATTTTTTTTTTTTTTTGATCTTGAATACGCAAGTGTGAATGTTTAACTATTTTTGTTTGCGGTTAAATTCATGGAAACTTGTCGCGAGTGAAAAACACTATATTCTACATAATTTTATTGCGCTAACTGTCATTTATCATTTTAGTCATTAAACAGATAAAAAATATTTTTTTCCGAACAAAGCTGTTTTGATAAAAGTCAGTTGATACTTTTCTTACTACTATTTTTTTCATTACGATGATTCACGGTAAAAAAAAAAAAAAATTTCTTTTTATGATGCACTAAGAAGAAAATTTAAATAATTCTAATTAAACAAAGCACTGAACCATCGGACTTTTCTCGTATGAGGCTTGAAAACAAAAAAAAACTTATTTCAAGCGGCTTTTTTATTGCTACTGTTACAAATTTTATGTTCCAAAACATTATTCCAATTTTCTTACCGTACAATTACAAGCTTCGAACACAAAGAATAATTGAATATTATCTTGACCTTGTGTTTTATGAACAAATAAAAATTAAGTAAGTGTTCACTATCAAGCTTAATGTTTACTTAATATCATTTAAAACACTAAACGCATGTAAATAACGATGTTGTAAACTATTTAGCATTATTTGTTTTTATTTCTCAAAATATTTAACAATAAACTGCATCTCAAAGATGCTTTTTAGAAACCAAAAAAGCTCGTAAGCACCCATTAGAACATAAATTAAGCAGCAAAAGAATCAATCAAAATTTTTAACTAAGCTACAAAATCAATTGCACAATGACATCCTGAGTGCAGCATAATCAACGAAGCTTTGATCTCTATTTGTCCAAAGCGCGCCACTTGCTGCTATTCTAATCTTATTAATTTCGTTGCCTTCCCAGATAATGAACGAAGAAAATACCTCCAGGAAGCAAGGTAAATATTATGAAAGCAATTAGGAAATGAGAAAAGTCCAGGCACGTTTGGGAGTCATAAACGATATCTTAATCCTCGCGCCGGACGACGACGTATATAACGCCTCGCTAATACGACAGGAGCTCGCCAGGTGGCTTCCTCGCACCAGGAAGGGAGAGTCATCGACTCGCGCTCGCTCCTCGATCTCTCTTTTTTTTTTCATCCGGCAGCGGTCACCGGTAGAGCTTGCAGCAGTCCGGCTCCACGATGTCCAGGAAAAAGCGCAACGAGTCCCTGGACTGTGACTTGGAGGAGAGGAAGGAGTTCTTGAAGAAGGGACGGGATGACGGAGATCGGTGGGACCCGGAGCACCGACTCAGGCCCGATTGCGAGCTCGGGTCAAAGGTCACCATCCAGAGCCGTGAGTAGTTTCGTAAATTGTAATTTAATCCTGCTGACTTTGGGCAAGTTATTGTTACCGCGAACAGGGTAAACGATATGACGGGAAAAGATACATGCGCGCTTCGTTTATCACTATCTCATGATTGTATAGAATTTCACTGCGCGATATAGTTTGAATTTTTTTTTTATTCGTAATGAAATTGCGAAAAGTAGATTTTCAGTTTGGAATGGTCATTGAGTAGCGAAGCTTTGGCGGTTGTTTTGACTTAAGAATGAAAAATGAAATTACAAGCGCTACGCGTTATGCAGTTCCGCTGACTGTGTTTAGTACGAGGTAGATGGAAAAAAAGCGTCTGTCTTTCTTGGTCTTTCGATTTTAGTGTGCTAATCGCAGAAAAATTACCAGTAAAGTTTATTGCATTATTCAAGACATACGCACCACGCGGTTGAAATCCTTTATTTTGACGTAAATTCTCGGAAATTCAAACAGAGGAATTGCACTCGATAACAATGTGTTTTTCTTCGAGAGCCTTCGTATAGTCTTTTATGTACAGAGACTCGTAAAACTTCGGTAAATTAGATTGAGTCGATAGCTTAAAATCTGGTTTTACGGAGATTCGATTAAGCTTCGTAAAATATGACATAAAATTTCAATTCCAAGTGAAAGGAGAGAAAAAAGTTATTTCAGAAAGAGTAATTAAAAATGAAAATAAAAACATTTCTGTTGTGAAAAATAGCTGTCAAATAGTTTTTACTAATAATAAATAACTAACTACATACAAAAAAATTGTATACCTCCTATTATATTCATTTATCAAGACAAATAAATACTAAAATCTTATTTTTTAACAAGAAAATTATTCTAACACAAGTCATTTCCTTTTAAACTTACAAAAAATTGCTTACTACTAAAACGATCGTAAACATGAAAACTTCATACCTTACATGCGTATACCACAAAGAAAACGACTACTCTGAAATAAGCGCCTCAAAAAAAAAAAAGATACAGTTACACTTCTAATTTTAGGTTTGGAGATCGAACTATTAATTAGTTCTTAAAAAAATCAAATAAAAAAAGCGATACCGAAAGAATAAAAAATTTTAAATAAAGTTTTCATCCTGAGACTTATATAAAAATGTTGATCGACAGGAAACTTTGTTGTTTTAAGTTTTTATTAAAATGCGTTTTTAATGGATGATTGAGCGAAAAATTATTGGATTTTTTTGCAGCAACTTCTGGGATGTATTATTACTTATCAAAACTTATGAATTATTAAAAATGAGTTTCAATGAAAAAAAATTTTGAAAGATAAATTGAACCGTTCAACCAGTGTCAAAGACAGAATATTATTTTTTAATTTTTGTACACAAATGCGTTACGAAAGCTTTAAAAAATCGGTTAAAAATACTTATCTTTAAGTTTGCTCTATTCATTACTGCGGTTAAAAGTGCTCAACTATTTACAAAACAATTTTGGATAAAGTTTTTTTTTTTTTTTTTTTTTATAACTAAAGTTTGAACTGAAATAACGTTTATTAATCATGTGCAAGCATTTCTAAAAAATTAAAAATCTTTTTTATGAGCCTATAATTATTTATGCATGCTAAAAAAAAGAAGACAAAAATTTCGAATTTTTATCATTTTCTGCTTGTATGAAGTAGGAATTCTTGAATTGGCGATGAATTACTAAATTTAATTTTTTTTTTGCTTTAGCCATGAAACTTTACTGATTTTAAAAAAATTATAAACGACGATAACAACTGATTGCAGTTAATTCAAGCATAGTTTAAGTCATATTCTTGTACTTTTTGACTTACTGACTAAAATTATTCAGACCACGTTTAGTTCATTTATTGATCACTCACTTGTTTGGAGTCACTTTCGTCCATTTTTAATCTCTTTTTATTAGTTTTGGCTTGATCTTTTTCGATTGATATTCGGCTCGTATCATCGAATGAATTAAAGATCACGTGATACTTTCTAGAATTTTTTGATTCAAATCTGATTGCTTTAACTATATATTCAGTCGACTTTATATCGGTTTGTCTTCTTTTTTGGGCTTTCTGTTTTTTAATTTCCCATCAATCTTGGTTTATTTAAAAAAATTTTATTTGATTTTTTGATAGGTTAATCTTATAATAATGAAATAAACACGATAAAACACATAATTAACTTCTCCTTTTTGTTGAATTCGTAGAAAAAGAATAAAGTTTTTTTTTTCAGGGGTGGCATTCTGTAAAGCGTATGTAGGTTTAGGTATGTTAAGTACGTGCGTACGTACGAGTGAGGTAATATACGCGTCTAAAAGTAAAGGAGGCAAATTTTAAAATTGACACCAATAGATAAAGAAATTTAATTGTTGCTAGGATAAACAAGATTTGAGTGAATAAGTTATTTAAAAAAAAAAGTGCAAATCTATTTTAATAATTTTCATTGAGGTACAACAATCATTTTGAAGTAGCAGCTGATCCAAATGAGGTTATAGTGTCTGTTGTCTGAAGCAGCTGCCTCAGATTTGTTTTCAAACTGCAGATGAAAAGAGTTACAAGTGTTAAAAAAGTGTAGTTGTGAAATAGTACAGAAAATAAATGATATTACAATTTATGAAAGTAATAGATATTGATAGTGTGATTTATTTCTAATAATTTTTTTTCAATCACTACTTTTTTACAGGATTCTTTATGACACTTATTTACATCAGGAAAGGTCAATAATTAGACACTTCTAGCTTAGTTTGCTTCAAACATTTTATTTATTCATATATTTTACATAATATATTCGTTGTTTTCATAACAACACAAACATATTATTATATTTATATAATATCTAATTTATACATTTCAAAAACAAAAATAATTTTTCAGTCTCCAAAAGATATAAATCACACTATCAATATCTATTACTTTCATAAATTGTAATATCATTTATTTTCTGTACTATTTCACAACTACACTTTTTTAACACTTGTAACTCTTTTCATCTGCAGTTTGAAAACAAATCTGAGGCAGCTGCTTCAGACAACAGACACTATAACCTCATTTGGATCAGCTGCTACTTCAAAATGATTGTTGTACCTCAATGAAAATTATTAAAATAGATTTGCACTTTTTTTTTTAAATAACTTATTCACTCAAATCTTGTTTATCCTAGCAACAATTAAATTTCTTTATCTATTGGTGTCAATTTTAAAATTTGCCTCCTTTACTTTTAGACGCGTATATTACCTCACTCGTACGTACGCACGTACTTAACATACCTAAACCTACATACGCTTTACAGAATGCCACCCCAGAGTAAAATTAAAAGTTAAATGAATAAGTATATAAAAACATAAGTCTTAAATGGGATATATTTTTTCATATTTTCGAAAAGTTTATTCAAGTATTAACAACTTATGAAAGAATAAAAAAAAATAATGAATAATACAATCAAGGTAAATTTTTTAATCTGATTTCCATAAATTATAGTTATAATTTATAAATAATAGGGTACCATTTGATGGTGTATTAAAATTTGTAATTTTATTTTTAAGAATTTTTGAACATGTTTTAAAATGAAAACGATTCAACAGTATAAATTACGTGCATCACTTTTGTTTTTAAAATTTTTTTTTATCATGAAATATCATCAAAAAATCCAAATTTTTTTTTTTTAATCAGATTTTTTAAATTAATCGACACTTTAGAAATTATGAGATCACATTGCAGACAAAACGTATTTATATATTTTTTCAATAATTTAATTGAAAATTTAAAAAGACAACAAAAAAATTAGTGTAAATAAGGTGTCTGTTGACAGCTTAAAAGTATGAAACATAATCCGTACCCGTTTAAATTTTTTGCTTGCGATCTATCAAAGAGCAAAATAAGCGAGTTATACGGGGCATTACAATTGCAGAAGATGTAGGCAAAATCATAGTTAGTAGTGCTTTTTTTTAGTAGTCTTGGAGTACTTATGAGGATCCAAGAAAAATACATATTTTTCATTCTACAAAGATTATAACACAATAATATCAATTGAATGCTACCTTTACCTAATGATAAAGTATTTAACGACACATATAACTTCGGAATACATAGAAACTTCGACAATAGTTAAATATAAATTTCTAAAAATGATAACTTCACTAAATAGAATTTAAAAAAAGATTATTGTGAAAATGAAAAAGGTGTCCTAATAAATTTAATGGAATTATGAAAGACATAAACTTTACAATAATCGAAAAAGTTGAACCTTATAATTTGTCACGAGGTAAGTCTTATCAATTTTTTTTTTTTTCAAGAATTATCGAAAATTCAAACTTTACTTTCTGTATTTATTCAACAATACTCAATTCAAAATTTTTTTCAACACTTCAACTTTGTGACAAAAACTGTATTTAAATATGAACTTGTTTGTGGCAAAATAAAAAAATAAAAACTAAAAGCCACCGGATATCCTAGAAATACGGTTGAATCACTTAAGTATGAAAGATCACGTGAACGTAATGTCAACAGCGAGTATTTAAAAAAGTTGGTGATTCGGAAATTTCATAACACTTTAAAAAAAGGTCGTATGATTTATTTCCTAAAAATATCTTTGAACAAGTGTTAAATTAAGTTTAACTTATGAAACTCTTTTTTTTTTTAATCTCAATTCTGGTTAACGTTTGTAATGTTTACTTACTTTTACAGGCAATAGTATTTTTAAATTTTATTTGATTTTCATTGAACTGACATTTTATTTTAAAATGTTTATAAATAGTATGAAGTTTGGGCGACAGACGGCAAACATAAATTTAATTGACACCATTGATTAAGGAAACTCAAATTGGTTTTAATTTGGCCGACCACTAAATTAAAACGGAACACTTGAGTATTTGCACAATTGTGGTTAAATAAAAATGTCTTGCCACATATCATGGTGGGATCGCATGGCACAGAGGCTAAAATACGCTTTTAAGTCGTTTCAAAGACGAATCGATTCATATCTCTGTTTCCCGTCAGTTGTAAAAATCTTGACTGAAACGTCTTAGTCGGAATTTTGAAAAAATCAGATAGGAGCTCGTGCGTGAAGTCTTGGGAAATTTTGTAAATCGTACTAAACGGTTTAAATTTATTTAAGTTATAATTGAAGTCTATTTGATTATGAAAAAAATAGAACTTAAATTTGGCTCGAAAAAAATGACAGTGGTCTAGCCAAAATTCGATTCGTTGTAAGACGTTGAAAGTTTTTTTGAACGAATTTTTTTCTTTTTAGAGAAAAAAATGAATCTAGCAACTCCGAGAAAAGAAAAAAGTTTATTCAAGTATTATGCATTGGCAATTGTGTCTATTTCATACGTTTTAGGAGAGTTAGGACACTTTCTCATTGGTGAGTAATATTCATTTTTATTCTTGTACAGCTAATGAAAATTTTACATCCTTTTTTTGGGCAAATTTATAATAAAGTTTGATTTAAAATATTAAGATGTTGCTAGCATTATTTTTTGAGCTTTAAAATCTATTTATAAATAATTTTTTTTTTTTTTAGGTGTGACGAGTAAAGAAATTGCGATTGATTTGCATTATGGTGACATAGCTTGTCAATTTAATTCAACGACTCTGTCTGTCATTGATCTTCCCATACAGTGTGATACTGCCAACAGCTCAGAAATGTAAATTAATAATCATTTAAATTGTGATAAAAGTTTTTTACAAAATTCTTATTGTATTCATACTTTTTACTTCAAGCAACTGAGATTCTAATTTATTTCAATATTAGTAGAAGTGTTTATAAATATTTTTTTGCACAATCACTACTTTCAATCGTACAATTTTAACTTAATATTTTATTATAAATTTTCAGCTGCGAATCCCTGGAACTAAATGGGACCAAGTATTGTGAGTGGAATTACAATGGTCTTGGTTTGGATTATCAGATACTCGCTGGGCCATGTTTTATTGCGGTTTTTACTATTGGAGGAGTCTTTTTTGGAATAGCCGCTGACCGATTCAATAGGTGAGAGATTTTTTAAAATCCATTATATTAAATAATAATATTTTAAATAGTTTAATAGTAACAAAAACAATCTAGCATTTGATTAATACGTGGTCAAATAGTGCTTTTCGACACTGGTACGCAACAGTCACTGAATCGAAGTTCAAAGTTCTTCAAAGAGCTCTGGTGACGTTGCGCACTGGTTTCGATACATTCAATACATTCAAACTGTAAAAAATTTATTTTTGTCATGGTTAATATTCATAAATCTATTTTGATTTCAGGGTTCTGCTATTAGCAGTTTGCACGATAGTGTTCAGTGTTGCAGTAGTTCTAATGGGCACTGTTACTGACTACTGGCAACTAGTTGTCTTCCGAATGCTGGCAGCCGCAGGGTTAGTATTTAAACAAAATTTAATTCATTTATTATTTTTATAACTCAGTTTCCGAAAATTTTTATCTATTTTTTTTTTTTCAAATCTTCTATAGAGAAGCAGGTTGCAATCCTTTAACGACTGGTCTTCTGTCTGACTGGTTTACAGAAGATAAACTCGGGTTGGCTATGTCAATTTTCAACTGGGTAATTAATGAAAGAAATTAATGCTTGGGTAATAATTAATTCAATAATAATAAAAATAATTTCTGGATACTTTTACAGGGAATTTTCGCAGGACAAGGTATTGCATATCCAATCGGTCGGTACATTACCCAATTTAACATTTGGGATTTGGTAAGCTGGTTTTATATTTCAAATAAAAATGTAAATATAGTATAATGGAAGTATTTCTACTAATTTTATTAATTATTTATATTAAGGGATGGAAAATGTGTTACTATGGGACAGGAGTACTTGGATTAATTACAGCAGTATTGATTGGTTTGACCCTCTCAGAACCAGAAAGAAGAATAATTGGAGAAGAAAAGCAAAGTGACGGAAAAAAGGAACCACTTTTCAAAATCCTTTTCCATCCAAGAATGATTCTTCTAGTTATTGCGGCCAGTATTAGAAATAGCGGTACTAATTCTTC
Source organism: Encarsia formosa (assembly GCA_038277355.1). NCBI lineage: Eukaryota > Metazoa > Arthropoda > Insecta > Hymenoptera > Aphelinidae > Encarsia > Encarsia formosa. The sequence continues at coordinate 4,487,937 of CM076187.1, forward strand.
ATATAAAAAATTAATCAGATATGTACATATCCCACTGATATTTTAATTCGGCTAATATGGAATAAATTATTTTTAAGGTGGATACTGCTTCGCCTACAACTGCGATCTGTACTATCGTCAGTATTTTCCAGATTACAATTTAAGTTGGTGGTTGTTCGCCGTAACTACATTGGTTGGTTCATTCGGTGTAGTATTCGGTGGAGCAGTCAGTGACAAATTCGTAGCCAAAATGGGCGTTAAGTCTCGAGTTTTCATACTTGGTTTGAGTCAAATTCTCGCATCGCCCTTTTCCTTCGGTTCGGTTTACTTCGGTCCTGTTTTGGCTATGGTTTCCCTAGCGTTTTCGTATTTTTTTGGTAACTATTGCAATAAAAGTAATAATAAAATTATATGCATGATATGTTAATTTTGATCGCTTTTTTTTAGCCGAAATGTGGTTGGGCATTTTGTTTGCCATTTTGGTTGAGATCGTTCCATTGAACATGAGGTCAAAGACTGTGGGCATATTTTTGTTTGTTATGAACAATGTTGGAGGTAATCTGCCCATACTTGTTGAGCCAGTCACAAAATCGATTGGCTATCGAGAATCTCTGTATATTTTTTACGCCGGTTTTTACGTAATAAGTGAGTATCTTTTCAATAAATTTATGTAATTTAAAAATGAAATTTCATAATGCAGAATTTTCTCAAAATTAATTAAAGCAAATACTGCGTTTGATTAATTGGATTATTAATGTCACTAATTACTGTATTTTTATTAAATTTTTCAAGGATACTGTGACACTTGATAAATCATTTAATTTTTTCTTTATTTTTAGGTTCTGTATTATTTTTTATTACAATGTTTTTTATGGAGGGATCAAAAAGTAAAGTTGGAAGCCCTCAAAAAGATAGCAATATTGAAATTATGGTCAAGATTTCTGTGTCAGACATAACAAATTTGCCTGAAAAAACACCTTCAGTCGATGAAAATAATTCACGGCTGTGAGAACTGTTTTTTGAATAGTTTTGTTTTATAATTTTACGCAAAACACTTGACATGTAAATAAATTCCCTAGTGAAAATATGTATCTAAACAGTGATATTATATATTATATGTACTGTAGATGACACTGATCTTATGACAGTGCGTCAATATTTTTAATATTTTTAGTATCATAGTTTTAATATTTTTTATATAAGTGTGATTGGTGTCTTAAAACATTCTGTGTTTTTAATTTTAATTTATCATTGATTGTGTACATAAATGATATTTTTAGAGTAAACCAAACTGACTTTTTTATGAAATCAAATTTCGATCTTTATTAACTCTACTTAAAAGTGGAATCAGAGTTTATTTTCTCAAACGAAGTTCGAATTACCTTGCATTACTCTGTGAAATAGGCATTGTAATTTATAAGCGTAAAATAACCTTAATTAATAATAGTTAATCATTATATTATTATAAGCTCGATGAATTTTTTTTTAATTATAGTTATTTCTTTAAAAATATATTCATTAATTAAACTTTTTATTTAAATTTGAAAAATGTTTTATATAATTTCACACATAAATCTAAATTATCAAATTATGAGAACAATAAAATAAAAATAATATTGAAAAATTCATAAAAAATAAAAAAATCGTAAAATTTTCAGTAATTATTAAATTATGGTGTTAAATTTGTAAAACTATTTTGTAGAAAGAAGCGTTATATATATATATATATATATATATATATATATATATATAACATATATTAACAAAAAGTGAGGTACTTGCCACATATCAATCATTGGTTCAATAATAAGTTATATTTAAAAGTCCTCAAAATTTAATTAAAACTAATGTTTGAAACTTCTTATCTTCTTCTTATAAATCGTATCAAAAGTTGGTGTAAATCAAAAAAAGCTGTAAAAATCAGTAATTTATCTGAATAAGTTTTATGAATAAAAACAAAATGATAGTATAATATAATAAACCAATAAATAAAATCTTGCGTGGAACACATTTAAATATTATGAATTCTAATCTAGTAATAGGCATAGATCGTTATTTGAATTATTTGAATAACGGTGTACTACAAGCACTCAAAGAGTACTTTATCCTACCGCTAGGTGACGTCTGGCTTCCCACAAGTTAACTAACTTAGTCAAGCTATGTTTAGCTACTGCTTCCCCAATAGTATTTACACGCTTAATCAGCCTTAAGCAAACCATAATTGATGTCCGAGCCGAAGGAGAGGTCATCAAGAGTTTTCTAAAGGTGGATTCATTCTTGCAATCCCCAAACGTGTCTTTTAACACTAGTAAACCGAAAATACAAAAAAACCTAATAGCTCAAAAGTACTTCCCGCGCAATAGTGGAAAGCAGCTTTTGACGCAGGGATAGCTCATATAGCTCTATTGATGAGTCTGTAATGAAACGCCCACACTCTAACTCCTATAATACTGTATACGTAATGCATTCAATGTTTACACCAATTTAATAATTTCATCAGAAATTCAGGCTTCATTTAGAAAAATATTTTACATCAATGAAATGTTTGATTAGTTTATGTACTTTGTGAAATCTAATTTAATTACCGGTGAATTTGATTGTATTACTTTTCATCTATTATGTGCTATTAGACATAAAAGGCTCAGGGTATTCTATAAAAAACTTTAAACTCAAAATAAATTTCAGCAAAAATCATCAGTTTCAAGGAAATAATTTTAATTTAAAAAATTTTACTTTGAGAATACTTTAATCACCTATAAAATCGCTTTTGAAGCAATGTTTTTCATTACTGCCTTATACCTATTTGATACTAATAATTTTTTAGACAAGTGCTTACGCATACTAATTATTTTTTTCTAAACTAAAGTAATCCAAAATCTTTGCAATTACTTGACAGCTATTTTTCATATTAATTATATTTATATCCCAAAGTGTAATAGCGCTTTAACGACGAGTTGGATTTTATACGGACTGCCACGAAATCGTACTTTATATATTTTTAACTTTCGATTTCAGGTTATGGCGTTCATAAAAAAAAAAAAAAAAAAAACCAATAGTAGGATAATTATTTTTTCTAATTCACATAACCCACGCATAGCCGATGATCCTCTAAGTAGCTTAAAAAAATTATCCCGAAAAAGTTACAAGTATTGCAATTTTCAACCTCCCGAATCCTCTCAAAAATGAACGTAAAAACTTTTGTTGTCATGATCACTTTTTGTTGATGATTCACACAAACCCGGCCCAGCTGGCAAACTGGCAAGCCATATTTTCGTTTTCTGCTACTCTTTAAGCTTCTTTAAAGTTCTTTAAGGTCAAAAAGTTTTTGTATTTTTACATGAAAAACTTAGCAACCTTCAATGTAAATATATATGGGCAACTGCAGTAGTTTAAATATTTTCCAAAAAAGAAGTAAATACTAGATTCAAGTTAGAATTTTTTAAAAAACCTTAAAGGAAATTTTTTTTATCTCAAAAAGTAAAAAAATTAATTTCTCATTAGGAATTAAATATAGATCTCTACTTTACATAAGTAAATTAATGAATAAATATATTTGATCATGATTATCTATATTTAACTAAAACCTTACTCTTGCATTATAGTACTTTTATATTTACTTAATACATACAGTTTGGATACGTGGAGAAAAATTTGAATTAAAAGTAAGTTAAGACCACACAGACAATTTCCGAAAAAACGTATAAATTTTTTATCAAAAATGAAGCAGTGAATAAGTTAAAACATCGTCATCGACGAATATGAATTTAATTAATTTTTTGGAATAAGTAATTCATTTAAAAAAAAAACTAACTTGTTGCGTAAGTTGAATGTGGCTGCTTTTTCAATAAATACTTTTTTTTTCTCTTTTGAAAGATTTTTTTTCTTAGCTAGTCTAATAAAATCTTAATTTCTACGAAAGAGAACTATATTGGTTTTGACACGATAGGCCTTGATCAAAGTTTGATTAATTGTATTGATTTTTGAGTATGAAAAAAAATATATATAATTGTGTAAAGGCTATTGAACTTTACAACTCGGTAGCTTCACAGTAAATCCGCACAGCAATAATCACTCAGTTCGTTTTCTGACTCGTTTGAAGAAGGTGGTGTGAACCGTGACAGCCGGAAAGTCATTTTTTAAAAAAAGGTGAAGATTCATTACTATACAATAACTTTTGCACTATTTTTTACTTAAAAAATGACTCAATACTTATTGCACAGTTTCATTATTGTTTAAAAAGCACTTAATTAAGCTATAAGAAGACACAAATTTTATAAGTTTTATTTTTAAATGAATGTTTGTGCACACACTTTTTAATAAACTGTCATACACCACAAGCACTGATACTGCACGTGAAATATATTCAATGTTGACACCGCTTTAATAATTTAATCAGCAATTAAGGCTTGATTTGAAAAACTTTTTACATCAATTAAATGTTTATTAAGCTCATGCACTTTTTGAAATCTAATTTTAATTACCAGTAGTTTTTATTTTATGTTTTTACTTTTCATCAATTCTGTGCTATTAGACAATAAAAGGCTCGAGGTATTTCGGAAAAAAATTAATTTCAATCACTTATAATATTGTTTTATTGAATCACTTACGAAGCAATGTTTTTCATTACTGACGGACCCTTTGGATACTGATGATTTATTTGGCAAATGCATACGCATACTATTAATTTCTTCTAAACCAAAGTGTACAAAAATCTTTGCGGTTACTCGACCCCATTTTTTTTTCTTCTAAGTTTGTATAAATTTTATTTATATTCAAATATTCTTGAAAATTTTTTTTAATTCTTATTTATAAAAATATGTGTTATCAATTAAATAAGTATCTATTTCCACGTATCATGATGTCGTTGCATAACACTGGCTGTAAATATATTTTTAACTCGCTTGAAAGACAAATCGATTTATGTGTATGAGCAAATCTAAAAACGATTTAGATTTGTTGTCACTGAAATTTTAGACCAAGTTTTGAAAATCTCGAAGTTTTAACTATTTACAAGTTATCTTGAATACTGTTTTGTACTTTGCGCACGATATTTTTGAAGGTAAAAAATATATTCGATTGAAATATCATTTATGAAAAGAATAAAACAGTATTGAAAATATATTGATAATTTTTCTTAATCCTAACATATTTTATATATTTGTGGACAAAAAAATTAATCGGGGATCTTTGAAAGATGAAAGAAATTTTTATAAATCTTGTGATTTAGTTATTTATTGTTTGGGTATGGTCTAACAAACGGTCGAAATTTATTTAATTTATATGTCAAGTCCATTTGTTTATGAAAAAAATAGAATTTAAATTTAGCTCAAAATAAATAACACGGTTCTAGCCAAAATCGATTTGTTGTTAAATATTGAAATTTTTTTTAACAAACTTCTTCTTTTTAGAGGAAAAAATGAATCCAGTAACTCCAAGAAAAGAAAAAAATTCATACAAATATTATGCATTGGCAATTGTATCAATCGGATATGTGCTGGGAGAGTTAGGTATTTATATAATTTTACTAGTATTTATTGAAAATTATTTAATTCAATTTTCTAAATAATTAAACTAATTAATAATTAATTTTTTTAGGACACTTTTTAGTTGGTGAGTAATTTAATTTTTCATCAGTTTTTACAGAAAATAAAAATTCTATTTACTTATCATTATTTTTTAAGGTTCGACGAGTAAAGAAATGGCGATTGATTTGCACTATGGTGATATAGCTTGTCAATTCGATTCAGAGACCCTGTCCGTCATTGACATTCCTGTTCAATGTGATAGCGCCAACAGCTCAGAAATGTAAGTATAATCATTATCAATTTAAAAGAAAAAAAATTCGTACTTTACAATCAAAATTGTTGGCCTAACAAAATTATGTCCCTACCGATACCAACACATCAACGTATGCACATTGGCAACAGTTTTCATTTTCACTAGTGTGCTATCGGACTTCACCAGAATTTTTTAAAGCCAAAGCTTTAAAAAGTTTTGGTGTCGTGGAGCATATAGACACATTAGGTGCTAACAATAATTTTTATTGTACTGTGTGAATTGTGATAAAAATTTTACTTTTATTCAATTCAGCGAGTTTGTTTGCATCGCTAGCAAATAAGTCCTTTCTTACTGTTTTAAAGTTTTTCAGAAAGGCTCAGCAATGCATAAAAACATATAAAAATTAAAATAAACTTATGTTTGATTATTACCGTAAATTTTACAGATGTGAATCCCTGGAACTGAATGGAACTCGTTACTGCGAGTGGAATTACAATGGTCTCGGTTTGGATTATCAACTACTTGCTGGACCAAGTTTCATGGCAGTTTTCACGATTGGAGGAGTTATTTTTGGAGTAGCCGCTGACCGATTCAACAGGTGAAAAAATATATTAAGTACTGTAGTGTAAATTTTTTTAAAAGTATAAGAGTGATTCTTGTTATCCAATATTTTAGTTTTTATTTTTAGAATAATTAAGGGTCCTTATTACAGGGTGCGACTTTTAACATTTTGTATAATCGGGTTCGGCGTCGCCGTTTTCCTAACTGGAATGATTACAGAGTATTGGCAACTAGTTCTATTCCGAATGTTAACAGCTGCTGGGTAAGAACTCGATGAATCTATAAACTTTCGTTTATTTAAATTTTGAGTTTTTTTTTTTAACAATGTTCGATGAAATATTTTTAATTATTTTCCATTATCAAATCTACAATAGAGAAGCCGGCTGCACTCCATTGTCAACTGGTCTTCTTTCTGACTGGTTTTCCGACAATAGATTGGGATTAGCCATGGCCATATATAATTGGGTAAAACATCACTTTTTAATTTTTCGCTTTTAAAAGTTTTTTGTGTAGTTAAATAATATAATTAAATTAAATAAATAATTATATAAACTTCTTCCAAAAAAAGGGAATTTTCGCAGGTTACGGATCGGCTTTTCCAATTGGTCGCTACGTTACCCAAATGAATATTTGGGATAAGGTGAGTTGTTAAAAGATTTAGTGTTCTAATCAAATAATCCAATATGTCATTACGTATAACCAAATATTTTTCAGGGATGGAGAATATGTTACTATGGTTCGGGACTGGTCGCAATAGTCATAGCATTTATCATTGGTTTGACACTCAGAGAACCAGAGAGGAAAATTATTGGAGAAGAGAAGCAAAACATTGGAAAAAACGAACCACTTTTAAAAATTTTTTTTCAACCCCGAATGATTTTCTTGGCGATAGGAGCCAGTATCAGATGTGCAGGTACTAATTTAATTAATTGTCAAATGTGTTATTATTATGGATTTTACAATTTTTTAATGAATTTAGCTTCAATATTAATTACTATATTACCTACGTGTATTAAAAATAGAAGTACTAAGTTAGTTTCTTATTACAGGTGGATATTGTATTGCCTACAATTGCGATCTCTTCTATCGGAAGTACTACCCAGACTATAATCTAAACTGGTGGTTGTTTTTTGTGACTGCTATTGTAGGTTCTCTTGGAGTTCTCATAGGTGGAGTAGTTAGTGATAAATTTGTTGCAAAAAGAGGCGTCAAATCTCGAGTTTTCATTCTTGGTATCAGTCAGATTCTAGCTACGCCATTTTCTTTTGGTTCCATTTACTTTGGACCCGTTTTGGCCATGATTTGTCTCGCCCTTTCATATTTTTTTGGTAATTATAAATCGATTGTATTAATGAAAGTTGCCATTTTAAATAGGCGATACATCAAATCTTAAAAAGTTGATTGTATTGCATATTAATTAAACTTTTTTTTATTTTCAGCTGAAATGTGGGTAGGCGTTTTGTTCGCTATCTTAGTTGAAATTGTTCCGTTGAGCGTAAGGTCAAAGACTGTGGGCATATTTTGTTTTATTATGAACAATGTTGGTGGAAATCTGCCTATACTTGTTGAGCCGGTCGCTAAATCAATAGGCTACCGAGAATCTCTGTACATATTTTTTGGTGGCTTTTTCTTAGTTAGTAAGTGTTGCTTTGATATTATCATCAAAAGTAATAATAAAATTTCGTTTGATCAATTTTTTTTAAGTTACAGTTGTTAGTTGCGAAATCACTGTGTTTTTAAAGCAATTTTATCAATGTTTTGTTAAAAAATCATGATAGTGTAAAATAATTCTATTTATTTTTTCCATTTTAGGTTCTGTGTTATTTTTTATTACGGTGTTTATTATGGATGGACCGAGAAATAAAACTGAAAGCCCAAGCGACAGAAATATTAACAATATGGTTCACATATCTGAATTAAGTGTAACGAAGTTGCCTGAAGAAATACCTTCAATCAACAACTCACATCTGTAAAAACTCGAGCAGATTTTGGTTTTAGTAATAATTTTACGTACTTTTTTTAAAGTGCAAATGAATAGTGCGATACAAGAATGTATCCAAATGCTAGTAATTTATCTTGTTACAGAATTATTTAATTGTATCAGTATTTTTTCATTGTTATTAGTGATTTAAAAATTTTTAATGAAAATGTGATAGGTAGTTTCAAAAATTTTGTAGTTTAACTTTGCGTTTTACTTATGTACATAGTAAATTAAGCTAACTTTATTTTTTAATGAAAGTCCAAATGAAACTATTTTTTAGTATCAAAAAATATACCTAGAGAAATTCCAGAAATTTACAAATATTTTTTGAAATCTTAAAAAATGAAAGATTCAAATTCTGTGAACAAATTGTACACACTTCTCTCATTGAAAAATTAAAAATTGATAATTTATTTTTGTCATTTTAATTTTTAAAAACCTGAATCCGATCTTTTCGGGTAAAACTCCGTTATGAATCAACTTAAGATTAATTTAAAAATTAACATTGAAAAAAAATTTTCTTCACTTAGAACAATTGAATACAAATGTATCGTCACGTATCATGATGCGATCGCATGCTACAGTATCGAAATACATGCGATTTTAACTCGTTTGAAAGACGAATCGATTTATTCTGTTCTTGAAAAGTCTTTTTTCAAGTTTTTTTATTAATAGAAATATTTCAGTTTAGTAATTTATTTAATCAAATGGAGCTTGAAAGAAAACTCCCATAATGTCTTTACTAATTGAATGTTCAATGAAAATCTATTTGTGATAGATTATAATTTGGACCAAATAAATTTGTCTGTAGTAAAGTAAAAAAAAATACATATATACATATGTTCATGTAACGCAACTGGTTTTTATATACACTTTTCTTTTTTCTTTTAGATAAAATAATGAGTCTAGCATTCACAAATCAAGTAAGTAATTTTTATAAATGTTTTGCCTTGACTGCTGTAACGTTTAATTATATTAAATTACGAGGGTGAATTAGGAAATTTTTTAGTTATTAAGTAATTTTGATTTTTACAAGCTACTTTGTACTGACAAACGAGGGTACTAATTTCCCCACTAAAACATTTTTTTAATAATCGTGGACGATTTGAAAATAATTTTTGGCTCTTTGAAACCTGAAATTTCTGATTCGATTGATACGTTATTGACGGTCATAAATTTTTATAGACTTTTGTTAAGCAAACTATGATTAAAAGTCAATAAATTATTTTAAAAAAAAGTAAGCTATCATCTATATCATTCCATGTCTTTGACAACTATTTGCACATCATTATTTTTTAGATGTGATGAGTAAAGAAATCGCTATCGATTTGCTCTATGTTGATGTAGCTAGTCAATATAATTCAACGACGTTGTCAGTTATTGATCTTCCCATTCAATATGACTCAGCAAACAATTCAGAAATTATGGTATTTATTAGATATAAATTTTAATTTAGTAAAATTTCCATGCCTGTAATACTGATCCTGCTGGTAATTTGATTGGCTTTTGAAAGTCCATGTACATTTCTTCGCTTGATTTTTTTTTCTGAGTTACTGTGATCTGTTATAAAATTTGATAGACATCACAGTTTAGAAAGTTTTGCTCGATAAATTAAACAAACATGATAAAACTCTGAAGAATAAAGTTAATAACTCATATTTTTACTATTGAGTTTGTGTTTACCAATAAATCTCTTAACTTTTAAACTTTTCAAGGTTCCATGATGTTCTTGGTTTCATCGCTTGCAATAGATGGAGCGAAAAGTAGTATCGGAAATTCCAGAAGAGTTTGTGTGGCAGTGAGATTAAAACTTCTATGTCGGATTTATAAAAATTTCCAGCAGAAATGACTTTGGTAAATCAAAATTCATGGTTGTAAAATTTTATGTTTTAATAATTTCAGTAGATTTTATAGTTTTTTTCATTAAAAATTTTCCTGGAAAAAGAAAATCTGTCCAAAAAATAAATCTGAACTTCAAATTTAAACAATATATTGCAAAACAATCTCGTAGCTATCAACATATGTAATATCTGTAAATCACGTTTTGAAGAAATTAATGTTGCTAAAATTCAATATTCGTAATTAAAATTAATTGCTAAGTACAAAGTAAACAGGTGCCGTTTTAAAAGTAAAATAAATTTTAGTTTTTTGCGACACCAAACAGCGACTCGCATACAACTTTTAAATTTGAACGAAAAATTTAAATCTCCCAGAAACACGTCCAGCTTTATGAAATCTAGAACAATTGACAAATCCTGCCAGTCACACCAAAGAGCCAACCAAGTCTCGCCCGCATCAAAAGTCCACTGCTACGGGAATCTCAGCCAAGCTGCATGATCGCGGGCCAAAATCATCGTCTCGGGTGCCAGACACAAACCGGGTTCCTTTATACTACCGCTTTTTGCGAAAGCGATTCTTGGCCATGCGCCAATACCGCGTGTATCGAGCGAGCTGTGCTTTTTTTCTCGGAGATCTATGGACTTGCGTCGGCGGGGGTGGTATATTTTTAGGGGTTGCAGCGTAATTCGGGCGCTTAGTCGAATTGTTCGACGTGGGAGTTTTCGAGGGGAAAAATTTTAATTACTAGAAAATTTATGTTGAGTACCCATTGTGATTCCCCGAACGTGGGTTCTTTCGGTCATTCTAGATTGAATTTTTGAATTTAATAAGTTTCATCATGTTTCGCAAAAACTTTCTATTTTTGAGATTGCGAAGTATCAGATTGTTGTTTAAGATTTCAAAATTTTGTAACGTATCGTTTTTAGTTTTGTAAAGAATGCCGCGAAAAGTTATAATTTTTGAGACTGCTAGGTAAATAAAAAAAATCAAACTTTCTAAACTTCTTTTATGTTTTGAAACTATATAATTATCAATTATTTTTAATCGTTTATAAATATTTTATTAAAAAATAAAACTGAATCACAGTTTAATAAATAAAAACAAGTTGAATAAATACTAAATGAAAGGATTAAAAGAAATAGACACCTTTTTTATTTTTTAAGAATGGAATAAATTTATTAATCAAGTTGTATAAATTAAGGACTGCTCAATTCAGCAATTAATACAAATTAAGGCAAATACATTAATAATTAGCTGATGCAAAAAGTATATCACAAGTTTTAAGAGACTAAACGTCAAGTTGCAATGCTAAACTTAGAAGTATCATAGTTTGCAATGTTAATGGCGTTTTTTTCACATATTTACAAAAAAATTGCAACTTTAATTCCTTAAACGATTTATAAATAATAGGTACAACTAATTGTTAATCTTTAACTTTTTTTTTGTCTTTTTTCGCTTCTTTTTAGCACACAGAGCTGAATATAAACAGTCAAGAGTAATCATCGTTAAAAAAATTTTGAATCAATCCATAATTGACTATTTGAATAGATTTTCAAACAAAGTTTTTTAAAACGCTGAATCACGTTTAGGAATTTATAATTTTCGTAATTTCGAAGGTCACAATAAAGATAATGTGAAAAAAGCGTAAAAAATTTTTACAATAGATGTACAAAAAGTATACAAATGAGTAGTAAGCTACTCAAGACACATGTACTATTCCATCTACTTATACAACATTATAACATTCATTCGACATATTTAATGTAAATGATAGTTTGTAATGTACAAAAAATACAGTAATAAAAAAAGGAGAGATTTTTCTGTATGTACAAAAAATACTTTAATCTAAAATATTTACAGAAATTGATCGAGATGAGGAGAGAATTAATTAGTTAATTTTTTTTCCAAAATTTTTTGTATACATTTATTTTATTTTCTATGAATTCATTTTCAAATTTTAAATAAAATATTCTCCTCTTTCTCTAGTTTATTTTTTAAGTAAAAAATATTTACAATTCTATATCACCAGAATAATAGTTATTTACAATTTTAACTTCTTTTGTTTCTTTTTCAAAAAGACGAAGTTTCAAAAATTAGAATAATGATATCATCACTAGCAAGGTTATACTTTAACAATTTTTTGTTTTTCTGTTTTATTAATTTATAAATTTTTTTTATTTGATAAAATTGAGTCATTAGTCTAACCAACGTTTATTTTTATAAAATAATTAATTTGTGAAATTTTAAGTCACGATAGACTGTCTTGAAGAAAATCTTTCTTCGCTTTAAAAATTCGGAATCTATTTCTGAAGTTTGAGATCGGATCAATTTTAATTAGTTTATTTTAATAACTGTTTACTTTGGCGTCTTGAAATCATCATAAGTAGCCAATATATTTTTTATTGCTTCATTGATTGATTTAAATTTTGAATAAAATAAAAGTTGGTTTTTCAATTAAGTTTCAGAAAATTTTTTATTCCTTCTTCTTTTTAAAAAAGGAATTGTTTTTAGATAACAATTTTACGAAATGCATTAATTTTTACACGTTCACAAATAACTACAATAATTACCAAGTTTCGAAAAATTTATATTTACAGTTAAAATGTTCCCACAGCATAAGAGCATAAAAAACTTAGCTGAAAGTAATTTGTAAAAGTAAGCTCAAATCATGATTTATGACAAAATCTTTTTCACGCTCCTCGCTACAATGTTTGTGCATACGTAAAATTTTTAAGGCAAAATATTTTAAAACTTTTAAAATTCAGTTTCAAGACTTATTGGAAACGATTAATCAATTTAAAAGTTTAAACGCGGAAATCAAAATGATTTTATAATTAAAAGCTGTTACGACACATTATAAAAAGTGATGACTGAGCGTACTTAAAATTAAACCGCACTGAGCGTTACTAATTTAAGTACATACTTTTTGGCTTTCATCCTGATTTTTAGTGACTGACTAGTATAAATTATCTCAACTAATATACGATCTCGCAGAACATGACATTTTAAAAGGTTTTTTAACAACTCTTCAGAAATTTAGCTTACATGGTTGAGCTTACTTGACAAATTTTTCCGTGCGATGTACCTAATAAATCAATTACAATACTACTTACAAACATTCACACATCTACTCCCAGAACAGACAAAAATTATCCTAGGTTTTATTTACAGTTACTTTCAAATTATGGATAATTGTCATGGAAAATGTCTCATGGTAGACTCTATCTCGATTAATACTATAGTCGCTGTACTTTCGAAAATTTGATTTTGAATATTCGTTGCGTAATTGAAGATCCGGCGAGTTTGCCAGATTTCGGCCGCGGTGTGTAGTAGCAGCGACGTAAAAAAGATGTCAACGTTGATGTTACAGCGAATTCAAAGACTCGCGCGTGCTTTAACTGTCTGATGGTTTTTTTTTTTTTTTTTAAGAAAGTTCTTTTTTTTTCTCACGTGCGCGCAGAAAATGTGATAAAATTTAATTCTTATTTTACTACAAGTATATCTTTTTTTTTTGCGAGATGATTAATTGTCAAAACGAAAAAATTGAATTTTCGTGAGCGCTCTTATCGAAGTTTTATTCAAAATATTCGAGCACAAGTTGAACTTTCGTCACGTTCGCGAATGATTAAAATTTATAACAACTTCGCAATCGTACTTCGCATTCGTAATTTCAATTAATTTCTTTCTCTTTTACGAAGTTTTTTCCTTCGTAACAAAAGTTTTTCGAATTCTCACACATTGAGAGCGAGAAAAACCTTTTTCGCACGATCAATTACATGAGAAAATATTCAATTCGTAAAATGTCAAAATGCATTGTTCGGAACTAATCCGAGTCGCAGTTAGAAACTCGATTTCACATTATCATCGAGACCTTGAATTTAATTAGTTTCACATAGCTCGTTAAATTCTATATTCACAGTTTTCGTTCTTATCAACTAATAAAATGTACAAGTATCTTAAACTACAATGTTCAAATTTTGTTCACGAATATAAGTGTTACTGACAAACAAGCACTATCAGTATTTCAAATTCACCATCACAAGGGGGTTCAAGGGTCTTATGTTTTTTAAAAACATACACTTTTAAAGTTTATTGCAAAGAAGGCACTCGCTCAGCACTCGTCGGTGGAGGTGCTGGAGATCTGGGTGCTGGCGCCGCTGCTGAAGCTGCTCCGACATGTCTCGACCGCCAGGGCGGTGTCGGGCACCTGAACGAACTGGACCTTCTCCTTGGGCCACCTGTTTCTGCCGTACATGCAGTTAAATATATTGTACCTGGACTTGTGTTCCATGTGGTGAGAGTCGCCCACGAACTGGCCGAGTATGGTAGCCCCGCTGTGCCTCCTTCTGAGGACCTTCTTCGCCATGAGGCTCCGGTTGTTCTTGTAGGAGAGCTCGCGCTTGAAGCAGAAGAACTTGCGCAGCTCTCGCTTGACCCGCCTCGACCGGTAGCCGAACAGCAGAGGGCTTACGTAAGTGGCCAGGATGAGGAAGCCGAGAGCGTAAGATTCCAGCTTGTCTCTATCCATGTTCGAACAAGGCGGAGGAAGCAGGTTACGGGACACCAGGAGGTAGACGTAAGGCGTCCAGCAGATGAGACCCATGACTATGACCAGGGCACTTATGCGGGCCGCCCGGGTTTCCTCGCGGTACTTGAACAGCGATCCGTTGCTTATCTTGTACTTGAGGTTGTTTATATAGCTGTGAGTACTCTTGACGCTGGGCACTCTGTGCAAGGGCGGCGACGTAGACGTGGTCGTAGTGGTGGTCGTCGTAGGTGTCCAGGACGTCGTCGAAACGGGTTTCTGACCTGGAGGTGTTATCATGACTATGGGCAGTGGGTGGCTGGTGACGGTGGCCTCGTGTTCCATGCTCTTGGCTTCGTTGGCTTCGCTCAGGTCGAAGTTGACGCTGATGGAGCGAGAAGAACTGTTGACCATGTTCTTCGGGTTGATGGGAGACAGGGGCTCAGCCTCGGGCTGGTGAACGTCTTCCTCGTCCTCCTCGTCACTCGAGTCATCGAAGTCGTAGTCGTCGTCGTACTCATAGGGATGCTTATCGAAGCCGAGCATCATTTCCTCGTACATGAGATCGTGGGAGGACTTGCGTCTCTGCTCGGCCACGTCGGGGAAGCGGCTCTTCACCAGGTCCAGGCTGTCGCGCCGTCCCAGTCTGGAGCCCGGGCCCGGGTTCTCGCTCAGAAACTTGGCCTTGAGCGTGGATATAGGAACTACTTTGGGTGAGCTTTCTTTGGCATCTTTGTCGTCGGACACATCGACATTGGACGAACCGACCATGAACACGACCGCGGGTGGCTTGCTATCAGCGTCCTCCTCGAGGTAAGGCACGTGGGGCGCGCTCATCTGACTAGGGCAAGTCTCGCTGTTCTCGTCGATCGAAGACAACGATGAAATTTTGGGTATTCGTCTGAAGTCCTCGACCGAGGCCGCCGGTGCCGCCGCACCCGGATCGTCACTGAAGCTCCCGGTGGACAGAACTGGTCTGGAGCCATTGCGGCGCGTTCTTTCGGAGTTGCTCCTTGCTGCGATGTAAATCTTCACGTAGATCCAGCAGATGGCAAGGAAGGGCACCAGGTAGCCCAGGGTGGCGTAAAGGAGGGCGTAAGCCAAGCCATAGGTGGCCCTTGGGTCGAAACTCGAGAGCCTCTCCTCGATCTCCAAGCGCGAGGGCGTCTCATACTTGATCTCCAATTCCTCTTGTCTACGCTCGGGGTGGCAGAAGCTTCGGGGCTGGGGATTGAAGCTGGCCAGGACGCCGAAGACCAGAGCCACGAACCACAGAGCGACGATCAGGAAGCCGCACTTGAGCTTGTCTATCCGGGTGCGGTAGCGCAGCGGGTCCACCACGGCCAGGTACTGGTCCAGGCCGATCACCAGGACTGACAGGATAGACGAGGTGGTTACCAGGGCGGTCGCTCCCTCGAACAACCCGCAGAAGATGGGAGTGCCAGAGTCGTAGGTCAGGATCGAGTTGCCCGTGCTCTTGGCTATCTGGAGACCCGCGAGCACGCAAATCGTCAGCAGGTTCGAGACGATGAGGTTCATAACGAATCTGTAAATACAATACGGGCATTAGTTGGTTTTGTTAGTAAAATTTTCAAATTCTCAAAGCAATGCGTTTTAGTTTTGATGATTAGAAATGAGAATATAGGGTCAATGTTGAAAAAACTTTTTCCTTCTGCAGCTTTGTGCGAAATCGGCACGATTTTTCAAGTCAAGCCGCATTGCGAAATTTCGTGTTTATTTTTCCATCGCTCTATACGTTTACTCACGACACAATAACAAAGACGCAGAGTACGTATTTAAAATACCCGCTTCTTTTTAGTAATTTTTATTTAGACCCCACAATAATAGACTAAAAGGGACGAGGCGTTTCTATTTTAACGAGGTAAAAGCGTCATCGGCGTGAAAGAAAAAAAGAGTATTTCTTTGACCACTTAGAACACATTTCTTTTTAAAAACAAAGAGACTCTTTTTTTTTTTTAGAATACGCATAAATATTTTTAGAGGTGCCAAAAGCCGATATTTGCAGGAAATTTTCTGTCACAATGAGGGGTAAGACGGCCGAATGCGTTTCTATTTCGGTTGGGATCTCGCTTCAAGAACCGCGCGCCGCTCTATTTTTTTCGGATGCAGAAAAATCGGATGTTTTTTTAAAAAAGAGAAGTTGATCTATCATGTTTACGGGGTCCGAAATTAGTGTGACATCTCGTAACCCCGCATATAATTTTAACCGTTCGGATTTATCGTTGACCCTTCGGTAAACAAGAATTCTGATGCGCACAATCAAAGGAGACGAGGGAGTTACGGTAGTACTTAGGCGATTCGCACGTACTTGGCCGAATTTCCGGCAAGATCGTACCTCCAAAATCAACAGTTTTCGGGGGGTGTTGTTGCTCTCTCTCTCTCTCTCCGCGCGACGTGTCGCAATTAACGATCCGCGAGCCGGAAAGCTCGTAAAGCCGGTAAATATTTCGCGACCGTGCGGCGCGGTTGGCTTTTATTGTTTTCGCTGGAAATTTCGACCGACGGCCTACTTTTCAGGAGATCGCAGCTCATTGATTTTAGGTTGCGCAACCACCCCGGTTAAAGAGACGATTTTTCGATAAGATTTTTTTTGAATTCTCATCGAAAGAGGGTCAGTTTGATACGAGCAGACGATCGTCTTATCTCGAAGAGCCTCGCGTATCGGTTGAAATATATATATTTTTTAAATTAATTTTGTATCGCGTTCTCTCATCGTGCCCGTGTTTTTATCGCGAAACACGAAAAAAAAAACTGATCGCGACAATTACACTGCAGCTGGTAACGGGAGGAAAAAATTGTGGAATTTGCGTCAAGTACTGATATAATTTACTTCGGTGTTTTTTTTTTTTTTTTTTTTTTTTTTCTTTACTATTCAGGCGGTTGATTAATATTCAAAGTCTTAATTGAAAGAAAACGTTACACAATGCAGTGCCAAACGTGACCCAAACGTAAACCACTCACGTGAACATTGTGTATTATCGAGCGTTTCGATGATGTGCAATTATTTTTTATTTAAATTACCTTCGATGTGTGAAGGAAAATGATGAAAAAAAAACCTCACCTTGATCGTACCATTATATTGTTGATTAAATTTATTTATTGATTATCGCGAAAAATAGATTCCGTCGACGGTGTTTAATAAAGTTTTTCAAAAACAATTTTTGTAACCGGTGCTTTAGCTATTTATAAAAGCGTGCACTCTGAGGTCGATAAGTCCAAAACCAATATTGTTTTGTTTAATTGAATAACAAATATCGAATCAAAAAAGCTTTTTTTAATGTAATAAGCGAGATTGTAAAGTCTCGCTTATCCAGGTTCTTCAAAGCTCCCAATCGCTAAACTTTTTTAATCTAATTCTCTAAGTACTTCCTCTTCCTCGCGCACCTTTCGAGAAGATTTTATTATTAGCAGCATTTACAATCGATACCAACGTAAAAAAAAACAGTGTTTACAACTGCCCCGTAATGATTTTTCTCTCGTCAATACCGATGAAAAATGCGCGATCTTCCGACGATCGTCGTAATTCGGGATACGTGACTAACGATTATTTAAACAATCTCGGGCTATTTAAAAACTTAACGACCGACGGGCTAACGACCTTTGTCCGCGCTTCCGGCAAAGAGATCGACACACAAAAAGTAAATTGAGTCGCCAGGAAATTAATCGTAAGGAAAAAAAAAAAAAAAAATCGAGGCAAGGCAGACGACAATGCGCGTCTTCCGTTCGTCCAAGAGCTCGACACTAAAAAAAAATTACCCGTGCATACGAAACTATCCTTGCGCGAGGTTTTTCATGGCTGATCGGTCGATTATCAACGATGATTTTCCATGTGGCTGACTATTTTTTTTTTTTTTTTGAAAAATCCGCGCCGTTACGTAAGCCGACCTTGTTCGGCTGCTTTCTAAGATCCTTGGCGGGCTTCCTGGTGAAAATGAACCGTTACGGGCCGGATATCCTAGTGTCGGAAGAAACGTGGTTTTGGTGTATTGTACACACGAAGGATGATGATTTTGTAAGCGCGAGCTAAGACGCGTGGGACGCCGACGTGTATGGATTCGACTCCGAGGAGAGTTTTTTTTTTTTTTCACTCCCACGCGGCTTTTTTGAATTGGGTCGCTAATTGGGTGCTAAAAGCGAGGTGATTTTTGGGTGTTTTATCGAGTGGGCGATGGATCGTTTAAATTCAAAGTTACCTGTTCGAGATGGTTCTGAGCCCGGGTCGCCGGACGAAGGCGACCATGAGCACGAAGTTGAGGAGTACGGAGCCGCAGAGGACCAGACACCAGAGGACGGTGTCCATGTAACCGGAGGTCCACCATTCTTCCAGACTTCCCAGGAACGCAAGGGATCTAGCCTCTCCCTCCTCGTTCTCCGTCGAACCGCCATCCATTCATAAATTATTCCACGTTCCTGCAATTCAATATTTTCAATTATTACTGTGATTATTATTTTTATTAACTTAACAAGTTTTAAAGTGTGCAGTCATCTCATTCGACAAAGAGTTCTGATATCTAATACACTAAACTTGATTTCGATAAACAATGTATTTTTCAATTCAACTTCATTAAATTGATTTGCGATTCTTAAAGTATGTTACAAATAATTTAAAAAAAAAAAATAATATTTCGTACCATAATAACCAAAAAAATAAAAAAGAACAAGCTTATGAAAATTTACCCAGGCTCGTGCAGAAAAAAATTCACAAAGAAGTCCGTCATGATTTGAGCGCGTCGTATCGTAGTGGCGAGTTAAAAGACCGATTATCCCCGTCGTCTCCGCGACAATATATACCCGATTATTATCGGCCGATGAGTATCTCTTTGGTATTCGATAAGACACAAGGAGGGAGCATTGAAAAACATCCGCGCTTATCTCCCAGGGAAAATTCAAGGCGATTAGAAAGCCGAAATTTTTCGGACTCTCTTAACTGCATCTCTAATTAAACGCTTATCTAGGCTTCTCAATTGGTTTTCAAACTTGTAAATCGCATGCCGCAGTGATTTTGGACGACTGCCCATAATTCCTTCCTCCCGGGAAGATAAGGTCAACAAGCTCGTCAGACTGCGCGACGTCGCTCGGAGAAGGAAAAGGCCGCTCGAGTTTTTCCCTCCCAGCGCTACCAACCTGGTAACCACTCGGCGAGATCGTGTTTTTCATCTCCCGTCACCGGTTGATGAACTTGACGGGAGATTTCAGGTGGCGTAACCCGCTGCGCGATTCCGATGGAGACATTAAAAAATCGAAGGTATTTTTGGACGGATCGTCCTCGAATTTTAATTTTTTTGTCAAAAGAACCGCTTCATTACACGCCCACGATTGTGTATTTTTAATCTTAAGTTTTGCAATAATCGGAGATTGGGTTGTACTGGAACCGATTGATTACGTAATTGTTAGGCACCGTAAAAAAAGTATAATTACTTCTCAGCGGGCAATCAAATTTTAAATGTCAATTTAATAAGTACGGTGTGCGAGAATAAAGAAAGAGAAGAAAAAAAAAGTCATAAAAGTTTAATGACGATTGGGGAATAATTGAGGCGAATTATGAGGAGAAATAATGATCGCAGCCAATTAAACCTCCCCTCCCCCTGGAAGTCTTGATTATGTTAATTATTCCCTCTGATTACGCACCGCTTCTTCTTTTTTTTCTGGTTCATCCTAGTTTCTTCAAAAATTTGTCGCTTGTAACCCAAAGACCATTAAAAATTTTTCAATCTAGGTGACTCAAGTTACGACTAGAAAGTTACAGTTTTGATTTTTACGAGCAATTAGGTAGGAAAAAAAAAATTCAGATCTAGGAAACAAGAATGAACTTAATCATTGACAGTGTTTGCGTAGTTTTACAAAGCCATTGAGATCTTTACGAGGCACACATTTCAATGAACCCCGCGATCCTCGATAGTTATTATTTTACAGCGCAGCACTGTTTACACAAAATTTCGTACGAGGAGAAAGAAAACGCCGACTAAAATAACACGCGAGAAAGGCGGGGGAGGCTTTTAACGGGGGCAAGGATGACTGCATGCGTGGAAAAAAAAGAAGCTATCGATGCACGAGGTTTATTTCTTCAGCCCGCGATCCATCATGGTTTACCGAGATTAAGGGGGCTGTTTTAATTTCAGTGACAATTTAATAACAATGAAAATTATTGATATTTGGGTGAAAATGCTGAGCGGTGGCTTACTTTTTCGCAATGAAATTTCACTGCAAGAAAATTGTGAGTCCTGGCTGCTGAAATTATGATGTAGTACGTCTATTATAATGAAACCAATGGTTAAATTTTCACAATGTGACGGATGGCTAAGCGGAATAATTTCTAATTTTTGTGAAAACTCGATCGTTACTAGACAAAGGAAACTAAACTGTTTCGAGAGTTTGAATAATAAAATTCACAATTTTTTGGCAGATTTCAGACTTTGACGTGAAAAATTGTAAATTTTGTCAATCTTGGCAGGACCCATTTTTCTCACAATCGTAATTATTTTTTGTTGAAATAATGAAAAATTTCAATTCTCTACTTTGTTAAAATTAATAAGAGTAATCAATCAATAGTCAGTTCAATAACAGCACTTGTGTTTTAAATTTTGGAAGATTTTTGTCGATTTACGGTCTCATTTATTTTTAAAATGATTCGAATCAAAGAATCAGAGGTAAAAAAACTTATTCCTCGTATCTTTTCGTACCGCAACCATTCACCGATATCAGTCACTTTCTTCTTCCCCGTGATTCACTCGGCTAATCTAACCCAACGTCGACTTTATAAATCTCAAACTGCACCGTAAACTCAATACGAAGCTGCGCGTGTCAAGGACTCTGGAGGGGATGATGCGCCGAGGCATGTTACTTTCTTTTGAAAAAAATATAATATTCCAGCATGCGTGACTCATCAACAAAAAAAAAGGTCTGCAATTTTTTTTCCCCTGCGGTATCTTTTATCAAACGACTTTCGGACAAGAAAACAAAGAGAAGACAGTTTTTTACCATCGTGTCTAGTACGAGTGGAAAAACATTTTTCGAATCGTGAGGTTCTCGGGTTACCGAAGAAGACAACGCTGGCCGATCAAAGGTGAAGACGCGATTATTACAGCGCGTACGACAAGTATCTCCATTGTGTGATAATTCGCGGAACTATTTTTAGCGGATACTCAGATGACATCCAAGACGGTGGATCTTCGCGCTAACTACCAACGCGCGCTTCGTTTTAACGACTTTTTTCCGGGTCGACGAAGATCGGGGGGAAGAAATACGGACTTTCGCTGCCTGCTTTCGCTAATGGAAAGCGTTTTCTCGGGATTGATAATAACAACGAGCGATCGATTTCCGCCTTTTTACCCACCCATGGGGGGGCTTTTGAAAGGTCAATTCTTTTGTCTCTACTTTGCCTGCTCCATAATGTAACCAGCACGGTATTTAAATTTGAAGTAAACAACTTGTTGGGCTGTTGGGAAAAAGGTACTACCTTTGTGGACAATTTTGGCGCGAGATTCAAAATACGATGAGCTGGATTGAAATTGTACTCGAGTGGCTGTTCTCGAGTTTTGTCGAGTGCTGATATTTCATATTTTTTAAGAGATAATAAAAGTAGTCTCGCTCGAGTAGGATGATCATTAGCGGAATTTATCGCTTTGAAAAACTGTCGTAAACATATCCGAAAAAAGTAAGTAGTTCATAAAAAAAACGCAGATAAATCACCGCAGTGGGTGATAAGAGGCTAACGAGTGTTTGTTTTTAAGTTTTCCGGGGGGATTTTTATTGAGTGACACGAGAGAAAATTTAAATACTTTGGGGCTTGGCACTGATAACGATTGCAGAAGTAAAAATATATTTGCGCCTCGGAAGTTTATCGTGGCGTCCATGGAATAAGCAATAATAAATTGATCAAATCTCGTGAGTATTTTGACACGACGACAACTCGACCAACGGAAAACACGGTATTTTTCGCCGAGAGAGAGAGAGAAAAAAAACATTGAACTTGACTGCAACAGCCCGAGCGGGGGAAGGTTTACAAACTTGTTTCCGCATATTTTTGTTAAATTTGAAAATAATTATCAGCGGGCATCCTTGAGCTTGCATAAATAATACATTTGTCAGAGTTACGAAGTTAATTTAAATGTGTCAAAATTTAATTTACCGACGGGTTGAGGCCTTTTTTGCCGCCGAACGATCGTCGCTCGGCAAACAAAAATTAAAAGGAAAAATGAACGATTTTTCGAATTCTTTCCGTCACTCCGCTTTTATTACCATTGTAAATTTCAGAGAAAAGTTGACTTTGGAGAAAATTTTTTTTTTCGGTCTACGCACGCACCTCGAATTAGCAAATCAAATGTTAAAACAATTCTTATTACCATCCACTTGAACTAAAAAAAATTTCAAATCACCAATCCTCAAACACTCACCTAACGAACGTGACTCGTCAGTGCCCCATCAAAGGTAAACCAACAAACAAACAAACAAAAAGCACAGTTCAAAAAAAATCACTAAATAGTCGCAAGCTCACAAAGTCACTCGCGGACACTGCATCGCGGACGGACCGACTGAACGTTGCGCTCCGGTCGACGTCGCGGAGCGAAATAGCGCCCGAGCGAGCGGCCGCCTGCAGGCTCGGCACCGAACGCGCTAATCCTCCCCCTCTCGAGCGCCAGCCCGCCGGCAGCGACGGCGCCAGATAAACGCACCGGAGAGTAAAGTACCCAGGGGAGAGCTTGCGGCTAGTGACATTGATACGGGGATTTTCTACCGGCAACAAACAAGTTACGGTTTTATTGGACCTTTTTTTTTTAGTTGCTGGGCGTATTGTTTTTCTAATCACTCGAAGGGAATTTTAAAGCTGAAAGCTCATCGGTCGTATAAGGGCAAAAGTCTAAAAGTTCCGTAGAAAAAAAAGGTATTTAAAAATGAGAATGGAATTACATGACATGATGCGACACAAAAGTGGACGAATTTATGAATTTTGCCCATAAGTCGTTTTGGAATTGATTTTTGTAATGACTCCTTCATGGGAAACTGTAGAAAAATTAAAAGCTGCCTATGGTGTCAATGGTACTTTGTCTAATTCCATTGATTAAGATTAAAGATTGCGACTAGGTTTTATAAGAAACTTTTTGATACGTTGGTAACCTTTAAAATAAGCTCCATAGTAGATCTATGTACTAAAAGTTTGAGAGGAAACTTGAGCATTACAGTATTAATATTTAATAGGTATTGGTAGCGATTATGACTTTGGGGTGAATTTTAGTTATTCATCGGCACTTTGCGGGAGCTTTCACGTTTATTGGCCATTTTTAAATGGATATTTGAAATTTTTTAGAACTTAATGACACCAGTTCAAATACTAAAGCTCTAGAGAGTATCTTAAATGTTTTTCCCGACTTAAAACGCATTTTTTAAATTACAACACGAATCAAAACCTGTTAAAAAGCTGTTGCATTCAAAGTGTCTGTTTGCTCCAAATCCCATAAGGATAAAAACAACGAAAAAATAATCCATTTTCACTCTGCGGCCACGGTTTGAGGAAAAAATAATTATCCTCCTATAGCAGGTAAACCGAGTAAATAAATTGAATCTAAATAACAAAACAAACCACTCGTCCCGTAACTCAAAATTTGCGAGTCTAAATAAAAACTTAGACCGTCTGGGGGGAGACATTCACTCCTCCAAAAAAAATTGATAAACAAGAGCCATTAGCATAACGCGAATTCCTCCTCCACGTGCAGCGCAAACGATCAAGGATCTCTCGAAAATCCGTTGAAAAAACTCGATTTGAATCTGTGATCGAGAAGAAAAAAAAGAGCCGAGTGCATGATCCAATTGACACAGACAAATTTTCCGCGTAATAATTGTCTTCGGGGGGGAATTTTCCTGCGGGTACGAACGAGCCGCATGCCTAATGGCTCATTAGCGAAATCGATCGCTGGGAGTCGGAATTTTACCGCAGCTTAGTGTTTGCTCGGGATTGACCTTTTGATCGGCTGTGGGAGTTTTACCGTTGCGGCGGACCGATCAATCCTGGAAAGTTTGACGAGCGACTTGGGATGAACTTTTTTTAAAGTATGTATCGGGTACGCGCGATGACAAGTCTGTGGGTGTGTACCTGATATACATGCGTATCTAATGGGAATAGAGAGAATTAACGTCTGAATTGAGCACCCACCGAGGCTAATAAATTAATTCGCACTCTTTATAATGCGACTATTAGTTTTGCATATCATCGGGGGGAAAAAATATTCCATCGGTGTCAATTTTTATAGTTAAGGAATACGTAGTATGAGGAAAAAATTAATTAAACAATGATGCGTGTATAAAAAAATTTCAATTACTCAGTTAATAAGCATGAAAACATATTTATATAAATAAATAAAGCTGAGTACAATCATCACTACTTTTAAGTTTAGGATTATTTCATGGGTTCATTGTTCGAGATACTTTAATTTTTTTCATCATACTCTACTATAAAAGTCTGATATACCATTGAAAATTCAAGTTTTGAATTAGGTTTTGAAGAAAAAGCAAGTTTTTAATGGACAGTAACCTGTTTGCATTTTATATGATTTTCATCGTCACAAAAACATAAAAAACTCAAATTAAACAATAAAAAAAGAAATTTTTTTATCATCAAAAACAATTTTAGAATTTCATTGATTTTAACCGCGTCAGACGTACCCAAGATATTTTTATCCTCTTATCAGGTGCAATAAAACACCGTATATTGAATTTTCATTCCCCATACCGTACCAGCCTTTTTTTCCGTAAAAATCCATCAAATATCAAACGTGCACTGAAATTCAAGTTTTTCCTAAGCCCCCCGCGCTGGTAATCGAAAAATCCCGATTGGCAAACCCGCACGTTGCACCACCAGAAAATTAGAGGAGCCTTGTCCGATCGAAGGCCGGAGGAAGAAAGTCGAGAACCTTTTAGCGCTGG
This sequence comes from Encarsia formosa, assembly GCA_038277355.1. Lineage (NCBI taxonomy): Eukaryota > Metazoa > Arthropoda > Insecta > Hymenoptera > Aphelinidae > Encarsia > Encarsia formosa. Next base: position 4,513,538 of record CM076187.1, read on the forward strand.
CATGGAGTCAAAAGTCGCTTCGGCCTCTGGTTGCACTTTTCAAAGATCCGTTTTTTTTTTTTTTTTTTTTTTTTCAACAATCAGTCGTGCGTCAATTTTTCATGATTCGAGCTGTTTGAAGTACACAGGGGAAAAAACCGTGGTTCAAAGACTTTTTGAAAAACAACAACGCGCCAAGTGTTTGATTGGGTTAGAAGGTTGCCGGGTTTTTCGGGTGACGAAAGTCTCGAGTTCAAACTGGATATTGCGGTTCGGTGTCGATAAACTTATTTGTCCGGTGATGAAAACGATGACGTCGAGATTCTTTTTTTTTTTTAAATCTTTCACACTTGGGTTTTGAAATTCGTGTGAAGCACCCGGTGGGCTATGAATAATTAATCGAGTCGTAGGTACTTTTTGAAGCCACGGGTTTATTTAAATTTGGTTTTTTGGGTAACAAAGTTGGTGATAAAAATGAAGTTAAATTTAGATTTTCAAAAGCCACTTACAAATGCAAACATTTAAGATTTTCGGGCAGTTAATAACTACTTCAAATGGTTAATAAATTGACTTTCAAGTAGTTTTCGTCCGCTCAAAAAAAAAAAAAACAACAGCTAGATTTATTCGTGTTTGTCGTCTTGAATCAAATTTTCGATTCATCGATGAACTGAATTTTCAAAAACAGACTCTTCTGGAAAAATCGTCTAATCTTTGTCGCGGAGCAGACGAAGAAGAACAAAAAAAAAAAAAAAACGTAAACAAACAAACTTTCCGGGATTAATCACCCCGCAGTGCGCACTATCAGCGTCCGTCATACCAATTAAACTAATCGGCGGTGCCATAACAGCCCGAAGGACTCGGTACCCGTAAACGTATGCACGGGGTTTCTCAAGCCTCCCCGCTCGGCTTTTATTGTTTTCGTATACGTTTCCGTGTTAAACTCAACTTTTTTACGACTCTCCGATTTTTATGTATTGAATTACTAAAACTCGCAGTGACGCACTTCTCGATGGGTCGAAAAATCATTGTGGGATTATCATATTTTGAAATTATCTCGCAACTGAGCGGGGAATACCCAGACGACTTTTTTTTTAAATGCGGTGCGGGTTTAGATGAATATATTATTATTTTTCATCAAACGCACAAAAAGTTTATTTATCGGTATACTTTCCTCCTGCCTCGTGTTCGAGGAAAGACGTCGATTTTTTAAAACAAAAAATTGTCTCATTGCACCTGGGGAGGGGATTTAACATAAAAATCTCATCGATTATTATTAATCAATCGGTTTTGTGAAAAACATTTTAAAAACATTCACAGTTTCAAAGCTCCAAGATATTTATCGCCAAAGTAATTATTATTATTTTTTGTGTTACCAATTTGATTTGATGAGTAAAAATTATTAGTTCGAAACAAAAAAAATAAAAAAAAACATCCAAGTAGGTAGTTTACTTGGCTCGAAAGAAAATCGGTTAATTACGTTGCTCCGTCCTGTGAGTGCACCCACGTCGGCTTCCGGAATTACCGCATCCCTGAAAATCCGCATCTCCTCCAAAATAAAAGTCCCAAGGCGTGGGGGAAAAACAATAATCAACCGTCGGCTCGGCGGCTCGGAGCTCTTGTCCCAGATATTTTCACTCGCGGCTGCAGATTACCGGCTGACCCGAATGAGGCAACGTTCGAGTTTCAAGGTCGACGCGAAGTTTTTCACTTTGTCGGAGGGGAGAAAAAAAAAATCTCCGTAAAGTTGCGTAAGAGTTTGGATTAACGGTGCAGGTGCACTTACTCACGCTCAATGACAATCGATACGCACGCATCGTTGATGAACCGCTGATTCGAAGAACTTCGACCGGATTTACGTTTTCCGTAAGTTTGTCATTGTTGCGCGCTGGATTTGGTACGGTTTACCGTAAACTTCTTACGAGAGAGTAAGCATGTGGGGAAAATTTTGCAACGAGCTGTTTTACTACCGTTAATTTTTTTTTTCTTTACTGTTAACTACGGTAATGACTTATTAAGTAAATGTTTTCAGATGGACTACTAGTCTCGACTAGTAGAGTCAATTACATCACTCTGGGCTTTCGAGTCTCGAGCAGCGGCCTGGAACCCAAAAAATAAATGAGTTTTGGGACGAAAAACAGTTCAATTATCTCCCTCGGATTTTCCAAACTGGTAGTCAATTATCGCGCAACGACTCGTGACTGGGGGCGCGAGAAAAATAAGTTTGCGCTGCGAATATTCGTTCGATTAGCAGTTTTCGAAGCACGTGAGACGCGATTTCAGGGACGCGGGTGTACTCTTATTGTCCCGAGCGAGCGCGACGGGTTAATTTCTCTCTTGTTTCCGCGCGCGCTCTTTTGATTTGTATGCGTGACGAGCGATCTTTACCTTAAGCGTAACAGTTGTTTTCAAACGTCACCAGGTTTACCTTTTTTTTTTTTTTTTTTTTTTTTCTTCGCGAACTAAAGTTTCGTAATTTTGTGTTTTGATTGTTTTTTATCGAGTTCGATCGATGGGAATTGTAAATACTTGGAAAGCCTGTAGTTTTATCTTTGGTAATAAAATTAAAATTATTTTGTTCTTTCAATAGTGGACATTTGGTCGAGTGGTAGTCTGGTAAGCCACAGTAAACAAAATATTAATCCCAAGATGTAATCGAGGTAGTTTTTTTTACATTAGATTAACTTCATTTAACTTTCCCTTTTAATCAGTACATACGTCAGTTTGTGACATCTTATGCCAAGAGTCTTGATTTTCCAGAAACTGAAATTTTATTAGACGACAAATTGAAAGTTTTCAGTAAACTTGTTATCAAAAAACCGTTGATGGTACTTGACGCACTATTACTTTTAAAAGAGAAATTTTCGCCCCAAAAATGTGACATGTTTTCGGAACCGCAGTGAAAAAGGAATTTTTCAATTTCACTCCATAAACCCACAAAAATTTTTCCAACCAACGAGTTTCACTTATTATTGTCAAAATGAGACTCTAGTATAAGCGAGAGAAAGTTTCCACGTAAACAATATGCAGCCTGCACCAAACCGGCGGCGATCTCTCGAAAAACACTTATTTATTCTGGAACTATTCGTTTCCCGAAAACACAAACTTAATAAAAGTATCATCGTGTTTATTAGCTCGCTCGAGTTCCGCGTTTTCGTATCAAAAGCGTTGACACCGGGCTAGATTCATCTCACTCGGCACCCAAATCCTCTTCCTTTGTGCATTTTCGTCAACACTTCCGGGGGGTTGAAAAAAACTAAATCAACAATAGGTTCACCCTTATTTTTTTTTTTTTAAAGGCACAGTTTACCGACGCGGAACGAGTCGGGCAAGGTCCTTCCACCCGGAAAAACAAACCGTTTCTTTTGTCGTGTAATACGTGCGCGGCTAGAGCAACCGACAACAATGCTGAGCGACAGGCTGACGCGGCGAATTTTTCCTTCTGCGTAAAAAACGTCTTTTTACAGGGGGGGGTGTAAGAAGATGCGCGAAAGAGTCGAGAAACCGGATTTCCCGTGACGCACGTGCTTTTCAAAAATACCGCGTACTTTGAAGCAGCAAAAAAAAAGAGAGAGAATTTTGACTCTTGTCAACCTTGAGATTATGTTATAAGGAGATAACTTTCTCCTCTTTGTGCCAAGTGATCAACGAGCGCTTTGTCACGATCACAATGACTGCGGGTTCGTGAATTGGGTAATTTCGATCGCACGTTGCCTCGGTGTTTGATAATACAAGCGAGCGCTGAACTGAGACAAAACGCAGGTCCACGCCGATGACTCTTTTTTTTTGCGCGACTTACTGGGAAACGATTTCGGGAGATTGACTTCCGCTTCCGGTGATTTGAACGAGTAAAAAGTTCGCAGCGAACGGAAAATGTTATTATTACTACTATTCATTTGCCGAAAATAAAAAAACAGTGGCAATTGTAGAGACAATCGCACTCTTAACTGTTAAATAAAAAATACAAAAGTTTGATAGACAATAGAAATAGCATAGACTATGAATAATGTAGATTTGATTGGATCAAAAGTATTACAAAAAGTGATAGAAAATATTTGATAATTATGAGCAAGTTTACGAGGTTTTAATTACGCAAAGCCACGAAAACACTCTCGTTAAAACTAACAAACTATATCTTAGTATGTTTATCGAGTGTCTTAACTCCGAATAAAGAGCATTAAAATTAAATTTCGGAAACCCGTAAAAAAAGCTTTATTTCTGATGACGAAGACGGCCAACAAAGTGCGAGTCGAAAACCACAACAACATCAACGCGGAGGTAAAAAAAAAATATTCAATGTGTCGACGAAAACCAGTGCCCGTATGCTAAAGCGAGCCATGCATATGTATGGGGCATCATCAACATTGGAAAGTTCCGCGTGCGCCTCCCGGCAAGACAATGCGCGCTCGAGCGTGCACCTTCTTTCCCTCAAAAATAGAACTTCCGGGCCGGATGACGCGCGACGCTATGCACATCGCTAATTTCACCCCGCCACCGCGAGATTAATCGACGATCGGGATGATAACTTAAACTGGGGGGGGGGGGAGTTTGTTGAAAAAATATTGCGAGCTTGCCAACTGGGCTCCATATGAATCACAACAAATTGGTGGGATCAAAAAACCGAGCGGGTGATTTATTTCACTTTTTAATCTATCCGTGATCTGATTTCGAGATACGTTATTTTGAAACTCCGAGGTAGTTTGCTGAAAAGTTTTTAAAACTGTCATTAATCTCTGTGCACATGAAGAAAACAAAATTCACCCTTGGGATAGAATAGCTGTACAGGGCTGGAAATTAAAAAAATACACTCCTATAATTGTAATGCAGTCTAAGAATATATATTTTTTTTTAAGATTGTAGAGCTTGCAAAATACTGAAACCCTTATTAACCCTTAAAGTACAAACGGGGTCCAAAATACCCCACATAACTGTCAGTGGGGCAGTTCTGGATTTGGGTGTGTACTTTTAATTTTGTAAGAAGTTTAAGATACTTAAAAAAGATTAAAAATGTATACAAAATGTTTATGATTTTTCTTGAACATGAATTTAAAATTTCTCTTGTAGGTCTCCTTAGCAACATTTATTTTCTTCAAATCATACAGCTTGTAACTCATACTGTTAGATGACTCAGCGCAATAGCTCGACTCCTAATGATCTTACAGTAAACCGCGACACGGTTTGAATACCGAATCTCAAACACCTCAGTTTGACCCAAATAATCGCATCAATAATGGCATCGAACTCAACTCGAGAAGAGATTCAATTGTCACTATCAAAACTACCGATAACCAATAGATCGTGGATCAACAAAGCACTCGAGACTCGATTTTCAGCACGGATTTAGCTGGCACGACCGAAAAACGCGGCGCGTGCACTATCAGCCGTAGCGTTTTATCTACAAGGCGAGTGCATTTAATAATCGCTCGACCTAGAAGTCTTTTTAGTTTATGACAATTCGAGTGCGATTCCCTACCGATTAACAAGACTGACTCACGCTATCGCGGATTGAGGTTATTAGCTAAACTCAATGTAACAACAATGAGGATCCTTCGCGTGCATTTTAAAATGATCACGTTTTCGACTTTCGCGAATTCGCATCACGCGTGGGCGTTTGTTATTAGTACCGTACGGTCTTTTATCCGGGCTCACTACGGAGAAAAAGTTCATCAGGCAGGGTGATTTATTTATTTATTTATCGTCTGAATCACACCAAATACGAAATTGACCAAAATATTATCACCCGGGAGGTGTCAAATCAAACTGCTCTCCCGCTTAGGGACCGAAATAGTTCTCCACCAATTTAAACTCCCCATCCGTACAAAAGATGAATACCGAAAATAGATTGCGCGGTTGCATCATTTTTTTTTTTTTGTTTCTGCTGCGTGCCATAGCGATATCCTCGACCTTTAGCGAGCTACGCGTTCACGTTTTACAACACGCGCTTTGAATTTTTCTATGACATTGTTGTGACTGTATCGCTGAGATTATCCAGTCCAGAGTCACTGAGTGACCGTGGGAGATTTTTGAAAAAAAAGTGTGGTGGTTGGGGCAAAAATCTGAGAGCGGAGAATGAAAGTAAATAAATAAAGATGCACATGAAAATTTTAAGCGTCAACTTACGAGACAGCTGCCAAGACTCAAGGGGTACGAATGAAATTTGAAACTCACCTGTAACAAAAAAAAAAAAAAATCAAATTTAAAATTTCTGGACGATATTTTATACCGAGATCTTTATTATTTATTTAAGAAATAAATTTAGTTTTAAGCATTATCATAAAAATTGTCAGAACAGTCGTTAATCAGTTTATTAATTAAAACTTCCATTATGTCAGAAACAACGGCCAGTAGGCATCGAACCAAATGGATTACTATTATAACGCTCTACTAATTGAGTAACTCGATTGTGAACTCAAAATTGTTTACTAATAATTTTTTACTGCAAATGATTTTAACGAATTATGGCCAAAAATTTAATTATTACTATTATTATTATTTTCAATATCCACAGTATTGTACTGTTCTAAGACTTTTTTCATGTTCATCATGATATAGAGGTAATTGATAGATCAGCGGGATCAAATAATATTCAATAATAATTAAGAGTCCACAAAAATAAATTATTTTTTATTTTTTTAATACTGTGTACACTCTTACTATACTTTATAATAAAAAATGAGTATGCAACAATTTTTACCAATTTGCACGCTTCATTTCCTCTCCTCAAATACAGCTTGAAACCAAACCCGATCCAATTTTGAAAATATGGCAACTGTCGAATATTCAGTGATCCAATTACGAAGAAAAAAAACACCGCACCGAAGAAAGGCGGACTCGCGGGTATAATAACGCGCGGCTCGGTTCGCGCTGCATACACGTCGAAAGAATTATGTCACAAACAATAGAACCACCGCGATAGCCGCGAGGCACGCTCGGATGGCCACGAGCCGGCCGGTTACGTTCGCTGGCGTTAGGCCAGGCGCTACAACGTTTCCTCAAATCGCTTTCTAATCGCGCATTATTACTATTTTTTTTTTTCCATTTTCCCAGTTTTTCCTTCGAAAGAATTTTGAATTTGAATGCTTTCGGCGTCAGTTAAGGATGACTTACGAATTAGACTCCCGGTGCGAATCTCAAATAAATACGTCGGTTTAGCCCGAATTCGGGCTCGTTAAATAAGTCTCATCGACACTTTTTTTTGCTACTAAACGCGAATTTCGGACAATGGGAGAAAAACTTTGCGAAGATATAATGCGCTCGGATAGTCCTTGGGCACGCGCGAATCTTGAGTTAATAAGAAACCGCTTGTAAGTCGATCGCGCACTTTTGCAAATTTGGCTCTAGACGCTAACAAGCTTTAAATTCATTCGGACGCGGGATGAAGATTTAATCTCGGGATTTTAATTTATCGCTACTGTTTATTGTAACTATTTTTAGAAAATTTTCAACTGCGAGTTGGGTAACTGAAAGATGGTACCTATTCTACCTCGATAACTCAGTTACGAAATACCGAAGCAACTTTCTTTCCAGATAGTTATTATCTACCGCAGCACCCGCAACTATTATCGAGGCGTGCGAAGAAGAAAGACGATACGCGCGTCAGCTCTCGTCACGTGAGTTCGCGAAATTCTCGCGAGCTCTAATTGTGCTAAACCGGCGATTCTACCGAGGCGAAAGAAGATAAGTTGAGATTGTTTGAGTGAACTTTTAACGCATAACGACGCGACACTTTTTTTTTATCGAAAACTAGTCTCAATCGGCGCGCAAACGCGCTCAATTTTTAATCTTGAAAGTAAATAAATGTAAATAATTATTACTTTTGTTTTCAAAAAAACGAAGTTAAAAAAAATTTTTTTTAACTAAATTCATCACATATTGTTTGCAACTTGCAACTAACTTCAGTTCGATATTTTTGTGGTTATAGCTTAAAAAAGTTGTTTTTAAAATATTAAAGATTCTCATTGTATTTTATAGAGTTCTACAAAGAAATTTAGTCTATTTATTGAACACAATTCAAATTTTGAATTTGACGTTCTCAACCAATCAAATCAATTATACGAAGACATTCGAACATGCTTTATCATTATAAAGAGGGATAATTTTCAAAGGAATGCCAAATCTATGTTTACCAACAGACTGAGAGTCTGAAAAAAAATGTTGTAAAAACGTAAAGATGTTAATTTGCAATTAACACCTGTACGAAGCCTAGAAAAGATTATAATGAATTTATCGCTCTTGACGATCTGAATTATTATTGTTGTTCTTTCGTGCCGACAGATATAGCCTCGGTGAAGGCTCGATGATATTGAAAAAAATTCACTCGGCACGTGTGGGGCTCTTTTGACTAATCAACATTAAGAGTAAATACTTAATACATTGTAATTAAAGATTAAATAATTCGATAAGCTCGAAAAACATGACAATAATACTTTTTTTTCTTATATCGTAGCGCTCGAAGAAAATAATTTTAAACAACTAGAGAAAAAGAAAAAGACTTTCGGTGTTGAGTAATTAATTTAGTTGGAAAATAAAGTACTTGAGTTTTGTTTTTACCTAAAAATTGAGATTTTTAGGATTAAACACTTCACCAATATTAAATCAAATCATTTTATAAAGAACAAAAATAATATTGCGAATGGCAATTGAGAGAAATTCATTTGGCATACCTTTTAGTGAGAGTCAGAGTTAAATAATTTTTTTCAAATTAAACTATACTGCAAACAAACAAAACTTCAGGTATAAATGATTAAAAAAATTCGATTGATAAAAATCCTGTTTTGTGAATCGAGCATTAAAATTGAAAAAAGTGTCACGTGGATGAAAGAAAGAAAGAGGTAGAAAAGTTATAAATGGCAAATGTCGGGAGGATTTGGTCATCGTTCTTTCGTCACGCGCTCACATAAAATGCATAGATAAATGTTAATTAATCAGCCTCCTACTTACTCTTCGTGGGACCTCATTTTCAAGAAAAATAAGGCCTTTAAGTTTCTGTATTTTAAACTAACGCGTAGGATTACCAGCGTTACGGTGGAAAATTAATGTTTTAGGGTGAATGTTTAGGCCAAGCGTGGGTCAAGAATATCGATTGTTCTCACTGAATATTTCAGAAATTTTGTAAGAAAAAAACCGCGTGGATTTCGATTACATTGTTTACTAATGAGAAAATATCACATTCGATGTAAATTTATTATATATTATTACGTCGAAATTATGATGTAAAAAATTTTTTATTTTAAAAAAATGTAGTGAATTCGCTGATGTGTTCTGAAAATTTCATCATTATTTGTGCAAGCTGCTCCTTTTTTTTCCTTTTTTTTTTTTTTTTTTTTAATTCCGTAAATTGCGTTGTTTGGTGATTTATCAATCACGTGCCGGTCAGAACTTGAAACCGTGATTATGTCCTCATTCATCAACTTTTTATTGTCATTTAAAGCTTTTTTCTTTCAAAAATTCTATCCCATCGTTCGTTATAGCTTAGAATAAAAAAAAAATTATGGGAATCAAAAAATTATTTTGTTTTTTGAATTGTAAATTTGGGTATCTATGAAAAAAAAATTTTTTTGAATACGTTAATGGTAAAGCATCATTAATTATGCATAAAAGGAAAATTATAATAAAAAATAGTGTTCCGGAAATCAGTTTAGTAGTAAATTTATATTAAATGACTTAAATAATAAAAACAGTTTAGCTCGCCTAGTGGAATTATTTATTATTATTTTTTTTTTATGAGTAAATACATTTATTAAAAAAAAAAAAATATTGTTAGTAGGTAGGATTTGAATCGGGGGATTTTGGTGATTAAATGCACTTAATAATTTGAAAAATGTTACAGATAGATATATCAATAAGTTATCAACCTTTAATCAATAAATCAAGTATCAATTTCATTTTTTAATGATACTTCAATCGAAGGTTATTCAATGTACCAAACACTTTATTAACACAATATTCGTAAACGTAAAAATGATAAAAACCACAGATCCCAAAAAATTTGTAGTTTTCTGTATTTACTTTCAAATTTTTACTGCAAGTCAGATCTCCCTGCTAACATGAAACTTAAACCACAAACTTATTTTTTTTCGTAACCAATGCAATAAAAAGAAATTTCCAACCTGGTTTTTAAAAAATCGTACCGCAACTGCACGTATCCCGTACATTTAACTGTACCATCATCGACACTTCCCGCGCGCAAAAAGGTGTCTCGAGTGCCGATAAAAACCATCCGGCGCGTCATCTCCGTGGGATAAGATTCGCATAAACCATATTATTTTTATCCACCCGAAGAGATACTGTTTCCCCGTCGACCCATTTCAGCTCTCGCTCGAAACTTGACACAGATTTTCGGGATGCGTTTTGCGCGGACTTTGACAGCCGAAGGCGCGATGTCGTACCGCGGCCTTCGGCTCGGAAGGTGAGAAATACAATTATTGTTAATTTTTTCTTTTTAATTGATACGTGCTAAAGTGAGTAATCGTTTATCGATAATAAGCGCGTTACGGTTTTAAGTGCGCCGGGTCGTTTCATTACCGCAGCCGTGAAAAATCCTTTGCTAAGGAAAAGAAAAATAAAAAATTATTATTAACGCACGCGCTGTGACTCAGTGACACATTTAATGCCTCGCTGGGCAATTATAATAGACGGTGTTGTTAAATTAAACAATGTTTTACAACTGATTATGAATAATTTTTACATCAGCGCTGATCAAAAATTGATTTTGTGGTAATAATAATTCCCTTTTACGTAATTGAGCACAAATACTGAAGTTGGACATTTAATAAACTTAATGATAAATGATCATCGTGGTTTATTGAACAATTATAATTAATAATTATGCGTTGTAACTAAAACTTTATCTTTATGTTTCTTTTTGTTAAAAGTAATAAACAGTAAAATAACAGTCATAAAAATAATAATTTTTTAGTGTACAGATTGTAATTTTTTTAAATATAAAATCTAGAAAACAATAAAGCAGTTCTAACATCCTAATAAACTAGTAAGAAAAAACTTGTGAGAAATAATTGTCAGTATAACAGTCTGAGATTCGAGTTCATCGCACTCTCGGTCGATCCCCCATTTCTCCCGAGTGTGTCTAAAAAAAGCTTCAACTTTTTTATTAAATCAGCCTACTCCCCAAAACTCTCTAATTAAAATTTCTGACCGCAGCCCGCCAAATCAGTACCGCGGTCACGTTTTTTCGTTTCAATCAAACAACTATCGATTCGGTAAACAGACCCTTCGTCCTCGAAAGCCACCCCCGAGCCGTCACTGAAATAACATCGGAAGGAAAACCTTCGGGAACCCCGGGGCATCCTCGCGACTTTCATCAGTCTCGAGTTACGAATCCCAACCCCCGCACGTGCGCCTCTACGAATTAATCTTGCGCAACCGCCCTTGGATTAATATTTTTTATTCCATCTAATGCTACTTTTTTTTTTTTTTTTTTTTTTTCCTCGTATTCCAGGAGTTTAGTAATTGTAAAATTCGAAAGTAGCCGTTTTGAAATGGGATTTTTTTTTTCACACCAGGCTTCGAGCCCTTGAGACGATTTTAGTCTCGTAACCAACGTTCGGAAGAAAGATTGGGTTGTCATTTTTTTTTTTTTTTGAAAAATTTGAGTAATTTGGAGTTTCGCAAGCGTTTGAAAAGTGTAAGGGGAGCTGGTAATGGAAAAAGCGTAGAGCACTAAAATACGACTTCAATTTTGTGACAAGTTGCTCAATGCCGCCTAATTTGTCGAAAGTTCTTTCGAGAGTAATTATTATTTGAGTTTTCTCTCGGGGCTTCGTTCCCTACACAAAATCAAAATTGTAGAGACGATGACTCTGACAAGGCATAAGATTAGTTTTTCGAAAATCTGTGTTTGAAAATAGACGGACTACGACAGTCGAGTAGATTCAAACAAATGTTATTTGTACAACCACAAACTGCATCAATATCCATTCGAGAACTTGATTTCAGTTTCAATTTGAATCAAAACTTCTTTTTTCATTTAGTCTGTACTTCCGTGTTAAAAAACTAAAGAAAAAACGGTGAATTGAAGCAAGCTAGTTTATAAATAGAACTAAAGCCATAAAATTTTCATCAGACGAAAAGTGTCAAAAGATCGGCCAGACGAAGACTACCTGCTGCGGGTCGTCTGACAAACGTGTTTGTTTGGCTCCGATCGATGATGCTCCTCCGATTGATGAGGCAATTCGGTCTGTCTCATAACTTTCAATTGTACCCTAGAGCCGAGACTAATTATTCTTCATTTCACCTGGGGCTTGCAACATTTAAAATCGCCCGGTGTTATACCTACTCCAGACGGTGAATCACTCGGGTTTTATAAAAACGAAGTGGGGTTAGTTTGTAATCAAAACAAAAGCCTTCTAATTTTACCGCGGATGTAGTGTTTGTTTTCTTTGTATTTTGATCCTAAATGTCAGTGGATGTAGTTGTTGAATTCTTTGAGAATCTGTTAATAATGCGGTTTAAATTTATGATGGCGATGTAGGCAGGAATTAAAAGCGTGTGTAAACTAGATTAAACGCTGGCTGATAGCGAAGATTTAATTAAATTCGCGAGGCTTTTAATAAGATCCGATTAGAATTGCATTAGCGCGAGGTCTATTTTTGTTTGGTCGTTGGGTAACGTTTAGTAAACTTCGTAATTCTTCGAGATTAGCAAAATTTTTTTGACAAAACTTTCCACGGTTTTATCATGCAGCAGTAAGATGCAACTTTCTTGTAGGAGTTTCTGATCTCATCGGAAATTTTTTGAATCGCGTTTTACGAATTAATAACATTACATTCGACTGATAAACTTACCAGTTTAAAGTAAACTTTTTTTTTTTTCTTTTTTTTTTAGCTGATTAGCTGAATCACATGTGAGAAAAAATTTTGAACACAAAATACTGCGAACGAGATTTTTTTAATGCGAACTTTGGTTTACGAAAAAAAAGATCGTCATGATTTTGAGGAGTGAACGAAGTAAAGTTTTTTTTTTATGAGTTTTCAATGCCTAAGATTGTGTTTTATGACTTCAAAGGTCTAAATTTGTACCCGATCTGAAATTCGTAAGCCGCACTTTAAATGCTAAAACCTCTTTGTGCCGAAGTTTGTTTTTGTTTGACGAGATGCACTTGTACGAAAAACGTTTTTATTCCTATTTTTAGTTATCTTAATGGTGGAAAAAAAATCCACCCGACGAAAATTACTTTCACGAAGAAAAAGTGGGTTAGTTCGAGACTAACAATTAGATGAACTTACTTTTTACGGCACTTGAATTTTAATAATAGTACTGTAAAACTCTCCTTTTTTTACAATTTCATGAATTGTTTGAAATTTTAATTAAAGTTTTTCTATTCAGAGCAACGTAAAATCCGTCTTTTGTGAAACCTTTTTATTATTTATGAAATTATATATTTGACAATTACCCAATAATTTTTTGTCGACTGGCGTCATAGATGCATCATGAGAATAGTATCATAATTTGTTTTTATAGATTGTAAAGTTCCACTGTTTCATCGAATATGATGTTTGCCGTTTACGCAGTCGATAATAATTCGAAAACAATTTACAAACATGTGTTTAAAAATATTATTCAATAGAAATTTGGAAAAACCTAGTACATAGATAAGGAAAATTCCAATACTCCATCAGATAATTTCAAAATACCTTTTACTTAAAATCCAAAAATTTTATCTTCCTCGGCAATTTTTAAAACAGTTCTTCGATGACTTTTAAGTTGATTAAATTTGAATGGAGAAGAGAGACGAGTCGTAGCAAAAAATTGACGGAATCGAGCTGCGACACTAAAAGCAATCATCACATTTGACTCGCGAATAAAAAAAAAAGGTTGAGCTATATTTTTTGCGCTCTCGAATTGGCTTTATCAATTAATTTTTCATTGACATGAATGGTGTACAACTATGATGATTGTATCAATGGCTAATCAACCTTGATAATAGATTTCAACAGCCGGGTTGAAATGTTGTCCGCGCACTGTCATAAGAATCCAATAATACGGTTCTTTGTAAATTAACGTTTCTTGTTTCGCTTGAAGCGTTAATCACAGTGTGCTCACATTTCCATATTAAATATTTAAAGAAAAAAAAAATTTTCCATTTTTAGTTCTTGACAACAAGTTTTTTATTTGTGAGTAAGTAATTTTCAATCATGTGATAATATTATCACCAATAGTAGCTGATTAATTTATGCTCGTAACGCTTAGTTATAATCAACATTAAATTTTATTTTTTAGATAAAATTATTAATTAGTATTGTCTGAAACTATGAAAAAATAACATTGTTAACTCTTGAAGAAAATTTATATTGATTTGTTTTAAGCCAATTTGTCAAATGATTTTTTTTAACTCTTGTTTCTATTAGATAAACCAAGCAAGCCTAATCCATTTGATTAAAGAATAACATTAATTATTACGTGATGGATGATAACTTGCGAGACTTCGTGTAGCATGAGTATCAAAAAGCAGGAGTCATTTTAATTTTTTTCACATGTATGCATTACAGTTGAAAGTTTTTCCTCGAGTTTTTCAAAAAAAGTGTATATTTCTAAACATACTTGTCTTTTTTCATCGGTTTTTTGACATCATTTTTTAATCGTATAAGTTTATGAGAAGTTTTAGAATTTACAAATAGTTGATATAAAAATTGTCTGATAATTTATTTATTTAATTTTTTTTTTATTAACTAACAAGTCGGAGGCAAAAACCAATTTGTAATTTATATAACCTGATGATCGGATACTCCAAGTTGGGCAACCTTTTATAAAGGACCTTGACCCGAAAATATGTTATGGTTTAAATCTTGTACCAGCTTATTTTTAGAAAATGATTCGGTTGAAAATTTCTTTAGAAAGTGCGTCGTATAATTAAAAATAACGACAATAATGAAAATAATTTTGCAACACTGCAAATATTTATTTTACTCGCTGTAAACAGAACTGCTTCTGAATAATTAATTTCTTAAAAATCAGTTAATAACATAATTGAAAAAAAAAATAATAATAATTTCAACATCTTTAACAAACAAGTCATAAACAGATCAAAAATAGCAACTGAAAACAAACAAATTTCTGATACTCGAGTATATAAATTATTTTAAAACGTTTCATTAAAAAATATTCAACAAAAATTGAGATTATTATTTTTGTATCCTCAACATCGATAAAAATATTTCTAAAATTTGAAATGCGCAAATTCGGCTTGCCTACCTAGAAATAAACTGTGTTAGTGGATTGCCGTTCATAAAACACCATTAATCACGTTCAAATTTGACGGTTCGCGTTGCAACCTTTTCTAACAAAACTTTCCGTTCTTAAATCAATTTGTCGTACCGGGTTCCACTATATTTCTTCCATCTAATATCATATCTTAATGTTAGAATTTAAAAAAAAGGAATCCGGATTAGTGGAGATTTCCGTGATTTTTTTTCAATCGCGCTACTGTTGCGGTCTTTTAAAACGAGTATTACGTGCGGGGCCATTACGATGACGTGATGTATAATTAATTGAAGACGACGCGTTTAAATGGCCGTTTCGAACGAACGGGACAGCAGGAGGTGAGAAAAAAAAAAAAAAAAAAGATTGCCTTTGTTAATACATGCAGAAAAATTTACAAGCCAGCGGAAAATTTGCGGCGTGAAAAACGTTGATTAAAATCCGAATTGGGAAGTTATTGCGGACGCTGTAATGTTTGATCATTTATCAAAACTCATTTGAGCATTTCATAGAATTATAAACTTTTAATGGGGCTATTAAAAGGTATAAGTATTAATAAAAACTTTTCTCTCGTAACATTTGGTAAACGCGAATAGTAAAACAGGCAATAACTGAATACTGTCAAGTGACAAATTTAAACCTGTAATTAAGTGAAAAAACTCTTACAAAATTTTTGTTTTGAATATTTCTTTGCACGCATGCATTAATCATGTACAATAATTACACAGCAATTCGACAGAATTCAAGTTGAAAAAACATTCTAAAAGTGCATTTTTTCGAGTACAATTATGATTTGGAATTGGAAAATTTTTTACATCGGCTCAAATAATCAATGAAAGCGTAGTTTGAAAATGTTTTTTTAAGAACAAAGTTTCTGTAACAATAACCGGATTAAAAGCTCGTTTGACATTTCTTTATTTACCAGATTATTGTTTGCGTATATTTTGTTTATTCAATAATACGATTTGAAGAGCTGATATTTCCTCTGAAATATTCACCTGAGCTGGCAATACGACATTACCTTTGGTTGACAAAGGATTTAGGTAAGAACTTAAGTTTGAAGGTGATGTCATGTATTACGTGAGGCGGATTTCAAATAACCATGAATTTTATTTTTTGAGAATTTTCGATACCTTTAAGTCGGTGACAAACATAAAATTTACGAATGTCTCACAAAAATATGCCGGAGAAGATAATATTAAACAGGAAGAGGAATTACCCGATAATTACACATACTTCTGTCTTTATCTTGTTTTATCTTATCAAATTTAAAGTTATACTTTCATTCCCTTATTTTTAATAAAATTTTAAAAAATTTAATTTTGAATTATCTGCTGCTGTAAGTTCGGATGATGATTAAGGCTTTAACTTAATCAAAATTTTTAGTTTATTTAATTAGCACATTTAATTAGCAAGATCACGGTTGCAGCGAATGAATAAATTAATACATCGATAAAAAAAATATTCCATTTTATTTATTTTACTTTTCAGACTGTTTTTTTTTATCATCAAAGAATTGTTAGCATTTACGATTGCAACAGCTGTATGAATTTGTCCGACATAAATAGTCCGATATGAATAAACTAATTGATGCAAGATAATTAGAGTATTTACTTAAATTAATGTAAAAAAAAAAAAACAAAAAAAAAAAAAATAGCGTAAAGAGAGTTAGAAACGCGGGGGCTCATGCACCCGAGAGAATTTTCCAGCAACCGCTGGAAAGCAATAGAATCTAATAATAGCCGAAGTAAAAGTATAAATGATTTTTCATCAACCGTAATTTGTTAACCTAAACCGTGACATCAACAAAGAGTCCCGGAGAGAGGTAGAAAAAAAAAAGAAAAATTCAAAATTGCGCATGAGCTTTTGTCTTTCAGATCATGTTTTACAAAAAACCTTATATTTTCCCGAATTAATCAAGATCGAATAAATTAGAACTACCCAGAAGAAGCATTGCGCAACAAAAACGGGAGAATTGATCGTCTCGTTAGTTCTACGTCAAAACTTGTATGCTCAAGACGAAATCGATCACCTGCACTTATTGTATAATTACACATTGTAGAAAATTAAGATTACGCCAAGAAATTGCGCGCATCGACTACTTGTAATATAGCAGCGAAAAATTTCAACTGTGACGTATCTTTTAAAATTACGAACAATTAAAAACCTTTTTTTTTTCAATCGGGGGGCATTAATCTTTCTTTCTTTCGCCTTCAAACGGTCGTAAAAAATGTATGCAACTTCGATGAGATAAATACGGCTGTACGAAGCGCATAAAATAATAAAAATACATTTAAAATCCTCGAACAACGATACCACAGGCGAATTTTGAGGTTTGCTTTGTGTCGTAAAATTCAAGAATCAGTGCCAGCGTTAATAAATCTGGCTCGCTCTTGGTGGGAGAGACTAATGCAAAGCGATATGCTGAATTAAATAGTTTCGATAAACGCGACCGCGAGATCGCTCTCGTATTATGAAACTGGGTTTTATTCACACGAACTAGACCTACGCGGCTTACGTAAGCGATATATTTTTCAAATGTCGCGACTCATTGACTTATGAAATTTTATTGATGTTACATGACACCCTTTTTTTGTACCTGCCACCCCCTCGCGAGAGGATGTAACTTTTGAATGCACGTCTAGTGACAATGTTGTAACATGGAGGAGGTATTGAATAACTGTCGATTTTTTGCCGGCGCAGTGACGAGGAAAAAAAAACGCCGCATTGTTGTAACTCGTGCATGTAAAAGGCCTGGCGTGCATGTAAACAAAACGAAATGGCTAGAACTGTTGCACTATTTTTTTTATTTTTTTCGAGGAGGTACACTTTTCTGTGTCAAAATTCAGAGTTTACGCGGTACAGTTAAAATTTCTATTTTAAATACCGGACGCTAAGTTCTTATGCTCTTTTTGTAGTGGCACAATGAAATTCGAGCCCACTTTTTTTCTTTCTTAGCTTTGAAATATTTTAAAAATACATTGTACCTGTGGTCATTACTAAATACTTATACTTTTTCCTTTAAAATATTTTAAAAATAAAATATATCTATATGTATTTAGTAGCTTATGTAAAATAAATCTTTCAATTTACGAACAAGTTACTGTGAAAAAAACTATTTAATGGTATTTATTTCTTGTTACATGCTAACTTTTGAAATATTTTTTTATTTTTATTGCGTGTTTGTGCTAAATACGTCCTGTACTTGTCATTTACAATATTCTGTAGTTTATGGTATTTTCATTGGTACACTGAATACAGAAAAAAATTAATTTAAAGTAAGCCTCAAATCGCCCAATAAATTTGTACAAAATCACCTCGGCCATGCAAACAAAAACACTCAACACCGGGAGTCCATAAATCAAACCGCAATAAAATCATCCTTACAACCGCACGAAAAAAAAAAAGCATAATGGAGATCGCGTGTGTATTTTTCGAGTGATCGCTGTAAAAGATGCCTGCATGCCCCGGGTTAATCACTTGGGTGGTTGACCCAGAAAATTTCGCGCCGATTGCCATGATATTTCATCCCCCTAGTTTCATAACAACCGCACTGAATATACACATTCGTGTTGTTGGCCATAATCGAGATCCGGCGTCCCGATTTTGTTCTTTCACCTACATGCGAGCCAAGATAAGCGAAGATTAAGAATGAAGTTTGAAGTCCGGACGTACGGAGCCTTATACGGCGGTAATAATTGCCTGAAGTCGCGATGGGAATTTT
The DNA here is from genome assembly GCA_038277355.1 of Encarsia formosa. NCBI lineage: Eukaryota > Metazoa > Arthropoda > Insecta > Hymenoptera > Aphelinidae > Encarsia > Encarsia formosa. The sequence goes on from CM076187.1 coordinate 4,532,454, forward strand.
AATGGACGGTAATCGAACCGCGCGTTGCCAAATTTGATAATGACATTGAAGCTAATTGAATCGCATCCGAGTTACCAAACGCACTAGGATTCGTCTGACTTCATTCGAAAGAACTGTTTGATTGCAAAGGCAGTCTTGTGCAAACAATAAATAATAATAATATGTACAGTAGAACCTCCAAAGTTGACCACTTTTGAACGGAGCCATCCTACACTAATGCATGTTAAAATTTTATCATAAGTTGACCATTTTTAGATGGAACTCAAGGTGGTCAACTTAGAGAGGTTTTATTGTAATACTTTCGTTGCAAGTTTTTGTGCTCGATAATTTTTTTTCCCAACCAACCAGCTGATTAGACCATTCCACAACGATTCCGGTCGAATAAAGTTTTTCGTCAGTCAGTTGACCAGTAAATCACGTGTTTACTAAAAAAAAAAAAAAAAAATTCGGTTACTCATCCAGGTCGAAAGACGATGAACTCGGACCGATAATCTCCCCGCACTAAACTTTCCGTGTTTACCCTGATAAGGCTCGTCTGGCTGCAGTGTACTGCACACGAAAAATTTACGGTCAACCGGGTTTGAAATTTCCCGCTCTTAACAGCGAAAGGGAGAGCAACCGTACGCAGGCTGGCATCAAACGAAGGGGAGGCTGTTGGGTTCACACGCATTCGTGCACTTCGCTCGCGTATTAAACAGAGAGAGAGAGAGAGAGAGAGAGAGAAAAAGGAGCCTGCAGCAACGGGGAATCTCCGACCGATTAGCCTGGAAATTTCTTGCGGCTCGTCTGCTCCTCTTTATTTTTTTTTTTTTCGTTTCAGCGATTCCCGAGTTTAAAAAATTCCCGCACGCAACGGAGGTGCCATTTCATGGGATGAAAAAAAAGTGCTGTACACACGATCATGGTACACTGTACATACGGTTCAAATGTATTATAGCTTCCTCGCAAATGAACGCTAAAAAAAAAAAAAAAAAAAAAAATAGTAGAACAGTGTCAACTGGCTTATTAGTTATTGAAAATTTATTTAAAAAGTTGACATCAACTAAAAATTTTCTTAGTAAAGCCATTGTTGTACTTAATTGATGACATTATTCATATTAGTATGTTTTTTTGATTTATTTTTTTATACTGTACAAACAATCACAACTCGATAATGACCCATTACATATAAACAAAAACTAAAAATCATAATATTTCATTTAAAAATTATTTCTTCCATTTGTTGTAAGCAATAAAGTCCTTTCACGGCAAGTAAGCACGTTTGATTAAGAATAACCTCAAAATTACTGGCAAATATATATATTTGAACCGTGTGTAAAGCCCTTTCTTTTCTCCCATGAAATGGCACCTTTAACTCGTACCGTGACCCCAAAAATCATACCCCCGGTCGGTAATCGCCCCCCCCGCAGAGTTAACATCTTACCACAAAAACAACAACTGCAAAAGGTAAACAAACAAACAACAAACTCACCGGTCAGCGACAGCAGCCACGCTTTCGGAGCACAGTCCGGGGGGTTGTTGTATGTACCCCGTTGTTTACTCGGGCAGCAACAAGGAGAGGAAGGGAAAATAAAAACAACGGGCGTCAGTCTCACACACAACACGAGCAGCAACTGAGAGTCTGCAGCAGGTTCGTGGCCTCACGCCTCGCCTCTCTGCTCCTTTCCCAGCACGCGGGGGGCATGGCGGACCAGCCAGACATCACACGGGGGCTCGGCTCGTCTCGGCTCTCTTCGGCTTCTCTCTCTCTCTCTCTCGAGGCTCGTTCCCCCCCGTGAATTCGGCTGCTGTACCTAACTCCTCTCCTCCTGCACTTGCGAAATTCCTTCTCTCTCGGTCGCGAAAATTTGTTTTTGGGTAAGTGCGAACTGGGAGACGGGATGGATCGATGGTCCCAGCGAAGATAAATCTGCCACGAATAAAGTTACCGTGGGTGCACTTTTGGGGATTGAAATTTCTCTAAATACGGCTTTGTTTATTACTTGAGTCTGTCGCAAAAAATGTTAAAATGACCTTTGATAACGTACCGATGCTATATTACAGAAAAAAAAAATTTTCGACAGACCAGCCACGAATAAAATGACTCTTTCAGCTTATAAAACATCGCAAGGAATGATTTTATTCGTGGCTGGTGCGTCGAAAATTTTTTTTACTATAATATAACGTATAAAATAAGAGATAACTGGCTAAAATGATAAATAAAGTAGTTGAGAGACATTTCTATAACCAAAAGTCGCCTCATTGTAACTTTATTCGTGGCAGATTTTGAGTCAAGGTTTTTCTTCGCTGGAACCATCGAAATGAGTTAGAGTAAAAAAAATGGATTAGCATGCTGCCGGAAGAGCGTGTGGGTTTTTTTTTCATAAAATTGTATTTCGCAACGGGTAATTGCATCTCCGGTATCCACAATGAACAATTATTCTTTCTTCACACGATAATCTTTTCTCTCTCGTGGTCTGTAATTATCATTTGGTCCGAAAATCGTTAATTTATTAATGGAGGCGAATAGTTTCGCCGGGGGATCAGAAGTGCTAATCAGAGTGAATCACAGATTAGAACTGGAATACTTCCATAAATCTCGCGACTCGGTGTGTAGCAATAATACGCAAGTGCGACTTCGAAGAAAAGGGAATGTGCATTTTAAACCGAGTGTCTCGGATGTAAGTGAGGATCTTTGCATTAAAAAAAAAAAAAAAAAAACAGTGTATTCATGACTGATGAGTAAAAAATTAACTTTTAATTATCATTTATACATTGATTGGTGATCTTATTCGATTCAAATATCATGATCTTATTAAATTCGAATATCAAGAGACTAGGCTTAAACTTCAGAATTATTAAAATAAATTTTCATAAAGTTTAATTAGTAAAGATAATAGCTGATCTAAATCTTTATTCATAATGAAAAGCTAGTTTTTTAGTATTTTGAGTTTTGAACAACTTTTAACGAATTTCGAGACACTTTTAATAACTTTTGTTTTTGATGTTTCAGTTTTTTTTTTTTTTTTTTTTTTTTTTTATAGATTTTAAAGAATTTTCCAAAAGTATGTAAAGTTATTATTCAAAATTTTATTAATTTAAGTTGAATCGTCATTTATCGAGATGAATTATTAATTAATCAAGGCTTGAGAATCATTAAAGTTTTAATTAACTATCAAATTTTTACAATAAAAAATACTACTTTTGAATTCAATTTATAATACTACTTCTGCATGTTTCCAATGCCTTTAAAAAAATAAACATTTCTAAAGAAAAAAAAAAAAAAAATTTCTCACAAACCCATTTCACACCGCGTTACATAATAATCCAATGATCGTTTCAACAAGTGTCGAATACAAGCCAGAGAGAAATATAGTTTTCAATGTCACGTTTGGGAAAACTCTACCTGTTCATTCACTTCGCTCTTTTTTTCTCTTTCGCTACGGGGGGAGGGGTCAGGGTTGTTTTTCAGGGTAGGACAAAGAGCGTGAGAAAAAAAAACAAGAAGTTGCCGAGAAGAGAAAGTACATCATAAAGACGAGAAAATTAGGCAGGTAGCTGGAAAGACACAAAGACGGGTAAGATGTGAATGGAAATAAAGACAAACAAGAGGTTGGAGCTCGATAACTCACTTAGTAGGCGGATGATTGATCACGTGTCAATAGATTTTGACGGATTCAATCTGTTTTTTTGTTATCGTAATGATGGAGCTGTTAAGCTGTGAGTAAAAAGGATGCTTTTGTTTGAATTTAAAATTTTTCAGAGAGTCTTCACTGGATTTATAGTCCTGAACTTTTGCTTTCGTTTTCGTAAAATGAATGATTAATATAAAATATTTTAACTATGTATAATTTCTTAGATTTATTTTATTTCATTTTTGTTAAAATACAATTTAAAAAATGTTAAAATTTTTGGTTTGCTATGAATTTTTAATTGAAATATAAAAATTGAAGTTTTCAATTGAATTAAACATTCTGTTTTAGTAAGTATAAATGCGGTTACATAAGAGCAATTTTATTTTACACGGTTGTTAAACCAGCCAATAAAAAATTTACTGACTAATATAAATTGATATTTTTGAGTACATTCCAGCAGCGTTATTAACGATTACAACAAATATTTAAAAAATGAGATATTAGAGATAATAAAAATTGATAAAGTTTGTTTTTCAACTGGTGTACTTACATTTGACAGTAAGCTCTTACGATCGGAATTCAAGATTGCATTGCTGATTTCGCGGCTGTCAAGGTGAACTCTTGAATTTTCAACTCACGTTCGTCTTTCAGCATCAGCTGCGTTTTCCTCCAATATTTTTCATTCGTTTTCATCCCTGGACGCGCGTCACCAAAGGTCGATGACCCGTTAAAAAAAAAAAAATTACCGATTACAATCCCAAAGGAATTCTGCAAATGAGATTTTTCAAGTATTTCAGTAAACAAAGATGGATTATGCATTTTCTGCTCTTAATTATTATTTTTTTTTTTTCTTTAATTTTGCTAAGCACGGAAATATTTTTTCAGAGAAATTCAGATAATCAGCTGATAATGGATGGTATTTATTGCGACAAAGGGAGCCTTTGTGCGGTCTCTTCTCGCGTTTTAACCGGATCCATTTGAATGAAATAAGTAAAAATAGTCGCTGCCATTTTTTTATGCACTTTCATTATTCATTTTTTGACACTCATGTAAAATACTGATCCGGTTACGTTTTTATACCTCGATTGTAAAGCACTCGATTTTCATGCCGATTGGGTAAAATAAAATTTTCAATCAATCTTATTTGTAATCGTAAATGTAAAATTTTAAAATGTTTCTTCATCTCTGAACATTAAACTTCATATTTTACTATTATTTTCGTGGTGTCACTAAAATCGATCCGCGTAACTTTCCTTTCGAAGGTTATTGTGCAAACCACGAAAACAATAAGAAAAAAAATTCAATTACGTACTCCAATCACACTGGATTAACGGCGGGGCACAAAGAAGTGGAAGTAAAAAAGAATAATGGAACCAAAACTACACTTGTGTATGTAAATACTCGATCCGAAGGGGGATTTTTTTCAATTTAAATTCTCTTTCAACTCGTGATTTTTGTCGAAAAAAATCTCGATAGAAGTTCATTTAAACGAAGATTCAGCAATCGGTAAAATTATTCTCGAAGTCGAGGCATTTCTCCTTGAGCAATTCACGTGCCCGAGCTGAGAATTCAATTAAGCTTTATTTCATTACGCGCCTTTTATCTCGGCAATATTGTATCCATTTCGTGTGTTATTCTTTGATGAGTTTTGTTAGCTTTCTTATCCTTTTTTTCATCACGTATGCATTTAGATTGAGCAAGTAGCTTTTAATTGAAAAAGTTTTCAGCTGTTTTTGGGAGAATATGCGGTACAATCAATTCCAGTTAAACCTGAGTTTTCGATCCAAAACTTTGATAATTCCCTTTTTCTCTCAGTTTGTAACTCGAGATGTTGTAAATTTTTCTCAAAGAAGCATAGATCATTGTTTAGCTTTTATAATCCTCGTAAAAACGAATGAGCGTAAAAGTCGATATAAATTATCAACCACCTCGACGATTATTTTCTTCTTCTTCAAACGTTGCAAAATTTATGGTTCTATCGGTACGACGGACATTAAATTTCGTAGAAACAATATCGTCGCCGTCCGGCAATAAAATACCGAGGCTCGAGGTAATTCCGTCTCGCTGTAAAGCAGTGTTTGAATTCGACACTTATCATCGAACGACGAGCTCGAATTAAGAATCCGAACGACTTCCTATTATCACCGCGACATCGCCCAGGGTTTGAATTACCGCGGGTACAGCTTGTACCGATAACTCAACGCCAAACAAACGGAAGTAAATCTACTACCAGCGGACTCGTTCGACACTGGTGGTTCAACCGCGTCTCGGCTTAACTTTGTTTAAAGAATTTTGCAATGTTGTCATTGGAATCGAAGTTCAAGATGTAACCATCTTAATCTTATAGATTATTTCCTATTTTTAAAGTACAAATTAATCCTTTAATCCAATAGCAATACTGCAAAATTATTTAAACAAAGTTAAGCCGAAACGCGGTTGAACCGCCGGTGTAGACGGGGCAAAAGTAAAAGTGCCGAGAGAAGAGTTGTATCTTCTTGGGCATAGTCGTGAAAAAAAAGCAAGTACGTGGTGTGAGTCACGGTTTTTTCAGCATTGTGTTTATGGAAATTAATCAAGGATTCGTAGCGGTAGTTCCCCCGTTTCGTGCGAAGTTGACGCTCGATTAAAATTCCGGGCGAGCGACGCGACGCTGATAATGATATACCCGGGGGGATTCGGTGCATGGATCGTTTCAGGGAATCCTTTTCTCGCTCGCGGGTGCGGGAGATTGACGATGATAAACTTTTGCAAAGCCGTTGTTTTTTATGAAAATGAGGTTCTTTTTTTCAGCTGGTTGTGTGACGAGAATAAATTATAGCGAGTAGAAAATGAAATTTTGTTTTTTTTTTTTATGAAAAAATTTTATTTTTGATGGCAACTGAAAGTTGATAGTATCTATTGAAAATATTTTTTCATGACTTTCGGCTTTAAGCACGGATAATTTAAAATTTAACAGCGATTAGTGGATAATGATCAGACTATGGTACTTTTTTTTTCAAGTTTGGTTATCGTTTTTATTGATAGCAGTAGCTACAGAGATTCAAGCCAACGAACCTTGGACTTACTGTCTAACGTTCATTTTGCTGATCCAACACACAGAGCGTTGTTTAATTAATTTCATCCCAATGAAATCAATCCGCATATTAGTTACTATACTTGGTAGTAATATTTAAAGACTTACAGCAAATATTGATTTACGGTAAAAAAACCAATAAAAAGTAACAAAGGTCTATGAAAAAAAAGGTAAAATAAAGCCACATAATCAATCTGCATATTTTTCAAATAAAAATTTATTGGTACTTTCAAATAGGAAACCATATGATATTTATTATTCATTATATATTGTAAAGGAACCCGGATACGAGTTACAGGATTTTCAATACAGATCGAACAAATGAGTTTCTAAATAAAAATTGGCAGAACGGACACAGTTTTTTTTAAATAAATTTTAGTAGAACAATAGATTTTTTATCATTGTTATTTATATAAGGTTGACGTTGCGATCGAATTACGTTCAAGGACCAGAGTCCCGTTTATAAGAATCAAAGCACATACTAGTACGTTACTACGAGTCGTATGACATCATCTATATGTAAAAAACGTGAATCATTCCATATTTTTCGACGATTGAGGTAAATAGTTATAACTTATTTTCCAAAGAAAAAAAGTTTTTTTCGAGTTTCAAAAAATGTAATTTATTATTCTTTACTTCGTTTGACCTCAGCTCAAGCTTAATTTTATGCAATTATTTGGCAAAGTAATTATTGAAATCGTAATTATTTTTCAAATTACAGAAATTGCTTGATTCTTTCAAAAAAATTGATGAAAAGTTTTTGTCAACCGTCATGCTGACTAATTTACAAAAAAAAACATAATGACCCGTATGTAAGTTTTAATCCTAGCCTTTGTCACTCATGACATGTAATTTTCTGCGACTTTGTTTAATCATTTTTGTAAAATCCAAATAAAAATTAGAATCACAATACTAAACCACACCTTGAAAAAGAGAGTTCCCCGAACGAGTCGCTAAACAAACTCGCCAGAAGATATTTCGCGAGCCGATGAACGAAGCCTGTCATGTGGACACAAAACCGGCGAGCGGAAATTAAAAGTCGGTGAGTCAAAAACAATTCGCCCGAAAAGCCATGTAACACCAAGCCAAACTCCAGGCTTGTATTATCAACGGGTTTGTCATACGCGATTGTTGAGAATACAAACAGCCCTCGATGTCCGTTCGATCGCCTTGGGTGTTGTTGACACTGGCGATTGAACTTGCTCGTTATTAAATAATCACGCACTCGCCGGTGCTTATTTTTTTCTTCCTCCGCCTCTTCTCATTCTCTTTCTTTTTACGAGTCGTTATCGATGAAGCACCGTTTTTTAAAAAAGTTTTAAATATAGCTTATCGAGGAGTTATAATTAGGGTACTGTTTACATCAGAAAACTATTGTGCGATTTGAATGAACCTTTCAAGGCGACGAGTGTGTTTATTTTTTTTCTAATTACTAAGCGATTGAATGAGAACTTAGAGTTTGGAAGAATTAGACTACGGGTAAGGCACAAAAAAAAAAGGTTGTGGGAAACTCGATGAAAAATTTATGATTTACCGTTAGGATAAAAAAAATTGTAAATTTTTCTGATCGACTGACGTACTGGAGTGTGAATAGCGCAGGAGTTGAATTGATTTTCCAATTGATCCTTGGAATTTTTCTGTTCAAGTTAGTCTGTCGTCTTGGGTGACCTTTCTTTATACGTACGATATTTGCTCGTGCACTTCGGTAGCATTGGAATGATTGCAGTTTCATTTTTTTTTTTTTTTTTTTTGATTTATGCATGGTAATTTTGTTAGACGACAAACTCGATAAATTCTAGGGAGAGACTCATTTCAATTTGGCATTCATAATTTTTTTCTTCTCATCGCACTTAAATAATTTCAAATTCTAATAATCGCGACTGAATTTGAAATTTAAATAAGATTTCAATGATTTTCTCTTTAAGATGATCTTTATGTTTGGATTTATTAATTAAGTATGCTTTACGTTTCCAGTGTGTCGAGTCGCGAGAGCTGATTTAAACTCCGGTAATTAACGATCCATCCGTCATATTATTCACGCGACAAACTCGATGAAATCAAGTGACCGACTTGAGATGTAATTGACTGATTGATTCGCTCAAACAATGTCACGTTCAAGTGCTCTCAGTACGCGGATTAATTCGTTCAAGATATACATAAAACCTCGTCAAACTGCGTCTCAAAATTTTTTTATTCTTATTGACATGTCATCAATGAATAATTAAAAATCAGCTGTTTTTGAATCTCTAGATTTTTGAGTTCTAGTTCCTGATCTCGTAACTAATAAATCGCGCTATTATCAGCCTCGACTTCAGCTTATTTTTTATTTACGTTCAAAATTGAATACTGATAAGACTAAAATAAATTCACATGTCTTCTTCCCTGCGCACAGAAAAACAAACATAAAGCATAAATACATATTTAAAAAAAAAAAAAAGAAGAATATTAGAATAATAAAGAACCATGGTAGTTGGAAGGATGTCACAGCAGTCAATCACGGAGCGTTAGGAAGTGGCTCAGTAAACAGACCTCATTAAAATTGAAAATCTTCAGAGCGCTCCCGTGAATTTAAAAAAACGGATGAAATCATTTTTTTTTTCAAATCTTCAAGCCGCCCGTAAATAGAAAATCCCCTTCGATAATCGGATTTGCCCAAAGTCTCCCGCCCACTCGTAAATCCCCCATCGATGTGAAAAGAGCGTCTAAGCACGTGAGTGGAGAGAGCACGTGCTGGAGCACGCGAGTTTCCATAACTGCTTACGGTGGCGAAAAATTTTCGAGTCGCGTGCCCGGGGCGATGATCCCGAGGTGCCGATGAACCGGCCGGGTCCTCTGCATGCGAGGGTGCGGACGGATCGATGTGAAGATCATCGTCTTTTTTCTACGCCGGGGAGAGTGAATCTTGAGATATGGGGGGAGATGAGTCTAGCGCGTGGGAGAAAATTCAGGGATTTTTTTTGAGAGGATGAATCGAGCGGTTTTTACGAGGTGTCGTGATTCGGGAAAAATTCAAGCAGTTTTTTTGCTCCAGAGACGGATGAAAAATTGAGTTTGTGATTCGTTTTAACAAGTTAATTGTAGGGTTTAGTTTTTCCTGTTTATAAAATTTAGTACGCTGCTGCCTGCTAACAAAAAAGTGAGATTTCCTAGCGTTAATTGTTTAGCATATTCTCCTAAAAAAAAGTCAACCTTTTTCTTGAAAAAAAAAAAAAAAAAAATAGAATTTATTTATCAATTGTGCAAGAGTATTATTTTAAAAGTATAATTAGTGCAAAACCGATAAAACTTCAAATCACGAGAGATAAAAATTCAAATGATTGCAGGAACAAAGCTGTAGTTAAATTTCAGTACTAATTTTATATTCCTGATATCAATGGAGTTGTTCAAAATGAGTTTAACAAGATAAAAACGCTGCTTATTTTAAAAAACTTAAAAAAAAAATTTATTTTGGAGAGAAAAAAAATTATTTAAAATTCATTCAAAATTTTGTCTTAAAAAAAATTATATACAGCAACTAAAAAAAATTTATTTGAAAGTTGATTTTATTGGTGTATTTAAAAAATCAAATTAAAGTTTTTTGGTACTTAAAGTTGAGCTAGTACATCGTCTTCAATGACTTGAGTTGCTCTTTCAAGAATCATCAGAAGATAGACATTTTACCTAACTAAAGTTTGAAGTCTTCAAATAAGTATCTTAAATTTAGATGCAATCACTTTTATCTTTGAGATCAAAATGCCTATAAACTGGACAGTACTTGAAATAATTTCAAAAGTTATCTCGAATTAAAAGAAATCCTCAGGTGCACACGATACAAATGCTGTTTGATAATGTACACGTATAGATTCTCTTTTCGAAAACAAACTGGTAAACAATAGCTTAAAACGCACTCCGGCATGTGTTTTTTTATCTAATTTTAGATCCACTCCGCTTCCTTAATTTATGAATATTTTCGCCACCGTTTCTCTCGCGTTGATGAATCTCTCGAAAATAAAACTGTTAGAACGAAACGCGAAAAAAAAAAAAAAAAAAAATTCTATGTACCAAATACATCCGTGACAGTTTAAACATCCAAAACGAAATTGGAATTCGTATATGTCACGGGAAAAAAAACCAGCCTCCGGTAAATGAAAGTAATACACGTCTGGTGGACCGGATACGCTGATTTCTTTTTTCCGTCACGTGCCAAAATAAAATTTATACAAATCTCTCGGATGATTTTTGACTAAGTTGGTACCATTTTTTTTCCTCCTCTTTTTTTTCGCCGACTAAAAAGTTCCATGATACTTAAGAATTAGTCGTTAGTCGAGCTATTAACCGAGTGGTTTGTTCTCTTCCTAATTGTCTCGGTGGACGAGTAATGTCAATGTCGTAAATTAGACGAGTCGCGTGTCGATAATCAGGCGCGTCTAATAAAATCGACACATTAAACCACCACGTGACGGAGACAGGGTACGATGACTCGTTACTCGGGTCGTACTTTTGCTCTGGAATTTGTGCAAGCGTAACAGTTTGCATTGGCAATTCTTGAAGCGCGCGGTACGGTTTTTCCTTTTAAAATTTGTTCTTCACGTGCGGTATCGCGTGATGTCCAGGGTGCATCGCTGCAAACTTGCTCTTCGAATTAGGAGATACTTTTGCGAGCGTGACAATTGGATCGCTCGATGTTATTCGCTAATTAACAACCAACCTTATGTGAGGAGAAAATTATAGCTTTGTATTCGAGATAAAATTTATCATTTTTTTTGACCTGGACTTGTACGAAGACAGATCCAGAATACTCCTACACCTTTTTATTCTAAATTCAAAATATTCTTATCTTGTGTACATTACAGTGCTCTGTATTTTCGATTCGGTGCATGATATTCAAATTTTCAGATAATATTTGACAAAAATACTCATCGAGCACCAAGAAAAAATTTTTTATTCATTTTCAAGTACCGAGTTTCCCCGATAATAAGTCCGGGGCTTATTTTCTTTTGAGGGAAGGCTTATTATTATTATTATTATTATTATTATTATTATTTTTTTTTTTCTAATAAATTTTATTTTATTTTTTATTAAAAATAAAAAAACATATTTATTTTAATTCACTTTAACAAAATAGTAATTAATTTATTTTTTATAAATTTATTCTTCAACCAATAAAATATATAAATAAATAATATTTTAGAGAAAAATTTATTAAATATTCTAATTAATAACCTAAACGTTTTTTTATATATTTAGTTAGTTAAAAACTAATTTTTTGAATTGTCAGAATAAGATACATCAATTTATATATTGTTACTTCAATTGTGCAATTTTTAAAAATTAGCTATGTACAATCAATTATTTTCATTCAAGCTTCACCAATAGCTATAACGGTCAAATCAACCGAAAAATAATCATGTCATTCATAAATCTTACGATGAATTTAAAAATCAAGATAATCAATCATTCGCAGCATCACGGTTACTGTGAATGACTAATTTAAAAACGAGCAAATATTTGTAAAGCGCTGCTTGATCAAGTAAGTTCATCGCAAATCTAGTGTAAATTCAGTAAACAAAGTGAACTACAGATAGTCTGAGGACTTCCGATTCTTGTGCCTTGAAATCTTCTCTTGTCGTGTAAACAAGCGACAGGTGATAAGTGACGGCTAAGGCCACACCCATGCACCTCGGTCTCCATCACATTTTTTTCTCTCACAATTCCTTTCGATAAAAACCGCACGCGAGGTGCACGTGTACTACGCTCCGATCTTATTTTTTTTCATTTCCAGATTTATAGGATTTTTTTTTTCTGGACGAGCATGAGCTCGCTGAGTTACGAATCGTTGTTTAAATCAGGTTTATCCACGTGAATCTCATGTGTGACTTATGATTCACGAAGCATTTACATAAACTTCTCAAATTGACTGAAACGGTACAATAAAGATCACACTAGATAGTGATTTATCGAAGCGGATGTGAATAATGTTTCGTGAAATTTATTTTTTTTCTTTATATTTTGGGATCGATGTTTTATCTTGTATAAATGTATTGAGCATTTTCCTGTAAACTTTCAAAATTTTCTCTTTTTTTATTGGTGGAATAATTTATTAAGTGTAGATTTCGATTTCATTAAGACTACGAGCAGAATTCAAACGAATAACTAAAATTTTCACCTTGACAATTTTCGTATAAAGTTCGAGGGCGAGCTGAAAAATTAAGTCTAATCAAGCCGCCCACCAGAAACCCAGAAAAAAAAATCTATAAACCACTCAAAGCTAACCACACAAAAGGTGGTATCCTTTAACGATCTTTGCCAGGATAATTCACAAATAGAGCGCCTGGGCGATACCGGATCCCCCGGTTATATTTCGTAAAAATACCGCTTTCCTTACAAAGAGAACCGGTTGAACAATGCTCTTTTGATCCCTTCTGACGATCATGATGATGATGCATGTCGGGAATCGAGCCCTAAATTGACCGTGAATTTCACATCAGCCTTGGCGGAATTTTTTTTGGGGCTCCTAATTGTTTCGGGTTTACTCGAGTGTGCTTAAGGTAAAGACGTTTGGGTATAAATTTTGGTTGATTGGGATTATTGACAGGTGTGCTCAAGAGTCTTGAATATAGCTTTGTGCCTAAAAAAATTCTAGATCGTACGGTAGAAAAAAGTTTGTGAAATTAAATTTAAATTTTATAAACTTTTTGATACTTGCCAGCTAAAAGTTCGAGAAATCTTAAAATTTCAAAATAATTTGTACTAAAAGTTAATCAAGCATGCTTTATAATCAATTAATGGTTGATAAAGCTAATAATAAAAAATAAATAAAATTAATCAAATAAGAGTAAATTTAAACGTGTATCAATCGCTTGAAATATTTTGAGTTCATCAGCAGTAGAGTTATAGTTTGATAAAAAATATCAAGTCTTATTGAAATAAATAATAATAATTTTTATATAATTTTATAAATTTATTATTATTTGTTTTCCCAGGTACACTGCGAATTCCCACTTTTCAAATTAATAATTGTATTTTTTTTCAAAGATGACCGAATAACAGTAAATTAAAATGACCACTGATATGTCAGACTTGAAGGAAACAAAGAATCCAAAAATAGCTAAGGAATCATGAATATCAAAATAATTAGATAAAAATGTTACGTCACATTAAAATTGAAGGAAAAAAGTTTGTATAATATTCGAATTAACATAGAAAAAAATCATAGAGGAACAGAAGCGTTGTATTTATGAAAAGTGTTCAAGTTTGAATCGAGAGAACTATCAAAGCCGCAGGAATTTAAAATTATGCTAAACTAATTTTTTTTTTTTTTTTTTTTTTGCAAAGAGGAAATTTATTCGGAGACGACTGATCGTAAAGTACTCGCCAATCTTAGCGAAATTTAAAGCCAATCAAGCTCGTAACTGTCTTTTTGCGTATTTAATATTCAAATTTGTTCGATCTGCGGCATAAAGAACACAGTAATGAAAACTTTGTGTGCACCAGTTTATTAAGCATCAAAAATTTCAACTCAAGATACAACTTTAAACAGTTGAGTGATAAAAATAAAAATTTTTTTTAGCTGCAATTAAACTTAACACTATCAAAGCGTTGGCTTAATCAAGCTAACGTGATTGTTTACTCCGACAATAAAGCCGCTCGTAAAATAACATTATTTAATCTCAGTGAGACACGCTTTTATCTTGAAATAATTCTTAAAAAATCATCGAGTTTTGTAATTAATTGTTGTTACAACTGTCTTATTATCATTTATCGGTAGTGGATGAACAAAAAAAAACCACAATTTCATCATTCGATGGATCGAATCAAGACTGTTGATGTTTGGCTTCGGTAGTAATCCGTAATTTTTGTCTATTTCCACTGCAACAGAAAATTTATTCTCAACTTTTTGAACAAGAATATTAAATTATGAACGGTTTTTTACGAAGTTTTTTCTCTGATGCAAGTATCGGTGACAATTTTAACGATGATGACTTTACGCATTCTTCTAAAATTCACGCGGCTATTAATACAGCGAGACTCAGAGACGCCAGATTTGCCAAAGGAGCGCGAATGAGGGAACAAGTCACATGTTGTTGTGCGATGGCGCGAAAAATTAGCGTCGCGTTAACCGAAATACATCAGTACAAATATCGAAAAAAAAAATAAAATAAAATAAAATACGTTTTTTGTGAAAACAATAGTTGGCTGTGCGCGTACTTTGAACGCGTCAATCGATTTTTTTTTTTTTTCAGTTTCGTGTGTGCAATAACTCGCTATTGCTTCTCCTTTTGCTTTCCATTCTTTCCTGCAACGAAGTTTATCAATCTCGGAATTTTTAAACAGTCGGTTCGAAAATAAACGAAGCGCTGTAGAAAATTTTGCTAGCGTAAATTCAGATTGACAAGAGTTGAATTTTTATGTGAATGAAAAAAATTGTTGTATAATCGGTGACTTTTTTGTGTACTTATTTTTATGGAATGTTTTTCAAATGGTTTTACTTAATTACCATTGTGATAATTTTTTTTCGGAGATAGTCGCAAAAACTTACTAATAAAAACTTATCTATTGTATTTTACGATGGAAACTGCGAAACTCAGCCATCAGTACGGTCCATTTTTTCTATTTTGTTTTATAACTGTTTCTTTCACGTTTATACTCTTCAGTGAATTTAGCGTAAACAAAGCAAAGAGATAAATTGTGAATCACACTTCCTAATTTGTCTCGGGATTTACGTAACTAAAATAATCAAATCTCGTTAAATCAAAGAATTCTTCCACTAATATCTCCATATACGCTATTTTTAATTTCTCTACCAACGATATTCTCGAGATATTAGCATGCGAATTGAAACGATCAGTTTTTTTCAGTAGATTCACAAGTTTTTTTTTTTTTTTTTTTCTCTTTGTAATCAGTTTTCAGATTAAACTAATAATAAAATCCAATTTTTTTCTCGTTTGGATTTAATTTATCGGTTTAGTTTCGATTCATGAGGTGTATAATTCTTTAATTTGAGGAATATACTTTTTTCTTTTTTTTTTTTTTCTCGTTTAAATTGCGATTAATATTAAACAAGCAATTATTTCTTCGGTTTCATTTATTATTGGTATGCCGGGAACATGATACTGCACGAGTGCAATTGCAGAGGCACGTGGAGCTGAATAAGATAAGTGTGATACTGTTAAACGATACGCTCGTATCACTGTTTTATAGTGAGAATCTTCATTAAAGTATTCATTAAAATTGTTAATTAAAAATATTAATCATCTTAAATTATTCACTTTTTCACAGTCTGCTAAATTCTCGTAAAAAAACAGTTAAGATTTTTTTAAAAAAAAATTACGAGCAATCAAAAATTCACAACGGGAACGTAAAAATTTGACGTGATTAATTAATTGGTTATGCATATTGACAGACACCGCAGTACGATACAATAAACTTTTAAATTGATCCCGGAGTATCGTAAAATTTCTCGTAAAAAACAAAAAGTCATTCACTCGTAAAATAAAAATACCCCGCTGCAGTTTTTCGCAAAGCTTTTTTGGGGATGAAAAAAATGATCGTTACTGATATCTTGTCTGATAAAAATTGACAAAAAAATTAACGGCCCTTTCTTTTTTACGTTTCTCTGCGTGAGTTTAGACGTTAATTAATGACAAATGATGTAAGTATTGGACAGAAATAACATTTATGATAATTTTTTTTTCAGCAACGTCTGCATTTTTTCGAACAAACAATAAAATGATTGATGCTCGAATCAAACTCTTTGTCGTTTAAGTAATAACTTTAACCGTTTAATATTTTTTAAAAATATTGAAAAATTCGAAGTAAAATTAAACTTTGATCTCTTTATTTTTCGAGAGCTTTTAAAATCTCGAGTTACCCTACCTAGTTTTCTATCTAGTGCAATTAACGCTTTTACTTTCCCAGGTAGCACAGCTTGCAACTCAATATTACAAACGACTGTAAAAAATCGAGGTCAAAAAAAGTGTGTCAATTTATTACGAGCGCAAAAACCACATAACAAAAAACAATTTCTTTCAAAGCGGTCAATATTTATAAAGAGAGAAAAGTGCGACAAAGAAGCGCGATCGTGGGACAGGCACCGGTTTGCGAGCATACTAGTAGCCGATAGCTACTCCCCTTGTCTTTTTTTTTGCGCAACACGCCCGAGAATATAAACCGGATCGAAAAACAAAGAGAAAAAAAAAAGGGACGGAAGGTCCGAGGACGAACGGTTAGTTCGAAGGTCTTTTTCTTCGGCGCACGACTATTGTAACGCGTGGCAGGATTAAAGCTATGGTGACGGTAGCCTGAGAATAATGTGACGTCCAGCTGGCTTCTTCGAGGAAGGCGCGTCTACATTATTGACTCCCTTTTCTTCGTCCTCCGGGAGTGGATTTTTCGGTGGAAAATTTTTTCGAGCAACCTGATCCCGACACCCCTGCGGAGTGACTAAGTGGAAAGTTTTAAAAGATACTTAACTGCATTTATGGTCTCGCTCGGGTACATCTCTGACCATGGAAATTTTTTAAGAGGAAGCTAAGCGCTTTTTTTGTTTGAGTGTTATATACCTGGACTGTGGAGTTAGTCTGTGTATGGCGTGAAAATATAAAAAAAATGTCTGATGATGGTTATCATGGATAGTTGAAATCGTTTACAATCTGAATTTATCAACGATTCATTGGCCAATATTTGAGAATTTCTTTAATACAAAAAAAAAAAGGACTTTGTTTTATACAGTGAAAAGAATCTGAAAATTTTTTAAAATAAAAGCAAAATTAACTTCTGGAAAAATCTTGAGTTTCATTACTTATAAAATTAAAGATTTTCTTTTGAGTAAAGTTTATTATCGATCAACGAGCCACGTTACATAGGTATATTTTTCTTTTGAACTTTACGAAAAAAGACACTTTTACACTATTGATTTTAATTAAAATTAAAATTTTTCAAGGTTTTTAAAAAAATTTGATAAGCACCCAAATTTTATAGCAGGAAACTGACACTTGTCCAAACACTGTTTTTTTTTTTATTTATTATTATTTTTTTTTTATACAGGAAAAAAGTATTTTTAAACTCAATTTATTCTTGTTATTCAAAATAAATTTATAATCGTAAGGTATGCGTACCTAATATGGCCATGCTAAGCTAGAATGCAGCGGTGGCTATCCAAATTAATATTTTTTGAAGTTCAAGGTCTCATTTTAAAGCTTGATCTAAGAGCTTTTAAATGAAACCTTGGTCATTTAATTTGAATCAGTTGGGCCAAAGTATGATTGAATTTACTAAAACGTAATTTTTTGAGATACCAAATGTTAGTATACTTAATACTGCCACCTTCTTAGCAATAATTTTTATTTTGATCTATTGGTTCATTTTAGGCCCTGGAATAATTTTTTGCTTCAAATGAATGAAAAGAGATAAAAGATCTGTGGCTATACACTTTCTAATGAGTTGTACCAACTAACTAAAAAATTTTTTCAATAAATATAAAGTAAAAAACGTTACAAACTTAACTTCATGCAATAAATTCTATTTCAATCGTACGTACAAGAAATCCAATCATTATTTTTTACTTCCATGCAGATTGCAACCGATAATATTTTTTAAATCTAATCATTTTTCAATGTAAGTCAACCGACACTATTGCCATTTGGATTAAAGTATCATCTAGATATTGTCCAAGTTCAAAAGTTGAATATTGTTTAATCAAAAGCAGCAACGACAGTGATTCGAACCGTCAACATTTTGCTCAATACAAAAGAGCTCATATTAATTATAATCTTAGAATTGTACAATCTAAGTATAACACAATTTGTCCAGATTTGAAAAAAAAAGTCCCGATGACGACAAATTAAAGCCGAGCAAGCTTCCGTAAATTTGTTATTCTCTCCCCGGGGGAGACAGCAAATGACGCGTGCGACAACGCTGAAAAATCCCGGACGCAAGATCGCGCGCGCAGAGAAAGACGATGCAACGCTGACTATTTGATTCCGCGAAAGCGAATTCGATCGGCTCGTGCGGGTGGGCATCCTGCAGCAAGGAGACAAAAGTGCAAACTCGAGAAAGGAATTTCACGTGACTCAGCGGACATTGTTTTACACAATGTTTTATTATACAATAAAAGGACTTTAATGACATATTTTAGTCCTACCAAATAAAACATTTGTTATGAGTCAAAAATTAAAATGATAAAGGGAAGGAGTCACATGACGGCACGGTTGTTTGACAATTAGAAACCCGTATTTTTGAAAGTGAAAAATTTTTCTTTCAACATGAAATTGTAAGCTTCGCACCTTTTTGATAGTTCTGTTTGGCTTACGAATCATTTGTTTGTTTGCTTTTGTTACATGTGTAAAACAAACCGAGGCGTCACGTGAAAAAATGATAGCCTCAAATTCACAAACTCAGCTGTGTTTTGCAAGTCACACAAAACCATTGTTTTAATAAAGCCAACAGTCCGATATCATAGTTTTTATTTTGGATCTAGAAGTCGTTGAAAAAAAAAAAAATTCAATCGCAATTTATGACCCATTTGGAATCCTGTGACTCCGAGTTACAAACGTCATTCCAATTTGGGATTGGTAGCACATGCAGAGTGATAAAAAAAGATTTTATCCGGGCTTACAGAGTTTGCTTTCGCGTCGAGCAACCGCAGATGCAACGCATTATTCCAGTGCAAATAGACCCGACTCGCGACACAATGAATTATCCGGCGGTTAAGATGATGGCTTCTAAAAATATTACGATCCCGGTGTTGCGCAACTCTCCACGCAATCACCTTTTTTTGATTTTTATCGTATTCTCGAGAGAAAAAAAAAAAAAAAAAATTGATCAATGAACAATTAAATTTATATACCCAGCCAAATGTCAAAAGTGCGTTTACGTAAAATATGATTTATATTTTTAATTGAGTACAGCCAGGCCTAACTTGGAAAAAAAAACGTTCAACGAACGAATTGTAAATGATTTATGTACTCGATTGTCTCACTAATCACGCAGATAGTATCGTGATCATGTTGGTGATTCATGGATCGGGTTTTCCGATACACTTTTCTAGAAAAATTTCAATTGCGTCGGAGAATAATTTGAAAATCTCCATTCTTTAGGTACGGTTTTATCAAACAACAATGATTGAAATTTTAACCTTTGAAAAATGAAACGGTTATTGCAGTCCATGAACCCAGAGTAAATTGTTTAAAAGTTCACTCTTTTTTTTTTTTTTTTATGTAACCTTTATTTAACCAATTATGATTATACAGGATTTATAAATAAATTAAATACTTAAATATAAAGTAAAAAAAAAAAATAATAATACTAAGTTTTCGGCCTTCACTTGAAAGCCACAGTCACTTTAAGTTCAAATCTTAATTTCACATTTTTTTAAAAAGTCAACAATAATTCGAACGACACTAAGATCAGGAGCCTGTAGAAAAGAGATGACATCGTACGGTGGATATTTCTTGAGTTTTATAAGCCGGTCAACCATGGCTTGGCGTAATTCTTCATATAGAGAGCACTGCCAAAGAACGTGATTGAGGTCTTGAGGATCCTGTCCACACATACAGCTGGATGTTTCAGCCAGATTGATTTTGTGTAGAGATTCATTGAGGGCTATATGATTACTACGACTGCGGCAGATAAAAACAATTAGTTCTCTGCTAAGATTGAGGCCTTTGTACCAGGGGATCGTTTTATTGGAGAACAGCCGTTGAAAGTAACTTGTTCCCTTGTAAGCACTCTGTTGTTTCAGCTGCTCAATATTCTCTGAGTGTATCAATCTTTTGAAAAAGGATCTTAGGTCTGTATATGGAATAACAGAGACCGTTGGTGAGGAAAGCGTTGCCCTTTTTGCCTCAGAGTCTGCAAACTCATTGCCAGTGATGCCAACATGAGCCGGTATCCAGTGTACAGTGAGTTTGCATGTACCATTATTGCTGTGGGTAAACTTCAAATTTTTTTGACGAACCTGTAGTAAATGGTAGTTTTCACTGATATCAATTGTATAAGAAGCCAGAGCTGTTGCTGCACTGAGTGAGTCAGTAAAGATGTCCACGTTACGGTGAGAATGTTGCAACGCAATGTCCATAGCGTCTGAAAGTGCCATGCACTCAGCCGTATAAACGGAGGCTTTTGTGTTGATGCTATTTGTACGGACAATGTTTAATTCGGGTACGACACATGCAGTTCCAACCGAGGAACCATTTTCTGTCTTGCTGCCATCAGTAAAAATTCTGATGGAATCACTATCTTCAAGGCAAGAGTAGAATTGGAGGCTTGGATACTCACAGGTTTTTAAAAATTGTCCGATAGTAAAGTCGACATTCACGGTGTTTCTGTAGCAGTCAAATGGGTAGTTATAAATACTGGTCAGCCGGTCAGCATGGATTTCGTGCATGACCCCAATAACGCTCTTGATGGACTCTTGAAAAAGATTTAGTTTCTTACCTCGTATAGAGATGATTTTCATGATCTGTCGTTGGATGATATCATAGGCCAGTGAGTCAGTTCTACCAAATAGTTTCAGTAAGTAGTTAGTACACAGCAACTTTGACCTGAGTTGTATCGAGATTAATCCAGACTCCGCAAGTAGAATATTTGTAGGTGTGCTAATTCTCAGTCCCAAGGCCAATCTTGCAGCAGCAAATTGAACTCGTTCAAGCTTAAGTATTCTTTCTTTATGGGTAGGGAAGTAAATGTAACTAGCGTAGTCGACTATAGATCTGACAAAGCTTTTGTATAGACATATAAGGGTAGCTGGGTCTGCACCCCAGTATGTTCCTCTAAGGAACTTGACTATGTTTAAGGCTTTGTGGCCCTTCTGTAGTACCAATCTCTGATGTTTGTCAAAAGTCATCTGGTGATCAAAGTAAACGCCTAAAAATTTTACTGCATCTGTAGAAACTAAAGTGGAGCTGCCCAAATTGAGCTCAGTCTGACCAGGGTCAATACCTTCCCGGTTGAAGTGGACAAATTCTGTCTTCTGAGGGGAGACATCTAGCCCAATAATTCCAAGGTTTTTAGTAATCCGAGCTACAGCTTTCTGGAGTATAATCTTGGCCCATTCAATACAAGAGGTCCTGATGTACAGCACAATATCATCAGCGTACTGTAAAATTTTGATTCGAGGAACATTAACTTTGCAGTTGCTTCTTTTCCCTTTCCTGGTGTTTCTTCTTTTTACCTTTGGCCTTCCACCTCTGTTTTTTCTCACGTTTCCTTTATTCTTTCTTCTTTTCTTCTTTCCTTTGTTACTAAAATAGACCGCATTGGTGACGTATAGTAAATAAAGTAGAGGACTAAGGACACCACCCTGCGGCAGTCCCTTATAGCAGCTGCGAGGTTTATCAGGGTTGATCTCCGTGTACACATTTCTCTGGTAAGTGAGAAACTTAATAAACTTGAGTAGTTTTGTCGAGAACCCAAAGCCGGCCAATTTATGTAATAAGATGTCACTGCGTACTTCATTGTAGGCATTGCTTACATCCAGATATACCGCAAGAACGTGCTCGTGACTCTTAAGGGCTTCTTCTACATCAAACTTTAGGACTGTCAAGTTATCAGAACAAGAATAACCCTTACGAAAGCCACCTTGATTGCGGGGGAGATAACCATTTGTTTCAACAAACCAGCGAAGCCTATTTGAAACCATCAGTTCAAATATCTTGCTAATACAAGAAGTGAGTGCCAGAGGTCTTAGTCCATTGCCATTTGGTTTTTCCACAAAATGTAGATAGGTGTCTCGCCAACTCTCAGGATATGAATTATCTAAAAACAGCATATTCAAAATATCAAGTAGCAACAGATTATATTTAATTGGAATTTTTCGAAGAACCTCGTAATTAATCCCATCGACTCCAGGGGAGGATTTGTCACCTCTTGAAAAAAGTGCCGTGTTAAACTCAGTATATGTAAAAGGTGCATCCAGAAGTGGGTCATCTTGCGACTCTGGTAGCCAACCGGGATCATTTGGGGTGTCAAAAGTGCAGATCTTATCGAGAGACTCAGCCACTTTTTGTTTATTATCGAGATATTCAGAGCGAGAGGTAACTTTAGTCTTGGTAAATTTGTTTTTGAAAACCTTGGCCATTCTCCAGGTATATGTGACTTGGTTCTTGAAATCTATAGTGGAAGCAAATTTTTTGAAGCATTCTCTTTTCTTTCGCCTGAATAACTTTCTTGCCGCAGTTCTAGCGGTCTTATAATGGGCATGGTCGTTATCAAGTCGGGTATAGCGCCATCTTTTGTACGCTGCTTGCCGGAGTCTCTTGGCTCGATCACAATCAGCATCCCACCAGCGAACAGGGTTTCGATGAAGTTTGGGGCTGACAACTTTCCTTCTTGGAGTACATCTTACGACCGCATCACTTATTGTTTCGATAAAAAATTCGTATTTACCCACAGGTGACTTTAATTCATACTCGCTATCGAGAAATTTAATGTATTTTTCATCCAAAATCTCATTTACTGACAGCCAGTTTGTGCGCGTTGATTGAATCTTGAATGACTTACGGTGGTATATCACCTTCTCGACGTCGACAATAATTTCGACGGGGAAATGGTCTGAACCATGACTATCGTTATAGACTTTGGTATGTGTGAATGAAGCAATGTCGGGCGAGGAAAATATAAGATCTATATTGGATTCCTTAAGTGTAGATGGATCAAGATGAGTGATGCTATCATGATTGTGTAATATCAATCCATACTTGTCAGCATGCTCTTGAAGTCTGCGTCCGTTGACATCAGTGTCTATACAGTTCCAAGCCTGGTTATGTGCATTAAAATCTCCAATCAGCAGGCATTGATCATATCTGTCAGTGTTACCAATAAGAGCCTCCCATTCCAAATCCGTCAAACTGACTTGGGTCGGAGGACGGTAGCAGGCCAGAATAGTCAGAGGTTTACTTAAATTAAGTATCTTAATTCCACACATTTCAACTGAAGGATTAAGGTTAGTAAGATCATTAACAGACTCATAATTTAACGCAACGTGTACAAGAAAAACTAAACCGCCGCCAGTAGCATGTAGACGATCCTGTCTAAATACATTAAAAGAGCTGAAGTTAAAATGCAGGTGTGGCTTGAGCCATGTTTCAGCCAAAACAATCACGTCGTAATCATGCAGCAGCTTTTGCAACTCTCCAGCTTTCTTGACTATACTTCGTGGATTCCAAAATAAAATACGAATATTATTCGCATCTGCGAGATTGCAACACATATTGTTGCAATCTATGTCTGTTGTAGTGTGAGAAGAAAATTCAGTACTGCGAGTGATCAGACTCGCAAGTCTCAACCTCCGAGGCCGAGGATGAGGGAGGAAACTCGCCACCATCAACAGAGGCCGTAATGGCATTAGCCGTTTTAGTGATCCTTGTTTTCATGACACGTGAGTCAACATATTTATGTATCTCATTAAGCATTATTACCACTGCTTGTCTATTGGATGTGAATTTATCAACTACCGCAGGTACCTCTTGATAGGTAACCTGTAGCGTCTCAGTTAGCATTAGCGTCAGCTCCTCGAAGGTAATCGGGAAAGTAGCAGCGATATAGTTGGGGATTTCGATCCTAGCCAAGTCGATTTGTTCTTTAAGTTCCGTCGTTGTGGTTTTGCTAGTAGTGCTGGATTTTTTTAGCTTCTTTTTTTTTTGCGTTGGCATCTCGGGAGTCTTTTGAAGTTCATCATCGGGTTTGCTCCTCTGATTTTCATCTTCATCTGTGACTTTTCTTTCCGTGGAAGACAGAGATGCTTTTGAAAAAGTTCTTTTGAAATTATCGCCGCTTGGTTTCACGAATAAATTTTGGCCGTTGAAACGAGGCGTATTAACATCGCCGTCAACAGCCGTATTAGAAGTCGATTCCTTGTTTTTGTCATCAGCTGTTTCCATGTGCACTGTAGGTTTAGTAGTTGTAGACTGCGGGAATTGAGGAGCTCCTACCTTATCGACCGCGGGAGAAGGCTGAGCTGGAAGTGTATGCTGACCTTGACTCAGCTTTTGTTGTTGTTTATTTTGCGGGCAACTCTTCGAGGAATGACCCTCTTGTAAACATTGAAAGCATTTCATTTTATCGGAAGATGCATAAACATGATATGCCGTGCCATCGTAGTTTAGGGTAAAGTCGGAGGGAATTTTATCGATTTCTTCCGGATCCACAAACAGCTGACGCCTGAAGGACATCACGTGCGAAAAGCCGACTTGGACAAGGCTCATGCGCACTGGAGTAAGGCTGGATTTAGGTACAACGTTGAATTCCTCTAATTTTTCAAGCAGGATATGGTTCGGAATACACGGCAATACATTTGAGAAAATCACTCGCTTTAGTCTGGCAATGTAGGGGCGAATCGTAATTTTACGGCCTTGAACAACAAGCACATTTTTTCCTTCCTTGGTAATTTCATCCACTATGGAGGCACTATTAAAGAAAACACAAAATCGATTCTGCGTGATTTTAGAAGCAGCTACAATGTTTTGGGGAGGCACTATAGAGGCAATAGCATAAACATAATCTTCCGCTTTTACTCCTTCAATGGTGTCAAAGACAATTGCTTGGTCTTTCTTGGGGTACGTAGAAACAGAGGTAACGTTCGAGTACGACATAGTAGTAGTAGTAGTTGTTTTCGTTTGAGTAGACATTTGGGTTATTCACTTTATCTTACGCGTAAAAAAAAAAGAAAAAACCTCAACAAAGAGATTCAGCACAAAGCGACGCCACCCAGCGGCAGTCGCCGCGCAGCGGAGAAATTAACCTCTATAAACTGCCGAGAAGACACGTCTGCCACGCGCGACAGTCGGCGCAACACTGAAAAGTTCACTCTTAACTGCGCTATTTGCGGTAAAGCAGTGCACGTGACTGGCACGGCCGTATCCTTACATCAGACAAGAGTGCAACAACCCCTGAAATTTCAGCATGCTATTAAAATTGATAAGAAAAAAATCTACAAAACTTTTCTTTTTATTTCGAGTATGCGATTTTTATCAAATAAAACCACGCGGGCGTATCTAAATAATTTTCGCATTGAGTATCCTGCAAGGCCGAGGGGCTTTAAAGGTCCGTATGCACTTGTTCGAGCCAACGCACACTTGAACAATTTCTTTATTCGTCAAGTGCACTTTAAGAGCGTTTTTAACAAGCAATTGATTTTGTATTTATAATATGCCCTGGCTGAAAAAAATAGTAGGAAATTATTTGCTTGAACAATTAATAGATTGAAAGTACTTTCAAAAACCTCTTGTGTCCCAGTAAAGCTACAGTGATGAGCTATTTTACAGTTCTTATTTAGAATCAGTGTCACGACTAAAGTATCATTAGAAAGATTAGAATTATTGAATCATTTATAGGTTTTTAATTAAAAATCATCCGACCAATTCTTAATTCATTGAGCTGTAGATAATTTTTCCTTCAAGTCCACTTTAAGTAATCGTTTTCTAAGTTCAAGTTGTAATTTATTGGAAATAATTATTGTATACATGACTTTTTCGGAATAGATTATTTTAATTACGAGGAAAAAGAACTTTGTAAAATAAATTTTAATCGGATTTTTGTTACAGATGTTTTTTTTTAATCAGTAAATTGTTTTAATAAATTATGATCTAATAATTAAATGATATAATTTTACAACGCTTAGAACATTATTTTAAAGTTTTTCCTTTACAATAAATTTTTAAAAGTAATTATTGTCTTGGCTAAATAACCTTTTTTTTTAGTTTAATTATATAGTAGAACGAACATTAAAAATATCATTTATCTTAATGTGTATATATTTTTTCTACTTGAAATAAAAACTTATTCAAAAAGGCAAGGTTTATTTGGCAAGAGCAGTTCTTATCGGTCATATGGATTTAACCCTTGTAATTCAGACTCATGTGAAGAATGCAAAAAACTGATCTGGTGCTCTCATTAAAAAAAAATTATTTGTGTAATTGGATAGTTGAAAAAATATTAATTACTACATTTAATCTAAGATGTCATAGACGTGAAAATTAATATTTATGAAAGGAGGTAGTTTTTTTACTCTATAAAATGTCAATTTAAAAATTTAAAATATTTTCATAGCATTAGTGCGTAATTTAGTTTTAATTTATTTTTAAATTCATTTTATCCCGAAATAAACGCACTTTTAAAATAAATTAATTAAGCTTCAATAAAATTTCAGTTTTTTTTATAGCACTATGCAAATAATTGAGCAGAAATAATAACACATTCATTACGACTCATATGTAATCTTTGGAATTTTCACGTTTTTTGATTATTTAACGTGTTCTCGATTTATTTTTTTTATATTTTGAGTTACAGTTTTGTGTAAAATCTTAAACTTTTACAAAATAACAACGAGTATGATGTATTGTTAAACAAAAGGGCAAAGTTTGACATGGCCGTCTCGAGTGAAGTTTACCCCACGAGGCGAAGCCAAGTGGGGCGATTCACTCGAGATGGCTATGAAAAACTTTGTCCTTATGTTTAACAATAAATTTTATTCCTCTCGGTCATGTAAATTGGCACTTTGAGATAACCAAATCAATAGTGATCTTTTTATAAAAAAGTTAAAATAATATTATTTACCTGTAAATGTAATAAATAAATAAAATTACGGTTTATCAAGAAGCTTCCTTGTAAAAATACATTTTATTTAAAGAATTTTAACTTTTAAGAGAATAAAAAAGGCATTTTTATCACAAAAAAAATTATCAATTTATAGTTTGGATCAAAAAAGATATCATAGATGGAATTAAATACTCGCACGAGATGTTAAGAATAATATTTTGAAATTTAAAAATTGCTTGAAAAAAGAAAAATTAAGAAGTCATCTCTGTACGAGATCATAAATTTTAAAAGCGAGTACTCATTACACAAAAAAATGGTACTTTAGTTTTGAGAAAAATTTGACGCTGTACTAAGAATTCGATTTTCTAATTTTTTTATTTTAAGGTATAAATTTAAATCTCGCTTTTTCGGCTAATTTGGCATTGTTTACTTGCTGTTTAAAATTATTTGTTACACGCACAGTAGTGATGATGATCCAGATAATGATCATAAAAGAGTGAGGTTACAAATTTAAAAAAAACTCTCACTGATGAACAAAAAAAGGAACAGCAATGCGTCCAAATCTATCGATCGAGGTGGAATTTTCACATTCTCATTTTATTTTTTAACGTAGTAAGAATGTAAAACTTTGTCCACAGAACTGACACATCGAAAAGTGCTAATTACATGGCTGAGAGGAATAAAACACATAACAGCACTTAACTTTAATATGAGAAAATGGATTGAATTTTATCTGATTTGACAGAACTTTGGCCAAGAACTCATGCTTATAATTGCTGAGACTTATTTATTTAAAACTTGTGTGTATCTCAGAAAACTTTATTTATAGGCAAAACGTAATTTTTTTGTTTCTTTTTACCGTAAAATCCTTCTGAAAAGTTTCTCGGTTCCCGCAGCGGGGAAAATTCCCATCGAATAAAATGTACCCCGCACGATTGTGTATCAGAGAAAAAAATTGAAAAGAAAAACAAAACAAAAAGAAGTATTCAGCCACTGCAAACACCGCGCGATGTCAACGACGCGCTACGCGTTTTGAATTAAGACGAGATTTCGAGAGACGCGTGCGAGCCCGCATGTCGGCTCCGCTTTTTTTTCTTTGTGTAAGTTTCGCGAATAACGGGATATTAATTCGAACTGTCTGGAACGTCGAGTTGAAAATTAAATAAAAAAAAGGGCCACTCGTGTCGAGCTTTTAATTAACTTTAATTGTTTGTCAGTGGTCGCGGTCACTAGATCCTTTGTTCCTTCGTGAGAAAGACGGTACAAGACCCCGAAACTGGTTGGATCCAGTGCGAATTAGAGGCACCAACATTTTTTTTATTCGGACGAGGTGCGTGTTTGATTTTTAATTAAACTCAAATCGTTCAATTTAAGACAATTAAAAACTAAAAACACAGATCTCATTTACAAGATAAAAAAGTTAAATCCTGAGATTTTTTTAACTACTTCAATATTGATAAAAAAAATTATTGGCAATTGTATTTAAAATTGTCGTCTGTTAAAAAAAATTCAATACTACAAAATTAAAAAAAATATAATTCCATTTTTAAAATGATTGAAAGCCAAATATTAAATTTCTTTAGTGTACTTTTAGAGTTTTAGAACTTATGAATTTCCAATCACACACGTGCAAGAATATGGGTTGGAGTTTCTCAGAAGCATGAGCAAAATTTATGATTACTTAACACTTCAGGGTATTTCGAACTTCACACCAAAAGTTTTTCAATTTTAAAACAATTTTTCAGTTATATCATATTGTTAATATATTTTTTTATACTTTAATAAATTTTCATTTAACTTTTTTATTTTAACAATAATTGGTTTGAAAAATTGTATACTGTATATTGTACATAAATGAGGTTAATGATAAGGTTAAAAATTATACATAAGGCAGGTGTACCTAATATGGCTATCCTAAGGGAGAATGGATACGGTGGTTCAACAAATTAATATTTTCAAACGTTTAAGTTCTCATTTTAAATCTTGATCCATCAGCTTTACAACAATACCTTCAAATATTCGATGATGATAAAATAATGAGTAAAATCGAACTTGAATTTTGAAACGGCAGAATTCTACGGTACTTTTTTAGTTAGACGGCTATAACAACTGGGGCTGTTTTAATTGTTTTTTTTAAATAAAAGTTCAAAATTTCAAAACTACGAAACTTAATGGTAAAATTAAATATTTTTGATTTTGATTTTGAAGTTTTCGAGTTAATTACTGACCCATATCTACAATTAAAATCTTTTTCATATTATAAATTTTATTTAAACAATTACTATAAATATACAACACAAACGAAAACTCGTGGTGGAATTTTAAATACTAATTGCCCAACAATTGAAAATAATTTCTTACTTCGCACTGTCAAAAACGAGCAGTCAGCATATAACTCACTCAGCTCGTCGAAGCTAAAGTTTCGCTTGAATTATTGTTTAGCTGAACGTCGCGAACGAGTTTTAAAATACTCATCGATTCTCACTTAAATCAAAAACTTGACGTTTAATCAATAGTGTTTCTCTCAGTGAATTTATTCGGAAAAAGGTGTAAACAAAATTTAATCCCAAGAAAAATCTAATCACTTTAAAAGTTTGTATTCTGTAAAAGTATAAAAAAAAAAAATTAAAAAAAACTGTATCGATCAACCGGAAATGAACCACTTTTCATCAATCTTGGTCTCATATTAAAAAACTTCAAAACTCTCGCGAGTGGCACGTAAAATTTTCATCCGGATCGATATGAAGCTGCCAGCGTTTACCGTAATTCTTAGCTTAGCAGCAGCGTGCCTGGCTTACAGAAAAAACGCACTGGTGTTCAAAGATCTCTACGGCTTCGTAGAGAACAAGGCATCCCCGACTGAATCTATAGAGAGATTACCTGCTGGAGTTCGTAGTTTTCTGGAGGAGGGCAAGGAGTTCTCCGAAAGCCAGCCTAAAAGCAGCACGCCACTTCCGAACCAGGAGTACGACTTCATCGTCGTCGGGGGTGGCACCACGGGTGCAACCGTGGCGGCTAGACTCAGCGAAATTAAGGACGCGAGGGTTCTGGTGATCGAAGCCGGTCTCAAGGAGAGTATTTTCTTGGACGTGCCTGTATTAGCAAATTTCATCAGATCCACAGACGAAATCAACTGGAAGTTTCAGACCGAAAGCTCCAGGAGTTACTGCCTGGGTATGACCGAGCAGAGGTGCAACTGGCCCATGGGGAGGGTAATGGGTGGCAGCAGCGTCTTGAGCAACATGATCGCGAGCAGAGGCAGCCCCACAGATTACGACGAATGGTCTGGAATGGGTAACCAGGGCTGGTCTTACGACGAGCTGTTGCCTTACTTCAAAAAGCTCGAGGACATGGGCATCGACGAATTGAAAGGTAACACGAAAACGCACAATGTCGGTGGTCCTGTACACGTCGAGTACCCTCCCTACCACACACCCTTGGCCGAAAGCTTCGTCGAGGCCGGGCTGGAGCTGGGATACCCCGTCATCGACTACAACTCAAACCAGGAAATAGGGTTTTCTTACGTCCAGAGCACCCAGAAAAACGGAACGCGGTGGAGTGCAAACCGGGCTTACATAGTCTCAGCGACTGGCCGAGAAAACTTGTTCGTCACTCGTCTAAGTCACGTTGACAAAGTGCTGATTGATCCCGACACGAAAACAGCTTACGGCGTAGAATTCACAAAAGAGGGTACGAAAGTACAAGTGAGGGCCAAAAAAGAGGTCATCCTTTGCGCGGGAGTCATCAAGTCAGCGCAAATTCTGATGCTTTCGGGGGTTGGTCCAGCCCAGCATTTGAAGGAGATGAATGTAGACTTGATACAGGATGCGCCGGTAGGAGAGAATCTGATGGACCACATAGCGTACGGCGGCTTAATCTTTTTGGTCGATCAACCGGTCGGTATAGTCAAAGACGTGACCAGTCCCGCCAGGCCGTACTTGGACGACTATTTCAACAAGAGATGCGGTCCGTATACCGTCCCGGGAGGGTTTGAAGCTCTGGCTTTTGTAGACGTGGACGGCAGAGACGATCATCCCAACGTGGAGTTGCTGTTCTCCGCAAGCTCCATTGTCTCCGACCCCACCGCTAAGAACAATACCGGCATATCCGACGACTACTGGACGAAGATGTTTGCCGATATTCAGGGACGGCACTCGTACACCGTTTATCCGATTCTGACTAAGCCCAGGAGCAGAGGCAGAGTACTGCTGAGGAACAAGGATCCTCGTTCGAAGCCCAAGATAATTGCCAATTATCTGAACGACACCGAAGACGTTAGAGTTATGATAAGGGGGATAAGAGCGGCCATAGAGGTTAGTAAAACCAAATCCATGCAGAGATTCGACTCGACGTTTTACGACAGAGTCGTGCCTGGATGCGAGGATTACGAGTATGACTCGGGTAAGTACTGGGAGTGCGCTCTGAGAACTTTCACCCTCACGATTTACGATCATTGCGGGAGTTGTAAAATGGCACCGGAAAACGACCCCACTGGTGTGGTTAATCCGAGATTAAAAGTGAGTTTTTTTTTTTACTTTAGAGCTATTCGATGTAAAAGTTTGGCGTTTTACAAGTTTTTTTTATGGTTCATTGCAGGTCAAGGGAATCAAAGGATTGAGAGTGGCTGATGCGTCGATTATGCCGGTGATTACGACCAGCCACACGAGCATCCCGGTGGTGATGATCGGAGAAAAGCTCGCTGATATGGTCAAAGAAGATTGGGGATACGACAGAAATACGAACTATGTCTGAAAATATACCTTTATAAAATAAATTTTAACTAACAAAAAATTCAAATACTTTTATTAAATATCGTTATCTCAAGCTCATTCTGAAAAAAAATCCTGGTTTATTATCTTAGCTGGGAATGTTTATTTGAATTCAAAATCTAGCGGGCTTAATTTTTTAATCAACTACATCAAATTCATCAATACTAAATTACAATTTTTTTATTTTTCAAATTAAAAAAATTATACTTAGATTAAACAAAAAAAAAAAAAAGGACAACATTATTTCAAGTGATCAATTTTTTTTAGCCAACGAATAGTATAGCCAACGACGGAACAGCGGGATTCGAACCCGGAACCGTCTAACGAAGAGTTTCTCACCTTTCAACTAAGCTACCTCACGGTAGATATAGATAATGAAAATTTATTCAATCTATTATATTTACCACCCTTTCTTATATTATGTAAAATTTATCTGTGAAAACTAACTTTTTTTAATTCTAATATAGTAAACTTGATGAGGTAATTATTATTTTTTTTTTTTTAAATATTATAACAATAAGAAAATAGAAATTTATCGAGAAAAAGCAGCATAAAATACATTTTTTGAATAGAATACGTATTCAAATATCAATCTATGTCAAGTACAATTCGAATTGATTCGAAATATGCTGATAAAGTTTGAAAGCTGAAGAATGCGGCAAAAATTTCTGCATCACCTACATTATAATGTTTTAAGCTTACTTATTTTTTTGCTGATATTGGTCATAATACTTTTACGAAAGAAATACTCTTGTTGAGCAAGATTAAACTGCTCACATTATTGGGGTTAATTCAATTCATAAAAAAAAATGTAATCGTTATAATGTAATTGTAATTAAGGTCATTTGAAATTATCGATTGTGTGAAATTTTTTTAATTCATCGCCCGCTTTAATTTATAATAAAAATCTTTTAATACTCTCCAAGCTTGCGCTGAGAATTTAATAGGTGGTCATAATTTAATCATGTTAACCCACTGCCGAGTCCGAGGATTATCTGAGATCTCGTCGAAGCCATTTAATTTACTGTTGTACTGTTGCTTATATGTATATGTAATATATATCCCACATTCAGCTCTCATAAGACACGCAAAATTTTATTTCTACAAAAAAAAAAAAAATCAATCTGGTTATAAATTTTTTAGAATGAATAACCTTGAAAAACGCTAACTGTTAAAAATAATAACGTCAAGACTGCAAGCACCATCTTCAAGCTCAAGCACTCGCACGAGTGTGCGAGCTTTAATTGATCCACTTTCATTGAAAGCACAATATTTATCCATGGGCCTGACCTCCTTCGTCTCAATTATGCTCGCACGACGCCTCTTGGGTATTTTTCTCGGTCGCGCGCGCGAGAAAAGTCGCTCTCGCCCTCCCGCCCTCCCTCTCTCTCTAGTTCTGGGGGGAAAAGTCACGGCCACCCCCAGGTGCAGGTGCGGCCTCTCATTATAACGATCGACTCGCTCTCTCTCTGACGAGACGAAATTGCGCTTCTGAAATAAAAGCATTCTACTTTATTCCTCTCGGCAGTAAAAAAAAAAAAAAAAAAAAAAGTAGTTGAGCTTTAATTCAAACGCGAAGATGGCACTTTTAAAAGTGTCCTCGATGTTTCATTGTTCGAGATTAAAATTACTGCCGTATCAGTTAGATGGATTTTTAAGAGAGATCAATTGCGGTTGTTTTACAATTTTTTTTTTCTTTTTTTTATAAAAAAGTACTTAAAGTACCAGTATTTTATAAAAATTTTTGAAAACACGATAAATTTGCCTTTAAGTCAGAGTCCATCAAAAATAACGAAAAAGCAGTAAGACGTAAAAGCTCCTGCATCCCCCAGGAGATCTACGGTACCCAGGTGCGGCAGTAAAAAACCCTGGCTATTCGGTCGCAATTTTCCGAGAAAATTCCCCTCGGTGTGGGGGGTATAAAACACCCCCGAAAAGGAGTCGGGGGGGGTGGGGGTGAAAAGCTATCGATACTCGCGCAGTCGCAGAGCGAGCCCAATATGGATTCCCGAGTGAGTGAGTCGGGGGCGCCCTGCCTGCACCCCCCGCGCTCACTGCGGTAGTAGCGCCGTGTCCGCTCCTCCAGCCAGGTAAACCGAGGTTATCGCGGTAGCTAGCGAAGCCGTGTGATGGCTGGATTCTAGCCATGGACGAGGAGGAAGCCCCAGCACCAGGTAGCCTAAACAGACGCGACTCCCAGGGGTACTCGTACGCCTGCCAGAGGGCCGAGTTGCTCGGAATACCCGCGCCCACGCAGGAGGAGTGGATGGCCAGCGAGGAGAGGGCCAAGGAGAGGGAGGCCGAGGAACAGAACGCCCTGGACGACGCCGTCGCCCAGGTGAGCTTGCATGCTTGCACAGCTGATTTTTGTTTTGGACGTTAATATTTCAGGAGTACACGCGCGACCTACGAGCTTGCGATGTACTTGCGTACTGAGTTCAGGGAGAAATTCTTTTTATTCTTTTTTTTTCGTAGGAAATGACATTGAGATGCGTGGAAGTTGATGAAATTATAAACTTGAGCCGAGTGACGTGTGGTAATTGGGGTAAATTTTTTTTTTCCCCAACTGTTTTCAATTTAACCTGTCCAACGGTTAATTAAATCACTCATCAATTATTCCTGATGCTAAACGTGCATTAACTATTTAGCTGGGATTGGCTTATTCTTTATTCTCTACGGTTTATAAATTGGTTTATTTATGGATGCATCTTACTGTCCCAGAATATTGTTTATTAATAAAGTTATTTTCAGACTTTACAACGAATTGAAACATGCTAATTGAAATTTAAAAAGATTAAATTAAGCCAAATTACATGGAATTAAAAAAGTTTTGGAGTATATTTTGAATAGCTTGTTTATTTAATTAAATGATTAACGATAAGAAAAAAAAAAAACTAAAGTAATAGAATATTGAATTAATAATTCAAAATTTTTTCATACAAGTAGCTTAATTATATGTGAACTGACTTTAGTAAACATCATAAATAATGAAGTGTAAAAAAAGTACTATTAATTATAATAATACTCTGTTTGCATAAATTTAAAACTTTATTTTAATTAACATAAACAGTAATTAACTTGCTAATTATGATTTTAAATAACATTTTGCTGTCACAAGAATTAAAAGTTAATAGAAAAAAATAGCTCAATGTATGCATAGGTCATGGCACATTTGTTTTAGATAAATTAATTTTTAACAAAAATTAGATCATTTATTATTATTATTATATTATTTGATAAATTACATTTAGGTGGTAATTTCAAAATTTCTACTTCAGTTTAATAACAATCAAATGAAACAATTTGTATAATTTTCAGTTTATTTTGGAATACATACATAAATTTTATAAGACTATAATACTGTTAACTGGGGTGACTTTGACACTCTTCCAAACTGTTTACAAATGAACCATAATTAAAAAATATTTATTCTGTAAAATAAGACTGAAAATTTATCTCTTTTTTTCAATTCTTTTTACAGAATTGAATTTTATTAACTCAGGATCATTTAACGACACTTTAAAAAAAATTTTAAATTTATACCAGCTGCCAAAGTCACCCCCTAGTTTATGGTATGCGAATCGTATTTTTAAATTAACATTTCAAAAAAGCATGTAAAATTGTT
Organism: Encarsia formosa; assembly: GCA_038277355.1. Taxonomy (NCBI): domain Eukaryota; kingdom Metazoa; phylum Arthropoda; class Insecta; order Hymenoptera; family Aphelinidae; genus Encarsia; species Encarsia formosa. The sequence goes on from CM076187.1 coordinate 4,568,049, forward strand.
TATGGCTGCACTTTGCGTGACGGCTTTTACATTATCTCATAAACGTATTAGAGATTCTGTCGCTTTAATTTAATTTTCTTTTTTTCAATATTTATAGCTTTTAAAATGACCAGTTATATTAAATTAATTAATAGAACCAGTGAAATATTTTTGAAAATAAAGAAGGTATAATCCCTAATCTCAAGTCTAAAAAGTTAAGCTCCAATGATTTACGACTAAAATAAGATTCCTCTTCACTACGTTTTTACGATGGCAGGCTTATAAAAATCCAATTCCTCGCCGTTCCATGATAAACTGCCGAGAGTTACAATAATTTTCTATTTAATATAAATAGTTATGTCAATCGAGAATTTTTATTGTACGATAAATTTCAATCACGAGACGTATTACAATTCAACACGTGCTCATTCCATCAAATCAAGTTAAAAGTTATTTTTAAATGCAATGTAATAACTAGTACAATCAAGTTCGATAGGAATAATGAATGAATTATTGATTCTCATCTTTTTTGTACTTATTTATAGGAATTGGATGAAAATGATGAGGGCATGCGACGCATCGGAGGTGGCTTGGATGAATTAAACACTATTTTGAGTGCGACGCAGAAAAAAATCAACAAATTCAAGGTAGTTTTCTTGTTCATTTGTATTCAATTGTTTTTAACGGTAAAAGCTCATGAATATTCAACAAACAGATAAATTTTAAAACTATTCGGGGGTTGTCTATATATAGAGTTATTCGAGCCCTTCTATGAAAATTTAAACTACTGCCGCTTGCTGGTCTTTCGTTTAAAAATTATTCACCTAAAAATATCACTTTATTTTCAACAAAAATCAATAAAATTGTCATCTATTTTTATAAAAAATAAATTACAATTTGCAACAGAAAGGTAAAATCAATATTTTTTATAAGTTTTTAATTTTTTATAATTTACAATTAAAAAAAATTAAGCTGTCAAAGATTTCTTTGACGGCCTCGCCGTAGGCATTTTACGTGCAATTTTCATGACTCTTGAGACAGCTTTTTTTGTTCAAACACGAAATATGACAAGACAATCAGGATGAAAGTTCAAGGTGTAAAAAATTCATCCGTGAACTTTCTAAAAATTTATTCTGAAAATATATTGTTTTTTAAATACCCTCGTTTATTAAAAAATAAATAAACACTTTAAAGTGTTTTGAAAAGACGCTGTCAATTAGAGACGATCCGAGGCAACGTTGTGTAAAAAGTTTATGAATAATTCGTAAGTTAAGAAATTTATTCAAAAATAAGTGAATTAAAGCTTTTTAAGCAAAATAAATGAAAAACCTTCAAAACTTAAATGGCGTCTTCTTATTAATGATTGTAGTGGAAAGAAAAAGATCCACATCATTGCGGAGACAATAAAATGGGAAAACTTGAATAGAGCAAGGCTTTGCGTAATAATTTGGTAAAAAGTTTTGAAAAATAAATAAAAGTTTCTCGACGCAAAAACTTTTAATCGACTGTCTAACTAATAAAAAGTAGCCACTGGTAACATTTTTCATCATAAGAAAAAATGTAATGTCTGTCATTTGAAAATCCTTCTTAACTAAAAAACCTTTTTTCTTCATGAAATTCTAAAAAAGTTGTAATAATGGTAAATACATGAAATTAAATTGGTATTATTTACTATTACACTTAAAATTTTTAATAGTTCAATGTCTTAAATAAATTTTAAAACATTATCTTTAAAAAAAATTTTTTCAACACACGGCGCAGAAAGTTCAAACTTTCTGATTTGTCCCAAACAGGGAGTTTGAACTTTCCTTGCCTCCTGTTGAAAAATATATTACACACGAGGGAGTGCAAAAATGAGCTAACCCTTAGCAAACCTTTGGCTAACTAATTTTTGACTCCCTCAGGTGTGTAAAATACTATTTCCCCTTTGAGTGTAAAAATATTAATATTTTATTCATGCATCAATACACCAAGTTAACTTTATAAGAATATTCTTAAAGGCAGTTACTGGTGACTATTTTCAAGTTAAAACCTGAGCTGATATCTTCGGTTTAGTATAAGAAGGCATCTTAGAGATTTTTTTTTAGAAATATGACATCTCGAATTTTCATTTTAGAAAGGTTACATCTCAAAGTAAAATTTATTTCCGTATAAATTTCATTTGAACTTGTAATTTCAACATTTTAACGAAAAAATATTTCTTGTATCACATGGACCAAAAATATCATAGTTCTAAACTTTTTTTCGTGAAAAAAAAAAATAATTTTAAATCTCCTACTATGCATGCATATTTTTTCTAATTCTATTTTTGTATTCTCATAAATCCAAATGATGGTTTTTCAGAATGTTTGTGGCAGCCTGGGTACGCTTCTGAAGGCTCGCGTAAGCTCGACTCCCGGAACCCCAGAGCACAAGCTTCACGAGCCCCAGGCATCTACCAGCGGGGGCCCGGACGAGGTGATGGGTGTCGAGGAACACCCCGCAACGGAGGTTGGGGCCGACGGGGATGGGCCGCGAGTCTCCGTGGCCAGGAAGACGGATCTGAACACCAAGGTGGGCTCGCATCTCGACAAGCTCGACTCGCTCATCAGCAAGGCCGAGAACGCCCAGTACAGCATGCAGCACCAAACGAAACAGATGAAGAGCTTTCTTAAGTGAAGCGACTACATCTGTTTCAAAGTTTAACCTTTTTTCGAATGCAGATTGATAAATTTCCAGTACAAAGTGTCGATTTATTAATGATTTTTTTCTGAAACAAGAAAATTTACAAAAAATTGTTGAGTTTTACTCGATTCAAAATCTTACAGATTTTACGGTATTACTTGGCAAACGATTAAATTTGCGTGAATATTGTACTTGCAGACGAGATTTGTTGATACGATTTTGTTTATCGTCACTAAAAATTATATTCCACATAATTTTGCGATTTTTAAGACAATTTTTGATTTGATATGGCATAATTTTGAATGGATTTTGGACGGATTTACAAGATTTTTCATGCCAAACTTGGAAATTTTTTCCGAATCTTATAGTATTCGTTGAATTATAAGTGAGTGTTTAAAGCACAGCTAGTGTAGTCTCGAAAAATTATGTGTATTTGTCCTTTTTCAGAAATCAATTTAGAATCTCTTGTAAACTAATTATCAGCCATGTGATTCAGTATTGAATTTTCGACAAAAGAATTTATTTATTAATTAAATTTTAAAAAATTGAAACGATAAAAGAATCATAATATCTAAATACGAATAAATTATTTATTATAATTATTATTTTGTGAAGAAACAATAAATTGAATTTAGGCATTAACAATAATGATGTTATAAAATTTGTAAATTAAAAACTACATCTTCTTATTCAGTACAATTAATTTATATCAGAAAAAATGTAAATATGTATACGTATATTTTTCAAGTTGATAATTTTGTATGTTTAACAATTTGAGACTTCAAACGAACAATAATTACCGGTTTTTGTAAATTTATTTTGTTGTTTAGTTGTTAACAATACCACAACAATAAAAGGCTTTTTATAAAAACAATTTGAGAGAAACGATTAAAAGCATGGTACTAAAATATTTTTAAGACGTTTTTGAATTTGACTAAAATCTTTTATTAAATGTTACGCTTTTAAATAGTTTACATATTCAATTTATAAGGATTTTTGCAAGCATGAAAAAATGAACTCATATAATTTTGAAAATGTTATATTTTAATAACCAAAACAATAAGAATTACCAACGAAGTTAAAATAGAGAAAAATACGGTGAATCGCAGTATAAAAATATACAATGAATTATAAATAAAATCTACTGTTATTGAATTACGCTTCGTATTCAAATAATTATTTTACAATAATTATTCGGTCGTTATACTTGTACGTAATAATGTTACTGCTGTTATCAATTACGTTTAATCATAAAATATTTCATCTTCAACTACAATTTAATATTTTTCCCTAATTCTATGTAAAATTAAGTAAAATGTTATATATTACGTTTGAATATGCTACTATGAAAAGTAAAAAGTGAATGACAGTAAAGTTGAATTTTCAATCATTTGAAAAGTTTACTCAATTGGATTCTTCTCTTTTTCTGCAATTTTTAAAACATGAAACTTCAAGTTACATTACGCATTAAGAGCTCGCATGTTAAGATAAAAACTCTTCGTTAGCTATTTTTGAGAGAAATAATATATTATACCTTTTGCACAGTAGTGAAGGAAGTATAATGAAATAGTCAAAAAAGTCACTTGTCACATATTTTTCAGTAAACTGACACACTTAATGTAGTATATTTATCTGTTAAACACGGCAAACATATCAATGAAAAGCAGGAAAAAAATTAGTTTTTAAATGGATTCAAATCAATGAAGTACGTAAAAATTGTAATAAGCTTCAGCAATTTCTCACGATACTATTTTCATAAATTTCTAACCAGTAGAAAAAATTTAAAGCTTTTGGAAATTTTTTTAATTAAGTAATTTTCAACTATTATTTAAAATTACTTATACTTAAAACTCCTGGTCACTGAATCAATAAATATTTCTTTGGTTTTCTTTTATAATATATTAATCCTGAGAGTTAAGCACCTTTATCATTTTGTTTGTTACTGCAAGTTGAAGAAAAATAATAGTTATTAATAATAAACTATTAACCTGGAGACATAAAATGAAAAGGCTAGAAAAAAATATTAATGTTAATAGAATACATGGAAATTTTTTGGAATTATATTCTATTTATAATTTTAGAGGAATGAATCGTATAAACTTCGAGATTTGACATACTGCCGAAAGAAAAAATTAAAACATTTTCATTTTAAAAAGGATACTAAATCACTCAGGATTAGTTTTAAAAATATACTTTAGAAAGCTTACTTATGTCCACTAAAATTTTCAATCAAAACTTTTTTGCACTTTATGAGTGTATTTAATTATTGCAACATATTTACAGTTTAGAAGTTTTTATTTAGATTTGTATTGAATACTGAGAAGAATACAGCAAAGTATATTTTTAGATCAACTTTTAATTTACTTCAACTGTAAATTAGCAGTAAAAATGATGGTTTTTAGAGTAGAAAGAAAGCAACTATAAATTAACGAGATGATAATTTCAGAAACGGTATTGTTACGTATCGATCATTCTTAGCGATTGTTAAAAAATATTCAAATAATATTTTTGTAGCGCTAAAAAAAAAAAAATTTGCTTAATTATATCAAATAATAAATTGTGTTATGGGTAGGAGTTTCAAGAACCGATAAAGTAGGCGCAATTTTATTTTCCCAAACTATTTTTAATTCTTCATTCTATTTTTATTTGTAAAAGAAAACTTGATGATTAATGAAACATGTAACCACATAATTTGAAAGTATTCGAATATAACTTGATTGAAAATAAATTATGAATGTTCATGTAAAAGTAGATAAGGTAAAAACAGATGGTGATTGAATCTTTTACCCTGAACACTAATTTAAAAGTCATAACTGATTAAATTAATTCTGTATGATAAATCTTTAACTAATTGTGATGCTCTTTTAAGACTTGCCTCAATGTGAATACATTTCTTTTTTAATAACTTATGGATTAAAAAAAAAAAAATTTTAATGGACAATCGTAATTGAATTTATTAAGCTATAATTATATTATTGTAGTTTTCAAAGTTTATGTGATTGCAATCTGCAGCAGTAAATCTATCTACAGCAAAATTACGTCGTGTTTTCAAATACTTTAGCGCGTTTTTATTCAAAACAGCGCTTACGCCTATGAAATTATTTTAAGTAAAATAAAATAAAAAATATGATAAAAAGCGTTAAATGTCGTCCATATAATGTAAATGAATTTATTGTAAATGATAAAATCAATTGTCTGCCGTTATATAACAAGCTTGTTGGTGCTTGATGAAGCAATAAATTACAAAGTTTAAAAATTATTCATGAGTTTTTCTTTATAAATCCATTTTTTTCATTTAAATTTTCTTAGCTTGAATTCTGTAACGGTAGGTACAACCTCCAGTTACGAAATAATTTACATCGTTTTAATTTTGGTGCACACTCAAACGAGCCAATCCGAACTCGTTAATTTTGTTTACGGAAATCCGGAGCAGACGACGCGAGTTGAATGAAAGAATTAACGACAGCTGCGTGCTTTGTGGGAGGAAAAAAAATGGCAGCGTCCAAGAGCATAACACGGCGGCGGTCGCTTACTCGGATTGTGTTCAGAATCTCTTGCACCAGGACTAATCCCGGACGAAGTTATCTATAACCTCGCCGTGGAAGATGCAGAGCACATCGCCGGTCTCGGCGCGAGTGTTCGCAGCCATACAAAGTGTAAACACACGCGACTTGGCCCAATGCACCGAGCGAGAAATAAGACCGATACTTCCCTGCTTGGTTAGGATGTCCCTGATTGCGCCCCTCGACACCACCCACGAGTGCATAGAGGCCAGGAAGGAAATTTTAACAATACTCTCTGGTATTGAATCGGTTAACTCTATGGTAGCCTTGCTATCCATTGATTTTCACAGCTTGGAGACTGATGTGAGGAGCGAACAGCAGCTAAGGTGAGTACTGACCTTTGTCGAAGGGGATGTTTGACTAGAAAGTTTGAACAAATTGTATATTATAAACATAAGATGATCTTTTCTTTTGAATATTTTAAATAATATCCTTTATTGTGTAGCAAATTTTACAAGATCTTTTAGTTAAATTGAATTTTGATCTGTAATTGTTAAAGTTAACTTGATACTTGAAAAAATTAAAAAATCTTATGTAAAATTGAATAATAATTAATTTAATTATTTCAGGCAAAAGAAAGGAAATATTCAAGGAGATAGTATTTTGGCGCAATCCTTACAAAGTGCACTTATTTTAGAATTTGAACGTAGTGATGCCAATAGACGAATTCGTTTAGTTTTAAGTGAAATATTATTTATATCATCACAAATTCAAGAACTTCAAAAAAATCAAGAGTTTCAAATAAAGCAATCAGACTTGTTTGATAGCGCTGTGTATATGGAAGAAATAAGTTACATCATATGCATTGCTTTGGCTGAATTACCAGATCTACTATCAATACCTACCATTTGTGAAACCCTTCTTCACATAAAACATGGACCAGAAATAATCTGTTGGATTATTGCCAACAATCCTGATACCTTCTCTGAAGTATGCTCACATCTAATCTCTAATGGAGAGCGCCAAGAAGAATCTGCTCTTAGCAGTCTAAGGACTCAAACATTAACCATGTTATGTCAAATGAATCCAAGCCAGGCTCTAGTGGTGAGAGCAAAGTGTGTTGAACTCTGTAGGATGCCAGCTTTGGCTATCACTTTGAGCTTGGAAAATAATAGCATCTGTAATTCTGTGTCAGAAAGTGACTTGGTAGCTTTTGTTTCCGGTCTTCTGTTAGGAAGTGATCAACAGGTATTTTTTTAACTTAATATTTTTTAATTTTGTTTATGCAATTACTTTAATTGAAATAAGATTAAATAAAATTATTATTAAATTATTTACAGGTAAGGACGTGGATAGCACTTTTTATAAGGAACACACAAAAAAGAAAATCAGAGTCTCACACTGCTCTTCACGCTCTTAGAGATGAACTGTTGCGAAGACTGAATTCAATAACTTCCCACAGTACAAATGGACAATTACCAGACAGTAAAGTTGTGCAAGCAAGTGCACTTTTGAGGCTTTACTGCGCCTTACGTGGAATTGGAGGGATCAAATTTTTAGACGAAGAGATTGTAGGAATTGTCAAATTATTGATATCACATCCATCTCCATCACCAGCTGGAGTAAGATTCGTCTCGTTGGGTCTGTGCATGCTCATAGCTTGCCCTTCACTGATTAATCACCACAACTTGGAAAAACCGTGCATCGAATGGGTGCAGTGGTTGGTCAGAGAAGAAGCATATTTTGAAAGCGCGAGTGGAGTATCCGCGAGTTTCGGTGAAATGTTATTGCTCATGGCTATTCACTTTCACAGCAACCAGCTGTCTGCTATCTGTGAACTTGTATGTGCCACTTTGGGGATGAAGATGTCCATTAGACCAAACAACATGTCAAAGATGAAGCAAATATTCATGCAGGAAATATTTACCGAACAAGTCGTCACCTCGCACGCGGTTAAAGTGCCAGTTACAGCTAACTTAAACGCGAATATTCCTGGATTTTTGCCCGTTCACTGTATTCATCAACTGTTAAAGTCACGGCAATTTGCCAAGCATAAAGTTCCCATCAAAGACTGGATATATAGACAAATTTGCAACAGCACTCCGCCTCTTCATCCAGTTTTACCAGCTCTTATAGAGGTTTATGTCAACTCAATTCTCGTAACGAATAACAAAGTCGTTGAACACGTGAACAAACCAATCACAGAGGACGAGATCAAAAGAGTTTTTCAGAATAGTATTTTTGGAAAAGGCTTGATCACCAGGAAAAAGTTCGATGCAGAATCCAAAGAAAAGTCCCCGGATTCTAACTCCTCCTTTACATCTCAACTATTACTTTTGTATTATTTACTTCTCTACGAAGACGTGAGATTGTCAAACATGCACAGTTTTCTCACTCAAAATCGTAAGGTCAAGTCTTACTCCACAGAATTCATGTCCGAGCTGCCTATAAAACATCTCCTTCAGCAAGTGCAAAGGGATCAAATGAATTATTCAAGTTTGTTTTCGCCTTTGCTCAGACTACTGGCGACTCATTTTCCTCACTTGTCACTTGTAGACGACTGGTTGGACGATGAAACCATAAATGTTGGTTTAAGCTTTAACAATCACGAATCTACCGTTGTAAACGACTCGTCTATCAAGGAAGCTTTCGATTATATCTACACGTGTCCCTCCAGAACAGGAATGTTATTGAGACATATGATAAGCATGAAACCCACGGATATTTGGCCTTATGCAAAGACCATCATACAATTTTTCAAAAAAATTTTAGATGATAAAGTACCTAGGTACATACAAGGTATGTACTTAATTTCTTTTTTAACTACTGTTTATTATAAAGGTTCTAATAAAATTTTTAAATATTTCAGAGCTTTATCAGCAAGTATGGTTAAGGCTAAACACTGTTTTACCCCGCTGTCTCTGGGTACTTTCGATAAACGCGTTGTTTATTGAAGATTCGGCGGTAACTGTTTTTCTAACCCAAGAAACAATCGTTCTGGATCCGCTTCAAGTTCTACGTTGCGACATGAGGGTTTTCCGCTGTGCACCCGTTTTATCTGTGATACTTAGGTATTTATATCATTTCAATCATTTAATTTTTTTAATGTTTTGAATTAACGATTAATGAAAATTCCTTTCAGGATTTTACAAGCAACTTTGGCAGCATCTCGATCACAACTTTCTAGGCATATGCAAGACAGACCCTTAACCGAAAAATCCGGTCAACTGACTAGTGAAATTGAAAGAGAAGAACTTAAGACTGCTTTGATTGCTGGACAAGAAAGTGCTGCCGTACAAATTTTACTCGAAGCGTGCCTTGAAACTGAGAAAGACCGAACTATTGCCGGACAAATGTGGTCTCTTCGGGAAATAAGGAGCGTTGTTTGTTCTTACCTTCATCAGGTTTTCATCGCTGATCCTTCCCTTGCCAAACTAGTTCATTTTCAAGTAAGTTCACGCTTTAAATTTTAATATTTTTTTAAAAATTATTTTAACCAAAATCATCAATGAATACTGTTTTTTACAAATTATTCAACATTGATAAAATTTTTAGAACACCTACCTCAAACTAAAAGTTTTACATTCAGTTTTAAAAAAACTTAGGTTATTAAAATTTCTTAAGTTAATTATGGCTCTGTTCCAACTCTTGTTAATCTATTTGTAGTTGAAAAAAATTCGAAATTTATTAACTCAGATTGTCTCAATCAATAAAATTAAATTTCTAGTATCTAATCTAAGTTCCTTAACAGGAAATAATTTTAGAATGTCACAATGGGAATCAAGTTTTTTTAGAACTTCAAAGAACTGAAGAAAATGTCTTATAACGATCCTTAAAATTTACAGAAACTCCAGTTTTGAATAACAAATTCCTAATAAATTTATGATTTATTTTTTCAAGTTTTTATAACAATACTTTTAATATATAAAATAGATTGATTAATCAAATTTTTTGTTTCAGGGCTATCCCAGAGAACTCATACCAGTGACGGTGTCTGGTATTCCATCCATGCACATATGTCTCGATTGGATACCAGAATTGATGGCTCAGCCAGAATTAGACAAGCAGGTATTCGCCGTAGACCTCGTTTCCCACCTGGCAGTTCAGTACGCTTTGCCCAAAGCTCTGGTTGTTTGCAGACTAGCGATCAACACTCTTGGAACGCTGTTGGGCGCTTTGCCTTCGAAGGATCGTGTGTCTCTATTCATGCCTATTCTTCCTGCTTTGACGAGAATAAGCTTTGCTTTTCCACCCCTTGTGGACAGTGCAATTGATCTACTTGTGCAACTCGGTAGAGTCAGCTCGGCTCAGGCAGCCTTGGGTGACGATTCGGCCGAAATTTTGTGCCAGGAGGTCAACGCGACTTTCTCGAATCTACTCCAGAAGGCTGTTCTGCAAGCTAACGTTTACTAAGTTTTCTGCAGTATACAAAAATTTATTTTTTAAGGTTATTTCTTATTATTTATTGGTTGAAAGAAAAAAAAAAAAAATTATTCAGTTCCTATATGTAAAAAATATATCTATTTATTAATTCCACAATACAAAAAGAAAAAAAGCTATTTAAATGATACGTATTTTAGATTTAATAGTAGAAATGTTTTTCAAAATATTTAAGAGTAATCAATTATTTTTCTTAAGTTAAAAATATTTTAAAAAAGTTTACAATATCTTTTTTGGCTCTTTAAATATAAAAACCAATAAATAATGAGATGCTGATTATATTAAATTTAAGTAATTGTTGAAATCTGATGTAGTAATGTCAATGTGCTTATGACATTTTTGATAAATTTTTAAAATATTTTTTACTACAGTTTATCATTAGATCCGCAAATTATTTTGTAACTTATTAGATTTGTTGATGGCTCATATGATGAAAATTTTTTTTCAATGTTTGTATCATGATGTAAACTGTATTAATAAATATAAATAGATGAATTGTAAAATTGAAGTTTTAACTGAAAAAATTCAGTTTAAACTGTTGAAAATATGTATGTACATAAATTAGTTGTAATGTATTTTACTGTTTATAAATTACTAAGACTAAGTATTTGTAATAAAGACTTATTTATTATATGAATTATTTTACATTTGTTTCATTACAACTACTACTATATATATATATACTTTTTACAATACAAATTCTAAGTTTTCCTTTGAAAAAACTTCATTCTTCCAAATTAATACAATCTTAAAGTTAATTATTAAATTAAGCTTGATTAATAAATGTGAACAATGATTTTAGAAGGATGTTTTATAAAATAATTTAAATTCTCAAGCCTATTTACAGAATTATTGCCACCATTTAAAATTACATATTTTACAGAGTCTACGTAGACTTATTAGTGAGTTTGAAGTCAAGTGTTAAAATGGTTTTACACTTTAGTTTAACATAATTACAATTATAAACATTTATAAACTCATTGAGTTTGACTGACATATACTTCAAGGGAATTTTGAATTTTACCTCTTTGATCGTCTAAAATATTATTTAATTGAGTGAAAAATATTTTAGCGGATTCTTCTAAATAAGAATTTTTTCGCATAACTGCCTCTCTTTTATCTATTGCATCTGCTAATTGTTGGTTCAAAATTTCAAGTTCATTGGATGTTTTTAAACTCAATTCGCTTAGCTCGTTCACAATATTGTGCAACTTCTTAATTTCATCTCGTTTTTTATTTTCTTTAATTTTAAGATCTTGTTTATGTTTTTCTTTTGAAGCGTTCATTTTCTGAATTTTTTCCGATAAAGTGTCACGTTTGGTTTGCATTGCTTCTATTTCTTTATTGTGTGATTCAAGTAAACTCTCTTTCTTTTTCAACTCTTTGACTTTTTGCTGAATAAATTGGTTCATTAAAGTTTTTTTATTTTCTAATCTGTTCATAAAATCAGCTTCACATATTCTATTTTCTGGCATCAACAACTCATCAAAATTAAAACTTGAATCAGAAAACTGCATTAAAAGAGTTTGATTGTATGCTAGTAAAGCTTTTACAAGATTTGAGTTTGTCGAAACTAACCGCATATCTAATGTATATGATTCTTTTTTTATTTCTTCTAAGTGAGATTCGAAATTTTGAATGTAATTTTGTTTTTCACTACAATCTTTGACAATTTCATCGCGTTCATTAATTGTCATTGGCTGTTTTTTTATGGTTACTAACAACTCTTCTTTACTTTTTTCTAATTCAGCAATATCCTTTGAAAACATTTCAGAATCTTTTTTTAATTGTTCAATTTCTTTTAGCATTTTTTCAATATAATTTTCTAACTCTTGATGATGTTGTTGCTGTTTAACTTTATCTTTCCTTGTATTATCCAATTTTTCTTCTAGTTCATGAATCTTTACATTTACATTATAGCTTATTTGCTCTTCTTTTTGTAAGTTTTCTTTAACTTTTTCATATTCGAATTGTATTTCTTGATATTTTTTTTTATCAATACCTCTTCTCACAGTTTCATCTTGGATAAACTGTTCAAAAATTCTTGCATCTTCATCTGGTCTTTCTTCATTCCAAGCTTTGTAGCATTGAATCATAACAAGAAAAGTTTTTCTCTGGTTATCTTTTTCTTCTTCACTGTCACCGATCATAGGTAATCTATCAAAAGTAAATATTTCAATAGCTAAGTCTTTGATTTCACACATTTCAACAAGCCAGCAGAGCCATCCTAGAGCATGACAGTATGAGCTCAATATATTTGGAGTTTGCAGCCATCCTTTTTTCACCAAACCTGGGTAGTGAAGTTTTTTAGCTATGTGAGGTATTTCATCAACATAATTAGTAGTGTTTAGCGAAAGTTTTACGTCAAGGAGCTTCACTAATATATTTGACGCATCTACAAATATTTTTGAAGTTAAAGGTCTGATGCTTCCATTGTTGTTTAAAATAGAAGTTTTTTGAATAATAGCAAAATATTTATCGATCTTGTTCAACATTAAGTTTTGATAGTTTGAATCCTTCAAAGGTCTATTATCTTTTTTGGGATCTTTTGGACCAAGACCAAGCGCTCTTTCAGCGGATGAGGCTCTCACTCCTCTGCTGTCACTTGATGGAACAACATTTCTAGATCTGCCAGTCTTAGGAGTCACTCCTTGTAAAGCGGCATGTTTATTGACTTCAATATAAGATGATCTACCTCTGATTCCTTGATCAGCAAATGAAGGTCTAGTAGATTTTTCTATAGCATGAGTGTAGCGAGAGTTAACCATAGGAGAAATTACAGATGATCCTGTGGTGTAATGCCCAAGAGATAATTTAGCTCCTAAAAATTATGAAAAATAAGAAAATAAATTCTTCTATAAAATGAATATAATTTTTAAGACTAAATTACTTCTAATTGTAATTTTGTAATAGTTTTCCTTAAAACAATGTAAAAAAAAAATTCACACAGTAAGACTAAAAATGAAAACTATTTAAATCAATTTTAAACAATTATATAACTGCAAGTATTTTCTATTTCTACAATTACAAATAAAATTGAGAAAATATCAAAGCAAATAATAGAATCTACTGAAATTATATTGATATCTTCTGAAGTTAATAGTAAAACTTTTTGGTAGACCGCATTTTTGTTAGCTAAATTTTTGAAATACAGACATACAAAAACAATGTACCTGTGGTAGTCTTTAAATTTGTTTTTCGTAAGCCACTCAATCGATCAGATGAAGAACTTCTTACTCTATTAGGTTTTGGAATCATTGAATCTTGATGATTTCCATAAGCATTATTTTTTGAAGTTAAATTTGGTGGTCTTCTTTGTTCCATCCTAATAGAATTTCTGTCCGAGTCTTGTTGAGAAAATCTACCAGGGTTCGAAGACGATCGACGCCTGGTCGTTGTCGAACTTTTACGCATTTTTCACAATGGATTATTTTCAACGCACTAAAAACATTAACTAAAAAACTTCATGTTATTTAAGTAATATTTTGAATAACCGTCGTTCTTTTTGCGGGAAAGTTTGGTTATGTTTTGAGTAGATGCCAAATACGATTGGAGCAAAATAATCAAACTTTGCTTCTGGATTGGTTGAGCTTTCTACCCTCCATTTTTAGATCCTTCATTTTGCCAACCTTACCACTTTAATAATTAATTTGAAATAGCTGATTAAAAAATTTTAGTTGTCTTCACAATTCTGTAAAAAAATTAAATTTAGTTGTTTAAAAAATTTTTGGTAATAAATATAGTTTTTTAAAGTTTTTTTTTTAATGAAATTTTACAATTTGAAAATATTAATTGTATTTGTTTAGCTTTTTTTTAACATTATATTAAAAATAACCTTAAGTAATCTTTTTAATTTAAAATTTAAAAAAATTTATGATTATTAATATTTCTTTACTTATTAAATAAAAATTTTTGAAGCTATTAATTTTTTTGTAGTGTTGCCAACTTGAAAATGCAACTCGGAGTAGCAGAAAACCGCGGTCGGTCATTTCGTTTCCAAGCAAGGATACGAACGTTTAACCCTTATCGGCGAGCTGCACGTTTCGTGTCACTTGAGACTTAAAGTAAGTAAAAATTATAACAAATTTTCAATAAATATAACATTTAAAACGTAAATGAGTATATAAATAATTCAAAAACGCATAAAAAGTAATCTAAAAACATATTAGAGGAGTCGATGAATGCAGATGAAAGTCGCGTGACACCGACATTGTTTTCATTCAACTTCATTGTTTTTCATTTGTTTATGTTGATAATAAATTTTAATGATGATTTTAATTCATACCATCTTTCGACTGATGCGATGTGATGTTAAAACTTTATCTGAATAATCAATTAATACATTAAATTTACAAATTTTCAAATCTAGAATACTTGTAAATGTAACCTAAAATTTTATTTTATAATTAATAGAATGCGTTACGTGGCCGCTTACCTTTTGGCTATCCTTGGTGGAAAAGCCGCACCAAATCAGACTGACATCGAGAAGATCCTCTCTTCGGTCGGTATCGAAGTTGATGCTGAAAAACTGAAGAAAGTGATCTCTGAACTCAATGGCAAGAACATTGAAGAAGTTATCGCTCAAGGTATAATCAACTAAACTTATTCAATTACTTCATAATTCACCTCAAATATTTCAAACTACTTATTTTTATTCCCAGGTCGGGAGAAACTGTGCTCTATGCCAGTAGGAGGTGCCGCAGCTCCTGTAGCTGCTGCTGCTGGAGGTGGTGGTGCTGCCCCAGCCGCTGAAGAAAAGAAAGGTCAGTATTAAAGTTATTTGCATCAATGTTTGTTTATCACATTGATAGATTTAAAATCTTTTTCCATTTAAATTTGCCAATTGTTATCAAAAAGTAAATTATGCAAGTTACATAGCTGTTTTCTTCAGTAAATGTTTCAATAATGCTTAAATCCTACAAAGGATGCTTTTAAATCTTTTTTAATTTAAGTACCAAAATTATTTTTTCTTATGATGTTTACATCCAACCATCTTTCGACTGAGTCGTTGTGCTGTGATTTTTTTTCTGATTAAAATTATTATTTCAATTTACTGTTCTTAAAATTTAAAATTAAATAACTTAAAATTTCTTTTGTTTTTATTTTACAGAAGAGAAGAAAAAGGAAGAGTCCGAGTCGGAAGATGAGGACATGGGCTTCGGTCTTTTTGACTAATTTCATACTGAAATAAAATATTTTTAAAAATAATTTGAAAGTTTTTTCATTTCCAAACTTCATTACCCAAAACTCTGATAAAAGAATTCAAAAATCTATATTTTATTGATTTAAAAACTACATCAATTAGAAATTTTTATTTTGCAATGCTTTAAAATATTCAAATCTTACATCCTTTTGATTTATGTTTTTTTATTTTTTATGAGAATGTTAAGCATAAAATTATATTTATTGATCTCCACAAATTAAATTTGAAATTATAACCTTAATTTATTATAATTTACACTTATATGTAGTATTGCAATTATTTTCATATTCTAAGTTTTTCAATTAGGTATGCACAAAATCAATTTACTGTTGAGAATTTATCTGAAAAGAAATGTAAAATTTGTCTGGCAATTTAGTAAGAAAAATCCAATCCTACTGTAACGATGTGCGCGATGTTTACAAATTTGAACCATAAAAACTGCAATCTCGCTGTTACACGTTACTTAGCATCGTTTTATCATTTTTATCAGTAGGTATACGATGTGTCAGCTTTATACAGCATTTAGCAGTTGCAGACGACACGGCCTCGAGAAGCGCGCCTAATCTAAGGAGACCACGTGATTTATTAACACGCTCCAGGTAGTCTTTTGTTTTATGCCCCTGAATCAGGTAGTTACTGCCTGTATTTTTATGAATAGCAGAAAATTTGATACGTACCGGTGCAGTGGCTGTTACATTATGTAACCTTTAAAAATTACATTTTAGTATTAGTAATCAATGTGTCAGAGTAATCTTGACATATTTGTTTTTATGTCAACAATCAAGAATATACCAAAATATTTCTTTTTATTTTGATTTTTCTGTGAGCAGTGTTCTTGACAAGGTTGAAAACTTGTGAAGTAAGGTCTGGTTTGATTGTTTTACTTATTGTTCTTAAAATTTTTAATTTTTCTTCATTAACATCAATATTTAAAAAAAAAAAAAAAAAAAAAAGCACAAAAACTTTTATTTTATGATTATTTTTTTATTTTCCAAATATTTTTTTTTAATCAGTAAATTCATTTGCATTTCAGATATTTGTATAATTAAACTAAGATGTTATCTTACAGCAGTTTAATTATTTTTTATCTATGAAATTGTGATAAAAAATTTTGCCAAGTTTCAGAAATAAAAAGACAAAATCAGTGATTAAGTATATGACTCACTGTGAACTCAATCATAGTTAATTGTCACATTTAACCATACTGCCTCTTTTATTCTGCATTTTATATCAAATTATCACAACATTAAGCGAATGCGAACTGTATATTATACTGAAGTCAAATTTTAAATTGATCAATTTCAAAATGGATGACATCTTTGTTGAACTGCGAATGAAGGTAAAACTATTTTTATATACTTATTTTTTAAATCCTAAGAGAGTTGTTAACATATAAATAAATTACATTTTACATGATGATTCTTATGAAGTTTGAAGCTTCCTTAAGAAAAAATTTTAGTATTTAATTTAATTTTTAATTAAATTTTTAGAAAATTTTATCATTAAAAGTCAAATAGCTAAATTAATTTGAGTTAATCTTGATCAAATCTTAAGATTGTTTTTTAAAAAATGCTTAATTTTTTATCAAAATCCACATTTATACATTTAATGTTTATAATTTCAATTCATAAAGTTTTTTTTAATTGTGCTTGTCTCTATCTTTTAAATGTACGTATGAAAATTTTCTCTTTACTTGTAACTAAAAATTAAAATGAAAATGCATAAAACAAAAAAGATTGTTCGGATAGTATTAATAAATGCATGTATTTACACATAATTTTAACTTCATGTAACAATCCAAATATTTTATTGTCATTTGAAACCTTTAGGAATTAATTGGCAAGTTTGTTGTTTAGTGTAATTTGAATAAATTTTAATTAAAAATTTTTTAACTTATAAAAGCTGGAATCCATCCAGGAAATGAAAAAATTAAAAATTTAATTGCAGTACATTGAAGACTTGGAGGATATATTGCAGTGTCCAATATGTTGGGAAATACCAACTGGTTCATTGATCTACACTTGTACAAATGGCCACCATATCTGTGAGCATTGCAAAAATAACTACCCCTTATTTACATGTCCGTCTTGCGAAAGCAAATTCGATGGTTCGCGGAACTACATAGCCGAAGAAATCTCGTCAAAATTTGAAGACATGAAAGCTAGTCTCATATACTTATATATTAATATTTTATTTCTAAATTATTTATTTTAAAATAATTATAAGTGTTTAATCGATTTTCAGAGTTCATTGTTAGAACCGAATCACTACCTAAACCGGAGGCTAGAGAAAAGAAGTATCGGGATCCAAACCGATGAAACAACCATGATCTCTAACGATACGCAAACTGGGACTGCGGACGCGAATCAAAATAGCTGTGAAACTCAATATGATCACGATATGAGTAATGAAAGTTTTGATACGACTGAAGACACATCAGCGACGTCTATTTCAACAGACGAGCATAATTATTCAGAACATAAAGATAGCGAAGAAATGTCCATTGACAATAAATCTGTTTGTATTGTAAAAACATGCCAACTCTCGTGTTTGAAGAGTGAAATGATTGCTCATATCAATAAGGAACACAGTAACTTAATTGAAGTAAGAATAACGTTTTTATACTTTTTTGGAAAATTTTCGTTTCTGTAAAAAATATCAATATTTTCAGAACTGTACGATAGAAAATGATATGTTTCATAAGTCGTGGGATTTATCTATTTATGATAAATTAATGGATTTCGTACTTAATCTCAAGGATGTAGGTATCATTCATTTAAACATTTCAATCGATGATGATGATTGCATACATGGAAAAATTCAGTTGGTTGAGTGCTTCGACACTGAAGTACAATTACGTTACGTGTTATCATTTACTAATCCGGAAAAATTTTTGGCTTACGAGCCCTTTAAGGGAACGGTAAGTTTTTTCAAGGATAATCATCTAAGAGAGAGAGATAAATTTTTTTATATAATTACAGGTGGGCTCATACGAAAATGAGGAGCTGGAAACGGAAAAAATTCACTTAGGTAGTCAATTTCTCAAAAAATTTTTGGTACGAGAAAACTCTTTTCAATGCCGGCTCACCTTATTTCGTACGACTGAATAATTAAACTACTCGCTCGCTCTGCATTTATAAGTATTTATTTAAATTATTACTCGTTCCTCTGTGATCTTGTGATTCTAGTTTTAATTCATTAATTTAAAAGTACTGTATATAAACTACAAAAAATTGTTCTAAATAAATTAGAGGAGTTGATGGGCTACAAGTAACAGTATAATTTGGGAACTACGTAATTTTACCAAATACCGAAGCTATAATAAGTGCTTGCAAATCTAGTTTTAATAACAATTTTCTAAATAAAGTCAAATATGATGAAAATTTTTTAATCAAACTTGAGTCATACCGTTACTTGAAGCGTATTGTTGCGGAACGAGCAAAGGCTATTTCCAAAACAAGAAAAATACTGAAACTCGAATTTGTTTCTTCTACTTGTAGTTTACAATTCAAATAATAATTTTTTTATTTTACGATTTTTTAAACCAATATTAATTTATACAATGGAGTTTGCTGGTTTTCCATTTATATGCTTCTATGTAGCTCATCTCAAATATGCCTCCTTGCAATTTAAGTTAATGTTGAATTATGTTTTCAAAATAATCTAAACCGTGAAATCTACAAAAAAATTTAAATTTAGAAAGACAGACAATACTTAATATAACTTAGAAGAAAATCTAGTTTTACTTGATAAGAGAAATAAATATTTTTGTTACCATTCCACAAAAGATTATTTTTACAAAAATCTTAATAAATTTAAGAACATGTTTTATTTATAAACTTTTTGAAAATACTCCTCGCATGTAAATAATTTTCTACCTCAAAAAATAAATTGTTCATTCGAAAAAAACATATAATAATTTGACATCCCTTTAAAGCCTGACACAATTTTAAGACTCCGTCTTAAGAAAATTTTTTATTTATATTCCCCCTCGAAAGTGCAGGTATGCGCGTCAGGAAGCCGGAGGAAAAAAAAAGAGGGTCGAGGCATGTCCGGGAGAGACAAACACGACGTCTCAAAGTAACTCAAAGTTTGATAGAAAAATAAATTAGTCAGTAGTTCGGTAAGGGTTTTTTTTTTTCTACCTCCAGGGCTCGGTACGCGTGGGGTGGTGCATGCAAAAGACTTTCGTTAGAATATCCCACCCTTAAGAAGAGGAGTCAAAAGCGTACGAGACGCGCATAACGATAGGCTCTCGGCAGGCTCCTCGCAGGTATCATTTGGACGAGCCGAGGGAAGGAAAAAACAGTGCGAGCAGGGGCAGGAGCCCGCTTAAAAATTGATAGAAAAGCCTTCTTCCTTCGTCTTCTCGTCTCCTTCTTCTTCCTACCCGACGCTTCCTGAATATCATACCCGGGCTATCCAGACAAACAGGCCGCTTAGGGTCGACTCGGCTAATGCTTTTATGAGAGACCTCCCGGCCGGCCTTTTTGTTTGGCTTACGCTTTTTTTTTCATAGCGGCGTGTACGCAGTACATCAATATTTGAGAAGGACGCGAGCGCGTATTAGATCCGGCTCTCTTTTTGCTAAGCGAGAGCGCGAAACAAGTGGCTTAGCGCGGACAATGCGGGCCCATTGTCGTGATCATCCTTTTATTAATCTTCTCTTTGACTGCTGTTGCGCAATCTTTTTTTCCCTCCCTTTTTTTTTGGGACGTCGGAATCATTCGGTCGATGAAACTTTTTTTTTTTTCAAGGGTGATGGATGGTTTTTTAACGGTTTGTTTTTTCGGATCTTGATTGAATGTTTTTACTTTGGGGTGAAAGTCAGGAAATTTATAAATTTTTTTGGGTATGATTAATTGAGCCATGCTATTGGAATTTCGGTTGGATTTAAATGTGAAATACAGTTGAATGCATTTGATTTTTTGTTAGAGCTTGGAATTCAATTTTATACATGAAAAATTTAGTCAATGGAAATTGCCGAAAAATATTCCCTAAATCTCCAGTTTCATTACATTTGGGCGACAGAAATTAAAAATTTTTTTTTATATAGTTGTGTGTAAAAGAATTTAAATTTAAATAATATTCAATTACCTTGTTAAATTTATCATAATTAAATTTTCACGTATTAATTCTTTTGTTAATCATAAGAGTCAATCAGCAAATGCATTACGTAACGGATCATATTCATGTTAATTTTTTGTGTATTTATTGTAAAATAATGAATGAATTTGTTAAAAAATAAAAAAATTAAATATGAGATACGTTGAAATATAAATAAGGCTTATCATTTTTCGTAATGCTTTCAATCCATTCTGCATTTAAATAAATTTGCATGTATATAATTGAATCGCGCAAACATGTAAAAAATTGATTGAAATTTTCGTTGATGGTTTACAAAACCTTTGAAAAACACATTAACTCGCCAAAGTTATTAATTTTTTACAAACACCACGAATGGTGAAATAATAAAGCGAATCCTTACTCCATTACTCCGTATAGCCAGGCATAAAAATTTCTTTGATCAATCTGGGCATGGAAAAAAGTTCCTGCAGAGGAATTGATTCATCAATCTTTCTCTCGTACACAGCGAACGCAAAAAGGTAAAATCAGATCCGATAAAATTTTCAGATCCACCGCTGCACTTCTCCCCTTCTTCTTCTTCTTCTTCTTCTTCCTGCCTCATTTGTGCCCTCTGCAGCGAGTCGAAAGAATGGCACTCGAGTGTCAGTGGTACAAGTACACTCTCGGTGCGGCGGCATCCAATTCATCAGTTCGCTCCTCCACTTCATTATTCCATCGTCTGCATAATCGAGTTGCACTCATTTCCGTCCAAACAAGAAAACGAGAGAGAGAGAGACCGCGAAAGGTTTGGAAATAAAGGGCATGAAATTTGCATAACTGGAAAAATCTCTTTGCGCACAATGCATATTTTTTTATTCCTGTTTCGATTGCTCGGCGTACGTAGGCAGCTAGGTAGGATAGGACGACGAGAAATAATATTAAAAATAAAGGGAGCTGGCTGCGATGCATGTGACGCAGCCTGAAAAAAAAGAGAGACAAAGGGGGGGAGAGCAGAAGTTGCGGTGACATTTCGGGCAAGGGAACAAACAAAAAAAAAATATAACTTGGTAAATTTGAGTTTAAAAGAAACGCGCTGCTCCACGTGCGTGCGAAACTATTTTGTGCCGAGTGTGGCTTTAGCTTTTTTTTTTTTTTTTTTTTTTTTTGGGGTGGAAGAAAAGCAGGATTATGATTATCTTGTTGGAGCTTATGGGATTAAAAAGTATAAAAAAGGTGACGCGGTTTTTCAAGTTTAAACGTCAAGTCGTGTTGATAAACATCAGGAATGTATCGCGCTCGTCTGAGCGTGGGGATGAAAAACTGTTTGAGATCATAATTTATTTTAAGAAATTTAATTAATTAAAAAAAAAAAAAAATTTATTGAACATTACTTTAAAAGTTTTTATTCATTTTAAAATTAACAATTTTTTTTAAATTTAAAAATATTATTTTTAAGTTTTTGATAATTTTAAATAAACTTTAAATTGTTATTATTCAATAAAAATTTTTTATATGAATTGAAATTATATAAATATAAAAAAAACTACTTTTCAATTCTAAATGTAATTTGTTTAGAAGTTTTAGGCAATGTAAATTTATTGCTCTCTCTAAAAAAAATCTCATCAAAAACACATTTAAAAATGTGTTAATTGCCGAATTGTTCCAAATATTCCAAGTTTCTTTTTTTTATACAAATAACAAATTCTCCAAGTTTCCCACGAAAAAAGCAGCAAAATCAATTTCACTTTATTCGAGGATTATTTGCTGGTTTTTACAGTTCAAAGTATCAAATTAACTACATCAAAAAATTAATTGGTTTTTACACTTTAAAGGAAATTACAAGCTAAAAAATATTGTTGAATAAAAAATCCAATTAAAAACCGCAAAACTCATATTTTAAGTTTTTTAACCGAAACAAGAGAACTTAGAGAACTAACTTTGACTAGAACTTTAGAGCGATAACCGAGTAGTTTCCCTTTCCGTCTGTACGTTTATAAATTATCATATTCATACGTAAGTATGTAAAGTCTAGGATTTTACTATAGTCTTAAATTTTACAGCAGGCATCTGATGACAAGCGCCATCGAAGAAGAATACTCTTACATCCTCAAATAAACATTTCATCAGTATCCGTTCACAATTCAAACTATTCACCAAAGCAATCACTGAAAAACCAAATTCCAAAACCGCTGCAGGTAACTCAAAAAAAAAAAAAAAAAAAATGGTAGCGAAGAAGACACCCATTCATTAGATCGCGGAGGGTAGGTGGGGGGTGCGTAAAGGGCGCGATTGGCGGGTGTGTAAGCGCGCACCACCACCACCACCACCTGGGATGCCGCCGCACATGCAGGCTGCAGACGTCTGTCTCACCCCCCGGCGACGTGCGCGCGCGCCAGTCTGCCGCACCACCATCTACGGCACGGCACAGCAACCCTCTCGCGTCTCAGTAGCGCGCTGGCTGCCGAGCCGTGTGTACCGCGAGACCCTTTAACACCACCCTCCGCGTTTACGAACCGTACAAAGTGATTGGTGCCGTCAGATGAGGCGACTCTGGGCGGGTTTCAGTCCGCGGGTGGGGTGAACCTCAGTTTCGTAATCCCGGTAGCCTCCTGGTACCTCCTCCCCGACAACATGATCGCGGCCGGTTTGTGCGGGCTTATGACTTTGTTTTGTGCGCTCGGTCACGTGCTGACGAGCGCCAGCGTGACGCCGGCCAGCCTCGGCAAGGTGACGCCGCGCAACTGCAAGTGGGACGAACCCGGGACCGGTCTCATTTGTCTGCAGAAGGAGCCGGGGTACAGCTACGCCGAGGTCGACCCGGAGTCCATCACGTCCTTCGCCCTGGTGTGCTTCGGAAGCGACGAGGACGAGTACGAGGAAGAGGAAGCAAACAACAACAACTCGGGCGACAAGAGAATCCCCTTCAACCCCGAGGAGATTTCGCATCTCGGGAGGCTGAGAGCGCTACGGATAACCGGATGCAGAGTTAGTAAACTGGCCGCCGGTGCCCTGAGTGGACTTCGCGACTTGAGAAACTTGACGATTAGAGGCGACTACCTACACCCCCACGGCTGGGATGTACTACCGACCAAGTTTGCCTCCCTAGAACTCGGACAGGGCGTCTTTGACCCCCCCGCTGCCGGACAGCTCGAGAAGATCGACCTCTCCTCGAACAATATATGGCAAGTGCCCGGCCACCTCTTCTGTCCCCTAGGCAATCTCGTTTCGCTAAACTTGTCCCGGAATCTCCTCGAGGACGTAACCGAGCTCAACTTCGGCTCTTATCTGACCGATAGAAAACCCAGAAGACTGGAGCAGGATCAGCTGACCAACCACTGCCCGCTCGATCTACGCACGCTGGATCTGTCCCGGAACCGCGTTAACGTTATACCGGATCGGGCCTTTTCCTCCCTTCGGAGACTCGACTACCTTAGCCTGGCTGGCAACGATATTGCCATAGTCGAGGACGAGGCATTTTATGGGCTGAGTTCCCTCAAGAGCATCGACCTGTCCGACAACAGGATCGTTGCGCTGCCGGCTGGTGTGTTCCAAGAAGCCGCCAACTCACTGAAGGAACTTAAACTTCAGAACAACTCGATCACTGTTCTGGCACCAGGACTGCTGACCAATATGAACCAACTCGTGGCTCTGGACCTCTCTAAGAACATGCTGACCAGCTCCTGGATGAACGCAGCCACCTTTTCAGGACTCATAAGACTGGTGCTCCTGGACCTGTCGTCCAACCGCATCGACAGACTCGACCCGGCCATGTTCAAGGACCTGTACACCTTACAGATATTGAACCTCAAATACAACGAGATCGAGACCATACCGGCGGACACGTTTTCCCCGATGAGCAACTTGCACACTCTGGAGATATCCCACAACCGGCTGAAGTATCTCGATGCCCAATCTCTGAATGGCCTCTTCGCCTTGTCGCTTCTCGCCATGAATTACAACTCTTTAGAGGGGATCCACTCGGAGGCCTTTAAAAACTGTTCGAGTATCCAGGATCTTCAGCTGTCTGGTAACAACCTGGAGAGCGTGCCAAGCGCCCTTCGGGATATGGGAATCATGAAGATGGTCGACCTTGGGGAAAATCGCATAGAGACCCTGGAGCGCTCAAACTTTGAGGGTATGACCGGCCTGTACGGCCTGAGACTCATGAATAATGACATTAGCAATATTACCCGGGACGTCCTGGCTGAACTCTCGGCCCTTCAAATCCTTAACCTCGCTCGGAATAGGATCGAACAGGTCGACGCCGAGGCTTTCCGGGGCAACCCCATGCTCCAGGCCATCCGGCTGGACTCAAACGCCTTGGAGGACGTGTCCAGTTGCTTCGTGAACGTGTCTAGTCTCCTCTGGCTCAACGTGTCGGACAACATGATCGAGCGATTCGACTACAGCTTCATGCCGGCCCAGCTTCAGTGGATGGACGTGCACAAGAACGCCATACTGGACCTTGGCTCGGTGTCTCCATCGTCCCCGCACCGACTCCAGACCCTTGACGTGTCCTTCAACCGGCTGTCAAAGATTGGACCACGCTCCATCCCGGACTCGATAGAGCTGCTGTTCCTCAACGACAACCAGATTCACAGTGTGGAGGCCCAGACCTTCGTCGGTAAACCCAATCTCACCCGGGTCGACCTCTACGCGAATCAGATCGTTCGGATGGACCTCTCGGCCCTGCAAGTGAGCCAGGTCCCCATCGATCGAGCGCTTCCAGAGTTCTACATCGGAGGCAACCCCTTCGTCTGCGACTGTACGACCGAGTGGCTGCAGCGCATAAACCACCTGATGCTTCGCCAGCACCCCCGGGTCATGGACCTCGAGTCGGTCTACTGCAGGCTGCCCTACGACCGTCGTAGGTCCTTCGTACCTCTCCTGGACGCCAAGCCCTCTCAGTTTCTTTGCGGCTACTCGGCCCACTGCTTCGCACTCTGCCACTGCTGCGATTTCGATGCCTGCGACTGCGAGATGACCTGTCCGGCCAACTGTACCTGCTACCACGATCAGTCCTGGTCGGCCAACGTCGTCGACTGCTCCAACTCGAACTACAAGAGGCTCCCAGGTAGGCTGCCCATGGACGCGACCGAGGTCTATCTCGACGGCAATGACCTCGGCGAGCTTAACTCCCACGCGTTCATCGGCCGCAAGAACCTCGAGATCCTCTACGCGAACGACAGCAACATCGTGTCCATTCGAAACTTCACGTTCAGGGGACTTAATAGATTGGCGATTCTGCATCTGGAGAATAATCGTATAAGCGTCCTTCACGGCATGGAGTTCAGCCCAGTAGAAGCCCTGAAGGAGCTCTACCTGCAGAACAATCAGCTCACCTACATTGAGAACTCGACCTTCCTACCTCTCCAGCACCTCGAGATACTTCGGCTGGATAACAATCACCTGGGTGACTTTGCCCTTTGGCAGCTGACCATGAACCCCTACCTAGTGGAAATTGGACTCTCGGGTAACCCCTGGCACTGCGACTGCGTTTACGTGACTCTGGTCCGCGAATGGATGACGACCAACCGAGAAAAGCTGGCAGACTGGAAGCGAATAACCTGCGCCTCGGGTATACCCCTTCTGGCGCCAGTGAACGGCAGCGTGGTCAGCTGTGCGGCCTTGAACGGCGGAGTCACCTCGAGCGTGATGAGTCATCCTCTGGAGGCGTATCTGCCCTTTATTCTCGCATCGGGGGTGCTCCTGGTGATGGCCGTCGCGTTAGTTTGCGGGGCCTTTAAGCACCGCCGGGCTCTGAGGCTGTGGGCCGCAAGTCGCTGTGGACTGAGGGCGTGCTACAAGACCGCTGCCTTCGAGGACCGGGAGAAGCCCTTTGACGCCTACATCTCTTACTCGGCCGTGGACGAGGCCTTTGTGTCCCGGGTGCTGGTGCCAGGACTCGAGACCAGCTACCGGCTCTGTCTGCACTACAGGGACCTGGGCCACGGATCGAACGTCGCCGACGCCGTGGCCGAGGCCGCTGACTCCTCGAGGCGGACTATCCTCGTGTTGTCGCGAAACTTCCTCCACGGCGAGTGGTCGAGGTTCGAGTTCCGGGCGGCCCTCAGGGAGGCCCTCAAAGGCCGAGGCCGGGACGTTATACTGCTCCTCGTGGGCGGAGTGTGCCCCCGCGACCTGGACGCCGAGCTCAGGAAGAGGATATCCACCCACACCGTGCTCGTGTGGGGCGACAAGCTCTTCTGGCAGAAGCTGAGGTTCGCCATGCCGGAAATACCGGCGAGCCTGCTGGAGAGGCCGCCCTCGCTGCCTACCCCGCCGCCGCCACCCCAGCATCTGTGGGCGTGAGACAGGCGTTGCAACCTGTGCATTACGAGGTAAGCTGCATTATTGTCGCCAACACTCGTCATCCCCCCTCCCACGCGGTAGATCACGTGCTCGTGCATGCGACTCCTGATTTTGACGCGCGAGCGTAGCTTGTAATTTAATGTATTATACGGTAAAATTATTATTTTTCCCTTTGATGTGTTAAAAAGTTTTGATTAAATAAAGGGAGAGCTTTTACGGAATTAGAGTTTAAAATTCAATTTACAATGTAAATTTTCGAGAGTTTATGTAAAATTTTTGTTAAATTCGTTTGAGCGCCGAGAGAGAGGAGTTCGTGCGAAAACAGTATTTTCAAAAATTTCTCTCCCTTTGAGTTGAAAAATTAATGCTTCGAGTGCGACCTCAATGTATTTTTTCGATAATTGAAAATCTAATTTTAACGTGTCAATTTGGTATTGAAAATCTCTCACTCGGTTGTGGAAGCTGCACTTATGGAGAGAGAGAGAGAGAGAGAGAGAGAGAGAGAGAGAGAGAGAGAGAGAGAGAGTCCAATAATCAAATGTCTATAATTGAATCATGAAATGCGCTTATTAAATTTAAATCCATAAAATAAAGTGCACTTGTGGGGATGAATTTTGTTGAAAAATTCACTTGACATTATTTTGCAAAGTGTAAAAATAGAATGAAAACGATAAAAAAAAAAAAAAGAAGAAGTTAACATGTTTATTTAATATTTAAAGCTAATGGAAAGTATAGATTTTTTTTCTTGTTCTTTAGTTCGTAATTCAGTTCGATGTTTTACGTGAATATCGAATTTCGAACGAAACAAATAATATCAAGTCGATTCAAATCGCGTATTGGTTTTTTTTTTTTCGCATTGGGCTTAATCAATAAAGAGTACGTGACCGAAGTGGGCCAAAGGTATCATTTATAACGCCGCGGACTTGGAAAATTTATTAAACGAAACAATAATTATGCGGCGTGATAATGAATTAAAGTTGAAATAAAATTTATCTTCACGGTTTAAAACATTAAACGCACGTATACGTGTTTTTCAGCCCCGGAGTTTAAAACGTAAATTAAATTTCGTTTATTATTAAACCGTGGCTCAATCAACAGTGTAAACGACGTTTAATTACTTTGGCCTTTGAAAACGTCGAAACGAAGTTTATGAATTGACTTTTGCGGTACTCACCTTTTCCAGAAACATAAACCGATAAAAATAAAATTAGTTCACCGTAAACGGTTAAAACTCGGCTCAAAGGACTAATAAACGCCCGGTTCCTGACACGTTATTTATAAATTTTTAATCCCCGCGATACGTGGATGAATGAATCCTGTCTTCCATACCTCAAGCTTTGAGGGAATTTCGAAAGAAGAAGAGGAAATCATTTACTCGGAAAAAAAGCACACTAGTCGGGTCGGGGTTCATTAGCGCAGGGGAGGACAATCGAAATATCCCGGACTTCATTACGGGATTCTTCGTTACATTTTCGCTTCTGGGCTTTTGGCTTTTCTTCTTCTTCTTCTCCTTTCGGCTGCATTCAGACTCCCTCGTTATTATTTCTGCCCCGAGTATTGTCTGCGAGCGCGGGGACGCTACATTTACCCGGTTTATCGTCCCTGTGGCCTCCTTTATTCCTCTACCCGCTGCAGGCCAGAATGCGCGACTTTTGAATTATTTCGCGCAATTTGTTGATCGAGTGGATTATACTACTCTGTGCGAGAATGAAAATTTTCGCGAATGTGAGAGTTACGAGGCTGCTTTTCATTTTTTTTTTTTTTTTTTTAAGGCGACGATTAAAATTCTTGTAACGGTGCCTTAAATAAGAAAAGAGTGGTAATAATCACGTTTGAGGTTGACTGTTGGTACTTTACTTGGTATTATAATTATTTTTTTATATTTTATAAAGAGCAAGAAGCTTTTTTCATAATTTTACGGATTAAAATTTTACATTTAAGTTCTTCGTGCTTGGCTGAGTAAAAAAAACTAAACTTTTTTTGTAAATTTTAAAATAGAATCAATAATCCCAGAAGTTTCAGTTTTCAATTTTTTTCCTTTCTTTATACTGAGATTCTATACTAAGAAATTCGATTCTCTGTACTAAGAATGTCGACATTTTTGAAAAATATTATCAAACAATAAAAAAATTAAATAAATAATCCCATTGACATTTTCAAAGTTCAATTTAAAAAATATAGTACGACTAAACAGTTTTTTCATAATTTTAAAAATAAAAAGAGAAATCGTTTAAACTTGCAGAGCTTATTTCTCGGCTTATTTTACATTTTAATGTCTCCACACTGAAGCGATTAAAAGAACTTAATTTTTTAATAAGCTTTTTTTCTTTAATTTAAAAATAAAATGTAAAAATCTACGCTGCGAAGAAATTCTTCCTCGAACATTGACTTGGCAATAAAAATCCTTACGACCTCTTCCGTTCCTTTTTCCCGCCACTTAATTTCGCAAAATTAAGCATAGCTATCATCTCGTCCCCTGGCGCGCAATAAAAAGGAGGAAAATTTTCAAGCGCTAATTCAGTCGTTTGGGTGTGTTGAGAAAAAAAAAAGAGCCCCGCGAGCTTTTTCATTCAAGTCGAACAAAAAAGCTGCATTCATTCGAGAGAAAGAAGGTCGTCGAAATGACCGTCAGGGAAACTCGTTAGTGACCCGCGGCGGTCTTTTTTTTTATTATCATCGCTGCTCCCGTCCCCGTCGGATTATCGGCGAGGAAAATCGTTTCTTAAGTGGTCGTGGGGTATAATTTACGGTCGGATTGTGGAAAACTCCTCTTTTTTTTTCAGTCTCGAGCGTCTACCCTGAAATGTATCTTATTCATTAAACGCATGGGGCTGGACCGTTTTAATGTCGAGCGCATAATGAGCGTAATATTGTGCGAAAAGGGCGCGGTATACAATTTTTATTTTTAATAGGAATTTTTCCCCTCCCTTCCTCTCTCTTTTTCCTTTCCTTTTTTTATTGACTGTAAAGGTGGGTATGAATATAATTATATGGTGCCGTTTTCTCTTATGAGTTTTGTGGAAAAAAAATTTACGCATGAATTTTTTTTTTTTTTAATGACAAATTACAGTTTTAATTAAATTTTTTTAGTTAGTTGGTTCTTGATTTTTGAATAGATTTTTTTTTTTTACATATTAACGTAGCTACTTCATAAAATATTATATTAACATGTTGCCTTTTTTTACAATCATAAATCTTAATTATAAATAATTACTAGGCATAACGAATAAAGTAAACATAGTACAATAAATATCAGTACTACAAATAATAAATTTCACAACAATCTTAAAAATTACAGTACGTAAATCATCTTCACACATTTGGCTTAGCGAAAAAAAAAAAAAAAAAAGAAACTTTCAAACGCACTAAAAAACATTTTTAAAAAAGTGTGTTGCAGTCAGGTAAAAGGGCCGTTTTCAAGAAAAGTGTGTACTCGTAAAGCGTTAATGTATATATGTATCAAAAAAGTTTCCCCGCCATAGACGTTGATATATCAGAGGAAAAATTCGTGCGAGTAGTACTAGGGTCTATAACTTTATTGGACGACGCGACGCGCGCGAAAGAGCAGCTGGCTGGCTCCCGGTGATTAAACAAAGTACGTTGGCTTCTCTCTAGCCTATCCTTTCTTTTTTTATATCCTCGAAACCTTTGATGAAAGTAATAGCCGGGCGTTTAATGGCGTTTTCGCACCTGGAAATTGACAAAGTAATCGCTTTTGCGGAACCCGCCGAAGACCTAATTACATCATTCGGTTGATTCGAACTGACCTATTTTTTTCACTATACCGAACCGGTCCTTTTTTTTCTCTGCGATCGGGAATTTAGACTGATTATCATTAAAATTTTTCAGAAAGTCTGATTGAATTTACCTAAGTTAAAAAGATCAGTTTTTTTTATCTCGTCAATTTTTGGTAATGTTGTGTTTGAAAATACTAAAGGTTGAATTAAAAAAAAAATCAAGTTTTTAATAATAATGATTTTTTTTTAACGACTTGGAAGTTCTGATTGTACATCTTTTTTTACGACAGAATACCTTTATTGAAAATTAAAAATTCAAAGACTGTAACGTCTCAAATTCCTACACGGAGAAGGAGACACACTATGAAACACAATGTGTGCACGGTGTTTTCCAGTGTACGCATTTGACACATGCTTTTTTCTCGGTTACTCAAGTTCTGCTGAATCTCTAACCTCGAAACTTTAAAATCGTATAAATATAAATATCAAGTTCGAAATCACAATTGAAGTTTATAAATTTGTTAGGAAAGATAGCAAGAACATTTCAAAGTAAGAATCGTACACAATTTTTAGTGTAAAACTTTGAAAAACTGGTTACGTGGGTGTTCCAAGCGCCGTCGTCTGCTCTATTGAAATTGTCTCTCTAAAAATTTTGCACTGAAAAATACGGTGCATGCACTTGGAAATACGAAGTGTGACTTAGAATCACGCTGCACCACGCATCATGTTAAAAGATGGCGCTGTATACCAAGTTTCATGATGTACCTCTTTCTCCGTGTACTTATCGGTTTCGAAGACGCGGTTCTACTTATCAGTTTCTTCAATATTCTTTGAAGGAGGTACGATTAGTTTAAAATTCAAAAAGTATTCGAATCGTTTTGAAAATTCACGTAACTTTTGGCAAGTTTGAAACTTGATAAATCTATAAATATTAAACCGTCTGACCGAACCCTGACTATTACCACTTGTTTAACTCTTACTTTCGTCAACATAAAAGTTCAAGTACAAACTTCGAATATCGTCCTTCTCTCCTTCTCCTCGCTCAATAATGAATTCACTTTTACTAATTGATGGATCTTTCAATTGCCGAGGGAAAATTAAATAATCCAAATTAATTGAATTTTTGGAAAGTTGGGGAATTAATTAATCGACGGGGCTTGGCTGTGTATATACGTAGCCGTAGTTACAATGGTCTTCCGGTATTGGAACAGAAGCTGATTTCCGATGGTTACGCAGGCTCCAATCGGGCGAGTTAGCCGAGAGACTTTCCATGATCGATCCGCGCTGCGGTGGCTGAACTCATGTGAACGAACCCGAAGAATGGCGTAGGAGGAGAAAACGCTGGAGAGGAAGGGAGGAATACGATGGAAGAGAGAAAATAGAGACAGAGAGAGAGAAAAAAAATAATACGCTTAATTTAATTCATTCTATGCACTACCCGTGATTCATTTATCTCGTAATTAATACATGGATTTTTGCGAGACGGCCGAATTAATTATGAGATGCGAGTAACTGGGCTAGTGGGCTCGAATTTGCTTTAACGATTTTCATTAAGTGTGCCACTGTACCAGTAATTTACGACTTGTTACGTACAAAATTTTTTCAATAAATTTTTGAGGAAGAATTTTTTTTATTAATTTTGTTTGATTGTTGCAAAGTTTAAAAAAAAAAAAAAAACAACCCGGAAAGCACTTTGTAAAGGTTTGATTTTTCATATTAACATTTGAACGAATCTTTTGATAAGCGAAACAAAAGATTCAACATCATAAAAAGTAACTTTTATCATGCAAATTTTAAACTTTTACGATTATATTAGACTGTACAACTGGAAATTTCTTGTTATAATATGAATTTTCTGAAATTAAATTTTCATTTTTGTTAATTACATTGGAGCATGCATGAGTAATCATTCAGAAGTGAATTTTTAATATACTTGTAAAGAGAATATTTGTAAAATTTTCATTTTGCTTTTGAAAATAGCGTTCTTAATATACTTGAATGAACATGGAAAATATTGTCATTCAAATACTTTTGTCACTTCATAATGTATAATAAAAGAAATAGTTACTTGTATTTCACAGTAATAAAATTTGAGTATACAACAGTGGAGAGCACTAAAAAAATATATTTTTTAAAGTTGTACGATTTAAAAAAAACGCAAAGGCGTATTTTTACAAAATATTGACTTTACAACTTTCTAGATATGAAAAAATATCAAAAGTTAATGAAAAATACGAAAATTACCTTTTAAAAAAATTATGAGATTTTTGACTATCCAAAACACACGTGTAGTCAACAGCTCGATCGACAAAGCATTGAAGTAGCGAACTAAACGTCGCAATTTCAAATCCCACTGCGATCATGTGAAGCATTGTAATGCTTCATTAAATTACAAAAAAAAAAAAAAAAAAAAAAAAATTTAGTGTCTTTTAACTTATTCAAGCAGTTCATTTTTTTAGACTTCTCATACCTACTACTTCAATCGAATCATAGAAATATTAAGATTTTTATTCAAAATCCTAAAATCGGTCGTAGTTCTAAAGTTAGCTCATTGAAGATAACCCAACAAAACTTGGCTCGATACTCCACGAAAATATTTTGCAAAGCTTCAGCGAACTTTGATGAACGCATAAGCGTAAGCCCGCGCACGCACAGAAAACCCCAACAGCACCAAAGATGAAAAAAGCCAATTTAAAGAGAAGCCTTCGTTTTTTAAAGCTCGGAAAACTGAAAAAATAAGAAAAACGTAAAGAAGGAAAGAGAAGATGATCGATAGAAGAAGATGAGAAAAGAAGAGAAAATGAAGGAAAAAGAAAATTCCAGCGAGGGGGTGGGGGGTTGGGAAGAGAGGCTCTTTTGATTGACGCTAGGATATCCTGGCAATATTAACTGGCGCGGAAACAGGAGTGGCGTAAGCGTAAAGAGAGATTGGCTTTCTTCCGTTTCACGCTTTATTCCGGAGCCTGCAGCTGTACCACGCGCCATATCGGCGTGCTTGCGCTCGCATCAAAAGCTTTCGTATTAGACCGCGAGGCTCTTTGCTGCCTTTTTAAATTATTGGATTCCCACCTAAAATGGAATACTCGTTAACCCGCGGCGACGCGTCTCTTATTTTTCTTCCACGAGCCAGGGGAGCCAATTTTTCTTACGTTGCGGGTCCTGAGCGAATAAAGTCGCTCCCTAATTCCAGCCTCGTAATGATGATCTATCTGTTTTTGGGAGGAGACCTTTTCTTGTGTCTTTGCACCGAGAGTCGAGCTACTTTTTTTTTCAAGATTATCTCCTGCTTGTTTCCATTATCAACTCCGAGCGAGGTACATTTGTTTTAATTTCAGGATTTTTTGCGCCTGCGTTTATTATTTACGCGAGCGGGGGACAGTTTCTAATTTACTCGGCTCTTGTTGTTTGTAGATAATTGACTACAGCCCCAATGAGAACTCGTGGTTTTTGTAGTGGAAATGATAATTTTATAGTGTCGGATTATTTATAAATAAAAACCATTGAAAATTACTGTGTATTTTTACAAATTACTCTTTTATTATTACTTTTTTGCTGCAACCTTAATTTTCATTGGAAAATTCTTCTCATGAAATTTTGATAAAAGTTAAATGAATGTGCTGATAAAATATCAAAGGACTCTCTGTTGGAATTGCAAATATTAAAAATGGCTCTGAAACTAGAAAAGGGTTAGTTAAAATATTCAATAACTGAGTCTAAGAAAAAAGGTAATAATTGCCAGTTTTCTCCTATTTTTAATATAGTAAAGCGATAGGTTATGTTTATTCAATTAAAAATACCCAAAAAATAGCTATCAAAAATTATTTTATTTTACGGTCGATTTCAATCTATGAATCGCCCGTTTAAAATGGGTAAAAAAATTTTTATAACCTTCAAAACAGCGTATTGCACGAGGTGATTCTCATTGCATATAATTTGATGGTAATTTTGGAAATGTCATAATTCTATGAAATACCCATTTTTTATGAGGCTATGATAAATATTTTTTTTTATAAATTTCGCTGTTAAAAGCAAATGATTAGTATTTAAAAATATGCATTAATTTTGAATCTAGTAAATGGCTATTTACATGGAAAAAAAACGTTTCATACAATCTAAAAATTAGCTATTAATATTACCTTGTTTCTAGTCTGAAGACATTTTAAATAGCCATTAAATGTCTATTTCCTAATTAGCATTTCTTACAGGGCTTTATTAAAATTTTATAATTTAATTGAAATAAATTTTATTACTTACTGATACACACTTTTGAAGTATAAAGGTATAAAAATTATTTTATTATGCCTTTTTCGGTAAAATTTCGGCCTAATTTTGACTCCAGTTACGTTGTTAATGAGTGCATAGTACAACGACTCCTTTGGGTATTTTAGTATGGCTCGTGTAAATCTGAGGAAGTGTGTCGAGGAAGAATTAATTAAATAATAATTCACGACAAATCTTGCTCAATAAATTATGAGATGAATATTATTTTATAATATTTAATAGGTTTTTAAACCATTTGTACGATATTATCGAAACAGCTTGTTATTTTGACATATAATGAAATATTATTATTTTTATCTTCTATAAATATAACTTCCGTCGATTACCCATTAATTTCATTTTGCAATTATTTATAGTTCCCGCAATAGCTATAAATAACCGAAGCCATTCAAAAACTTGTTCAAAAAACAGCTTTAAAACAGCTTTAAACTTGAAATGAAACCGTCTAATCAAAATTCCAAGATTTTCTCTGGAAATTTGTTTACCGTTAGAACTTATGACACCCTCGTGCGAAATTAAGCCTTTCCCGGGGCATTTAAATTTCAAGAGCGTAATCAAGCGTACCAAAGTTGGAAGAAAAAATTACGAGAACGGGGGAGGAGTCGGAACGATAATCACCTGAAACGAAGGTAACGAGACGTGACAGAGTTCCACCCGAAACACGTGTGAAGTTCGTCGAACGATTCTCCAGCCGTACCCCAGAGACTCGGCATTAAAATTAACCGAAGGAATTAATTTTACCAGGTAGTTTCTGGGGTAAGTTTCCTGTCATGATTAAGCGGGAGTACCTGACTCCGTGTAAAAAGGTAATGAAGAGCATCCCGCCGTGTGAGTAACCGTTGTCGCCTTAAAATTTCACGTTCGGGGCATTAATTTGGTAGACGTGGAACAAAAAAAAGAAGAGAGATTTTACGCGACGGAGGGTAAGGAAGCCTGATCCCCCGGAGCTTCTTCTTTTAAGTTTAATTATGGTAATACCCTCGGGGGCCGGCGCTACCAACTTGATTATGAGAAATGAACGTTATTGTGAACCTTTGAGATGAATTGTCTGGATCAATTTCTTTTTTTTCTCTCTTTGAGGATGACGATTATTATTCTGGGTATTCGCCCCCCGATCGCGAGATTAACTTTCCTCTTGGAGTTTTGTGTGTATTGGAAGAGAAACTGCTGTTTCCAAAGTCGAACAAATATTTGAATTTTATTTGAAATCTTTGGAGATGGTATTATTTAATTATGACGGAGCGTGAAAATGTTTTTTAATCCACAAAGGACGAATAGTCGCCGTGAGTAATCACTGCGTCAAGCTGTTGCGAAATTCTGGCTTTAGAACATATTCGACATAGATGTCTAATTAAGCCGGGCTTGGAAATTTATACAGTGACTTTCTCTTAGACCTAGTTCTGGAATGTCGCGAAATTACTCTCACTAAAATACACTTGATTGAACATCGGAACTGGGTTAATTTGAATGGTCATGAAAAGATATTTTTCTCACAAATTTCTCCTCACTGAGACTAATGCATCGGAAAGCTTGCTACTATTATTATTCTAGCCTTACATCATTTTGAGAAACTGTTAATTATTATTTATCCTTTTTTATTTTACTTTTTCAACACTTCATTTTTAATTAACCAACAGAGATATTGAATTTTAGAGTTAATTTTTTACATTTTAATTTCATAGGTTTTTTTTACTTGTATCATAAATAAGTTTTGTCAATTGCACAAATATTCCTGAAACAGTTTGCTATTCAATAAATAATCTATTGATTTTACAAATTAACCAGGAAGATTTTTCAGGGAAAGCATTTATTTTGCATCAATTTTGGTACGTTGCAAAAATTCATGCGACTGCTTTCAAACAAATTGAATAATTCTTTCGGAAAAATAATACTACTCGGAGTGTGTATAATGTACTCGGGTGAACATAATGCTCGGTTCATTACCACTAAAACGTACGACTGGGGTGTGTGTAAGTGAGGGGGGGACGCTTGATTTTCACAATTATTTACCGGAGCTCTTTTGTAAAGCGAAATATTTCACGAGCAAGCCGCGCAGAACTGCAACAGAAACATTAATGCCTCGGTAGCTCGCCTGATTGAATGTGCCTCTCGGTTT
Organism: Encarsia formosa; assembly: GCA_038277355.1. Taxonomy (NCBI): domain Eukaryota; kingdom Metazoa; phylum Arthropoda; class Insecta; order Hymenoptera; family Aphelinidae; genus Encarsia; species Encarsia formosa. The sequence goes on from CM076187.1 coordinate 4,605,351, forward strand.
GTTATTGCAAATATTGAATTTTCCACTGGGAATTTATATGCGTTTTACGTGGGTTCAAGCCCATGTTTTATCGGTAAAAAAGTTTTTTTTTTTATTCGGGTGCGGACTTTAAAGATTGTACGTTTTTAAATTGAAAGCTTCGCGACTAATTTTACCTGAAGTCTGGGCGGTAATGAACACTTCACTTCGATGTAATCGAGTGGTGGTTCGGGCATTATTAATGTAATTTGGGTTAGAATATTAATTGGGATGCCGTAAAGTACAGAAATTTTCTAATTAATGTGACGAACATTGAAGTAATAAAAAAAAGAAAATTGTATTTTATTGTCAAACTTGAAGACTAGTTGAAAATGTTACGTAAACTCATCTATTATTATTTGCGTGGATTGTTGAATCTTCTTGATGTTTCACTAAATGTTACGTGCACGAATTGATAATAATTCAATATTAATCGTGCATATACTTTTATAATTTATGCTTCATGCAAGCGCAAGTTCATTGTTTTGACAGAAAATATCATATCGAAGTAATGGCTTCGAATAAAAGCATATTGGTCGTGTTTGTTGAGTTGAAAATTAATATGGAGTAAACACATTTGGATTTATAAATTATTATTGAATTATTATTATAAATTATTGAAACGTGAAAAAAATAAAAATTTTGTTGTAATAATAAACGTTGAACAAAATTTTACATAAATTACCCTTTTTTCGAATAATTGTTTCAAGTTTGTAAACTCTTGTGCATTAAATTTTATAAATTTTAATTACATACCGTCAACAAAAAACTTCGTGAATTATTTTTGACAATTATAATGTGAATAAAAGGTTATTTTCAAACTATAAATAAATTATAAAATATTATATTAGCTTTCATAAAAATCCATAAAAAATTTAATTACTTGCTAAAAAAAAAAAAAAAAACATTTTTATCATTCGAAAATTTTTTTGAAAAATGATTGTACTACAATCTAATAAAAATTCGTCGAATCTTAAAAAAAAAAAGCTGCTTCAATGTTTCGAAAATTAAACTTGAATTCAAGCTCATCAGGTCATTTATAAATTCAATTGGATCTTAATTACAGGACAACCCCGGTGAAGCAATAAAAATTCAAAAGGGCATCCCGAGCGGTGTCCTCTTAATGAATTATTGATCGTCGGGTCCTCGAGATCCCGAGAATAAATAAGCGCGGTGCAGCCTTATGATTAAAATCGTTCCTCTGAAGTGCGACTCGTTCAACTTCGGAGCACCACTCCCGTTCGAGTGGCACCGAAAAAAATTATTTCGGCAAAAAAACGCATTTTTTTTTTCTTAAGCGTCTTTCCGGAAAGTTAAAAAGGACGAATTATGTTCAGAACGAAAGCCCTTTGACGGAGGGATGGCTTAATGAGATTAAAGCCGGAGTTTCCAATAAACGTGTCTGCGCCGTGTACACGTGACGAAGCTTCCTTTATTTATATTGCGGATGTGTAGGTACAACGATTACGAGGACGAGAAATGATTGTTACATCAGGCCGAGATAAGATCGGGTTACCTTTATTACGCAACTTCCTGGGAAATCGCTTTTCATACGTACTGCATTAGAGTTTTGCATAGCCTTTATTGGAAAATCTTTACGTAAAAGTTTGAATCCGGGGGATTATTTATGACCTTTATTTCCAGCCGAGGCATTCGAGAAAATTTCTTCTTTTTTTTTCTTACTTTATCGGTACGAGCGTATTGAAATTTTACGTAATCGATTGTGAAACGTCAATTTTTTTTGGGGAGGAAAAAAGTTACACTTTGTATAACACGATAGATCTGTACATTGTTAACAGAGGGAATTTTTTTTTTTTTTTTGTTTTTAGTCGGAGACTGACATTTTCAGGATTTATTCATATCAGCGGAGGAATTTATGCCGTATGATACGCGCACTGTAAAACTTGATCTATTAGCCTTTGATTTGTAGCGGCGTCCATTAAAACATCAGGGGTATGACAAATAACGAAAAGACCAATTTAAACAATGAAAAATTGTATCTCGATTCCGCTTCCCACTCGTATTCTTGCGCGCACGATCGAAGCTTTCAAAAGCGACGATTGAATGGAGTCAATTTTTGTAAATATCGTTGAAAAATTTGCTAAAAATTTGAGAAAAAAAATTTAGTTGAAATGTGATTATCGAGTTCGTAAAGCGAGGGGTATCCAACTCCTAACTCAGCGCAACTCAGGCAAGAGTTGCAAAGAGTTATAGTTTTCAACTCCCGTAAGAGTTGCAAAGAGTTGCAAAGAGTTGCAAAGAGTTCCTATACCGAAAAAAGATAGGCAGCCGCCGCCCATGCGTCATCATGTTTACAAATATATTAGAACCGAGGCGGCGTCTTTTAATGCGAAGTGTAGGATTACCCCCCTTTTTTTCCTAGAAAGCTTCTTCTACTTATTTTTTCTGGAGCACCTGACTAAAAATTGTTAACTATTAATCAGATTTTATTTTTTAATTAGGTAAAATATTAATTAGGCTTTATGAAAAAAAAAAAAAAAAAAAGCGCTGAGAAAATAATTCCTTTTTAAAAATTGAGTAAAATAGAAACTAAATAGATACATGAATAATAATATAAATAAAGTTTTGAAATGTACAGACAAAATCAAAACATAATTAAGTTTTATAATCAAGCCCCGAAGGGGCACAGCTTAAATATTAGTTTTAAAATAAACTCCACAATAAGCTCCGTAGTCCAGCGGATAACGTCTTGACATTCTATTTTGCAAGCGTTGGTTCGATTCCCGCTTGGTACATTTTTTTTTTTTTTTTTTTTTTTTTTCTTTTTTTTCTTTTCAGGCTTTTTAAGGCATTTTAAACATTTTTTTTCGTTGTAAAAATTAAAATAATTTTGTAAAAAAAAAAAAAAAACACGGAAATAGTGACTATTTTTTAAAATTTCTATTATAATTGTAAACCAGACATTCCTATAGATTTAAGAAAGTCCAGCAAAAAATACTTGGAATTTCAAATTTCTAAACGACTCATAGAGATGGTGTCACCCGGACATGGTGCCCCCCGCTTTATTTGGGAAAATTAACCGTCACAGTTACCGCGCCAGTTTGAAAGCTGAATATGTAACAGAAACCGTTGCAAACAATAAATCAATATATAAATAAATAAATAAACCACCAAGCTCTAAACCTCCATAACGCTGTGGAAAGCAATGAATAAATTATTTTTTATAAACAATTAAAAAAACCGCCAAGCTCTAAGCCCCCATAACGCTGGGGAGAGCGATAAATAAATTATTTTTTATAAACAATTAAATAAACCGACAAGCTCTAAACCCACATAACGCTGGAAAGAGCGATCAATAAATTATTTTTTGTAAACAATTAAATAAACCACCAAGCTCTAAGCCCCCATAACGCTGCGGAGAGCGATAAATAAATTATTTTTTATAAACAATTAAATAAACCACCAAGCTCTAAGCCCCCATAACGCTGCGGGGAGCGATAAATAAATTATTTTATATAAAAAATTAAATAAACTGACAAGCTCTAAACCCATATAACGCTGGGGAGAACGATACATAAATTATTTTTTATAAACAATTAAATAAACCGACAAGCTCTGAACCTACATAACACTGGAAAGAGCGATCAATAAATTATTTTTTGTAAACAATTAAATAAACCACCAAGCACTAAACCCCCATAACGCTAGAAAGAGCGATCGAAAAATTATTTTTTATAAACAATTAAATAAAGCGACAAGCTCTAAACCCACATAACGCTGGGGAGAGCGATACATAAATTATTTTTTATAAACAAAAAAATAAATAAATTAATAAATAAATGAACAAACCACAGGGCATTACAAACCCATAACACTGGTCGTCCGAGTTTTTCTAATGAATAAATTAATAAATAAATGAACAAACCACAGGGCATTACAACCCCATAACCAGAGGCGGATTAGGTAATTTGCGGCCCCTACGCGAAGAAAGATGCCGCCCTTAAAAATGCATAAAAAAAAAAAAAAGTTGAGTTCAATAAATAGACTGGTTAACTATCCCCCAAGTCTTGAACCCCTGAATACCCTGGGCGCCCGAGTTCAACAAAAAAACTTATCGGCTATCCCCCAAGCTCTAAACCCCCGAAAACCTTGAGCGCCCGAGTTGATTTATTCCAAAAATATGAGTGCATTTTAGTTAACTTGAACATGAAATAAATAATTTTGTTACAATACCTTATCACGCTGCACTGGTGCAATTATACCATATAGTTGTAAATCTGAAATTTTTAACTCCAAAACTGCCTGGTTGACTGGGAAAACACTATAAGCTTTTACTCATTGTTAAACTCTTTGTTTGCAACATTATTAACAAATTTTTTATTTTAACTATAAATTAAATGCTTCTATGATAGAGACACATTTCGAAAAAAGCGTAAAAATTTGCGTTTGTTTATTGGTTATTTATTTTATTATTTGATATTCAAATATAAAGTACGCTGAACCTGTAAAAAGATTCCACTCGGTAACCAGGGTTTTAGCGGTTTAGAGCTTGGGGGATGGCCGATAAGTTTTTTTGTTGAACTCGGGCGCCCAAGGTATTTGGGGGCTTAGTGCTTGAGGGATAACTGATCAGGTTTTCGTTGAACTCGGGCGCCCAGGGTATTTGAGGTATTAGAGCTTGGGGGATAGCCAACCAGTTTTTTTGTTGAACTCGGGCGCCCGGGGTATTTGGGGGTTACAGCTTAGGGGATAGCCGATAAGTTTTTTTGTTGAACTCTGGCGCCCAGGGTTTTAGGCGTTTGAAGCTTGGGGGATAGCTGATCAGGTTTTTGTTGAACTCGGGCGCCCAGGGTATTTGAGGTATTAGAGCTTGGGGGATAGCCAACCAGTTTTTTTGTTGAACTCGGGCGCCCAGGGTATTTGGGGGTTTAAAATTTGAGGTATAATTGATAAGTCATTTATTAAATTCGAAGTATAAATAAAAAAAACTTAATCTTTTTTCGCTTACTAAAAAAAAAAAAAAAAAAATTGTTTATTGGTTTTGCCGCCCCCTTACGAAGCTGCCGCCCCTTGCTGTAGCGTGGTTAGCGTGGCGGGTAAGCTGCCTCTGCCCATAACACTGGTCGTCTGAGTTTTTCTAATAAATAAGTTCATAAATAAATTGATAAACCGCCAAGCACTACAACCCCATAACGCTGGGCACCCGTGTTTTTCTAATAAATAAATTGATAAATAAATTGATAAACCGCCAAGCGCTACAACCCCATAACGCTGGGCGTCTGAGTTTTTCTAATAAATAAATTAAGTAACTACCACGCAATGAAACCCCATAACTCTGGGAGTTCGAGTTTTTTTTTTTAAATAAATTAACTATTCACCGCCAAGCAATTAAACCCCCTATCACTGGACAACCGAGTTTTTCTATTAAATAAATTAATAAATAAATTGATAAACCGCCAAGCGCTGCAACCATATAACGCTGGGCGCCCGAGTTTTACTAATAAATAAGTTGACTAACCACCACGCAATGCATCACAATAACGCTGGGCCTTTGAGTTTTTCAAATAAATAAATTGATGAACCGCCAAGCGCTACAACCCCATAACGCTGGGTGTCCGATTTTTTTTTTTTTTTAATAAATTAACTAACTGTCAAGCACAAAAACCCCATAACGCTGGGCGTTTGAGTTTTTTAAATAAATAAATTGATGAACCGCCAAGCGCTACAACCCTATAACGCTGGACGCCCGAGTTTTACTAATAAATAAATTAACTAACCACCACACAATGAAACCCAATAAGGCTAGGCGTTCGAGTTTTTCAAATAAATAAATTGATGAACCGCCAAACGCTACAACCCCCTAACGCTGGGCGTCCGAGTTTTTTTTTTTTAAATATATTAATTAACCATTAAGCACGAAAACCCCATGAAGCTGGGGCCTTATGGAGGTAACAGATATCGAACTCGAATCTCGAAATTTTTCTTTTTTTACCATTGGCACCTATGGAGAAAAATAAAAAAAATTTCGATATTCAAGTTCGATATCCTTACCTCCATAAAGCCCCTGGGCGTCCGAGTTTTTTATTAATAAATAAATAAATACATAAATGAACCACCAAACAATACAACCCCAAAACGCTGAAAATCCGAGTTTTTTTTTATTGAATAAGTTAATAAATAAATTAACAAACAGTCAAGCACTACAACCCCATAACGCTGGACGTCCAATTTTTTTTTTATCAATAAATCAATATTTATTTATTAGAAAAACTCGGACGCACAGCGTTATGGGGTTTCAGTGCTTGGCGGTTAGTTAATTTATTTTAAAAAAAAAGTAGACGTAGACGTCCTGCGTTATGGGGTAGTAGCGCTTGGCAGTTTATCAATTTGTTTATTAGAAAAACTCTGACTCCCAGCGTTATGGGGTTGTAGCGCTTGACGGTTTATTAATTTATTTATTAAATTATGTAAAAAAAAAAAAAACTCGGATGCCCAGTATTATGAGGTTGTATTGTTTGGTGGTTTGTTTATATATTTATTTATTTATTTAAAAAAACTCGCGCGCCCAGCTTCATGGGGTTTTAGTGCTTAATGGTTAGTTAATAATTTAAAAAAAAAAACTCGGACGTCCTTAGTTATGGGGTTTTATTGCTTGGCGGTTTATCAATTTGTTTATCAATTTATTTATTAGAAAAACACGGGTGCCCAGCGTTATAGGGTTCTAGCGCTTGGCGGTTCATCAATTTATTTATTAGAAAAACACGGGTGCCCAGCGTTATAGGGTTGTAGCGCTTGACGGTTCATCAATTTATTTATTAATTTATTCATTAGAAAAACTCGGACGACCAGTGTTATGGGGTTGTAATTCTCTGTGGTTTGTTCATATATTCATTAATTTATTTTTTTTTTTTTAACTCAGACGTCCAGCGTTATGGGGTTGCAGCGCTAGGCGGTTTATCAATTTATTTACTAGAGAAACACGGGTACCCAGCGTTATGGGGTTGTAGTGCTTGGCGGTTTATCAATTTATTTATGAACTTATTCATTAGAAAAAATCGGACGACCAGTGTTATGGGGTTGTAATTCTCTGTGGTTTGTTCATATATTCATTAATTTATTTTTTTTTTTAACTCAGACGTCCAGCGTTATGGGGTTGCAGCGCTAGGCGCTTTATCAATTTATTTACTAGAAAAACTCGGACGACCAGTGTTATGGGGTTGTAGCGCTTGGCAGTTCATCAATTTATTTATTTGAAAAACTCGAACGCCTAGCCTTATTGGTTGCATTGCGTGGCGGTTTATCAATTTATTTATTAGAAAAACACGGGTGCCCAGCGTTATAGGGTTGTAGCGCTTGGCGGTTCATCAATTTATTTATTTGAAAAACTCAAACGCCCAGCGTTATGGGGTTTTTGTGCTTGACGGTTAGTTAATTTATTTAAAAAAAAAAAAAATCGGACACCCAGCGTTATGGGGTTGTAGCGCTTGGCGGTTTATCAATTTATTTATTAGAAAAACACGGGTACCCAGCGTTATGGGGTTGTAGTGCTTGGCGGTTTATCAATTTATTTATGAACTTATTCATTAGAAAAAATCGGACGACCAGTGTTATGGGGTTGTAATTCTCTGTGGTTTGTTCATATATTCATTAATTTATTTATTTTTTTTAACTCAGACGTCCAGCGTTATGGGGTTGCAGCGCTAGGCGCTTTATCAATTTATTTACTAGAAAAACTCGGACGACCAGTGTTATGGGGTTGTAGCGCTTGGCAGTTCATCAATTTATTTATTTGAAAAACTCGAACGCCTAGCCTTATTGGTTTCATTGCGTGGCGGTTTATCAATTTATTTATTAGAAAAACACGGGTGCCCAGCGTTATAGGGTTGAAGTGCTTGGCGGTTCATCAATTTATTTATTTGAAAAACTCAAACGCCCAGCGTTATGGGGTTTTTGTGCTTGACGGTTAGTTAATTTATTTAAAAAAAAAAAAAATCGGACACCCAGCGTTACGGGGTTGTAGCGCTTGGCGGTTTATCAATTTATTTATTAGAAAAACACGGGTGCCCAGCGTTATGGGGTTGTAGTGCTTGGCGGTATATCAACTTATTTATTAATTTATTTAATAGAAAAACTCGGTTGTCCAGTGATAGGGGGTTTGATTGCTTGGCGGTGAATACTTAATTTATTTTAAAAAAAGAACTCGAACTCCCAGCGTTATGGGGTTTCATTGCGTGGTAATTACTTAATTTATTTATTAGAAAAACTCTGACGCTCAGCGTTATGGGGTTGTAGCGCTTGGCGGTTTATCAATTTATTTATCAATTCATTTATTAGAAAAACACGGGTGCCCAGCGTTATGAGGTTGAGTGCTTGGCGGTTTATCAATTTATTTATTAATTTATTCATTAGAAAAACTCGGACGACCAGTGTTATGGGTTTGTAATGCCCAGTTGTTTGTTCATTTATTTATTTTTTTATTTATTTTTTTGTTTATAAAACATAATTTATGTATCGCTCTCCCCAGCGTTATGTGGGTTTAGAGCTTGTCGCTTTATTTAATTGTTTATAAAAAATAATTTTTCGTTCGCTCTTTCTAGCGTTATGGGGGTTTAGTGCGTGGTGGTTTATTTAATTGTTTACAAAAAATAATTTATTGATCGCTCTTTCCAGTGTTATGTGGGTTCAGAGCTTGTCAGTTTATTTAATTGTTTATAAAAAATAATTTATGTATCGTTCTCCCCAGCGTTATGTGGGTTTAGAGCTTGTCGGTTAATTTAATTGTTTATATAAAATAATTTATTTATCGCTCCCCGCAGCGTTATGGGGGTTTTGAGCTTGGTGGTTTATTTAATTGTTTATAAAAAATAATTTATTTGTCGCTCCCCGCAGCGTTATGGGGGTTTAGAGCTTGTCGGTTTATTTAATTGGTTATAAAAAATAATTTATTTGTCGCTCTCCCAGCGTTATGGGGGCTTAGAGCTTGGCGGTTTTTTTAATTGTTTATAAAAAATAATTTATTCATTGCTTTCCACAGCGTTATGGAGGTTTAGAGCTTGGTGGTTTATTTATTTATTTATATATTGATTTATTGTTTGCAACGGTTTCTGTTACATATTCAGCTTTCAAACTGGCGCGGTAACTGTGACGGTTAATTTTCTCAAATAAAGCGGGGGGCACCATGTCCGGGTGACACCATCTCTATGAGTCGTTTAGAAATTTAAAATTCCAAGTATTTTTTGCAGGACTTTCTTAAATCTATAGGAATGTCTGGTTTACAATTATAATAGAAATTTTAAAAAATAGTAACTATTTCAGTGTTTTTTTTTTTTTTTTTTTTACAAAATTATTTTAATTTTTACAACGAAAAAAAATGTTTAAAATGCCTTAAAAAGCCTGAAAAGAATAAAAAAAAAAAAAAAAAAAATGTACCAAGCGGGAATCGAACCAACGCTTGCAAAATAGAATGTCAAGACGTTATCCGCTGGACCACGGAGCTTATTGTGGAGTTCATTTTAAAACTAATATTTAAGCTGTGCCCCTTCGGGGCTTGATTATAAAACTTAATTATGTTTCGATTTTGTCTGTACATTTCAAAACTTTATTTATATTATTATTCATGTATCTATTTAGTTTCTATTTTACTCAATTTTTAAAAAGGAATTATTTTCTCAGCGCTTTTTTTTTTTTTTTTTTCATAAAGCCTAATTAATATTTTACCTAATTAAAAAATAAAATCTGATTAATAGTTAACAATTTTTAGTCAGGTGCTCCAGAAAAAATAAGTAGAAGAAGCTTTCTAGGAAAAAAAGGGGGGTAATCCTACACTCCGCATTAAAAGACGCCGCCTCGGTTCTAATATATTTGTAAACATGATGACGCATGGGCGGCGGCTGCCTATCTTTTTTCGGTATAGGAACTCTTTGCAACTCTTTGCAACTCTTACGGGAGTTGAAAACTATAACTCTTTGCAACTCTTGCCTGAGTTGCGCTGAGTTAGGAGTTGGATACCCCTCGTCGTAAAGTTTGATTGTGGCGAATTCGCCCAAGAGTATATTTTTCGCAGTCGACGAAACTTCAGTTGATTAGCGCTGAAAATTTCAAAGTTAAACTTCAACTGCTACAAAGCGCGGTTACATTAATGAGCAAACTGAAAGAGAACATTTTGCATCCATCAAAGAATAAATAAAATTACCCCGAGAAAATTTTAGCTGTGCTATTCCGCTGAATTTAAAGGCAGATGCTTTCTACTGTTCTACTTTTTTGCTCTCAATTGAACCGCATTAAGTCAATTTAACAAATTCTCCTTTGATCATTAAAATTTACAGTTTAGTTTTTTTTTTTGCGAAAAACTTTTCTTTTCTAAAAAAAAATAAATATTTACTTGGATTACGTATGTTTCAAAAAAAGAAAATGTTAGATTGAAAGCTAATTTTTGTTTTTTGTTTCTTATCTTCTTTTGTTTAAGGATTATTTTTATTTATAAGGAATTATTTACTCATAAAAATTAAAATTATTGTACTATTGTACTTCAAGATTGATTATCGTACAGTAAAAACGAATTTTTAGGAAATATCCTAATTATTAATAAAACATTGTTCGTTTGACCAAAAAAATCCTTGTTTTATTTAATTAAAACGAATATTTACAAAACAACCTTTTTTTCTGGCTTTTATTACATGAAATGACAGTGAAAATTTTATATCTTTAAGTAGTTAATCATTTGTACAATTGTTTTCTAAAATAAAGTTTTAAAATTTTTGGAAAGTTTCAAAACTATTCTCGTTAGATTTTTGAACTTGTTATCCGGCCTCGATACGAAACAAGCATTCGATGTTCAGCTCCCACTGGCGATAATCAAATCGAGGAGGAACGAAACGTCAGTTAATTTTCGGGTCATTAATCATCATGGCTAATCTATAAACTGACCCGCGCACCTAGATTTAATAGTCCATTGTAGCGCCGCCGCATTGTAATGCTGTAAACAACGAGCCGAGCTAATGAGCCTCCGGCCGTCAAATTTTCCCGCCGACGCTTCCCTAAATTTTGACGAGACGTGCTGGCTGCCACGTACGTTAATTAGAAACATCTCCCTAAAATTCCCGTGACCCAAATTCAAACGTCCCCCAGAAAAAATAAAATTGCCACGCGGGTCGTGAAATTAAACGATCGTTGAGCAAACACCCCCGAGTCAAAAAACAAATTTCGTACCCGGTTTTCATCAATCGAGCTTTGGGAGGAAACTTTACTATCCTTTATTCTTCCAGGAAGGTACTTTTGTTGGGGGATGAAACTCCCAAAGTTGTCCGCTTGATAATGTGTGATGAAGTTTTTCGGGGTCCCTGGAAGTTTGCTCGATTGAATTAACGAGTACAGCCGCGCGCCTCCTCGGGATTAGGAGTTGCGCCCACTCAAAGAACCCCCGGAAAAGGAGATTTATCACCATTGTGTACGCGGAGTTACTTTTTCTTTTCTTCTTTGATACCTCGGGTGATGTCTAATTTATAAGGATTTTCCGTTCGCCCGAGGATAATGAAAACGTGACCGAGCGTTTGATTGAGCTAAAAAGAAAAAGTTTCCAAAGTGGTTAATTTTCTTAAACTCGATCCTTCGGAAACTAATTTAGCGAGACAGTCGGCCTATAAATTGTAACAATTGATTCCAAAGAATTACTTTGATATGATCTCTTGCTAAAGACTTTTTTATTGGTTCAACCGAGTAATTTTGACAATACTGTGACCAATTTTAATAATACATCTTGCACTGCTTTAAATTCACGATATTTTCATTATAATAAAGTGAATAAATTTATGAAATACAGTGATTTATCTAGTTACCATAATTTTTTAATTTTAAATATCGCGTACCGCATTCTGCTTCAGATTAACCGAAATTCATAAATTAAATTTAAACCGTCCATACTGACTTTTTTTTATCCTTTCCATTAAATTAGCTTACCCGTCACATTAATTCGGCGACAACATACCAGAGGTGTGCAATTATCCGTAAAATAAAGCGATCAAAGCGTATTCAATTATTGATAAAGTATCATTTTGTCGCTAATCGAGCTAAAAATAAGACCCGATCGTCAATAAAATCCCGCCCAGCCTGAATGAATAATTCGTAACCGAAAAGCCCGCAGAGTAGCAATGCATAATTCCCGGGAGACCTCCAAACAGAGATTTACTCCCGCAAAAACCAAACGCGAGTTTTTCTTTTTTTTTTTTTTTCCACCTCTAATTTTCCCCGGAAAAAGAGCCGAGTCACCGGCCGATCAAAAATTCAACAAGCAGTATAGAGCGCACTACCCCCCCGACTGTTTCTATTTTTTATCCCTCCTATACGGCATAAAAACTACCAGGGCCGGCATCAAAAGTTAATACGTCTCCCTTGAGGACAGAAAAAAAAAGAAAAAAGAAAGCTGTGTAGTGGGTTGGTGCGTTAAACTTTTACGGCCTCCGAAGAATCTTTTTGTCGCGCGGGGAATTCGGACTCGGTCGGGTAACGACTGGAAGGAGCCGGAATTATTGCTTAGGATGTTGATTGATCTCAGGGAAAAATTCTATACGACAAGGGGCTTTCCAAATTTTTACTGCCGGAAGTTATGAGCTGAAATTTTATAGTGGTTTACTGCCACTGGTGTTTACTTGACGAAGTACAATACACGGTTTTTCTCTTCGGACACAATGAAAATGACACAGTTCTGGCTTTTTTTTTCAATTATTATAACTCAGGGTACAAGATGAAAAAAAAAAATTAAGAAAATCGTGTACAAGTTAAAATCTTTAAACATAATTTCAATTTGTATGTAACAATGATTTAAAATAGGTTTAAATTATGTAAGATAAATTACGAAGAAATAATTTTGATCTGAACTTGGTATGAAAATAATTTGCAAAATAAAATCTGGCATTCAAAAAAATTAATAAATATAGTAAAACTGAGAAATTGTTTTTTTTTCATTACGAATCAAAGAGCTTCAAGTACCCATTAGCACCTTCAGAAATAATAGTATCAAATATAGTTCTACTCGTAAAGTCAAATTTGTACAACTGTTACAGCATGAACCGAACTTGACTCTGTGGGAATATGAGTCGCGCACTATATAGCCACGGAGTCATCGGACCTGTTAACAAGACACTATCGTATTTTTTTTTTTTTTTTTTTTCAATTAAATTACAGCTGATTCTAGTGTTGCTTGGAGTGGGATTAGAATCCAAAAGTTTTATTTTTGTAATCTAACTCTTCGTACTTATAGCCGCCGCTGTGTATGTTAAATATTTATTACTTATAAAAATGTATCAAAAAAAATTTTCTAGCAAATGAAGGATTTCTCATAGTTCCATAGAAATACAAATTACTTTATTTATGATTTTAAAATTTAAATTTGTGTATGCCAGTAGTCTAGACGGTAGAATGTTGGACTGGTTACCCAGAGATGGGAGGTTCAAAACCTGATCATAGACGAAAAAAAAAATTTATCGAGCGAGACTTCATTTTTTTTTGTATTAAAAATTTTATTTCTTCACTTAAATAAATTTCTTCCACACAGGATATTCACAAAAAATTCTAAAATTTTTTCATCACAAATTGAATAAAGATCCAAAAAATAAAACCAAAAGAGAAGATTTTCTTACTATGAACCAGCAAAGTTTGTATCGAACTTCCACGCATCTGGTACGGCTGAAAAATTTGCTATCTCAGTATCAGACATCCCGAGCGTCTGTCCGATGCAATAGATCTCGAACTTCGATAACGCTCGTTCCCCGGAGCACTCTTTTTATACTCTCTCATAAACCGCCAAAAAAAAAAAAAAAAAAATCCGCACAACCCCTCCCGTAAAATAAACCAACCCGCCCCCGCGTAATTTTGTTAAACATTCCATCAGAATCACAGCGTGTACAGCGCCGAATAAAAAATTAAAAGCGTTTCTCCCCCCCCCCCCCCCCCCATCCGGCAGAACTGGTCCAACAGGGGGGCGTTGACAAAACACACACGCATACATGCAAGGGGGGAAATATCGATTAATCGATTACACGCCCCCAATGGTTAAAAATTGTTCGCCGCCTTAAATTGCGGCCCGTTTCGGTCGTCCATTTGCTCCTCCGCTCGATCTTCATCCAGGCGGATCTCGTCTAATGTATGCGAATTTCTCGCCCCGCGCGGGGCTGACAGATGCCCCTGCATAATGGCCCGGGAGAGAGAGGATTGAAAAAAATGCGGGAGAATTACACACTTTCTTTACCTTTTTTCTTCCCCTCTCCTGCCATGGAATAACGAGTGCGGGAAAGTCGTTCCTGCGAAATTAGTACAGCTTTCGCGTGCGGAAGAAGTTTTCTCCCTCTTTCTTTTTTTCATCTTCTTCTCCCTGCTGCTTCTTCTTTTTTCTGCCGGGAGGGATCTTTTGTTGCGACGGTACAGATGTACTGCCGCGTGAAATGAAATTTATCATGCGAGCTTGATACACTTGAGAATGTTGAATCTTTATTTCCTCTTTTTTCTTTGTTTTGTTTTTTTTTTTTTTTTTTTTTTTTTTTTTTTTTTTTTTTTTTACGTACTTCGATTAGATGGGTTTGAGTGCTTTTAATGGATTCTTGACTTGTTGTAATTCAAATCAATAAAGAAGCATATTAAAATTTTGTGATGATCGGTTCAGTTGATAGAGTACTGGACTGGAAACCCAAAGATTGCCGGTTGGAGTCTAGCTTGCATGCAGATTTATTTGTTAAGTCATTATTAAAATAAAAAAGTATTTTTTGTTTTAATTTGAGCATCGAGTTTTTTTTTTCGACTAAGTTGCACGCATATTTGGAGCAAAAAATATCTATACCACCAATTAATTTTCAAACCAACACTACCAACAACCAAGCTCTCCTACCAACCTAACAAAATTTTTCCCCTACACATGAAAAAGTGTAATAAAATACTTCCCAGATCAGGAAAATAACTTCGTCGTCTGGATCGTCTCTGGTCTCGGGGGCGAGATCGCCGAAAACAAAGACATAAGCTTATATCTCCAGCGCGATTATCATCTGCGAGTGTAGGAAACTTGGAATTCCGGGCGCGCCTGCAGCAGCAGCAGCCAGAGAGCGTGATGAATTCGGCCCTCCCCCCTCCTCCCACATCTCTCCTCGCCCTCGCGAGTTAATGAGTTTCGCGGCGCCTTTGTGCCACCTCGTTAATTCGACCAAATTAGTCACTCGCGGGCCCTCCGCCGATTAATTGCTCCAACTGCAAATGAAGAGTGTGAAAAAAACAAAAAAAGGGGCTTGTTTTATTGCTTGTCGAATTTCTGTTTTTCAGGATCGGAAATTAGTTTAAGTGGGGGGGATGGAATTGGAGCAGTGAACTCTTTTTATTATTGGAATCCTTTGAAATTTTTTAATGCGTATCTATATTGGATTGAAATAATCCATTAGTCGGTTTAAAAAAAAAAATATATCTACTTCGATGAGTAATAAATAAATCACGTGTTCCTATTTAATCCCGATAATACCCTGAGAATTATCAAACGAGTATTTAAATGTTAATAAAGTTCCCCTGGTTATTGATAAATCAGATAAAATTGTAGCAATTGCCGGCGGTTGGTCCGCTAATTTAGCGAAATTTTAATGACGATTTATCACGGAACGGGGGTGGGCGGAGCGTTTATGTGTCCCTTATCTAACCCCAAGCTGCTGCTGAAAATTAACCTTCCTATTATCGCGGGGATCGTTGTACGGCTCACCCGTACAAACAGAAGGGATAAGGGGTCTACCCCTACCTAGCTAGCCCGTTTTTTACAAGATTTATTACCTCCAACTTTAAATTTTACTTATTCCGGGCTGCGATCACTCCTAACTAATCTTAAACGCTGCCTAATAATTGGCTTTCTCCAAATCCTTCGTTTTTTTTTACCAGACCATTTGTTCTCATCATAGGAGACGGTCATATTCTAAGTTAATTTATGGATTTCATCCTCTTATGCAGGTACTTTAATCCTTCGTCATAAATCTTTTTTAATTTCAAATTGATCTTTATTTTATGAAAATAATTTCTAATGGTTATCGAAAATTAATAGTTATAAACGGTTAATTTTGCTTTACTGTCTATGATGTTATAACTAAATTAAATCAAATGCTGGCTACTTAAAAGTGTTTTATTTTATTTTTTTACGTACATTATCGTATTGTCCATCTCTTAGAAAAAATTACAAGCACTGAAAAGCGGTATTACTGTTGGATAGTATCAGAAATTCGAACCCATGATTACTGACACGCGCTGTTCAAACCGAACCATCTGTATTACTATTGATCATATAAGCAAAAATTTTCATAAATTTTACAAATTGAATTATTTAAAAAAATGTATGAAATTACTTACTTCAGTAACAGGGTTATTTTACACGTAAATTAAAAAACTACCCTAGCATTGATTTAACAAAGCCTGCTGATACATCACGCACATATTGCAGTGCGAAAGTCATTATTTTTACACATCCCACGCAAAAGTACACTCGTCATCATTACCCGAAAATTTGAATTTTAATTGGATTTCCTGTATCGCGGAGGACCCATTAAAAGAAAAAAAAGGGATCCGACCCCCCGAGGGTAGAAACTAATCACGTTAATCGGAGGGATGCTAGTGAACAAAACAAGAATGTTTATGACGGTCAGGTCCGACCTCGTTATTAGTAATAACCGAGCCGCGCGGGTATTAAGCCCCGGGAGTAGGGATTTCGCGAAATCTGCGTGCGCGTGCACGCCACGCGAGGATTTTCGCATTGTTTTTCGTCGTCGTCAAGGACCGGAGATCGTAAAAGCCTTCCACCCCCTTTATCGTTACGACTGCGTATTATATGGAGAACCGTTTTCATTTCGAATGCGCGCGGGCGGCCCTAATATTTGCCCGAGTTTTATCATTGCACCACTGTGTGCAGAGAGTTTTTTTATATTTGTGTGACCTTTTTTTTGGAATAAAACTGATTTTTTTTTTCTCATTTTTTGTTTCAGGTGAGTCTTGGCTGAATTTGGATTATTGCGTAAGTTCGTAGTGGTACTTTATAATTTTTTTACGATTTATTGATTTTGAGTTTGAAGTGAATGATTTTGGTTGAAGTCACAAAACCTTATCAAAATTATTTTAGTTTCTACCTTGAATTTAAAACTAAAAATTTTATGAAAATTTTTTTTTATGTCGAAAACTATTTTTATTACTACAAATTTGTTTATGCTCTAAATGGAATTTGCTTGATTATGAATAATAAGGACATAAACTATTAAAACATCTAGACTTGGTTCATAAAACAGTTGAAATTTTTATTTTTTACTCTTAATACACTACCTTAAAAACTATTTTTTTTATTTATGAAGAAAGCATGTTTAGATTTCAACAAGATCTACGGCCATACATTAAAAGTTTGAAATAGTTAAATTAAAATATGAAAAATACAAAAGTAATAACAAAATTTAAAAAATTTTATGACATCGATTTTTTAAATATTTTTGTATCTAGTAACTCTGAAAAATTTTCTGCATAGTTACTAAGATAAAAATCAAAAACACAGATACCTCGAGTAAAATTAAAATTGTTATTCCCTAGATCTTCTTTCAACCAATCAGCTTACGATAGAGCACACAGATTTTAAAAAAAATTTTACCTCAGTTGAAAAGTAGAGCACACGATTCCCGATATTTTTCATCAAAACTTCCAGCGCGCACGACCCGCCTCGAAAAAAAAGAGGGGGGAAGGAATAATAAGGAGAAATCATGAACGATTAAGCTTTTGAAAAGCGGTTTCCATTCTCTCGATTAACCCGGTCGCGCGGGCCATTTATCGAGCACACATCCATCCCCCGGCGAAGGAGGTTTTCCTAAGCCGAGGCTCGCTGGGGCACACTCGATCATTAAAACCGACAAAGGCTTTGTTACCCCCCTCCCCCCATTTATATTCAAAGTCCCTTAAAGTGCTGAATAATGTCCCCGAGCACGTATTACAGGGACGATTCGTTAAAACGAAAAAAAAAAAAAAAAAAAAAAAAAAAAATACTCGGGGTGGTAGCCGACACTTATCGGATTTCCTGTTGCTGCTGTGCTGCTGCCTGTCACAATAAAATTTATTGTCACCCACCGAAACCGTCTTTGTAACCGCTAAGATGTGACATACATTTCTTTTTTTTTTTTTCATTAAAGGATGTGGTTTCTTTTTTGGGGAAGGCTGAATGAAGAACTCTAAGGTTTCTTCTTTTTTTTTTTGACAAGGTCGTGGGTTCATGGCTTAATCTTGGATCGATTATACTTCTTTTAATTTTTTTTTTTCATGTATAAAAAAAGTGTTGTGTGCGACAATTCACTGTAAGGTATAGAATAGAAAAAGTACAGAGATTCTTTAAACGACCTAATGGGTCCTTCGAAGAATTTATCAAATCAGACAAGTTCTTGTTCATTTGGCTACGTTCTGTAAGTCATTTTCTACAATTATAAAATGACAGCTTAGATTAAAAAAAAAAAAAAATTGCACTCGAGTGCACGATTTGAAATAAAAATTTTCGTTTGACGAACTCTCGACAAAAGAAGCTGAAGCGCGTCGCGCCTCAACAAAGGGTCAAGTACCACAAAGGAAATATGAAGTATTGTTGGTAGCTGCAGCAGCGCCGTTGAATTGTCGGGTCGAGCTTTTATGCATCGATTAAGCGGTGTCAAAACAGCAGTTATGGCGGGGAAATATTTAAAAGCCAGGTGGTGCGGCTTGAGTCCACTGTGATGTGGGGAAGAGTCAATTTGTCACTTGAGTTTAATAGTGTCGATCAAATTCATTGGCTTTTATTGGAGTCACGTGGTGCGACCTATTCAATTCCACACTCGTGCTTATTTAATTATCGAAGTTTAATTCTTTTTTCAAAGAAAGGTTGCCTTCAATAGAGCCTTTAAGTATACCCATGATTTTACGTCTCAGCTGTGCTATATACATTTTTTAGTGACTTTAAACGATTTTAATTCAGTTGATCAAAATAAAATTTTAATATAATTTTAAAAAATACTGATTTACTTGAATTTGAGTATCACCTTATATTTAAAAATTTATCCACAATTTTATTCGTTTTAATTACTGTAAGGATTTACAATCTTCATTTACAATCTTGAGTTATAATTTTATATACTTAGAAAGCCTATGAATAATAATTTTTCGATGTACAAATTTGATGAATTTATTTTATGCTTCATACGAGTAAAATTTTACCATGATTGAATAATATTGATTCCCTGTATTAGCCTACTTATCACTGCATCATGATAAAACTTTTTATTTTAAAAATATCAAAGACCCCGCTGCGACTTTCTTCAACGCAATACGCTGCTCGAAGGGTAAAATTTTTCTCCCAACAATGCTCCTTGAAAAATCCACGGAAAAAAGAAGGCCTGGGCTTGCACTTTGCCAACTTAACGATCCGGCTTCTGTGCTTCAACAGAAAAAAAAAAAAAAAAAAAAAAAAACTTTATCCTATTTAATAAGCCTCGCAGAGCCTAGGCGGTAAACGAAATAAAAGAGGCGCTCGCTCGGCGCCACCGAAAATCCACTTTGCCCTTAGAAGTTTTCCCGGGTGCTATTAAGAAAAATCCAATAGCTGCAGTCCAATCCCCCACCCCCTTTTGTATCTATACAAAGTTAGAGATTATGCGCTTTCGAGAGAGAGCAAGAAATCCGATATTCGTGAAGTGCCCGCGTGGATTTGTCACTCCATTCGGGTGCACTTGTTTTTTTTTTTTTTTTTTTTTTTTTCGAAAAAAACGATATCTCTTTTTTGGAAAAGTTTTCGACCCTTTTTTTTGGGAGGAGGTAACTTCGTTCATCTGTTGGGAAATGAGTTTTGAGGGGCCATGTGTGCGCCCCCGCGTGTAAAGTTATAACTCGGTTTACTATCTAGCTCGCGCGAGAGCGGCGCGGAAGGGCTTAAATTTTCAAACGTATTCTCTTTGAAGGCCTTGGGAAAATTTTTCTTTGAAAATCAGCTGGTATTTTTAACGCTAAAAATTTTCACCGCTAATTTTCTTCTTGTAATCCGGTATTGTTGCCGAGTAAAATATCTATTTGAAGGAAATTTCTTCAACTAACTTGACTTTTTTCAACTGTATAATTTCATTTTTTTTTTTTTTATAAATCCTCGCGTCACTTCAAATTTTTCTCGAAAACGTTTTTTTACGACTGAGACTGTCCTTTCAGATTTGCAAAATGTTACTTTCTGGGAGCGAGAAAAGTGTAAGGCTGGGTTTTTCCACGCTTCAAAGATTTTGGAAGTACACCCACTCATGAAATTCAAAGTAAATAGCTAAAAACATATTTTGTTGATCTCAAAGTAATAAACTTGCAAGAAAAAAAGTTCTAAATCATGATTTTTTTTTTTTTTAACCCTGAGTCTGTCGTTCAAAAGCGCGAAAAATCCTTAGAAGTGGCACTTACAACGAAAGTGGTAGAGTGCAAAAATGACTTTCCGGTAAAAAGAGCCTCGAAAAACAAACGCCGGGGGTTTCTTAATCGAGCGCGTAAATTTTTTCTTCCAAGGCGTAAGCTCGGCTACGGTCAATGAACGCGACTCGTGGGGCTTTGATGAAGGAAGCTCGGGTGAGTTATTATCGGGGGAAAAGTGAGAGCTGTGGGATTTATTTTATTTTACTTTCTCTCCCGCTTTGCTTTGCTTTCTTTCTTTTTTTTTTTTCTAAGTTAATGACCGAGCAGCAGCCGTACTGTGTATGCGAGGTTGGTTAATAGGGCTTTTGATGTGCAATGCTTGTTTCTAGGGGTTGCCTTTTTTTCTAGTGGGAGAAGGAATTTTTTTTCATTCGTGTTTGTATGGGAGAAGTTTTTTACGGGACTAGCATGCGGAAATATGAACGAATAACACGGCTTATAATTATCCTAAGATAAAAGAGAGAACCCAAAAAGAATGTCAGCATTTTATTCGTGATGTGATTGGTTGAAGAACAAAATTTAAAATTTGAATTTTTATTTTTAATTTTTATACTACAATTAAACTAAAACATTTAGAGAATAGATTTGATATAAAATAATTATTTAATCAAGTGTTCGAAATTATCCGATTAAAATCATGAAAATAATAATTATTAGTATATAAACAAAACCAATGAATTTATAACCACGAAAGTTTAAATGAACTCTAAACGTAGCGGCAAAGGTAAAGGGTATATATAATTTATTGTAGGTTAATTTAGATGAATTTTCGACAAAATTTTATTTGTTTTAGATAATGCAATACAATTGCGCGCTGAGAGAGACTAGTATTTTTAAATAAATATAAAAAAATAAATTATAATTAAAATAAGTAAAAAATTGTAAAAGCTGCTTTTATAATTATTCAGTTGAATTTTTATAATACTAATCTTTATTTCGTTTACTATTGTGGTGAGTGTCACATCCTACTCAGCATTGGACTACTAAACCCAAGCTTATCGGTTCGAGCCTAACTCATAACTATGTCTGATGTATGTACATAGAAACTATGGTTAATAAACTGAAATAAAAAAATTGTAATCTAGCGTACTGTTTTTACTAATAGGGTTGGCAACCAGTACTTTAAAAATATATTTTTTTAAAAGTACTTGATTTTTAATGAATTTTAACATTTTTTTTAGAGTTTTTAAATCAAAATTGAGCTAGAAAAAAATTAAGAAAAGTTTTTGAAACTACGGGTTAATGACGTCATTGACTCGAAATCCCATTAGAAGTATATCTATATATATTGAAATTTTAAAAATTTAAACACTTGTAGTTCTTTTAATTTTAGTTTTTTTTTTAAAAAGAAAAAATACGTGTCGATTATTTTTCGATATTTAAATTAAAGCAAAAAAATATTATAAATTTCAAAAAGTTGCCAACCCTATTATCAAAATAAAAATAGTATTAATAAGAAATTAATAATTTTTTTTTGTCTTTTTAAAAAAGAAACATTAATAATTGTTGGTTTAACATTATATTTATAAATACAAATTTTAGGCTTGGCCAAGTTAATAAAGCATTAATAAAGCTATAAGAAATAAAAAGCAATCATCCGAATCGCATCAAAGAGTTTTACAAGCCTATTGTGCACTAGATCAGTCAACACCGTCGCATAAAAACATCTCCAAAGAAGATAATAATCCGCCACCCGCGGTGATACAGTAATATCGGAATACCTCCCTGACAAAACATCATCCTCTAATTAGGCCTTTGAAGTCCCTATAAAATCGCACCTCTCTGGTATAAGTTCATCCCCGGAGCTTTGTTCACCGCTCGCGATTACGAATACCTCCCGGTGTGCAGGCGGGCGCCCGGAGCGAGGGATTACGCGAAAAACACATTTACACCGTACAATGTCCGCTAGATTATAGCCTCTCTCTCTTTCTCTCGGAGAGAGAGCCCCAGTATTGACAGTGTGCATATGACGGGTTGTAGAGGCACAATGGCTATTCCATATCCCTACCTGGGATCCGTCTTTGTACGCTGACGTTTACACAGAGTTACTGCTGTCTGTTTGCCCTTATTTTACCCGGTTAATGCTCTCTCTCTCTCTCTCTCTCTCTCTCAAACAGGCTTATCTTTTTTTCATGGAGGGGGCTAATTTGTTGAGCCTCTTTTAGATTTCATACTTAATGGGTGAATTTTATTTTTTTTTTACTTTGTGTGATATTAGTAGACAATCGCATTTCATGGTTTTTATTTATTATATTATTAATAATTATGTTGTGAAATAAATTTTGTTGGTCTGATTAAATATTTAAGAATGAAAATGAAGAACACTTCACTGTAACTGTACCCTTTTATCAGTGTATATAGCTAAGAGCGAGACTAAAAGTTTGGTTTCCGACGGGTGAAATGCGACAGTGCAGTGAAGTTCGATTACTCGATATCCTGATATTTTTCTAACGATTGTCACACCAACCCCTGGTAAAAATTAAATTAAAACTATTGATTAATTGTGCATTATCTGACTTATATAATGAAAAAAAAAACTTGGATTTGTTTGCTTTTTTTATTTTATTTTCATAATCAATAGTATTACCAAAATTATTAAATAGTTTGGCCTTAAAGCGTTGGTTGGCCTAGAATTCATGATATTCACAGGTATAAAATTGAAATTCCTCCTCAATCTCTTAACTGAAGAACAAAAATAAGTGTCAAACTTAGATCTTGTCTCAACTAATAACCTAGCAATCTTAGAGCAAATAATTCTATTACCTCATCTCTATTTAATCTATTGTTCAATGATCTCCATACTAACAGTAAATCTTAAAAGTCATAAAAATTTTTACAGATTCTAGTCCCAATTCCTGATAGTCATGGAGTTATAAAATGATTTTTGTTTGTAAAGTCATCTGATTTATAATAAAAGTAATTTAAAAATTTATCAGTAATATCGATTCAGAACCTCCATTGCATGAGTTTCAGTATTTCTGTGAATAACTCAGTTTTTGCTACTTCACCCTTTATCAATCACAATCATTAAATTAAAAATTAAAATAGTAAACTTTAAATTGGATGTAGGAATGCATTTTTTTCTGAACAAGCATTCACTTTTATATCTTCGAGAAGTGAGAAATTCAGCGTAGAATTTTCACACTCGATTTTTCGCGAAATAATTCGACATTCAAAGTTCCCTCTAAATTGGATAAACAAGTTTTGGTCATGTTGCCAAGTGCATACGGAAAATGCTCGTCGAGGTGAAAAAGAATTTCTCGCTCGACCATACACACACAGCCTCGCTCTTTGGGAACACGCCACTCTTCCATTTTTTTTTCCTCCCTTTTTTTCATCTTCACTCGGTTTTCGATATGCGTGCATATCCCTCGAGTCTGAAGCCCGTGTATATTCGCCTCTTCTTGCTTTTTTTTTTTTTTTTTTTTTTACGCGAGCACGGGATGGAGCGTGGACTGCATACATCGGAACTTAAGAGGTATTTTGTGCTAAGCTCGCTGCTTTGTTTCTGCTGGTGGGGTAAAAATTCTCAAACGAATCGCTGGATGTTGCACGTGACATAAAAAAGACACTACTTTTATGAGGTGCACTTCATAAAAGTGCTTGGTTCGGGGGAATTTTCGTACTGATTTCGGGTTACTTTTTTTTTAAAACTGTGGATCAAAATTTTTTATTTGACTAAGAGAAAGATCAAATACCAAAAATTAATTGAGTAATTACTAATTTTTTTAGTCAAATACAATAAACATATAACATTAAAAAGTTTGTGTAGAAAGAAGTACTGTCAGAAAGGTTTTGAAAATGTTTTGAAAAAAAACTAATTACCAGAAAACCTGTATTTAAAAAAAATTAAGGTTACGTGTTTTTTTTTTTAATTTTTATTGTTGTAACATTATTTGTTTAAACAATAAAAATTAAATAAATTAAAAACACGTAACCTTAATTATTTAAAATTACAGGTTTTCTGATAATTAGTTTTTTAATATCTATTCTGGTTTTCCGTTGGTCTCAAATGGGTTAATTTAGACAATGAATTCAATCATTTAATCAAATTTAAAATAATTATTTGCAATGTTACTTTAAATAATAAATAATTTACTTAACTTTTCATGGTAAAAATTCGTTAGCAATTGAGCAAATTAATGTTGTATAATCGTCACATTATTTATTTATGAATCAATTTTTAAATTTAATTTTAGCAAAATTTTTTAAACCGAAAATTATTTTAAGCCTCTCCATTTTCTTAAAATTAAAAAAAAGATTTATCTTATTTGCTAATTCATTGTCTAAAAATTCAATTTGTACTTCAAAAGTTTTGTAACTAAAAAAGTCTGGTAGCTTTTTCTTTTTTGGCTTTAATTTTAATTTTGAAACGTACTTCTAATAAATCTCGAACAAGTAGATATTCCGAAGACCGCAAGACAATTTTTTCTCCTCCCTCGCACTAACTCACCATCAAAAATCGCTATCGCCGTTATAAGCCACCCCCATTCATACCACATGCTTTTAAAACAAGGAACGTGTTTCTTCATCCCTTCCAAATCCCACGTCCGCGCTTTATTTGAAATTCTGGTTGGCATAAGAAAAAAAAAAAAAAAAAAAAAAATCCCCAACCAAATGACAAATACCGCGTTTGAAAGCTAGCTCCTCAAGCACACACGCAGCTGCCAATTTATATGTGAATCGTGCATCGATAAATCTAATGGAATTTTTATACGAGAGAATCCCCGCCCCGACAGCGAGAAATCTGGTTTTCTCTTCGCCCCGGATAATGCCCGCCGAATCAATGAAACGGAAATCAAATTTACAGTTAAGAGCTGTCGGGAATGAGCGAAAGAGGGCCGTTAAAATTTTTACCACCGTACGAACAAAAAAAAAAAAAAAATCCCCCACACCTCTGAGTCCGCCTTTTTTTTAAAACCTTGCCATTCGTGTTTCTTGATAGCGCTTCAACGGGGTATCGTTTCAACGGCTGATAATCGTTTTATTGAAATCGAATGTCCTCTTTTTCGCGATATTCGTACGATGCAGAATTTCAATGAAATCATAAACTTTGCGCGCGGGGGGGAGCCATGAATAAAGGGTAATTTTGACAGCTCTATAAACCCCGGACGATTTTTTTTATTTTCTTGGGAAAATCATAAATGGGAAAGTTGAAATTCATTAAAAAACGGGTCGAGTGGCCGAACTCATCAAGATTTTTTTTTTTTTTTCGACTCCGGGGATGAATTTTACATTCAACTCCGGGGGGGGGGGGGTTTAAATATTTAATTTCTCGTGCCGGTTCCGCTCTCGAACGAAAAAGTTTGATCTTTTTTTTATTGGAGATCCGATTGGATCATATATCATGCAGTATCTGCAAAATTTCCAATAAACTTGGTGAAAAAAAAAGGTAAAATAAAAGGGAATTTCATTCTCAATCCTTCCTTTTATTTATTCCGAAAATTATTTCCGAATAGAGTAAATATCCCATAAATAATCCAGCTAGTTTCGGGGATGTAAATTAACCAAGTACAGCTCGTAAAAAAATAGCAAACTCAGCTGAACTTACTTTTATCTTTCAATCAGCCACGGTCAAAACAACGGGGGTAAGAATCCTGGAAGATTCAATCCCGAGATTTTTATTGACGCGCCGAGGAGGAAGCACAAAAGCCACACGGGAGGAAAAGAAACGCGTTTTTATATCCGAGAGGGAGAGAGAGAAAAATCCCCGATATTAGGTGTACGCGTGTAGGTATATTCGGTTTTTAAAATCTCGAGGATTTACGCTCGCGCGGATTTGTACGGCGTGTAAGTTGTTGCCGATACGCGCCCGGCTTTTATTATCATCGGGGGAAGGTATTCGCACGTGATTGATGCCTTGACTCCAGGAATACGAGAGAGCTGGAAGGATTTTTCGAATAAATTGGGAGTTGGTGTGAAAATTGGCTTGCTTTTTACACAGCCAGCATCGCGGAAGATGTTTTTTGGAAATCGCTGGAGTGTATATTTGGTGCGGAATTTGTGAGGATAGTTGTACATTTTTATAATAGTTTGCGCCTACTTTTGATTATTATCAATTTTAATTTCGGTCCAATGCAGAGTCAAAATTATTATTATTATTATTTTTTTTTGGCACTTGTCACGGTTGTATATTTATATTTATTTTAACATTAGTTCATCATTGAATTACGCGCCAATGTAACGAATATAACGTAATTCAATGATAAACTAATGTTAAAATAAATAAAAAATTAATATTTTCAATAATTCAAGTTTTCTGACAGGAAAATAAAAAAAGATTGGAAAATCATGAACTGTATTGCAAGATGGCAAATATTCATAGTACGTTTTACATTTTTACGACAATTTTCTGTGTAATTTTATTTTTTTTATGCTTATTTTTACATGCTTGACCCTTTAAATTTTTTTCTAGAACTTAAAAAGTCTTTTTACTTTTTTTTTTTTAGTATTTTTCAGCTGTGAGGCTAAATTTTTTCAGATTTTTTTCTAAAAAAGTTTGGTGGGGAAAAAACTTTTTAAATTTTACAACTGCAGTCTTTCACGCAAGCTTCCATGTATCTTAAAAATAACTCCACAAGTATTTTTTTCTTTTCTTTTCTTTTTTTTTTTTTTTCAAAAGAATAGCATTGTTTGAGTACCAACCTTTTCTGACATTGTTTTTACAAGTTTTAGGGCAGTATACAAATTTTGACGATGAAATTTGTTTTTCTTAAAAAAATTTTGGGCTATTCATGAAAATTGTACTAATGTAGTAGTCTCGTAATTCTAATGAGACTCAAAGTTTTATTTATTTTTAAATAAATTTAATATTATGTTTTATGTTTAAAATCTTTATCACCTTTAAAATCCGGAAAAAAATAATTTTTTGAACTAAATATAACTTTGGAATAAATGTATAAGTTTAATGGACCCCAGATCGTACTGTATGGTGGAAGGTTAACTCAATAAACTTTTCAAAAGTTTTAATCGAAAAAGAAAAAGTGAAATCAGTGTACGAAACCGGAATGAAAAAAAAATAAAATCCATATTAAAGCTGTACTTCCACATAAGCCCGAAATTTTTCGTTACCACCACCGAACTTATTTGTCGCCCGCATCACACCGCAATAACCCCGGCGTACAATGCGTATATTAAATTTTCCCCTCCCATAACTCACGGTCTCAAATTTAATTTTTCGTTTAAGAATCAAATTGGCGCACCGCACACACGCTGCTCGTATAAATTAAACCCGGGAAAGAAATAAAAGCTAGATAACCGGGATAATAAAGCCATATAAAGATACTCGGGAAAAATTTGGGCCACGGAGATTTGCGAGAAAGGAGCCCGGGAGACGTATATTTTTGTAAAATACGTTCAGCTTTTTTCCCTCGCACGGGATTTTTTTCAATTAAAACCCGAACCGAAATAAAAATCCGCGCTATCAAGAGTTACACATCTCTCGCGATATTTATCGAGGTTTATTTTGAAAACAGTATCAAACGCGCGCGGGTGATTGCAGTCGGTGCCCTACTGATGTTTACTAACGACTGGGGTGTACGCTCATTAAATTCCGCCCGCGCTGATGACAATTTGAAAACAACGATAAATACGAAGTTTACCTCGCGAGGTGAATAACGAATTATCTCTTTGACTTGCGTGCAAATATTTCTCTTATTCTTCGGTCGACGCTTGAGCTTTTTCATAATTACGGGATTGCGTAATTTTTTTATGCGAAAACCGCGACTTTGATAAATTTTACTGCGTATTGGGCTCAAATTGCACCACAGTTAGTTTTCTAATGTTGGCAGGAGTGCACACGCTCGAGATAAGCTGCAGAGTTAGAGGATAAAAATTAATTTTGAATCATAATTGCGCGGGCTTTTTTGAAAATTCAGCTGTCATGCCCCTGCGACTCGTTAGTTTCGGTAGCGTGACTCCTGCACAATACGCGGGAGCGCGCGGGTGGGTTTAAATTTATTTTCACAATATTTCGCTAACTTCTCCCGGCGGCGAACTAATTTTCCTTGTTTATTTTAACATTCTCGCTTTAAACATGAATATTAAGGTTGAAAAAGTTGTAATGCTGGGAGATTTAAATTACGCGTGGGTGGTAAAAAAATTTTTTTTTCGTTCAAAAAATATAAATTTTTATTTTTAAATTCACGCATGCCCGCACCCGGAAAAATTTAATATTCATCCCGTTCTAAAAAATGATGATTAAATTTTCGTTATTTTTCCTTTAAAAAAACATCTCATTAGTAGGTGTTTTTTTTTTTTTTGTTGATTTTTAAAGTTTTTGAAATTTTTTAAAACCCTAGCGTGGGTTAATTTATGCGGAAGTAATTACAGGAGAGGGTGCAGCTAAATAAAAAGAGGGGCGCGCGATATGGGCGACTCATTTTAAATTTCGACAATTCGTTATAGCGTCTGGCCTGGTGCCCAAATTGCATTTGCAGCTCGCTGGGAAATTAAACGCATTCAAATTCAGCCTCCCCCCGAAAAAGAACCCCTTGGTATTAAAGGATGCGCGCTATTTCAATATCCCGACTAATGAAAGAGACCGACGAGTCCGAAAATTACACGGACGAAAGTGGATTACAAGAGGAGGAAAAAGTGTGGCTAATTCTTCCCCCGGCCCCTTTTAATCCAGACAAATTGGGAGCTGCCAAAGCGAGATTTGAATAAAATGTGGGACTATCTTGGCTAGAAATGTTGAATCATCGATCGTTCATTTTTTTCGATGGTACGAGTGATAAATTGGAAAATGCTTCAGTCGAGAGAAATCATTTTGCGTGATTATCGAGATGCTTGAAAAATAACGAAATGCTCCCCGCGCTTGAAATTTATGGAACGAGTGTTTTGCAATTTTCGGGAAACGAGGGAAAACTTTGCTCGATAAGCACTCGAACCGTATGCGATTCAAATGATCAAATTGAGAGCCGCCTTTTTTTTTTTTGAAGTGGGGGTGCTTGAATCAGAGTGGAGTAAAATTTATAACTGGCATTAACATTTTTGACGAAATTATGGAAATTTCGGGGAGTGCATGAAAAGGATTTTCTCCTAAAAAGTGATTTTATTTTATTACTCGTGGCTAAAAATTTCAACGCCTAAAAGAGAAAAAATTCATATTTTGTCACATTAAAGAGAATGCTCTGAGTAAACGTATGATAAAAAATCTTCTTTGTGATTTTACAGATTTTCAACCCCCCACTATAACTTTTACAGTCTTTTTATTGCAACTGAAATAAAAAATAAAAAATTTCTTAGCTTGAACTTTTCTTGAGGACTGAATCTCCTTGTAGATATATCTCTTTTTTAAAATTTTTAAAGTAAGCAATGCAATTTTACAAGTTGAAAAATTTTGAGAAATAAAAAAAATATACATATGAACATATATTTTTTAAGACAATAGAACAGAACCAGAAATAAATTTTTTTTCAATTTTTACTTAGAGCTTTTCTCTAAAAACTAATTTTTTTCAAGTAATATTTTTTTAACCTCGTTGATCACAAGTAATAACTTGTCTCCCTCCGACGCAAGCCAAAAGAACGAAATGTACTCCCTGCGCCATCGACCAACGCGCACCCGGCCTACTGCATGCCCTCGCTAGCGCTCGGGCCGCAACATGGCGGCCGGCTGCGTGTCGGCCGCTGGCGCTTCGGGAGTACATTTCGTTCTTTTGGCTTTAATCGGAGGAAATCAAGTTATTTTTTGTGATCAACGGACTTTAAAAAAGTGCATATATCCCTCAAGACTAAAGTTTGCTGAGGAGGCCCACGTATTTGCAGCCCTCGACTTCGTCTCGGGCTGCAATAACAGCGGGCCTCCACTGCAAACTTTAGTCCCTCTGGGAATAATATACTATATTTGCAAATGGGAATTTCTTGAAAACTATTAAATAACCTCAGCAGTTGACTCATGGATAAGAATTGCATTTTAATCAGGAATAATAAATCTACAATGGACTAGATAACAAACCTAAAAAAATTTTTATACCCTTCAGAATAATAAATCCTGATAAATTTTCATGTATTTTCATGATTCTACTATATAGTATTGCTTTAGGGACAATGAAGAAACCTGATAAAATTTACTTTCAACTACGAATTAGATCTCAAAATTAGTGCCTTACATTTAAAGTTCGACAGTAGCACAGAAAAACTGAGAAAAGAATATTTCCCACCATTTTAAAGTCTCCCGGCCACTTTCCAACGTTAAACCAGCAGGTACGCTCCACAAAAGAATTCTCTTCCAACCCCAACACACCACCAGAAACAAAACTCCTCTCGTAACAACCCACCACTTTACGAATCCCAAAACATTATCGATCAAAATCCCTCATACCGCACCGTCGGGGCTGCAGCAGAGGCGGCGGCATCGTCATAAATCAGGAGCTTTGCTTCTTACTGCGCGGAACTGATTACGCCGCCGCCGCTGGTCCGTTAAAAGTGGGGGGAGTGAGTCATACGCTACGTACGTACCGCACCCTGACCCGTTAGCTGCGGCAATTCGGCACGGATTTCTGTGATCTTCATCTCATGGGGCGAGACCCTTTACGTACCGACCCCTATTTGTTCCCCTACCCCGATTTAATTTTTGGGGGGTCCGTGCCATAGTCTCGCTGAAACAGTTCTTCTTTTTGGCCGAAAGCGACGGTGGTTGAATTTTCGTCGATTAATTCTAGTTTTACTGCAGTTCGTGGGTTATTGACTTTGTTTAGAGCCTAATTGAGCTCGTAAAAAGCTCATTTGAATCCGGTCTATTTCATACCGGAGCGCTTAATTTTCCCGCTCTTTTTTTATTTTATTTACCGTCTGCTGGATTAATTAAATTTTTACTCCCATTGGCTATTAAATTTATGTAATAATCCCGGGGCCCGCGCGGATGAGCCAAAGGAGAAAATTTAATTAATCTTAATTAAAAAATACCGACGCTGATTAACCAAAAGTAAAGCATCTCTCTCTTCGTCTTTGGATTAAACCCGTGGCAATCAAGATTAGCTTAAGCATCCGTTTTCCCGTGAAACTCGCGAGATAATCGATAGCAGCGGTGGCAATCAACTAATTCACCCTTATTTTTCTCTTTCGGGGATTGAGCGCGTCATTTTCGGATTTGACGGGGGACCGCCCGCGCTGCAGGAAAATACTGGAAGCTCGCCCTTTAATTCGTTGCCGCGCACTATCGACGGCCCGCCTTTTAAGCCGAAAAATACGTGGCTTTTTTATAGGGAAAAAAGAGGGGCTGCCTTTAAGAACTTAATTAAGCTTAAGAAAAATTACTTTTGGTGCATTTCTTTTCGAGGCGGGGACCTTAACTGTATCTCTTTTGGGTTTAAAATTACGCGTACCCGGGCAAAGTCTGCGGGAGTCGAAGATAATCCCGCTTTCGTTTTGTTTAACTCTATCTCTACCGAGACTCGGTTGGATCATTGTTAATTACGGTGGATTAGATAACCTTGATGTCGATTTGTTTACAAAAGCCCCTGGAATTCAATTTTTCGTATCCTGACCTTTTCTTTTTCGCTTTACATGTAAAAAAATTGCAGATAAGAAACTTAATGTAACAGAGGAGGAGAATAAAAATTTTTTTTAATTAAACGCACGAGATTAAAAGTAAATTTTGGTAAGTTGAACTTTGAAATTTAAAAATTATCTGATTTTGAACTCTCTCCAAAGCACTTGAATTGTGGCGCGAGCTTGATAAATTGAACTGGCAGGCCTTTACTGTTGTAAAAGTTGAGTTGTTTATTGTAACTGAACTCAATATAAAAAAATTTATTTTCAGTTATATTGAAAGTACTTAATAATAAAAATTTATCGACTTAATCAAAAAAAAAATGACAAAAATTTTAAAACAGCTAAAGATTTACTTTTTTATTAAGTGTGTAAATCATCGGTTGAAAAGTATGCTTTCATGAAAATGATAAAAAGATTTCTCTTGAACTGGAACTACTTTTTGGATGAGTTAGCGATGAAGTTAAATTTACATTTCATCTGACTTTCCGTCAGAAACATTTCCCAAAACTTACTTTAGGCGATTTTTGAATTAAAAAAAAAAAAAAAAAAATTTACCTTGTAACATTGAAAAAAAAGTTGGCTTCCAGTATCTCACGGTTATAAAAAGAAGAAAAGTCACATATACTGCGTGGATAAACGTAATCTCTTTTTTCAATCTCTCGTCGCATAACTGTCCTTACAAAATTGTAAAAATTGTCGGGGATAATCGTAAAATCCCAGACGAACAAACAAAACATCATAATAAAAACTTTTTCGTTTTTTTCTTTCTCTCTCTCCGCGAAAAGAGAGAGAAATACACAAAGTTTCGGGTTAACGCTGCGAAGGGCAATACGGCGATTAGGCACGAAGCCCGGAATTTTTTTCCCTTGTTTGCTCGCCCCTGTGATTGCCCGCCCAAAAGGTGGTGACGCGACCTTAATGAAAATTAATTCGTTTTTCCACTTTTCTTCTCTTTTTTTTTTATTCCCACCCTCCCCTTTTTGTATCTCTTTTTTCGTCGGACCAATTTTCGTAATATCGGAATCGGCCTTGATTTCTTTTTTTTTTTTCGCTTCGGAGGGTGGAAATTGTCGCGTCGTTTCGGTGATTGATCTTTATTTCATGTATTTTTCGAGCTTCATCGGGGGGGACTTTTTTTCTATCTCCTCCTCCTCCTTGTTAAGAGAGTTTTTTCAGTAGAATAATTCTTCATTGAAGTTTGAAAAGAGTTCCGATGAGGTATTACACGGGGCACTACTGCCGATTTACAGAAAATGACAAATTGATTTTTTGTACGTTATTTCTGGCTTACGGTGCAGTAATTTTGAGCTCGGTTATCTCCAAAATTACTTTTTCGAGTTGACGAGCTTTTGAGCGAGGGCTAATAAATAACTCCGCATAAATAAAACATAAGTAACCACTTACCTCCGGGAGAGGCAGTATACTTTGAAAATTTTTTTTTTTTATCTTTTAAACGCTCGTATCTCTCGTGAAGAATTTTCCGAGACTGTGCAACGGTTTTGAGAAACTTTATCGAGCAAATAAATAATGATTCCTCGGTAAAAGTTGTCTCGGGGTACTTTTTGAAGTTGAACTTTTCTCAAAGTTCGAGAACAGTACTTGAATTTTTGAGTCATCTCAATTATGGTAAACTTTGCATTACGGCGTAATATCATTCGCCATTTTGTCCCAGATACCTTTTTTTCAAAGACAAATTTTCCCAAGTTGAGCGCCCGCCTCGCGCCGTCAATTTTCCACTCACAAAGTTTAGCGAGCTGGTTAAAATTAAGCGACGAAGTTGTCCCTGAGTTTAGTCAACAATCACCAAAGATTAAAAACATATCTCTCGAGCGAGTCTAAATAAACACGTACTCGCTTAATAATCGAAAATTCACGAGCGTCTAATCTACCCTGTAAAACTTGGGCAGCCAAGATACCCGAATGAAGATCGAAAGGACGGGGAAAAGTTTAAGTAGCGAGCTTTGGCCGGGAGGCGCGTTGACACTGCGCATACTAATTTGTTCGCCAGGAGCAAAGTTTCTAAACACACACAAAACTGTGCCGCGAGGGAGTTCACCGGGTGCGGGGGGATGTTAGGAAGCCGTGTATTTTCGGCTCCCTGCATAAATCATCTTCTCGCGGGAGTGATGATTCTCGGGCTTTAATGACGCCGACGTTCTGGGAGTATATCATTTGTTTTCATTTTTTTTATGGGGGATGTACTTTTTCAAAGTTTTTGATTAAATCTGCGCGGGGCCTGCTCAAATATTAAATAACTGCGGGTATCATCTCGAAATGGTTTTTTAGGGTGATTAAAGATTCAGTGCACGAGAACTTTTTGAGCCAAAAACACATTTAAAAAAAAAAAAAAGAAAATGGAATGGAATGGCATGGATTTTCTTTCAGGATTTGTCCAATGGGTTTCGATAAATCTTTTTTTAAATCCAATAATTTTTTTTTTTTTTGGATTCGACTGTATGAATGTGTTTTATCGCGACTCAACCTGAAAATTTAACATTTATGCTATTTCTGCGAAGAGTAAAATTTTGAGTTTCTACTATACAAAAAAGCAACAGAGGAGAAAATTTGTAATTTTAGGCGAAAAATGTGATGTTATTCAAAAGAAAAATTAGCATCATCCTTTATGAAAAACTGATTTAGTTTAAGTTAAAGTAAAAATACGACTGTTTACGTAAAAAAAAAATTGAATATTTCAGGATATAAAATTCGTCTGTTCTTTCAAAAAGCTTGATATTGCTGATAATTTATCTACATAATAATTAATTTCCCATCAAAGTCTAACGGTATAAAATTAATCCTTTGACCTAAAAGCCCACCCAAGAATCCGGAAAATTCAAAGCTCGCATACACTGCAGTCCATAAATTCAATCATCCATTAATTAAAAGCTCGATTAAAAGCGTCGTCTGGGTACATTTTAATGCAAAAGAGCTGTCGAGTACAGTTCAAAGAAAACAACTATCCTCTCATCCTGGCCTCGGGCGAAAAAGAGAAAACTCTCCTCGAGGCGTCTCTTATTAAAAACATATCGGCTGTCACGCCTCGGGGTACTTAATTTACCTGCACGTGCATGCGTTCGACATTCATAGAAAAGTCTTTGACGGACTTTAAAAGAACAACCTGCGAATAGAAAAAAAAAGGGGGGGGGAGAGACGTAAAGAAAGGAGAAAAAAAGCACCGTGGGTAGGAGAAAAAAGCTCCCTCTTTTATCCCGCGATAGTAGCGTACGGAATTTACAGCCATTTTCCTTCCTGTGTACACCAGCGTTCGTTCAACCCTGCAGCAGCCGCCCTGGAAAAAGAAGTCCAAGGCGGGCACTTAAAGGACTCGGCTGTCTGCGCGTCGTCAGTACGCGGCCAGAATCGCCATAAACTTATCTCGTCGATTCCACTATTCGAGGGGTCTTTGATCTGACGCGGCTGATTTTTTCTCTTCCTTTGTTTGGGTTAAAATATTTTTTTACATCGACTGGTCGCGCAGTTTATTTACGGGTATAACGAACGACGATTGTTTATGTCGGGCAAATGTTTGCGGTATGATGAAATTTCCATACGAAAAATAGTGCGCGCTAGCTGTTGGCTGTAGTGTTTGTTGCATCGATCGCAATTTAACGCGTAATTTACCCGACAATTTACCTGGTTTATGATATGAAAATTCTGATTACACGGGAGAGGCCCTTTGATTTATGTACAAACACGAGTATACATCGCAAAAATGTGATTTGAAAAATTCATAAATCAGGCGTTTTCCCGTGTGGGAAAGAGCCAAAAATTTATCATTGTTATTTTGACATAATGGGGTGGAATTTTATGTCGAAAAAGTCATAAATTTTTTCGAAAATTTCGTGCACTATCAACAAGATTTTGATGGAACTTTTAATGACTGTCGCTTGTCTAGTTTTCGATTATTGTTGATTCGAGTTCAATTCGAATTTATCAACATTTTTCCAATATTGTTAACTGATCAATACTTCCTGAATAATACAAAGGCACAATCAATCTTTTTGGTGGTGGATCTCAGGCCAAATGAATTGGAATGGAATTAGACGGGGGCGGGGGCTTAGTAAATTCGGACGTTATCTGGCAAGGCGAAGGACGAGGAGCCGACGGCTCGCGTAATTAGCGGCATCAGCTCTTAGCTACCCGACGAGGGTCGCCTCGGAGATTAGGCACGCGTGGCGCCCCCCTCCCCCTCCCTTCAGACTTTATCAGATTCGATCTTGTCACTCTGTCTTTTCGTCTGACGTCTAGTGTCACTTTTCTACTCGAGGGGTCGAGCTGGTAAATAAATATAAAGATGATGAAAATTGAAGCCGGTTTTAATTTGAGTTTGCGACTGGTGACGATTTAAGAGAATTTTGTGTTTGTCTCAAAACGTCAACTTTAAAAAAGAGATAAAATAACAATTTAAGGAGGTTCCCTACCATCTACGTAAGTCAAATGTGTATTTGACTACAGTAGTCGTCTGCTCATTGGCTCAGCTACTTTCTAACCTCTGTATGAGCCAATGAGAAGTCATATTTACAAGAATATAAAATCAATTGTTTATAATTATTGCTACAGGCTCTTAATGAATGTTTTGAAACAAGTATAATCAAAGTCTGATTTTTTCCGATTTTTGTGCGTAGTTACATTAAAATCTGTGGGCTGGAAATTAAGTATTTGCTGTTTTAGTAAATTTCCCATTAGAACCCATGCAAGTTTGTGAAATTTGAAATGTTTATAACTTTTTTCACAAGCTCCTCAGGGCTTTGAAATTTTAGCTGAGCTATTTTTATACTAAAAACTATGTGTTCATTTAATTTGGACAAAATCTGTGGGCTAGATCTATTTGGTAGGGAACCTCCTTAAACAATTTAGAAAAATTTTCTGAAAATTATATTAACTTATTGCTTTTGAATTCAAAGTGTAGCAATTTAGCGAACAGTGTTGTTGGTAATTTTTCAATCTAGAGAATGAAAAAAATAAAATAAAATCATGTGTATGAAAAGTTCTGTACAAATGAGTAAAATTTAATCAAACTATTTAAATTTCTGTTTCAGGTGAGTTGGTGAAAATATCTAGCCGATTAACTTCTAGTCACGCGTGAGTAACAATGAAAAACATCCATCGGTTTGATTAAAATATTTGAAAAATTGAAAAATTTTTCAATCAAATTAAAGCCCGATTCAAAGAGCTCACATTCGTTCTTTCGAACAAATGATTTTTGTCGAACGGTTTTATAAAATTCTCTCGTAAAAGCGAATTCAATTATTCCCACTCCAGTTGATAACCGATGAGTATAGCAAGAAATTCCAGCCCTGTTGTTCACATTTATTTTCATTACAGCACATTCTTTTATAACTGTACAAAAGAATGTCGCGAACTATAGATGCTCGAGTACCGTTAACAGAAAATCTTTTTACTCAATGTTAAAAGACTAAAAAACCGAAAAAGGGTTCTCTAAATTTAGATGAACTTTTGTATCGTAAGGTTATATATAACATGACTCATTTAAAAATATAATAAAAAAGAATTTAATTTTTTGTAATAAACAATGGTTATAATAAATTTATCAGTAATAAGGAAGATGAATAAAAAAAATTATTACGTTTAATTAGCATAATTGAGTAGTAGATCGAAAAATAATCGACACGTATTTTTTCTTTTTTTAAAGCAATGAAAATTTAAGCAGTTACATAGGCCTTGGAAATTTTTGAAATATTTATACATATACTAGCCATGTAAATTAGTAGTGATGACGTCACGATTACTAAAATTCAAAAAATCATATTTCCGGTCTTTTTGATCAAAAGATTGTTTAAAAAATTTTAAAATTCATTAAAAATCGGTAAATTTTAGAAAAAAATCTTACTTTAAAGTCGTCATTATTTGTTTACTCATTAAAAAATTATATAATTATAGTAATACTGTAACTAATTAAACAAAGTACGTGATTGGTAGTAAAGCCATATAGTCTAAAACCCTGACAGTTTACAAAATTAAAAGTTCTCTGTACGCAGCTACGCAGACACATAAACCTCCAGCCCGAAAAAAACAAGACAGTATAGAGAGAGAGAATTAAAAAATACCAATTTAACATTACGATTGGATGGGTTTGGCACAGGACCCGAAAATCCAATATCCCGGGGGGTAGCGTCTAACGCAGTCCCCATAAATAACCGTTGGATTTTCATTCCGCGAGCGAGCGGCTGCGCGTACGTACACCTTCCGATACGATTTCGAGTTTGCTGCGGGCTGGCTGCCATTGAAATAACAATTATCAGAGATTAACAGTCCGCTCGCTGGCGGCACCTGCTTCACCCTCCGGATACCTAATGACCATCGTCAGGCCTTTCGGACGTGCGCCATAAAGCCCGCGTCACACGTGCGTCTGAACACTCGTGAAAGACGTATGATATCTGACCGTTCTAGGGTTTACAGCCTGTTATAAAGATCTTATTTTTCTTCTCTCTCTGGAGTTCTTTGTTTCGAGAGTCCGGACGGGATTTTTTTTTTTTTTTTTTTAATTAAGGTTTGTTATGGATCCGAAAGTTTTTCATTAAAAAACTGGGGAATTCTAAAATCAATCTTTTTTTTTTTTTTTAAATAACGGTGCTTTTTGAAAAAGTTTTTTTGAATAGACCCCAGCTTTTTTATCAGGCTCATTCATAGCAAACAGTGGCAAAAGTTTTTTTTATAAAAAGTTTTTACAGTCATACGCTACTCCGTTTTGTACCTGAATTATATAAAACGCTCTTTGAGCATTACTTTTGTAAAAATTAATTTTTGACTTACGGTGCGAAAAAAAAAAAAATTTACGAAAACGCGTTTTTAAAAAGTAGACCAAACGCGTAACAAAGCACACATACCGGGGTTTTTTGGAGCACGATAATTCAACTTCAGTTTGAGCCAGCCAGAAGTTATTTTAACTCGTTGAGCCATCTTTCGAGAGTCTTTTTTTTCCAAAACTTTTTTCATTAAAAAAAATCTCTTCTAATTTTTATTTCATTAAAAAACTTGTGTGGTAGTTTTGGGCACTCGCTATTGAAAAAGACCCGGAGATCTCTCGGCTTCCATACAAAGTAACTCCCACTTTTTGAGATATCATCAAAATTATTTTTAAACTCTACTAGAACAAAAAAAAAAATAAATAAAAAAGACGGGAGGTTTGAATTATAGGGATTACGGGGAGATTTATATCCACCTTTCGTAGCTGGTCCAAGAAAAAGGTCGAAGATCGGGGGGAGCTGCAGCTGAAACTTCGTTTTCGAAATGGACGGTCAGCGATTTGTCGTGGATGTATTACACTTTTTTTTTTTTTTTCATCCGATGATCGATTGAGCTTGCAGCGCGCAACTGGAAATTTTCGAATATCGACTGGGTTCCAATTTAACGGACAGACGAAGTTTTTTTAATGAGTGCGTGCCTTTTTTTATTTTTTTTCCCGCATTGTTTTAATTTTTTTTAACTCACATGGATATCCCGGCGCAATAACAACGGTCGGACGAGCCCGCGAATTTTCGTCCGGGGGCAGCGATGCACGCACTTTATAACCGTTGTCATGTTTAACCGAAAACGTTCATGTTTGCTCTTTTGTGTTTGCACTTGGATTAAAATAATCATGAATGTTGGGGAGTCGCGGCTTTAATTGATGTAGTCCATCGGACCGACAAACGTCACACACTCTGTTTATGGTGAAAAAAATTTCTTTTACGCGATGGCCGAATAAATTATTAAAAATTTTAATCAAAGTTCAGTCGTGCAGTGTTTTTGGACGATTACGCGACATGAAAATTTATCTGGGATTAATTACATATTGGTATGGTGGTAATCGATAAGGGCGTTAAAAATTTACTCGTCCCGAAACAATGCCTGGGATTAATTTATATATACAGATCACTAATTTGCAATTAAAATACAAATTAATTGATTACACATGGCGATGCGAAAATAATAATTCATAACTCAGAGAGGGGCAGTTTACACTCATCATAAGTTGATTTCGAATTAATCAAAATGAATATTCAGTTCGCCAATCATAGGTGGTAATGGTTGTTTGCAGCGGGGGCAGTGGACGGACCCATAGGAGAGAATAATTTTACCCGAAATCAGTCGAACGTGCGCGGTGTGTGCTCCCAAAGGGAAACTTTCGCAGTAAAACGCAGCCAAAAATAATTTTCTGGGGCTATAATTACCGGTCTAATTTAAAGTTTTTGAAACTAATTTTCCATTCGGTACAAAGGCTATGATTTGTTTGGGGGATAACAAAGTTCCAACTAATATCCAAATTATCAAAAAAAGTTTTTTTTGTTGAGTTTATGAATTTTTGAAAAACCGAAACGCTCGTTAGACAATAGGGTTGGCAACTTTTTGAAATTTATAATGTTTTTTTGCTTATTTAGTTAAAATATCGAAAAATAATCGACACGTGTTTTTTCTTTAAAAAAAAAAAAAACTAATTTTAAAGGAACTACAAGTGTTTAAATTTTTAAAAATTTCAATATATATATAGATATACTTCTGATGGGATTTCGGGCCAATGACGTCATCAGCCCGTACTTTCAAAAACTTTTCTTAATTTTTTTTTTGCTCAATTTTGATTTAAAAATTCTA
Source organism: Encarsia formosa (assembly GCA_038277355.1). Lineage (NCBI taxonomy): Eukaryota > Metazoa > Arthropoda > Insecta > Hymenoptera > Aphelinidae > Encarsia > Encarsia formosa. Next base: position 4,645,862 of record CM076187.1, read on the forward strand.
AAAAAAATGTTAAAATTCATTAAAAATCAAGTACTTTTGAAAAATAGATTTTGAAAGTACCGGTTGTAAACCCTATTGTTGAAACTTTTAATGACTTGAAAGTGTTTAGTTAAAAAAAAAAATGGACTTATCTAGTAACTAAAAACAGTCAAAAATTTAACAAATCCAAATCGACATGACACTTTGAAAAATTCAAAAAAAAAAATTTCAAACCCCTCGATAAAAACGTCCACCCCGAAAAATCAAAAGACACTCAAACGCGTCGCGTCAAAAGCGTCGATACCAAAAAAAATCCATGGAACGGGGCGTTAAATACCGTAGGTGCGGGTAACAAAAGGCCGATGGACACCGCGGCGTGAAATAATACAGGAGTAAAAAAAAGGTCCGGGGAGGAGAATATAGATGGATAAAAATTGTCGAGCGAGGGGTAAAAGAGCGTCGGGATGGCGTAAACGCGGTCGCTCTGCGGCCAGTTGTGACGGGGGGGATGATTTTGGAAGCCGGCCATGCGGCGGTGCGTGCGGCAAGCGCGTTGCCATTGACTACCGGCCTTTTCGTCTACCAAGATATTCGCGAGGCGTCTTTTCGACCGTCGCTAATTTTTTTAGGGGTGCTTTTTTATGGTTTGGGGACTTTAGAATTACAGCTTGAGTATGATCTGAATTTGAAAGGATTAGGTTTTTCTGTATACAATTATTCGACCCTAATATTTTTTTGGAAAATGCGAAGAATTTTAAGCTTAGTTTGGTACGAAATTAAATTTGTACAATTATTAAATTATGCAAAACGAATAAATAAACAAGTGCATCAAAGTAAATAACTGAATTGTTAAACAAATTATCCCCAAACGAGAATCCACCTTATCATAACAGCCGCAAAAAGTGTCTCTAAAATCCCGGATCGATTCAACAGAAGCACTAAAGCGTAACTATCTTAAACTCCCTAAAACTCATAAAGATAAGGTCGTACCAAAAAGAAAACCTAGAGTCAGAGTCAATGACCATCCACTTTCGTGCCGTTAGAGCATGGAATATTATCATCGTTAAATAAGTACTCCGCCGAGGGCCGAAAATTCGCGAACGAGACTCTCTCCCTCCCTTTGTGGACTGCTCCGTTGATTGAACGCCCAGCGTGCAACGGAATTTTTAAATTAGCTCGCTCGTTAGGTATTTGCGCTTTTGAGGGGTGGGGGTTGGACAAGAGCGAGGTTTACAAGCTCTCTCACCCCCTCGGATCTCTCCCTTTGTTGTCCTTTTACCCGCGGATCATCCTATGCTGATTTTTCAATGTCGTGCGGGCGGACTCGCTTTGATCGGGGCTGCGCGCTCTTATTTTTTTAAATTTCGAGTGTATGGATTGATGAATGAGCTTTTTGAAGTTTGCTGGGGGTTGAATGGTGAAAAAAATTTATATAAATTATGAGAAAAGTCATGATAGACTGACTCTTTTTAATAAATTTTACTTCTCAGACAAAATTATTTAATTATTTAAAGTTTTTTACTCATAAAAATTATGTAACTAGTTTTTTTCTACACAAAAATACTCTTTTTTTGTTTTTTTCAAACATCAAATGAATTTTTATTGCATACGAAAATCAGATTTAAAAAAAAAATTGTCCCTTAATTAAAGTTTTTTACAAAAATTTTATTCGATTACTCATATTCATATGCTTATTTTTTTTTTTTTAAATTTACAGTGCAGTTTTTATAATTCATAAAAAAATAATAATGAGGATGTACATTAATTTAATGTAAACATTAAGAAAAACGGAATTTTTTTTTCAGAAAAAAACTCAGCTTTTAATAATAAAAAAAAATTTTCATTAGATTAAACACACTCATTGACGACTCGTGCCAGGAAGACAATTTTTTGCGGAAAGTACTCTAAAAAGCTATCCACGTGCACACCCACCCATTATTAAATACTTAATTAAACTGGTAAAAAAGTAGGTTGAAACGAATGTGCAATATCGAGTTCGAGGCATTAATCTTATCTTCTCAATTAGAACTTTTTTAAACGTACCACAAGTTTAAGTAATTAGTCTTTGTATGAGTTTCTTAATTGGTGAATAACAAGCAGTCGGAGATATTAATTTCGACGAATTTTAACGTTTTAAATGGCGACTTATAATCGAGCGGACGCTCACTCATGTCCGCTATTAAAAAAGTTAAGATGATTTTTATATTAGTTTTGAAACCTCGTTCGCCCCGTAAAACTGCACTTTAAAGCCTTAACTTTTCAAATAACAATATATTTTATGAGCTACAAATAATGATAAAAATAAAAATCTTTTTCTACGTGCCAAAGTAATTTTTGGGATGATTTCGTAACGATGTACCTGGCGTATTCATTAAACTGGAGTATTTGTTTGAAAGTTTTCAGAGTTTCAAAATTTTACGTAAAAATTCCTCTACAAATAATGGAAAATTCGAAAAATAATTGAATTTAACAAGTTTTGAGCGTAACTCTGAAAATGTCCCATCGTTTAAAATTCAGAGCCAATTCAAAATTTTTAATGACTTTTGTAGCTGACGGTTATTTTATGAATTCATGAATAAAAATGGAGAAAAAATGTCTTTTAAAAATTAAATTTTACCTTTATTAAGTGTGAATTTAAATCATATAGCGTTTTACTAAATTGTATAGTAACTAACTTTTTTTTTATTTAGAGTGTGAGGTAAAACTTTTTTTTTTTAACTAAAAAATTTTTAAATTCTTTTGCTTTAATTGTATGAAAATCATGAAATTTATGACAATTATTACTACTGAAAACTATCTTTAAAACTCTGATTTCATTTTAGAATAACCGACATTGTTACTCGGTTTTTATTTAAAGTTCATATTGTATTTTTAAGAATAGAAAATCTGGATTTATCTTTGGCAAATTAAATGTATTGATGAGGCCTTTACTTGATGGAAATCTATATTAAATAATAAAAGTAAATAAAACTTTTTGTTTTATTTACTTTTATTAAATTAAATGTGTCAAAATTTGAAAGAGTATCTCTTTTTTTATGGAGTTGACAAATTTCGCGTAGAATTTCTATTATTAAAAAAATTTTATAAACCGCTGATCAAATACTCGTAATAGATGAAAAAGATCAAGTTTCAAAAACCATCGCATCATCAATTATTTTTAATCCCTTCCATAAAAAATACACAAACTGTTGGGACGCTTACCGAGCACCCTCGCGAGTTCTTATCATTAATTTCGGGAAAAGGGGGAGCGAAAAAGGGCTCGGAGTACGAGAGTTTCAAGGTCTCGGCTTTCGAAGCAGATATAGGCCAGCCAAGTCTGTAATTTAAACTTCGAGAACCCGCGCTGGCTCTCACCAACAACCCCCATTCAGAAACTCCAGTTTTCGGGGGGCGATTTTATAGGAAAAACTCCGCCCTTGTTGACACCCGATACTCGGAATAATATTACAAAAAGATACACACTACTCGCTCTTTTTTTTTCCGTAACTTACGTGCGTTGTTTCATCACCAATTACGCAGTAGATCTCGAATTTCCCCCCTTTTTTTTCTTTGGATTTGAAGTGCCGAGAAAAAAAAAGTATAAAACTTGTTTTTAAATTATTCATCAAAGATACGGAAGCGTAACGGTAAACAACTCAAATTCTACCTTACTCAATTATCTGAATAAACTTCAAAAATTGTAATCATTTAATAATGTTTTTTGGCTTATGGAGAAACTAATCATATTGAAAGAGCTACTTAAACAAACAAGAAAAAATATTAATGTACCTGTTCCATGAAAAAAAAAAAAAAAAAAAAAAAAAAAAAAAAAATACGAAATAATCACGTAGACCGAAGTGTTCCATCTATATCAACAAAAAAACGTTGAAGCTTATAAATATGTATCAGTAATTTTTTAAAAACATTTTTAGTTTCGTACCAAAGTTTTAGAGTTCCTTTTGGTTATCTACGCTTGTTTTGCTTTTTAACTCAATCTAGTGCGCTTTTAGTTATAAATGATACCAATGTTTCGTTTATTTTTAATAACAATATCATTTGTTTACGTGAGGTGTGACGGCTGGGGTCTGATTCATTTTAGCCGAAATTCAGACGATATCGGTCAGTGTATAAGAGGCCACGACTCCATCAAGACTCTCAGATCTAACGATAATTCAAAAAATGCAGAAATAGATGCTTTCATCGATTTTCCCGCAAGAAATTTTGCTAAACAAAGTAAAACCTTGGAAGATATCGCTCAAGGTGTCACATCAACTATAAACACTGGGATGAGCTTTGTTGTTAACAGATACATGAGAGATCCAGCGTTCAGAATGCAATTGGAAGCGGCAATTGTCAAAGCTCTGGAAGATTGTCAGGACGATGACGTTGGAACCATCAGTAACGAAATCAACGGCATCGTCAACCTTCCTCATTTTATCTACGAACGCAACGGAATTGGTACTCTTCTGGATTATGTCCTGGTAAATTGGTACACTTCTCCCTTAAACATGATCATGAATCTACAATCTCGCGCGTTGCTTCGACAATACGCCGAAAATGCTTTGAATATTTTAATGGACTCCTACTCCCGTGACACTCATTTTCTCAACCGTCTGCGAAATATTTGGATTCCCAGGGCTCGGTTATTCTTCGATGGTCGCAATAGTGAACTTCCTTACATAGATCACACTGTTACTTTGGACAATATGAACCCTCACACTTACGGTGACACTCGGAGGTTTGTCATTAGAAGAACTGTGAATTTCAATGTCCGTAACCAAGCAGCAACCCAAGATGAAAGAAATAGGATTCTGAATATCTACCGTCTAGTCTATACAGGATCAGACATGTATGCTTACTACGCGACAAACGGAATGACCAGCGCTGATTATTACTTTGAAGACCACCTAAATCGGCTTTACAGAACAATACTATTCTTTTTGGAAATGCAGCTGCATGGTATTCCACACGATGCAACTAACATACCCGAATGGATGACAGAAATTCTTGACGATGACAATGCTTACCTCCAATACTTGATCAATCGCCGTAACCAGTTGCTCGACGGAGAAGATAACGTATACAGAAGAAATCTCAGAAGAAACGAACGTGTTAGCGAAATTGATTTGATTATTTTACTTAGAATGCGATTAGAAAGTGGGATCATTGATACATATACCACTTCGCACATTGTCAGCTCAACCCCGAAATACGATGATGGAAAGTCCAAAAAAGGATTTGGACATTATGTTTCAAAGTGGAGAAACAAGTTTTCACAAAAACTTGAAAATAGTTTTAACGATGAGTATTTTGGGTACATCACAGGATATATTAATTCTGCTAGTGAGTCAGAAGAAGCTTATATGTTTATGAATGTACTGCAAAATTCTGATTTTGGTATAGTTTTCATATAGATATATGATTCACCCGTAATTTTATGTAGTACATCTGATGTATATTAAACAATGATTTATAAAATAAATTTCTGAATCAAATCATTCAATTATTATTCTTTATTGACGAGTCCTACTCAGATCACTAATGAGATAACGTTTTTTATGCACGATTAAAAGTAAAGTTGATTTCGTAACTTGTTAAAAATTATATTAAAAATTATTTTTAAATTTTTAAAGAGCTTACAAGACCTAGGGGACCGTAAAATCTGTTTATCTCTTCAACCTGGCGCAAATAAACAATATGAAATTTTAGTTTAATTTTACTTTAGAAACCAAGTAAACAAGAGTACACCATGAGCTCTCGGTAAATAAGTATCAATATCAAAAAGTAATTTCGCCGAGCAAATAACGAAAAAACATTTGGGTTCATATATTCCAGTCGGAAAGATAAATAAAAAAAACGCCCTCGTGCACAGTACCGTACGCGAACGAAAATTGTCTAGTGAAAAAAATTTTTTTTTTTACACTACCCCTCGTCGTACCATAAATTTTACACTATTGACTTTTTCACTATTTTTTTCGGCACTCGTACCGAGTTCCGCAAATTTATTTCAACTGGCGACAATTACCGAGTCGGACGCGCCTCGCGTCACTTCATATTTACGCTAAAAAAAAAATAAAAAAAAAAATAAAAAAAACGCACAAAACAAGCAGGGTAAGTGAAAGGGTAAATAATAAACGAAAAGACCTGACGTTCGCGCTAGACGAAAATTTAATTTCGCCAAGTTCACGTTCATACTTTTTTTTTTTTATCATTATTATTATCAACCATCCCGCTCTGTTTTAAACTTTGTGTGTGCGAGAAATATAAAAGTGTCGTGGGGCTACCGTCGGTTTCATTTGATTTAAAACGCTTTGCCGACACAGATTTTTATAAAACAGTCGATGTTTTCTCTTTTGGACAATACACAAAGCGGCTTATGCGTAATTTTGTTTTCATTATAACTCAAACCTGCTAATTTGATTTTTATTGTTGTGAGCCGCGCTTTGTTGTCAGCTTTGACTGGTGACGTTGACGAAATTGTGGGATTTGGTTTTTTTCAAAGTTGATTAGTTTTGTTCGTCCATCGGAAAATTTTTTCCAACTCCGAATCTTTTTTTTTGTTTCGTTTTACATGTAACGCACTTTGTTAAGCCAATTCACGGAGTATCGAAATAAAATCCGTTGTATTTATCCGTCTTTTTTTTATTGTTCCGCGACGTATTTTTTGGATTCCTGTCGAAACTTGTGTTTACAAATTGGATGCTTTGTCTCCCAATTGAAAAAATATTTCACCTCGAGCGAGTGGCATGACAAAGGACAACCAACAACTTAACGATGATTTCGTGGGTAATAACCGTAAAAAGCGAATTAGAACTCGCGAAAATGGCGGTGCTCCGGCGACTTAATCTGCAATATTTTGCCGGTTAATCCGGAAAATTTGTTACCAACCGTCTACAATTACAGGATAATTACATCCCATAAAATTCTCTCCTCCTCGCTACTGTCTTCCTTCTTCCATTCAAATTACAGTATTAATCCCCCTTGATCAGTCCCAGGGTTTTCTTATCCTGCAAAATTTTCCTTAAGTTTTTCCCAGTGTCGATTACGGCTCCCTAATCGTTTTATCCGGGCGCAAAAGGTCGAAAAGTAATGTTCCGTATAAGTAGGGAAGCCCAAAGTGGGAGGACTCGATAAGAAGTAATGGAGTTTACTCGTGGGGTAATGTTTTTAAACGATCGGACACGTAGGTCATTTACATATAAAAGCGTGCCACACTCTCTTGTCGTTCGAGCGTTTTATGGGCCTCGGCTCGCTTACTTCTTTTTTTCTTTTTTTTGCTCTCGATAACAAGACTTCTGTGTTTATTTTTCAGGGTATAAATAAGATACGGAACCGATAGAGTATTCCTTTTGTGGTTTATATACGCGTGTGGGTGGGAAAAATGCTATCGGAAAAAGTTTAATGGAAGAGTACTTTGGGATGCTCTCGATTTACATTATTTAAAGAGCACTATCAAGTCGTTGTTTAGTGGCGGCCATTGATATTCGGCTGTGTTTAGAGTTTTGGTGGGTGCGGTTTTTCGGATGATTTTATTATAAATTTAAGAGGGTACATTTTTCACGCTGAGAGTAAATTATATTTATTGAGAGTATATTTTTTGAAGTTAAGCGGAAAATTTATCACCGCGCCGTACATTTTCAAGCTGAAGTGTATTTTCGAGATAAGACGGATGAAATTTCCCACCGTGGTACGGATGAATATTCAAAGTTATTCCGGAGGGTTGAAAAGTGTCAAAAAGGTAGTTTTTAGTTACTTACAATTTTTTAGTGTGTTATTAAGTGCGTAAGATATTATTACGATAAAATTGGTTCGAATAAATATTTACAATTGCAAACCATTACTACCTACCCTTTTAAAAAATAATACTAACATTAAAAATTCTTTTTTTTCTTCGAACATTGTAATTTTCATTACTTTTACTAGCATTTTTCAAAATATTTCTGTTGCTTCAAATGGTTTAGTGGGCTTAGTGCCAGACATGAACTGTGAAAGACTAGTGGTCAATTCCATAGTCGCCTATCTGTAAGGCATATATGATTGACTATTATGAAATTGAATTATGAAAGACATTAAAAAATAAAAAAGAGTAACCATCTGTCTAAACGTTGACCTGATATAATTTTTTTTGTTTTATACATATAAAACTGTTTGAATTAATGATAAGAATAAAAAATAAAAAAGTCAAAATAATTTAATTTTTTTAGTTTTTGATAAAGTTTTCCAATGGCTTCAGACTTGAAAGCACGTATTTCTAGATTTGATTCTTCCGCTCGCTCTTGAGCATTATACTAAAAAAAATTATTTTTTTGTTTTAATAAAAGCAGAAAAAACTGCTCAAAATATTTAAATTGAAAAAAAAAAAAAAAAAAAAAAACTAATACCGTATATCACAAAAGAATGTTTATTCTGGCTGACTCGACCCTCGTCCACACTACTTACAAAAAACAGTGCAAAGTCAAACTTGCAAAAAAAAAACCGATTCCCAAAAAATTCTTCGATACAGCCATGCCCTTTCTACAATTCAATTTCCCCCTGTTTCTTTTAAATTCAGGATGCAATTGCACTCGACGTCCCGGACAATTTAATAAATGAAAAGATAGACTTCCTCGAGTGCACGATGGTGGGGCGGGGAGGAGGAGCCGAAGCGTCGCCAAGAATTCGTAATCGTTCCGGGGTAAAAACACCGGTGCGAAATAGATGCAGGGACATTCAAACGTGGCTATCGGTCACGTCGCGTAGTAACGGCCGAAAAGCTGCAGTCTCTGACCCCGATGGATTCGTCCTGCGGGGCACGTATAACCTACGCGAGAGACAAAAACCGAATTTTCTTTCCTTCTTCCTATCACGCATGCGCGTTTTGTCAATAAACATCCAAGGGTTCTTTTCCTCCGAAAGTTTGAAGCATTGATACGAGCCTCTTTTTATTGCGACCTTTTTTTCACGACCGACCTTTAACTTTCGGTTTTACGGCTGGGTATCGATGCCCGATTCGGGGTTTATCACTCGCACGGTGATTTCCATTCATGGGTATAAACTTGTTATAAAATTGTGCGTAATTGCTTCTTGCTTACGGGGAAAAACCAAGCTTACCACGATGTCATCGAAAATATAAATCAGACTCCCTTAGAATTTCATCGCAATAATGTATTTTCTGACCACTCAAAGCGCCGATATTTATTTCTTTCATCCCCCCTAAAACCGCCAATTCATCGGGTACACAAAAATTTCGTAAATACTTCAAACTCCCTCTCGGGGCGGAAAAAAAGCCTCTCTCGGTTTAAACAGGATTTATAGGGCGTTAATAATTTATAGAATATTACAGAGCGCGTTGTACACGACCCCTGGAGAATTTGTAGCTGGGGTCAGATGATATGTGACTCCCGGTAATGCGAAATCGAATCGGCTTCTTTTTTCGCTACCCCCTCCCCCCTTCTTTTTTTGCTGCCCGTTGCGTAGGGAGAATTCGTAATGAGACGGCTGATTGATGGAAGTGGCGTCACTCGCACGGGGCGTAATTGTTCTTGGGGGGGGGGGGGTGAGTTGCATCCGTGCTTTCAAAACAACACTGCTTTTTTTTAATAAATGTATTGGTGGAAGGGGGGTTGTTATGGACTTGAAAAAATCGACAATGCGGTTTACGAGTGATTTATACGGAGGCGAGAAAGAAGAAGAAGTTTCGGTTACAATGCACCTGAGTTACCGCGGCGGTGGTACTAAATCATCCCGTATATTATTGCGGGGAAATGTCCCGTTATGTATGGCCGCCAGAAGTTCATTTTGGGTGGATAAATTCACCCCACCCCACTCTCCTCGGTGACTTTGATTCGACCTTTATTAAACATAAATTTTAAACTTGTTTGTATTTAATTTGGAAGTGGGTACGGGACGAATTGTAAACGTTAATTTTGTTTACTTCGCGAGTGATGTTGGTAATGAAGCACGTTGGGAGTAATTACAATTGATTATCGATTCAAAGCTACGATTGCCTCGTGTTAATTACGTCGATAAATTATCATTACTTTTTTTATAATTAAATTTTGGATTATTTTGTAATATGTGTGGTTACATTTTGAGTGTCCAAAAAAAAAATCTGTATTGATATTCGCGCAAGGAATTTCTAAATGAGACCGTAAATCAGGAGAGAAAAAATTATGGCCATGATATTATACACACTATAGGGAAACATAAATATACTTTAAAAATAAATGTCTCCAGTAGTACTGAAGACTTTTACATTATTTATGAAAATTTCTTACTAAATCCAAGCGCGTCATACATCAGTTTAAAAAAATTAAGTAACTCCTAATATACCTGTCACATCCCCATAAGTAACTCAAAAAGTAGAGAGAAAAAAAAGGGAATTCGTACGCGGTAGCTTACCCAGGGGAGAAACGTGCCGGAATAAATAACCTTTTCAGCTATAAAACTTGATTCACCACTTAGGTCGTCCTTCGTTGACAACAAAGACGTCCACTTCCCCATACACCTGAAAGACACACTTCCCTCGCATCAATATCCCCCAGCAAACAAACAATCAAACCATTCAAAGAGAAAAAGAAATGGATCCCAAATGCCGCATCCCGGAGACTACTACGACAAAAAGAAAGAATGGGAAGGAGGAGAAGACACTCCTCGTTGGCCAAAAGACACAGAGTCTGCGGCCAAGCCAAGAATCTTTCTTTCCCGTACATAACGAAGAAAAAAAGCAGTAAGGAGGGCAACACAATACACACACACGCATAAAATCGGGTAATAAGTCACGTAAAGTCCCCCCCCCCCTCCCCGTTCGTCATACCCAAAACGAGTCCGCAGGAATTCAACGGTAATAGTCCATGAAATACAATGGCCCCGGGGATGAAAAAAAATAATAAAAATAGAAATCTTCCCTTATCTTGGGCTCTTTTTTTCGGGACTCTTGAACCGAGTACGCTCGACTGGTTTTTTTTCTTTTATTTTTGAGGGGGGTTTTTCCTCGGGTTCGAGTTTGTGTCGCTAGGGGTAAACACACGCGGGTTAATGCCGTCATCTGGGTAATTGGATATTTCCGAGAGAGTGGCTTTCTCTTTCATTGTTTAACTTTTTCGAGCGGACCGAATGTGTGTTTGTGGAGTACGAGAGCTCCCGAAAAAAAGGAAGAAAGTTTTTACCTTTTCTTTTTTTTTTATAACTTGAGTACGAATGGATTTTGTTTTGCGTGGGTAGAAGCAATTCCATTTAGAGACTACTGGTTAAAACTGAATTAGACTAAAATACTGGTTTTTGTAAAAAATGTTTGAGTGTTCGGGTAATTTAATACTAGTCGCACGTAGACTGAGATTTTCAAATCAATTAATTAATCAGATTATCGCTAACAAAAATGATATGAACGATTTGAGTAGCAATGATAAGATTAAAAAAAGAAGATTTTTCGTATTACCTTACACTAATTTTTATAGTAAATGAAAACTTTCAAAAAGTTTTACAGCTTTGGTACTTATTCATGATGAATTACATTGTAAAATTTTAATAAAGAGTATTACTGCAAAATTTTGCTGATAAAGTTCAAATACCGTTCTTACCTTCCATTAAATTTATAAACTATTTTACAAAATTTTTTACGTTTCTATTTGCAAGAAAATTTGCGATATTAATGCTTTTATTTGTAAAATATTAACTTTTCATTGGAATGTTCAATCCAAAAAATTTTGTAAAATTTTAACAAGAATTTAATAGAATGAAAATTCAAATTCCACGCTTTTATTGGTGAAAAATTGATTTTTCGCTTGGAATTCGTACCCGTAACAATCGAGTGTTAACACAAATTTTTTATGAGCGCCCGAATAAAAAAAAAAAAAAAAAAAAAAAACGTGTCATAAAGAAATAAAGGCAACGAAAAGTTTATACGAGAGAATTTTAAAAAACCATACGAATGCGCTCGTGTGTGTCGGAATCAATTTTCCTTTATTTTTCATAGCACTATAAAAATGCAAAATTTTTTTTTATTTCTGTTTCAGTCAGGCGAACCGAGGGTTGACGCACAGATTCGATGAATTGGCGAATGGATCAACGTTCGATTCGCCAAGCGTTTCGTGATATATACATGTATAAAAAAGAAAAAAAAAAAAAAACGGTGAGTTGGTTGAGAAATTTTTTTCAGCCTTTTGCCTGTGGAACTGTTTGATCAACGTTTCTGTCAAAGTTCGAATCAAACTTTTAGTTTTTCGCTCAATTTTTTGCTTTTTGTTGACGAACTATTGCGGTTTGACACGCAGTTGTTAACATGTCAAATTTTTAAAGAACTATAACGAATTTTTAAGTATTCTCACTGATAGTAATTTTTAAAAGTGTATATAAAACTAAAGTATGTATGAAAGTAAATTTTATGACTAATCGTCAAAAGAATTTCATGAACTAGTTTTAAATGAAAACATAAATTGCACTAAGCAAAGAATTTCAATTAAATTTCATTTTCTTTCTCATTCATCTTTTCACTATTTTCATTTGCACGATTCTAACTAGAAGGGCCTTTTTGAGTCAACGAGCCATACGTTTTGTGAAAGTATGAAGGAGGTAAAATAAAAAAAGGATTTTTCATTCGGTGGCAAAGTATTATTGTGTTTGAAAGTACCTAAAGTGAAATAGAAGAAAGACTGTTGCTTTATGGACCATCGAAGTTTAATATAAAAATACAAAGACACACGCTCAAAATTTGTTGACCCAAAAAGCAATAACCCGAAAAATTAATAACTCCTTTGTCGTAACTTTTCATAAAAAGCTCTCATTGTAAACTCCTTTCATTAAAATTTAATTTTCAATTTCATTTCTATTAAAAACGATTCTAAAATGAAAATTTTTGTTTTTTGTTTCAGGAATCGTGAGGCCTCCTTTAAATTTAGGTCCATCATTTTCGCATCATCGAAGTAGCCCGTATCAAACTCGAGAAATCATCAAATTAACGACATTTTTTCCACATTGTTTCTAATCTTCAAGAATCGTGATAGCTTACGTAGTAGTTTAAAAAAAAAAAAAAAAAAAAAAAAAATTCGCCAGTTGGATCATTAGAGAAAATCTGAGCGTTTAATGCTGCCTGTGTAATATTATTGTGTCGCAACGAAAATACGTAAATGAAAAATTTTTTCTCTCTTCCCTAATGGTCGCGTCTTTCTTATCCCTGCAGAAAGAGAGGGAGAGACACGTTGAATTTAAATATTCGCTCGAAAAATTGTAATGGATCAATGGAATTATATATTATATATAAACAAGAAAAAAAAAAAAGTTTTAAAGAAAGTTATAAACATATGAATTCGAGTAATATCGTGAATGTAAATAAGAATTTTGTATATTTGTAAAATAATTAGGCAAATAAAAATTATTATCGAATAAACTCATTTATATATATATGCGATTTCACGTGTATATATTTTAAACGAATTATAAATTACAGTGTCTTCTTTTATTTATTACACTTTTCCCACTTTTTTTTTATGAAGGTAAGATGTAATTTTTAATGTATTCATAAGTTTCAAATCAAAATAAAACATTAAATAACAATAATGATTTTTTACAGTCCAGCGTAACTGGACATTTCAGAGTTCAAATCTAGCTCTGGGCCTCGCTCTGGGCTCACTGCTCGGCCATGATTTTACTTATCTGTTTCATATAAATATATAAGTATTATAAAATAGTTCCGAATAAAAAAATGAATTTTAGTATTTGTTCAATATATTTTCAATTTTTTAGTGAAATTGAACTCGATAAATTCATACTTTTAGTTTTCACTTTTGCCCTTCATGAAAGGGTAACATTTCAACCGGAGGTATTTTACGGGGCAAGTGCATCAAAACGTAAGAATAAAAGGTGAAACATTTTCCCTGGGTCCCATAATTTAAGCGTAAAACGCGAGCAGCCGTAAACCAAGCCGAACCGATCCACGATGCAAAGAGGAAAATCCCGCGGTAACAGCGTATTTAGCCCCGGCTAAGCGAAAAATAAAAACGAGGCGAAAAGAAAAGTGCAAAAAGCTCTTCGCCCACCATCCACGAAACAAGACCGGGGTAAAAACGCACACTTTTCCGGGGGTGCCCGCGACGCGTTAAAAATTTCTTTGACCCTCCCACCCCGCGCACAGTCCATTAGCATTCGTAATTTCACGGCTCGCGGAGAAGAAGAAGACGGCTAAAAGGCCTGGAGACGTAAGGAGACCCTTACGCCCCCCGTAGGGGGGAATATTCATCAGACTTGCACACACCGTCTTTAAGCTTCTTTTTAGAACTGCTTTACTTGAAAAAAGCTGCTTCGATTGGAGTGGGGCGTAGCTTTTAGGCGACTTTTCTCGCTGAGTTTTTCTTATAATGGGGACTTACGACGGAATTTTTACGCGGCTGAATATTTTCCTCCAGACTGACGAGATTTCGAGAGACAGACTGGGAGGCTTGGCATTCCGAGGATTTAAATTTGGGTGAGATTTGTAGGACTTATTTTAATTTTGATGAGCATTTTTATTTACTTGTTGTAAAGTTAACTTTTTTCGGCATTGGATAAAAATTTTTTATGTCAAAAACGTTATTAGTTTAAAAAAATAAATTGAAACTCGCGTTTTGTTATTTTATCGGATAATTAAGCTAATTAAAATGAACTGCAGCTGAAGCCTGTAATTGAAAGTTTCATTTTACGAGATGGAATTTTAATTATAATTTTGGTATGTAATTTAAATAAGCCGTGACATTAAAATAACATTTTTTTTTTCATTGAAAATTCATACTGAAATCGAAAATCACAAAAATTATCTAATGTGCGTATTACTAACTTTAAAAAAATAAACAGCAGTAAGTATATTTCATATTGAATATATTTAGTTACAGATTCTGCAATTCATATTTTGCTTATTTCAATCTAATTTAGCAGAACTCCTTTTCGAAAAGTAAACAAACAATATCAAGTTAATTTTGAATACTTGTGCAAGTAATTAATTAGTACCAAGTTGCTATACGTGCACCAAAACAATTTTTTACTAATTTTGTTCAAAACCGTTCAAACTTGATTTGAAATTAAATCAGTCAAACAAGAAAAGTTTTATTTAAAGAAAGCAACAGTTGCCGTGAGGTTCTAAAGAAAGTTAAAAAAAAAATTTCAAGCTTGCAATTTATTTCTTTCATTCTATAAAATTGGTAACGTGTATTAAATGATCATCCATGAAGAATCAGTAATATCTTTCTGGTAAAATTATGTATCCGGAGGAGACTCAAGTTTCATTATCCTAAAATTAAAATAATTTTTTTGATTAAGCCTTTGAAAAAGCATACATTGTTTTAGACTTCAAGTTCATCAATCTTATTCCTTTTAAAACATGATTTTTTTAAAGCTATTCAAAAACCTTTAAGAATTTATTGATTTTAAAAAAATTAAAGACTAATCTACAGTTAATCTACAGAGATTATTTTAAATTATGGGTAAGAGTTCGAAATTTTTTATCCAAAAATACTACAACAAGTCGTACTGTAAAATAAAAACGACGAAAAAAGAAGAAGGTCTCGCTGACAAGCATTCGTCCTGAATATTCATGCACCATTTTTCTCGCATCATCTGGAATACGCGAAGAATGCAAAATAATTCGAAAATAAAAGCAGGAAAACACCGCTGCCAGAGGGCTTAGATGGCGGATCGTAAGAATGCAGAAATTTGAAACAGGACAGGGAAAAGGTAAATATAAGAAAAGACTGGAATGCGTGGTAAAAAGGCGAGCGCTCGCAAGAATCTGGAGGAATTGAATATGCGGGAGAGTAAAAAAGCCTTCGACATCACTTATGCTCGAGATTCAGGATTCTCGTCGTCTCAAAAACGTATTTACATGGGATTTCCGGGGGAAAAAAACAGGTAAAATAGCATTTTCCATTGTGGAACCTACCGAAACAGAACCAAAAAAAAAAAAATATACCAAGAGTCGGGGGGCCAAGAGCTCTCTTGGAGGAAAAACAAAAAAAGAAAGGCTCGTCATGGACTAGCTACCGGAAATATTTCAAAAACTTTCCTAATATTTCGCGCTCGTGTACGCGGCGGCGGTACTCCCGGAGAATGAACTGCACCAGAAAATTCAGGCGCAGTTACTTTTTTTTTTTTTTATTATTATTCCCGGAGATCCTGGAAAAAGCGTCATGCGCAGCCAACGGCGTGACATTAAAATTTCAGGGAACGGCCAGCTGGAGGGCATGTGAGGGCTTTTTTTTCCAGAGCTGAATTAAGAGTCAACAAGCGGCGCTTTTCTTAGCTTGCCAGAAAACGCTGCACTCGGTGTATACGACATTTATACAATTTTTTTTTTCCTTTCTTTCTTTCTTTTCTTTACTTTTTTGGAGGGACAATGGTTTACTAGCTGCATTGTGATAGCGAGCACTTTTTTAATTAACTTTTCAAAGCGTTTAATTAAATGTGTTGGGATATTTAGAATCGGTTGTTCGAGTTAATTAACTTACGAATGCTTCATTGCGTTTTTTTTTTTTTTTTGCTTTGTTTATAATTTTTTCAAGAGAGTTATTGCTGCTTTGGCGGAATGACCGAAATTTCAGTTGTGTTTAACTTATACTGACGAGTTAAACGCCGAGCTAATTAAAAGCATTTGAAAAGAAAAATCGTGGAAGCTGAAAGCTCAAGCTTGTAAAACGTTGATGTATGTGTTTTCAGCAAAATATAACTCGAAAGCTCAACTCGATATTCATGGACGTCCTGTAGTGAAACTAACTGATCTATCAATCAGTTATAAACTGACAGCTTGTACTTTTACCAAAAAGCATCACCCTTTGAGGAAAAAATTGAAAACTTTTTACGCCAAGTCATGAAAATGAAAAATTTTATTTTCATTCTTGAGTACCGTGAAATAAATAAATTCAAATTTGTCAATTCTAAGCAATCAATTTTGTTTGAAGTGATTTTGCTGTTACTAAAGTACCAATCACAAATTTTCAACCAAAAATTATTTCAATATCACGTCATAAGAAAATCGTTGAACTTGAAGTTTTTAAGTTGAAGTATTTCTACTTTAAAAATTTTATGTATCAATATAAAAACCTCACATACAAAATATACCACTGTCAGATGCAATTTCAAAATAGGTTTGAGATTAACATTTCAAACAGTGAGAATTGTGATTCCTAATTAAAAACCTATGCGACTCCTGCATAACAGCAAAGATTGCGCCGTTAGTCTTTAAGCTTTTAAATGTTTTCGAAGTATCGAATCATTTAAGTTTCATTAAGAAAATTGCACCTATTTAAGACTAATTAACCGTAATAAACAAAATTATCTAATTGCAAATTCAACTACTTTTCGTACTGATTGAGTGACTGAGTTTAAATGCCATTCTTCAGTATTTCTTTAAAAATCTTGCCATTTACTACATTAAGTAAAATATAAAGTTCCAAGAAACTTAAACAAAAAAGATTCATTGATATTTTTTTCAGAAATAGTTTCTTTAAATATATTCAGAGGAGTAATCACGCGGCATCTCACCATCGACCGCCTCCTTTTTTTTTTTTTTTAATAAGAGCGCAGTGAAAAATGAGATACCGCAGGTCTAAACAAAAAGCAGAGAAAATCGCCGGGAGCAAAAGGTACAACGAAAAAAGAAAGCGTCCGCGGGGGAATTAAAAAAAAGCACAAAGTCGCCTCAATCACGGTTTGCAAAAAAAACAAAAAAAAAAAAAGTAATCGTTAGCATTATAATAATCGTAAGGGTCATTACGCGAGTTTTGATGCTTCCTTATTCCGGGAATCCTCGGGTACGTGTCTGCTCGACCGTCACTTTTATGTAGATGCATAGCACGTATAACCCGGCCATAAAATTCTCGTGACCCCGTTTCGCTGAGCTATTTTCAAGTATTTTTTTCCCCCCTTTTTTTTCGGCATACCTTCGTTTAATTATTTCACGCCTTTATTCTCTAAATTGTCCTTTTTTTTTTAGCGCTCGCGAGCTATCTCGCCATTTCTCCTTTGTCCAATTTCTTTTTTAATCTCGTTCTCCAAGACTCCGCTTTTACTTAGTTTTATTTTGCTAATATTTAAAAGCTTCCATAATTTCCATTTCTGCTCTGATGAAATTTTTCTCGAGGAATTTTGCATCCCCCCGATAAGACAAAGTTAGATATGTACCTTATTAAAGGGACCTTTTTTTTTTACCTTTTGCTCATCGATTGGCGGTATTATTCTTTCGCTGGTAGTACATTCATTGCAGCTAATCGAAGCTTAATTTTCTTCCCTTGGAAATAAAAGTGGATAACGACCGTAATATTCCTTCCAATGGCAATCACATTAAAATTATCATAAAAAGTATTGCGAGAATCAATAATGAGAAGCAGGATCGATGATTTTTATTCAACGGTATCGCAGGTGACTAAAATTTGAATTTATGTTTTAAATTAGTGTACCAGATTCCTCGCCCGGTCTCTCTCTCGAACTTTCGTCGTCGTAAGTTTAATGTCTTCTGATTGCATATTCATCGTCGCAAATACGCGAGCACTTGCTAATCATAGTTGGGTACACAGCACGGTTTGCCTTGCGCAAACCCGCGGCTGGTTCGCTCGCTGCACCGCGCTGGATATATATTGCGATACCGTAACCGTTTCGCATCACCGATTGAATAAATTATTGGGACCAAACAAACGGATGTGGTTTCGAAAAAAGTAAGATGCCTTTGATACCCTCAAATGACCTCTTGAAAATCATCTTATTTTAGGCAAGGAATGTTAGAGGAGTTTCGGGTAGTTTTAGGTCAAAGTAAATTTTACTGTGTAATCTACTATCATTAATATCTTTGTCAATCCCGTTTCAACTTAATTTTTTTTCAATAAATTAGCTCAATAAAAAAAATTTTTTGTATCGTAGTTAATAAATGAAATTTTGGATCAAATAATGTGAATACTTGCTTTTTGCATGCAATTTTCTCATCAATGTAATATTTGACTCGTAATACAAGAGGTGATTAATAATTTTGTTGTATTAAAGAGAACTTTTTGATTAAAATTTGAAAGCTCAAAAGTTTGTATTTTGTACGTGTAACGTTTAAAAAAATAAATGTAAATATTTAAGCTTTTTTTTGTATAAAATCATAATTGAAAGTTATTATACGAATATCTTTTGACAATAGTTCATGAATTCGATTGTGCTGAAAAAAAATAAGTTTAATCTTTACTTTCATGCATAAATAATATTTTATCGTTGTATGAAATGACCCTTTCATAGATTGTTAATCCCAGACAAGAGAAAAAATAGTGGAAAACTCCTTTATTATTCAAGAGCTCCATTTTTAAAAAAAACTCCTGTAGAAATTTTTTTTTTTTTTTGAAAAAAAAAAAGTTTGTTTGAAGGGTCTGTCAAATATTAAAAAAGTAAACTCACTGTACATTTTTTCCAAGTGCCAGTGTAACAATTAAAATTAGATTTTATCATTGAAAGGTAACTTCTATCAAAGGATCGTTTATAAATTCTGAAGCTACAGATAGCCCCAGCGAAGGTAGATCACGATTGCAGGGATACAACAGCGAGTGCCCGCACCCCTGGGGAGTCCGGACAAAGACCCCCTGCGAATCTGCTTTGCTAATACGAATTCGAGTCCTTAACTTATGGTCCTCGGAGTGGTGTCCAACTACCAAATTTTATTAGTCAAATTGGCATTAGAGCCCATGAAAAAGTCCCGTGAAACAAGCACCAATTACAGAAGCTCTGAAACAATAGAAAGTACAAGAGGAAAAAAAGGAGGAATTAAAGTAAAGAATCCCAAGCAATTTACCTCGGTGCAGCACAAATCTTATAAGATCTCCCGACATTGCGTAGCTTCTTTTAATTCGTCTTCTCTTTTTTCGCTGTTACAATTTTTTGTTCCCACCGGGGGACCCAATTAACGTTCATTGTTCCTCATTTTGATCCCTACTGTTCGTCGTCCAGCCGGTAAGAATATATACATACAGACTCTTTCTTCGCAGAGCTATCGATTGCATAAAATCGCAAGTCTTTTCTAGTAAATGGAAATGTCGAGGCAGAGGGGGGCACCGCCCCTATTTTGCGCGCCCGCGAATACATTTGCCGGATAATAGAATCCCGAGAGTTGAGCCAGAGAGAGAGTGGAAGCGCCCCCGGGTTTTACTTTGGCGCTGCACACGACAACCCGCTGGCCGTGTTGTGTCGGACAAAGTCATTCCCTTTAGCCCCGCAGAAACTTCTGTTCAAATACAGAAAAAGAACGGGGCAGAGAGAAAAAAAAAAGTAAAATAAAGAAAAAAAAGGTTTGAGTAATTTAAGCCGATTTATCGGACGTCAATAATGATACCGCACCGAGCTTTATGATCCGGCCAGAAACAGGTCAATGTCTTCCACGTCGTTGATGCCGCGGCAGCTGCTGGTGAGAAAACTTATATAGATGTGAAATCGGGCTGAAAACTGTCCCCAGATGTGGCCGCGGAGCTCCAGGAGGATACGCTGAATATGGAAACTTACCCGTCGCGCTAACTTTATGCGGACCCGGAAATAGTTCCCGCCGTACCCGGGTATGTGTGTGGGTGGTACGACCGCGCTCCAGTTTTTGGCAGTTCAATTGAAATCGTTCCACACTGGAGCTCTTTATACCCGTTACTTATCGTCTATGTTGTCGGTTTTCAAACTTAAACCCATGCTTCTGCTTGTTCGGGCTCTTCTTTTTTTTTTTTTTTTTTGAAAATGAAAAAAAATCTTGCGTTTGTTGAGAAGTGTCCATTGTTGGGTTTTTGAACTGACGTTTGCTTTTTTTATTCACGTTGGTAGTATTGATGTAGGAAAAGTGTAAGATCATAAACCCTCTTACAGGTTGAGATATATTTTTATTGATAGGGGAAACCTACGAAGTATTGGAACTAGTTTGTAATAAAGCTATGAGGAAATATTTTTTCTTCATCAGAATCAAATACGTTGCTCTTTAAAGTTGTAAATTCTTATCGTTTATTTGCTATGACTATTCATGATCTGCATCTGATTTGAAAAATTGTAAATTTCAATCATCCATGTTTCTTATCAGCAATAAAACATACTTTTTTTTTTCATCGGTCGAATAACATTTTCATAAACTATCTCAAAAAAACAAACTAATATCAGGTAGAAGATATAACTGCAGAAATTTAACAACGCAGTCCTCCATTATATTTCCCATTTCCCTCGCACAGCTTGTAACCCATATAATGCATCTTGCACGTGGTGGACGAGGAGAAATAAAGAGTGAGAAAGCCGGTTGGCATGGCATGGGACGACGGTGGTAGTAGGGATTTAGGGCCATATCTCATTCATTTTCATGCGTATATTCTCTCCTCCGGTTATTCGTCACCGACGAGATAAGAAAAATTCATTACCCTTTTTATACCCCGAGCACGGAATAGGGCAATTTTTTTTTTCCCACCAGAAAAGGGTGACCGACGACGGCGCATCACACTCCGCGTGGAAAGCCAGAGGTGATGTAGCGCTTTTCTCCGAGTGCTGTGTATGATACCAAGATAATTCCTAGGGAGAGGAATCACATTACTGAGAGAGAGGAGGATTGACAAATCAACCGGGTAAACTTTCTTGACGGGGGAGTATGGATTTTTACTTACCGAGTGCTTGCAGGCGAAGAAGTAAGATCTGGAATAGAGAAGTTAATGTGAAGTGCGGAGTGGCAGGTTTAACTTCTTTGGCTGACTGGACTGAAGATAGATTTTTATAAAACTGGGTTTAAATAGAACTGGGAAATGAAGATGAATTAATTTTTTTTATTTGAAAAAATGAGCTTGAGATTCGTTCTTATTAGTTATAATTTATAACTTATAAAAATCTCGGTCTGTAATTCTTTACTATTTGATCATTACTTTTATCATTTTTTACGAGTGATAACTGAATTTTTTTTATTTAGTCAATAGAGCGCTAGAAAATTGAAATAATCTGCTTCAACAGTTTAAAAAAATCTTGACATCATGCAGAATTTCATCATATTTAAAATACATTTTATCGAAAGGCTAATTCACATTGCAGGATGCCAAGAGAAGCGAACAATCAAAACCCTAATCTAAGTGGACATTCTCATCATAACTTCTCTTTTTCAAACAGAAATCCAAATATCTTCATCTTTCTTAAATCTGCATACGACAACCCCGGTACAGTAAGATAACTCAGGAGGCCATTTGCGATCGAAAAGAAATCTAGTATGGAGCGCTCGAGGGAAGGAAATGGAATTGATTTTTCTTTCTTACATTTATTAGCCACCCCGCGCCTCTAACTTATTGGCTCTATTCGGGCGTATTACGTGAAACGTAAATTCTCGGTTCATGTTGCACCGACGCCAATGTGGAACGTGAAAAATTTTCATTGTCTCGCCGAATGACCCATAATATTCCCTTTTTTTTTCAATCTGCTACTAAAAGTCGTAAAAAATTATTACCTTTGGTGCTTCGCATAATAGCGATGGGCTATTTTTGTTTGGTAATTTGATTAACCTTGCTAATGTGAGTATCACGCGTGAGCATGGACTTTTTTGTGACCATCAAATTGATCCAAATTGGGTAATCACGTGACCCCTTCGGGTCAATTAGGATAATCAATTTCAATCTTTTTCTTTTCGAGAGTAATAAACGATTATGAAAAATGATTAATTAATCTAACGAGTTTATTATTCTATTCTTTAAAAAATATTTTTGCGTAAATTTGATTCAAAATTCGAGCTGCACCCAGCTTTTAATTTTTCAGTAAGTTGAGCGGGAGAGAATTTTTCGTGAAAATGGGGTACGACAGAGCGCGCGGATGTAAATCAAATTTGTCGGCGTCAAAACACAGGTGGGTGAAAACGATGTTTTTGTGAGACCCGACACGGACCCGCTGAAAGGTTAATCTGATTTTATGAATAAATTGAGTAAAATTTCAGCCAGCTAACCTCTTGAGAGAACTTCTGAGTGTAATAAGCGAACTCCACAGTAGTAAAAGAGCGCGATATACCGACTTTACTCACCGAGTTATTATTATTAATGGAATTTTTTTTTTTTTTTTCAGCGACGGACCTGAGTTTTCCCGTCATGCAATTTTTAGGATCCTTTTTTCATAAACTACTTCACGTGTTCTTTGTACAGAATTTTTTTTGTTAGCTATCAAACTATGACAATATAAGTTATTTTATTTTAGTATATATTCATTTGTAATATAATATTTACAAGATTCGCCAATAGATAATCAATCTTTGCTTATAATATAAAAATATGAGAGTGTGTACATTCATAATTCAAAATTAAAATTTTTTGATGTATAATAAATCTCATTTTTTTACAGTAAAAATTAAAATTATCAAACCAACTTTAATAAACTCTATGATAACCCATTTAATTTTTGCATCTATACTTTTTAGAAGACTAATAATAATAACAGCGTAACAGTTTACAGTATTTTTATACCTACCGTTCTTGAGTAAATAGACCATTCAAATTTAAATCTTTTTCTCTTTACCCGGGTAACAACGAGCCCTTGCAGGGTGATCTAAATATTTCAAGGCACTCAGGGGGATCCGAAAAAAGCCCGTGCAGTCTCGAAACCCAAGACGCAGCTTTGAAGCGTGAGCACATACGCGCATTACACGCGCGTGCGATCATCGACGCGACGGCGGTTGCGGTTTTCGCGTTAACTCGAGCTCCGTCAGGCATTGTGCAGATTTCTCGAGCGCGTCGTATGCGTTGTCGTATGTTAATTTGTCGCTGCAACGACTCAAAGCACCGAGCACTCGAACGCGCTTATGGTTGGGCTAAATTAAGCGCTCGGTAAGCTGGCTGAGCCTCGCAAAATGCGTGCGGTTTTAGAGCCCGATTAAACTTGCACGCGAGCTGGTGAAAAAAAAAACCGTCTCTCGCCGCTGTGCAGCCAACAAATGGAAGAGTAATTTGGGTCAGATGGCTTACTTTGAAAATTTTAAATGCACCCTTTTCGGGGGATTTTTGCTAATAGGCGGGTTAAATATTCATACCTAATTAATTTTCTTGAGTAAGGGGAGACCAGGGCAGGTTGTCATGCGGGGCAGGTTGGCATTTTTTAAATAATTTCCGTTTTAATCAAGTCAGCTTGATCTATCCTAAACAACTTTATTCTATTTGATCGCCCGCAAGTTTCAATC
Source organism: Encarsia formosa (assembly GCA_038277355.1). NCBI lineage: Eukaryota > Metazoa > Arthropoda > Insecta > Hymenoptera > Aphelinidae > Encarsia > Encarsia formosa. The sequence continues at coordinate 4,669,932 of CM076187.1, forward strand.
ATTGAAAAATCTAGCTGGATCAATTCATCTTTACAAAAGTCTAAATTTTTCATTTTTGGGCATCAAAAGTAACTTCAAACCCTTAAAAAAAAGGTGATGAAGCAAGTTAAGATGATTCTAATTATTGCATTATATTCAGGGGCATTCACTTTTGGCCCCTGATAAAAAATTCATCGATACATTGACATTAACAGTAAAAAATTTTTTTTAATAATTTTTCATGCACCTAGGGGCAGGTTGGCATTTTTAAAATTTTTTTCAAATAAGTTCGCCCAACTACACTAATTTATTGTTTAAAAGTTTTATCTGCATTTTTTGAATCAATTCATCCAAAAACTCTTGAATTTTTTTAATTGAGTACTTGGTTTTATCGAAATTTTATAGCTTTTTCATTTTGATCGAATTTTTTATTAATAATCAGTTACATGGTTAATAAATCAACATTTTTTGGGAATATTAAGTCATATTTTACCGGTTTTTCAACTTTATACTAGGGTACTAAGGTACCGATAGTGCTCTGAGAGCCAAGAAACTTGAAAAAACAAATTTGAAAAAAAAAATTTACTCTAGCTTTTTATTTTTTACTTCGTCCCAGTCTGATTGGTTTAAACCAAGATCATTTGATAAGATTTGGTAGCTATGCATTTTATTGAAAGCATCAGTTCATCAAGGAAAGACACCAGTTGCAGAGTTCATACAAGTTTTGTTAAAATTCTAAAATGATCAAAGAACCAACTCTGGACATAGAAGATATATTTTTGGAAATAGTTTGAAGACTCGAGCAATCCGTCATTTATCTTCCAACTCAATTTTTTTATTTTTTTGACGAATCAAAACGCAAAGAAAAACTGGAGTCAACATCGGGGTGAAAAACAAATCTGAAACGAACGGAAACTTTTTCTTTTACCATCGAAACGTTCTGCCGATTACGCTTTACTGTCGGGCGGTGCGCCACGGCGCGTCGACTGGTCCGCCCTTTCATCGATTTGTTTGCCTTCCCTTTAGAAAGGGAAAACTGGTTTGAAGCCTCGTCGGGCTTTATTTTTCCTAAAAATTTATTAAACCTTTTTTCAGACTGACTTTCTGCTCCAAGGGTACCGAATACGAATCAAAAATCTAATGAAGATACGAGACTATTCAAAAATTTGTACAGTTTTTTCGAGTTGATATGAAATTTTTATGATTAATATGATTGCCATAAAAACTTAAAAATTTATAGTTTTTTAAACTTGTGGATGCAAAAATCTGATAAGAAACAAATTTTTTTATTTTTTCTATCCAGAATCTCTAGGTTCGAGAAAAAAATATTGAAAAAATATTTTTTGAATATGTTTACAGCATCAAAATTAACTTTTTCGTCACATATTAATTTTGAGTCAACACCGTCTGAAACTTTAGTCCGCGCATCTCTCGATGAAAGACACTTTCCGCGAAACGACTCTTCGAAATTTGTAAAGTACTCTTATTTTTTTACGACAGTGGGCACTTTCGCAAACTTAAAATTAGCCTTGGGCTTGATTAAAAAAAGAAAAAGAAACCCAATTTTCACCTCAAACTTTAATCCTCCCCAACCCCACCTTGACGCGTAAAAAAAAAGTGGTAGAGATGAGAAAAGTAAAACTTTCCGTCTCGCGACAATGCGCGTTCGGACGTAATCACGCGGGTTCGATTTTTCCTCCCCTTCCTACGGAATTTATAGGAAAATTATCCTAGACAGCGACGGAATAATTCAGCGATATCCGGTTTTCATCGATTTTTTTTTTCTCCATCCTCTGCCAGCCACAAAAAAACGGACTTGTTGTGCCCTTTTTTTTTCACCCGTATTATGCGAAGACAGTTTATACGCGGGCGCGTTGGAAAAGTTTTACAAAAAAAAGGAGGAAAAGTTGCACGCGCGGGGGATTGATGTGTGTAGCGCGTCGCGACGCTAGACGGTCAGTAAAAAAGCCATAACGGCTCTTTTACCCGAAACTTTCACTCACCGATACTTTCGTAATTTTACGCTCGGCTTCACCTGAATGATTTATGCTTCCGACTACTCTTCTCTCGCTATTTTTTTTTTTTTTTTTTTCGAAAAATAGCTGCTTGCAGATTTTTGGAATTGTAAATGGATGAAGTCACCCCCCCCCCTCCCCAAAAATATGCATATCAAGAGTCAACAAAATAGTTTGGTTTACATAGGAATTCGGGGGATGTATTTTTATGCAAAACCCCGGAGTCGGAAAATATGTGGCCTCTCTCTCTCTCTTTTTTCGCGCGTAACTTCACCGGAAATAAATTCTGGATGGAATTTTTACGGCGCGAAATTGAAGTGCTGGGAGTTATGTCACGGAGATGTTTATTGTCAATTCCTCCCGGGTGAATCCCAATACGCGCAGGGTCTCTCATTTGAACGCCCGGAGACAAGATTTAGACTGATGAAAAGAGGCACCGCTGTAAACAACATTTTTCCCGTCATTTTTAATAAACCTCGACCCCCCCCCCGGATACCCAAAACCCAGTCTGGATTTTTATGACTCTGACCCGGTTTCGCATACCTGGGGCACATGTGAAAATAGTAGGAATGCAAAAACAGGGGAGACAATAAAAGTAAAGGGCGTAGTCGAACGAAGCCAGTCGCACGCATTCTCCGAGTCCTTCTTCTTCACCGTGAATTTTTATGGAAAGTTATTTGCTTTTCTGTTGTGTTGCGACGACAGCACCGTGTTTTACGTACACGCAAATAAACGCGAGCTCTCGTATTCTTCTTTTTTTATTTCTCAAATCGCAGACGGAAAATTGAATTCAAGATGCAGGAACTCTCATCGTCGATTCATGGAGAGGCGAGGGCCCTTTTTTGTTTAAATTGCTCTGTCAACGCCGTTATATTATGCCGGAGACAACCCACGGGAGTGCGAGAAAAATTAGGGGAAAAAAGAAGAGCGACGAGGAGTGCGAGGTGGCGGTTTTCATTTAAAGCGTCAACGGCAGTCTTCCTTCCAGAAGAAAATATGAATTTTGACATCGGTTGCGGGAGTTTATTCGTTTCAACGAACCGTGATATATTAAATAATCATATTTTTAAAATTAAAAGATTTCAATTTTTCATTACTTAATTATTTTGAGGTGATGGTTGGTAAAGTTTTTGATTTTTTTTATTTGATCAAAACTTTTTTGATATTAATGACGTTGTAATGAGTATTGAAAAATTAATTATTATTTAAAATTAGAGGAGGACATTAAAGAAGAGTCCATTAAACTTTCACAATAAAAATATGATTTAATAGTTTGTATAATCCATTTTTTTTTTAAATCGACTTTGAAAAGTTAGTACAATTGTTTATAAAGTCATGAATTTTGTTTTAAAAAAAGTTTCTTATCTTATTTGTCTGACTTTTGGATATCGAAGGTAGAAAAATGTATGTTACTCTACTTGAACATCTATAAAAAACCCTACTTCCCTTCAATGCTATAAAAAATTCAGCTACTTTTAAACTTTTTTTTCTTTAGCAAATTGAATAATAACTTTGGCACTAATTTTTGAAGGGTCAGCCAAGATAAAACTTCCACAAAGCAAAATATTTCCGACTCGACCGTATTTAAAAAAATGTAAGATCTTACCGAATAAAAATATCTCTTTCACAGCGATTCATGAAATTCACGGCGGCTTTTGTCAATATTTCTCAATAATCAGAGCAGGAAGAGCTTGCCAAAATTTCGTGCCCCCAGCCTTGTTTCGGGATACAAATTTCTAAAGTTTCGGTTAACGTTCTTGACCCAGAATTCCCAAGTCTCTTCTATTAAGGCTGAAAATAGGGTAACGCGATAGTCTCCAAGGAGATCCTCTGTACTTACGTATAGAGTTACTCCCCCAGAAAATACACATCCATCCATGCTTGCCCCTTTTTGGATAAATAATTCAGACTGATGGTCCAAGCAACTTTTTGAATAAATATCAGCGACCATTACGTATCAAAGCAAGCAACTTGGCTCGTTAAAGGGACAGAGGTCTCCAAGAGGTGATCAAGTAAATTATGATCGAGATTGTATCTTAATATTCGCGGGAGGTTATAAAATTTGCCAATCCCAAACGAGACATTAAACCTCGAAAGATTAATTACGCATAGTTCGGCCAAGCGCGCGTATATAACTTCATCCGTAGTTGGCTACCGTGTTATTCCATTTTATCGGCACGCCTCGAAGCTACACCGCGCCCGCATTGACGTATGGGATGTAGTGCCAAACAAAGTGAAAAATAAAGCCTCCGGGGTGCCTATCAATCTTCATTTCTTCAAGCTTGACAAGTGGCGCTGAAAAGCCACTCTCTCAATCTTACACCTCCAGACCTTTTTTTTTTTTTAAACATCCTCACTTCGATTCACTCTTTCGTACATTTTTTTGGGCATAAACGAGGGAAATAGAAGATACTTTTTTCATGACTAGCGATTGGAGTAAACTTCTGATGAAGTTTGTGGGTTCATTGCGAATTTGCATAAAATCAATCGGATGAAAGATTGGTTTGATTCCGCTAACGAATATCCATAAAAGTTATCAAACTGGGTATACGTAATAAATGTAATTATAAAATTTACATTTTTTAATTCTGGCCGTACGAACTTTAAATTGAAAATTCTATTGCTTTTGTCGTGAACTTATTTGTATCTCCCTATATTATATTTCCGTTTTTTTTTTCTTCCTCAAAATTCGATCCTTATAATTCGATCCTCACATTTTTTAATTATTATAAAAACACCGTACTGATAACTAAATATGATGATCCTCAAAATTCGATCCTCACCTTTCAAATTCGATCCTCACTATGAAGTCCTCAATTTAGTCCTCAAAATTCGATCCTCAGAGTTCAATCCTCAAAATTTTTTCGTATATAAATTAATAGTATATTACTTAACTAGGCAGTATGAATGGGAAACGTCTCAGATCGCATGAAATTTTCGTCCGAGGCGTAGCCGAGTGTGACAAACATGTGATCTGAGGCCTTCCCATTCAGGTGCCTAGTTGAGTATGCTATTTTTCCGCACGACGGCGCCGGGAAGCGCTACTGACTGTAGCGGCAGCGGCAGGGAAGTAGCGCTTCCCGGCCGGAGTGCGGAAAATCAATTTTTTTTTAGTATGTAAAGTGTAGTTCAGGGTAGTAAAACATATAGAGAAGGATCAGTAGTAATGGGATTGATAGAACATAATAGAAATATTTTTGAAATTTTCATTGAAGCTACAAATTACCTTACGCGTAAAAAATTAAGAGAATTTTTTTGTTTGCTTTTAATGTCCGAAAAAATTCCTGGTTGTTCAATTTGGGATAAGTATACAAAAACTTTTACAGAAGATTATCTGGCTAACATTATTGGTTTCTAAAATATTTAACATGATGAGAAAAATTTATAATTGTTAATTACATGATTAAATAAATAATTGAATAAAATTAAATATAGAGGTACTCTTAAGCAATAACAGATTTTAAGGAAAATAAGGAAAATAGGGGTTTGAATGAAATAAAAGAATTTTTGATTTAATTCAATTTAATGAAGAAATGAAGATTCTTCATTAACCCATTTGGGACCAACGGAAAACCAGAATAGATATTAAAAAACTAATTATCAGAAAACCGGTATTTTTAAAAAATTGAGGTTACGTGTTTTTTCTTTTTTTAATTTTTATTGTTTAAACATTATTTGTTTAAACAAATTAGGAAAAAAGTTATAATTTTTATAAACTAATTAGCTCTTCTGAGCGCGCTTCAAGCGCGCATAGGAAAAAACAATAAGAGTAACCTCAAAATGTACTTTTCGAATATTTTAAAAACTTCTTCACCAATCAGCTCACGAATAAAAATCTTACGCAAGATGGCGATAGCTCTCTTTTATAAAGGGATAATAGTTGCATTCGATTCTTTGACAAAAAATAAGACGAAAATCATCCATCCGATTTTTTGATCCGACGCTTAGATCTTTTGCTACGAGCGCTCAAACATGTGAAAATCATAGTTTTATAGTGGCGAGTTCTGCCGCGCCGCACCAAAGATCCACTCTCGCATGATTTTCACATGTTTGAGCGCTCGTAGCAAAAGATCTAAGCGTCGGATCAAAAAATCGGATGGATGATTTTTGTCAAAGAATCGAATGCAACTATTAGTTTATAAAAATTATAACTTTCTTCCTAATTTGTTACAAATAATGTTTAAACATTAAAAATGAAGCTTGTTAAGTTGTGTTGTAAGCTAACACGAAAGAATTCTGTATCAAGATGCACGAAAAAATTGTGTGTTAGTATAATAATCACAAATAGAGCTTACTTATTACTAAATCGATCTTGTGCTTCAAATGTTTGCTAAAGATTATTTTTTTTATCATTGAATAATATTTTAGTTAACCCATCAACGCCTGAAAGTCAAAAATTTTTTGGTAAACTTTGGGGTTGAAAATGCTTAGGAAAAACTTGGAAAATTGATCGGAAAACTCCCCTACCGACTATTTTCAAGGATGCTCTACAAGATCCCGTAGTTAAAAATTCAAAAAAAAATTGTTTTTATATTGTTTATTAACAAATTTAAAAAAAAAATCACTTTTTTTCATGCATTTTTTTTTCAATCGAATTTTACGGAGGGTAGAAATTTTTTTTTGCCGTGGGAAAGTCGATAAATCGGGGACGATAGGTTTCTAGTTTCAGAATCTTTTTTTAAATTTTCGATATGATTTTTTTTGACAAAATGGCGGCCAAAAAACTTAGGTATAACTTATCGTAAAACGGCCAATAACAGAACCAGCAGTGAAATAAAAAGTTAGAAGTAAATGAAAATTATTCATAAAATAGTATGTTAGATATGTTTTATGATAATTTCAATCATTAAAATTGCAAAATGGAAAATTTTAGGCCCAAAACCGTGATGGCCCAAAAATAAAAATCGAGTATTTTTTATTTTTCAACTATTTTTTATTTTTCGATTATTCGATTTTTATTTTGGGGTAGAATACTCCCGAGCGCTATTCTTCTATACGGGAGCGCGTGATTCTGATTGGCTCGCGTACTGTACGGCTTAAGATTTTTTCTGTGCGCTCACACAAAATTCACGCGCTACCTGAAGCACAAATTTCTCGCGCGACTTACACAGTAAATTTCTGTATTTTTTCTCTCCGTGTAATAGCTATAAATTAGTTTTCCATTACAAATTAAAAAAATACTCCGTCAGCTATATACTGCTGCATAGGAATGAAAACACACGGCTGTCAAGAGAGCGTCTAGCATACGGCAGCCCGCAGACAAAGACGCCGGCTCCGCTGGAGGGAAATTAATTTTGCATTTATTCCTCTCAGACTGTAGAAAGCTCCCGCGTAGCCGGGAGCGATTGGCTCGGAGAGTCTATCCCCCTGGCCCCGGGAGCCCGGAAACCCAATATCCCACCGGCTCTTCTTTACCTCCTGCTCCTCCTTGGCGCGCGCTCCGATATTCCAAGAAAGCCGAAATTAATTACGGTTACGGTCCACGTGTTGCAGACCCGACTGAGAAGTTTTACGAGGGGGGAGGAGACTCTTGCTCGTTCTTACCACGCCCGGCCAACGTGTGTTTTGTTTTAAGGGGGGCAAGAACCACCAGACCAGCAGGTTTTGGTACTCGGTTCTAAATTTTTGGTAAATTCAAAGTTTCATAGTTTTACTAAAAATAATAATTTATCAATGTCCGACCAAACACTGGCTTTTCTACTGGTTACGTCAGGAGCTTTGGCTCGATGTTTGCGCGGAAGCCTTTCGAGTGTATTTTCGAAAATATTCTTGGAATTTAATCAAAAATACTTTGAAAATCAGTGTTGTTTCAATAAAAACAATCCCGGAAATTTCAATTTTACCGGAGAAATGTAAATTTTGAACCCGAGAGTAATAACTGTTTGGTTTTGAAATGAACGATGTTCTCGTCCCAAAAGAAAATTTCTCTACGACTTAAAATTTCAAATGAAGTATTTTTAATAAATTACTCAACAACAATCAGAGCGTAAAAAGACTGCAAAGTACAAAAAAAAAAAAAAAAAAAAAAAAAAAAAAAGAATCGAATTTTTTCGATGTGTATTCGAAAGGATTCTGCTTAAGCATTCTCGTCTCATTTTGTTTTTAGTTTAAACGAGAGGCCTGGCGTTTAGCTGTAAAGATACATTGAGCCTTTCTTTGTTAAAGCTTCTACGAAGGAAGAAAACGAAGTTTTATGATCTGGAATGCCGGGTAAGCTAAGCTCCGATGGCTCACTGTTGGCGCAAGTAATGAGAAAACATTGTCGCTCCCCTCTCGCTTTACACCGGTAATTGTGCGCCCTTGTGAATTTGTTGTCGATTAGACTTTTTTTTTCTTTTTCGAGGTCCAACAAAGAAGAAGTACGATGAGCGAAAACTTTACTTTCAAAGAGTCCGAGAGAACGAACGTTTAGCAGTGGGAGAGGTAAAACGGGAGGGGGGGGGGGTTATTTTAATTATTTCCGGCAACAATTTATTTTTAATTGCGAGCGGCGAAAATGCCCAGAAGTTAATTGACATTTTGAGTTATTTCGAAATTATGTAAAAGTGGTTTTACCGCCCCCTTTTTTTTCGCGTGTAAACTGTTGACGGTAAAATTAACAAAATTCGATTTAACTTTAACTGCAGTGGCAAGAGTCATGAATATTGAAGAAAAAAAGTGTGGAAAGTTTGGTTTTTTTAGATTTTTCCCCAAGGAAATTAGTCTTAGAGGGTAATTTTAATTGATACTCCGGGAATCGATCAAACTTTTTATCGGGTATCATGAAAAGGATGAGTCTGAATTAAATTGCGAAGAAGAAATAATTACGTTGAATAAATTAAAAACCGATTGGTTATTACCATCATTTACAATTTAATTTAAAATTATCTCCTATCGTTGATGAAAGTATTTGCTCTGGCTAAAAGGTAACGTTTGGAAACTTCTTTTTTTCTTATTGCGTGGATGAAATTCCAATGGCTTCTTCGGAAGTTTAACATTTTTAATAAAGTATCTTTTAAAACTTGAAGGGGTAATTTTAAAAGTTTAATTTCACTTTTGATGCTGAAGATGGGGAAGAATGTATCAAGAAGTATTACGCTGCTTGGAAAATTATCAAGAAAGGGTTCATCAAATATTTGACTTCCATAAAGTGTAGCGATGAAAAATCTCCGGAGGGCGCGCGCAATTTTTTCCCCTTTTCAGTGATAAAGTGAACGTTAAATTAGCCAAATTCGAGTTCAAAGCGAAATAATAACACTTTGCGCGTCCCCAATACGAGTCGTGAACATAAAAAATGATACTTTTTTTTTCATACTTGTAGTGGCAAAAGCAATAATGCTTTGTGACGAATGAATATTACCTCTTTTTCTTCCTGTAAAACAAGATTTTTTAATATTATTTTTCGCAATATCCCGCTTTTGAGAAATTTTTTCCGTTTTCGCTATTTTCAAAAAGTGCTTTCGAGCTTCAAGAAGTATTTCAAATGTAATTTAATGCGTTCCTCATAAATATTAAAAAAATAAAAATTAAATTCGAAAGTAGCCCCATAATCATTTATAAATAACGACCGATTACCTCATGAATCTTGAATAAGAACTCATGACTTGTTAATTTTGTCCATCCCCCTTCGATCCAGCCACTTTATTTTTTCGAGTTGGTTGTATTTACGGCCTGTTTATTGTTTCGGCTTTGAAAAATATCCCCGGAAATCGCCCCGGGTATAGAAAAAAAAATCAATCAACGGTCCTCCAAAAAAACAAAGGCTCAATTTTTTATCTCCCCCGGAAATAAGCACAGTCGGAAGGAAGGCCGCTCGCACCTGTAGAATTTCATTACCCCGGAATAAAAGTGTCCGTATCTTCGGTTAAAGAAGAAGAAGAAAGAGATTTCCAAATGACCGGGCAAAGTGCCGGGCGATCATCAAAGAGTCTGTTTAAAAGTGGCAACGCGCACGAGCGAGCATCGGACCTCGCCGTGTAAAAGCCTTCCATCCCCCAGGAGCCGCTCGTATTCGTTTCCAAAGTTTTGAGGAGCTTGCCCCGAAACAAAGCGCGATACAAATTCTGACAAGTTCAACGGGGAGGATAAAGTTTATGCGGTTCTCTGGCCCCCTCGGCGGCCATTTGTTTTCCTTTCGATTTTCTGTGTACTCGCGTGCTTGTTTATTTTTACGCGCACATCACCGTGAAATTTGGTCTTCTGACCGACCGAAGGAACGAAAAAGTTTTATTTTACGGGCTTAGTGTGGGAGGCTTTGTTTTGTTTATTTAAATGCTCAAGGGAGAAGTTTAATGACTCGTGGAAAAGAAAATGTTTTTGTTTGTCTTAATAAAAATGTTGGAATTGTTTAGTAAGGCGAGTTTATGACGCACCGTTTAAATCTGTTTTAATTTTGGAGAAAATTGTTTTTTCGAAATATTTATTTTAGGGTTTTTATTTTGGTTAACTCTTTGGTGTATTTATCAAATTTTATTTTTCTTGGCAAATATTATACCATATAAAAGTAATTAATAATACATTACTGAGTTAATTTCAAACTAATTTAGGGAATAACATCAGATTTAGTCATGCAACCTATTGAATTATTGAATAGATATATTATTAAAATGTTATGGAAAAATTGATGAATTTATTATCTAGTTAATTTTATCGTATATTTTATTATTAGACATTATTACACACTTTATCGAGCTACTAAATTATTCACTGGTATATTCAATATTCATGCTTTTATGATAATCAGTTGATGTCTTGAAGATGTTATGAACTATAATAATAATGAACGATAAACTGATTGTATATTATTAACTTGTTAAAAACTTTAAATAAAATTTACTATTATTATTTTTATCATCATAATAATAAATTAAAATAAGTTGTGTGTAGTACTTCATAAAACAAAGTTTTATCTTCCGGAATTTTTACCATTAACTGGAATAAGTTCCAACGAAGCATAGAAAATTTTTATCGTGCAGAGTGCTCAAAACCTTACCTCAGAGTACAGCATATATAGTTATAGGTGTCTTATATTTTATCGTTACATACCCACATCAAATAAAATGTAATCCTGTCTTTAAGTTTCAAGACATTTGTATTAAATAAATTTATTTTTATGAAGATAAATCATTTTGTATCAAATAACGGTAACACAAAAACATCACGAAAATCCACGGTTACATCACACAAATAATCAAAATATTTGATTTTTTAAAAAGGGTACTGGTACAAACGGCCGAGTGATACGGAGGAAAAGTTATCAGGGTATAATGCCGGACAGTTGGTGGCGGAGACAGGTGCGGGACAACTCTTCGGAGAGTTCCCGTTCCTGTCGTTCCATCTCGTCCATCTGCCGGTTGACTTCCTCGGTCTCCATGGTCAACCTGGCGTCTCGCCTGGCCTGGATGGTCTCTTGCTGCTCCACGAGCTCCAGCCCGTACTCGCGGGCCTTTTGTCGACGCGCGGCTTTCTCCGCTCGAGCCAACTCCAAGTAGTTACCCTCGTCCTCTGCAGGAAACACGCTTTACGTTACTAAGATATTCGCTTATGGGAATACTTGGCTATTGTTGCCCGTTTGGATGTGTTGGCAGAGGTGTGTAAAATTTTTTTTAATAGTAAGTGTTATTTTACTTTGATGCTTGAAAATAATCAATTCTTGTAAAAAAAGTCCTAGTGTAAGGAATTGAATTCGGGTGGACCGGTTTTCGAGTCAGGCACTTCAGATATAAATTAGCTGTCAACTTTTGGTGAAAATTAATTACCCTTTAAGTGAATCAAATATTTACGGAGTACATTTACTTAACCAGCTTCCATAAATTAATCTTCGAAAGCAAAAGTCTAAAAATTAATATAAAACTCGTAAAAAGTAACATTTTTTACAGTGAAGTAAGAAAAAAAATGTTTTCGAGCTTTCGAAGATTATAAATTTTTAATTTTAATAAACATTTTGTAAAATTCATCCGAATGTAGAGAAAAACCTAGAAACTGTACAAAATAAATTTTTTCAAGTTCAAAAAGCTCTAAAAAGTTTAGTCCTACATATTACTCCTTTAGCTACTTTATCTAAAGCTTGAAAAATTAACTTGGAAATTTTTGAGTTTATTTAATCAATTCATTGATTTATAAAGCAATAAATAACCCTTTACCAAATTAATCTTTTTTTTTGTTTAACTAGTTTGCATACCAAAGAAAGGACTTTTTAATTTACCACTCGAAACTTTAGTAGGAAAAAGGAACGTTTTGACGGTACACAACAGGGACTTGAAAATCCACAAAGGGTTATAACTTTACGAGAGCGGGTAGCATCATAACTTTCTTCGCACGTGCGGCTTTCAACGCGCACCGCCCTCCCCCAGCTGACCTCGCGCATACAGCGGTTCGCCATTGAAATGACTGACTCGACCCGGAATTCGCATAAGCACCGTTGCGCTACATTCTTGCTGTGTTTGAATATTGCGTAGCTTACGTTCTTTCAGTTCATCGAGTCTCTGCTTCTCCCGTCGACGTTTTTCTTCCAGCTGCTGGTCCCAGTAGAGCGGTAGCTCGCGGTTCACCCGTCGCTCCTCCTCCTTGGCATGACATCGCGACTCCCGCTCGCTCTCCGCCCTCTTCTTGGCCATCTCCCGCACGCACTCGTCCACTTCCGCTTGGCGCTGCGCTATCTTCTGACGCACTATCTGCAACCGGACAAAGTGAATTTCTGTGTTTAAAAAGAGGTTTACTAAATTTATCCCTCACGAATTGTTTGTCCTGTTGAAACTGTACGCTTAAGTGCTTTCTCTTATAAAAGTTCGGTTTTGGGGATAACAGACCGGATGGCTGACCTTTTACGGACTTTTCTACTCGGGTGACGAATTATTTTGGAGGAAGTTAATATAAAATTTCAAACTTTGAGGTTTTTGTCCAAGATTTAGCTATTAAAAGTGTTTGCTTTTTAAAGGGTTTAACAATGACGCTTCGTAATAATGGTCTTGAACTAATTTTTGTTTCTACAAGTTTAAATATTTCAGTTCTTAGGTATCTACTGTTGTGTATACTTTACACTCATAAGTATAGTTCAGCGTCATTCAAGAATCAAAATTTTTCTTAAAAAAATACATCCCAATCAATTTTTGACCAAACATTTAAAAACTAACTGTTTATAAAATAAATTAAAAATAAGTCTTTTTCTAAAAATTGTATTACGATTTTTACAAACTAGTTCTGATAACTTATTCATCGCACAGAAGTTCAATGATAAATTCATTAGTACGGGTTTGACGAGCGTCAGGAAAGGCAAGATTTCAATAAATTTCGTAAAAAATGACAAGTCATCGAATCTGACCACAACAGGAAGCATAAACTGATTACTTCGACACAGAATTCCCCATCTCCTCGGATAAAAGCATCAATTCATCAATCAAGCCCACTCAACTCGCACTCATCATATTTTTTTCGCCTCCACCCACGTTTTAGGAATCATCCCTAATCTACTATATTTTACCAAAAAAGCCTTCATCAGTAAAACTCGGTATAATCCATTGTGTGCAGTAGTTTCCACTCGACTGCGCACTAGCAGCGGTAATGCAGAGAGTTTGCTCGGCAGCAGTCGCCTTCGGGTGGTAAATGTGCATACCGCAATTCTAACTTGCAACCATCTCTCTCTCTCTCTCTCTCCTGGATTGGCTTCGGCGCGTGAATGGCGACGGGCGGCCCTTAAGGAGCGCTGATTGCGAGATGTTAGGGCGCAGGGAAGGGGGAGATTGCACCGGAGCGAGAGATGGAGATCATTTTGGTGAAATTAATTAAGTGAACCGCGACGCGCCATCCGGACCTCCTGGGTCGCACGTGACAATGGACGGATTTTCCCTTCAATTATCATTGATTACGGAACAATATTGCGGTGTAATGCTATTGGAAAAAGACTGCAGCCAGGCATTATTGACGAGGCAATCTCTCTCAATATTGAAACAAAATTGACTTTTGTTTCATCGTGGGGTAATAGGCTTAAGGGATCTCGCGAAATAAATGTACTTTTGAGGATCATTTTACTTCGCGAAGTATTATTGTCGTTCCTGCCTCTCCGCCAATCTAATTTTTTATCAATATCGACGAAGAAGGGGATTACTTTTTTTTTTGTTTTACTCTCGATGACTACACAAAAATTTTCTATCATCGAATATGGTATAAGAAAAGCAAGGGTGAAATATTTCCCTTCTCCCATAAAAGCGTTATCCGAGAGAAATTCCGCGAAGTGTCTTCTCTCGCCTTCCCGCTTGAAAAAAAAAGATACGAGATCGATAGATAGCTGCCGAAAGAGAAAAAGCGGTGGGCGAGATGGAGAAGTCCCGCAAAAGAGCCACCGCCAGCCTCCGAAATCTAAGCGTTATACCCGTCCTCGAAATCAGTTTGATTTCCGACTCTTTTTGCTCCGAGTTTCTTTCTTTTTTTTTTTTTTCTCGTGCGAGGCCACCGATAAAAGCTTCCCCAAACCATATACGCTTTTCGTACTCGTTTATACGTCGCGTTTTACCCCGATTCGTCACGTCACGGGGGCGGTGAATTTTGAAGCGATAAAAAAATTTGGGAGTTATTGGTTTGATTTTGAGATACACGCTGAAACGACTTTTTTATTTTTTTTTCTGACTTTATTTTTGGGATTTGTAAAGGTTGCGCACTCTAGAATCACCAAAAAAATCAGTTACATGGTGAAACATGTATAATGGTTTAAAAATTATTCAAAGCATTTTTTTTTTAAGGTTGTTGGGTCGGTCCATGATTTGACAAGTAGATTCTAACAAAAAAGTACTCATTTTGTAGGTAATTGCTTCTTATTGATGCCACTAAATTTTTAGGGCAAAATGAACCTTGGGAGAAAAGATATTGCCAAATTTGTTTAACACGTAAGCTTATGGGAATCACTGTTTTCTTGAAAGTTTAATAGGAGCTGACAAGTATATTTTAATGAAAAAATTCAGGGTAAAAGAAAAATTTTTTTGAAACACTTATCAATTAAAAGCAATTACCAGTGGACCTTATGAGCTGAGAAAAAAATAATCAAACACTAAAATCTTAGGTTAGGTGCTATGTTGTGCCATGAGTGCGAGAGAGACAGAGAGCGCCGTGAATCTCTCCGTTCGACTCGCACTAGTATCTCTTTCTCTCTCGCACCGACCCAACAACCTTAAATCTTTAAATTCAGAAAATTTTTAAAGTCCATCACAAAAAAAATATTTAAAAAATCAATGATATGATTCTTGAGTGCACATACTCTCGGAATGTCATTTTTTCTAAATCTGACTTTGATTACCCGACAAATAGTGCTAAACCAAAATTAAATACTTTATAAATAAAGATAATTCAAATATTTTTAAAGAATTAATAAATACAAGTCTGACAAAATATTACTCTATCAATAATCAGTGACAAGTTGCATTAGTGGTTCGGCCGGTAAGGTGAAACCTACATGACCTCAGGTTCGAATTCCATTCTTTGCTGTTTCCAATGAAAATTGTAACTGAGTTAAAGTAATTTTAAACATTCTTTAATATTTTTTCAATTTTTTTTTATTCTCTTGAAAAAAAACCTGCAGCTATTGTCTGTAGCAATACCAAATAACTTAAAATTTTTTGAAATTTATTTACAAAACAAAAATAATTAAACAAACAAACAACCTTGTTTTTGAAAGAATGTTATTAAATACATAAGAAAAGTACAACTTTAAACTGTTGCGTCGAAAACTTCTCGGTCTCAATGCGATTGTCGTGAGTTATCGAAACGAGCGCGCTCGGCCGGGCTCTTGACCACGTAGGCGTCGTGCAAGGTGGTGTGGTGGAAGTGACGGCATATGAAGCACCTGTTGATCGACCTGCAGTGTCCGGAGTGCGGGGTGAGGCAGTTTTTGCAGAGCCCGTTACCCGCCACCACGTCTCTTCGTTGCCCGGGCTGAATTTTTTCGTACTCCGGGCAGGCGTACAGCTGATGATTGTCCTTGCACAGGACGCACGACAGTTCCCCCTCGGACTCGACTCGTCTGATCTTGGTTGACACGGGGACCGAATGCGTCTTTCTTTTGTTTCCGCTCTCGGGTTTGGAGCGCGAGGCGGCCTTCTGCTTCAGCACTTGCAAGGCTCTGGCGTTTATGAAATCTACCAGCTGCTTGAAACTAGGAAGCTCGTCGGGGCCGAGGCTTTTTTCCCAGTCCTGGCGCATGCTGCTAGGCAGGGCTTTTTCCAAACAGAGCACGAGGGTGAGCTCGTCCGGGACGACGTCCTGGAGCTTCAGGATTTTGAGGTGCTCGTTCTCCACCTCATCGATCAGTCCCATCAGCTCCGTTGCCGAGACGCGACTCAAGGGCGTCAAATTCTGAATCGCGTACATGTGTTTTGCTACCGAGTTGCGTTTTTTTTCCTCGTAGTACTCGACAAACAAACTCCATGTTCTCTCGTAGTTGCCTTGAATCGGTTCGAGGATCGCTATTTTCTCGAGTGCCTCTCCTTCGAGGAGCTTTTTCAGAAAGGCGAATTTGATATCGTCGCTGATGTCCGAGCGATAATTTATCATCGTGCTGACGTTGTTTTTAAAAATCGGCCACGCGTCACGATTCCCGTTGAATTTCGCAAGACGCAAGTGACCGCTTCCGTGTGTTTCGGCTGAATTTTCCGGTGGCGATGCGGGATTGGTTGTCGTTTGGCCGTTACCGATCGAACAGCTCGGCGTTTCACGGGAATTCATGATGGATTTTTTTTTAAATATTTGAACTTGAAAACAATTTTTTTTTTCAATATTAGTTGAATAAATTATCGAGACTACTAGATTAAATGCGGTAATCTGAGGAAAAAAAAAAAAACTAATGAATTCATAAAATTGAATAAAAAAGTAAAATACGATAAATATACCTACATATATAACAAACTCTTTCAGTTATGACTGATAATCAATTTATAGATAAAAAATATTTCCTTAAGATTAGATTAGAGCTTTCTTTATTAAACCGAAACTCAACTCCGCGATACGTTCACTGAGAAATACTTCATGCAATGGAGAAAATCAGCCGCTTCAGGCATACTTAAAGGCGTGAAAAAGAAAAAAATCTCAGTGTGTGAGTGTGTTCACGTATACACAAGTTTTTCCGAGTACGGTTTTTTTTTTTACTTAACGTATGACAATGCGCTAGCGCGTGATGGAACAATAGTTTGCCTTATCGCAATCAATAGTTTATGTCATGCGATTGAAAATAACCGCTACTTATCAGTGGCTCAGCATAGTTTTTGAATTTTAGCAGTGTAAAATAATTTTTTTGGAATCCTGTAGAGTGTAGATTCGTAAAGTGTGTACACCGTTTTTAGTGAAGTCATGAAAATCAAATTAGGAAGTTGCATTTCGTATTTGCAATTGCATACAGTTAACTTGGGATTATCAAACAAATTTTAAAGTAGTTTTATTTAACTTTCTTTTTAATTTAATTTCAAATTTGTATCTTGGATAAAAAATTGAAGTATTCAACTTGAATCATTCGATTAATCTAGTATTTTAAATTTTTTCACAATCGTAAAATTTTATTTTTATTACAGACAGTTTTTTATCTTTCAAAAAAAAAAAAAAAATTTCAATTAATTAAATTTTAAGAGACTTGTAACAACCTTGCTGATAATAGTTTTTATCTACCTTTACCATTACGAGTGGTTACATGAATCGATGCAAGTTAGATTAACTCATGTAATGCAGCTGTCTGATAATCCTCAAAATTTTCCGCTAGTACAGTTAACAAATTACCTTGCAAATTACGTGATGTTACCAAAAAAATAAATTTAATATTAAAAAATTTTGATCTTTTCAATGGCATCTGGGAATAAAAAAATAAAATAAAATTATGTTCTGTTTTAAAAAGTAATTCATTTCATAATAGTTTGTTTTTTTCTTATTAGAATTTTCTTATTGAAAGTTCCAAATTTAAAATTATAGTCGACCGAAGTACAAATAATTTCAAAATTTAAAACGCTATCTTTCAAAATAAATTTCAGGTTTCATTTGAATAGCTTATTTTATTACAAATAATTTTAAAGCTTCAAAAAAATTTCAAGCATTGTTCATATAATCCTGTCAAAGTATAAATTTATTTTTTAAGAAAAAGAAGCGGGAATCGGGAAGCCACTCGTAGTTTTCGTGTCCGAGCGTTCGTCCGCACGTACATGGAAGTTAACTCGTCTCGGTTCGACGGCTTACCGGACTCCTCGAGAGTGGCGCGCCGTCGAAGAGAGGGTTGGAAGAGACAGAAGGTGCGGGATCGATGGTCATCGCCCGGGAAGCATTCTTCTGTCTACACGGAGAAGGAGACACACTATGAAACACAATGTGTGCACGGTGTTTTCAGTGTACGCATTTGACGCATGCTTTTTTCTCGGTTACTCAAGTTCTGCTGAATCTCTAACCTCGAAACTTTAAAATCGTATAAATATAAATATCAAGTTCGAAATCACAATTGAAGTTTATAAATTTGTTAGGAAAGATAGCAAGAACATTTCATAGTAAGAATCGTACACAATTTTTAGTGTAAAACTTTGAAAAACTGGTTACGTGGGTGTTCCGAGCGCCGTCGTCTGCTCTATCGAAATTGTCTCTCTAAAAATTTGCACTGGAAAACACGATGCATGCACTTGGAAATACGAAGTGTGACTTGGAATCACGCTGCACCACGCATCATGTTAAACGATGGCGCTGTACACCAAGTTTCATGATGCACCTCTTTCTCCGTGTAGACGAGTGACGAGTCAACCGGCTTTTGGAAGCCGCGGACGACGGGAAACTACACTGGGAAAAAGTCGGGCGTCATCAGTCCCAAAAATGAGAGCGCTGCGTCTCAACGCCGTAGGTAATATTCTGCCCTCAGACGGGAGAAATGAAGCAAAATCAAATTGTCAAGGCCACCGTAGGTGGCGCTGCATGACAGGCTTGGGAGATACGCTTTCCAGGTGGGCAGAATACTGCCCAACACGGTTAAACTATCGCCCGGACGGCACTACAGTAGGACCCCGCGCATTGTCCCTGCAAAACCTCGGACGTTGTCCAAAGATCAAAGATGCCGACAGGGAGAATGCGCGAGGTCCTCGGTCCCGACGAATGGACAATGCGCGAGGTTCTACTGTACAAAGTTTTACCATACCGTTGCGGGCGCTATTGGCGTCTTGCATGAGGAGAGGGAAGTACATGCAAACCTATGGAAAATACTTCCCCTCCAGCGCGCGGTATAGGCTCGAACTAAAATTTTCCATACGATTTGGCACGTAGAGAGCCTACAAAATGGGGGCAATACAGTCGTGCTAGACGCCAATCTCCCGACTTTTTCCCAGTGTAGACCGACTTCCGGCAGACACGCAAAAATCTGGAGATCGATTCATGGCAGATCTTGGGAAACCTCACTCGTTACGGAAGTCGAAGCAATTATTGTCATTCGCGTCGCGCGTTGTCGTGGTGTGAGAGTGTGGTGTTTATTTGTGAAGTCATTTCACGTCAACTCCTGGACCGCTTTACGTCGCGACGGCTGTACGGCAACTCGAGTGTGGTATCTATTGCGGCTGGTAGACATCGTAGCCTGGCATTTTGTTTAGCCTGACGGCTTGGTATGAGGTGCACCTTAGCGATTCCGTAAGTTCATTGTATATAATATATACAATATATCGCACATATTATGTGCGAGTGAGTGTGAATACGTGTGAGTGTATTGAATACACTGTTATTTTAATAATCTTTGTTTTTCTCACGCGCGCGTCAGCTGCCGATAGCAGCAGGTTGTTGTGTGCACGCGTGGCTCGATTTGAAGAACATTGACAATTCTATGTTTACTGATTTGAACGACACCAAGTCGTAATTCGAAGTTTGTATTTTAGGTTTAGATTTGTTATAATAAATTGTTAAATTGTTAATTTAATTTTTATTGACTAAACCTTGTGTTCCTGCGAATCGATCCTGTTTTAATACCCGCACCCCGAGTACCGACACGGACTGAAAAAAAAAACGCAGTTTTACCGAGGACTATACTACGAAAAAATTACGTGTGAAGTCTCCTCGTAAAAACTTTAAGCTGTACGGTACGCAAGCCAATCAGATTCAAGTGGCTCGACTCTGATTGGCTGGCGTACCGTACAGCTTAAAGTTTTTACGTGGAGACTTCACATGTAATTTTTTCGTAGTATAGTCTACGGTAAAACTGCGTTTTTTTTCTGTCCGTGGATAAACGAACTAGCCGACCGCGTCGCGAAGTATGGTAGTATTCGCGGACGCGATTTCCTCATTTTATTATTTCAGGTCGACGAGTTGCAGTTCGACGAGTGCTTGGATCAGCACTAAGTACAGGTGATAAGGATTTGGTACGCACCGTGGGAATTTGTATCGGCTCATACAAACCCTTGAATCCACCCCTGTAACAATATTTTTATAATGAATTTTCCAAAATTAATTTTATTTAGTTTAAAGTCATAGCAGCGAGATCTACCATCCAGAAATCATATGTAACTTTTATAATACTAGCTCTTCTGAGCGCGCTTCAAGCGCGCATAGGAAAAAACAATAAGAGTAACCTCAAAATGTACTTTTCGAATATTTTAAAAACTTGTTCACCAATCAGCTCACGAATAAAAATCTTACGCAAGATGGCGATAGCTCTCTTTTATAAAGGGACTAGAAATTACTCAGCGCGCAAGCGCGCACGGACCCTTATTTATTGCTTTTGCAAAAGAAATTTTTGTTAAATATAATAAAAAATTCTAACTCCATCAGTTTTTAAGCGCGCAAAGGAAAAAAAAAAAAATAGTAACCTTTTCAAATGCACTTTCCGAATATTTTAAAAACTTCTTCACCAATCAGCTCACGAATAAATTGTTTACGCAAGATGGCGATAGCTCTCTTTTATAAAGGGATATAATAAAAAATTCTAACTCCATCAGTTTTTAAGCGCGCAAAGGAAAAAAACAAAAATAGTAACCTTTTCAAATGCACTTTCCGAATATTTTAAAAACTTCTTCACCAATCAGCTCACGAATAAATTGTTTACGCAAGATGGCGATAGCTCTCTTTTATAAAGGGATTCGACGAGTGCTTGGATCAGCACTAAGTACAGGTGATAAGGATTTGGTACGCACCGTGGGAATTTGTATCGGCTCATACAAACCCTTAAATCCACCCCTGTAACAATATTTTTATAATGAATTTTCCAAAATTAATTTTATTTAGTTTAAAGTCATAGCAGCGAGATCTACCATCCAGAAATCATATGTAACTTTTATAATACTAGCTCTTCTGAGCGCGCCTCAAGCGCGCATAGGAAAAAACAATAAGAGTAACCTCAAAATGTACTTTTCGAATATTTTAAAAACTTGTTCACCAATCAGCTCACGAATAAAAATCTTACGCAAGATGGCGATAGCTCTCTTTTATAAAGGGATTAGCTTTTAAAATTGTCTCTTTTTGAAGACTAAAATATACAATTCTTAATCATTACATTCATTTCTTTTTTATTAATGTTTCTATTATGCTGGTCCTCTTGTGCATTGCCAAATAAGTAATGTTTTTTAAGATTGTTTTTGGGTTTCTTCATAGTTAAAAAATATAAATGATTAGTTAGTTTAAAGAAATTTTATTGTTGTGATGGATGAAATACATAATTACCATAACCATTTATTTAATTTATAACCATAACCATTTATTTTAATAATAAGTTTAACCATTTTAATTAATGAAATAAATATACTTTCATCATTAACTACATTAATCAAATCGACGTGGATTCTTATTTTTGAAGGGTTTGACAGTTCAATGCAATAAAGTATGGTGGAAACGATTACATTTACTGCACTTGTGATTTGATTTGCAAAAATTCCTGTCATGGTGTCCCAAGCAATTTTGACAAAGTTTTTTTGATTTTACCAAGTTCCATCGTTCTCGAACGCTTATTTCTTGAAATTGCGAGCATTTATAAATTGAGTGACGACCGTTGCAGCAAACGCATGGGTATCTCGAATAGCCTCTTGCAATTTTTGCATTCCCGTAAAAAGACGAATCTTCAGCCTTACGTTTGTTGTCGCGGTTATCGCGGTTTTCTGATGTCGTAGCTTTCTCTACCTGGAGCTTATCCGCAATGACCTCGTCCATGAATTTTAACAAACTCTTGTAACCCGGAAGTTTCTTTGATTTCAAGGCCTGTTTTTTCCATTTTTGAAGTTCGTCAATCGGCAGTGACTTTTCGATTATTCGAATAAATATCCTTTCACCGTAGTGTACATTTAAAGTCTTTGCCTTTATTACGAATTCTTTGATTAAATTTATGTATTCGTTAAACTCCTTTGATGATCTTCGAGCGACAAGTGAGGCGTTGAGAAAATCATCGATAAGACTCGTAACTGTTTCGTACTTTTCTCCTTTTTTGAATTTGTCGTTCGTAGTTTTACGAGTAGTTTCAGATAGATCTAGCGGTTGAGCAGTCTCCGAATTTTCGCTCGATCCGGTATATTCATCACTTTCTCTAGATCTACTTGGGCTCGGCGAAATATTTTGAAACGGTTCGTTACTATCGTCGCTGGTCGCCTCACGTTCGTACTCGTTCATTACACGAATTATAATACAATACGAAATAAAAACTTGAACTTATTGAATGTACACTGTGCCAAACTCTCGGTAGCAATGAAAAAAATCGGCTACTGCGGGGACATTTATACCGTTAGAAGCTCTACTTGAATTATTGCAAATGTAATTTTGATTTCTTCAAAAATCAGTTGTAACCACAAAAAATACGTTTTTTGACAGAGTAACCGGTAATGAAACTAATTAACTGAAAGCTACTCAAATAACTACGTAGTAAGACTGATGCTTTTTGTTGCGCGCACGTTTTTAAATCTTGTTCAGAGAGAAAAGAGGTAAGGAGTAGTTCAGCCCACCTGACCAATAGCACCGAAATAAAAATTGCTCCCACTTCTTACACAGAGATAATACTTTTTATCAAGTAACTCGATGACAAGATCTCACTGAACGCTTACCTATTGGTTTTAAACTATCGAAGGCGTGGCTTAAAACTATGATGACCTAACATTGGAAAAACTCATATTTTTTTCTTCTATGTCACTTGTATAAATGCATTTTTATATACTACTAAATTTTTCACATAATATTTATAAAAAAAAATTTTCTCACATCTTCGTTAGGGAAATTAAAATATCGAGTTTAAATAAAAATTTTATTTGGATTATATAATTGCAACATAGTTAAATAAAGGTTTGAAGGAAGAAAATTTTTTTTTCAATAATTTAAAATTATAATTTATAAAATTTTTTTGACTGAATTATTCATTTATTTAATTTTTTTTTACTTGTTCATATTAATCTATTATTTATTTACAAATAATTTTTTTTAACTTTTAGGGTCTCATTTACTAATTTAGTTTTGAAAAATTTTAATTTTGTATATGGGTTGCGCTCAACAAATTTTCCACATTCATGTCCCACGTTTCCTCCTGTCATACTACTTTTTAACAGTGAAAACGATTATTTATTAAAAAAAATGGTTAGGATATTAAGTGAACTTGGTCCTAAGCAGCACTATGTATTTTTTTTTATAAATAAACGTTTTCACTTTTCAAAAATAGTATGACAGGAGGAAACGTGGCACATGAATGTGGAAAATTTGTTGAGCGCGACCCATATACACTTAACATTTTAGTTTTTTATTAAATAAATTAAAGATATCGAGCCTTTTATTCAATCGAAAAATTTAGAATTTTTAAATATAATTAGGTTCTCGGTTCATAGTATCTTTTGGACTTGCGAGACTTACATACTTTTTTTACAAACAAAAAATTTAGAGATCTTTTTTTTGCTTAGTCAAAAATATTTATTACGCATGAGTACTTTGTTTTTCTACTTTGTGAAAATTTATTTTATTTTATTTTTTTAAATTATTATTATTTGACTTAGATTCACACTATTAATCAAAAATCTTTTATTATCATCAAGTACCCTGGTCTTATCAAGAAAAAACGGATAAAAGAGCTAAAAACAATTTTTCAACCAATAAATCTGATTAATTTTGAAAATTTTTTAAAAAATCGAAAACTCTTCCGTTACGTATATGATACTTTTTCGATTTTACGTAACAACGGTAACTGCGCACCAACTTACACGTGACCGTGTCTTATCAAACTTGCTGCCATTGCTTGAGAGTACTTATATTTCCTAAGAAAAATAAATTCTTTTAGATTTATTGCTGAGTGGCAGCTAAGATTTACATACTTTTCAATATTATTTTAATCTGGTTACTTGTAGGCAAAAATGAGATTTCAATATTTGTTAGCACGTAAAATTAAATCTCTTGAAACTCACTGTCACCGTAGAAAAACATTCCTATTGCAAACAATTATACATTATCTATTATTTTATCATACTATAGGACCCTTCAGCGCGCATAGGAAAAAAACAACAATTGTAACCTTAAATTGCACTTTTCGAATATTTTAAAAAACCTTCTCCACCAATCAGCTCACGAATGAAAAGTTTACGCAATATGACGCTAGCTCTTATTTAATAGTGGGAGTGTACGATTATCATTTTCCAACTCTGTAATGCATTTTGTGTTATTGATGTAGATCCATATCCATATTTAATAAAAACAAAACAATGGTAATTTTTTTTTTACGCAGCAGTAGCCGAAAAACTTGAAATTCAAACTCGCCAGTCTAATTGAAAATTTTAGCAAGTGTACCGAGCTTACCCCGGAATCGCTCCTTCATCTACATCGTAAATTTGATCATCTTACCTTAAGATGTTCCATGTAAGCTTTGATTTCGCGGTGTCTGCGCTCCCTGTCGCGTCTGGCCTCCTCGGGGTCCATCTGCTCGCCGACCTCCAGACCAGTGCCCAGCTTGTCGATCTCCTCCTCTTGTTGGCGCCGCTCTTCCAGGATTTTCCTGGTCTCGATCATCTGCTTCTCGAGATCCTCCCGGGTTTGCTGGATCTGGGCCCTCTTCCGCTCCTCATAGTTCCGGATCTCGCCCACGTCGAGGGTGGCCGGGTTATTCTGCTCGGATTTCCACAAGGTTTCGTTTAAGTATTTTTGGGCCTTCTGCTCAAGGTGTACTTCGGCTTGGGCGCGGCGTTGCTCGGCCCGTTTTTCTTCCTTTAGTTTCTCCTTGATTCCGCCCTGCTCGGAGTATCGACGCATCACATCGCTCCAGTTCAACTCTTCTTTTCGTTCCTGTCTGCAAAAAGAATTTTTTTAAGGAATATGGTTTTTTTTTTTTTTTTAATATTTTAACAAAAATAAAAGTTTTAATGTCGAAAGATTAGGGAAACTCGAGTTTCTTAAGTTTTTTTAACTTTTTATTGTGGTTGCGTTATAATCTCTGTAACTTGTGACATTATTCACAGCAGTTAATTTGCATGCAAAATTTTCTTGATAAAATAGTTTGAGATAATATTAAGGGGACACAAGAGAATTTCTGAGGCATGAAAGTTTTTAAGATTTTCCAGAGTTTCCGTCATGCGAGATAAGGATTAAAGCGTTGTTCAAAAAATAAAGGGAAAAATTTACCCGAAAAATTGCTAGTAAATTTATTTAAAAAAATAAATCAATGTACTTTTATGAGAAGTAAACTCACTCAAGTCGCCTCCGATTGTTCTCCATCTGGACGAGATTGACCCGCTTGCGGTCTACGACACGGGCGTTCCATCGCTGATCTCTCAACTCCGAGCTGTTGATGAACTGGCGCTGCAGCATCTTCGTGTGGATGAACTCCTGTCGCTCTCTTTCCCGCTTGACCTCGGCCTCGGCTGCCTTGGCCGCGAGATCCTCGAGACGCTTCTCCTCCTCCCTTCGCGCCTCCTCCACGAGCTTTCTAGTCAGCTCTATGTGCTGCTTCAGCTGTAACTCGCGCTGCACCTCCTTGCGCCTCGCCAAGTCTTGCTCGTACGCTTCCATAACTAATGTGACAGTTTGGTTTATGTTATTTTAACAACAGTGTTTAAACACTTCGGGTATGCTTATTAAGATTTCTGAAAATAAGTTATTTTCACGATTTCCTGTATGCAAAGGTATTGCATACTGTAATAATAATATGAAAAATAAATAGTGAATTACTGTTTGGTTTTAAGAATTTAACGTAAAAAGTATGCATTTTTATTTACCCATTCAATTAAAATATCCTATTTTTGTCATTTGTTTGTTACAAAATTTATACTTAAGTCTAATGAAAAGTAAAGAAAAAAAATCATTTTCTTTTAAGCATTGTAAAATTTATATTAATGTTTATTAAACGAAATTTCAGTACGACGTAATGAAAAACTTTTAACGGCACATAAAAACTGTATGAGAGACACGTGTTAAATTAAAGCACATATGAAGCCTTATATATTTTTTGTTCATAACGGCCTTTCATTCACTTTATGAAAGAAAATTTTTTTGTTACAGAGAAGAAGGCACCCTTTCTTTTAGCAAAATTATTCAACGTTATGAATGAGTCATAAAATTTTTAATCTAGTTTTTTGAATCTTTGAAACTTTTATTGTTTGTTAAAATTCAAAGAGTACGAAAAAAAAAAAAAACGATTTGTTTCACAAAAATCAGTGTTACATTAAGCTTTTGTCTACTCGTAATACAAATTCATTCTCTTTATTAAAAATTCTTACGAAAAAAAAAATTGTCGTTTCGAAACCTAATTTTATGCATTAACATCAGCGCTAAATATTAAAAAATGACAAACAGTAAACTATTTGGAGTTTCTAAATTTTTATTTAAAAAAAAAAAGTCTTTTCCAGCTGCAAAAAAATATAAAAAATTTCAGGTTTATCTTGATGCAGCAGCCAAAAGTAATATATTCAGAGATCACGGAGCTATGAAATCGAGCGCATCCTCGAAAAATAATTCAAAATTTTGGGCTCCCTACAAGCCGTACTATTTGTTTACGACATTTCCTCCCTTCGCCAAAGACAATAGTTTGGGAGAGAGGGGGGATTTGGTTAAGTTGGCAATGTCCGTTTATTGTCGGTAAATCGGCAGAGGCAGTTATCCGATTGTTGCCTCCTCCTCCTTCTCCCGCTCCAAGTTGAGACGCTTCCGGGTGATGCGGTGGCTCTGGCGATGCTCAGCAGTTCTGCAATACGCAGCTATACCCGCGCCGATTCAAGCACGCAGCGAACGTATTTCTGACGCCGAGCACTTAGGAAAGGAATATTCTTTCAATTCAATAGATTCTGGGTTTACTTGATGTAGCTCCATTTAAATTATCTTATTATTTAATTAATAGTTTAATTAAATAATAACATAATATTCTTTCAATCTTCGATGTGAAAAATATTGTTTCTTTTGGATCGCTTGTTTTCCACTGACTTTAAAATATATTCTTAAATGGAAAAGTAAGATTTAATTTTAAATGAATTCAAGTTATGGCAGCTCGGCTAGCTGGCAGAGAATTTAACCAGCACTCTAAAGGTTGCCGGTTCGAGTTCTGTTTAATAAATTCGTTGCCCTAAAGTATAATAGCTGATTATTAGATAAGTTATTGGTATTCAAGAATATAAATGAATATGGACTTATGAAAATTTTCAGGTGCGCTATAATTGAATAAAATTATTAAATCAATTTCCAATTTTTTTGTGGTATATTGACTGCAATGAGATTAAATGAAATCATTTTACATTTTTTGTTGTTTTGTTTATCGTTTAAGTTAGCATAAATCTGATTATTGAGGTACTAAAAATTGTTTGCCATAATAAATGTAACAATTCAATTTTTTATCAGTAAACATTGATTTTATGTAAAACTATACTAACCTTTTTAAACGCATGGAAAATGAAAAAGAGCTTTACACGTAAATTTGTAATGTAAAGTTTAATATTATTTTTTTTCAATTTTAACAGTAGCATGTTGCAATGGCTAAAAATAGATTACTAGTAAAATTAAAATAAGCTTGATAAAATCATGACTATGGTAATAAATTTTAATCAAGTCATCTGGATGATTTTTTTTTCATCAAAAATTTAATTCTCGCTCTGAATGGATCTCTTAGCATAAATTTGAATAAAACCTAGAGGTCATGGCGGATGGAGGGAGAAAGAAAAATAAAACGAAGAATCAGATGAGCTGCGTTAAAAAGGATCGTCACGGCGATTTTTAAGATTTTTTAACGAAGTCGGTACTTTGAAAAGCCATTAAGAGACGAAGTTGAGAGCTTCTCTGTAAAATGCATTATTAACGACCTACTAAGTGAGTAGAAATTTATAACCCAACCGTTAAAGAAGATGATCAAATTTTTAAACAACTTTGTACATTCAATTTTCTTTCAATTTTTTTCTATGATAATTTTCGATATTTTTCTTATCATATAATTTTTACAAGCTGCATGTGAGAATCAAACTGGTATCTCAAGGAAAGACCAGAAAGTTTTTAAAAGCCGAGTCTTGAGTTAGAATCTCGGTAACTCACTAGTGTTCCAAGGTCAGTTTCTGATTTTAACGGCTTTTAAGCAGTATAAAAACAATGTAAAAAAAAAAAAAAATTAACATTTTGGGTCAAATTAAATGGTCGAAAATTTGTTTTACTCTCATAAATTTTTTTAAGCTCAAAAATTATTACACACTCCCAAGCGACAGTAAAATTTTTCTTTTACAATTTACAAACTTAGCAATACTTCCAACCTACTCTCGCTACTTGTTTTTAAGCAGGCATATAAAGATTAAAAGTAAAATTAACTCAAAATAATGTAGGGTAAATAGACAGTTAGACCCACCTGACTTGACCTTCCTATTGATCTTCTCCCTGAAAATTCTCCGATCCAACAGATCCTGCTTCTGCCACTTAAGGAAAGCGATTCTGTCCTCCTCCGAATGGAAGTACTGCTCTTGATCGATCTGAGTGTCCCTCGCGAAGATAGAGGTTTTTTTGATCGGCCTGTGGGGAGCTCTACGGGAGCGTATTCTGTACCCCCCGGCAATGTTGACCGTACCGAGCACGTCTCTTCTCTTGGGCGAGGGTGGACGAGACGGCTCCGATGGCGCCCGGGCCTCTCTTCTGGGCGGGCACTCGGGGAAAGTTTCGGGCAGCAGCGGATTCCGCCACAGCAACTGTTCATGGTTGCCCGCGGACATGTTTCGAGGTTTCCGGTATCTGCTCCTCGCGAATTTTCCAATTCCATCCGCCTTGGCCCCTGCTATCGATTTTTTTCTTTACTCTACGGTTCTGCGGGAAGATTTTTTTTAGCGAATGATTTCATTGGAACTCTGTAAATAAGATTGTAAAAATTATAAGTTAATGAGACATGAGTACTGTGGTTATCAGAGATCAATAGAAACTTTTCGATGCATACTTACAATTTACACACCTTAATTAAGTTATTTTTAATTTCGATCAGAAATTTATAGTAATATTTAATATTTTTCTATATTATTGACCAAAATTATTGTTGGAATACAAAAGACAAAGAAAAATTACTAAAGTAACCTGAAAAATTATCAAACTTTTATTTTAAAAATAATCATGAGATTTGTCGTCTGCTTACAAAGTTTCAGAACAGTAAAAAATTTAGAACCATATTTAAAATTTTGTGGAATTTTTTTTTGCAAATCAAATAACTAATGTTTGAAAATAAAAATAACAAAAACAATAAAACACTTAAATAATAAATAGTTTGCTCGATAAATTTTAACAAATATTAAATAAATTTTAAAAATATGTATAAAAATTTTAAAAGAAGAACAAATTTAAAACCTTATATCATTTAAATAAATATTTTTTAAGCTTAAAAAAAATTTTCTCTGAATTATGAAATATGAGGTTTCTTAAAAATAAATCCAAAGGAATCCTTGTTCTGCTTTGTTACTGTTCTTTTTTTTTTTATCTCAAATGATAAGTTTTTTTAAACAGTAAAAAAGTATTTAATTTGAACTTGTGAGAATTTATTACTTCTATCAGACTTTGGTAAATGTTAAAATCGCTATTATAAAATTTTGAAATAGCGGACGACTATGTATGGTGATTTTCAGGTTGGTTAAGTCATTTTTTAAATCTTGTCTACCTACTCGTGAATAAAAATCAAGAAGAAATAAAAGCACTGTCAAAAATTATAAGCAGGTGAAAATAGTAAGTTTAATTCTAAGAGCTTACTGCAGAGATACAAAATATGAAGTAATAAAGGTAAAATAACAAGAGACTAATTCGTACTGATTAGACGGTGAAAACTCGAGTGAATGGGTGCTCGGATAATTTAACTCGAAGGCATCGAAGGACCTCCACTAGCTGGAGCCGCGCGTATTTCTCGAGCTAACAAATTTAGAGAGTTCGCTTGCACTAATCCCGGGATGGAAAGTATCTATGGTCGGGTGGTGTATATAGATACACAGCCCGTCCAAAAGTCGAGATACTTAAAAGCTTAAGACGAGAGTTTCTGATCTCTTCTCCTCCTCCTCCTCCCGCGCTTCTTGCTTCCCGCCTTAATTTAAATAGATACGCTGCGAGGACTCTTGCAATGAGAATTGAGCGCACTCAGGGGTGAATGACGCGAGAAAGGCACGCTTATATTTACTCAAAATTTATTTCCCCCCACCCCAGCAGCTCACTTTTATGTTTTTAATGAAAGCTCTGGATTCTGTTTTTGTTCAAATTTTAATTTTAATGAGCGAGCTTGCGGAATATATTTTCCAGGTGGTCCGCTCTGCTGTGATTCTTTTATTTGAGTATTAAAACACCAGATTTGTCGGATAAACAAAGAGATTGGAATTTATCTTCATTTCAAGCTCAACTTTCATTGTAAGTACTTTGAAGAGCTTTCAAAAAAATAATGCAAAACGAATTAAAAAAATTTTTTCCTCAAGCTTATGCAAATTGACATGCATAATATTGACTTATACACTGTGACTCGCTAATTTTTGACTGTAAAATGCTATTTATTCAAAAGTGCTTTCAAACTTTCAAAGAGAGCGTCAAGACTTACTCACCGTGTGTCTTTTTTTAACCTCCCATTAAGAAAAAAAAAGAAGAAGAAAAAAAAAGGCTTGTACGGAAAGCAACTCGCTATTTAATGGCATCTTATGAATAGGAGAGAAAATGTTGCACCGGTCTTGGCTTTAAATTGGAAGCTCGCATTTCCAAGTAAAGCGGCTATTTTACTTCTTTTTTTTTCCTTTCCCCTCTCTCTCTCTCTCTTTATTTTGTTTTTACAAGGAGCTTTAACTGCAAGTACGTATATATATATATACGACCCTTCGCTAGGGTCTAAAACTTCCTTTAGCTCGCGATATTATTTAAGAGCTCACTGAGCTGTGTGTACTTACCAGCAATATTGCGAAGTAAGAAAGTAAGTAAAAAATATGTCTATAAAAATAGAAGCACATACACACACAGGTATATATACCCTTTTTAAAAAAAAAAGCTCTATAAATTTCACTCGGACGTAAAACTTTAAGACACGGTTTTTATTGTAACTTTTACGGGTTCATTTTTAGACATTTCTAAATTTATTTCGCGTTTTGTTTCTTACTTTCTCGATTGAAAAAAAAAAAAATTTTAATAAAAGATTAATCTTACAATCGGAATACTTGAGTGTAGGTATTAGAGCGCTACCGCAATCCATTTTACGTAACCCAATCACACCTAAAACCGCGAATTTTCGCTTTGGCTCGTAAATAAATCCTTAATCATTGAGGGTAGCTACCGCTCCGCAACTCAGGATGATATTTTATGCAAGGCTTATATAACTTTGTGAATTTCTTAGTGCAGATTGCGTTGTGTACCGTCAGCTTTGTACCACCGTGCCTGGCTCGGGTAAATTCATGAAGCACCGCGAGGTATGCGCATTACTCATTATATTGCATCTTACGCGGTGCATAACGAAATACTTTGGGCGCATAGACTCTACCCCATTTACTTTGCGCATAATCACCAACAGTTGGTGCACCAAATTTGTTTGTTAATAATTTTAAATTATAACGACGCGGGAAATAATAAGATTGAATTTATTAACCTTGTTTGGGAATGTTTCAGGATTCATAAATACTGATTTTAATTGAGTTATGCGTGTGCACACTATAAATATGTAAAGAAATATTAGTCTAATATTAATTAAAAAAATTTTTTTTTGCTTTTTTTTACTTAATGATGATTTTGATGGTTTATTTGACCATTTGGTACATTTTATTATCATTACTATTATTATTATTATTATTATTCTTAATATTCTTATTATTATTAAGCTATTAACCTTACAGATCATTAGCTAGTTTGGTACATTTAAAAATTTATAAATATAAAAAAAGTATTTTTCATGCTTAGATTGAATCAGATAAATTTTTCACTGTCTTAAAAATTAAACGCCGCGGTAAAATTTTTTAAATTTCATGAATCTTAACCGAGATTCGTTTTTGGAATCCTTAAGAAAATA
The DNA here is from genome assembly GCA_038277355.1 of Encarsia formosa. Classification (NCBI taxonomy): domain Eukaryota; kingdom Metazoa; phylum Arthropoda; class Insecta; order Hymenoptera; family Aphelinidae; genus Encarsia; species Encarsia formosa. Next base: position 4,702,290 of record CM076187.1, read on the forward strand.
AAATTTTAATAAATATTCATGCGATAGGTAGTTGTCCATTTTATCTCTCGAAAGACATTTAAGCTTTTTCATTATCAAAAAAACCTCAACTCGAAACTCGTAGAAATAATTCCTCGTGCGAATTAAGGTGGAGATAAAAGTATGCAACGAAGAACAAAAGCTCGGCGGGAGGGGGGGGGTGGTAAAGAATATTCATCTTTTTTTTTCTTCCTCTTTTTGCAAAATTTTTTTATAAATTCAGGCAATTAAGCTTTAATGAGGCGTTTTAAGAGTGGTATTTGACCCAAATACTGCCGGATGAATTTCCCGGAGCTATTTCTTTTTTTTTTTCTTCCTCTTCTTCTTTTCATTCCTAAGTCTAACCGTGAGAAGAGCGTCGGAAAGACAAAGTGAGAGAAGTCCGTGCCGACTTAATCACGCCGGGGGGAGCAAAAAGCGAAATGGCGTTACTTCAGAAACACACCAACCGGAGGTATAATCGTCGATCATTCCGACTGGATTAAGAACAGACACATTCGTACGGTAGAGGAGAAAAAATAGTTTCAAAGGCAGGGAGGAAAAAAATAATAGCACGCGAAGAATCGAAGGGTTGGAGCGAAAAAAGATGAAAGAGCTGGTTGGAAGGAAGAAGTTCGCGCGACGTTAATGGAATCCGGTGTACGCGACCTCCTTTTTCGGACCGATTATAGCTTTAAGCTGTATGTACATATATATATATATAGATTTCGGGAGAGGAGTGTTTATTCAAAGCTGGCCGATAACTGCAGTCGGAAGATTTTTATAGGGCTGATGATTATTCATGACGAGTTTAAAATCGTCGCAAGTAGGGATTTTTACGAGCCAAGTTTTTAAAGGGCTTCCGGTGCGTCTGTGCATATGAAATTTTATGGGCCAATCAATTCGAATGTTTTACGAATCGATTCATCGTTTTAACTTTTTAAGCTATTTCTCGTGAATGACCAATTAATGTCGCTTGTTTATCAAAGTGATTCATTCATTTTATTTTTTGAGTTATTTAAGGGTTTTTTTAAATTTAGTTATGACGAGTGGCGAGTGTTCTCTAATTTAGATAAGTTAGAATTTGTTTAAAATTGAATTTACTTTTAAATTTTTAGTTAAATTTTGAAGTTTTTGCAAATTAATCAGTTTTCTAACTATTTTAGAAATAAAAACTATTTAATTAATATTGATAATTAATTTTGTTTAAAACGGACGATTGTAACAACTATGCATCGTCAAAAATACACTAAAAAGGCACCAAAAAACAGCATGTTTTATTTTATTTTGACTATCTTCTTGAAACTAGAAAATAAAAATACAGTAGCCCTAAAATTTATTTTTGCATGCAAATTTTATGGTTCAAAACTAAACGAAGCTTTAACGTTGTTTAAAAACATTATGACCATTTTCATGTCAAAATAAAAATAAAAATCCCTACAATGTCTTTGCACCAAGTACGGCATTACGGCCCTCAACTTACCCTACGATTCCAAGCCCCTTGATAAATTTGACCTCTCAAAGCGTCGTAAATTTCCCAACGAATACTTACGTACAAAAGAGTCACATCTTTCACATAACGGAACTCGAGATTTTCATGGGAAAAGGAGGGGGGAGGAGAAAAAAGATTCCCCATAACCTCGAAGCAGAAGCCTCGTTGAAAAATACCATAACAAGCTTTAGCGCGTTTAAGCCCCTCGATTACGACGTTTCGACACAAGAGAATTCGCCATCACTATAAAATCCCGCGAAAAAAGTAACCCTTAAGGTTTGCATAATAAAGAAGCACAGAGACGTAAACTACCGGCGTAATGCATATTGTTGAACCTTTTACAGTCCGGTGCGGCGTCGTTTCTTTCTCCCGAAGAATATTCACGAAACTGCAAGGAAGCCAAGTAAGTGCCCGGACGGGAGTGTGTTTATATCGTCGCCATGGCTACCTCGTGCGTATTATACACGGGCGACGAAACGATAAAAAAATAAAAAAAAATAAAAAAACCAGCGACTGCAACGGAGTTTCGACAGAGGGCTAAAGCTTCTTTCGGCCCGAAAATGCTTTTAGGATAAAACTATAAGCGGATCGACCCTCGAATCGAACCTTCTCGAAGCCAGATGTCACGGACTAAGCTTGCGAGCTTTTTATCGTACGAGCAAATTTTATCTGGATGCAGTTAATTTTGATGGACAGAGGTGTATCTTCGAGCCTGAGCTTTATTTTCAGTGTTTTTTCGTACGGTGAAAGAGTGGCCCAGCGTGAATTAAACGGACGGTTTTGATTAATTACAGTGAATACAATTACGTATTAATAGAAATTAAATATGATTGAGACTCTAATTTCATTCTTCAACGATAATTGATTTGATTTAATTACATTTTGACAAATCTTGGATTAATTAAATTCAAATTAAATATATTTCTAAAACCACTGTAATAATTACTACTATAAATTATTTATATTAAGCCATTGAGAATATCTGATAGAATAATTTCATCAATCACTTATTCGTAAACTAACAAAACGTATTTAATTCGTACAAATAAACTTGGGACAAAATTATCGGCAATAATGGTAAAATAATGAAAATTTTATGAATAAATATAAACATTATATATCCACTCCTACGTTAATACCTATTGATAAGCTAGTAAATATTGCAAAAATAAAAATATTTTTATTCCATCATCAGTAAAGACCCTGAATGACAAGTTTTTAAAAACGAAATATCCAGGCATCAATCATTTAAAAAATAAAAACACTATTAATAAATCGAGCTCAGGGCGGTTGGATTATGGATAAGCTGGACACCCGAGACTTATCGAAGAAAGCCAAGATGCCTTTAGACCACCAAGTGCGCCTCGAAAAGCTCACTCGACACCTCGAAGCTCATACCGGGTCCGGGCAAGCTTAATCAATAACGAAGCTGCTTTTGATACTTCGGAAGGGGAAGATCGGATCTCTCGTCGAGGTGCTATCAATTATTCAAGAGACCATCCGCGAGTTTAAACCTCAAAATTATGCTAAGGACCGAAGGAACCCTGATGTCATCCATTCACGGTGGCGGTAGATTATTTTCGAGTCTCGAGTTTGGAGATTTCAACGGGGGAGGTTGCCCAAAAATACTGCGATAGAGTGTTTCTGGAAATAGATTTTATCTCTGATTCCTTAAGGATTCTAATACTCATTTGTTTTTATGTGTCAAAAATTTTTTCAAAGTAAAGGTTTTATTTAAACTTTATAAAAAGTGTAAAATCTATTATCTATTATCCTAATGTAAGCTTTTTTTTTCAAAAATCAAAAATAAGATTTTTGAATATTTTTTTTAAAGAAAATGATTCTTCTGATATTTTTTTTTAGAGCTCTTTTTCGCTTGGCTTGGAAAAAAAAAAAATCCTTCAAACTGTCTGATAGTTCGCGCGACGACACACCGCACGTCGTTCCCGCTACAAAATTTATGTATCCGTATCAGGAAGCGAATCCCGGGAGAAGAAGTAGGCTATATTCACGAAAAAGGAAGTGGAGGGAAGACACTGGATGACGCAGGAAAAGAAAGGTAGTTTCGGTGCGCCAACGCGTTATCCGTTAAATTACCGCGATCGAAACGGAATTTCTCTCTCTCGGTCGCAATCACTGTCCTCCCAAACTTTGAGGACATAATCCGATTGGAATTTATTTTCGTCCTTCTCGTGTGCGTTTGCGGGATTTACTTCCTCTTTTTATAACCTGCAGCCTGCTTGGGAAAAACTTCTTTGTGAAAAAAAAAAAAAAAAGTAAAAATAGAAAGGAACACGGGGGAGGTTTCTCTCTGGTCCTTTTGTCCCCGCTATTTGCTAACTTTCTTCTTTGAACTGCTGTGTCTGTTTCTTTTGTCCCGACTACGACCGAAAAGTTTTCGGTGCAACGGCAAGCTTTTCCTCCAGCCAGGGAGATCGAGATAAGCTCTGATTGACTTTGAATTAGCTCCCGAGCTTTTTTTCAACTTCGCTCGGACTGTGTGATTAATTCAAACATTGTTTTTTCCTAATTTTTCAGTTTTTACAGTGGTACATCTTTTTTTTTGTTCGTAAAGTTTAACTTTTAGTAGAAAAAAAGTAATGCGTCAGTGGAGTAGATTTGAGGAAGTCTCAAAAGAGGATAAGATTTTTGGTGAGTCAGAGATTTTTTAAAATTTTTCATCTTGCTCGTTTACTTGAAATTGAAAATTTAAGATCTTAAAATTTTCAAGAATAAAATTTCATCTAGGTGTATTCGAGTAGATACTTATCAATTTGGTAGTCTGCTTAACAGTTTGTACACTAGTAATTAGGGAATTAGAGGCAATTAGAGATTCAATTGGAATAGTGAGTATGAGAGTAGTTGAGAAGGCTTGTGTCGAAAGTAGTTTCTACAGTTCAACTTTGGGCTTAAGAATCGTTGGTTATAAGAATTCAGCTAATGAATATAGTTTTTCTTGAAAGTGAGAATTGATTTGTTTCGATAATATAAAAAAAAACTTAAATTTCTTGATCAAATTCTGGATACAAAAAAAATCTTTTTTCTTAACAAATTGAAAAGCTTTTTTTGAGAAAACTTGAATTTATGACAAATTATTTTTTTAATTATTAAAACTTTTATATAAAGTTTTATTGTTTTTTTTTTTAAAGATTATCAGCTTTTCTTCAATTTATAAATGAAGTATAAGTTGACAGTAGTCGATTTTGGGTTATATCTACAAAAAAAAAAAAAATTTACTGCATTTGAGAAAAGCCGCATAAAATACAACACGCGAGATCAATTCTACGGCTGGTTCGGTCGCATTATCGGTCCCCAAAGTGGATTAACCACCGGCATCGCACCAACAAGTTGAAAAACGAGTCCTGTTTTTCAATTCCACGTAAAATCACGGCCGTACAGTAAATTCGATCAGCCCCCTAAAGCAGACAAAAAAAAAAAAAAAAAAAAAAAAAAAAAAAAAAAAAATAGCCACGGGTCCTAAGCGCAGCGATTAAAAATCGGAGGGAAAAAAAATCTTTAATCCCGGGGCTTGCGTGCAGGGTCACATAAAATTATCCGTAAATCCGTTTAATTCGTAGCGTCCGTCGAGTAATCCAAAAATAATGGCCGTGCCTCGGGTAATTAGTCGTCATCTGGAATCGAATCGATCGATCTCGTCGGCTTCGTTAATCAAACTCGATAGAGTGCAAATAGAGACTACTGCCGAAGGTATTTCTCGAAAGAATTCTCAGCCGAGCGAACTTTCTTGATTGTTTGGCAAGGAAAAAAAAGAGAGCGAGGGAATCACGCTAGGATACTACACTTTTCGCGAGATTGATGAGGTGAACTCTTTTTTTCTTTCGCTTTTTTCAACCACCCCCGCGTCGGGCTAGGGGCGTTTTTACTTATCGCATTCGATAAAGGACCCGAACCCCGGGTGTATGGATATCGACGTCGCGGAGCTCCCCAGGGCTGTATCGCTCCCGACCGATAATGCGCTATCGTAATAATTTACGTTCCAGTTTCGACGAAAACAATGAGAAATTTTGATCTCGGCGCAACCAAACCCGGAAAATAAGAAGTTGTCTACTCGAAACTGAGAGAGACTCTGTTAATTACGGCGCTCATTAAGTAATAATACTCGGGAAATTTTTTTTAACGGGGTTTTAATCAACTCACCCGGCTGCGCTCGCTCGTTTCTAACTTTTCTCCGTCCTGGTAATGAATGTACTATTGTTTTAAAAACAACCCTTCCCATTGGTAACCGGAAACTTTTGCAAATCTTTGTTTTGACTTACTTTTCTTCATACTTCTTCCCCGCGTGACCCTTTTTTTTCTCTCTCTCTCTCCTACCTCCTGTGTAAAATTTTATAATCTTTCACTAAACTTTGAAAAGTTTTTCTCCGTGTTTTTTTGAGTCCTATCCTTTTTTTCCCCATGCTTTGTTCTTAATCCTCCAACTTCCTTCAGGAAATCTTTGTTTAATCCTTTTTTTTAGAATTTTATAATTTCCTTACCTCACGCTTTTCATCCTTCAAAAATAAAAGTTTTAATAAATAATCTTTTTTTTAAACCACAATTGAATTTTTTAAATGAAAATTAATCTTATGAGTCTGAAAAATTATCCCGAGAGGCACAATTTTTGAGGTTATATTACCCCATTTTAAGGTTACGTGAATTACACAATTTTTTGCAACTTATAATTTTAATTTAATTTTACTACTCAGTTACATAAAATCCAAAAGCACCGTTCAAAATGAAAAGAACCTCTCTTTAATTTTGATTTAGAAGTTCATACTTGCGACGTAAGAAAAAAAAAAGTTGATGTTCTCCCTAACCTCGAAATTTCATTTTAAATTTTCCAGCCCAATCAAATCAGGATTAAAACTTGCCAAGAAAAAAAAAATATATATAGGGGAAAAAAATTTCGCTCGAGTGAGAGAACTCCGGCAAACATCATTATCCTGATAAGAGTTTGAAATTCTCGCGACAAGAAAGTGTAGAGCGAAAGAGAGAGAACAAAGAAGAAGAAGAAGAAGTAAAGGGCCAAAGTGGAAGCCGGGGGTAAAGTAAGGAACAAAAGTATTGAAAAGTTAAGTTCGGCTCGGTTGTTAGCGCCGGCGATGATGAAGCTGCAGAGATCGAAAAGCAGACCAGCCTGCCCCGGGAGCTTGCAAGAACGATCGAGCTTTTTTCCCCGCGACACGTCGTTGTGTCGCCTCGCCCGCCCACCTGCCAATCGGGGAATTTTTTTCGAAAAAAATCGCGAATGGGAGGCCGCGGTAGTTTTTTTCAATCCTTTCGATACATGGACCCCCGGTGCAGTAGCAGTCTCGAGTAGGCCTCCTCGGCGATTTGTCGAAAAGCCTCCTCTCGACACGCCAGGGCAAGCTTCTTCTTCTTCTTCTTTTTTCTAACTCTCTCGTTCCTGTTTAACCGAGAGGAAGCGGCTATTGTCGAGGCACTTCCTTCTTGGTTTTCTAAAGCCCCGAGGAGGGAATTTCCGATGTCGTAGGAGGAGGAGCAGCCGTGCTTCTTTCTCTCGCCTGCCTTCTTTTTTTTTTTTTTTTTTTTGTTCGCCAAGCCACGGAGAGTTTAATTCTCCGGGGGAGTGGAGGATTGTGTCCCGATCCTTTTTTTTTTTTATTCTACTGCGAAGGAGAAGCTCTTTTAATTCCAAACGAGTCCGGATGAGCGAGATTTTATGCGCGCTCCGCAACGGACGCCTTCTTTTGTTCGGGGGGCGAGCGATCTCCGATACCTCTGGAGAGAGATCGGTTACCCGAAGGTTTGTTGACTAATCGACGGAAAAAAAAAGAAGGAGGCGGAAGTCGTTGGTAAATAAACCGATCCGATGGGTGGTGACATCGACTCGGGAGTTTACTTGTTAGATTTATTTTTAGGTGATTCGGATGTTTTGGGTTGTGTCCGAGAATAGTTTCTGGAGTTTTATGGGTCATGTGATGGTTAATTTTTTTTTAAATGAGGTGATTTTGGTTGATGAAATTTTAGATTTATCGCAAGATTTGAGGAGCGATGAAAAGTGAGAGGTTTTCGAGTTGTTTTGGAAAAAATTTTTTATTTTAATAAAGCGTTTGATATCTACAATGACGGTGCTACCAATTTGAGCTGAAGTGTGATATGACTGTAAATCTTCAAACTGAAGTCACAGATGTCCGGTTGGTACCTGATTTTGATTAAGGTAAAAAAGTTTAATCTGATGAAAAATTATGTGATAGTACTGAAAATAATTTCTTTTCAAGAGTTTTGAGTACTTGCATTTCTCTTAAATCATTTCGTAAACCAAAAATATTGCCGATTTTTAATTTTTGAACGTCCTCTTGATACCAGGTGCTACCATTACATTCAAAGTCAAGACTAAGTTTTCGAAATCCAAGGTAAAGTTAAATTTTTTTTTTCATATCATAAATAATTCATGCTGACTTAAGAGAGTAAATTAGAAAATTATTTATAATGTTTATTTAAGAGAAGAAATTTCATGAGAAGAAATAATCTCATAGTTTTAGAAGTTAATCTTTTTTTTATCCTCAATTTGAAGTTAAATATGGCAGTGCTTCATCGAATTGGACTGAAAAATAATTTTTTTAATTATTCAATTGGTAATTTTAAAATTTCATTTATAAATCTATGTTGCATAATTAATCACTCAATGTAAACTTCATCATCACCCCTATCTCTTTTATATTTCCTCAAAACCACGTTTAAAAAACATGACGCTCCACATAAATAAAAAAAAAAACTATGACCCTAAAGATTGACCTCTCACAACATCTCAATACACTCCTTCAAAAAAAGTCTCCCCCGTGTATACACCCTCGCTTCTTCCCCATTTATAAACCGATATGAAAAAAAAAGCAAGCAAGGGAGCGCGCGCGCTGTGAATCCCGAGATATCAGGGGTCGACCACCGGAAGTAGCTCTACGTGTTCGGCTCCAAAAAATTTTTCCGGAGTTCACGGAGATAGGGCGCGCTCGATTTTCTACCTTCGAGCGTTTGCATATAGACTCTCCGAAAATATGTCACACGCCGACGCTCGAGGACTATTTTTTTTTTTTTTTTTTTTTTTTGCTTTTCCTACCTCCTCCCCGAAGCGTTTTCCGAGCACACAGCGCGAGTGTATCCAAGATGATGCCGACGAGGTGTTTGGGATGAAGGATGAAATGAAGTCTGTAGCAGAGTGTCAATCGCCTCGTTTTACTTTCGTGAAAAATTCCCGCCCTTTTTTTTCAAAGTTTTTTGAAAAGCAGCGACCTGGAACTTTGCTCGATTCCATTAGGCGCCTTCAAAGTTATCGTAAACTGAATTTTACCAACGAGCCGCAGAGTGTAACGGTATCGAAGCGGTCGAATAACAGAGTTGGAATCGAAACACCGAAATTAATTTAACGAAAACTGGACTTTATGATAAAGCCTGCCCGCGGTAACTCGATAAAACATAGCCGAATTTCGGGGGTCACTGTTTGTACTTCCGACTGCCGGGCGTTTGAGGAAAGAGAGAGAGAGAGAGAAACGCGGAGTCTAATTAATGATCTCGAGTCTATCGCACGTAGCATCGCGGGGCGCATGACGTGTCCGCGATATTAGCAAACACAACGCAGAGCCAGAGATACCGGCGATGATTTTACCCACGGCTTATCGCTGAACCCGGAAAATTCCTCCGCAGAGGAGCTTGAGGACGAGAGGTTGTTGACTGGAACAGGAAAATTGGACCTCGGGGCATGAACCTTTTTTTTTATCCGGGCGGTTGTTTAGTTTGCATGAGATGGATATTGTTATGTTTTTGTAGTGGTAAACGAATCTTTAATGAATGTTTGAGAAGTGTTTCAAAAAATGAACTGAACATATATATTTCAGTGAGAATGACAATCTTTTTTTTTTTTTTTTTTTTTTAATTAAAATCAGTAAATAAATTATACAAAAGATTTATTATTAGCAAGGACCTGAAAGTTCAATTGAATCTGGTTATCAAAGCAAGTACACTATTAATTTTCATGAAAGTGCAAGGGGTTACGCACTCCAGTCCTGTGAAAAATCCTGCGCAGTTTTTCGTAATCCTGCAATAGTCCTGTTAGTCCTGGCATAGTCCTGTTAGTCCTGTCATAGTCCTATTAGTCCTGCCATAGTCCTGTTAGTCCTGCCATAGTCCTATTAGTCCTGCTATAGTCTTTTTGATCCTCTTAAAGTCTTTTCAGTTCGGTCAGTTCTTTTTTTTTTTTTTTTTTTTATTGAGAAATTCGATATTATAAAATATTTTAAGTTTTTTGTTTTTCCTTTGCTCATCATTTCCAAACTACAACTTCCCAAGAAAAAATATTCAATGACTACTCAATAAGTACTAGAGTAGTTTTTTTAGTATTTTTAATTCGTATTGAAACTTTACGAGAATTTTTAACCATTGTAGACAAAAAAATTTATAAATAAAGCTAAAGCTAAGGTAGATTTTACACCAACACTGATGATTTTTATCAATTTTTAGGCACGACCGACCCCGAAGGGACCTGGGAGGCCTTATAAGTTCGCCAGAACAATAAATGCAATCCAAAATTGTGCACAGGATTTTTCGCGACCCAATAGACAAAATTGAAAGGGGTAAACGGGAAAATGTTTGTATTAGTATTCTATAGTTCTAGTACGAGAATAAAAAAAAAAAAAAAAACAAGATTGTCGAGCGCGAAGCGCGAGTGTCGGTCGGTCGTGCCTTTTATGCATTGTGTGGAGCGATAGCGGAGAATGTCAATGCATACCTTGCTTCGCGCGGAGTACAATAGTTTTACTATAAAAAATGTTTACAAAATATTAAAATAAATCAATATCAAATATATGGGCCGCAAATCTCACGAGAATGCCAATTTTCATAAATATTCTTAAAAAAATAGTAAAAATTGAAGCACACTCACGAAATTTTAACAGCAGCTTTTTACAATCATTTCTAACTTAAACAAATGAAAAAAAAAAAAAAAAAAAAAATTCAAATCGCTTAAAAAGTTATTGCAAAATTAAATTGTTTATTAACAAATCGAAAAAATTTTTGTTGCAATAGATTCAGAAGAAGAAAATAAGATGAAAATTACTAATTCATTTTTTTGATCCGACGCATAGTTTTATTGTTAAAAATGTTTAAACATTTAAAAAATTTTTGTTGCTATGCTTTGTACTTACCATGTTCAATAATAAATTTCAATAATAAACGCAACACAAACTCAAAATATATGTGATACATTTTTATATTTTGTAAATAATTAAAATTTATTTATTTGAACAAATTAATGAGGTTAAAAAAAATATGGAATTTCACTTTTAAAATGGAAAAAAATTTTAGACTTATTAGTAGTCATGCAGTTTATTAATTTGTTTAAACAAAGTTTAATAAAACATGAATAATAAAATAAAGCCAATATTTTTTAAAATGTCTTGTATTTAAATTTTTGATTTTTAAGATTTTCAAGATTTTAAGATTATCAAGATTATCGACACGAGAGTGACCTTGGTCTTGGTTCGTCTTGGTCTTGAAAAACTGTGAGAATACAAATCTTGTCTTGGTCTCGTCTTGATTTCAAGACAAGATCGAGAAAAAATCTTGAGTCTCAGCAAGCACTATTGTTGATTAATTTTACTCTTTCAGTTTACAGTTAATACAAATCAAAAAACAGTTTTTTATCTAATTTTCAAATAATCTGTGCTTAAGCCTACATAGCTCTTGACTAGATCTTAAACATCGAATACTCTGTATTATTCTTAAATTTTTAGAAAAAATATTTTTCAATTCGATTTTGATAATTTTGACATGTAAAAATAAGAATTCTCCAACTAAAAAAATTCTAAAAATTGATTTTAGAATTTTAAATTTTACCTGGTCAAAATCATCAAAACCGGAATTGAGAATTTTTTTCCTGAAAACTTATTAAAAGACAAAGAGCATGCATGGTTGCAGACCTTTTCAAAGTTTCGAACAAGAATCGTTTGCAAAATTAACTAAAAAACTGCTTTTCAAAAATATAGGCTAAAAATGACGTTTTTACTGTATAGCAGATCGGAAATGATATGTTACTCAACTTGTGTGTGAAGTTGCACATTTACATCGGAAACAATTTGAGTATCATATTTTATTCAACAAGATCATGTAATTTGGTACTTTGATAAAAATACGGCTGTAAATGTACTCTATTATTCAACGCTACGGTGAAAATAAAAAGTATCACTTCTACCGCGTATCTTACACGTCAAAAAGTACCGATTACATGATCGCGTTGAATAAAAAGGTATTATTGCACTTATCCCAGAGCCAAAGTGATTTTTAACACCTCCCTTCTTATGTTCAAGTTAAAAAGTAATAAAATGAAGGCTATGCAAATAAAATTAAATTCATTAAATGCAAAAAGCAAGCATTTAATAAACTTACCCTGCGAGAAATTTCTGCCAGAATATTGCCAGACAGTGGGCAGATTTAACGAAATTGGGCAGAAATTTAGTAGGGTTAATCGCCAGATTCTTGACAGAAGGCCAATGCTTTACGCATAGGGATTCTGGCGAGTTGTAACGTAAACCTTTTTATTTTAAATTGTAACATTTATTACTAACAAAAATATGTTCAGTTTCATAACTTGACTCTGAAATTTTTCTTTTTTTTTTCCTTATGTTGAAAATTTTTCTCATCCATTTTGATGTAATTTTAAAATATTATTCACACAATACCAGCCCTGCTGTATAGCCACACGTGTGGCACACGTACAATGGACTTGAACAAATTTTTTTTCTTTTGCTAAATATTTTAACACCTATGGAGTCAGGGCGGAGACCTAGTGCATAGGAAAGCGATTACAACCTGGACATGATTTCCCCAGGAAGTTTTGACTCCGGAGGGGCCAGGGCGGATACCTGGTGCACCTGGTGATACTGACGCCTTGGAGATGATTTCCCCAGGAAGTTTGGACTCCGGAGGGGTCAGGCTGAACACCTGGTGAACCTGGTGATATTTACGCCTTGGAGATGATTTCCTCAGGAAGTTTGGACTCCGGAGGGGCCAGGGTGAATACCTGGTGCACCTGGTTATACTGAGGCCTTGGAGATGATTTCCCCAGGAAGTTTGCACTCCGGAGGGGTCAGGCTGAACACCTGGTGAACCTGGTGATACTTACGCCTTGGAGATGATTTCCTCAGGAAGTTTGAACTCCGGAGGGGCCAGGGTGAATACCTGGTGCACCTGGTTATACTGAGGCCTTGGAGATGATTTCCTCAGGAAGTTTGGACTCCGGAGGGGTTAGGGCGTACACCCGGTGCACCTGGTATTAATTACGCCTTGGAGATGATTTCCCCAGGAAGTTTTGACTCCAGAGGAGCCAGGGCGGATACCTGGTGCACCTGGTAATACTTACGCCTTGGAGATAATTTCCCCAGGAAGTTTGGACTCCGGAGAGGTCAGGCTCAACACCTGGTGCACCTGGTGATACTTACGCCTTGGAGATGATTTCCTCAGGAAGTTTGGACTCCGGAGGGGTTAGGGCGTACACCCGGTGCACCTGGTATTAATTACGCCTTGGAGATGATTTCCCCAGGAAGTAAGGACTCCGGCGGGGTCAGGGCGGACACCTGGTGCACCTGGTGATACTTACGCCTTGGAGATGATTTTCTCAGAAAGTTTTGATCCCAGTGGGTTCACATCATCAAGTTTACTATTAGGATAGCATCTTCAGAGTGTGGTTATTACCGGGTACACCAAGTATTTTCCCTGGCCCATCCAGGGTCAAAATTTCTTGATAAAATCATCTCCAAGGCGTAAGTATCACCAGGGGCACCAGGTGTCCGCTCTGGCCCCTCCGGAGTCCAAACTTCCTGAGGAAATCATCTCCAAGGCGTAAGTATCACCAGGTGCACCAGGTATCCGCCCTGGCTCCTCCGGAGTCCAAACTTCCTGAGGAAATCATCTCCAAGGCCTAAGTATCACCAGGTGCACCAGGTGTTCAGCCTGACCCCTCCGGAGTGCAAACTTCCTGAGGAAATCATCTCCAAGGCCTCAGTATAACCAGGTGCACCAGGTATCCGCCCTGGCCCCTCCGAGGTCCAAACTTCCTGAGGAAATCATCTCCAAGGCGTAAGTATCACCAGGTGCACCAGGTATCCGCCCTGGCCTCTCCGGAGTCAAAACTTCCTGGGGAAATCATCTCCAGGTTGTAATCGCTATCCTATGCGCTAGGTCACTGCCCTGACTCAATAGGTGTTAAAATATTTAGCAAAAGAAAAAAAATTTGTTCAAGTCCATTGTACGTGTGGCTATACAGCAGGGAGAGGTTAGGATTTTCAAACAGCAAGCATAATTCATCGATTAAAATTGTATTTCTATAAAATTATTTGATTATTTTTTATCAATTTTGTAACACCGGAGCTGCATGCTGCTGCTCCGATTTGTAAACTAACCTCTCATCAACGCATCTAGGTACATATACATATATGTATATATATAGACATATACATAAAATAATAAGCTTGACAGAATTTTCTGCCCACTATCTGGCGGGCACCCCAGACGTTCTGTTGAAACTTCTAGCAGGGTAATTCTTTAGCGCTTACCCCATTTTTATTTTTTTCTTCACTTACACTTTAACAAATTTAATTAAAAAAAAATTATTTATCTTAAATTACGCCTGATGTACCTACTATAGAGCAGCCTTGTATTTGAAGTGTAAATTTTCATATCGTATTTCTAAATGGCTCAAAAGTATTGAGGAATTAAAGTTATGAGAAGTTCATCCTTTGACTTTAAACTTAATCTTGAGCTTTTTATTAAATTAAGTTTAACCATAATTTTTTATTCACTTTGTATCAAATTATTTTAAAATTAGTCAAAATTGTCTCTATGGCACATTATTTCCTTTTTAATTTTTTTGTAAGTCTTTATCAAAAATTTACTTAAAATTTATTAAATTCGTAAAAATAAATATAAACGCTAATGTAAAGTAAAAAAAACAAGAGGAAGAGTCTATATTTCTTACACAATTTTTTCTTCTCTCAAAAAAACTACATTTTTATAAATCTTTTGTCATACTAAACCAGCTGACGGTAAGGTCTTAATTTAAAAATCTTAATTCAAATGTTGAACAATATTCTTTAGGTAATTCGTAGCAAAAATATTTTGAGTCATTTATAATTATATCATTCGAAGTATAAAAACGATTAGAAAAAAGTATAAAATTAGTTTAAAATGTGAATCGAAGAATCTGTGTATCAATACATATAAAAAATATAATTTATCAATTCAGATTACTTACTTTCAAGAACAATCATTTAAAAATATCAGTTCTTGTTCCTGGCTTGAAGTTCAAGTAATTTGAAAATTTTATTTTTTACTTACATTTTCGATGGATTTTTTTTTCAATCAGTTTTTTATGAAAACCCATCATGTTAACTAACCCTAAAAGTGTGCATTGTAAAAATAATGTAATAAAAAAATTTTTCTTACGAAAGGTGAAAATTAAATAAGAAAAAAAAAAAAAAAAACTAGACCAATTTAATCAAGGTCAGTTTACGACAAATTTTTTTTCTTACCTTTGCTTCTTATTTACCATCAATTTTTGCCAGAATTAAAATTTTTTTTGATACAAGCATAACATAATAGTCATAGTTTAATTTAGTCTCAAATTCTACGGTATTTAGTGTAAAGTTAAAATACTTGAATAAATTTTTTTACAAAAAAATCGTTTTAACAATAAAATCTTCATTAAATTACAATTTTATTTTGCTATAAAAATGGTTATGACAGATGTTTAATGAAGAAATCATTGCGGTTCCTCGGTCAGTAATCTTCTATTCCTCTTAACAATGTATTTAGATATTTAGTAATGCGAATTCAAAAAAATGTTACAGCAATTTCATCTGTGCATCCTTTGAAATTCTCATTATTCTCCGACAGTCCTGTTAGTCCTGGCATAGTCCTGTTAGTCTTGTCATAGTCCTGTTAGTTCTGTCATAGTCCTGTTAGTCCTGTCATAGTCCTGTTAGTCCTGTCATAATCCTATTAGTCTTGGCATAGTCCTGTTAGTCTTTTCTCAAGTGCGTAGCCCCTTGTGAAAGTGCATAACGTTAGTAAGTAGTGCAAACAATATTCAGTCAGCCGGTGAATAAAGTTAAAGTATAAAAGTATAATACACAGCATGAATTGGATCAGAAATCTACATTCAGAAGTTTAATTAAACATCCTGTTTTACAAATGGAATACATGCAAAAAACATGTGCATTATAAGTGACGTGCCGACATTGATAAAGAAACTTTAATTGACGTGGTACAACTGAAACAAAACGATTGAAAAATTTACCAGAATTAATTAATTTGCAACAATGTTTTATGTACTGATTACATGAAACATAAAATAAAATAATTCATATCAACTGAAATACTATTTTTATAATATTAAAGAGTAAAGGAATCCAATTCGCTTCATGCAAATGATTTTTCAAACGAAACAATTGCAACATTGTGAAAAAATTCTAATCTTCTCTTTCGCAGATGGACTTGGAAATTTTATCGAGAAAAAGTATTAAAAAAAGTGCAACGCAATTTTATTTATTTTTGAATCTGAATAGAGTAAGCACTCTATCTTTTTCGTTTTCCGAACGCAGCGCCGAATTCCCAATGCGTCGAGCACTTTGGAAAAGTTGAATCGACCCTCTACAAAAGAGGCACGCCTGATTCCGGGATTGTTTTGAACTCTCGTTTTATGAGACGTTTTATTTCAGCTGGGCATTAATGTGAAATATCGACAAAGTGCGATAAAAAAAAATTTATGGCTATTTCTAGACTCTCTCTCTCATCTCCCCCGCTCTATGTTCAATTTTTCGTTTTACTTCCGGGATTTTTAGACGCCCGTAGTCCATACTAAAATATCGCAAAAAATATAGTCGTAGTTTTGTTTCTAACTTTTTTTTGTCTGATCTGTGAAAAGAAATTTTTTCTAACATGATCAATGGATATCTGTAATTTAATAGTAGCATTACATAATACCCAAAAATTTATTGCTGTGCATTCGAATTATATTAAAAATTTATTCAAGATTTTTCTTTCAAAGGCCACAAATCACTAATATTCAAAATTTAAAAGATGCAGTTGAAATAATTAATATGTTTTATTTTCAACTAACTTTTTCTTTATTTTTTTCCAATTGTCTGGCTTTTAACAATTTTTAAAAACTTTTCATTTGAAATGGCAAATTGGTGTTTAACGAAAATAAAATCTTTGTAAATAAGGATTAACTTTGGAACCCAGCTTTTGTTTTAATGACCCAGTAAAGTGCAGCTTTCTTTGAGATTCGTCTGGATTAAGTATGACTCGACTGTTGTATAATCCGATTAAACCTGGTAAAAGTCCACTTAATTTTCTTTTAAAATGTACAATAACCGTAATTTTTACATTTAATTCCTCAAAATTCAGCTCATGCGCATTCTTATAATAAAATAATTCTGATCAGCCTCGGTAGAACAATTTCAAATATTAAAAGTCCCAAGGATGAAAGAAAAGTCCAATAAAATTTACGAACATCTGAAAAAATGTATATTACGATAAAAATAAAAGTTTATTCGTTTCTATTTCATTTCGCGAAAAGAAAATTTTCCCGACCCTCGAGTCTCAAAGGATAAAGAGAAATACATACACGCGGCTGGTATCCGAAAAACTTTCTTCCCGAGGCCGCTTCAATTTTCCTGGGTTCGCAATATACTCTCATTACTAAAAATTTTTCCCCCCTCCCCCCCGAGCGCCCTCTTTTCTCCTTTCAAATCCGAAAAGAATAAGGAAAGTCAACTTTGGCCCCGCTCGAGCTTTCTCCTTCTCGTACGTGCCCGGCCCGAAGTGAAAAGGGACCCGGGCTATTTTCAAGAAACGGCTTTTCAAAATGAACAGCCGCGGGTTACAATAATTCGCGGGATCGGACAAAGCGGCCCGCCAACCCCTTGAATTTTTCAGTATTTTCACAATTACTCATTCGACTCTTTCTTTTTTTTTTCGCCCCTCTCTTGTGCCGCACGCACCAAAGCTGTTTTCTTAAAAGCTCGCAATAAAACGGGGGAATTTATGGCACGCGATTACGTACATAAATAACCCCGAAAATATCCGGCGAAATACTTAAAAAAAAAAAAAAAAAGAAGAACAGTACGTGCCCCGCATTAGCACCCGATAAATTCGGGGTGCATTAATAATAATTATGATTCCCGACTCCACGCTCTCTGCCTTAATAATTTATTCACGCGACGGGGAAGCTCACCTTTTACGATACTACTACTACTACCAGCAGGAGTTTCCGGGGGGGTTAAGATGGTGTTGCCGGAGCTGTTATTACCCGACTCCCGCGAGCGTGCCGAGGGGGAGCGTCGTCTTAACGCGGACAAAGTCCGAGAGGGGAGGTAAATTGAGCCCCGTAAATATGCGCGCGCCAGGAGTTTCCTTTCCCGTGGATGTGGTTGCCGTAAGAATAAATGGAATTTGAAAAAAAAAAAAAAAAAATGAAGAGAGATCGTATTTGAGTGTCTGGTTTGGTGTAGTTTTTTTTATTTCGTTTAATTCAATTCGAGAAAAAAGGGGAAGAATAGGGGGAGAAAAGTTTCGTGCTCTTTGCGTGAATAGGGAGGAGACCGTTTAATTGGTTGTCTCCGAGAACGACTCGTCGAACTCCAAACTAATCACGTAATACCTTCCCTCCTGCTCCACCTATTCCAGGGTAATGGATTTTTTACAGCTGTACTACCCACTGGACTCCTGTAAAATTACTATTTTCTCGATTTATTTCATTTGGATTGATTTTCATTACCATGGCTTTGCAAGGACACACCTGAGACTCGAGTGGTTTTTAAATTATCAGTTTACAGGAAGGTATGGGGTTTTTATAACAAGTATTACGAAATACGTTTAAGGTTTGATCAACAAAATAAGGAAAAAAAATTGTAAGAAGCTGTTAGAAATAATATCTGTCCGATATTTATTAGTAAAATATAAGTTTTATTAGATACAATTTATTACACAGAAACTCGCACAGAAACGAATCACAATTTTTCAAATAAATAAACCATGATAAAAGGATTAAAAATGATAAAATTTATTAGTAGTTTACAATCAAAAAAATATTACAAAGATTAAAAATAATTTAAAAACTATTTCAACTGTCTGAGAATGGATTGAGCTCTTTAAAAGATCTTATAAATAACCGAGGACGTGGAAAATTAATGTTACTCCAAGTCATATACCCATATTCATCATCATCGTCATCATCATCATCACCATCAGTTAAAATCGGTTGAGAGCAATTTGTACTTGGTTGTTCGTGATCAACGTTGTGACTGGTTTTAGACTTCTTTGCACTACATTTTTCCGAGGACCCTTTCGAAAGCTTTCCATTTCCTTTACTCGTTCCTTCGTCCTCCGATGAACTCGTATCAGTCTGAAACCGACGCGGGGAATTTAAAATTATTCCCGAGTCACTTGTAAGAGGACTTTCGATATCGCAGTGATCATTTACTTTAGACTTTTTCGAAGCTCTTGTTGGAATTTTTCTTTTTCTACCAGTCAACTCCTCTTCTTCTGATGAGCTCGTATCTATACTCGGGTTATCTCGCCATGAATTAAGAGACGATTGTAAGCCACTCGGCCCAGGTCTTTCATAATCCATGTCGCACGTTTTGGGCTTCTTCGAAATGCAGTGTTCCGAAGGGCCGCTCAAAATCTTTCTTTTACCACTATCTAATCTTTCATACTCAGTTAAAATTGAATAGAAGGGCAGTTGTAAAAGACCGTCACTGCACATGATGTAATCGCTGCATATGTCTATAGTTCCCGGTTGCTGTTGCGATTGGTGCTGTGAAGTTGAACCACTCGTTCCAGGATTCCCATTCTCAAAGTTTTGTTCCATTTTCTGCTTTTTTTCATAATCTTGTACCGTGCTAACGGTGGTTGACGTTACTGTTCTAGAAAAACAATTCGAAACTTTTGTCTTGATGAGATTTTTAATACGTGCCCAAGTGAGCATCATCAAATCTGGATCGCTTACACGAGCTTCGTTAATGAGATTACTTTTGAATTTGTTGTTACTATTACCAATCAAGCTTAACTCCTTGTATTTTTTATTCAAAAGATAGACACTGTAAGCAGTATTGTTTTTAAGAAACTCTACAACTTCTTCGGGTACTTTTTTAGCAGTCGGATCACCCACGCATGTGTCTTCTGGTTCGTTTAAAATTTTTTCTACTACTTCCAAAATGGCAAACAATACCCGAAAACCTTCGGTGACATGAAATTCTAAGTAGTAGCTTTGTGCGTTCATACCTAAAAAGGAATATAAAGTGTAATAATCGTTCCTTGCGCTTCCACTAGCAGGATCTATGACGTGAATATTTCTCAATCTGTTAAGATAAGATTCTGGCAAATATACACTAAAATCACCACTCAGTACCGATGATAACTGATTGATGAAGAAATCATCGTCTTTACCGAAGTCAGACTCATGCATAGAATGAATACGCTTAATGTATTTACGAAGATCTTCGTTTCGCGGGAAATAATCTTTTGATCGGTGGTTCCAACGTACATGTAATTCGAAATTAAAGTCTTCAAGGCCCTCAGAATAAGCGCACTCGAGTAAATTCAATACGCGTTCGGCGTAGGTTAACAGTGTATAAATATTAACTTGCCCAGTAAGTAGCTGTTCTCGAAGACATTGCCAGACAATCAGGAAGAAGTTGAGAATTGGATCAAGATCAGGTATCCTTTGTACTTGGTGAAGATTTTTAGGCGGACTCCTGGGAAAACGTTTTCCCAAGTATTCTTTAGATAATAATGTTTCTTCATACGATTTTTCAAAGTTAGACATTGTATTTGTATCAACAACTGACTCAGAATAACTCTTTGAATGCTCTTCACTTACTTTTTGACTTGAACCCAGGTCCCCAGTGTATTCATTGTTCAATTCCTTGTTTTTTCTATTTAACAGATCGTATTTATCTGCACTCACTGCAACGATTAGAACCGTTGCTGAAATAATCCAAATTTTCATTTCAAAAGTAATTACAAAAAAAGTTAGTAAAATCAAATTAAAAGTTTTAAAACTAGGGAACTTTGTTGTAAGTGTGTGCCAACAAAAAGTAGTGACGATAGATCTAAAAAAACTATTGATACATCTGGTTTTATAGTATTAAATTACCTCTCATATGCCGAAGTACTCTTATATTTGTATCATTTATTGACATAGTTGTACCATCAAAAAATCTTGATGAAATATTCATCTTTCAAAAAACAAGTACAATGACATTATTTGAAAATTATAATTCCGAATTTTCAATCTTGCTTTAGCATTCGTAGTGATAAAAAAAATTCTTCCCAACATAAATTTGTCACTAAGAGGTATCAATTAGTTCATTGAACTAGTTATTAGTTTATATGATATCAATTTTTTATTTTATTTCAGTTTGACAGAAAAATAAAAACTTTTAGATTTTTTTTATAACAACAGTGTTCAATTTTATGCATTAAAAGTTAGTTGATAAAGCATATTTAAATTCTTTCTAGGAAACAAAAGTCGTGTTGAAGACACTTTAAATTTGTAAATATTAGTACACAGTTAAAACTTCTTTGAATTTTTTGAAGAATGATTTAGTGCCTATTTTAAGAAATATATTATAATTTATGCAGATCATTAAAAAAAAAAAAAAAAACTATAAAACTTTAATACTAATCGTATTTTTTAAAATGTTTTATCAGTTTTTAATTCTATCAAGATAAGTAGAATCAATTAAAATTAAACATAATTTTATATTTTTTAGGTATGAATTGACTCATTTCTCTGAAATTAACATATTTGTAACCGAATGACTTTTATTAATATCACTTCAGATGCTTTGAGAAGGGCATGGCACGATCTGGGTGAACCGGCTGTGCCCACTGCCGAGTGTGTGCAAGAATCTTTAAACAATAAATAAAATATCAATCTTAAATAGAAAAAGAAAAATTTAGCTATTTGAGAGACGAGTCGTTTTATTGCACGACCATTCCAATAAGGTATATTATTGCACAGTAGAATTCAGATTATCTATTCGTACTTGTTTTGAATTAATTAATAATACAAAATCATTGAACTGTCGATAAAAATTATTTTACCTTCTATCTTCAACAACGTGATGCATCTTTCTTAACGACAAAGTCAGTATTTCTTTAAAAATTTTCTCCCTTTGTTCCGCACTATACTCAATATTATGAGTATTACCATAACTTAAAGTATGACCATTAAAAATATATCCAAAATTTTCAAAGTCAACGTTTTCACTTTCCTTAGCTCTTGATGAATTTAAATTTATATTTTGGTGTTGTTGTCTCAAATTAAAAGTTGGTTGTGTGCCACTTGGTCCAGGTTGTTCATAATCATTGGTGATATTTTTACATTTTTCCAAAAAATCCTCTTTTCTGTTGTTTAATTTCTCGTTATTTGATAAACATGTATTCACATTTCGAAGCTCTTGGCATGAATAAAAATACTTTTTTAAGTCACTCGGACCAGGTTGTTCACAATCGATGATGTTCGCTTTAATTTTTTTCAGATTACTTTCCTGCCAAGATTTGTAAGGAAATTTTCTCTTTCCTTCATTTGATTCCTCGCAATAGTCTGAATTTGTATGATTGGCGGTTCTCGTAGTCAAAAAATTCTTGATGCGTTTCCAAATTAACATAATTAAATCTTGGTCACTTACACGAGCGTAGCGTTGAAGACGATCTGTATGTGCGTTGTTATGGTTCCTCGCTAAGTACAATTCATAGTATTTTTTATTCAATAGATAACTTTTGTAAACATTGTTGTTTTGTAGCATCTCAATTACATTTACAGCTGTTTTCTTGTTGAAACAGCTTTTTTCGAGTATCTCAGTAATAGCAAATAATATTCGAAAAAACTCGGTCACGTGAAACTCAAAATAGAAATCTTGCGCATTGATACCCCTTTGGTAACAAGAAAAGTGGTCGTATTTATGTTGGATATTAGAAACATCTACGTAGTGAATGTCTAGTAATTTATTAAGGTAAAACCTTGGTAAGCACGAGTTGTAGGAACCGTTCATATTTGATATTAATTGTTTGATAAATAGGTCAGTGTCTTCTGACAGATCAGGTGCATACATCGAGTTAATATGCGCAATGTAATTGTAAAGTTCCTCCTGGCTGGGAATATAATCTTTCCCGCGGTGTTGCCAAAGCAATCGTAAATCCAAGACCAAATCCTCAGTTCTGCCACTAGAATAAGCATCTTCGATGTAAGACATAGCTTCTTTCAAGTACGCCAGCAATGAGTCTTCATTGATTTTGTCACAAAGCATCTGTTCGCGAAGACATTGCCACGTAGTCAATATAATGTTGAGTAAAAGGCCTAGATTATTATCATTTTTTACTCGATTCGGAAGTTGATTGTTTGGTGGGCTTCTGGAAAAACGTTTTGCAACGATTGTCTCAGCCTCTATATTTATATCTTGGTTCCGGTCAATGTTCAAATTTTTTGTTTTTTTAGTAACTACACTGATCTTATCACCACAAACTACAACAAATAAAATTGTAATAAGAAAAATCCGGCCTTTCATCGTATGAAGTATTGAAAATGTTAAATTATATTTTGAAGTTCTTTTATTTATGATGAGAGAATAAAGTACTGCAAATCATTACATACTTAAATTAAATGTAGAAAGAATTTCATTTATATATTTAATGTAACTATAATTGAGTATAATTCATAATGTATGTTTGAAACTGAAAAAACTATACGTCAAGAACGTTTTATGAATAATTCTACTTCAAAAAATATTTTTAATTTTTTGATTTTCAAAAGAGTTTGAAAAAAATTATGACGTTGTACTAAAACATTACGAAGCATTGAATGATATCCTTATCTTCATAAGTGAAAATTGATACGAACTTGATCGATTTTTAATACATCTAAATTGCTTGGAGTTCGCGCTTGATAAAAAATTAAGCTAATATCGGATAAGCTTTTTTATTTGAATTTTGATAAAAATACCGACATTCGAACGATATTTAAAATTGTCGTGATAAACATTTAAAACGTTAACTAAGAAATTATAATTAATTCATCGAAGATACAAATTTTAAAAATGTAAAACTTTTAGAAAAATAGCTCTCTCTTACATAACTATGTATTCTTTTTTACTCCCATCGGATATCTGATTGATAAAAAACATTCAAGAACAAAGTATCTACGTTTTTAATTGAGGTAAAATTGAGTCCGATAAAAAAAATTTCAGCGTTTCCTTAAAATGACTGGAAAAATTTCACGACCCCTCAGTACAGGCATCGATGTCAGGTTTCCTCGAGATCATAAAAATTTGCGCAGCATAACTACGGCTTCTAGATTTACGCGTCATTGAGCTTTCATCAGTGATTAGAGCCAATTTAATCATTCCAATCGAATAACTACCAACTGCCAATCGCGATTAGTGCTGCTACCTACAACACCTCGGCATTAAACAATCGAAATCTGAACAAAGCATCTCGCGAGGGAGAGAGTTCAAATAGGGCATTATGTGAATACCCCTTGCAATTATTCTTGTGTGCTTCCGTTAAACTTGCGATATTGTCTAATGAGCTTGCACTCAAGAGCAGGGAAAATATAAATCGATTAATTAAATTAACCAATAAGTTGTTTAATTAAACTTGGCCTCAAAACTGTTTCAAGTGTATAGATTACTCTTGTAAAATCTCATCAAATTCAATTTAAAAAAAAAAAAAAAAAAAAAAAACAAATATGAATGTTTTGGTAATCTTTATGGTAAACCAAGCAGTTTATGCAAAAAAAAAAAAATAAGTAAAAAAGATAAAGTTTTTTGAATCCCAAGGGATTTGTTGAGATGGAAACATTGACAAGGAAAATTCAAAAGTAGCTTGGAAAAAGAGAAAACGTGCCTGCTTGAAGGAGCAACCAACTGAAAATGTAGTAAAAAAAATGAACAAGATAAAAAGCACTTCAAGATATTTTTCCAAAAAAAATGTTTACTCTCTTTACACTCAACTTTAATCTCTTTTTTTCTCATAAAATCTTGCAACTAAACATCATATTTTCAATTTTTACCAGCCAGACCCTTCAGATCCAAAGTCAGACACAGAAAAACGCAGTGCCAGAAAATACATTTTTTAGTTCCTGTACAATCGTACAAAGTTAGAAAATTTGACTTTTCAAAATAGAACATCTTCAAAACGGTGAACGATAAAGACATGGAAAAGAAGTTATCTCAAATCCACAGAAGATGAAAAATTTTCAAAATTTTGCTATAACTCCTAGAAAATCTAAATAGATCTGAAAAATTAATAAAAAATTGGAAAAACCTCTGTTGTTGGTGAAGTACTTTAGCCAAATTTCATAAACATAGCATCAGAAAATGAATAAGAGTATCCGTACGTCAAAACATTGAAATTAGTTATTCTCACGAGCCCACAGAGATTATTTGATCGTCTCATTGACCTCGTAGCCATTATCGAATGCAAATTAGTCCATCGGCCAATCGGTCCGCACGATTTGCTGATGCAAGCTTGCTCCCGAGCAGCAAACAAGGACCGGCTTGCCATAAGCAAAGGGTCTTGCGAATGCAGCGAAACACTTGGCTCGGGCATTAAATATACAAGCTGGCCGGCGCGCGTTCGGATTTAGCTTCCTCCGTAAAATTTTAGCCTCCCTCCGTAGACCCCTGAATATTTTATTTTTTCTGATACTACTTTGTTCGCGAGAGCTTGTTTTCAGTCCGAAAGAGAGCTTCGAGATCTTTTGTCTCGGAAGAGGCCACTCGATGCTTTAAAGGGGATGAGCGGGTTTTATCGAATCACGTCAGAGACAGAGAGCGTCACTTTACGTTTGCAAAAACAATTTCAATTCCTTAATGCGGCCACGGAGCTTGGCCTGGCTGCCAGTTGCATTTTCAATATTTCTCGTTGATCCGTATCGCCGCCGCATGCTCGTCTGACTTTCAATACACTTTGTTTCCATCGAGCGGTAAATACCGACCCACTAGTGCCCCCCCCCCCCCTCCAGCAACAAAACGTTCAATCTGACAACTTTTATCCGCATAATGTCTATTTATTCCGCTCTATTTGCCGCAAAAACGTCACTCAGTGTTTCACGGGTCCACAACAGATTTAATCTTCGTTAAATTAAATTTGAGTAAATGCTGATGGATCTTAAAATGACTACCAAAATTCGAAAAAGTTATTTTTAGCCTTCCTTCGATACCAGTATCGTATTCAAATAGCAGAAGAAATTTCAAAAAATCGAACTAGTCTAGTTTTGTGTAAAAATTATTATTACATGCTACACTGTTTTTCTAGTTACTTTTTTTACTGTTTGAATTTGAAATTCTTTTAAATCCTCCATTTTTTGCTAAAGGTAAATTTTAACGATTTCAGAATTAATGGAATTCCTGTAAAGTCACGTAAAATTGTAACAGTAATGAGAGTTGGAAAATCGAGAGTATCGACTGGTTTTTTTAATGAAAAATGAAGAAAGAATAAAAATGAATTGAAAAAAAAATGGAAACAAAAAATTTATTTGAATACGTGAGAGTGTGTGTGTTTTTTTTTTTTTTTTTTTTTTTTTAATCCGGAGCATCTGTCAATTTACGAGAGGTCTATATTGAACGAACTCGAAAAGAAAAGCTTTTGAATTTCAAATTATACAAAATAACAAACATCGAAATACATTCATTTATTTTCAAAATAACCAAGACGGTTTACGTGTTTATTTACTTTTCAATACGAAATTCAACTGATTTAATAATTCTTGTATTTCTAATGCACCCCGATATTGGTACAATAAATTTATTCCCCCGACTAAAAGGTGTATTATTCATAATTTGAAATTTAAATTACCGCAATTCCCATTCATCAATACACCCTCGGCCAATAAGAAACGCAAGGAAAGGGAAAAAAAAAGCAGGGTGAATCGATAGTAATAATTCTGTCTCATCATTAATTCTTCCTCCACCGGCATTATTCAATTCTGCTCCAGTAATTTTCGAGCACACATGGAGCCTTGGAAAAACAGAAAGCGAAGCCTTTTAAATATTTCATTCGAAAAGCCCGCGGCGCGATAGTATGCAGAAAAAGCGAGAGGAAATAAAGGCTTAATACTCGAGTCGGGTAAAAAAGGAGCTTCAAGAGCGCACTCGAAAATGCACCAGCGCCCGAGATTAGATTCTTATCCGGGAGAGGAAATATATATACGTTCATCGGAAAAATTGACTCCCCCCAGTGGGCTATTTAATTGTTTGCAGAGGACGCTACTTTTTTTTCCACTCGATTTCGATTTTTATTGCCCGGCTGTAATTTTGTGGAAACAATAATATTTTGTGTTTGGCTTGGAGAAATTCCAACCTAGGGGCAAACTTTACAGAGGATACTGAAATCACAAAAAAAGAAAAAAAAAAAAGTTTTTGCTATCGTAAGATTTTCCGGACTTTTTAAAATGTAGAGGAATGAAAAATAAATAAACGGGGAGTTTCATTGGGACTGTTATATCGAACAATAATAAAAGAGAGAACAAGTTTTACCGTTACGAATGCACCCCGGAGAGGAGTTTTATCAAAGCTCAGTGTTGCAAATTACACCCTCGATTGGAAATTTTCAAAAGTTATCATTTTGTTTGACTCTTGTAATCATTGCGTAACGTTAATTTTCATTCACCGCCCCGGAAAAGTCGGATGCCAACTTTTATAAAAGTAAACTTTTAACTAATGCATGCAGCAAT
Source organism: Encarsia formosa (assembly GCA_038277355.1). Classification (NCBI taxonomy): domain Eukaryota; kingdom Metazoa; phylum Arthropoda; class Insecta; order Hymenoptera; family Aphelinidae; genus Encarsia; species Encarsia formosa. The sequence goes on from CM076187.1 coordinate 4,729,532, forward strand.
ATCCGCATTACAGTATCCAACTTTTGTACGGATAATTTTTTTTTTTTTTTCCCTCTCCTTTTCACAAAAAATATTTCTTTTACAAGTTTATTCTACGCTCTGAAAGCGATGTAATATTTTACGGTCATAAATATGAAAACTGAATTAATTAAATTTCCCCCCCCTCCCTTTTTATACCGTAAAAATAAATTAAAATATGCCAAGAATGTTGAGATGAATGAATAATAACATCGAAAATTTTAAAAGTTTTCTTTGTCGAATAACATTACCTCGGTCACTGATATAACATCCAAACAACAATAAACATCAATCAATTAAGTACCAAGCCAATTATAACAACAATCCGAAAACATATTATTTTTGTAAAAACAATAAGAGCTCTTCGACGTTTAATAAATCAAACTTTTTTCTCCCAACCAAACTTTGATTTTCTCCCACAAAATATCCCGCGTCACGGTGATAAGCATCAAAAGAAATGAAAAAGAAAGAAAATCTCCCGCTTAAATATTCCCGCCACTTCATGCAAGCTCTAATTCACGACTTAGCCCTGCCCGCAGCTGAAAATTTTTTCACCCGCAATAAGTCATCAATGTTTTTTTTTTCATTCTCACTTCTCACGCGTGCTGAAAATATTTAAATTGCAGCTGGGCTCCTGAAAATCTCGCACAATACGTTCTCCTAAGCGACGCGCCGACGCCACGGGGGAGATAATGGCTTCCTTTCCTTCCCCCCCTCCCCCCCTTTCCTACCCCATTTAGGAGGCGAATTTGCCGAGTGGGATTTTGGCTTTTCGAGCTAACGCACTGCCTTATGGAGAGATGCACCCATGGAATTCACGACGTAATCTATGCTTGAATTGAGCTTTTACAATGAATTTTGGCTTTATCCGTTTTTACTACCCGCTCTTGCAGAGCTGAGCTTTTTTCTGTAAGCTAAGGAATTTTTGATTTTGAGTTGTTGTTTCAAGCTTCGGTGTTAGATATTTTTAGTATCTCTGATGGAGGTTTTCAGAGATTTTGGAGAGTGTTTGGCAGATTTTAGTCAGAAACAATGCAAATACCTTTCATAGTAGTCGTACAATTGCGTAGTTTTACAGAACATAAGCATAACTCTTTCTAAAATATGAAAAACATAATTATTTTCCAAGGAATCTTAGAGTGAAATTGTATAAAAATTTCATAAAAGTATAAGTGAGGTTTGTATTCTTGAAACACTAAAAATAAAACTTAAAGGATAAGAATATTTTAATTAAAAATTTATCTAGAATTTCTATCAGATAGCAATGAAAAATTTTACATTTGCAGACGAAGTTGACAGTAACTGTGGTATTTTAAAATATACTGGAGTAAAATGAATATCGCTGCAGTTTTAATTATTCAGTTTGGAAACTTTGTGAATTTTTATGAATGAGGGAACAGCTTCAAGTTAAAACTCTATTAGCACGTCAAATTGTCCATCCTTATCTTACAGCTTTTAAATTGAACTTCATTTTTTCACTTTCAAACTTTTGGGAAAAGTAACGTGAAGTTTTTTTATCCATAGAGCATGAATTTAATTATGATGGTTAATTCGATGGAAAAAAAGTATATCGAGTAAACAAAAGTGTTTTTTGGTTTAGTTTTTGAATTAAAATAATTAAATAAAAATAACCAAACAAATCTTGATGTACCTTCAGCAAAATCAGCACATCAAGCTAAAGATCACGAAAAACAGTTTAAGCCCTCGATCGCGATGCCGCGACCGGCGTCACATTGAAATTGTAAATTCAGTTAAGTAAGACTTTTCTTAATAGAATGAAAAAGTTGGTGAGGGGGGGGGGGGAGCAGGGTAAAAGTTTTAAAATTAGTGATCGCCGAGCGCCTGCTATCTCGGCTTCCTCGAGCTCTAATATTCCCCGGGCATGGCGTTGCTGCTTGGTGCAGTTCGTAATAAAACTTTGAGACAAGATTAATTGTCGAGAAATTTGAGTGCGCCATCGGTGTTGCAGCTGCACCCGTGTTGTTATTGGCTCCTGCATGCGACGAACATGCACCCGCCACTACAATATGAGTGATGATGATCTTGATGAGGAGGGGACGCCTGCCGTTGACTGTAACTGTGACCGAGCTCCGCATTCTTCCAACTCTTTTATTTTAGCTAGAATGGATTTTTTCTAATCAAAAAAGAGTTTTAATTGTTTTTCTTGGTGTTTTTTTAGATAATTATCGTTTAAGTTTTTATATTTACTGAAATTTAGTAAACTACTGTACTATTCATTGAAAATTTAGGGATGCACGAGACGAGTCTTGGTATCATTTTTCATTTAATATAATGTTTTTTTTTTGTTTCAGATTCTTAAAAAAAGTTATAGAGTGTACGTAGTCTGAAAAAGCTCCTTAACCTGTTTTTAAATGTAAGATTTTTAGAAAATTGTACCTTAAATTTTGGAAAAATAACTGTAATCTTTAAATTTTTTAATCCTGCTTTTTTATTTGATTCTAAAATACATTTTTGTGAAACATTTAAGGTAGGACCGCACCTACGGCTCTAGTCAAGATGCATTTTCGGTTAAATATTTGACTAGCTTCACGCGTATATAGATATAGAAATGCATTAGCAGCAGAAGCTTTTTTAACCTAAAACACATATTTTTGTTTTTTATTAATACTTAGAGGAACCGAATGTATGATTTAATTAATTCTATGTGATTCTTGTGCATTATAGTTAAACTGACAAATTTTCTGAAAACCTGATCACATGTAATTATGTAAAAATTGTATAAAAAATGTGCCCTCCCATAAGACGACGGGTTAAATCGACGCGATGTTAATATTCAATTACTCAAAAACGAAAAACCCCCAGGTTCTGAAAATTTAGTGGCATCATTTTTTAATATTTATCTTCGACTTCCTAAAGTTTTAGATTTTTAACACATCTCTTTCTAGTTTGTGCGGTCCTACCTTAAATAACTAAAAAAAAAAATTCATTTGGTTTCATCAATTGCATCTAGAAATGGTTGCCAGCTTGTATGGATGATTAAATTTAAATTAATTAAAATTTTTTCACCACTTGATAAATTTCTTAAATTTTTCAAATAAAATCCCTACAAAAATGCAGCTCGGAATGCGGTAAAATTCCATCATAACAACCGCATAAGCTCCATCCAAACATCCAGCAGCATTCATTGAAAAAAGTAACAAGTTCCGATCAAAAAAATCAATAACACTACCCCGAAAGTACACTTTTTCTCTTGCGGTCAAGCACCATATTAAAAGTAAGCACGTCGCGCCTTGGTCCAGGCCTCTCGACAAACAAAAGAGAGAAATCTTTGAATTTTGACAACTCCGCAGCAGGAAGAAGAGGGTCAACCAGGAAAAAGAATAAGAAGAATGACAAAAAAAAAAAAAAAAAATAACTCTCCTCTGTCCCCCCAGAACTATACGAAATGAATAAAACATCAGAAATAAAGTTGTCGAGATAGCCCGAAGAAGCTCTCACAAAAGGCGGCCTGTGCAAACGTTCGCACTTTGCGGTCGGCAATCAATTTCTCCGTCTCGCTTCTCTCCTCGGACGTACACTGGACAGGATTTTTCATCCCGAGAATTTTCGGCCTGGAACCAAAGAGGGAGCCACGACCCGTATCGCCTTTGAGTCTCGTATTTGCACGGAAAAATGACACGTGCTCCCCCCCGCACCGCGATTTATCTTTTCACGGCTTGCTGGACTCGGCTCTTTCTGTGTTTCGGGCCCTGGCTGCTCCAACTTTGTGTTAACTGTATTAACTTTTCGTGCGGCTTCTACCACCGCTTTTTGATGAAGACCGTGCCCTACAGAGAGTTATTAACCAGGGAAAAGACTCGCTTGCTGCCTGTTGAATACACCTCTTTTTAATCCGAATAATTGAGAAGTTTATTATAAAACCATGGTAGTGCTTGAATTATCGAGTTCTTGTACTTAATTTAATTGGTTATCTTAAATTCATTTATCGCTTCGATTAAAGTATACAGTGAAAAGAACTACTTAAACATTTCCTTTGTATCCTGGGAGTTGTAATACTTTATCCACTGATTTATTCCACTTTGTTAATGTAAAAGCATTTTTATCAATACTGTTTTAATTACTTAAGTATTGAAATAAGCCTCGAGGAATCTATATTATTCTCTTTTTAGTTACACAGTTCTAGGGAACAGGATACAAAGCTGATAAATAAAATTGATTGCCAATGCGAACATCTATGAGCACACAATTATTTTATTAAATTATGTCAAAATACTTTCAAAAATTGTTGCTAATGTGATCTTTATAAATGAAGTTTTCGAATTTTTAATGTTATAATTTGTTACCTTTCTAAAAAATTTTTAGCTCCGGTTTGATAAAAAAAAGTGGTTTTAGATACATCTATTCATATTTTTCCTGGTGAAAATTGATACCTACATTCAATGCTTTATCAAAAAAACTGAATGCATCCATAAAAATAATAATTATAAGGTTCTATTCCTCAATGGTTCACCTAAAAGCTGATTTTTTTTCCTCAGTTTACCTACTAATAATTTTTACCCTACTCGGTTTATATCAAAATTAAAATAGAAAACGTAACCAACCATCACGATCAAACCCGAATATTCAACGTATAACGTGAACAAATAAAGCTTCCATGTATTATAAAAATGATCTCGAAAAGCGAGGAATAATAATTCTCATCTTTGACAGTGTAGCTGCAGTAATGACCGGGCAGCCGCACACTCCCGTCGATCCATATCCGCTGGCTGCAGCAGCAGCAGCGTTGATGGGCGCGCGCCCATTCATCCCCATTACCGCTCTTCCGGCTATTGTCTGGTGCGGTGGCGTTATAAAGATTCCGGACGATCGAGCACCGCGGAGATAGTTGACCGCCGTCCGAATATGGCTATTGTTACGAGTTTGGGCTTTGCACTCGTTATATGCACGCGAAAGAGTTATATTATGCAGGAATGGCTTTTGATGAAAAAAAAAGCGGGGGTGGAGGATGCTGGTATCATGCGGACTCGCTTTGTACTTTTGATTTTCGTCGGTGACTTTTTGTGCGGTCGGGACATTTTTGATTGATGTAAAATTTCGAGAAATGGATTTTTTTTGGAATATTGTGGTTGATCACACGCAAAAAAGGAATTATTTTGAATTCAGATAGAACAGAAATTTTTTTTTTTATTTAGAAATTTTTTTTTGGTGGTGGTTATGGAAAAAGGTCATGGTTTTAAAGATGCTAGGATTTTAGAACAAACGAGTTAGTATGTAAAAAAGGTCCAAGTGACAGAATCAGCAGAAAAACGATTTTTTAAAGAATTTTCGGAGAAAATTATGATATTGATAGTTAGCAAATAAGATAGGTTTGTTGAGCTTTATGACTAAAAGGAGACTTCAGAGCTTTTTCTACAAAAAAAGTATTTTTCTCATTCATGTTTCCTTCTTCCACGAAAAAAGATCGTCAATTTTTTGATGGGAAGATAAATTTCATTGCTATCTTCTTGTAAAAAATTATTCTATTGTATTTTTTGAAAGAATAATAGTCTTTTTTTTTAATTATGAAATTTTTAAAAATACTGTTCAATGATCGGCCTGAAAGAGATCTTATTTAATCTTATATACGCTAAAACCTGACGTCCAGGGAGATGTGAGGTTTCTTATTTACTTTTATTTTGTTCAACTTCCCCCAAAAAAACCAAACTCCACAAAACTAAATCAAACTAAAGTAAAACTCAGCTCACAGCTCCGGATTAGAATGTCCCTTTGAAACTAAGTTTAAGGCGGAAGAAAAAGGTTTCAAGAGAGTCTGGCAAAAAAAAAAAAATTCAGTTACGAATTCCACCGTCGCGAGAGTGAGCCACTTGCATTAATTGCGCGCTCGTACGTGCGAGCGAATTGAGAGGTGCTTTATGTACACGCGTGCGTCTCCTTTTTTTTCCGTCCTTCCCACGCGACGAGATAACCCGGGGAAAACTTTTGACGGGCTTACACGACCCTTGGAGAATTTGCGGATGGCTGACGAAGACAGTGATTAGACGGATGTGCCAGAGAAAATACGCGACCGGACTAATTAGTCCTGGTAATTTACTACGTGTTTTCGAATTTTGACTTTACTTTGATGTTGGATTCTCTGGAGGGTGTCAATTTTGAGAGTTTTTTGAAGTCTCTCTCGTAATAACATTCAAAGTTGGACTTTTAATATACATATTACAGTTAAAATTGATTAAAATTAAAAATTTAATATTTTTGTAAAACGAAATTTTTAATTTAATTGAATTACGGTAAAGTATTGACAACGTATTTTGTTTAAATTTTTAAAATAAACTACGATTTCAACATTATTCTTGAGTGGCAAACGCAAAGGCACTTACTTCAAATTCCGGCATTCAACATATCATAGATGGCGTGGCTTATATTCGAAAGTCTGCAGAAATAGATTTTTATGTTTATAGAAGAATCGAAACAGTTCAGTCATCAAAAATAAGAAAAAGCATTTAAAAAATGTTTACAGCTGCCAAGATCTGCTAACTTATCTAAAAAAAAGAACCTCTCCTCTAAAAAAGTTTGCTCTATCAGCTTAAAAAAAACGCGTAAAAACAAACAAAAACAGTGTTCCAAGCACTCACACTATAGAATCAAATCAAACGATACCCCCGCTTGTTTCCTTATTAATCCCAGGCTGTCGTAGTTTTCCCAGGGCCGCGTCACTCATAGTCTCAAAGATCTCGTACGCTCCGTCAAGAACTCTCGACGCGTAACTCCCCGTATGTACACACTCTACACAGAGGAGAGAATTCCTCTCGCAGTTTCCTCGGTTGAATCCATCCGGCAGCGTTACATCCTCGCGCGGGAGGCCTTTTCACCAAATAATTACTCCCGGCACCGCGAATGCTCAAACGGCGTCCCTTCGGCTCCCCGACGATGAAGTGTTTTTATTTTGCAGAGAGAGAGAGAGCTTTCTTTGTTTAAGAACAGCTCAGACGCGTTGTTTTTCAACCGAAGGAGCTGGGATGGAATGATTTATGGGGGCGGCGAGAGCCTTGCAGCTGGATTAGTTTTGAATTATGGACGTTTCTTGTTTATAACGCGAGAAATGTCGCCCGAGCCGCGTTTAAGGTGAGCGGATTTACGGGTAAATCTGCAACGCTGGCTGAGACTCGGGTTTACTTCGAAAGATTGAAAGTGTCTATTTTCGGGAGGAGAGAAAAATTACCGAGGCTGATGCTGGTTTTTAAATTAATTGTTTGCGACAAACAAACATTTTCTATTCTTATAAAGTGGACGGAGTATAATGTAATTTTTTTTTTCTCGTTTATCGCAGCCACAAATCAGAAAAAAAGGTTAGCATTGAGAAAATTTATTGTTAAAATATGTAGAAAGAACGCGGCCAGAAATGAAAAAAAACCAAGAAACTTTAGAATTTTTTTCGCGCCCTCTCTCTTATTTCCATTTATCACGTTAAATTCGTACACACAAAATTTTATTTTTGTTTAACTTATTTTTGCTCAAAGAAAATTCATCTAAAACCTTTCTTTTACAAACAGTTTTAGGTTGTGTTTAGTTGTGAATTTAAAATACCTTTAAAATATTTTCGCAAAATTTGAATAACGCTAGCGGTGACAAATTATCTCTTCTAAATTTAATATGACTTAATTATGGAAGAGAATATTTTATCAAAATAATTTCCTGACACAAAGCGAATATCCGGCGTAGATCGCTGACACAATGTATTATAAAATATTATCATAATGATGAATGGGCACTGATTTTAGAACAGAAATACATTTTACGGGTATCTTTTAATTAAATTTTTTTCTCACACAGTTTTGGGAAAATTCTAGGAATCACATTAGATGAAAAAAGTTCGAAGCGGTTTGTCAAACCCTTGAATTCTGGGTCATGATGCAGTGAAATGGTTTCGGAGACAAATATCCTTGGCGCACTCGAAGCGTACATTGATTTATGAAATTACTATTTTGATCTATCAACGCTACGCAGGACAACAAATATATTCTCGTGGGCAATGGTAATCGATTTCACTATTTGATGACCTGCTATTCATAGCCAGGAAACCGTTTTCTCCCCAAACATTTACTTTTCCATCGTTTAAACAATCAGAATATTTTCCTAGATATTTTCTAATCTTGATTGTCACTTAACATAGAAAAGCGAGGTTACGAGATGAAAAATAATAAAAATAAAGACGGGTTTAAAAGTGTGGGAGTGAAAAAACAAAAGAGTCCTCGATGTCTCTCACCGTTAAAACAATCGGCTCTTAGGAAAAGAAAGAGCACTCAAGCCGCCGGCAGCAGAAATATTCCTTATCGCTCTTGGGTGCAAGAGAGAACTAGCGAGATAACGTCAAATAAGAGCAAACGAGAACAGAAAAAAAGAGGCGAGACGAACTAAAAGACCATGCGAATGAGGAGGAGGGGGGAAGAAACTGTTTTTCCAGAGATATAGAGGGAGTGAGAAAGATGGCAGACTGGGAGATTATAAAAGGAGCTAGATAACGGAAAGGGTGGAGGAACGTTCGCTGGGTAACGGGAGGTCAAGAGAATCCGACCTCTCTTCTCGATAATTATGTTTTTTTTTTTTTTTTTTTATTACCGAGTCTTCAAAGTGATGTAGCGATATCAAAAACTTGCGTCGTCTATGGAGGTATACTTTGAAGTAGTTATTATGCATAGAAAGAGGAAAAAAATTTTCGAAAAAATTCTGCAAAATACATGCATAAATGACGTATAAAAAATTTATATTTTTCTTTTTATCTTTGTAGATGATTGTCTAAATATACAAAAGATACAACACGACTTCAAAATATGTTTAAAGAGCACATCGACGGTCTAATGCAATAAGGTCAATCCTGACCGGTCAGTGCACTAAGATACGCCATTCAAGTGGTATCACAATAAGATGTGCTATTAAAATGGCAGTACATTAATGTATCTAATTTTACTACCGCTTCAACATCGTATCTTATTGCATTACGAAGCGTCGATGTAAACAAACTAACTTTCTCAACTGAAAAACGAAGTGACTTTATTTGATTGATAGACAATAGACACATAATCCCCAGCATCGTTCAAACAGTCGAGTGATAAAATGTTTTTTTACAACCACCCAGTGGTTTAACGTCGGGCATTAATCCTTGCTCGTCGGTCCCCGCCCAGTGACGTCACAAAGTCGTCTCGACGCACGTGCTCACGTACCCGGGGATCGATCAGGCAGCTCTCGGGCTCCATCTTTATCCCGTATACGTGGGACGGCAGAGCCAGCGGTCGGGAGTCCCGCATGCCGAGCCTCGCTAATTGCACACCGACCTGTGCCCTAATACGTCAGAGCCGAGACTCGTGTATATAGGAACAGCATCTCGATTTGTAATGTGCTTAGCTTTACCTACACACCGGGGATTACGTAAACAGCTATATGCGAAATCCCGCATTAGCTCCCAGAGGTTTGAATGGTGGGCTTTCACGAGGATGCAGACCTAGAGAGGGAGTGCGTCTTAAACGCAGCTTTCTATTATTGGCGGGATATACGTTACCGCTGACCGAGCGCAACCTCGCTGGATTGCGTACGAGACAGATTATCTCGTAAGCTGGTTGAGTAGTTTTTCGAATCTGTTAATTGCCGTCCACACGATTTCACGGAATCATGAAAAAACCAGCGTTTTTAAATGTCTGACTAAACCCTGATTCACACTACTTGGTATCATGGAAAAAGTCAGAGTTTCGATAACAGAGAACTGAATGTTTTGTGCAAATCACTAAGTGTCTGACTAAACCCGGATTCACACTACTACCTAGTATCAATCGAAGAAATCTGAGACAAACATACGTTCGCCTTTATCCCTGTTTATTCTCAACGCTGCGCAGGCTTCATATCCTACCACTCTCGGCTTGGCTCGATGAATCGAGTTAATTGTCTCGGAGCGCGTTCTACCGCTGCAGCTTCTGCTGGCGCGGCGCAGTACTACCTTAATTACGGTAAACTTTATTGACTCGTTTGACGAGCTATTGTCGGGGCGTTACACCCTTCTCGTTCCCTTTTATGGCACTCCTTCCACTATCCCTTCATCCTTACTCTTTCTTTCTCTACTTTTAGTTAGTTTAAGGGTTTATGGTTCCAGTTTTTTTTTTAGATAACCTTTTATCAACGATGAATTAATTGGATCCCCTGCGATTGAAGTAAATTTTTTTGGATTTTGTCATTGGAATTTATCAATTTCAGTACAGTAATTTTAAAATGGAATTTTGTTTGGTTTGTAATCTATTTTGAGTATGCTTATCAATTATTAAGTTGTTATAATTATTTATTTATTTTTCGTGTAATGAATTCATTAACCTTTTCCCTTAAAGCTTATTATGCTGCATTCAATAACGATCTACAAATTATCATACTGTTTATCAGTGAGGATTAGAGAACTTGTTCTATAGTATAAGTATATATTTACATGAGTGAATGTAGCATTGATGATCTAGGTATTTTCAATTATTTAATTGAATAGTAAAAAATATTTAAAAAACACAAATTTAATGTGTAAAAATGTACATATATTTTTTTAATTTATGTTTCTGCCTTGAAAAAGGTTTTAGAAATAAAATATATTTCGCAAAGGTATAAGTTAGTAGACGGATTCACAAGATTTTATTTATAAAAAATCATCATAATTTTCAACTTTAACAAAACTAGCAAAACTAAATTACTACACAATTAAACGAGCAAGCGAATAAGCGACTTACGTATTTCCAAGATTTAAAGTAAGATGAAACCAAACTTCCGTAAATAATCTTTCTTGTAAAATAAATTACTTTTTAAATTTTTGATAAATCTTTTGTCTACTAACGTTTATTTCAAACCATTCAAAAATAAAAAAATTTTGGTGCTCTTTAATAAAAATTACAATAATCTCAAAATTTTGTACATTTTTTTAGCAAAAATATTCTTTGACCTACTGTCAGCGGTACAAGAAAAAAAAAAAAAAAAAGAAACAACAAAAGTTATCCCATAGCTCACAGCAATTCAAAAGTTTAAACAACCCGGGCATCTGGAACGCAGTAATGAAACGCAGATTAACGCCCGGTCGCGGGGCTCGAAATGTATACGGGCATCAGCGAGTAAACGACAAAAAATGTTGTCGTCCGGCCTCGGTTAGTTTGCCCACTTGCGTAATGTCGCGCGTAACCAAGAATGAGTTTCGCAAGAAAAGTTAAGACCAGCATGTTACGGGCAAAAAAGGTCCTTGCTTCGTGTAGGTGTGTGTATGTGTTGTTTTTTTTTTTTTTTTTTTTTTGTTCCGGGCGCTCCGAATACTGTCACGTCCCCGTGGAGAAATTTATGTGACGCGCGACCGGCAATAAAGCCGGGGTCGCGTTTTTCCACCGACAAAAACGGAAACGAGGCACTGTTAATTCAATAATTTTGCGACCGACCGGCTTGCTTGTTTGGCCCGGTATCATACGGTTTATCGCGCGTCAATATTTGGAAATATTACAGGCCATTGAGAGGCCGCGCAGCTGAATTATCCGGGCGGTTTAGGGTACGACTCTAAAGGAGAAAGTATCCTTTGTCCATTACGAAATAATAATCCAGCCGTAGTTATGATTTACGTACAAACGAATCAATTTTGGTTTTAATTGATCTAGGGTAAATCGTGAGTGTGCGGCTGTTAACCTATTTACCATTGAAATTGTTAATACACTTCGGAGTTTGATTGCTATTCATAAACAGGACTGTGTAGCTGAAATGGTTAATCAAAAATTTCAGTGACCCTTTTATGCTCAAAGAAAATTACAAAATGTTATGAAAAATCTTTTACACTGATTAAAAAAAAAGAAGAAAAAAAAAAAAAAAACTAGCGATATCTGTAACCATCCAAAAATTTTTGATGTAACTGCGCGGAGTAAAACTTTTCAAGTTCACTAAGCTGTGAAAATAGGAACCCAATGAAAATTCCGATAAACCAGCGAAGAAGAAGAAAATATAAAGAGGATTTTTTTTTTTTTTTTTTGCGCGCGCGAAATACGTGATATACCTTTGCGGGAGGGTTAGTTCGTCGACCCCGAATTAAGCAGAGTCGATCGCACGCGACAGATCACAGGGCGAGGTTATAACCTCCAGACCGACATTTTTCTCTCTCCTCGTCCTCGGGGATAAAAGGGCACGCGCCGCACACTCTTTATCACCGTGAATCAGATCAAGTCGATCCGATACCCGAGCGGCAAACCTTACCGCCCTTCTGTTTAGATAAGAAAACCGAAAGCCTCTTTTCGCGCTTTTATTGGCTGGACGACTTTTGTTATAGCCTGTCTTCCGAGGCTTATAAACCGCTTGGGGAGTGACAGGTGTTACGGACTCGGATTACTTTCTGCGGGATTCGAGTATTTCGACGTCGCTGTAACCTGCTGAGATTTTTACAACTAACATGCTGTCGATTTTTTCTCTCTGCCTGGCGATTCCTTGCATTATTTAAATTTTAAAAAATATGGAATTATTTTAATTTAAAAAATATGGAATTTTAGGCAAAATTTACATTTTTGGCTAATATTTAGTTTAAACTTGAAGTTGATTAATTTCTTTTGTATTCATTTTTCTATTTTTCAACTAGAAGTTTGATTTTGAGTATTTTTACAAATACTTTTAAATATATTCCATCAAATTTTTTAATGCAAAAAAAATCTGAGTGAATGTTATGATTAATATTTTGGAAAATATTTGATTCGGGTTTTATTCGTAGGTGGAGGTCGGTTACCATTTAAAAACCACTAATAAATCTGGGCTCAAAGAGAATTTTAATTTTCCTTTAATTTAGTTTCTTTCAGAAAGCACTTTAAAAATTAAGTCGAAAATAATGAGAACTTTGAAATTAAAAGTGGCACGAAGAAAAGTTTACTTTTGACGACGCCTTTTATTATTTTCAAACAACTTTTAACAAGACTTATTAAAAATTTTCTTAAAATCTCATAATCTCGGATTTTGAAAAAAAATTCATATTCAATCACAATTTTCAGTGAAAAAGATTTTCTTCAACAGCTTACGTGGTGAATTCAACTTTAAAATCTTATTTGCTCATTATTTTAAAATCTTATTAAACTTTCAAATATTCGTACTTTCATATCTATATCTTAAAGGCAAATGTGTTCAGTCTTTACTGCTCTCGTACGAAAATCTTAAGCACTGAAAAAAAATTTAATTAAGATTTATACGGAGTAGGTATACTAATATGCAAAAGTCGATACTCTTTATAAGAAACTACGAATAAAAAAAACCATGAACTTTATAAGTCAATTCATTTAAGTATATGAATTTTTATTTCTAAAATATAATTTAAAATAATTTTATAATTTTCTGAATGAAATAAAGTTATACAGTTTTATTCATAAAGTTTATTCGAAGCTTAGTTTAGATTAAAAAAGTTTCTAGACGAAATTTTGATAATTTTATGTCGAAAGTTAAAAACTTTATCAAAGTTGATTAACAACGTTTTGGGCACTTAAATTTTTCATTAAAACCCTACAGCTCTGTCCTCAAGTTTCAAAGGTTTAATTTCGTCAACCGGAGGCGAGTCCTGGAGCACCAGTTTACTTTTTTCAAAATTATTGTGACTTCCTCTCCCGAAAAAATCTCGAAGCCAAACAACAATAGTTTTTTTTTCCTCCTCGGTCCTTTCGATCAAAATTGAATTCGTTCCTTTCACCACTGAAGCGTATATTTTTCGAAAGGCATTCCACTTACGTCAAGTCCACTCGCGGTCTAACGCGCTTTCCGTCAAAGACTGGAATTCTCGTCTGTTCGCAAACACGTAAACAAGGCTGTGAAAGGGGGATAGGAAGGTCTAGACCAAATAGCTTATGACTTATTAAAGTACGGCTGGCTGCAATTTTCGTCGTGTCTTTGTATTAGCGGCAGCAGACGCCCTTGTAAACGAATTTCCCGGCAAAAGATATAATACCCGAAAAGAGCTGGAAGGCTTAGGTACTAATGAACTACCTGGAGGAGACTGCCGCGGAAGTCGTTCGGGAAGCTGCATAAATATTTGCAGTTGCCAAAAGTTCGAGGGGATCTTGTAAGCGGTATGGAACTTGAGGTGCTTGCCTTCGAAGTACTTTGGAGCAGGATGTGGGGGACCTTTTTTCTATCCGGATTGATTGTTTGAGTTTGAGGAGAGGATGTTTGAGCGGAGCTCGTTACGTTTTATCATTATTAATGTTACAAAATTTCTCGAGTAGTAGTTACTAAGTTCTTGAAAAACATCTTTGCGGTAATGTAATTAGTAGTTTGAAAAGAAAACTTGGCTGAACATACACGCTATAGCAATCCTTTATTAATATTTTTGTTTTATCATTCACTGTATATGTCTTTTAAAAAAATTTTTAAATTGTTAAAAAAATTAATTTTTTTAATACAGGTCAACGAGATCGTAAAAGTTGATTTAAGTTTCCGTCTGACCATACGTTGATTTTACTACTTACGACACCTTGTAACTGAGAGTGTTTGAATAAATTTATCTTCGTAATAGTTTGAACTTCAACGTGTGATTTACTTGGTAGTAAATAGATAAATTGTTGGAAATAGCCTATGATTATGTTAATTACCTGATAAATTTTCAACATTTTTCATATCTTTGTAGAATAAACACATGAAATTTTATAACACCGTCCAAGTACGTGCCTGCAAGCTACTATGCAGTCGCGTGATTACGTATATTATGTACTTAGCGTGCTTGTTTATTCTAGCATACATTAAATCTTGAGTTCCGATAAAATTCACGTAAGTTTTAGAATATAAGTAAACGTGATAACACAATATTAAACAAAATTCTTGAAAAACTATAATTATTACTCAAAAAATAATGAAAGTAATTTATATTATTTGTATGATTTTGTATGCAATTTAATGCATAATGTATCAAACCTGTAAAAAAAAAAAAAAAAAATTGTTGAATAAAATTGAAAAATGATAACCCAGCGGGATTCTAGAACAAGTGTCGAGCTTAACCAAACAATTAATAAAATCAAGGGCCTCGGATCCCCTCGCGTATTCAATTCGCAGCTCTTATTTCAGCGGAATAATACCGAGAAATCAGCGTATTTCAGTGGATCGCAATCAGCGGGATCATACGGGAGGGCCCGCCGCGGCGCATGTACGTATAACGTCGATTGGCGAAATATTGAATTCCCCGGTGCGCCTTGAAATTCGCGGCTCGATCGGGGAAACTTTCTTTTCTCCTTTTTTCCCGCTCCCTCTCGCGGAAGTAGCGAATTCGGGCTTCTCTCTCTGTATCACGGTGGTAAAGGGGTCTACGTGTCTGCGCCGCCTAATGTCTCGTTACGACCCGTAATTTAGGGCGTGCGCCATGCTGACTTCGAATGGCCTGCTTTAAAGCCGATTCCCCGCTAATTTAGAGCGAGCCAGCTCTTTTTTCGGGACCCCGGGGCTCCCCGCGATTGGATTGCAGCTTGCTACCAAAAGGAGGAAAAAAAGTTTTTTATATGGATTACCGAGATCTTTGGGCTTCTTCGAGGGTTACTAACTCCGAGGGATTCAGGTCGATGTAGCTGTGCTTTATATTTCCAGCCGAGTTTTTGAGATGTTCATATTCTAACGATATGAAAAGTCATCTCATTTATAGAGAATTTATTAAAGTTTTTATAAAAATAATACTTTTTCTTGTTTAATGTAGATTTTAATTAACAAACCAAAAAATGATGACAAAATATGATTAGATTTTTTATTCAAGAACATGTTCATTTAATGCAGACCTATTCAGATGATCATCATCGATGCATTAGAGATTTAGTTTTGCAAAATACACTCGAACGCATTAAATACTCGACCCAGACATAATCATTAGAGAGCATTGATACGGCATAATAATAATAATTCATAAATTAAATGAGGGAATAAAATTTAATTTTTACTTTGAAAAAAGATCATTCCAGTTTTTTATTAATTTTTTATTTAAATAAAATAAGTTTACTTTCTCTTCCTCCTCTCCGCGTTCTTTCTTGCTGCTGCTCAATATTCAATGGATCCCTAGTTTAAGGACTGTATGTGTGTGACCTGGATATGTTAGAATAGTGACCTTTGGTGGCCTTAATCGAAACCCGATAAATCCGGTATGCCAAATCCTTATTAAAGCCAAGACGCAACAGCATAATGCCGACAAAGATTAGTTCAAAATAAGCCGAGCAGCACCAGCCAGGCTCGTTTCATTTAAATTAATTTTTCATCAAAAAAGCCAACAGAGTTTTATCAAAGATTAAACCCCGGGTAAATCGCTTCCTCTTGATGATATAAACCCTTTGGATAATAAACCAGGCTCTGGGAAGATAAATCACTAGAATCTTTCCTTAATCAACGAATCGTAGATTCTAATTTACGGAAAGCCCGCCCCCCTCCCCTCCTTATTTACCTAATTTCGGCCGTGTTTGAAAAGTTTGGGCGCCCGGAACTCCCGGGGTAAGTCTTAATCAAGCCTAAAAGTTCTAGGGAAGGCCCAGGAATGAATCATCATTGTAAACTCGATATCCGGATTCTCTCTTTTATTTTATTCTTCCTCGTGTGCCGCTGCTCGCTCCATCGATTCGCGCTCGTTAGCGATGCTGATTGCCGGCTTGTTCGAGCCTCCGCGACGTCTTCATCGGTTGGTTTGTTTGTTTTCATTTCGTCGCGCTGGGTGTGTGTGTGTGTGTGTGTGTGCTTGTGTACGGTGTATTGACACCAAGACGACGAAATACCAAGGCTAAGGACCCGCTGACCCGGGATTTATGCATGAGATCCAGATTAGGAGTAAATAATTTGTTTATCCGAGGAGGAGGAGCTCGAGGAGAGCCGGATTGTTTCGGGGAGATGATGGAGTTTTCGAGTGTGCACGCGACGGAAGTGATTTCTCCCTTGGGTTGTTCCCGACGACGCGATGTAAAGTTGGCCAGGATTGTTTGAAAATTTTGTTTGCCTTTAAATGTTTGTCCACCACTGAGAGCGATGTTTGCCGTTGATCGAGGATATCGAAAAGAAGACCGAGGGTAGTTTTAACGAAGACGTCACTGCGGGTCGAGCATGTACTCGAGGAGGTCGATGCATGCATCTTCTTGATTAACTGCCCTGAGAACACGAACAATCCTACTGGGTCACCTTCCCCCTTTTGCGGGACAATTAATCACTTGGTAATTACTCGACGAACTTTTGAATTAACAAATCGCCTCTATATATAACATCTGGTTTGGTTAATTACCAAAAGTTATTAACCACCGTGGACAACAATAATTCACGATGGAGGATATCCTGATTAAGATTGAATACCGTTGTCTGACCAAACACGTACTAACATAGCGTTGTTTTACTGACGAATGCATAAATCACAGGTGTAATGCATCTTTACATCGCAAAATTATTTAAATTATGTTCGTCAAAGTAAAAAGACTTCGGTTCAAACAATGTTTTGCAGGTAGTAGTAATTTATTTCATAAGTCTTATCCTATAAATATTTTCATTTTGTGTATGACAGTCAATCTTTTTTGAAATTCTTCAAATACCTTCAACAATTTCAATAAACTAAGAATTAATTTTTTGAAAATTCATTCACGGGCAGTGGAAGGTAAAGTCGGAGGAGAATTGGAGGTTGGCGCGACTCTTATCTGTCTCTCAAATTCGAGAGAATGCAGAAAAGAGATTTATTTATAAAAATATAATCATCTTACAATGAAAAATGTATATTGCAGGTATTAAATGTAAACAACTTAAAATCCATCTAGACAATTAAAAGTTTGTTAATAACGTTAAACGGGTGATCAATAATCGATCGTAAAAGCAAACAAGCGCCGCGGTGGGGGATCAAAACACCGCGGAAACATAAACTCTATTAAACATCGGTGCAGTAATGTCGAAAGTAAATCGAGTTGGTGAAGTGAGAAAATAGACCGAGTGGAAGCCCGTCAAATTTACATCTCGGACTGTTGCTTTGAGGCTTGTCGCGCGCTCGCCCAAACAGCCCCGGAGAGAGAGAATGGGCTCACGTCAATCTGTTTAAATAAACTCTCGGGGCAATTTGGAGAAACCGGGCCACGGAGACTGCTCCAACACGGGGGATTTTGACATTTTTAATCAAAGATTTGACGCTTGTATCAAGTAGGAGTAGTTGATGATAGAAGGATTATTTAAATTTAAATTTAGATGATACTAAGTTAGCCTCTGTTTTTCATTCAAATTAGTTGTATAATTAAATGTAAACAATAATAAGTATTGGCTAAAAAACATTAACAGAGTCTTGATAATTTTATCGTTACATAAATATTGGGCATTTAGCATAAACACGGATTACTATAACCTTTTATTTTACTAGAAATATTAATGGATTCTTATCGAAATGAAAAGGTTTTATTTTGGTACTTTGTCTTCTTTAAGTGAAGATATAATTATTTATTCATTGTTATTTGGATACTTTTTCGGATTATCGCTGTTCGATCAGCATTTGTTTTGTAAATTATGAGGTCAGAGCTGTAGTTAGAGAAGTTGAGCAGTTAAATTAAATTCAAATAGCCATTGCTGCACGACCGTACAATAGTCATTGTGAAAAATTCATGCTATAATACTTTTTTGGGACGCAGTTTTTTCGGTGTACGATAAATTCCTGTGAAACAATCTCGATATTATTAAGGACAAAAAACTTTTTTCATGAGGTTTTCACGTGAAAAAAATTTATATTTTGTATGAATAAAGAAGTGAAATTGGGATAAAATAAATAGCAAGGTTTAAAAAACCGCAGACTTGGTCTTTCGTAAAATGCTGATTAATATTGCATTATTGCACGCAATATAACCATAAAGAGCTTTCAAGCTTCAAACTTTTTTTTAAGCAGATAACTTTGTTTCTGATAAGAATTTTAATGCAAGATTATGTATCGTCTGAAGAAGTTTATTCAAAATATTCGTAAAAACCTGTTCCTCGCCGAGGTTTACTTTAATTTGGACTGACTTAATTTGAAATCAAAGCTCAAGTTAGTCCAAAATAGTTAACCATTCGATATGAAATTAAATTTTTTCTCTCCTGTCCCAAAAAATCATTTTCACAAAACCTTTCAATAAAAAAAAAAATAGAATATTCCACAACAATCGAGTATTTTTCTATCACAGCTTATTAATCCCCGGCAAAATCCCCTCCAGCTCAACGATACCCGGTCCGGTCGGTCGGTTGACCGCAAACACCTATAATTTTATTCAACCGAATCCCCCTGCCTGAACCGTTATTTACGAACAATCTCCGTAGTAGTGCGTGGCGATAAAATAAATAACAATTTGCTCGTTCGTCCGCGGAGTCCGGCTTTAATCCATCCAGCCGGGGCTTTTCATTTAGAAAAATTATTCCGAACGAGATGGAAAAGGAACACCGGCCGGGCTAATTGAATCTCACGCGGATGGAATCGTTCGAATATCGAAATGGCCGGAGATGCTTTTTCCTCTGCATATGCATGGATGATGCACTGGGGGAGTCGAGCTCGACACGCACGCGCGCTTTTGTATTCATTCGGCCGCACTTTGATTCAATCCCCCTCTCGACTGTGTCTTTTTCGACGCGTGTTTAATGCGAACAAAAAAACGAGTGGCTTTCAAAAGTCACTTGCGCGACTCTTTTGTACCGACGGTTTATTAAGTATAAACGGGATTTTTCTATTTTATTGTTTCGAAATTTTTGGGTAGTGGATTATCACGGCGAGTAATTGCAATCAAATGATTCTTTTGGACGAATTAACGCACACTCGATGAAAAAAAAAAAATTTACTTTTTTATCTCGCGGTGGGGTCGTTTATCATTTGGTGCACCAATAAGTTAAGTGCTCATCGCGGACTCTCAGCTGCAAAACACTCATAAAACTGTAAATTGCTTTCAATTTGAGGATTTAATAAATCAAATGAAACTCTGGAAAAAACTTTTAATAAAAGTTTACCTCGCCTTCCTCCCGCGGGTAAAAATAGACACACGCTCGGGCTATAAAAACCAAGTGGGTATCGGAACAATTAAATTAATCCAAGACTAAGGATGATTGATAAAGCTCTCAGTTTTCCAAGAAGTAATATCCAATACACCAAAGTTGCGTTGGCTCATCTTCCCCCTCTTATTTAGTCTGACGCAGCATCCCCTGTCGCGTGCACTGACCAGTTAGGGGTGGGAGGAATAAGCCCCCGTTGCAGTCGCCGCGTCGGTTCCACTGGGCATGAAATTGATTACGCCTTGGCCATACTGAAGAATCATTCTCGTAAAACCGTTAATCCGCCAGAGTGGGAATGCGAGAATCATCACTGATGGATGCGCGCGTAATGCGGGGATCGAGTTTTCGAGAAGGAGGGGATGGGATTTTCGAAACCGATTGTTTTTCGTATCGTGTTCGGGATTTGTACGATTATATTCACGATGAATTGGTTTGTGAGACGTAAATTATTAAAAATTTTCAATGTACGAGTGTACGGCTTTTTTTTCTTTTCAATTTCTTTTTAAAGATTTTAATTTTGAAGAGCGGAGTATGAATGTTCAATATTTTATGAAGTGAAAGCTTTTTTTTTCAAAGCTCTTGGCTTGAAATTAGTTATTACACTTTTGAATCCAATATCGTGGAAAATATCTCTAATGGATTTTATCTTTTATACTGATTTTTTTTTTTTCAAAACTGTTTCACTTTATTAATATTTTCATAAACACTCATAAATCAAGTTTTTAATAGATATATTTTCAAACGCTATGATCGAAGGTGCTAGCAAACAATTAAATTCAGTCACTATAATTCAAAAACCTTTTTTTTTTTTATTATTCAACAGATTTTTATATTAAATAAAATTACGAGAGTAATTATGGTAACAATTTGAGTCAAGTTCAGTTAAATTTTAAATATAAATTAATTTTTCAATAATAAATTTTAATCATGTTAATAATTTTACTCTGGAAAATTTTTTTAAAATAAGCGAGAAAATGATTATTGGAGAAAAAATTTAACGAAGGTAATAATGAAAGAACGTATTTGAAAATTTATTTTTAATAAATCCCCGGTGGTAAAAGACTTAAATGAACTTCACACTTTACTTGATAAACCACAATCGATGAAAGCTCGATAAAAGCAAAAATAATTTGATCGGAAACGAACGACACCCGACTCAATAAGCGTTTGATTGTCGAGAGCGAAATAAAAAAAAAAAAAAAGGAGGTGGTAAAAAAAGATGGAGTGCAGCAGTTGTAGAGGATACCCAATTCCCAGCTCTCGAACCGCAATTAAAAACTATTAAAACTGATTTATCAAGAAAGTCTTTCTCTCCCCGGCGCAACTGCGAATCGAATGAAATCGAGCGAGAGAGAAAAATATCTCGCTAAAAAGCGGACTGGTACCGTTGGGTACGCGATCCTTCATTGAATTCGCGGTATTTTACCGGGGAAATTGAAATCGATGTCGAAGCCGGGGTTTCGCAAAATTCACTCGAATCAATTCGATTGGCCCGCCGGAGCAGTAGTAGTAATCCAGGACACACCCGAGTGTTCGCTCGCTCTTAACGCCCGGTAATCGATCTTCCGGCGCGTGAAAACTCGCTTGTATGTGCAAATTTGCGGCGCTTAACAGATTTTAAACCCCCCACTACCCCTTCTCTGCTTTTCAGCACCTGCAGCTACGATCTTTTTTTTTTTTTTTTTTTTTTTTTTTCACTCACTCGACTTCGACGTTGCACGGGTCATTAAAGCTCGGGCTGCTTTTTATGCGCGCCGCTCTTGGAATTTTCGGGAGGTCGGGCGATTGGAAAATTGATCTGATTTCGTGAAGGACAGAGTAAAGAAACCAGCAAAGACCGACCCGATTTTCGTGAATTATTCAATTTATCGTGATTGATGTTACACGCTTGAATTTGGATTACAATCGTTTGATCAGAGCCCTTGACTTATTTTATTTAAAAAAAAAAAAAAAAACCAATGGTTTATGAATAGCGAATAATACTTAGTTTGAGTAGTTTTGCTTACTTCTTGGTAATATGTTTTTCAGATAAGGTATACACTTGAAATGAAATACCCTCCTTCCAATAAATTCTCGTTTTATTTCGTTCGCGTAAGATGAAATCTCAAAAGGCGAGGTACGCATTTTTCAAAGACTCTCCATTTTCTGATTTTGCATACCGTTGAGATTAAAAGTGCTTTTTTATAAAACTACAGTAATAAGCAAAAATACAAACATGGAAATGTGATATTTAATCGTTTAAGTATAAAGAGTATATAGTCGGTGAAAAAATATATAGCAATTTAAGTATGAAAAGTATAATAAAAATTTAATCTCTTCAAATACTGGATATTTAGCAATAAAAAGCTACAGACCATCTTTCTGTTCGAAAAAGTTAATTTTTTTTAAGTCGATGATAACTTGAACCAATAAATGTTAAATCAATTTATTAATAATAATTTATGGTACAGAGTATGTGTAGTTCGATAAATTCATTTTTAGCGTCTAATTTTAAAGAACTTCACTCTAGTTCAGTGAAAATATTTATTTAATAAAAATCAGGCATAACTCAAATATTTTAAATTATCAAACTTCTAAGAATGCTTTAAAAAATTTTTAAATAACTCTTGATAGGTCAGTAGTCTTTTAATTACTAGAAACCTTCTATATTCTGTCTAAAAAACTTGAATACTAATTAAGAGCAAGTGCTTATTAAAAAAAAAAAATGTATTCAAAGCTCTGCCTCGCAACATCACGATCCAAGTTTAAAAAAGCTATCAAGCTGAAAATCGAGATTAAACGTAAGAAGCTAGAATCTTCAGCACCGTGAATTTCTCAATTTGCAAACGTCCGTCAAACGTAAAAAGCAGCCCCTCGACTTTGGCGGTAGCAAAGCCACTAAGTGAAGTATCGCGCCGGCCGAGCTGAACTTTGGCCCGACCGCGCGCTAACCCAAGAGAAGGGTGGAGGAGAACCAGATCCAGCCGCATTATTTTCTCTCGGAAACAAACTCAATCTATTCACCCGTCCGAGTGACTATACTTACATTCGGAGATCGTTTTCCCGCGTATTCTTCGGCGCGTGGCAGCAGCTGTCTTGTAACTTCCCTCCCAGCCCCAAGTTTCTATGTACGTGTAAACGCCCGCTCGGCCGGATCCCCAGAGCTTGTTACTTACACAACAACTTCGAGTGCTCGCTGGCTCTGATTTGCATTGTAAGCGATACCCACCCTCCAAAATATTCTCTGACATTGCACTTCGGGAATACCTTGGTTAATGAATCTGATTAATGTATTTCACCGCCCACCCCTGTTGGCTGCATGCATATTTATAGGCACCCTTTTTTTTCCCCGCACGCATACTCTTTTTCTCTCTCTTTGGAGGGAGGCTATTTTTAGAGGGATGCAGGTTGTTTGAAATGCTAACCAGGGGTGATTATAACCAATTAAGAGCGGCACTTGATCGAGTCTCGATGGCGGCGCCCATATTTGAGCTTTACGTTTATTGCTTGCTCCAGGAGCTTTCAAGATAAAAACTAGTTTAATGGTGATGGTTACTATAAAAAAAAAAGAAGGGGCTAGGAGAAGTGTAATTTACTTTTTCAATCAAAGAAGAGCCTTTTTACTCCCGGTTCAATCGGAGATCTTACATTTAAAAAAAAGAAATTCCTTCTTAGCGAACTTATTAAAACCGATTAATGGACTTTTTTTTTACGTGACGCAATTTATCATTTAATTAGCACCGGTTTGTATGATAATTTATTCGTCCGGTCTGAATTTGAAACATACAAAATAACTGCTTGTGATAATTTACATTCCAAGTTTTACTCGGGTATCATTATTCTTTTGATGAATATTAACCCTTCGGGTGATTTACGCGAGGTTTTAATTCCTCGCTTAGTTTATCATGCTTAATGTTCTCGTAAAAATTGTGTACTCTCGGATACTCCTATTAAAAGTCATTTGGGTGCTGAGTTTCACCGGAAACCATATTTTTTCACTCGCGAATCCTCTCGCGATAAAAAAAAAAGCACTCGTGAAGATGCCAATTTTCATGAATATTTATAAAAATATCGAGCCCCGGGATTAGATTTTTATGCACAGTAACAAAACTTGATCAAGCTGAACGTGCGAGCGTAAAAAAAATCTCAAAACACACACTTTTAATTTCGAGCCTCAGATCTTGAATGACAACCTCGTATATTCCTTTCACGTTTATGAAGTCGTAAAAAAAAAATCTCGCCGATACAACGAAAAACGAGCCCATCGTAAAGTCAACGCGGGGAGCCGTAAAAAGCAATTATAAATTATTGAAAACGAGACTTGAATGACGGGCGGGCTCCGAACGTGAAAATTATCGGAACTTCGGTAAACAATGCCGGGGCCAATAATAAAAGGTTTATCGCGCGCAAATAACGTTAAATCAAAATTATGTGATTTACAATGTAGATTCGGTGAGGAAAAAAAAGTTTTTTTTTTTTTTTTTTTTTTTTTTTCTTTACCAGAGCTCGTGTTTATAGGGGTGATGCGGGCGCTTGGCAAATTGAAAATTACGAGCAATGCACGCTCAAAGTTTTCCGAGTTTGATATGCTTCGATCGTAGATTTTTTTTTCTTTATAACTGTATACCTTGGTGAAACAGTACGGGTATGAAGTTTGTAAGTTTTTGATGTTGCGAAGTCGATACTGCGCTTGCTTTGGTCTGACAGTATCGGTCTTATTCTACTTGAATTTCAATAAAAAAATTTTTCGATGGGAAACTGGAAATTTTTGAGGTTATTATGAAGTTATGTACATTTAAATATTTCAAAACTAAAGTAAATAAAAATCTCATAGTATTTTAGTTTACGTATCGGTTCCTTTCGATAAAAAAAAAAAAACTTCAAAATTTACTGACTTATTTTCCACATAATTTGAATTTGTGTTGATAATCAACATAAAATTAAATCATTTTAGTTTTTACATACTTTTAAAATAAATCTTGATTAAAAGAAACTGTGATTCAATTCAATTTTGAAACTGTGATTTCAATTCCAAGAATTTCATAAGAGTCTAAAGTTTGAGGTGCAGTTGTCAGAAAAATCCAGCCTAATCCGGATCAATCTAGATCTCGAAAGGCCGAAAATTATCAATGATTCATCTCGTAATTCACTCAAACGAATTCCACTCTAAAAGAACTACCCACTAACCCGACCCATTTTACCGTGCGCAACAAACATTAATTTTATGCGTTAAACGAAGCTGAAACCCGCAAAAAAGGTCGCGCGAGAGCACCGAAACCGAAACTAAACCATCCCAGAGCTAATTTATTCATCGGCGATGGAGGTGTGCGCTTCCCGTAAAACTAAATCACCGGTCATAGGTGTCGCGAAAATATAACGTAACGGTCGGTCCTGCGGCAGGGGAGGGCCATTACGGTCCAAATGGAACTGTCGTAATCGTTTATACCGATATTACAATTTACAACTGGTCGGCCAATTACAGTAACCACGTGCTTATTAATTTCCAAGTGCGCCGCTAATGAAATTTCCAGGATAGAGAGGGGGAGGGGAAGGGGGTGGAGTGGAAATCAAAGTTTATCCCTCTCGAACCACCCACCCCCCCGGTAATTAATTAACCCGGGGGCTAAGTGCAAGCGCGTCGCTCAGGAATGCCCGCCGAAATGTACTTAACTACTAAAACTGCGCTGCTTCGGCCCGCGGGCAATTATGGGGGCAGAGGGTAGAAGTGAGGGTAGAGGGAGGGATTTTAAGTCACACAAAGCACTTGAGAGATGGACGCGATTGGGAAGTTGGCCTTTTGACTCGAATGGCTGTCATTCGACGCGACCGCGAGTTTGCGGTCGCGTAGAAGCAGGAAACGTTTAAATGCACTCTGAATCGTCTTCGAGTACTCTGGCGCACTTAAGTTTAATTCTCGTTTTGCTCCGATTTTTTTTTTCTTCAACATCTATTGTGCTTTAATGCTTGTAGTTTATCATCCATTAAGTTTCACGTTGTAATGTAAGTATTATAATTACTCAAAGTAGTCCTAGAAAGTAATTCAAGTATTTAAACCCTACTTTTATAAACCTCAATTCTAACTAGTTTTAAAAATTATTTCTTCGATATTCAAATTGAAATATTAAGATGTGGCGAGGTTTTTGAAAAAAAATTGAACAAGGAACACCGTAAAACTTATTCTAACCTCACAAGTAAATTTTCTTACCATTTTTTTTTTTTAATTTCTTATAATTTTTTTATAAAAATGATAAGAAATTTTTTTTTTAATTATTGTACAAAAATGAATATTCTGCAGGTTGAACTTCAAAAAAGATTCAGCATGTAAATATATTTCTCTTTACTTTGTTCGGTTTTGTTTCCGTGCTGTATTTTAATCAAAGTAATGCAACCCACTTTTTCATTGTGTGCTCGATACAATCTCCATTTTATAATAAGTTCAGTGCGGGGTTTAATTTTTAAATGTAATAATGTGAATAAAAAAAATACATTTTTCAATTAAAATTGATGTTGTATTAACTAATGTAATTATTTTGAGAACCTGCGTATATAAAATCACATTACATTTTTTTTTCAGTCTACGCACAAAATACAAAAAAATGATTTATTTGTTTTTTTATTCGTATAACGACTTATCCTTTTTTTTTTGGCTACAATATTTTCCCCAAGATCTTTCGAATTAGACTCTCGAGACCAACAAACATCCAGACTCCGGATAAAAAGTTAACTTTCCCCGGGTATAAATAAAACCACCGAGTGTATTTATTACCCCGAGCTCGTTAAACATAATATTTTTCCATAATTACTTGAAATCGATAATTTACCGTTGCACACGAAGAAAAAAAAAAAAGGCAACCCCCCACTAATTAATGCGTCCGGAAAGCCCCAAACAAACAGTAAATCGGTATGAGCCCGGCGAAGAAGAAGAAGAAAAAAAAGAAAAGTGTGGTAGGTAGAGCCACTCGTGCCACCTTATATAACTTGGGCAAACACGCCACCGCCCGATAAAAGTCGACAAACTCCTTTCGGTCCTCCTCCTCGTGTTGACACTCGGCTCGCTTAATTGGGTTTGATCGTCCGACAAGCGTTTTGATGGTCGATGATTTCCCCCTCCCTTGCTCGGATCTCTCCCCACTTCCAACCCTTTCCGTATCCAGCACCCCTGCAAGCTCCCCCGCCGAGTGCTCTTCACGCTTTTGCGAGGTGTCTGATTTCTTGGAACAATGTACTCCCCAGGCTATGAGATTTCGGGAGGTGTCAACAGAGAAGAAACGAGCGAGGTTCTCGTCTTTAATTTTCGTCCCTGTAATCTCCCCCCCCCCCCCCACTCTTTTGTTTTAAAAAGCTCCCTTTTTTTTTACTTCGCCCTCGGTTTGTTGGAGGTGTGTGAAAAAGCGATTGTGTTTTGAAAAAAAAGTCGAGGAATTTATTGAAGCGGCGAGCTGAAAAAAGTAATTCTCGCACTAGAGCAAAAATCAAGTTTAAAAAAATTTCAAAAATTGGAGGAAAATTATCTGTTGATTTGACGAGCTTACAAAGCTTTTTGGGAGAACAAGATAATGCTTGTTCAGATTAAGCAAAAAAATGTTTAAAATTTCAAAAATCTCACTTCGAAATCACCTAATTTTTAAACTTAAGTCAAAAGATTCAATTACGTAGCTTTCCATTTACAAAGATTTAAAAGAATAAAAAGAAGAAAAAAATACACAAAACAAGTAGAAAAGTAAAATATTTACAACAGTCGTTCTTATAACTTTGTAAAAACTTAACAGCTCGTACTTTTTCCTTAACTATCATAGCTACAAAATGCATTAAACAGTCCGAGTTAATTAAACTCATTGTAAAGTTCATCGAGAGGTGGCTCTGGTTATAATAATAGCCAGCTCTCCACGCAAAACAAGAGCAATTCTTTTGAATTTAAGTTTCATTGCGCCAAAGTTCCGGAGAGTACAGTTACGGCGTCCGCAACTTGCCAACAAAAGTTAAAACTGGGACCGCATTGAAATAAAAATAATAAAAAAAAGGCAGGATTTTGAAAGCAGAAGCCGATGGTCGTAATAATTACGAGTGGGTACTTGGGGCGTCGTGCAAAAATTTTCTCCCCTAATAAAGGTATATCGAGCCCCGGGTCGAGAGTAAGGTAGGGCAAACTTTTATCCACTTGGAAATTCTTAAGGGGTAGATGAAGATAGACGCCGAGATGAGCCCGCGGTGTAAGAAGGTAACTTTGTTTACCTGAATTTGTATTCAAATTTATGAGGCCGCGGGAAGTTTTTGAGCTCGGAGCTCACCGCGAGCAATCACGATAACCATTTCGCTAAATGTGAATTTCATTTAAATGCCACCAACGCGGTTGCGACTAGACAAAAGCTAATATTCTCCCGGCGCAGTGGCACAAACTAATACTCGCTGTGCAATCAGCTGCATATTTGATTAAAGTAAGCCTACGGTTGCCCGACTTTCTCACGTGTTTACGTTTATTTTGCGCCCTGTGTTCCTGTAATTAAAGTGGGAGAATGTCTCCTCCCCCTTCTGCTCCTTTCTCTGATGTTATCGTATTGGTTTGATGTAGATACTTTCCGTGCTTGTTTTTGATAATGAAATTTCCAAAGTTTCTTACTAATTGATTAAAAGTTTACTAGTTATATAATTGCTGATGTATAAAAAATTAATATACATACATCAAAACTCAAAATATAAGACATCCTATTGTTCTTTGATTAAAACCAAGTATATAAATATCAGTATATATGTATATGTATACAAAAAATGTAATTCGTATCATACACTAAAAAAGAGTACAAAAACTTAAAATACATAAATCACTTCAATTAAAATTTAATTTATTGTTCATAAAGAACCCATGTATTTAATAAAAGTCAATACATCCAAAAGCAAACATAAAATAAATAGCTTAAAAATTATAAAAAAAATCAAAATGTTTGCTCATCAAAAACTGATTATCCAGTAAAACCCTCCTAACGCAATCAGAGATAAAAGCAGCACAAAAGTGTACATTGCGACTTTCAACCAACTACCAAACGCACTGATTCGGTACGAAAGGCAAACAGCCGGGAAGTTTACCCGAGCACGTGCGTTATCAAAAAAGCTCGCCGCGCATAATTAGCAGCGCTGCAGTCGCAGACTCAAGGTATAAAAACGAGCGCGAGAGAGTAAACACACGTTCGCTCTGGCGAGCTTTTTTTTTGCACCTGGAAGATAGGCGAAAAAGGGAGTCTCAAATTGCAGCGTTACTACGGTTTGAAATTTCAGACCCCGAGGGGGGGGGGGGGGGGGGGAGGGGTAATATTACGAATTTTCATCACCTTTTTTACCCCCGAGTTTAACCGAGTGCTTTTATTATTACGTTACAAGAGCTTTTTTTCACATGAAAAACCGGTGGTGTTTAATTTTTCTAAGTTTTTAGTTGTGAAATGGTCATGATTTCTTTTTTCTCCTGTTTTTTTGAAATTTCAAACTGATATGAAAAATTCATGAACATTTTTGAGCGCGAGTAACTGGAAAAGAACATGTAAACTGAAAATTGTAACGAAAAACGCTACATTTTTTAATCACTAGATAGGATACACACTCCATCGCGCGCTCAGACTCTCGCGAGACGGCGGGAAAAGTTAGTTCAGAATAAAAAAAAAAAAAAACGAGGAGGAGGGAATCTCAGTGAATAAGTATTGTTTTTCTTGGTACCCACATCCTCCCCGAAGTGCACTTGCGCGGGCAAACGTAAATTCACGCTCAGCCGGTGCAGGGTGGGTAGAAAAAAAAAATGTAAAGTAAAAAAAAAGAGAAGGGAGAGTCCCGGGCGAGCACGTGCGCGTAAATTTGAAAAAATTCCGGGCGGTCTCGCGACGCATACGTAAGTGCGCGGGCGTATCATTCCCTGTTTGCTTTATGCGCGTTTGAATACACTTACGGGGAACCGAGGGCTTTTTTCACCTCTTGTTGATTTTCCGAGATAATGTACACTGCATTACCGATATTACGAGCGTGGGGGGCTTAGTTTTTTAGGGTTAACGTGGGAAAGAAAAAAGTTTTGGATCGGGGATTTTCACGCTTGGTTGGGGGGCTTGTTTTTCAACCCCCGGTTTACACACCGGGCTTAGCACACCCAGACGGTCGTTCACACTCGACAAATTATCAATTTTTTTTATGAAGTTTGATGTACTGTTATTGAAAGTTGTGAAAAAATTATGTCTCAACGAAATATTTCAAAGGAAAAAAAATTGAAAGGTCCGTACTAAATGATTGTTTTACATTGGAAAGCAAAAATTTGAGACTGTTTTTGGAGACTAGTCTAAACTAAAATATGTCTCCAACATTCTTCTGTGAATTTGTGAAAAAAACTGTCATTTTTCAAGATTATATTTTGTTTCAACTATTTATGAAAAATGTTTATGAGAAAAATCCATGTAAAATATTCAACAGAATAGTTTTTTTCATTCATTATTTTTTTCTTTTTGAAAAGAAAGTCTTTTAATTAACCGCGAAGATCGTAAGATTATTTCAGTCTCGTAATCTAGTATTTCCACGATTTCACGCACCTTTTTTTTGTGTGTATTCACGCGTTTATATTCGTACGCACCTCTGGTTTTTCACACTACACCCTCTTTTTTCCTCATTTTTACCCTCCCTCGTTCCAGCTACGTTATACAAAATTATCGAGCGCGCGATACAAACATACGGGGCGTGCACGAGGCACGCGAAAAACTTTTCAAAGGCACCGGGAAATGCGCTTAAGCCGGCAGCGACAATATACTCTCGCATCATATATGCCAAAGAGTTTTTTTTCCCTGCCTCTTCTCTATATCTCCCCTGCTTTTTTTTTTTTTCTTTTTTTTCATTCATAAAACAGAATGAAGCTCTTGAATGGGCTGGGTTATGAGTTTTGTTTAGTGTTATTTGACTGCGTCTAGACGCCAAAGTGATGGTTGAAGTTCAAGAACACGAACCCGGGCGGCGTTATTGTTTCATCGCGACCTACAGCTTCGCGTTGAATCTGGTATGCATATTGCTTCGGTCTCGTACTTTTCCTCTTTCTATCTATCTTGCTTTTGTGGATGCAAAACTTTCAACCTTACCAAGTGTTATATGAAATTTTTTTCCATTTATTTCTTTCTTTTTCTTAAAAATAATTAACTTTTGTGAACCGAAAGCTTTGAGTTTAATTTCTTTTAGGTGATTGAGATATTTTTTTTAGAGGTAATAAACATTTTAAATACAATCTATAGTCTTCAGATAAGTTCGACCAATCAACTACTGGCTGATATAAATCTTGAATCTTTTTGATTTAGATCCTTTGAAAGTAATGAAATTTTTTAGTTAATAAAGTTTTTTAGTTTAACCTTAAATTTTGATGTAAAAAGCAAGTTTTTTCGACCGCAAAAAGAGAGTGCTTGGAGTATGTAAAATAATTGCATTCCAAAAAGTGTTTTTTACACAAGTACAATTATACAAAAATAAAAACTTTCTGCTTGTTAATTCAGTTTTATATTTTCGCTGAATATTTAGTGAACATCGTTAGAATTTTGTATTTAAAACGAATTAATCCTAGCTGATCGACGACGAGATGGAGTTAGTTTAGTAGGACTTTGAGGGATCAAGTAGTATTACATTTGCAATAGTCGGACAATCACTCATGCATAAAGCTGTATATTCATGAAAATATAAATAATTCATAATATCTGTGTAACTTAAGCCAAAACTTACGTAGAACGAATTTATTTACATCAACGTTGAATATTCAAGACTATTTATGGTAGAATATCGAAATCGATCTCATGAATCCTTACGCGTGTGCACTTTTTTCCCTCGCTCTCAGCCATGAATAACTCCTCGAAAACAGAACAATGACGGGCCATTTATTGGTCCGCCGCAGTTCGCGGCGCTCTTTCGATTTCAAGTCTTTCATAATCTCAAGAGTGATTCCTCTCCCAACGCTCCTACAATATCACGCTACGTCTCTTTTGTTCCTCCTCTTACTATCCGCTGAAACAACGCCGCGATTGCTCAAAATGCACCCAGGTATTATTATGAGCTCCTTGCTTCTGATGTTCATGTTTCCCCGTAGGAATTATTATTATTATTATTTTTTTCTCATGTTTTGTGTGGGTAAGATGCTACGAAAACATGGTGC
Organism: Encarsia formosa; assembly: GCA_038277355.1. Lineage (NCBI taxonomy): Eukaryota > Metazoa > Arthropoda > Insecta > Hymenoptera > Aphelinidae > Encarsia > Encarsia formosa. The sequence continues at coordinate 4,761,630 of CM076187.1, forward strand.
CTTGGAAAATAGAGCTTTTCAGATCTTGAAGCTACAAAATGGACTTTTTTGCTTAATTTTTCTTGAAAAGAAACAAAAAAAAAAAAATATGAAAACTAGCTACAGGTATACAATTTTATTGCAAAGAAAAAAAAAAACTGTAATTTCATTTAACTCAAAGATAATTTTTGTATTTCAAACAGTAAACAAGAAAATTTTGAGTCACGTGGAATTTCAAGACTAACTTATCTTTGAAAATAAGGGAAGAATAAAAAACGTGAACTCGTGCATTTTTGACACTTACTCTGCAGTATAAAATTTACCTTAAAGTCGCAAATTGCCTTTTATTTTGTCCCCCCGTCTTCTTCTGTACATTTATACGCCCGGAACGTACGTGGAAGTAGGATTTTCAGAGATGAGTAGTTGGGCAAACATGCGCGAAAGAATGAGAAGAGGTAGTACGAAGATCCCAGAATTTTCAGCTAAGCTGCTTTTGATGATCGATGTTTTTGAAGGCATTTTAAACCCGTAATTTGCTTCTCGTTTCAAACGAAAATTTTTTATGATTGGTGAGTATACAAATAGATGTACCTAAAAAATAGAAAAATTGAGCGTTTTCAATGTATTTTATGAACAAGAAGAATCATGAAGTGCAGACTAAATTTTCACTTTAGTACCCCCTTGAATTTTTAATTAATAATTCCAGTTCAAGTTGAAATCATAAACGTAAATTTTCAGATTATTTTTAGAAAAAACTTATTAAAATTTTTAAAATTTCTATGCTTCTAACTAATTAAATTTAAAACTCATTCGATGTAATAATGAGAAAATAGTTCAAGTTTTAATTTTTAAAGTATAATACGTTCTGGATATTTACTTATGGATTTTTTAAGTTTCTTTCAAAAAACGAAATTTTTCTTCGCCAGAACAAACATTCAACTCCATTGCAAAGTCAACCAAAAAATTAAAAAAAATGGTTCAACTCTCCTGAAACATTTACGCTGCTGCATTTTTTTTTTTCTAACTCACCTTGAAAGGAATCTGATAGATATTATATTATTTACACATCAAAAAAGAGTCACCCACTTTAGAAACAAAAATTTAATCCAAAACAGCCCGCGAAAGATCCACTCGAACTCGACGAGTAAATTCAACCGAAGCCCAAGTAATTACCGAGCCCGTGAAATTCATTCGAAAAAAGCCGCTCGAGCTTTGACCCGGTGGCGCTCGCGATTAAAAAACCTGGCCCTCCCGTTTAAACTCGTTAAAACTCGGGTAATGCAAATCGTACTACTCGCGGCCCCCAAGTGGAATAAATCGCGCGCGGCTCACTGTCATTGGGCCGGGTCATTAACCGCGGTCATACCGTCCGCAATGTGTGCCAGGGCGCGTCGACTTGATTAACTGCGCCGGGGACAGAGGCAAACTACCCACCCCGCCCGCTCTTCCTTCCCCCCGTCCAACTTCCGCCGTCAATTACCTCCTGCGGCGGGGGTGGACTTTTTTACCACCCCCCCTTCCACCCCCACGCCTGCAAGAAGCGTCGATCAATCGCTGGTTAATTGTATCAGCGCCGTGCGAGTCAATTTATCTCGCCACGCGTACGGACTCGGCCAGGACATGCCAATTGCCTACGCACCAATTCCTGGCTGCGCTAGAGTCCCCCCTTTTTTGATCTGGGTTAATGGAACTTTTCTAATTGGCGAAAGCGAAAAGTTTGCCGAAATTTTAATTGACGCCGGACCGCTTGACCGAAGCTTCCCTTTTAATTAGACGACTTTTCCGATTTCATACGAGCTCGTTTTTCAAAGGTTTTGGCTGGGCAGCGCGCCGAGCTAAGCCGAGAAAGGGAGAGGAGGACGCGAGGTTACCGTGGGAGCTGCACCTGCGGATTTTAACTTTCCGAGCTGCCGTGGATGGCGCCAGCTCCGGGTGTACGAAGGTATACGCGCTGCCCTCGTCTTCAGAGTCGTAATTGGGGCTCGAAATCCGCACGAGGAGGAAGCGCGAGAGTCAATAGTAATAAACGGGATAAGTGGCCCCTGCATGCTTGGAAGCGCTTTAATTTTAAAGTTTCGAGCGATAAATGTTTTATTGTCGTGTTGAAAGACGTAATTTCGAGCTTTGTGGGTAAATGTGTGTGCGTGGCTTTACTGCAGCAATTATTTGCCGTCTTTTAATTTTGGAACGCGGAAGTTGGAAAAATACAAAAGTAACCCCCGGTTTTAATTAATTTTGGGATCTGCAGGGAGTTTTTATTCAGGGATTTCGAGGGGAAGGAAAATAAAATTTCAAAGCAATTACTTTGTTTTAATAATAGCACTTTACAAAAAGATACAAATACTGACACTTTTCTCTTTGTAAATTTACTTGAATAATTTTTTTTTGCCAACTAAATAATAAAAAAGGGAAATTAATCAGTTTTGGACTACTTACAGAGTTTTTATTTTTGGTTTTCCAGTAAAACAAAATAAAATTATCACCAACCAGTTGACTTCTTCTAAAAATACAATATTCTTCCTGAAAAATGCAGAGTACTACAATAGCAATTTCTATTTAAAAAGTAGTAAAGTAAAATAATACATCAACACAACAAAAAAAAAAACCACAAAAACTGAGAAAACTTGTTTTTTAAAAATTATGAAAATACCAGAGGTAAATGAGATTTCATACTTAGATTGTAACTAGACTAACAGATGATATAAGTAAAAAAACTGGTGATAAATCGAAAGAAAGTGTAAACCGATGTCGAAACACTTCCTTCTCGGAAAAGTTGTCACTTCTCCCCGCGACAAAACTACCCGAGTAATTTATTTTCCCGCTAATTATTACACCGTTTATTCGGTAAAAAAAGTCTCGCTACAGCCGCGTGAGATTAGATAAGGTTTTCCTCGGAAGTCTTGTAAGATTCCCGCGTCGACGCACGCGCGTATCAAAACAGGGCTCATTTGAATAACCTTGACATTAAAGGGAAGCGCCGATCTATCAATCACCCGTGGACTCCCAAGTAATCGGTTGGCAAAAATCAAGCTTATCAATCTTGGGAAGGGGCAGGAGCAATACGACAAAGTCATCGTGGCGAGCTCGAACTCGAAGCGACAACTGCAGCAGGACCCGCGGCTCGGCTGGCTGCTCATTATCCGCGTCACTCGCTACCCGACAGTCCATTAATCTTCCGCGCGTCAAATGCGCGAGCCCGGGAAAAACTCGGATAAGCCACCTTGCCCCGGCTAATCTGCCGACGAATGCGAATTCCGGCAGGTGAATCGAACAAAAAAATCGCTCAATTTCGCAGGCTACTCATTTTACAAGATTGAACCTTTTTTTTTAACTAGTCGAACACTATTTTTCGATTTGAAGGTAAAGGACTTGACGCTTCATGGACGAATAGATCTTCATCGGGACAAGTGTATAACTTGTTAATCTAGAAGAATATTTTCATTTTTTTTTTTCCCAAATAGCCTTAAAAAAACTTCTACAGCCTTGAAATTACTGCAGGAAATTCTATTTGAACCTGTACAGCCATTTATTGTAAAATAAAATAAAATAAAAAGCTCATTAAAAAAATTAACACTATGTTTGATTTATTTATAATAAAGTACTACTTAAAATTTACTTAAATAATTTTATGAAAATTGTAAATTAAGCTATTGAAAAACCTTAATGATAAATAATGTCCTTATTAAAATATATTTTACGACGATTAAATGAAATATTAAATTGAAGAGTCTTCAAGGAGGAATTAAATGACTTAGTCAATAAAGAGCTCGACTCTGGAAATGTTGTGCCCGAGTTCAATTCTCAGTTCAACTCCCAATACATGTAGCTTGTACTATGATTGAAAAATACAAAATAATGAAATCTATTAACTAAATAAAAAAAAAAAAATTCGTATGCTGAATGTAGTGAACCCATTTTTTTTTTTCGTGTCATTAATTAGATTTAAAAATTTACTTATGAAAATATGATAAATAGAAAATTTAATGAACATTCAATAGTAAATAACAATGAACGTGTAATTTGAAGGAAAATGAAGGCGAATTTTTTTGCAATTTTAAATTCAGAGCAACTTTAAATCAAGTTTAATGAGGAAATCGGGACATAAAATAGCAATACATGCAATTTCCCTTTTTACGACATGAAATACAATTCCCCGAGCGCGCAAAGTTAAAGCGCTTCTATCATTCCATGTTGCGGATAACTCTTTACTCGATAAATTTACGAATTCTCACGGCAGAAGCTGCAGATATACTTAACCAGTTTTTCCGACTCTCCGCAAAACTAATGCCATCGCATTTATTAATTCCCAAGGGCTCGATTTGCAACCGACCGAACAAAACCAGAACGCATCCTCGTTTATTCGACCGTCCACTTAAATGCAAAAAACTACCACGAAAAAAAATTTGTAATTTCAAGCTACTGCATCGAGCGTAAAAAAATTTTCTGATACAAGATCAAATAATTGACTTCGACCATCGAATACGTTTTTCATTCCTTTGGTTAAGATTTTTAAAGATTAATTGCAAAATTAAAAAAAAATTTTAAATACATCACGATCTTTTGAGTTAAAAAAATTGCTTACAACAATTTACAAAATTAGTTTTTTATACTTGGTTTTAATTGATTTGATAGGTGTAAAAATATCCCACCAGTCACAATGAAATGATCCTCAAATATAATAATCCTGAATTCTTTAAAATTTTCGGTGATGCATAGTTTTGGAGCTACCATGAATTACAAATTTTACAAAAGTCAAATTTTCAAACTTTGACCGCGTGAAAATTTTTGGAAGTTCAAAAAGTCACCAGGAATTTTTTTTTTACCGCACGTCTTTTCAGCATGCTAATCTGATAGCATAACTGTGAAAATAGTTTTGTAAAACTTTAAAATATTTTTTAATACGGGTATCAGAGTTGTAAAATAAAATATCAAAAACTTAAACGTTTGTTCAGTATTAAATATTGTTAAAATTTTTCTGTCATACTTTTTTTTCCTGGAACTTTTTCAAATGTTTATTTATGAACAAACTTCCTTCGATTAATCATAAAAAAAATGCCTCAAATAATCATTTAAGTGAATAAGTCAAAATCCTCTTTATTTCTCACGGAGATTCTGATTCATAACTTGGTGGTAGTTTTTTAAAATATTATTTGCAAAAAAAATCTAAGATTATTTATTAATATGCATCGCGTCACGTCACTTAAAAAACAACAAGCAGATCAGAAATTAGCACATCATAAGAGTTCTAAGTTAGATAAAAGTTTTTAAGATAATTATGAATGTGGAATAGTTTTATAAGCGATTCCACTTCCCTCTTTTACTTCAAGGCCATTATACAATCCCTTATTATTATATTACAATCTGCAGTTTTAACTGAAAATTTTAATTTTGATAGACATTAAGCTTTTATCAAGCAATAAATCTGTATTCATAAGAAATCTAATGATGTAAATTTGGTGGGTAAAAACAAAATGCGACATTAAAATAGTCACAATATCATGAGAAGCGGACGTTAATTGAGACTTGCTTTCCCATGATTGTTTATTTTTCACCTTATCTCAAAACTCATTCATCACTCGCTGTAAACATTCTGAGGCAAATAAGACACTAATTGCAAAACTTAAGCACATAGCTTTATAACTTTAATCCTACCATTGTAATGTTCAATTTTCTTTTTTCTGCAAAAAAATTTAAAAATAAACAAAATTTAATTTTTAACATACATTTTAACAATTTAAAAGGGTTTTTTTGCTATTTTTTGGTATGAAATTTTGATCTGAAACATTATATTCAGTTTTTGTTTACTTAAGAAAAGTACTTTTTTCTTATCGTGAAGCTTTGAAGGGTTAAAATTTTGTATACTTAACTGAATTTAATGTCTCCAAATACACAGACAAGCAGACATCGATAATCGGAGTAACGATTTTGAATTAATCACTTAGGCCGTCTCCGTCCTTAGTCTTCGGAGTTTCAGCCCTAATATCCAAGCTAAATGCCCTGGATCTTTAGAGAGTAGCGACAAAGCTTTGGGGGGATCCGAGGCAGACACAAGAGAGCCAGGCAGTTGGAGGATCAGAGAGAAGGGAAAAGGGAAAGCCCGTGTCGTGGACCAGGAAGCGATATAGAGAGCGCCCGCGCGTGCCCAGGGCGGCGTTCACGCGTGAAGATTAGGACGACCCGGGTGTCCCTCACAGGACGACAACAGGCACTTGCATTGATTGCGGTCACCGAGCGCCCCAACGAACACCAGATCGCCACCAGCCCCAGCTGCTGCCTTTATGGGACGTCCGAAGATGTGTTTGGGGAGCTGCCCTCACTGGCTGCTCGACATATCTGAAATCGAAATAATTGGATCGGCTTTGACGGACTTTGACTAATTCGAGGGGCTCGCTGCGTTTGATTTGTGAGTGTTTCGTTTTGTCGGCCGCGATGGGAAATTATGGTACCAAATGTTACCGTCGCTCTCGTTCTTTAATTTTATACCATCTGCCCCCCCTGGATTTTTATAAACTTAAAATATTTTATTTCTTCTGCACTTGGTCCTTTGCAAGCCAGAGTATAAATAAAAGCTTAAGTTATTAAAAATAATAATAAAATTAATGAAAGAAAAATATTAAAAATCTACGAATTAGAGCTTGAAATATAATTGGCCTTTATATTACCTGGATGCAGAATTTTCAATTTTTCACAAAAATCGCATAAAAAAAACTTTTCGTACATATCTTTATCAGTTGACTGCCTATCAAAGCTAAGTAAAGTTAAAATCGAAGAATTATTTTGGATCTGTAATAAAATAGTCCATGACATGAATAATTTGCGAATTTCAGACCATTTGAGTTCTTGAATCAATATTTTGGTATAAAAAATGTTGTAAATCATTCAATCAATACTTACTCTTTATCGGTCCAAACAAGTCCTTTTTTTAGCGCTGCTGTATAGTATAAGAATTAAAAAAGCTATAAGAATTGTGATATCTTTTCTTTAATCTCAAACCTTCTTAACCATCAAAAGTTTCGAACCAAGATCAGTAAGTACAGATTTAAATTTTATGAAGAACATAGATAAAATGAATCAACGGTGTTACTTATAATTTAAAATAAATAGAATGATCGGTGTTACACATACTTTTATTACTAATATTAAACAATGGCATTCAGGTTACATAACAACTCGTATAAAAAAATAAAAAGCAGATGAATCTAAAACTACAATTGATTACAAAGTAAACTTAAAGAAAAAAATTACACAGATCAGAGATCGGAATTGTAATAAAAGCTCCTTAATAAGGGACAGGGGGGCAGTGAAATATCAGGGCTTGTCGGTTGAATATCAAAGCTAGAGGGCTTTGGCGGATGCCGCCCCGGAGGAGGAAGGACCGGACGTCGATAAGCTCATGTACGGGGGTGGAGCGTAGGGGCTTCCGCACAGCTGGTCCGCAATTCGTCCGCCCTCGCGCAAACCGCTCAGGAAGGCGCCGTGCACCGTCGCCGGGTAGTTCCGTATCGTGTGCTCACCTGTGTAAACAACCGAAAATCAAAAACACAATACCGTTAGTTTGGTTATTTATAATATCTTAGTTGTGGGAGAAAAAGTATTTTACCTCTTTTTTTTTTTGGAAAAGTTAAATCTACGAACGCAGTTGGGTACGAATGTTTGAAACTAGCATTTAAAGCTCTCCCGAACATCACGAAAATTTGAATTGTAAATTTTCGGTGTGTTGGAACTTTGGAAATAAAAGTCAAAACTAATTGAAACACCCGCGAAAAATCATCGCGGTTATGACGAAAATTATTATTCGTTCGAGAACTAATTTTGAAAATTTAATGTCGTGGGCTTAAAGAATACATAAAATTACTAAATATTTAATTTCTAAAAAAAGTTTATAATTCATGTCTGCTTTTTGCAATTATTGAGGATCATCATTAATTTTACTCACCTCATTTGACGTGAAACGATTTTTTGTAAACATATTTTTTAGCCCGATGCATATGGATTTTTAAATAAAACAAAAAATTTTAAAATTCGATACGGACTATTTCACAAGCATGTTACAATTTAAAACTTCTGTAAAAAAATTATTGGTCTGTGAAAAAAAAGTCAGCCAAACGGAATAAATAACTTCCATACAAAAACTATCCAGATTAATTGAGTGAGATTTCTCTTTGGAGGAAAACCCTCATTCGCTGGCTCTGTCTTTTAAAAAATAATGAAACGTGAATAAATTTTTAAAGTTTGAATCCAATCTGAATTTGAGTTATTTTATTTTAAAGTTCATAAATTTGAATAGCTGCACAAATATTTTGAATTAAATTTTTACAAGCATACTTTATCTAAAAAAAATACACATGAACTGCTTTCAAGCTTTCAAAAAAATGAGTCTCTATGAAGATCAAGACTTTAAGATGCCGAAATCAAAGGAGGTTCCCTACCATCTACGTAAGTCAAATGTGTATTTGACTACAGTAGTCGTCTGCTCATTGGCTCAGCTACTTTCTAACCTCTGTATGAGCCAATGAGAAGTCATATTTACAAGAATATAAAATCAATTGCTTACAATTATTGCTACAGGCTCCTAATGAATGTTTTGAAACAAGTATAATCAAAGTCTGATTTTTTCCGATTTTTGTGCGTAGTTACATTAAAATCAGTGGGCTGGAAATTAAGTATTTGCTGTTTTAGTAAATTTCCCATTAGAGCTCATGTAAATTTGTGAAATTTGAAATGTTTATAACTTTTTTCACAAGCTCCTCAGGGCTTTGAAATTTTAGGTGAGCTATTTTTATACTAAAAGCTATGTGTTCATTTAATTTGGACAAAATCTGTGGGCTAGATCTATTTGGTAGGGAACCTCCTTAAATTTTATTTTGATCTAAAAGTTGAAAAACTGAAATTATTATGGCTGCGTATTTCGGTACCAGAATTACATTTTTTTGGTTGTATAAGTATTTTAGAACCACAATTGAAACCAAATTATTTGGTTATATATTCCAGCACGATAATTAATATCTTTGTTTGTATTTTGGTACCATAATTGGAACCAATTTAATTTAAAAATTGGCATTATAACTGAGATTAATCAAATCTTGATTTCTTCATGTTAATCCTAAGAATGTCTAAATGCAAGTAAGAATTTCTCATCTTGAAACCGTGATTGGAATCAAAATCAGTATTTCATACAAATCAAAATATTTTTGTATAAAAATTTTTTTTAATTTTGTTTTTGGTAGTATTGCCATTATTGATACAAAATCAAAATTTGTATGTACTCACAACTGTAAAATATTTTCAAGTTGCTAATATAGTGAGTAACTCGAAGACAAAGCTTTAAAAAATAAGCCTCAATCCTAGAGTTACCATAAGAGCAACTTAATTTAAAAACTGTTCCACTCATACCCAACGTAAAATAAGTAAAAAAGAAAAAAAAAAAAGTACTTACCGGCGAAGAAGACTCGGGGCGGAGGCGGGGGCGAACCGGGCGTCTGGTTGGCCGGTGCCGGAGGTCCGACAGGCGCCGCGAGGAGATCGTAATCGCTGCCCGAACTCCCGACCGATACGTAGCTGTAGGACCCCCGAGACCACGGATCCGCCCGCCACCTCGTGACTACGTGCTCTCGTGGCTGGGGCACCGTCTGATTTCCAAATATTCCCTGTTGATAAATTAATATATATAATAATAATAATAGTAACAACTATGTGAGGCACGTCGTGCGAGTGAGAATTTTCATTAAGAGCCGCCCGCCCGGAATGATTTTATTTGAGAGGATGCTCAAAGAGTGCCAGACTGATGAGGCTTTATTGCGAAAAAAAGGAAGGCGCGTCAGGGTAAGGGGAAAGTTTGTTTCTGAAGTATTCGTTAGGCTTCGTTGTACCTCGGGAATATTTTATTTAACGCCAGTAAATTTTTTAACAATAATATTAATAGTTTTTAAAAACAAAAATAAGTGTTTCGAATCCAAGGAATCATAGGCCATCAGATGTTTAAACTTTCTGTTATCTGAATATTTAAAAAAATTTTTAACATGCTTTTTTTCGAAGAATTGCATAATATTATAACTTTAATGAAACCTTTCAATCTAGTGGTATTTCAAAGTGAATTATCAAAAAAAAAAGTCAAGTATTATTTTTCAGTCTCAACTATAGTAAAAATGTTACTACTAGCTAGTGGACATTTATGGCTAGTCACATTCTCAGATGCTTAAAACTGACCTAAAACAGTAAAGAAACTCTTTGTACTATTTTTTCAAAAAAAAAAAATCGTAAAAAAATAAAATTTTTTAAAACAAATTTCACCGTTTGAATATTCAAGGGAAAGGGAAGGAAATCAGGACCCGTTATTCGAGATCTCGTCAAGATCCCCTTTTTTTAAATATTCATCTCAAAAGTCGGCGTTTCTTTAGTCGCGGCGGTTACATCACGCTTGCTCAACCAGGTAAATATTTACAATAAATAAAAGTTGAGTCCGTGGGTGGCTGCGCGACTCCTTTTTTTTCTCTCTTCTTCGCTCTTACTCGGCCCACTTAATGTATTCAAGCAAATCTTTTTATCAGCAAACACACCCGGGCGGAGTTGACTCGCTAACCCACTTGAGAATCTCATAACACGTCGTACTCTTTGAGAAAGATGAAAAATGCTCGGGCAATTAATTTGGCACGTGGACCGGAGAGGGGAGGGGGGTAAGCAGAAAATTTCGTTAGCGAGAGAGAGAAGAAATGATACGGCGTGGCGCTCGCTGCGAGAGGACGTCAGACGAGATAAATGTCGACGCGTGGGTTATACGGTAGGCGCGTTAAACTTTCACGAGCGATCTTTTGCCACCGCTGCGACGCGGCACCTGCCGAGTGCCTTAAATTAACCTGACGCGACTCCAGCTTTTATCTCTCTCTCTTTTTTTTTTAATTGATTAATTTTTAAGCGACGATTGAGATTTCGGGAGCTCGCTTTTTGAGAGCGAGCTCGAAGTAAGTTATTTAAGTGTTTGATTAAAGTGACGGTTTCATTGATAAATAATTCTGGACATTTATTTTTAAAATAATAATTATGATAAGCAAGCTTGATGAATGAGCGATCAGTATGTATTTATCTTTAAAAAAATTTAGTTTATAATCAACTGAACATTAAAAACCTAGTTAAAAAACATTTTTTTTTTTCAACTTTCAATGAATGTTCTCGAAAAATAATTTATTACATGAATTTAGTAAAAGTTTGCTTCGTGTAAAAACATTCGAAATATCTTAACAGCCGGCCTGTCACGCTGCTTCGTACAAATTTTACTTGAAAATTATGTTAATTTTAAACATTAGAAATTTAAAAATTTTTTCACTTCTGTACATCCAATTTTAATTTGTTTAACAAGCGTCACTTCAACAGTCAACAACGTCAACAGTTTAAGTTTAAATAAAATTACAATTAGCAGACAAAAACATGCACTTGATATATTTAAATGATTTTTCCTCGAAAAAAATGAAAATCAAATTTATATTTCTAACTACACGTTATTTTTTAGTTGCTGCTTAAAGTAACAAACTTGACTTATCGTAATTGAATTCAGTGATTATCCTAACATTGCCCTTTTTATAAAATATAGTTTTATTTTAAAAATCAACCGATGAAACCAATCATTTTTTTTACAACGATCTTTTTCGTTGCAGTTTGTGGTGATAGGTGGGGTCTTCATCACTTTAGGCAAGACAAAGATACTTTAGCTAAGTGTCTTCGGAATCATAACTCATCGAACATTATTTTTAACGAAGTAAAAAAAAGAACATCAAACAATTTTGCAAGAATTTTTTCCAAGAAGACTGTAACAACCGAAAATATCAATGCGGAAATAATGCAAACTATAGAATCTTTGATTTTGAAAGGTTACGTCACAATTTAGAAATGCAATGAAGAAAGCTATACAGGAATGTTCTGAAGATATCAACAGTTAACAATAGAAAAAATCCTAATAACTACGAAATTCTTCCGTACTTTATTGAAGAAGATCCCGAAGTTGGTCTACTTCTCGACTACATACTAGTCAACTGGCCGAAAACAAGGCTGTTACACGAGTCAACTAACGAAAACAAGGCTATTACACGAAGCAGACGAGCCTTACTTCGTAGATATATTGCACAATCTCTGGGTATATTAAAGTCCGTTTATGCAAGATATGTTACTAGAAGTCATTATTTACTGCAATTTCATTTACGTTCAAGTTGGGTTGAGAATTGACGATTCCGATAACGAAATACGAAGACATTTAGAAAGCGCTCTGCGGGTTCCAGAACAAGATCTGGTCATGTTATTTTTGAGACGCCGAAAGGGTACTTCAACAACGAATAATACTACGCTTTCTGTAACTAGTACATTGTTCACTACTACCACAACTAAAAAGTACAATGATAAGTTGGAAAAAATAAATGTTTTTAAAAAGAAATATAAAAAATATTCATCAAGATTTAGAGCACTCATTAACAAATGTTATCCAGTATCGAGAGAATCCAGGGTAAATGAGTGCGAAGAAACTGTAAAATCTAAACATCACCTACGATTGCAAGAAATGGTAACAGCTGACAAATGCTCTGACTATACGAGCAATAACTTTAATACCCCACTTTCTCCCGCTGCTGAGGCCATTATTATTTTGAAAACACTTATTCTTAGTGTAATGGGTTGTTCTTAAAAAGATTATTTACTGGTGGAAATGCTAATTAATTTCAAAATATCTCATAATCATTTTTATATTTATACAAAATCATGCAGATACTCATTATTCAAATTTTTATAAATCCATGTAGTAACAAAAATAAAGAAGTGTACCTATTCTTATAGTTAAAGCTCAAATGTAAAATTATTTCAAAAAAATGTTTTTAAAATCTATGAAAAATTAATGAATTTATGTGAATGCGTGGTCTTAAATTCACAACACGCGAAACCAAAAAAATATTTTCAGATTTTTGGGGCAGTTGGTAAGTAGGTACGAGAAGATTAAAACTCACCTTGAGCACGGCGATGCAGCGTCCAACAATGACGTCGTCGCTGACATTTTCCATGACGCAGGCAGCCTCACCGGCGACGAGGGCCAGGAGTACCGGTGCTTTGTACAGATTCCAAAAGAGGAAGAGCTCGCCGCGGGAGGCTGTCGTGGTGCCAACGTGACCGAAGAGGTTCGCCGTTGGGTCCCAGAATATTCTGTCGAAGCACAGTACGACCTGTGGACAATAAAACAGTTTTCATTAAATTATAAATCTTGTGGGTACACAAATTGTTTTTATTTTTCATTTGAGTTATATGAATTTAAAATCATGACTATTTTCAACAAAAAAGTAAAACACGAAACATTTTGTTTAAATAAAATTTATTCCGCATACATAGATTAATTTTTACAATTTTTATGACATTAATATTGCGACAGAAAAAAAAAATTGAGTTACATTTATCAGTGGTTGTTTGTATCGTCATAAATTTTTTACAATCCATCTGCAACATAGTTAGACTTAATGTCGAAACTATAATCAAATGCTTTCATGAACGATGTCTGTTTTTCCTAACAAAAATCCTGATTATTATTATCACCAGTTCGTAAAATGTATCCGTATTTATCAATAATTCCAGAGTGCTTCTTCGTGTCTTCTATTTCGGAAAATTCATACTCTCCTAGACTACAGTCACTGTCAATTTTTTTCAGTTCTTTCGAGAAACGTTTTCTAAGTTTGTTGAAATGACATCCACCTTTTTTAAACTTTTCACGATAATCTGGAGTTGTGCTTATGGTGGTAGTCGTTGTAGTTGTGGTTGTAGCGGTCGTAATGCAATTCGCTACATTAGCTAAAAATAACATTATCAAATCTTCCTCATTTATATAAGAGCTTACGGGCAGATTTTTTTTAAACACGTTTTTCGTGTCAGCGTCGTTTAACTCATTAATCGCTCTGTTAAGAAGATAGTTCCGGTAAGCGGTGTCATCATAAACAATAGCTCCGGTAAGCAGTGTCATCATAAACAATTATTGGGTAGGGTTCCATTATAAGTATCATGTTCATCATCGACAATACCTCTTTCTATTAGTTCAATGAAGAAAAATAAAATTCGATAAAATTGGTTTAAATGAAACTCAAAATAATATTCTAAGCTGGACATTCTAAATCTGTCAAAAGTTGAATAAATATCATGCCCTATACGATTTGGAGGATCTACCACGTGAATGTATAATATCCTGTCAACATAGGATCGTGGTACTGCTGGATCCCGGAGTCTAATATTCTGAGCATTTCGGCCAATAAATAGGTTAGTGTCACCACGTGTGTGAGGAAACGCGTTGGTTTTGGTAAAAATATGATTGATGTATGGTTACAAAGTGTCGCCACCATCGAAAAATAAAAAAGCTCTGCGTAACCAAAGCCTTCTTAATTCGTCATTTATAAAATACATTCTGTCATCGTAATAAGCGTTCTTAAAAATATCCAATGCTTTTTCAGCATACTTACGTAGTAAGGCTCTTTTATTTCGGCTGATAATCATTTGTTCCAGCAGATACGGCCAATTTACAAGTACGTAATCCAAAAGTCGCCCTAACGCACCTGGTTCGTCGACAAAATGCGGAATATCTTGATAATTTTCTATATTTTTGCTAATGCTGCTAACGCTGTTGATATAAAAGTCATCGGAACAGTCTCGTACAGCTTTGATGATTGCTTTTTCAAATTGTGTCCTGAGAGTTTGATTATTACCTAAAGCTATACTTCCATCTGAGTATACAATCAACTGCCTTATTTTGATGTCGATGTCTTCCTTTGTTAATGTCCTTATGGATAACCTTCTAGCAAGACTATCAGCCATTCTTTTTTTTAATTCGTTAAAAACTATATTCCCTGACTCATGATCTTCTAAACATTCAGCAAGCGTTTTTTCACTTCTACTATAATGCAAAAAACCGTATCTATCACCAGTTACTACGATGAAGAGAATTTCTATGATGAATATTAAAGATTTCATTGCTTGTTATAGTTTCTTATTTAAAAAATTTTTCAGTGTACTTCGGTATAGACGATTTACTAATCACGAATAAAAAATTAAGAACAAGTTAGAAAAATTATCAAAATACTTTTAATAAAAAAAAAAGGTGTCTTGGACGCCTATTAGAAGCGAAGCATAATTATTTTTTAATTGAAAATTTTAATTTGAAATTTTGACAATATAAAAATGACAATACATATATATGTATATATTAGATATATAGATATGTATTTATTATATATACACAGATCTATGTATATGTATATCTAATGTCTAATATATACATATCTATATTAGAAATGATGCTATATTCTCGGCCTTATTAGATACTATATACACATATTTATATAGTATATATACGTATCTAATATGGCTTAGAATATAGCCACTCTTTTACTATATATATGTATATATTAGATATGGCCTAGCAACCCTTCTACTACAGATATGTATATATCTGATATAGGCCATATTAGATAGTATATATACACATATTTGTATAGTATATATACATATCTATATATCTTGGTGTCGCTTTTTTGGGTCGGATTTTTGGGTCGGTTTTTTGTGTCGTTTTTTACAGATTCACTCCTCATATAAAAAGCTTCGCTTGAAACCAACTTTAAAAAGTGACAGGATATCCAATTTTTGTTTTAAATTTAGAGAAATAAAAAATAGAGAAATAAATATAACAAAATTTATGGTCAAGAAAAGTTTATTATTTATGTACACAATAAAATATTTTTTAAATTACTGGCAATCAAAAATTTTCTTTCAACTATCGATGAAAAGTTAATAAAGAAATATTTCTGATCCACTACCCAAATTGGAATGAAATAATTTGATAAACTTCGTCTGTTTTTGCTCAAAAAAATTCAGTGCATCAGGATCACCAGATTGTGGAATATATCCATAGCATTCATGCAGCTGTGAACTAGTAGACTTCTTTAAATTATCTACAAATTCATCACCATTCTTCTTAACAAATTTCGTCGTTTTTTTCAAGAAATGTTTTCCGAGTTTGTTAAAATGACTGCTACCTTTTTTCGATTTTTGATTATCTGGGGTTGAAGTCAAGGTGGTTGTAGTGGTGGTAGTAGTCGTAGTAGTACTAGTATTAACGTGGCTCTTTTCACGAGTCAAAAACAACATAATTAAATTTTCTTCATTAACAAAATTGCTTCTTTCTAGATTTCTTATGTACATGTTGTCTGCATCAGTGATGTTGAATTCGTAGTTTTGTCTGGTCACTAGATAATCCCGATAAGCAGTGTCATCGTAAACTATTCTTTGGATTTCTTCGGAAATGACATCATAGGGTATAGTACCATTATATATATCATCTTGATCGTTGATAATACCTCTTTCTTGCAATTCAATGAAAAAAAATAAAATTCTAAAAAACTTACTTAGGTGATGCTCAAAATAGTATTCTAAACTGGTTATTCCGTACGTGTTAAATTGAGAAAAAGTATTGTATCTAAAGCTAAATGAATGGTTGGCCGAATAAATATTTAGAATACGGTCAACGTAAAATCGTTGCAGGAACGGGCTACGAACTCTTATATCCACTTTCCTACGATCAATAAATATTTGGACATTATCCGATGTGTGAGGAAATGCGTAGTCTTCGGTGTAAATGTGATTAATGTAAGGAAATAGCATGCTGGAAGCATCAAAAAATAATCGAGCTCTACGGTACCACAGTATTCTCAAGTGTTCTCTTAGAGAATATGTTTTCTGATTGTAATGGGCACTTTCAAAGATGTTTAATGCTTGTTTAACGTATTTACGTAGTAAGGCACGTCTTTTCTGGGTGCTAAGCAAGTGTTTGGAAAGACATGGCCAATTTATAAGAACGTAATCTAACAGAAGACCTAGCTCCACTGGTTCATCAACAAAATGAGGAATTAACTGATGATTACTTTGATTGCTGATGACTCTACTATCGTAAAAATCATCAGAAGACTCCAGAAGTGCTTTTTTAATTTCTTTTTCGAATTGACTTCTCCGGGTTTCATTATTGGCCAACTCAATTTCTATTCTTGGATCTTGAATCACTGCTGAAACTTCAACATTGACATCTTCGATTGTTACAGTCTTTTTAGACAATTTTCTTGCGAGGTAAGCAGCAACTCTTTTTTTCAATCTGTCAAAGATAATGTTATCTGAGGTATGGTTATTCAAACGTTCGGTAAGAGATGCTTCGTCTCGATTGAAATGTAAGAGACCCCATCTATCACCACAAATTATAACGAAAAGAATCGTCATTATAAAAATCTGAAGTTTCATTTTACTAACAACAACTTTTCCTCATAAAACTAAAATACCTGTTTTAAGCGTACTTGTATGATGGCATTTAAGTTATTAAACTATTTGCATAAACTAAGAAGATACGTTAACTGAAAAAGTTTCTAATGTACGTGAGGATGAATTTTAAATATATAATTGCAATGCAACAGTCAAAGCTAAGTCCTTAAATATTTTTTCAAAATCGATTTTCTAATCGAGCA
Organism: Encarsia formosa; assembly: GCA_038277355.1. Classification (NCBI taxonomy): domain Eukaryota; kingdom Metazoa; phylum Arthropoda; class Insecta; order Hymenoptera; family Aphelinidae; genus Encarsia; species Encarsia formosa. The sequence goes on from CM076187.1 coordinate 4,779,119, forward strand.
TACTATCTAAGAGAAATATTCAAATTTTTTTTTCAATATACTTCTAAAGTCATAAATTTTTTAAAATTAAGCAAGTTTTAATTTTATTCATTAAAATTATAACTAACATGTGTTAAAGACTACGGGTGGTTAAGAATTTAATATCGATTAATTTTTTAATTAAAAGTTAAAAATTATACTTAATTGATAGCGTGAAATTCAAATTTGACTTGTATTTTATCACAGTTTTCATTAAAATATTTAAGAATTACGACTAATAGTTACGTAAGCCACTTTTTTTACGTTAAATACTTATTAAAAATTGATGGAAAGATTAAAAATTTTATATTTTAATTACTAACGAAGAGCTATTCTAAAGCTCTAGTTCTGAGCTAATTCAAATTTTTTCCCTTCATATAAACAAGTACAATAAACATATGAAAAAAAAAACACCTGTTGGCATGAAAAAGCACACTTAACGGCATCCCTCTCAAGCTGATTACAGCACCGGGGACATTCATTCAGAAGAAGAAAGAAGAGAAAAAAAAGGGAGGGCTTACCGTAGCCGGCACATCATCTTTCGCTCTTTTGAGCAGGTCTGTACACACCTTCGGACTGTGCACACAAGGGTCCGCCGGCTACCTCTTTGTGCCAGCCTCATCGCGCTCGAGTAGGCCATTACTAAATTACTAATTTAATTAAAGAGAAGTGTTGTTGCCGCTGCCTGGCTGGCTGCTCGCTACAACAACTGGGCACGCGCTCGCGAGCGCATTTTTAATTATGTATCAAGTGGCGCCGGGGAGGAGAGGATTTCGTTTCATCAATTTCATCACTCCCCGGCTGCCAGACCCGTCGAGGGAAAACTCCTTTGTAGGGCTTACTTTGGCTGCGTGCTGTAATTAGTACACTTGCGTAATTACTAATGATAGACATCCACCCTCTGTCTCTATCTCTTTTTTTCGCTCTGAAAGGCTGCGAATTTGTTTATTTGAGAGAAACAATAATTTTTGATCGTAAAGAGAATGCCGGGGGGATAAAATCCCACCGGTGGTCGAATTTGCATGTCGTTTAATTTTTTACGAATAAAATTTCATCGATTTTCGAAATGATTTTTCGATCGTATTTTCGAGATCTTGGAATTTTACAGCCAGGTATTATCGTAAATACACGGCGAAATGTCCAGGATGTATCCTCTCGATTTTACGATAAAAAAATGAAAAGTACATCTCGCGCAGTTATTTGATGTTTTTCATTTTCGGTTAAATAAATATATAATTTAATCAACAATTTCTTTAATTTAATTTTTAAATAATTTTAATATAAACTTCAGGCTTTTTTAATTATTAAAATTTCATCAACACTGTACAGTTATCATTACGAAGTTAAATAAGTATGAAAGAGAAGACTAAAGTCACAAAGCTAGCTTGCTTTAGTTTAGCTAATAAAAAAAGGCAAGTCTCACAAAAGAAAACGCAATTTGCAGGGTTCAAAACCTGGTAAAGAGCACGCAATTGAAAATTTCTCGACATTCATTTTGTCAGTGAGTGAAAAAAAAAAAAAAAAAAAAAAAAAAAAAAAAAAAAATTCATTAAAATGCTAATCCAAGTGTCGCTAGGACTCGGCTGTCGAGACATTTCTCAAGCTAAATACACTTCTAATGAAAGAAATAAAAATTTATTTTAATAAATTCCAGTGAAAGAACAAGTTTTATTACACCAATGAATGATTCGCAAAGAAATGAAAAATCTTGCTTTCAAAACAAGACTTTTTTAACTGACATTCAAAGGCACTTAAAACATTTTTTCTTCAACAAACCAAGCAGTTTTTTTTTATGAATTAACTTTAATTAATTTCAAAGTGCTTTTCGTAATCAGAATGCAAATTAATCACCATTTTTCAAGTTTGGATGTATTTGTAGCAAATAATATTGATATTAATGCATTTTGGGATCAATATCTTCAAGTATTTGAAACTGTGATGATATTAAATTTTTCACAAGCTGTATGTAGAGCATTCTCTATTAGGTTTGAAAGATTTTTCTACTCGTTTACATTGATCTAATGAAAAACACTTACACTGACGATTAAAATAAAAAAAAAATATAAATTTTAAATACTATGGTCAGAATTGAATTTTTTAAAAGTTTTTAAATGAATAAAAATCCAACTCCACCTTGTTGAGGTTACCGAATCCGAGTCTCTGTATGGCCTGGGTCTTCCAGTCCGGCAGAGGCGGTGTGAAGGTGACGGACGAGGGTCCCGCGGGCGCCTTGAGGACTCCCAGAGGCAGGGTGCAAAGGACGACGTCGCACTTGATAACGTTGGTATTGGTGCCGGGCGACCTGGAGGGCGCGGTGAATACCTCGACGCCGTTGGTGCTGTAGCGTATGCCCCTGACCGCCGTGTTGAGCCTGACGTCCAGGCCCTCCGACAGGGCTACCGGTACGCAGGAGTAGCCGTTCCTCACTGTAAAATAAAAGAGTGAACAAACATTCAATTAGACTTTGGAGCGAGACTCTTTACAAACGATATTCATTTAGGTGCCTCGGGTGTAATTTATTTGTTGCAGTGATAAATTACGAGGAAATTTCGAGTTTGGGTAGAGGGGAGTAATTTGCATGAATAATAATTACACAGCCGGGGCTCAATTACCCCCGATAATTTCCGGCAGACGTGAAAAATACCTCGCTGACGGGTGATTAAGCCCTGTCGTTGCCGCTTTTTTTTGAGTTCCTCCGAGAGGCCAAACACCAATCACAACAATCTAGGATTTTCGAAAAAAGAAAGAAGAAAAAAGGGGGAAGAGTAGCAACCCCGGTGGCGAACGAGGAGGAGGGAATTTGTTTGTCTTTAATTTATGAGCGCGGTTATCGGGAGATCGCGGAGAGGTAAAAACAGCGCCGGCTCACGCACCTCTTCGCGTGTCGCAAATTTATAACAGTCGTAGTTAGGGGGAGGAGGAGCGAGCCTATCGAGATGCGCGGGACAATGCGCGACTGATTTTTCCGGAGGACGCGGGCTTCCGGCTGAACCTTTTTTTTCAGCCTATGGGAACGCCGCCCTCTGAGTTAGGGGGCTGATTTGGAGATATTTTAGGGACAGTACCAAGAGTTTAAAAAAAAAGCTAAATGCTAAAAAAAATCTAAATTTTTATAATGTAACAAAATAGTAAGAGAACATCAAAAACTTTATTAATCATTTTAATAATTAATAATTACAAGTAAATATCTTGTAACTATTAGTTAGACTGTAAGACCGATAATAAATATCTTGTAATTATTTTTTGTAGGATAGTCAATATAAAGATTTATCTAATTTGTTTAAATAATTAATATTTTTTATTTTTTAAGCGATTATATTGGCTTATAACAAACTAAATTAATTTTCAAAGTACAGAATCTGTAACATAGTAACCATCAGGGGGCTCAAAGTTGTATTTTATGTCTCTCATGTATATTAACTTCTCCATTAAAGTCTCCTTATTAATTTCATATATTGTTCATCAATAAGGGTTTATAGCTCGTAAACATTAAGAAACTAATAAAAAATTGTACAACACATTGTTTATAATATCAAACTTACATAATACAAACTGACGATGCAAATTTTTGTACTTATGTAAAAAAAAAAGAAGAAGAAGAAGAAGAAAGAGAAAATATTTTATTCAATAATCTAATAAATTAAACGAAGACGAGAAGAAGATAATCACATGTGAATCAAGCCGGCAGTTACAATTAAGAATTAAGTATACGCTCACGTCACTTAACAAGTTTGTAACCAATCTAGAATCTCGGCACGTTATTAAAATACCAGTCGAAAAATCCAGTATGAATAATAAATCCCCATCGTGATAAAAAAAATAAGAAGAAGAAGGTTTTCATCCCGATAACTCAGCCAAGATAAATAGAAAGAAGTGAGGAGGTTACTAAGGGGGAAGAAAAAAAGGAGGAAAGAAACGGTTAAAATCGTAAAAATAATTACACGAGGGGGTTGCTGTTCCCTCCGCTGGCTTTTAATTACACAGTCGCTCGTATTATAAACTCCCTGAATACCCGAAGCATTATTACCGGCTAAAGTAAATTGCGAATCTCATAGCAACCAGCTCGCTAAAAATATTAAATTAAATACCCGCGTTTATGATAATTTCCTACTTACGCACGTCGTAATTATCATCCGGAGGAGGCGAAGACTAAACCCGATACGCTCAACAAGATAAGTTTATGGACGTCGTTGAACGCTATAGCGAGCACGCAGGCAATTTATACTAGGCGAATAAAAGGTATAATACCCCGCAATAAAACAGTGATTGAGTTTAAACTTAATTTGGTGTGAAAATTAAAATAAACCCAAGTTGGTTGAAAAATTAGCGAAGTTGAGTTTGTTAAAATAATGGGGAGGGGGGGGGGGATTTACAAGGGATCATCGCGCGTGATTTCAGCGGCGTCTAGGATATACATATATTTCGCGCCGTAAATAACGTCCGCCGGCGGTACTGCTGAGGTGCGGGAGGGGGAGGGGGGGGGGCGGCAAAAGTACCGGAGTTCCTGAAACATCTCACGTCGTATATGCTCAACTTTACGACCAAATCCATTAAATTTTATCTTCCGTATTTAAATTACGAGACTTGACGGCCAGAGCAAGCGCGCTTATAGAAAATACGCTCCTCCGATTGATCGAGCCTGCGAACGGAGGATATTATTACCGGGCCATTGTACCCGATACGGGCTATTGCTTATTGCGTAGCTTTAACTTTTGCGATTTAGGTTGACCTTTTTTTTTTTTTCTTGAAAGCTGGTTCGACGTTTGTGGATAGTTTGACCTCGTTTTAAGTGAATGATCATCGTGTGCATAAATAAACTCATTCGGAAGTTTCCTGTGAGAAGATAATTATTAATTTTATAATGCTCATATAAAATTATTGGACTGTTGCAATTTGATGACAATTTGGTAGAAACGGATATCTAGAAGTAAATAACAAGAATAATAGTAAACAAATTTTTTTTTTTTTTTTTTTCAAATAATAATGTAATCATAGAAAAGACTGATGAGAAAGGTTTAGAAGATTTTTTTCTTTAAAAGTTAAGTTTTTGAAATTCTTATCACTAACTAACCAAGATTCTTGATTTTTTCTAATTTTTAAAAATTTTTTCAGTCTTTTATGGAAAATTTTAAATCGGCTGAATTTGGTCTAAGGTTTTTTTTCGCACGGGCCGTCGATTATTAAAAATCGTTTCAATATACATTATTACTTCTAAAAAACTTTTGTTTGAATCTGAAAATTCCAGCTATTGAACACTAGTCAATAAATCTCCATATCTCACGTTGGTGATTATTTACCATTCCTCTAACGAACGATACAAAACAAAAAAAAAGGTCCGTCATATCAAACACGAATTTCGCTCGCGTCCCAAGCGATAACAAAACCAAACATCGCCTCGTTTATGATAAAAAAAGTAAAAAAAAAAAAACTTGGCAATACCGACACGGTCCGTATTTACATTTGCTATCAATTATTTTCACGCTCGGTAAAATCTCGCACCCCCGAAAATCGCGGGAGTGTACACGCAAACAGCCTCCCTCGATGAACTAATTGTCGGTCTGTACATGCAGCAAACACGTCGGGGTCGAAAGTCGAAGCTGCAACACTACTCGATAAATACAATTAAGCTCCCTTTTACGGTCATATCAGGAGGCTGCGCCTTCGGCTGCAGACTGAGTAATTCCGGAAATTTCGCCTAAATCACACACAATTCCGACGCGTCGAGCCGCTACCCAATTACGCTAATTATGACGTACACGAGTTTACGTTCGAGGGTCAATTATGTCTCGGGGGTTACTCCCTACCCAACCCCTAATGTGGATGTATGCGTGCGTTATAATTTAGAGGGAACGCGGAATTTCGCGGCGGGGAACCCCCGGACCGGCTAATTTGGCGCGACGTGCGGACGTATTGCCCGACCCACCGAACTCCCCCCCTCTTTTTTTCTTGCGACTGGTGCGGAACTCCTGATTCCCAGACGGTTCGACTGGGATGGCTTTTTCGACCATGTTTTTCAAAATGAACTTCGATTACTTCAAAAAGTCAAAATGCAAAGTAGTACAATGAGAAACGAAGTTTAAAATCTGTGTACAAAATGAATCCTTTAATAATGCAGATGTCTTTCATGGTCGTTTGACTCTTTTTAAAAAATTAAGACTTTTGAAAAAAAAAAAAAAAAAAAAAAGAGTTTTTAAATATTTTAATAATTCATTTCACACGACAAACAAATTTTATCAATTGAAAATTTTTATTCTTTCAGAAAACATTGAACGTAGATTTTATACGATGGTATTATAATTTTATGAAATGAAAATTTGTTCTATGTGACCCTTTAATACTGAATGTGTAAACTGTCACTCTGTTTGAACTTGTGAAAAATTGAAATATTTTATTTCTTCCAGGTGGATCATCCATTGAGTTAATTTGAGAACAAATGAAGTATCTCGAGCATAATTCTAAAAGCAAACAAGAAGTGCAGTGGATCTGGGTTAAGTTTGTTCAGTCATTTTTCAAACATACAATTCATACTCGTTGCAGAGACAATTTTTTGTAAAAAATCCGTGTTTAACTTTGCTTGAATAAAAAAGACTTTATAAAAGTAAAATTCAAGTAAAATTTTTAATTTTGTTTACGATGCACTGCCATTAATTTTCACCAAAGATTAATGTTACTTTGCAAAAATTTTGAAATTGAAATTTTCATAATAACAATTTGATGTGATTTATGGACAGAATTTTTGTGCAATATTTATCAAGAGATTGTTTGGGAGTTATTAGAAAACTTTGAATTGCAGTTGAAAATTTTTCAAGATTACATCAGGAAAAAGTTCCAGAAGCAACAAAACTTTTTTTACGATCCATAGTTCGAACTAATCAAGTAAGTGGGGCTATCAAAATCAAGTAGACTCGCAAGTACCAAACAATTAAGCTCTCAATTAGCAAAATAATTTCCAATTGATACTCGAGAGCTGAGAAACACACTAAGAAGATCTACGAAATTCGAATGTAATGATGTTGCCCGCCAAAAGCTGCTTAGAGCGCGCAGCTCGAGCTTCCTAATATTTTCTTCTCCCCCGCAAATTCGAAACCACAAAGCTCGAGTATGAATGATACAGATGCAGCACTCTCAAAAGCTCCTCCTCCCCCGAAGCTCGTGGAATAAAATACGAGAAAGGTGATAAAAATCTTAGCCGCCGCAAAGAAGCTTCAAGTATTTCCCGGCTCGGAAAGCTCGAGCAAAAAGACATTGTAATTTTGAGTCGGAATAAAGGGTTACAGCCCCAAGCGTCAAAAAGATCAATATTGAAGGGAGATCCACAAGTGAGAGGAGCATTGTTTCGGTCTAGTCTCTTTGTCCGATACAAAGCTCCGTAGCTCCCCAGTGACTGAGGGACAAAGAAGCCAATCGCTAGTGAAATCGAGAAATTAAAAATTAAATTGTTCGTCTTTCGCGCACTTTCTCTCTCTTTCTCTCCTCGGATCAATGGAATAAAGTAACCGCTTCTGTACAATTTGAGCGGAAAATTGCATCGTGTGACGACTGACTTTGATGAGCTTTGATATTTGTCCAAGTGCTTCTGAAAGCCCAAAGTGTTTTTTTTTTTTTTTTTTTTCTCGACTCGCTTGCGTGAGTTCTCTTTATGCGGTGGGATGGATCTTTTATGTGCGAGTCGGAATTTCTTCAATTCCAATTTTTTTACATCGGATTAAACATAACATTAGTCACATTGGCCAAACTTTTCATGAACTTTTGAAGTCTCATTAAAAGTTAAATAAAAAATCAAGAGTTCACTTTCCAACCAAGGTCGAGCTTTATTCATAAAAAAAGGGCGAAGTAACAAAAATGCCAGCTGCTTTTGAAGCTTTTGTACCTCGGACTTTGTAAGGATCCTCGAGGGGGGTCCCCGAGTTTAAAGAAAAAGAAGGCTCCTGGTAATTTAGCCAGATATACATCGTCTCATCAAAAAATTCTCTCACTCGCGTAATACGCCTGGTATGGCTTGAATGTATAAAAGAAAGGGAAATCGAGAGATGATCCCCATCCGTCCCTCCGTCGCTCATTGACTTGACCGCTTCGTCGTCGACGTCGTAGTCCCTGCTCGCTCCGTGTGTTTGATCTTGGCACGCAGTATATTTTGACGCTGAGTCGAACAATTTGTATGCCGCGCTGCTTTTCAATTTACATTTAAATTGGTTGCTTATGGCGCTGCAACGAGGAGGAAGAGAGAGAACCGGGATAAAAGGGCTGCGGGGAGAGAAAGATGCCGAAATAAAGGCCCACTCGGCCAAAACACATACAGTTCAACGAACTTTATTTCTTTTATTTTTCGCGCTGGTGGGGTTTTTTTTTCCTCGACGAGTCGAGTTGGCGCGATAATTCACGGAATAAACGAGGCGCCTCGGGCAAAGCTAATGACGATGGATTTTTCGAAGATAAATCTATACCCGCGGCTTGGCTTTCAATCGGTCAGCGATAAAAACATTATTGTAATTATAAGAGGGGGATAATTTGAGGAAAATCGCTGGGAGCTGCGCGCTCCGGCGCGCGTGCAACGAATTTGCATGCCGAGATCTAGATCGGTGTTGCATTACGGAAGTCGTAATGTCTTCGATATGGGCGGTAAACATTCGTACCCACTTTTTTTTTTTAACCGAGAGTTAAAAAATATGAAGAGGTCTCGTTACGTTTTAAATTTTTTTTTTTTTTTAAACTACTACTTTTACGGTGGTAGCAATGAGTTTAGTACTTAGCAGTGCATAAATAAATTATGTATTTAAGGTAGTTCCCAAAAAAATTGACTTTCTTAAAAAATCTCTAGAATTTTGCAGAGAGGTATTTTTCTTAAACCCCCAAGCCATACTTAATTTTGAGATATTGGGCTTTCAAGTTTCAATTTTTTACATGGGATTCCTATGCTGAGCGCGTGAATTCATATTTATTTTGAAGGTTATTCTCTCATTGCAAACTCAATTTTCTTAAAATATTTTTTAAAAACAGGTTTTCTTGTAGGGCAAGATCTTAGAAATCGTATCGTACAAAGATAAACATAGCAAGCGATATTAACTTATGAGATATACAATCAAAAAGAATGAAAAATGCATGATTTTAACATGATTTCGAGCAGCGGTGGCGACGGCGGCGCGTGGCGTCAGAGTGGGGGCAACGAGCGTCTATAACTATATTTTAGGTTAGCTATATATACGCTTCGGAACTACCTTAATGAAATTTGAAGAATTAGACTTACTTATATCTAGTTTTTCAATTAATTATAAAAGGAACAAAATTTTCTTTCTGTCAAGGTTCTGAGTATATAAACTGAGAATACGTGTACGTGACTTGTTGTTGGCTATTTTTTATTTATTTAAATAATAAGAATGAAACTATAAATTTATTTTTTAATTTAACTATTTAACTTGTAAAAATGAAACAATAAGCTTTTATCAACAAATTTTAGTGCTTTTTTTAAGTTCTTTGTTTTTGCACAGCCCGAGGCATAGCCTCTATTATTGGAAAACTTGTATTTAAAAATTTATCATTGTGACTTTTTTTTAAGATTAAAAATTTTAATTTAGAATTTTTTTTACGGCTGTTTTAGTTTGGTGGCACCAACAAAGTCATTGTAAAAATATTTTCCGCTCCAAAAAGATGAAGATTTTTTTGATTCTTAATATTTGTGTGATGTATGTATCCGCTTGGTCAATTCCTAAAGCAATACGATGTATAAAACCAAGAGAAGAAAAAAGTAAGTAAAAAAATTCGGAATTTTTGACGTTTGACAAGCTTAAATCTCATTTCATATTTCTAAACTAATATTGTCGTTTCAAATTGTACGAAAAAATTTAAGCCATGTACATTCATTTTTAGCATGAGTATTCTAACCTTATAAATAATTTTTTTTTTCTAGCTTGCATGTTTATAAATCCTAGAAGTCACAAAAAACGAGCCGTTACAGAACCTAATTGTTCAAATAAATGCAAGAGATATTTCGGTGCATCAGGAGGAATGTGTTTGCCAAATGAACTTGGACTCTGGTGTCGATGCTTTATTGACACAGCTTTTTAAAAAATTTTCAAAATATGTTTCTAATAATTTTTTCAAAAATAAAATCATGCCATAATTTCATTTTGATTTTACAATGAAAAAAATTTAACCTTTCCGTATAAAGTTAACTTTCAAACATTTTATTGATTTTTTAAAAATGCCTGATAAAAATCATTATTCAAAAGCTAATACTATTTAAGTCAAGTTTCAATTTTCTCTATCACAGAATGCATTCAAGTCAAGCATGTCAAAAGTATTGAAAAAAAAAATAGAGAAGTTTTCAAATGAATCAATAAAATATAAAATAGGTAAAAATTGCATCTTCTAAATTAAAGTTTTTGAGTTGATTAGTTAGGTCATAAGAGCATAAGGAATTTTCAAAAAGTTTTTCTCTCTTTTTCAAGTAGGAATCAACAGTCTCTCATTGGAGTGTCGGGGTAAAAATGGGTAAACCTCCAATCCAAGCACCAAACCTCATTATCCATCTTAATTTATACGTCCGGATTAGAAAATCCATTTCAATCAGGGGGGCACTGGGATGCGCCCATTTATCAGATAAAAGTTTCAATCTCTCCAACACCGGAATTACAATCCCAAGGAATTTAACGTGTGTGCTATATACTCCGGTCAGGCGACGACTGCCGGGCTTGGATCGTTCGTGCGGAATCCGAAATGAGCTTTTGTTTAAAAGCAATCGCGTTTATCGTCGAAAATAGTGCCCGGAGAAAGAGAGAGAAACGCGATTTGTTCTAGACACAAAGGAGCCGATTCTCCGAACCGAATCGAATCTAATCCTGTAATAACCCCCCCGCGAATACTCTGCAACGAGAGAGTTACTTGCGGGGGGTGAGTTTATTCGGTTATGTGCACTATGGCTTCTTTTTTTTTTCTTTTTCATCTTTCGCATGCGCGAGGGAGGGATGTTTATTTGAATATGTAAATCAGATGTTTCAATGGGTTTCAGATAAATTAGAGATTATGGTGCTTATCGGGTCTTTTTATCTTTTTGTTCTCTGCGGAGAGTCGAGAGCTGGACAGTGGTGACTTTGTACACCCTTTTGTAACACTAGTTTTATGGTCTGGCGGGTCTGATTAATAATAAAATAATAAATTGACGTTTCAATTTTTCTTCTTCTTTTGATGCCTTATAAAATGAATTGTTAATCGAAGACTGTAAAAAAGAATAGAAAATTTATTTATTTAAATGCACAACCGAATAAATACAAAAAAAAACTATATCTATATTTATTGTACATTTATTTAATAAATTTTTATTTTACAGTCAGATTAGTCTAGCTACTTCTTATGTTTTGAATATACTGTCAAACTAATGTTACATTAAAATAATCACAAGCATTCGAAGTAAAAAAAAATTAATAAGTACTTCCTATATATATATATAAGAAAGTGTCTTACGTCATACGGTCATACGTTATATCTAGTTCACTTTAACTACTCTAAAACTCATTTATTTAATTAAAAAAAAGCTCTTAACTGAAACCGAATCAAGAAATTACAACAGCATCCGTCGAGATGAAAAAAAGAAGAAGAAGGGATGATGCGCAAAATAGGGAACAAGAAAGCTCGCGTTATCCTCCTCTCGATCTGTGTACGGTAAAAAACGATATTTGAATAATTTCGAGACATGAATAATACAAGAGCGAGTGGAGGGGGGAGGGGGGCACGATAAGGGAATCACTTTCGCAAAGTAAGACATTAGCCTCACCCCTCCCTCCCCCCGTCGTGTTATAACTGGCCTCTCGCGTTACGCCGGCCGGTGGCGCCCGAACTTTTTGATTGATTACCCATTTACATAATTCCCCGATAACTGCTTTTTTTTTACCTAAATCCGCGAATCTGTATGTACTAACGTGCTCTTTTTTTACGTGGTTGAGGTACGGCGAGTCTGACTAATTTTACAGATTCGATAAAGTCGAGCTGGAGTTTGAGCGTAGATTTATCAACGTTGTTTGAATTTTGTTAAAAGTTTAGTTTTTTTAGACCGTAGAAACTTACATGCGATTAATGACGTAAATTTGCAGACTTAAAATCATTTTCTGCAGACTAAGTTTACTAATTTTTAAAAAAACTTTTAAACATAAATTTTTTAGTCACAGTTTTTTCACTACGTAAAATAAAATATGTCGATTATAGAAAATGACCTTTGCTACCAAACGTTGATATATTATAATATAGCAATGGTATGGTAGCAAAAGTAATTTTAACATTTTTTGCTGCAGGCTAAAGTAATAAATAAATTGGTTTAGAGAAATTTTATTGGTCAAAAGTACCTAGGTTGTTACTTTATTCGTGGCAAAGTTTTGGCTAATATTTTTTTTCGCACGAGAAATCGATGTAGAATGCAAATAAAAAAACTCAGAATATTTTGACAGTAAAAAAGTTTGTATTTCAGATATTACAAGCCGAAACAAAGATTTATTCGAAAAAAAATCAATAAAGCTTTCACTGTCCAACTAAGTTAAACGGTCAGTGCCTGGTCGGGTAAATTTCGTCACCTTCCAAGCCGCGAGTCATCATTTTTTTCCTCGTTTGAAGTACGTACGAAATCACGTCGCCCTTGTTACACAAAAAGGCGCGCGCGGTGCCCATGTAATTATACTCTTTAACCGATTTTTCTCTTCGGTTATGCTCCCTCAACACCAAGCCACTTATTCGCTCATACGATCGACGTAATTACGGAGAAAGGCTCGAGAAATGAGCTTCGAGATTTGAAAGGGAAGGAAGAAGAGAAAGAGACGAGGAAAAAAAAAGGTTCGAGGCCTCTTTATTGAGTGTACTTTCGAGGTATTTTTTACCCTTTATTTATGAGATGATGTTGCTGTGTTGTTTTTTTTTTCATCGTTTTTGAACCTCGAGGTAGTTTAGTCTGAGTACTTCTCGATGCGGTTTTAACAAGACTTGATACTTTGCTTGCTTTAGTTTGAAGAAAATTGTTGTGGATCGAAGAATTTTCAAATAAAACTTTTTTGGTTTGATATAGTTCTATGATTTTTTATAACATTGTTTTTTAGAAAATAGTAAAATAATTGATTGTGGACTTAATTTTTTTAAATAATTACTTTAAGTACGTATGCAGTAGGTAGACAATGTCAAACTTAATTAATTTTAATAAGACTCTCATGTGAGCTTTATTGGATCATCTTTTTTATTTCACTACAATTGAAACTTTTGTCATACGTAAGGTCTTACTAGTCTACGTACTCTTGCTTCTTTTAAATCAGTAACTCAATGAACAGTTAAAATGGAAAACCATACTTTAGAATAAACCAAAACAGCTCAGAAAAAAAAGGTACGGGAACAAAAGATCATCGTCCTCCGAAACTTGGAAAAAAAAGATCCAAAACAAAACCCAAGCCAGGGCGGCTGTCGGTCCGGGACCAACACAAGAAACGCATTTGCGGGCGAGCTTTGGTGCCTTCAGCCACAGCTGGCCTCGCGGTAAGAGCATCACACACGCACGCGAACTTCGAACTAGCAAAACCACCACCGGAGATACCTCACCCGAGTCCGGCTTTAGCTCCCCAGTGAAACGTACATGTTAACTGCCGACGGGTAAATGCTCCCGATCAAACAACTTTTGGTGCACGACGCACCTAACCCCGGGAGAAAACCAACTTTTTCGAGTGTAAGCTTCGTCAAATGAGTTTTTTTTTTTTTTTTTTTTCATCGATAAAGGCTTCAATACGCAGTATGGAATGAAATGTGTTACATTTTTTTTATCGGGATATTTTAAATAGGATTCTTTTGATGGTATTTTTAATCAAAGCACGTATGACCGGCAAACGTTCATTTTAATTAAAATAACCGATCAATCCCTTTGGTTAATAAACCTGCGGTATTTTTATGAGAACAACACTATTTGCGTACTTTGAAGAATTCATTTAAAAATTTTTTTCATTCGCATATTTTTTTTATAAAAGCATTATATTGGTGAAGAGTCTCTCAAAAATGTGAAAAATTAATTGAGATTTTTTTTTTTTTTTTTTTTTTTTTAATCCAAACAGCTCTTTTAGTTCTTTTTTAGAATAAATATTAAAGAAATGAATGCTTAAGGTAAATGTCCGGGATTATTGGACAGTAACGTAATTGTCCACCACAGTGGCACCCTTTTTATTATTTTATTATAAAATCACACTTTAGATCCCGAAAAAATATTCTAAATTTAGTTTAACCACTAAACTTTACTGTAGTATAAAAAAAACTTGGTTTATAGCCTTAAAACTAGCTTAAAAATCACTTCCAAGTGAGCCCTTCAAAATCTCCAGAAGTTGTTTGGCACCCCCAGGAAAATCTCAAATTATCATCAAAAGATGCACTTTTGTTTTATCGGTTGCAAAGCGTAGAATTAATTTAAAAACTTGAAAACTTTTTTTTTTATTACTTAACACCTTAAACAAAATATTTAAATCAATTTTAACCGTGAATTTATCTTTATTCATTATTTATTGAGGGGGTGCCGCTCAGGGGGACAATTGGGACTACTTTCCCCTCAGTGGCACCCGGACAAGCTCAAGTTTAACGTTAGTCCCCTAGCCCTGTTGGAATTGAGAATATTAAAAATGGCTCTGAAACTAGAAAAAGGTTAGTTAAAATATTCAATACCTGAGTCTAAGAAAAAAGGTAATAATTGCTAATTTTCTCCGATTTTTAATATAGTAAAGCGATAGGTTATGTTTATTCAATTAAAAATACCCAAAAAATAGCTATCAAAAATTATTTCATTTTACGGTCGATTTCAATCTATGAATCGCCCGTTTAAAATGGGTAAAAAATTTTTTATAACCTTCAAAACAGTGTATTGCACGTGGTGATTCTCATCGCATATAATTTGATGGTAATTTTGGAAATGTCATAATTCTATGAAATACCTATTTTTTATGAGGTTATGATAAATATTTTTTTTTATAAATTTCGCTGTTAAAAGCAAATGATTAGTATTTAAAAATATGCATTAATTTTGAATCTAGTTAATGGCCATTTACATGGAAAAAAATCGTTTCATACAATCTAAAAATTAGCTATTAATATTACCTTGTTTCTAGTCTGAAGACATTTTAAATAGCCATTAAATGTCTATTTCCTAATTAGCATTTCTTACAGGGAGGTGGCACCTTTTTTATTTACGGTTTTTTGGTGTTTACCTTGATAATTTCACCGGTGTTTATGCATAAAAATGCTTGAATATCATCTTTACACAGTTTAAAAAAAGTTTTGTGAGTTGAAACATGCAGAATATTTATATTGGAGCTTTCAAAGTTAACGTAGTTTTTACGAAAAACCACTCGACGGGCGGTCCGGTGAAGATAACCTCAGTTGAGTTTTTCGTTTACCATCTTCGGCTGAGGAGCTGATGTTGAGTGTAATATTTAGTGATATTAAATTAAAATCAAGTGATTTTAACCATCCACAGCGGTAAACAAGTGATTTTGATCAATATTTAATTAAGGTTAGGGAGTTTAATGCGAAAAATATGCGTAAATTGCGAAATTTGGGAGTGCCATTCTGGGGGACGGTTCGGGGGACACTTCTGAAAATTCTTTTTTGGGTGGTGCCAACTTCGTGGACATGACTTTTGTGTTAGTTTATAATAAATTAAACAGTTTTATGATGAACAATTAATGAAAAAAACGATTGAACATCATTCCTGACTTATTTTTTCATCATCCTGTGAAAAAACTATAGATTTTCATGCAGTTTTAGTGTGATATCTAGCGTAAACCAAAAATCCCCTTTTGAAAAGTGTCCAATAATCCCGGACATTTACCTTATTACGTTTTTGAAAGAATCATAAGATGTGAAAAAAACTTTTTTTTTATAAACATAAATTTTAAAAATATAGTATTGAGTGAAAAAAAAAAAAACCAAAAAGTTTTTTGGTTGCTAGTACACTAAAATAAAACTAATGACTGTTCATAATTTTTATTTATCATCGCTCAAAATGACTGTATTGAAAATCAAATTTTTTTCCATTCATCAAACTTCAAATAAAACAATAAAGTTAATCAAGAACTTCGGAAGAATATATTATTCAAAATAAATTCAATCAATTTTTTTTACTCTCGGATACAAGTATAAAAATTCGTAGATAACGAAGGGCACACGACCAGAGAGGAGAAAAATCCGAGCAAGTCAAAATAAAAAAGCAGAGTCTATATAGGCTGCTTCGTTGAAAATATAATTGGATTTTTCGGACTATGGAAAGTAGAAGTAAAAAAGAAAGAAAGAAAAAAAAAAGAAGCACATGCGCCAGCTGCGCGCACCCATACATCGAAGACATTATTAACGCTGCTTTTGTCTTAATAGAGTAGCTAACGTCGTGTAGCCTTAATGACTTTTTTTCCCTGTTTTTTGTCTGCATTATACTACGGCGGGGCAGCGTTCGAATCCCTTATTTTTCGTTCGAGAATTAATGGCCACGAGCTTAGAACAATGTTGCACCGAGAAATTAAAAACCAGAATATTCCGGTAGCCTGCGCGGCGCTGTTATTGAGAGACTCGCTCCACATTATATCGCCGCTGGACCTTTTTTTTGTCACGTGTGTGCGGCATTAAAAGCTCTTTTAATTAAAAAACATCGCGTACTGTGTGAGTGGAAAAGTTTTTTTCTTTATCTCGCTTTGAATTTTTCGTTTACGGTTTTCAGACGAAATAAAGGAAGCTCTTGTCACCGAAGGTTACAACTTGAAAAGATAATTCTTTTACGGAGATATTTTCTGAAAGAAATATTAAAACAATTGAGTTTAAAAAACCTTGTTTTTTTTTTAGAGCTGAAATTTTTTATACATGATCATGATCATTATTCGAAAGATCTGGGTAATTTTGCATGGAAAAAAGATACGATCTGAATTTTAATATTATGTATTATTTAAAAAAAAAAGTATATTAATTTTTTTTAAATTAATGTCTTTCAACTTTATGTAACACAAAATACATAAAATTCATTTAAAAGTTTGTAAGCGAGTACTCAATATGCCACCTACCCTTCACTTCCTCG
Source organism: Encarsia formosa (assembly GCA_038277355.1). NCBI lineage: Eukaryota > Metazoa > Arthropoda > Insecta > Hymenoptera > Aphelinidae > Encarsia > Encarsia formosa. The sequence goes on from CM076187.1 coordinate 4,796,193, forward strand.
AGATATTTTGAATATGCGAGCTCTGTGGCATTTCTGCAAGGGCAAGGGTTAAAAACTTTTAATTATGAATCTCAAAGCTTTGATGGTCATTTTAAATTTACATCTCTCTTAAAAGCTCTTGTTTCCAGCTTTTAAATGAGAAATTGACCCTGAAAAAATTGTTATAAGATAGTAAATTTTAACGTCTCTCTTCAACCAGTGTAAAGCATTAAAAATTACCAAAACATAATTACTAATGAAAAAAAAAAGTGTTTAGAAAATTTACCAAAGCCAAGATAAGTGATTTGTCAGCATTACCCTGTTTTTTCAGGATCTCGCAAGCGTCCGAGCTCGCGAACAATTAATAACCCATCGGAGTTGCAAAAAGCGTATACAAACAGTGTGCTACGTCTAAAAAACCGACACTTAATTAAGAGCCACCGGCGCGCGCGGCTGTGGGTCGTGTTTGACGACGGCGGCGGCGAATTCTCCTGTTTTAATTTTTTACCCCGAACTGAGGAATTTCACCAGCGTCATTATGAGGAAAAAGTCGTACTATTACACGCGCGTGCGTTGTTTTCCCAGAAACTCAAGTGTGACAACGTCGTGGACGTTAAGTCCAATTTACAACGGACCGTACTCTGGATCTCCAAGAGAAATTCCTGGGTTTACCCTCGATACCGCCGACAGTCTGAGTTTTTCAATCAAAAAATTTTAAATAATCATCATCTACGAAGCAGCTTGGGAGAAACAACCAGTTTCGCAATCTCCCCAACAACGTGTCGACGCGCGATATGAAAACCTTATTCTCAAAAAAAGAAGCTCCTCCCGGGATTTTAATTAACAGTCAACGGAATCGGGTTTATCGAAGAAAAAGATAGGACTCAACATATAGGTCCACTTAGGGTGGGGATAAACAGTATTGTCAGTTTATCACGTAGACCGATGCAAATGAAGGTGCCCCGGTGGCCGAACCTGTTTGCCGGTCGCCTAATTGTAATCAAAACTTTATCGCTATGCACGACGACGCCGTACCGTGGCGGGCTGGTACGTATTACGCTTTCGGTACGTACGTTGACGTCCACGCGGCACTAATAAGTGGGGTACGGAAACGCTACGACCACCCCCTGTAATCATCATAGACCAACTTCGCTGGTAGTAGTAGTAGTAGTACCAACCCGCAAGATATTGCCCCGAAGGTTTTGATTGGCTTTTGTGGAGTGCGAAAAATTGACTGCCCTCGGATATGCTGATTCGGAATTGAGGCCATGATTGCTTTGATAACAGTAGGGAGATGGTTTGTTAATTTAGTTTGATAGGGTCTAACACTGTTTATGTTATATTGGATGGATTAATTTTTAAGTTTTCCTACTCTTAGAATTTCAAAGAAGATCAACAGCGTCAAAGCATTGTGATTGTTCAAATTTAGTTTCAATATTTATGTCTTACGGTTAAATTTTAAATTATTTGAAAATTTTCATGGGTTTAATTTACCATGCGTAAAATTAAAACAAAACTGAATCATAAAAAATTTTCAGAACTTTTTTTTACAAAATCTTGGTATAAGCAAATTTATAATTGTAAATCACGACTGGATATAGAATTATGTTAAGCTCAAATACCAAAATTTAGTATGAGTTATTGTAAATCAGAACAACCGAAGTTACAATGGCCCAGATCAGAAAGATTGACGGTCAAAGTGAGGCACTCTGAAGTTTTAGGTTAAGTAGTAATAACAATTTTGCGTGCTGTACTGCTACGAGGCACTAGCAAACCCATCAAATAAAATACTAAGTAACTTAACACAAATTTAATTACTTTTCTGAAGTGTCTTTTAGCTAATCCGACGTTTTTTCGGTAATTTTAAATTTTGATGTTAAATTAATATCAGTTGAAATGAATTTTCCCGCGTTCTCCAAAGAAATTCGATCAAATTCAATCTGAATATTCACGACAAGCATAAATATTGATTTTTGCGAGTTGAATCAGTGCGCTATCAAAGCAGGACCAGAGAGCAACCCAGGGACTAATAACAATTTAAATCACCTCAAGCAGATGTTTACAAACTCAGGGCCGTGCAGGCAGGCAGCCAGTCGCCGAGTTAAACTCGATTTCTCAGGGCTCCTCTTGCATAATGCTCATCCCTCGTTCCCCCGGCTCGGCCCCGGGGACTAAAACTCCATCCCAAAATTCACGGCGTAACACGGTGAAAAATTAACTTCCGTTCACTCGATAAAGGTCCTAAGCGATCTTAACACCAATTTGTCCAAAAGGTTAATCTTTCCCAGGTAAGACGTTCCGGGTACAATAATAGGGGGGGGGGGGGTAGACAAACTTAAATGACACCCGAGAAATGCAAATTTAGCGGTGGGTTGTAATAAGCGCGCTACGCTCTCGACGACAGCTGGCTTATCCCCCACATCCTCGCTAATTGTGGATTCGTCTAGGCTGTGTTATATAAATTTTGGCAAGGGGTAAAAATACCGGACGGGCAGGAGGGTTTGGAAACCGAGAGCGTGTTTTCGGCAGAGAAATTAATTAAGGAAATTTCTGGGCGCCGCGGCGCGACTTTGCCTGCGCCGCGTCGGGAAAATTAAAAGGAAATTGAAGGCGGCGGCAAAAGCGCCAGTGCAGCAGAATGAAAGAGCAGCAGGAGCCCCGAGAAAAGAGAAGGAGGGCTGCAAGTGCTTTTTGATGAATGATTTTGTGAAAGACGCTTGGTAAAAGTTTCGAACCCGAGGGGCTGGTTACGCCCGTACCGGGCGAGTTACGTTTTAATATACTCATTATTTCCAGCTGCGAGACGCGTCGCACCCCTTTTTTAATTGTTCCGACGCTTTAATTAATACGTGTAAGTAAATACAGCAATTTAACTGCAGGTTACGATTTTTTTTTTTTTCGTTTTAAAAAAAAATAATAATACTGCGAAATAATAATGCGTGGATTTTTTGTTCAAATTTCACAGACTGAAATTGAAAAAAAGTTTTATTTTGAAAAATTTATTTGACTTTGTTTTCTTTAAAAATAACCTCTAAAGGGAACACTACCAATTCTGAAAACCAAACACTGTTAAATCGAGCATTTTGGTGAATGACAAATTGAGACCCAAGATCAAAGAGAATAATCAGCTCGATGCAAAGTTTGTTATTATAAAAACACGCCCGGGTGCAGCAGTATCGTACGCGTTGTTTATTCAAAATGGCGGTCGTAAACAACCGATACGTCCCCCCGCAGGCAAAGGAGGAGCAGAACTGTCGGCTGTCATTGGTTGGGAGAAGGAGGCACTTACGTTGCGTAAACCGTTTCATGTTTGAACGCTTCCAAATGTATTACATTTGTCTCTTTGAGTTACGCATTTCCTGATTACCATGACGCGCTGCAAGGAGGGGGGAGGGCAACCGCAAACAGGGGGATGATGTTTGAATACGCGCGATCGCATCAAGGGACATCCGAGCGCGCAAAGCGCTACGCAAAAGTCGAGTGCTTGCCTTACTGTCGAGCCGTCGCTGAGGTACCGCAACGTTTGCATTACATACTCCGAGGACCTACACTCGATACTGTTTGATTTTTTAATTATTAACGGTTAATATGACTTTATTAAAGCGAACATTTTCCACGGGGATTACTCGAAGCGTGCGTTGTTGATATTTTTTTTTTCACTTTGATCGAACGTGAACACTCTACGGGTCATAAGTTCGATTGAAAATTAATTAATTTTAGTATCTACCTATTTTTTTTAGAGAAAAAATAAAATTTCATTCATAATTATCAAAATGAATACTGTATAAATTTATAAATAGTACAATCGTTGAAAAAAATAATTGAATAAGTATCTTTCATCTTCCATAAGTTAAAAATTCCTAACAGTTTTCAAAATAATATTTAAAATTCATTTAATTTACATACACAGTATTAAGTTATTTTATATTATTCAATAACGATAATTTGATTTTAATAGTCATCGTAAAACTCGAAAGATGTACAGCTGCTCATTTTAAGAATAATCTAAGCCCATTGTAAACTTGAAGCTATGTATAAGGTGGTGGACCCCATTTGGAATCAGCCATGGATTCGTAAAACTATATACTTGCATCTCTCGTGTACAGAGTGATCCTAAATAGGTAAGTGATCCCTAATGGGGTCCACTACCTTACGCATCATCCCAAACGACCGTTTTCAAAATTTCACTACCTGAATTTGCTAATGACCTCTCAAAATTTTCCGGCAGATGTTCTTCTCCATCACTCCACCTCACTCTGAAACCTTAGCTCGTAAGTATTATGCTGCTAGCCTCTGAGCAGGGAACATGTAAACCTTGGTTAAAATAAAATATTATTTAGTTTCAATTTAAGTCTTCTTTATTTTACTTTTTTTGTGATTAAATTTTATAAAAGAAGAAGAACGAGGGTAAATCTATACCTTCGGTCCCCAACATATTAGTTTACAGTTTTGGTCACAGCTAACTCCGTGTACCTGAGCATCATTGGCGTTCAGTTTATCTCCGAGCTCAGTTAGCAACCAACAAGAAAAGAAGCTGCTTCAGTAAAAGTTTTTACTCTAAAAAGGTACACGAAAAATATTCAATTTTTTTAAACAATCTATTAAAGTTTTTCAAATTATTTATAGGACGAAAATATAATTGAAACAATGATGAACCTCTTAGATGCAGTTAAGGCTGGAAAAATTGAGGCTGTTCCATTTTTATTGTCACAGTACGATAATAAAACTTCAAGAAATACAGCTTTAAGACAGGCTCTCGAATTGAAAAATCTTGAAATGGCTAAAATTTTAATTCAAGCAGGAGCGGAAGTCCACATAGAAACTTCGAAGAAACGAGAGTCAGCTCTACATTTAGCAGTCCAACTCAATAATATTTCCATGGTTAAATATTTGTTAACTCATAATGGCGTTGATCTGAATGTAAAAAACGAGTTTGGTTGGACTCCTTTACATTTTGCAACCCATCTAAATAAGAATGACAGTCACTTATCCATTATTAAAGAATTATTGAAAAATGGACGAGGGGCTACGCACTCCAGAATCACAAAAAGAATCAGACATAAAAATCAATATAATCAATAAAATATCGATTTCATTTCAAGTAAAAATCTTCAAAAAATAATATTTTTAACAAAATATTACTTTAAATTGGATCCAAGGCTGTAAACTCTTTAAATTTGCCAAAAGAATCACGAAAGAATCACTAAAGAATCAAAAAGAATCAAAAGAATCATCAGTGATTCTGGAGTGCGTAGCCCCTCGAAAATGGAGCAGATGTTCATGCACGGAATTGTGAAGGCAGAAAGCCATGTGATTATTTGGTGAAGCGGGAAACCGTTGATTTTAATGCTGAAGTTTTTCAATTATTTTCGTTTTATGCAAAAAAGACTAGCGACAACAAGTTACCAAAGTTTTATGATGAATGTGATATATATTATAATTAACTCCATTTCCGGGTAGGATGCTGTTATTGTGAAAGTGTGGGCGAGCAAGGAAGGAAACGGCTCTCCTGACTTAGACCCTGCGGTACGAAGGAAGGTTTAGGGTCTGCGTCTGCTGCGTGCACTCCCTTCAGTACAGATCTGGCCAGGAAAGGTTAAAGACGCATTTTCTTGTGTTTTCCAGTTTTTGTAACTTATTGTAATAAAACTTAATTTTGACTCAATTTTATTTATTTTATTTATTTTTATCAACCACGCATAGTTGGAGAGAATTTCAACAATTTTGCTTAAATGTATAAAAAATTTGAACATTGGTAGACACAAATTCAAGCTAAAGCAACTCTCCATGAGACTAATTATTTTTCGGTCTGTGTTCGGTATGAGCTTACTCATTAAATAAATTTTTGGAAAAAATAAAATAAATAAATAAAACTGTTAAAAATATTTAAAAATGCATGCTGTCGGATGGCGTATACGAATAATTAAAGAATTTGACGGTAAAATATAGAGTGAAATGAAAAAAAAAAATCATTTTTCAATTACCCACGAATAAAATTGAAGAAATTTAAAAAAAAAAAAAAAAATGGTAAGTGAACTTTCTGATAAAAAAGAAAAGAAAAGAAAATAAAAATAATATTGAATAGAAATAAAACTTTTGGAGTAAATCGGAACAGGGTAGGCTGATCGGTTAATGAAAATAGATTGACCAAGTTGGCCAGTAAGATCGTAAAACTCCAGCATCGAGTTTTAGGGCACTTCATTTTAGGGGAGGGGGTTTGCGCACATAATAATGTAGGTAACGGGTTGCGTCTCACTATAAATCGCGTCTCACTCGTTAAATTTACCTCGCGCTCACCCACACTAGGACGGCAGTGATCAAACGGGCTAGGAACGCACATGCGGGCTGGTCACATATTTGTACTCGCTTCGGCCTGTTTTCTCCCCCGCGTCACGAGCTTGACTAACAGCCCGGTCGGTACTTCCTCCTCCCTCGCGGCCTGCACCACCACCACCACCACCGGCGGCGTTTACCCGGACCCGGCCATTGTTTACGATTATGGACCGTTACGCCGACGGCGAAGATGGAAAAGCCCCTCGCTCGTTACGCAAAATCGGGCGTAATCGAGACTAAAATACCCCCGAGGCTGTTGTATACCCCCAAAACTGCATCCAAATATTGATGCTTTAATGCGGGTGCTTTTTTATTTCCGGCTGGCTTTTAAAATCCGAAGAATTTTTATTCTGTAGGTACGGGTGTAAAAATTGGAAAAAGGAAACTTCAAATTCAAGATTTATGTTTTTGTTATCGAGATATTCGGAATTTTCGTTTTAAAAATTTTTGCAACTTTTGTTTTAGCTCGACAAAAATTAATGTAAAATGTTTCAAAATATCAAATATCATCTGATCTTGTTCAAGTTTCGAATGGGAGACTGATTTCGATCATAAGTTCAACGTGTTTGAAATTCTAAAGAAATTTGAGTTTAAAACTCGAGTAAAAAATTTGGAGTCTGAGTTAACATGGCGTTTACACCAAGTTACATAAAAAGTAAGTGATAAATGTCTCGATAAATGTAGAATAAGTCCCGGACAATATAAAGTAATATTTCTTTTGATGAGATTTACAAAAAAGTTTTTTAGTTATGTAACATAACTTTTCCACCAAATTACTCGAAGTCATCTTGTATTAAAATGTTTGAAATACAAACACTAATTATTCAGTAAAGTCTTATTTGAAAATTATGGTAGAACAATTTTTTTACAGTGCATTTATTCTGAGTAGATACAAACCATTATAAAATAAGTTTGAATAATCTTATTTGGATTTTGATTAAAAATTCAAAATATTAGCACTAACCTTAATTAAAATAAAAGCAAACAAGCCTTGAAGTGAATTAATCTGCATCAAAAATCCTTTTCCTCCGTCTCATTTTTCCTTTTTTCTTCAAGTCTTATAAAAACATGAAAAGGGGGACTTTAATGTACATTTCTAAAGTTACGCAGGAATGCGAGAAGAAAGTTCGCATTACAGCTGGTTTTACAGAACCTCCGGGGTCCCGCCCGCGAGTGAGAGAAAAAAAAGGAGGAGGAAGGAAAAGAATTTGCAAGGAAAACTCGAGAAAGCTGCTGGCGCTTTGATTCACAGTCGTACCATGAAAATGTACAACTTAGTAAATTTCGTCCAGAATGCGCCGTGCCGTAAAAGAAAGTCCTCCTTGCGGCTCGCGGCGGCCATTTATAACCGACAATTTAACTGCCGCTGACAGTCCGGGCCCGCAAGCTGCGGGTAGTTTGTGCGGCAACTCCGAAACTACTTCCTCGTGATTAAAATTCTCTCACCAATCGAGACTCTTTTTCCCCTCCATCAAAAGTCAATAGTTTTTTTTAAATCGAAAACGCGGAGGAAAAAAATCCTTGCAAAAAATAAAATTTTAATTAAAACTCCGACCCTCCCCCCGAAGGCGCAGCAGCCAATCTCGGAGCGAACGTAAACAAGTCGAAAATACACTCGTCGATATTTCCGCTCCACGTAAGTACACACGTACCAACTGCACCGCACCGGCAGAAAATTTTTCCCGCCGATATCGCTTCGAGAGCTTGTAATAATTACAAGTTTGTAAAAAAGAAACGCGTTAATTAATACGGCTTGTGGGGGGCCGAAGTCGATATTGATGAATTTAGGTGCACCCTTGAGATTGCACGACCGCGGTGGAGGTTCGGTTTATGTATATGTGCGCCCGAGATAACGACCGCGAGAGGCGACACGGTTAATTGCGCGTTATCGATACGCGGTCTGTCCCGAGGAGTAACTCTATTGGGGCCAAATTGAGAAAGAATGGCTTGCTTGTACACATTGTGGCTGTACTGTTTCAAATGATGCTTTGGAGATCTGTAACTCAGACAAAGAATTTTTACATATTGAAGATAGAGCTTGCAACATAATTACGGAGAATTTAAGGTAGCAATAGCCACTTTTGAATTTCTACTCGAGTAGCCTCGAAGAATCCCGGAAATTTTCTCAAATTATATAAATGACTCTTTCAAAAGTGACTTTAATGGTATTCTGAAAAGTCATACAAGTGCTTCAACGTGTATTTTGAGTATCAGAAGCCTAACATTTGTTCGTAGCAGCATTTTTTGTTACAAATTTTTACAATTAATTTGGTGTCTATAGGACCGAAACTGTTCGTAAATCTTAGCTCAGATCAGAGTACGTGAACTTTTTGATTTTTCTATTGAACTCGGCCTATAAAATTCGGAAAAAAATTCTCATTCTCAGTTCTATTTAATAACTTTTTATCAACACAATATCAAAACAGCATTAAACTAAAACAAAGTGGCTATAAATATTTACGCCGCCGTGACACAAATGATGTACGTAATTTTATCCTTTAATTAAGTCCAGTGTGCGTAAAAACCCTTTATCATTCGTCCAGCGATAGCACCGATACATTCCCCGTGTCATTTCTAGCAATTTCAAGTTTACTATCAACCCAACGTATCACTCGTGCGTGTTCATACGCATTCGAAAAGTCAGCCAGGGTCAGGGGGAGAAAAATCAAGGCTGAAAAGTAAATGATTATCGGTCGCACGCTCGCGGCCACGCTGTTATCTCTTATCAAATTTAGCGAATATATGCTTTAATGAGATAAGCCGGCGCGGGGTGTATAATACACGTTTTATTCGCAGCGCGTTAACAACCGTTCGCTCCCGCCATATCTGCAGGTCTAGGGAGATTTATGGGTCTAGCCAAACCCGCGTTGTATCTACTTAGGTCCCCCGGAGCATTGTTATAGGTACCGAGAGAGACTCGGGGCCGATTAATCAGTAACTAGCACTCGATTATGGGGATAATTTGGTCGAGGTGATGGATACAAACGTCGTTGTTGTCGGCGTGAAATACTGGAAGCAACAAATTGACCGGCGATTAGAGCGAGCTTGATTTGTTGCGTGGGCCCCAGGTGGGTATGAACGTGTGTTTAGCTACTTTTTATTAATTGAATATTCATCGTTGAAAGGAGTGTGATGCAAGTCCCGATTGTGGTTCTCTGATTGGACTGTGTTATAATTCATTTGCGACGAGATAAAAACGAGATTTATCGACTGCCGTGAGTGCGCGCGCTAGATTTTTTTGATCCTTAGTGACAGGGGTACACCATTCTTTGTTGCGACTTAATTAATAGGTGGAAAGTGAATTAATTTAAGAGCCAGCCAACATCTTTTGTTGGTTGTACGTGCTTAAAGAATACGAAAACAAGGTGCACAAATGAACAATCAGATAAACGTTGGCTTGCTGAAAATTCCTCCTTTTGAGCATAAAGTACACAATGTATTTTGGTTGGTGGAGCAAAGGGATTGAATTTTCTTGATATAAGCATGTTTTTCTCGTGAAATATTGTACAGCCAATGGATTTTACCAGCAAGAGAGAGAACGAAAACGCGAAGAAGAAGAAGAAGGGGTGGATAAGACGCAGATAAGCGCAAAGCGGTTCGTAGATTAAAGGTGGAAGAATAATGAAAAAAGGAAAGAGTACAGTCTCTTGGAGTCTTCAAGATAAGAAAACTTGGCGAGAGAAAGAGAGATGTAAAAATATATAATGATAGTCGCGCAATGGTAATAATAATTTTTCAAAATTCTAAAGGCTTAAATTGATATGACTCTTTTTTCCTTTATAAGCTCGTAGATAAGGATATAAGTAAATAGTTTTCTTCCAAAAGAGCCTTTAAAAAAGGGATTTTTTCAAATATCTTACACTCAGTGTAAGGTCATTAACAATAAACATCATGTAGAGCAATAAACTAAAACAATATAAACAATATATGAAAATCAATATTTTTATTGAATTTTTGTTAGTGTAAGATACGATACTGTCAATGTGGACTTGGATTGGACAATACTTTAAATATTCTTTTGATAATTGAAAAAAAAGCTTGTTCGACGTCACAACGAAAGAATGCGCACAAGAACAAAAATTATCAAACACCCCCTGAGATAAAAAAAAAAAAGGCCGTGAAACAAGTTGAATTAATCAGCAAGGATACACTTCACTCCCGCGAGCAAGCACCCCTCGCGGGCAATAAAAGAAAGGCGCGAAATGACTAGCGATAAAAATCGAGCACGCGGCCTGGAAAGAAAAAAAAAAAAAAAAGCACGCCTGACTACAGTAGCAAGCAATTCAGCGTCGCGGTTGTCCCGCGTAATCAGCACGGAGACACACTCTTTGTTTGTTATTCCGAGGCGAAGACAAAAATAAAAAAAAAGGTGCAAGAATAAAGCCCATAATTCTTCGCGATCGTGAGCGCAGTAGCGACTGATGATAAGCAGCTAAAGGGACGTTTATTTCTCGAGGGACGAATCTCGAGAGATTTTCTCAGCAGCGACCGGACGGATGAGCGCGGGAAAAGGCTGGGAAATCGACAGAATTGATGAGATCCATACCCCCCTTCTACTTTTTTTTTCAAACTTATCGAAGTTGAAAGGGAGGCGCTTCTTTTTTTTTTCATCTTGGTTCCGTTTTATTGAGAATCAGTCAAAGGATCGTGACGTTTGCGGAGGGCGACGAAAAATGCGCAAACGGTCCGATATGGTTTACCAACCGCGGATGGAAAAAAAAAAAAAAAACCCTCCCGAGATAATGAGCTTTTTCCCGGGAGAAGACGTTGTGTGAAATTGAAAAGATGATTGAGTTTTTGAAGTCATGATGGATAATTCAATTCTTTTTTTGAGATTTGATTTTTCATGATTGGTTCGTTTGAACGGTACAAATACTTTTAATTCAAATCGGTTAAATTGTAGGACACAAAAATTTTTTGTCTGCTGATTTGTCGAGATGAGTCGAAAATAATTAAGCGAGTTCCATCCGTTTGTGAAAATTAAACTCAAAGCTGTTGTAAAGTTTATATGGTTTACGTTGGATCCAAAAGCGGTTTGACTTCAAATAACACAATAAAATTTATGCGTCTTCGTTAAAATTCCAATTTTGTATCTCTTCAAAATTTTTACATTTAGCGCTTTCGAGTCTCAAAAAATTCTCTTTTTACGATATCAAGAACGGTAGTCAGCCAAAGTCATAATATTTAAACCAAAGCGCTTGATTAAGTCTTCGTCGAACGAAGGTAAACGACTTTAAAAAAAAAAAAAAAGAGAGAGAAAAAAATCTGGGTATTTTAAGAGCTGTCGATACGCTCATCAGATTATGGATTGAGTTCTTAAGATTTTCAGGAAATTCAGCTCATCAGGGCATTTATAAGCTATCAGCCGGTGGCTCGAGGAGGCGCACTTTGAAGCATTAATAGTTAATAATCACTGAGGCTCAAGTGCATCGGCACCGACTGCCTCGAGTTAATCCCGGCCAGACTAATAGCTTATGGTTTATGTAAGGACTTAACGATGATCTTCCGACCCGATTAAATACACTTATTTACAACGAGCCGCGTACCGAGATTTTTAAACAAACGTAAATTAAATTCCTCGTACCCCCCGCAAAGTAGAATTAAACAACGAGTGATAGCGCGCACCGAATTTCGAACAATATTATATTTTACGCATTAACCTCCAAAGTTACCCCGCAGTCTAGTGCAGTCGTGTATATGTATACATAGCTCGCGCAGTGAAGTTTGTTCGTAAGCATGTACACATTCAACTCGCTTTGCGGTCGCGGCCTCGCTTAGCCCTCGTTCCACGGAAAATTAGTTTTAATCGCTCCGCAAGAAGTTTTGCTTTTTACCGGGTGCATTCGCGGAGTAAAATTTCAAGCCTTCCATCTGGTTCCTTGATAAAACTCCGGGCGGCTTAACTTTGTATCTGTTTTATACGCGAAGGAGTAAAACTGAGCGACGCGTACGAGCTGGCTTTTATTGGTCTGTTTGTGTTTGCAGGCTTCTTTTAAATAGATGAGGAAAAACGCGAGGGGGGTTGGGCGCTATAAAGTTTAGCAAATTGATACTCGCCCGGCCCCGCCGAGGAGCGTGACTTATGGGACGAGATTCGGATCGAATTTACGGGTAACAATAAGAAAATTTTCTTACGAGCTACGATAAAGTGATAAATTTGGTGATTTATCGCCCCGGCCCGAATCAACTCTCGGTGAGGATTCTCTTTGTTTTTCTCGTATCTAAGGAAGATTCTTTTGTGTTTCGAGGGATTCCTTTTTTTTTGAGGTCGCGAAAGTTTCTACTTTTTTGTTTTAGAAATCGGAGATGATCTGCGATCGTTGGAGCTGGTGCAAAATGTTCTCACGTGGAGATTGGTTGACACCCGAAAAAGGTGAGAAAATTTCTCGTTGCTAGAGAAGATTGAGGTAGATGCTAAGTAAACCAGAATCAAAATGAATAAGATTTGAAAATTTAGAAAGAAAAGCTTGAGGGAAACATAGAGATAACATTTTAATTTCTTTTCCTGAGATGATTGGACACTTTTATGTGATAATCTTTTTATTTTAGGACAGAACTGTTTGTCTGCAAATTGATTTCAAAAATATCTGCATAAATTTATGTGTTTTATAAAATAATATGAATTTTTTATTTTTCTTACTGGTAAAAAAAAATTGTATATCAGTATTTTGATTTAACATTTTCAAGTAAAACGAAATTCAAAATTGTCACCTCGAGAAATTGCAACTTACACTTTTATAAAGTGGACCACAAAAGCCAAAAAAAAAAAAAAAAAAAAAAAAACTTCCATAGAGCGCTAAAATTTATGATAATCGAAAAAGAAAGTGTTGTCCTCTCTCCGCGCGAAATATAAAACTCGCGTTTATCGACATCATCACCCCCGGTGTCTCCTGGCGAAATTCAATTTATATAAAAATTTAAAATTCATTACCTCCGGGCAGCCGAATTTTCCCACGTCATTAGGGAGTCATACCCGCGGGAAGGGAAGGAACAAGAAAACCGATACATCGAAGAAGAAGTTTTGCGCGGGGGCGTGAGTGCGGGGGAGTCAGTTGTAAAAATCCTCGAAGATAACGAACTGAAAACCACTTTTGACCCGCCATGGACCTAAGGATTTATAGACGCTGGAAGGGGAAGAGAGAGAGAGAAACACAACGTCCCGCATTCGAACTCTGTTTCTCTTCTTCCTGCGCGAGGCATAAATCACAGCCAGAAAGAGAGAATCTTCTTCCCCCCACCCCACTTTTTTATGCTTTTTTCCTTCACCCCGATCGATTCGTCTTTTTCATTATTCGCGCCTGGGTCTCCTTCATTAATATTAATAAGGCATGCGTCGTCGTACCCGTGAATTTGGCAGCTGAAATTGACACCGCGTTCGAAAAAGCATTTGTATAAACTTCGAGCTGATATACATTTATATTTTATGGCCGCCTGAATCTTATGGGACAATGACGCTGTTGGTATAACGAGAAAGTATCTTCTCTTGTGAGCTTAAAATACCAGACGCGATGGTTTATACCTTTGGTTCGTTTGTCAGGGATAAATCGGACACCTTTTCTCGGGCCAAAGGTGATTTCATTATCGAGCTCGTGACCAAAGGTCAGCGTCATCGTAGCTTTGCGATTTTTATTTTTTTAAATCCTTCGAAAAATCCCTTTGAGATACCTATGTATTCTACAGTTTTTACTGTCAGATTTATCTAAAGAATTTTTTTACCAAAATTAAAATAAAATTGGCAGATATATTTAGAAAAGGACGTTCATAGTCGTAAGAATTCAAAATTCAAAATTCACATTTTTTAAGTAAACAATCCATTATTATGTTTTTAAAATTGAAGATTATGCAAAGGTCGAATTTCAGGTAAATACTAATAAAAAAGGAACACATACAAATTACTTTTTCAAATACCATCAAAATTTTAAAAAATTTTCAAATCAATCTTCTGGACAGTGAGTGTTGTTTTTATATAATTTCACTGTTTACTTTATTTTAAGTAACTACTTTGCTAACCAAAAATTAAAAATCTAAGAATTAATTTTTAAAAAATACCTTTTTATCTCGTGGATCGTTCACACCACAAGCTTAACTTTGAGAACTCACCTGAAACAAAAAAAAAAAAAAAGAGAAGCATTAGACGGGCAAATTTGACTTTGGACAGCACCGTTAATCGAGCGATGTCCAGCATCCCCGAAAAGTTTGTCGGGGGGGGGGGGGGGGGGGAGGCATGCATATTGTAATAAAGAATTATGTAAATCATCCGGGACGTTTCGCGGCCATCAGGTCCAATCTGCGACTTCATTCATTACCGGCTCGGTTTTTCGGTCGCAAGTCAGTCATGCGCGCAACACCTACCGCATCGCTTTGGCACCACACCTCGGTATGACACCGAGTCGCTGCGAGCTAAGTTTTCAAAGGGAGACGGCCTGGACAGGACCGGGACTGATGTATCGTAATATATACAAGGGACGAATTAAAGACGCCGCGCGCCCATGGGGAGGGAATGCCGGCCCGGGTGGAATCTTGCAGGAGCTGAAATTTTCCCATTGCCAACTTGCAGAATGTTAATCTCTGAATATTTCGAATTTCTGAACTTCAAAGTGGACCCCGGGACTCCCTACCCTAGCTCCCTTAATTTCGAAATTCTGGACTCTCGCAAGACGTCTTACGCGCTATAAACGGCCTGGTGCGTAATTCCCTTCTTCTTTTTCTTTTATCTTTGTCCTTATGGTGTTTTAATAAAGTCTTTGGGATCTCGCTACCGAGTATAGGAATTTCATTTTATTAAGCCGAAGGTCAATAACTGCTTCTTTATGTAGCTTGTATGTACTTTTTATTATTATTCAATTTTTAAAAAAGTTTAATAAAAAAATAGTGCACTTCTAGTTACAATCTTGATTTGATTATAAAATTGCATGGATGTATTGAAAAATTAGAAAAAAATATTTTTATTCTAATAAGTAAGAATAGTGAAATAAAAGAATTAATTAAATAATTGAGTTGAATTTTTTAAGTGACTGTTTCTATTTTTGCTAACGATAAAACTCAAAGTTAACAAAAGTATAAATAAAGTATATAATAGCATTGTGGCGCCAAAGGGTTTGTTTATGTCACCTAAAAAAAACTAATCGAATAAAAAAGCCGTAATTCTCGAAAGCCAAGTCGAGCTCTTTTTTTTCTCCCTTGGATTTCAGTCACTAAATCTCGACGAGGACACGCACACACGCGACTGGGAAGAGGAAGGAGGTGGAGGAACTTGCTAAAAGTCCGATTCATGCGATCATAAAGCGTAATTCTTTATGTACCGTATTCTTTTCTCGCGTTGTTACTTCAAAAAGAAATTTTTTTTTATGGTTTTTAATGGTACAAGTTGTGTATAACCGAGAAGCGTGCATTGTCGAAAAGAAATATTTTTTTTTCTTTCTTTTTTTTTTCTTTAAATTTTAAATCACGTACTTTTATCTCGGGTGTAATAATGCGTAGCTATTGAATGTGAAATAAGAGACAATTATTTTCGATTGTTATCGATATTTAAGAGGGTTGCTCACTCGGAAGGCATAAAATAAATTAAGACGTATAATTTTTTTTTTTTTCTTTCGCAAAGCCCCCTCGTAAAATTATAATTTTTTTGATATGTTTATTGAGAGCCTGGGTGAAAAAAATAAATTGAAATTTCAATTATCTCGCGCGAACAATTCAATTTATTCTTCTTTTAAATTTGTTTTACGTTCAATAAAAAGATAAATAAATCTTACTGCAGCGCGTTTTGAATGACTAAAAAAACAACAGTTATTAAAAGACTCTTTGACTCATTTTCAAGAATTTCTTAATATTTTGAATATTTATTTACATACTTACTGATAGTATACATTATACTACTTTAAAAATGAATATGAAATTCAAAACATAAAAAAATTGATTTTAGTAAAAGCAAAAAAAGAATTTATATGCGAAAAACTCAGTGAGCTCGGGGTAAGCAGAGCGAGACCCAAAGTAGCCCTTAAGCGACTTATCGAGGAGGTTTTTCCAAAAGCATAAAAGACTTTGTTCGTAAAGTCTCATTATCGAGTTCTTGATATGTACCGATGGGAGGCATATTCCCCGGATCTGCGGGCGACTCCTTTGAATAAGGCATGGGAAAATTGGGACGAGAAGGGGGTGGGTAGGGAAAAAGTTGGTAATGACATTTCGTAGTTATCCGCGTTGAGAAAGAGTGAATTTTTTTTCCCCGCCCGCCCCTACTCCGAGAAAGTTTATTAACGTAATTTCGCGAACAACTTTGTGAGCCGAGCGCTTCTTGAGATAAAGGAACAGAACTGATACGGCTCCGAGTACAAATGGAAAATGTAACTCTTTTCTTTGCTCGCCAGTGCAGAGCCGAGGAGAAGGTAAAGTTGTCTAACGAATCGCAAATTGGCCTAAATTGACGCCGGGCGATGCATACCAAATCCGAGGGGGGGTGGAAAAATAAATATCATGCTTGGTTTATTCAAAGAGCTTGCGGGCTTTGAGGTGACGCCATGCCGACGACGCGACGTCGATCTTATCGATGTAATTTCTTTTAGGTTCTTTGAGAACTGGGTTGATGGGTAATAAGACAAAAGAATATTTCAAAGCTGATTCGGTCATCTCAAAATTGAGATTAAGCAAATTTTAGGGACAAAATCCATTGTTATTTTGAATTTATTTGAACCACCGACTCAACAAATTAAACTATGACATATTTATACTGTTTCTGTACCTCCACTATTTAATGTATGCAATCCAACAAAATCTTTCTTGACAGATTTAAATGATTAAGAATTAAGAAATTTCTAAGCTTGTATAAGAAAGGATCTGTTGAAGGTATAAGGTGTCATTAAAAAGAAGAATCTATAAACTAGTTTTTACTACTTAACGTTGCGCTAGTTTGGTTCGCTAGCCTCTTCAGAAGACAAATCAAAATTTGTCTAATATAATGCACCTCGAACTTACTTAAGAAATTTTTGTCCGTACGAAAGCTAACCGAAAAAACCTTCCAACAATCATCACGCCAAAAATTTAATCTCAATTTCGAGCTCCAAATTCGAGGTGCTAACGCGCGGGCTAATTCAAATTGATTTCCCAAAAAAAAAAGTCCCATAAATTGCGGGTAATTTCCTTAAGGAGAAAAAAAGGGGGTATCAGCGGCTCGCAGCGCGGCAAATTAAACGCGTCAATTTCGGAATCCGTAAAGAAGAGGAGGAAGAGAAGCAGGAGGAAAAGAAGGGAGCCTCGATAAATCAAGCGGTCCGAATAAAAGATGCGCGCGTTACGTCAGAGTCTCGGGGTCTTGTCGCTTTTTAATTAAAGCCCCCCTCCCCTCCCCTCCCCAAGAAGTTAAAGAATCGCGCGGAGTCCGATCGCGATTACGGCGAACTTAACGTCGAACGATGTTAAATCACGGGTAGGAGGGAGGAGGGAGCCGGTTTATTCGCGACGATCCCGACGCCAGATTAGCTGCCGTGTAGTAGGACGACAACGGCTCGCTGGGAAAAATAAGAAGAGGAAGAACAGGGAGGAAGCTCGCTCGCTCTCTAATGTTCGGGGGTAGGCGCGAGAGTGAGAAGAAGATGGAACGAGACGCTGCGGTGACAAGACAATGTCCGAGATTAATGAGCTCTAAAGTAGAAGGAGGAGGAAAGGGAACCCCTCTTTTGATATATCTGGGGACCTCATCGAACTCCATAGGTGCCACGTTGTGGAAGGATTATTAATTAATTTAAAGGGCTCAATTGCGTGCTAATGCGTCTGTAATTGGACTCCTATCGGATGACTGGTGTTGAAATTGTCACCTTGGGTTTTTTAATTCTGTGTATTTTTTGAAAAACAATTTTTTTGTATAAATAAACTTGAAATCATCATGAACCTTTATAATTTCAGGAAAAATTAGTAAGAGTTTTCTTCAGCAAAGCTGAAGAAAAATAATCACAAATTTTTTATGTAGCATTGAAACTTTGTTTTTCGCATAGTTTAACCAGTGCGAAAAGTAGCATTTTCTGCATTAACTACAAAAAATGTTACAATTTTAATAAATAAATAAAATTTATCAAAAATCCTATTAAGGCTAAAAATCGTTTTTACTTAACAGAAGAGCAAAAAAAGGCGTTTCAGACTGGTGCGTGAATGCGTTTACATTGTGATCAGATTTATCAGGGCTTCGTCGTAGTTGTTAACTTCAACTCGTCGACTGAATTTTGTGCCGAGCATTCAGGGTCGCGGGCGGGCGTTAAGTCCCGTGGGTATTTATGAAGTCTGCCCTGGAAAGTGCTACCTATCAAACGCACACAACGCCCCGACGTCCTCGGAAAGTAACCGGCGCGAATTCAAACGCAACGAAAATTGAATCCTTTTATAAAGATATACAACTACCGGAAAATCGTGAAAGTGGCCTATCAAAGTTACACCCTGATCTACCTTTTATAAGAACTCTTTACAGAGCTGTATCGTTTTAAAAATTATTTTTGAAGAGATTTCATCAATAGGTAGACTGAAACACATTTTGAATTTGAATTGAAAATAAATTTCAAATTCATGATTATTGAATTTACCTTGTAACAGATAAGTCTGTTGTTTAAGAGTGTGCTTATGAAAATTGATTCGTAAAATCAATAAAAAACATCAACTGTTTCATTTTATTTTTAAATGAAGTTTCAACAAAGTTTCACGCTTACAATTGAAGTACCGAAAACAAAAAACATTTTTTTTTTTCAAATAAAACAATAAATGTACACATTTTTCAAAATTGATATTCAGCAGTTCGTTAATAAAAGTTGACAATAGATCAGTAATTGCATCTAGAAATTTGTAACAATTTGTGCATTCGATTTGTAATTTAACGTTTATTGACAAATAGATGAACAGTTAAATTTCATTGGATTCTTGATTATCAGACGGCAAATCAAAACAGATACACCTAATCATAGTTAATAGTTTAATGCAGCTACCACCTCCTAGGTTTAGACTTGCGCATAAGCTATTGCATCTTTCACAGTTATTGCATAAATGTCCCAAGGATTGATAAATAAACAGCCTTTGAAAAATAATTTAAAAATCAAGTAAGTAAAAAATAGTTTACTCTCAGGGGTCGAATAATTTTTAAAATTTATTTGTAAATAATAAAAGTAAGAATTTATTTATTTTTTTTTTAATTATCAATTTTAAGATTTTAAAAGAAGAAACTTGTTTATTGACAAAAGAAAAAATACTTTAAGGTTAAAAACATTAAATCATTTACTCGAGCATTTACTTACGCTACGATCTTTCAGTTTGAGAAAAAACTATAGGTACGATACAGGCAATGCCAATGATAAAAATAGTTGAGAGCTTCATGGTCGCTGATAAATCATGTAAGAAAACTAAACTCGAACTTACTTTGAGTACATCCTTTTTCATACATCATGCTTTAATTCTAATGAGCTAGAAATTTTAATTGTTTTTTATTGAGTAAATAACATTAGCTAATTATCAATATTTAGTGTCATAGCCAAACACATTAAGTGTTACGCGTTTGCGATATGGCTATTAACAATGCCTACATTAAGCATAACTCAAAAGTAATATTCAAAAATTTGATAAATTTAATATTACTCTTTTGAAATTTGGTAAAACGGAAAAACTCTAAATTGTCATATAGATAATAAAAAAGATGTAAAAATTTTAAAATAAAATTTTTATGAGTTTTAAGCTGCAAAAAGATCTTGGCTTCTGCGAGACATCAAAGGTGAAAAATTCGATTGATAAACTTCGAAATCGTATGATTTTTTTAATATAAACTCGAGAATGATCTCTTACACAAAAGCATGTACACAGTAACTATCTTCAATGACCTCTAGACGTACTTACAATAACTTCTTATAAAAAACCTTTTCGCTAAGAAAGCGTTTATCTATTAAACTAGTTAGTTTCCCAAAGGCGTAACCGTTAAAAACTACGAGTTTCTCAGACACCAAACCGAAAAAAAAAGAGAAAACACCGGGAATGAACCAAGCCCGCACTAAAAGTTAACCGCGAACTGGCTCACGTAGCTCGTCCGTCTCTTCAGAAAAGTGTATTTAATGAAAAGTGCGCTGATTAAGACTTCACAAGACGCCTCCGTCGTACAAAAAAAGGGTCCCATCGCTATATAAAAAACCATAAGCGTCGCGCGTCCGACACTTTGGTCCGAAAAAGGTAAAAGTAAACCTCGACACGTATCCTTAATTGTGGGTGTTTGCGTGATACCCGACCGTACGAATAAAACCAAGTCTCTCTGTGTTCGCAGGTGGCGATAAATCTCGGCTTTTAACGAGTCTCTCCCTTCCGCGAGGGAGACAAATGACGTCTAATAGCGGCTCCGGTTTGACGATTCCGGAGATTTACTTTAATTAATAACAGCAGCGGGGAGGGTGTGAGTAATGGGTAGTTTGATTTGGCCGAAGGAGCTGACCCGGTTTATCGGTAGAGCGTTTTGTATTCCGATAAATAAAATCCCCTCGGCCGCGCGTCGATTAGCTCCCGAGGTCTCGTTTTTCACCCCCAGACGTCACGGCTCTCTCTCTCTCTCGATTATTTTCAACGATTTGTCTGATCGATCGCCGACTTTTTCGCGGCCTGACGGAGAGAGATTCGACGGTGCCGATATACCGCAGCGGCCCAGGATGATTGAGAGACTTTATTACGAATGCGCAGCCTAGAATTTTTTCAGCCGGGCGAGACTTCTTTTTGGATGTTGAGAAATACCGTCGATTTCGCGGATTGTTCGCTGCGGTAATTCCATACGCGGGATTTATGATAGAGTCCGGGGTTCATATTTTAAGTAGATAAGTGCCGGCTCTAGTCGGATCCACCCTTCCTGCTGGTTTTTTTCTTAACGAAGGTAACGATTATCCTGAATTAATTCATATTTTGCTCTTTTTTTTGGAGAGGGATTTATTTGGTTCTGACTTAATTGCGGGGTGGGGCTTGATGCGACGCAATGTAGTGGTGCTGATCACGTGTAACTAGTTTATGTACTTAAATAAAAATATTTACGGCCGACTGCAATGTATAAAGTGAAATGTTGAGCGTCCGTGACTTGGCAAAGTATCTGTTCGATATGGGATCAAATTTGTTCATAAGAATTGATTTATGGATTCAAAAAAGAAAAAAAAAAAAATTTGTCATTTAATTTCAAAATTATTTTTTGATACGAGGCACACCTAACTTCTATCATTTAAAAATTATTTGACGGTATGGTAAAAAATTATGAAAAAATTGTGACAAAGTGAAAATAGTTTGAGGAATAAAAAGTCTGATTGATTGATAGAGACAAGTGGCTTGATTGCTAAAGCTTTGGATTTGTAATTCAAGGAGCACTGGTTCGAGTCCCCTCAGCTACTGAATCAAACAATTCAGTCATTATACTGATTGCCACTGCAATAATAATAAGACCAATGATTCTAATGGTACTTTGAATGTGAATGCTTTAAAATAAAAAACATTCAAAAGAAAAAATAAATTTTATCGTACTTAGTCTTTGATTTTTTTTACTTTTTAGATACTTGATAAGTATGAAGATACTTTTTTAAAGGAATTTTTTTTTCAATAATGAACTTTTTTATTTCAAGAATGAAGTTTTCTCTTAATAAATTAAAAATTTTAACTTTTAGCTCACATGAAGTATTTCACAAAAAATAGGGTTTAGCTGATAGTTTTTTTTTTTTTTTTACAATATATAAAAAAGTTTAAAGTTTTAATTTTTCTTAAATGCTTTTTAAAGATACAATTAATCAACAACACAATGACGGGGACGGTTGCTTATATTTTCATTCACAAATTAGATGTAAAGCAAACATTCCAAAAATAACTTTACACAATAAAAAATTCCTAATATGCAAACCATGATTTTTAAAGTTTAAAAACTGGTCCACTAACAATTCAAAATAATTATTATTCCCAAAGTACTAATTCGAAAACGAAACGGCCGCGGCATCCTCATGCAAATCCTGGGATTATTCCAGGCAATAGTCATGAAATTCAAAAATTTCAGAAACTCGTTTAGAAAAACTTTGTCCCGAAAACTTACCTCGCAACCAAAAAAAAACCCCTCAACTCTTTTATTGTCAACAGCGATACATCGTCGCGAAAAAAAAAAAAAAAAAAAAGAGAGGAAGAAAGCATCATCCACAGGCAGCTGATTACCGCGCATCACGACGAGCTTGTCAGCGAGTCACACCGGGCGCGACCGAGAGATATGCAAATGACAGTCCTGCAGCATCAGCTCCCTATGCAGTCGAGGGGGGGAGCTTGTCGAAGAAATCGATTACGCGAGAGAGAGTTCCTCGATCCTCGGGCGAGATACTCGAAATACTGTTTGAGCTTCCCTCCTCGGACCTCCGGCTCTTTAAAAGATGTGGACGGAGGGGGGAGTACAAATGCGGGGGGCGTTAACCACGACGAGTGGTCATTCGATACCCGAGCGGCAAACTACATTTCTCTCTTTTATTGGGAGACGCGCTTTCTCTCTTTTTCGAGGTTAATCGAAACGCTGTTTTTTTCGTCACCTTCATAAATAACTCCGGGAATTAACAATTTTCATAGCGGAGTTTGGGAGTACACATCGAGATTTTAATTTTTAATTGATGTTTGGGTTTATCGATTTGATGAATACAAACGCCTTTGAGTTACAGCAAATTAATTACCCCCCGGACGCAAATTTTGCCCACAAAAGGTCGCGTATGCGTGTGTGTGAGCAAGAGACCAGCTATTAATTACAAGTTATAACCGTGTTTTGATTGAAACGCGACTAATTAAACACTTGATTAATCATTAAAAGTTGATTGGAAAAAAGAGAGAACTCTGGAGAAAAATAAATTAGCTGAAATCAATGAGAGGCATATTTGTCGGAGGCAGTGTTTATTAGTCGAATATTATCGTCGTATGACAGACACAGGCGATACAATTAATGTACAAAGGCGCGCGCACTGCAGATAATTGACGTCGAATTCGTCGTCCACTGCGAGGGCACGATGATGACGGACGAAAGTTGATAGATCCTGACGAGCTGATTTCGAAATGCCTTCGCGGATCATTTGTTTAGCGAGACCGTAAGCTCGACTTTTCACCTGGGTGACAAGTTATCCTCAAAACTTTTTTTTTTCATTTAAATGAGTGATTTAAATAACATTTTTTTTAAATAATGGTTTAAAATTGCTTGTGAATTCGAATATTATTATTACTTACTCCAAAACTAATAGTCATTAAATTTTAAAGGTCAGATTTCAATAAACTATAGGATGTTTGATTAATGACACTAAATTTTATTATTTTTTTGATCATTTATTGAAAAATTCAACATAGATTAATGTTTCTCATAATCAAATAATTAAAAATGTTTTTCTCTTTGCAATTACAATTAACTTTATCTGGATGGTTATCTGTTAATAAATTACATAGTCTCGTATTCATTAAGAGTGACACTTTACAAAAATAATGCCGGCTTTTATTATGTTTATTTTAACTCTTTATTTAAAAAAATATATATATAAATATGAATTATAATTGGTGATAAAAAAAGGGATTGTACTAAAAAAATAAGTATCCTTTATTGAATCTTTTAGAAAAAAAAATGTTTTAGTATTACTCTTTACATACAGGTACCATGCAACAGCCAGGGTAGGGTGCACTAGGATTTCCTTCCCAGCGTAATACTTCACCAGGGCAACGGAATTCAGCACATCTAAAATTTTATTAATTTGAAGTTAAAGAAAAATTACTCTATATTTTTCGTTCTTTAGTCAATTTTCTTTCCTCAAAATTAAATAGTTAGTCAATAAAATTTATATTATAAAATATAAAAAAGTTTGAGTAATTGTTTTAAATAATATTTTCAATACAACTCACGTCTTTCCTGTCACTATGCTATTGTCTTTATTACAAGCATAGGTACTGCAGCTCTTATCTTTTGATTTTAAATGGGCCAGTGTTTCTGGAGTACAATTTTCTTCGCTTACTTCATCTGTTTCAATAAAAATACCATTTGTATTATTAAATTCCGAACTATTTTGAGTTATTTTATGGCTAAACAAAAGAAATTTTTCTTAGAATATAATTGTTATACAAATAATAATAACAACAATAAAAATAGAAATGACCGAAAAAAGCTTAATTACATTTGAATTGAACATAGTAAAAGATGACTATTTAATTATATTTAAAAATAATTGACACTTCTTACCTGAAGACTTAACCATAATAATTGCTGAAAGCAAAACAACACACAACACTAAAACATACTTCATGATTGAAAAATTCTAAGCAAAGTCAGCAGAGAAGAGAACGCTTGAGACGAAACTTTGTCAGTGTTAAATTAAACGTATCTCACCGACTTTTTATACTTTTTTTCGAATCTCCCACTCTGAAGTCTTTTTCAATTAAAGGTCTTAAAATATGTAAAATACAAGTATTTTGAAAAAAAAACCCATCTGCTCAATAATTTATTAACTTATCATGAAAGTGTGAAGATGCTTGACAGTGAAGGACAATTTAGAAATTCTGGTTTTCGCTTAAATACAAATTAGAATAAACTTCATTTGCATATTTGAATCGAACCTTCATTGTAAGCAATGAATGACTGTTTTCTATTCTTGAGGAAAAAAAACACCAAAGATGTTTTTCTGTCAACACTATATGGTTAATTATCATAACTCATTAAATTTTTTAATGCAAAAATATTTTCCTTAAATTCTAAATTTATCGATTGTTTGTCAATAGAAAATTGTCTCCGATTGTATTTGACAATCACTTAAAAAAAAATTTTATCGGTCGTAAAAAATTTAAATTAGAAAAAATATATTCAAAAATTATAAAATTGATAAGACGCTAAATCATTGTATAGCTGAAAAGATCATAATTTAAAGGTGACATTTCTTTTGTAAATAAGCAACCTCGTTTTGATACAAGAAATGAAAAATCATGATTCGAGCAATAAAAAATAATGCACTTATAATTTTTTGTTAGTACGACAGGTCACATTATTCTCTACTCTCTCAACTGTAAACTGTAAGAATTAAATTTCTAATTTTACACAGAAATTCTTGAAAAATTTACGAATGTACGTACTCTTTGAAAATAATTTTTTTGTTCTTTTGTTATTAGTTTGCAACATGAGGTAAAAAATATTTGCGAACAAAGTTCTTAAAATACTTTTTTTTTTTTTTTTAAATATGTCAAATAATAACATTTTTGCGTTGTGTACGAAAATCAAGGTTCCTTTCAAAGCCGAACAAAATTTATTGAAATACGCACGTATGCAAACTATTGAATCACTCGATTCATTTAACATGTCGCTCAGTTCATTTTTCACTTCAGAATCCCGAATTTTCAAGAAAAATCGACTCCCGCCAAATGAATTTAGTTTTCCCGTCTCTTCCACTTTCTTTACAATTCATTTTTTTCCTCAGCCCAGCCACGCGAGAAGTTTAAAATTGAAATCGCCCGTCGATAAGCAAACGTCCGAGCAGCCCGATTTAGTTTTCTCTCGAGGGTAGCTTTTAAAAAGACCGCCAACCGAACCGGTCACCGTATTTGCGGGCACTTTGCAGCCAAAAACTTTAAAGCGGTTTGTTTTTGCTCAACCTCATCCCATTTAGAACGTAACCTTAAACACTTTTCTGAAATAAGACCTGGAACACGACATTGGACAGCGGGGGTACAAATAGATCAATTAGGGTACGATTGTATGATAAATCGTAAAATAATTCCAGCCGCAGGATGAAAAAGAAGTTAAACCGGGGCTACTATTTTAAAAGTTAGAACACGCAGTGTAGGGCACAAAACAATGTGATATTCTCGCTGTACCAAGGCATATGTACACGGCTTGTATCTTCTTATCTGGTTCGTAAAATATATAAAATGCAAACATATCGGATCGAGCGTGTTAATACACATAGCGCCCCTGCCTTGCCTGCATGTACCACTCGCGCCAGATCTCGCGAGGAGCAGTTGCGCGCGCGTTTATAAATTTATAACCAGCCGCGTCGAACATCCCGCGCTGTAACATCTTCGGGAATATCGTTTCTTTTCACTCGTAAAAACCTTTTTCTTCTTACTTGCTTGCTTCCCTTTCTTTCTCTTTCTTTTACTTTCTTGACCATTCATACTTATGAGTTCCTTGGAGATGCGCACCTTATTATTCCTCGGTCTCTTTTCGGGAGTAAAGCTATATTATTATTCATGAAATTTACTTTTTTACTTTATTTTTAAACCACGGAGACTGAAACTTTTTCAGTTTTTTATGTGTTACTTTGGGATGGCTTTGTTTACGCTTTGAAAAAGCGTGATTACACTTTGAAAAAAAAGGGTGGTACGAAAGCTATTTGAAGACGATCAGTAATCTTTTAGAAATTCAAATCGATGACTTTCATAATTTATAGACTGAACTAAATACAAAATTATAATTCGTAGTTTTAAAAAAACAAACACATGAAATCATTGAATGCTCTATTTAAAATATTCATTTAAAAAGTTTGAAAAAGTCAGTATTGATTTATCGTTGCTATAACCATAATTTTGATCAGACTCTTGTATTTGCGTACTATAAGTGATCGCGAGAGTTGACGCAAGTCCTTTTTTATAACACTTGTTCATACTGAATGAAATTTTATAAACTGAGAAAGATTATAAATCCAATGAATTTTAACGTCAATATCAAGTTAAAAAGTAGAGCAAGAACATTCTTTAAAGTACTAAAGACAAAGTATATCATTAAACTATTGACGAGAAAATTTTTTTAATAAATCCGAATAAGCAATTTTTCTTAAGTTTTGCTGAAGAGCGGAAAACCCACTTATCTTTGAAAAATGTGCATACTTATGAGTGGTATGTTTTGCTGCATACTGTTTATAATAGTTTTTTTCTATTCAGTGACCTGTCAAAGTTGGGGCTTGCTACATTTTAGCCGAAACTTAAAGTCTTTCAATGAATGCTTTAAAGATAACTTCGATCCAGGGCAGTACGAAACACTTCGTTTGGAACGCTTTTATGAGAGAATCGTAGACACCTTCAGACAAAAAACTTTCACTCAAAGAAAATTTGACTTAGCAATAGTAGATGCAGTAGACTCTATTACCAGAGTAAATTATCTTCGATACCTTGATATCGAAATACCTAGAGAAGAATTAGAAGAGAGGATTAAAAAAGCAATTCTTAAGTGTTCAGACGAAAACACGGACACCAGAATTAACCAAAGCAGAATCGACATCAACAAGCAATCGATTAATAAAGCTCTTCCTAACATTGTCGAAGAATCCGCTGAAGACGCTTATCTTCTCGATTATATACTGGTGAACTGGCCATATATTCGTGAAAATATGCTCAGCTTGCCAAGTAGACGTGCATTGCTACGTCGATACGCTGAAGATGCTCTGAATATTCTTGAGTGCGCTGATCCTTACATGAAATTATTTCAAAAACGTTTCATTAATGCGAAAGACTTGAATAGAAAATTACGGTTCAACTGGATACGCAGAGCTGCACTTTTTTTCGACAGTCACAATATTTTTTTTCCATACATTAATCATATTTACACAATGGATTTTAGAACTCCTCACACGATAGATGACGTCAATCAGTTTATCGATCGAAACACTGAGAATTTGTGGGATCGTAATCCTGGCGCTTCGCAATTAGAATTCGAAAGAATTATAAATATTCATCCGATAGTGAGGGATTCGACTTACGATGTAGATGACATTTTTTCTGACTATGAAGAAGGCGAAATGTCTAAAGCCGAGTACTACTTTGAATATCATATCAATCAGTTTTACAGAATACTATTTTTATTTGTGGAGTTACAAGCTCACGGAATTGTTACTGATGAAGACGATGTTTACAGTGGTACCATACCTTACAGTAGAGTGCCAGAACGTATTCAAGCAATTGTTTATAATGACACTGCTTACCGTCAATATCTTATTGACAAAAGAGAGGAAGAATTGAAACTTTGTAAAACTGATAATCCATACAGACACAATCTTAAGCGAGCTTCTCGTGTTCGCGAAGTAGATTTACTTCTCTTATTTTGGACGCGTATCAGAAATCAAATCAAAGCTGCTGCTACAAGTACTTCAACAACAATCTTCGTTTCTACGACTATTGCTACCACGAGTACGTCACCGCAGTATTATCAATCAGTAAAAGGAAAAGGATTAATAGTCAGAGGAGCTTCGGGAAAATGTTTTTTGAAAAAGTGGCAAACATCAAATGATGTATCCCATAAAAACAGTTATGAAAATCCTGCATCAAGTAACTCCAGAACTTTTTCAAATACGCAGCAGCAGTACCAGCACACAACAAATAATTCAAATTATGGATTTGTTTTAAACAGTGATGCAAATCCACAGACTTTTTTGAGTCGTAATGTATTAACATACTTGTTTGAATCGCTAGATATAAAAGATTAGGTTACCTCAGAGTGACGACCGGCGTAAAAAAATTTATCTAATTTTATTTTTGCTTTAAGAAGGTTCCCTACCGAATAGATCTAGCCCACATATTTTGTCCAAATTAAATATACACATAGTTTTTAGTATAAAAATAGCTCAGTTAAAATTTCAAAGCCCTGAGGAGCTTGTGAAAAAAGTTATAAACATTTTAACTTTCACAAATTTACATGAGCTCTAATGGGAAATTTACTAAAACCGCAAATACTTAATTTATAGCCCACAGATTTTAATGTAACTTCGCACAAAAATCGACAAAAATCAGAGTTTGATTATTCTTTTTTTAAAACATTCATTAGGAGCCTGTAGCAATAATTATAAACGATTGATTTTATATTCTTGTAAATGTGACTTCTCATTGGCTAGTGGCTACAATATAGAGGTTAGAAAGTGGCTGAGCCAATGAGCAGACGACTACTTTCGTCAAATTCACATTTGACTTACGTAGATGGTAGGAAACCTCCTTAAAAATCCTGTTTGATTTTCTAAAAAATTTTGCAGCTTAACATGTAATAAACTTTTACTTCCATAAAATTTTTTTATTTTTACTAATAAACAGAAAATTTTGTATCCTCATCTTTGAATACATCATGTGATATATTTTTCAATATATTTTGGTAGTTCCAGAACAGACGTACCAAGTTACATAAATAAAAAAGGGGCGTGTTTTTTACAAAAGCGAAATCTTTATTGATACCCGTCTGATCTGGCCTCTTAATCAAACAATATTTTTCGAGATTGCGCAAAACGTACGTCTTACCATTGTGCGGCCTCGAACAAAAAAAAAGAAGAAGGAAGTTATGATGAAGAGGACGAAAAAAAAGCGAGGAGGAGAGAAAGAAGAGGAGCAGTGGTGCACGCGTCCGCGCGGGCTTTTTACGCGGGCGATAAAAATCTCTTCTCTTTATTCGCGGGCATTAAGAAAAATCGAAAAGCCGGCCTGGCACGCTACCGAGCTGGCCAACACAAAAGAGCCTGCACCAAAAGGAGAGTAAAGTGTATGCGGAGAGAGAGAAGTGAAAAAGATGCTGAAACACAATGCGCGTACGCGCAGGAATGCGAGAGTCGCAGCGGGGGAGTCAACCAAAAAGCCCCGAATACGATAAATAATAAACGGAAGTGCGATGCTAACGACACCGCGGCGATAATAGGATCGTGTTTTACGGCGCCTCGTTAGAGCCCCAAAGACAGATTTACGCGGGCCCCGCGCATATGACGAGTTTCTCCGACTCTCTCTTTTTCTTTCTCGCACTATACCAATCCGAGCTGTTTCCGAGGCGTGGGCGCCCTTTTTTTTTTCTTCCTTTGTGGTTTTAGCGCTGCTCGCGTGGGTGCTTCAACTTTTTTTTACACTTTACGAGTGCGAAGAGGTGATTTTGAGGAGCGATGATCGTTACACGCCGGATTTACATGGAAACTACGCCCTCCTTTCGTCGATCGTTTTCATGTTTGATCGTGTAGGCCCTTTTTTTTAAGCAGGAAGAATTGATTTTGATTTTGACGATTCATCACAACCAGCTTTTAGAAACTGAAGGTACGTGCTTTCATGTTTCATCAGCGATGCATGTTACAAAATAATAGTTTGGTGTTTCGATTAAATATTTTTATCTCGCGGTCGCTTCAGACAGACGAAACAATGTTTTTCGCCTATGAATATTAACGAGTAAGCTCAGAGCGATTTGGACTTCATTTAAGAGCTTTCAAATTTTTATTAATCTAAGACTGACAAAAGCTTTCAACACTATAGAATTATTTAATTTTTTGCTAATAACAAATTACTAAATTTTTGTATATCAAGCTTCATAAAATTACATGATTAAACGATATTGCAAATAAATTTTTACCAAAGGAACATGCATTACCATTGATTATTACTTTTTCATCAGATCTTATTTTGAGTTTTTCAATGGAATTTAAAAAACAAATCTGATGAAAAATTGTTCATCATCTATAAATTTTCACACTACTTAAGATACCAAGTTTTTCTCTCTCAAAGTCACCACTGAACCGAACTGCATCAATTATCAATACAGGTCACCTTACAGGAGTGAAATAATTGCCAAGGGGTCCAAAAAAAAAATCGATCGTTAAAAACCGATAGTAAGTCATTGATGTTTATGTTTAAACAACCGTTCGGTTATTTACGAGTCGGTCGTCGTCACATTCACCCAGTGGTACGGGTCGCAATATATCAAAATCCGCATAATATTCACTCCGGATTATTTATAAGGCCCAACAATGGAGGAGCACCCCAGCACCGCGAAACAATGCCAAGGATAAGGAAGAGAGGCAAAAAAATAAAAAAGAAGCTGCGGATAAAAAAAAGAGCCCGGGGCCTCCCGAAACCCAGGCCGAGGTGATAAAACCGCCATCGGGCGATCACGAGTTAAAAGTCAAAGGATGAAGCTGGGGAGGGGAAGGGGGGGGGGGTTGCCAAAAACGTCAGAGGGGGTTTTTAACGGGTAAAGAAGATGAAGTGTCGGTACGTAGGAGGAGGCGCCCGAAACAAGAGGGAAGGGGCACAATGGCCCGGTTGACCCCTTCCTCTTATTTCGGAGGGGCCCAGGAATTCTCGTTTATTCTGGGGGCTTTGTTCCACCCAACAATCGTTGCTTGGCCGAAGATACTCTTTTTTTTTTTTTAATTTCGCACAGCTGTAGCCCGGGTATATACATACATTATACCCACTTACGATGGAGTCATAATACTTTTCATGCGGGGATTTATGAGGAGGCTCTGGGAGTTGCTTCCTCCTCACTCGATCGAATGGAAAACGTGCACAAAAGAAGGGGATGGGAGGAGGAGGAGGCGAGCCCGCGAGGGCCCAAGAAATAATGAATGGTGGGCGCGGGGGGAAAGACAAACGGAGAGTGGGGAGAGAGAGAAAATCACTTCCAAAGAATCTTATCGTCTCATTTACATCGGCTGATTACGGACTGTGCATATATCAATACCGAGCCGGAGCGGCGCCGGGGCTAAATAAGGCGGACGAGACGCCACGGTCGAGGAGTTGCACTTATCCGCGCCTGATGATTCGCGGCTGATTTACCGAGTTGGACGGGATTTTGCATTACAACACGTAATAAGTCAACGAGGATTGTGGAATTTATTTCTCCAGACGATCGTTTATGAATTATGTTTGGCGAGCGAGCCTCGAGAAGTGATGTGATCGATACATTCCGATGGAATCAATTTGTAATCTTGAGCGTATTTTAAGCTTGATCAATCTATTATCTTCTCGCCAATGTAAATTCTTTGCTCTTGCGTTGTTTGTTCATTATTTTCTTCTTTCTTTTTCTGACGTTGGTAAAGTAGATAACGTAAGCGAAACAAATTTATAACTGTAAATTTTAAGTATTGGTTATTGACGAAAAATGATTTTTTTTTTTCTTTTTTTTTTATTACCATATTTCGATCATTTTAATCATTTCTAAATATCTACCCATAATGCTTTATTTTGAATAAAATTTTTCAACCCTAATACTTTCAAATCCTAAATTATTATCTTGACGATTGTTGTAATTATTTATTTATTAATTTTTCATTCGAAGGGCCGATACGTGTCTTCAGCACGACATCCTCTGCGTAATAATTTTTTATCATCACTTGTTCATGCAAATTCAAAAGAGTAATTTTTGAAAAAAAGTAAGCTATGCAGGTTATAATTTGTGTCTCTCGCGCGTAATTCTTCAAAAATCAAAATCCATGGCCAGGGAGTTTGCGGTTTACAAAGTTGCTCCAAATTACAAGGTTAATTCCAAGGGTGGATATTCAATAGAGAGAAGAATAAACGATGATGGTAGTTGCGTGCTCCTCGGCAGAGGTCAAGGTGGCAAATTGTGAGAACGAGAGAGGAGATGCACAGGATGCGTAGCCAAGCGAAGAAATGTAAAATTGGCTTAACCCCGCAAAAACCGCGAAATTCCGTGAATACGGGTTACGCTGCTGCAGACTGTCGTCTCCTCTTTTTTTTCGCGTGCGGCTCGCCGGTTATTACCCCGCGGAGTGATTGAATACGCTGAAAAGAGAGGCCAGGTGAAATGACACGAGTTAATATTAACTTTAAACGCCGGTAATTTTCGGGAGAGAGAGAGCCAGAGCCGTTCGAAATTGCACGAGAGTTGCGTTTCAATCGCGTGCGGGACGATTTATCGACGCGCCTCGTTTGACTTTTTATCGAAATAGTTTGGCCGAGAAAACAGCAGCTGGTACCGCCGAAAGCAGTCTCGTTAACGGAAAGGAGCTGAATGATTTTGAAGCATCTGCGATTCGGAATTACAGGGTGCTTGGTTGCCGATGCGATGTGCGAACGAGCTGCGAGATTCGGAAGGCCGATTCCTTAATGCCCACCTCGACTCTTCCTTTCCCTTAAGTGCGCCCTGATGATGCCGAAGTATGTGCCGATCGGAGCCGATTCCCCCCTTGCGGCGGGTAAATAAATAGCTTATTATTCTCTTGCAAACAAATGAGCAATTTCGGGAGTTTGGTTATACGACACGAAGAGAAATGTTTTTTTTTTGAAAAACTATAAAGTTTCTAATACTCAGAGAGGCCATTAAAAAAAATTTTTATCTGTTAATAAGGAGTTTTAACAAAAATTTCATTCAATTTAGAACCTCTTAAAAAGTGACGAAATCTAAATTTCAAAAATTCTAAATTTTTTATTTTTAATGGCTTGAAAAAAATTATTTTTGAAAATCTCCATCAGAACTGATTGATTCATCGTTTTTTGAGTACCTAAAAAAAATTAAAATTTCGAAGGATACGAATTCTAGTTACATGAAGATTAGATTTTGACGATTTTGAAAGTCTTTTGAGTAAACTTTGGGAAATTCTAAAGTTTTTTAAATTCATCTTTACTTTACTCCAACTAAAAAAAATTTTAATTGGATGATTTAATTTACACTCTAAAACTGAGTACTCACAATATCTACTCTATCTGTAAAATTTTTTTTATTTATATATTTATATAGTCTAAGAAGTTAGTTATTTTGTCATCCATGCAGGTTGTCTAAGCGCAGAATATTTAAGGTTAACTACATTTTAATGGCCGACCTCAAAATATCTATTTTGGTACCACGTACCAGCCACCAAATAAAAAAAGCCAACATCGCAGCAAGTTTCATTAGAGTTTTTAAGGATCGATAATGCCGAAACCATTAGGCTACAAATTCAACGTAGATTAAATCTTGCCATTATAATAATTATTAATTTTACGAGTAAAACGGTAGTTCGGTGTGTGGGCTCGGTATACGGTACCCAAGGCTCGTTACTCGGCTCCAACAATAGCCTAAAAATTCCCGGAGCGGAGCTTAATGCCCTCCGCCAATTTACTTTCATGGCCTACCTTGAGCAAACCAAATTGTTTATACGCGGCTCTTGAAAAAAAAAGCTTCCGCCCGTGAATCACGTGGATTTTTTCGAAAAAATTATCTCCCTCGAAAAAAGGCCTTAACTCTTGCGTTGACTCGTTGGTGATTTACGCGGTATCTCTAAAAATTTCGCGCGGACCCACACGCGGTTCGAAAATCGATTCC
The DNA here is from genome assembly GCA_038277355.1 of Encarsia formosa. Taxonomy (NCBI): domain Eukaryota; kingdom Metazoa; phylum Arthropoda; class Insecta; order Hymenoptera; family Aphelinidae; genus Encarsia; species Encarsia formosa. The sequence goes on from CM076187.1 coordinate 4,830,517, forward strand.
TCTGATTCATTGGGTCATAAAGCCCCGAGTTATGTTAAAATACCTAAATCGAACTTTTTTACGATCGCCGAAAAAAACTTTCTCCCCCTTCCACCCACCGCAAGAAAGCATAAATTCCTCGCCTCAAAACTGTCCGCTCCGCGCGCGGATGCATGCCATCCGCAGTAAATTAGATCGGGAGCAACAACTTCTCCCGAACTAAATTCAATTATCGACAAACAAACTTGTAAAAAAAGAAAATCCAATACGTAAATTCCTCCGGGAAAACTTGGACCATCCGTAAAATCTGTATTATTAATTCCATTACGGGCGAATATCTTGGACGAGAAATTTCCCAAACTCGACCGGGATGTTTCGAGTCCGGCAGGGGGCCAAAAATTCTTCCTCAAACTCCCGGGCCAAATCGATTTCGACCTTTTTCCCCGCGCCCCCTCATCAAGTTTTCCAAAGGCGCGCTCGACGTATGAAACACGTATAATATTGCTGGCAGCCGAGCTCCGCGCGAGCGAGTTATTAACGCCCGAGGTGCTGAGGAGCCCGGGGGTAGACGATACTCCAACTTTTTTATTTTAATTAGCTGGGAGCTTTACTTCTTCTCCCGTCGATCCAATAAATCCGATGACCCATTTCGGGATTAATAAACTATTTCGAAGTGCCTTCGGCCTTCCGAAGTCTTTGTATTTTCTGGAAAAAGGAAAATAAGGTCTGCGAAAGGGGGGGAGGGGGAAATTTTATTTTATGAAGTTTTACCTCTGATTTGTTGGGTTATTGGGTATTGAAAATTTTACGATTTTGGGTCACCTACTTGGGCATGCAAAAATTGTTAACAACTACCTCAGCTAATTCTTTTTCAAAGCTAAGATTCAATACTTTTACGTCAAAATAATTTTTTTTTATAATTTACATTTTGTGATTTTTATGTTAAAATAAAAATAAAAAAAGAAAATCTACATTCACCTTTTATCGTAAATCATTTTTGATCATTTAGATAGTTTTTCAAGTACTCCTCGACTTTGAATTTTCTCATTTTCGTCATTTTTTTAGTGTAAAGATAAGAAAAATCAAACCCTCGGATAATCCCACACCATTCACGATAGCGCAATCAAAACCAAGGGTCGAAAGATAAATTAACGAGGGGACCCGCATGTTGGACCCCCAACAACAAAGCTTGTTACCCGAGCAGGCATCGTCATAGTTGCAGCCGTCATCGCTTAGCCCGCGATAAAACAACTATTGCCGGAATTACGCAAGTTCGAGTGTTATCATCCCCGCAGCACCGCCACCCCATTCATCAACTTCCAGCAACAGTCAAACTCCTTCGGCTCCTTGAAATGCGGGTAACTTATCCCCGCTGCAATTAAACGCGCTACCTCACCCCGAAAAAGATCTATCGCGATAAATCAATTCGAATTGTTTACGAGGAATTTTTTCAGACGAGTCGTTTTGGCGAAGAGAGAAAGAGATTTGCCAGCTGTCAGGAGGCACTGGCCTCGGGACCTTCGTTCTCTTCAACACTCGTTCAAGACGCTTTGTCTTTCATTTCAGCGGCGTAACCGAATACGTAATGTAATTTTTGTCCTCACCTTGTTTATGCATGACTTTGTTTTAACGGGACGATTTTGCGAGGAAAAAAAACATATTTTTTGTGTGCAAGTATTTTTGATTTTTCGGGATGGAATACATGAAAGGACGATCAACCGGAAAATTCCCACTGAAATAGAAACGTCCTCTGGGCCGTAAACAATGTCCGAGAAAGGAGAACTCTTAACTCGAGTACGACCAGGAAGAAGAAGAGGGAGAATTTGAAATTCATGACATTCAGATTGAATCGAGAGAGAGGTAACCGAACACCCATCGGAAAATCCTCCCTTTGCTACTTTTCTTGTATAAGAGAGAGATTTCTTATTTCTTTTTGAGCTGGTACAAAGTTTCTTGTAATGTCCCGACAGATAGGCATCAAATCGAATGGCAGCGGCACCGGCGCGTGTCTGATTACCCGTAGATTGCTGCTGACTAGGACCGAGTGCGTATCGAGTTCGATTGCGGGGGACGGCTGCCCCCGACCTTCTGCTCCCGCCGCTGCAGTCTGTAATTGCAGGGATTTTTTTTTTTTTGAAATAGCTGCTTTCGTGGAATAAGGTTTGATTTGCTTTTTTTCTTCCCGCGGTGTGTTTTACGCACAGAAGTACACAAAAGATTTTTGATTGGGTTCTTGAAAGTGTTCAATAATCCAGGATCTTTTTTTTTTTTTAATTAAGTACGTGGAATTGCTGAGAGGGTGGTTTTCAACCTGTTCGATTGAAATAAAAATTTTATTGTAGTGGTAGACTGAGATAATTCGAAAAGGTTAAATTGCGAGTTTGATAAATAAGTTGGATTTTTTTTTTAATTTTGTAAGAAGTTTGGATTTGAATTTTTCATAAATTATCTTCAAGAAAAAGAAATCTAATTAAAAAGCACAATATTACAATATGAAGGATTAATTGAAAGAAAAAATTAAGAGTTTGAATTTTATGGTACATTATACAGCTGAGATTAAAATAATATAAGCATTTGGTAAAATAAATTTTTACTTAAAAAATATATATTCACCAGAAAATTATTAAAGATTTTAAACATAGCCGAGCAATCAAGTTTTTTCAGATATCTACACTCCAAGGCTTTGGCAAGATCTTGAAATTTATGGTTTACGCAAACGATAGCAAAAATTACTAAATTTTCAAACTTAAATTAAATTTGTGCAAAATTAGAGACCTTGCGGGTACTCAATAAAAAATTTAACATATTAACTTTCAATTTTAATTCATTATTTTCGACACTGTTGAGTTCACACCAGCTGAAGAAGGTAATTACTTATCCGATATTTAATTAGATTTTATGAAATGAGTATAACCATACCCCGCGCGCTTAATTAAGTCGAGTTTAAATTTTATTAAAGTATCCGAGACCGTCACGTGCAGTCGCGCGTGACTTTCCCTCCTGAATACAAAAAAAAAGCTCCTCGTGCAAGAAGATAATAATAATTTTACAATCTACAATCGAGCGACACAAATAGTTCTGACGGTCGAACAATAAAAAAAAAGTGTAAAACGATTTATTAGTTTTCAAGGGTTCTACGACCCGGTCGAGATTTAATGGAGATTCCATAATGAAACCCAACAGCTCTTTATTGAGAATTCAATTTCCGAAGCTAACGCTGTTCTCCGAAGCGCTGCACCTTGAGGTGGTCGCGCAAACGGAAAATCGAGGCGCGAATATGCCGATGCATAAAATAAGTGTTTATGGCCGCGTGAAAATAAAGAGGAAGATAACGAGAAAATTTAAATTACACAAGGAGAGAGAGAGAACCAACAATGAAATTACGTTTTTAGTGGGTGCTAAAACTGTTATTTTCTTCATACCATCTGGACGAGTTTTTGAATTTTTTATGTGTATGTCGGTGTTTTATACTATTTTTTGAAATCACGCTTGCAAAAGTTTGGAAGCGGCTGTCGGTGAGGAGGGAGACCGAAAAGCGATAATGCATGATTCTTTTGCGGGTCCCGGAGTTGGTGCTTTCGACAGTAATCGGATTAATTTATCTCGGGCAACATAACATTATTCCACAGAATATGGGCGAGACTCTGATCAACTGCAGATGTTTTTAAAATACTTCATGCGACCAAGAGACTCTCTAAAAATGTCGAAAAAATTTCATTTCGAGTTCTAGAAAAAAATACAGCTGTTTTATTCGAAAAAATATGAGCAGCTTTTATTAAGCGAAATAAATTCAGCCTCGGATGGATGTAAGCTATCAAAAACTAGTTTTAAAAATATTTTTTACCTTCATACAAGTTACAACTAGTACATTACACTATTAATTTACATCAATTGGTATTCATATGAAACAACTTACTCAAGATACAAAAATATGCGTTCGTCTCTTGCTCGGATTATTAAATCACGCACGAATTCACATACGAATTAGAACCTATTTGCATTTGTGCGACTTCGGGTAGAAAAAAAAAGGTCCGGGATTAGCCGCGAAAGATTGATACCTGCAGTCGGTTTAGTTTTGTTTGAATTTTATTTTATTTTCTCTCGGCATTCCTCGAGCGATCAAGTCACTCGGACGGGTGCGAAAGGAGCGGGGGTAAGAAGACAAGAGATTAATTTTCAGTGAAATGATTAAAACGTCTTATGCAGGGAGACCAGAGGGAGGGGGGGGGGTGAGAGACAGAGATATTTTATCGAGTCGAATCTCGACTCATTTAGCCTGTGCTGCAGGGCTACTATTATCATTATTATTATTATATCCGTCTCTGTCTTTCGCGAGCGGTATTAAGGCGGAGGTATAAACAGATTAAGAAGTGCGTTTTCGAACAAGAAGCGCTGCAGTCGGACCTCTCGACTAAAATGATAAATGCGTCCCTTTAAACGCGATGATGATAATTACGTATATTTTCTTCTCGGGGCTGCTCTGTTTCCTCGATAAGACAGTCAAGAGGAGGGGATTACGGTGAGCTTATTATCTCCCGGGAAATTTAAATTATTCGAATGAATTTTACCATCGCCGGTTATAAGCTGTACTTGACCTGTTTTGTTGTCGATAGCAATTATTTTTAAGTGGAATTTTATAGGCTAAGCATCGTCTTAACCAAGCTTTATACATTCAGTATGATTGACAAAGAAGTTTTCAATTAATTTGAGTTTTTCATTAGAGATACAAAATTAAATTTTATATTTATAGTTGTTATAATTTCGTAATTATTAATCCAAAATTATAAGTTCAGAATTTTACCGAAGCATTGGTTGATAATAAAGAATTAAAAGTGTATATGTGATCGTCAATGGTATAAATGTTTCATACGTGCAGTTTGATTTATTAAACTTTTGAGCTTATTTACGCTTCATTTAATTATAAAGAAACAACATTTCAAAATGTTATTAAAATTAATTATTCAAGAGGATTTTACATGATTTTTCATTTCACTGCTTTAAAACTTAAACTTGCACAGGTTCATTGACCCCTATAAAAGCAACAAACACGATAAGCTCATTAAAAATTAAATAAAATAACCCGTTAAAATCGTACAAATTTTTGTTGGAAAAAAAAAAATAAAAAATAAAAATTAATACAATAAATAAATCAAACTTTCAAAGCTGACGGGTTTGCTCAGCTAAATTTACCCCCACGCGCGAAATATCCGTCGGCTTCAGCCGTCATTTAAAGTCATGACACACAGGAGCGCGCCGGCGTCAGCTATCGGGGGGAAGAGGGCTTATTTATCGGGGCGAAATAGGCCGGCTACCTGGGCGCAACGAGCCTCATAAATTATGAAAAATCATCATTCTCTCGCTCGTGTAGGAGGAGGAGGAGTAAAAGTCAGTTAAATATAACAGGGTTGGACGTGCAGCCGGCTGGGGGTGAGCTCACTTCACGTCTCGGTGAGCATCCATAATCGGACGTTAAACGCGGAGCGGCGTGATACGGGCCGCCAACTATTCAAACCCACCGCACCGGCATGCACTGCGCGAGAGGGGAGGATTATATCAATATGCCCGCGGGGGAGGAAAATTCAACCCTTTTTTTTTCGATTTCCAGCGCTGGTTGTTCCGTGCCTTTCCAGCAGACACACATTTTATTCAAATTAAATGGAAAAAAATAGCCGAGGGGGTGTAAATATTTATGAGGTGTATTTTCTAGTAGGAACGAAAAAAAAAATTCAAATTTTCGTATTTCAATTAAATTAAAAAATTTTTTTTAGCCTCGGTTTCATTATGTACGCTACCCATGATAAGTTCGCTGACTTACAAGAAGAGGCTACACCCTGCAGGTCACCGATATTAACAAATCTTTGGAGATCGGTTTCTAATATCAGAAAATGAAGAAATTCATTGCCCCGTCCAATGGATCCTTTATAAAAATGATGTATAAAAATATTTTTTCTTGAAATTCGTGAAAAAACAAAGAAATTACGAGGTTGAGAGTTTTAGAAGTGCAATAGGCTTTAACCCTGTAAGAAATGCGAATTAGGTTATCTATTAAAAATAGCTAGTAAATGGGTATTTAATGGGTAACCTAATTCACACTTCTTACAGAAAAGCAGGAATTTTTTGAAAATTAGCTTAAAAAATCACAAAAACCATAAAAGTGTCTAAACAAGTAAGGTAGTAGTTCCATCTTCATTTTGATTTAAGAATATACTGTCAGTAAATACCTGATATTTCAAAATATCGCTTACATAATATTAGACTCAGTTATTACAAGGTTCTTGAAAGTAAAACTTTAATCAAAACAATATTAATTACCCATCAATTAATTTCTACTTGAAATCAATTTTTAACGAAAGTTAAAATGTAGGTAACTAACTATATGATACAGAACGAAGGCGAGGCGGGGGTGTAAAATTTTCCAACTTTATCCAATTAATCATCACCCTTCAATTAGCCCGTAGCTACTTAACACCCGACGCGCCCTTTTAGAACATCAACTTTTTAGACTCGCGTTACCTTCGGAAAAGGGGGGTGAAATTGAATCAACCCCCTCCTCCTCGATAATGAGAGCGCTGCAGCACACAGCGAGATGAGGAAGTTCGGGGTAGAAGCACCAGCGAGAGAAAAGCTGACAGGCAGGGCTAAAACTTGGGCTAAACTTGGACGTGTGCAGCGCCATTACAGGGGGGGGGGGGGCGTTATATATGCAAATGCCTCCCGCCGAGCCGAGCTGCTGCTGCAGCCATCCAAACGTCGGATAGACACGCGCGATATACGCACGTGCGTGTGACGCGACCAAGTGTTACGATTGACTTGATGGATCTCTCTCTACCAGCTAGCTCCTCGTCATTTTACACGTCGTTGTGCATTCGAAAACCGGCGTAGCTACACTACTTTTTTTGTCTTAATTTTTTGCGGATATTTGTTTTTGATGCATTGGCTTGTCTGACAGTATTGGGTTATTATCTACCCAGAATGGTAGTTTTTGCGAGTGGATATTTTTTTACTTTTGTTTGAAGGAACTTTAAAATTCAAAGATACACCCTTGAAGTGTCCTATATACTGGTCACCTCTGGTGGTTATTTATCATTAGTGATATTTACTGATGCTCTGTGCATTGATAGAATAAAACGAAGCAAGTTGACAAATTAATCCAGAGCTTTCAAGATAATAAGGCAGCTCAGGTAAAAAAAAAAAAGCGTAAGTAGTAGTTTGGAAACCCAGCGATTGATAAAACAGGCACAAGATAGCTCGGTAGAAAGAGAATTAGAAAGAGTACCGCAAGATCAAACTCGAGAACGAAAGTAATAACGAGCTGGAAAGTATACACATCAGGAGGTTGTTCCTTAGCTACAAATCGGAATTCCCCCCGGTGTGCCTTCAACAATTTTCAGTACACGAGCGCGGGTGCTTTCATGTAAACGATCGATCCGATAAATATCTCCTTGCCCCCTTCTCCCCGGTTCTATCTCCATCTCTCACCTCAGCTTTCTCGTGGTCCAGAGCGATAAGCCCGGAGCGGCGAAAACCTGCAGCTACTTTTATCCCCGCTCGCTAGGGGGGGAATGGAATTTCCCTGGCTCGCCGGAAAGTTAACTCAGCGTCCGGTGCTGCGGTACACTGATCGGAGCTTCGGCATCGCTATCTTTTTCCGTGGATCGCCTTAAGCTGCTTCTTCTTTCTCTCGAAGAGGCGAGGGCTTTTCAGTGCCCCCTCCCGATAAGAGCCTCAAATTATGTAAATTAAACGCCGATCAGGATTTGGAGATTATCTGCTGCGTCGAGTCGCGCGGTGTCGTGTACGAAACACGCGAACTGAGCTAATAGGTTTAGCTGCATCCCGAGTCAACCGGGAAAAAAAAGGAAGGGGCTGAGTTACGTCAGCTAAACACAAGGGCCCTGTTATTCGGGATCAAGGGCTGAATATGCATGCGACAGCTACCGAGACCGAGATTGGATTTTTAGCTACGACGGGGTGGTCTCGATAATTTCACTCGCGGTTTGAGAATAAATTTTAGGGTAATCCAAATTTCATAATCACTTTACAGTTTCTTAGTTCCGTAGGGATGCAAAAATTGGCCGACCAATTACTCAACCAATGCGATAACTCCGGGGATCTTGATAGGAAAAAAAGATCAAGAGCGTAATTCAAACAAAATAAAAACTCCCCGGCCGATCGAAAGAGAACTTTGAACTTAATTGCAAAAACACGCTGACCATTATCGGACATAATTTAAACAAGCCATTCCGAAAAAAAGAAGAAATGAAACAAAAAATTAAAAAAAAAAAGAATCTTCGAAAAAGATAAGTATCAACTTAACGACGGTTAACGGTTAACCTTAATGAAAAAAAAAAAAAAAAAAGGAGGAGGTGGAGGAAGAAGAAGAGTAACCCTGCGAGTAAAAAATAAAAGTACCTGAAATTGCACTCTCCCGAACTGTTTCCCAGAGTGCACAATAATTTCGAGCGGGCGGGGGAGGGGGGACACCGCGGAATCTCGGAGCGATAAAGCGCTTATCAATCGCGGTAATTACAGGGCAGGGTTATCCCGAAACCCGGGCATTCTATTTAGCGATACAAATCGAGGCCCAGCGATAAAGAAGAGAAAAAAGTCCGGTTGTTACCCCCGGGAATTTCGGGATCCTTACTCTTTTTCGGGTAATGACGAGTGAGGAGTTAATTTGAATTCGAATCGAGTCGCTGGTATATTTGTTTACGACTGGTGCAGTGTACCTACTAGTTCCAACCACTACGCGTGTTGATCTTTTTGAGTGGACCGGGTGCGTTTGAGTGGAGAAATTTCGTTTCTACCTGAGTGCGGGAAATCTTGTTTTACCGGAAGCTGTTGACAGACAAACAAGGAGCTCGAATCTCATTAATTTTTTTTTCTTGTTTACGCTCTTGCGCGCGTGTTTGAAAGATCTTTTATTGAAATGAGTGCTGTGATAAGTGGTAGACGTTTGTTTCAAATTTGTTTAACAAGATTTGGGAAAAGCTCTTTAGTCTTTAAAATGTTTGTGTAATCAAGATAACAATTTTAGTGATTGAATTAGTCGTGGTACCGATGCTGTGAAATTTTTACTTCGTCATCTTGCAATCAATTAGAATTGTCAACAACGCTTAAAGGTATGATGATAATCAACGAGGATTTTTGATACTTCCTTGTTTGCGAAAAAATCAAGATAGCAGTTGGTAAAAATTTAGCATGCAGATACAGAAGTAGATTAAGTGAAAGTAACCCTAGTGCAGATACCAAGGAATTCGGAAAATCGAAAAGATTCATTAAAATTTTACTATTGTATTATATAAATAATTATTACTTTTGATTTTATTTTAAATGATAATTAAAAATGCTAAAAACTAAGATACCTACAAAATGTAACGATTAGAGTTGAATGTTGACTATGCATGGGATGATTTAGAATTTCTCATCAGTATTTTTTCAGTTGCTAGTTTAACGCATTCATCACACCAATAATTAATACTTGAAAATATTTTGTTTAAAATTTAATTTAAAACTTTCGAACGAGCAGTTGAAAAGATTAAATTTTAAATTTTAATGTTGTTTACATAAGCTGGTATTATACGCTTGGAGCCAAAAAGCCATGGCATTAATTTTTAATCTGATAATCATAATTAATACTTAATCCATTTTTTTTTACGTATACATATTGTTATAAAAAATGAGTGACTTTTGAGAATTTTAAAAGTCAGCATTGTTACAAATTTTTTTTTGATAATAAAAAGGTAATAAAAATTTTAGTTTTATTGATATTTCTAAAAAAAATTTCAACGTAAGTGAGATTAAGAATTTAATCAACGTGATATGATATGATAATAATCGATTAAAATTTTTATTTAAATTCGTACACTAGGGACAAAAATCGTTTGGTTAATTCATTAATTATTTTAGCAATTAATTATTTTATTTTTTAACAGAAGGTTCAAAAGATTTGAAAAAATTTTCTGTTCTGTAAGACGTACATTTTTCACCAACAAGTCCTACAAATTTCAATGTAAAGAGGAGGTTGTAAAAACCTTAAAATTTTATCATGAAAATTCTGCGGTTCTTTAAAGTCACTGCTATTAATATGAACGATGTACCCATAAAAGTCATCAGTAGTTTTTGTCTCTCGTCGTTCTTGCTGCTGCTCAACAATTTTTCCGCAAAGGTTCGAGCAAAATGATCCTATTGTTTTACTAATACGATTGCGGATGGAAAACTTTTTATTTTTTGACTCATCATAATACTTTGGTGTTGAACTTGAGTCAGTCATAGATGTACTCGAAGGATCCGTAGTTACTCTTATGGAAGTGATAAGGTCTGAAGTCGTAGTTGTACTCAAAGTGGTCGTACTGCTCTGACTTCTAAGACGAGTGTAAAATGCCAGAATCAAGTCTTCTTCGCTTGGTCGTTCTCTCCGTACTAGATTTTGTACATGAACATTGCTGGGATCGCCAAAATTTCTTTCGATGTGTAATCTAATTCTAAGATAGTCTCTGTAAGCATTGTCATCGTGAAGTATGGCTTGAACATCTTCAGGAACTAGGTTTGTGGGCAACGGACCTTCAATCCGATCATCTTCGTCGGTCGCGATTCCTCTTTCTTCAAAGTCCAAAAAAAAAAGTATAATCCGACAAAATTGATCATGCAGTCTTTCTAGATCATACTCCGAGTTTCTCATTCCGAACAGACTGTAATCAGTAAAACGATCAATGAATCTAGGACTTGGAATTGGCGGGTGAATATTAAGAATTCTGTCAATGTCAGATAATGATGCTGGCGAATCACGATCATCCAAATTTTCATTTCTTCTATTCGTGAATATACTGGGGTCATCGCGTGTATAAGGATCTTCGTAATTTTCGGTGAAGACATGATAAATATAGCGGAATATTCCTTCGCGGCTATCATAAAATAGGACAACTCTGCGTCTCCATATTCTAAGTAATTCGTCAAAGTCTAATGTTCTTTCTTCACGATAAACACTTTCAAGAATTTTTAAACAGTTTCTGACATATTTACGCAATAAAGCTCGCCTCTTGCGTGTACTGAGCATGTGTTGACGTAGAAATGGCCAACTTACAAGGATGTAATTCAGTAGTTCTTCAAGTTTTTTTGGTTCGTCTACAAAATGAGGAAGCTTGCGGTGATCCAATAACACTCTGCTATGAATACTTTGGTCCTCTGTAATGTCAGAACAGTGAAATAAAACATTTTTAATTTCTTTTGTTCTTCTTATTCTCAATGTTTGATTATTTTCCAATTCCGTTTGTCCATTAACAATTGATAGTTCTATTAATCTCATCACTGCTCCATCGATAAATTCTTTTGGAACAGTACTTAAACTAAAAAATCTCACAAAAAAATCAGCTATCCCTTGACTTGATACATAATTAAAATTATTTAATTGATCCTCTATGCATTTAAAGAATGACTCTTCATCCTTACTGAAGTGTACCAGACCCCATTCATCACTACTCACAATGGCAAAAAGTAGCATTGTTACAAAAACCCAACACTTCATCGTAAAATTTATAAATTTTTAAATTTAATTATATTTAACTTTGAATTATATTTTAAATAATAGTTACTGAATTCATAACAAATGAACAAATACTGAAAAGCAGGTCACTGATACATCCGCTACTAAGTGACAGCTGGAACTAAATAAAAAAAAATTTATCGAGTGGGAGCGTAAAAACATGGAATTTTTTATAAGTAATTTTCGGTTTCACATTTAGCATATTCATTTTACAAAAAATCAATTTTTAAAAATTTTTTTTCAAAGAATCACCTATGTAAAATTGAATACATCAATATTTGCTTTAGCTGATAATTGTCATTTAGAGAAAAAAGTGCTATCATTAAATTTTAAATTAAATTTTTAGTTTTCAAGATAAAAATTTAAGTACATTCTTCATGTCTTTAGATATGGAGCGGTTATCTGAAATTTGTCGTTAATTTGAATAGTAGGTTACTACCACTACACTTTTTCAACGGGTTTGGAATAGTCATTTCGAAAGTTCAAAAACTTGGGCCTTGGCTCTATCAAACGAAATTAACCCGTCGATCCGTGATTAATTAGGTAAACAATGAAACACAAAAAAGAAAAAGGATGAAAAAAAAAAAAATTGTAACATGTAAATTTTCATCCTTGACGGAGCGGCCGGGCGAGCGTTGAAAAAATTTTTCTCACTCTGATAAGCATCAAAAGACTGGCAGCAGCGGCGTGGCGGCAGCAACGTTAACTCGCTTACCGATAAATTAAACTCTCCAACTTCCACTCCAATTATCCCTCTCTCACTGCAGGCAAGGTCAAAATAATCAAATTACTTCAACCAACAAATAAGTTTAATCATTTTTCGCGAAAAAAAGAGAGAGAATAAACAACAGGCGGGCGCGCACGGGGAGGAGGAGATAATAACGAAAGACGATAAACGGTCGAGACAGAGACGCCGCGCCGCGAGAGAGAAAAAGAGAAGAAGAGGAAGAATAAAAAAAAAAGGGCGATGAGAGGAGGGAATAAAGCATCGCATCGGGAGGCTAAAAATCAAGTTGGCGCTCCGTTTGCAATTGCCGAAAAGTAGCCGGTCGCGCGCGCGCCCGCTCTGCACCCGAAGCTGCATTGTGCGCTAATGTCCGCCCGAATTCCTCGAATTACACGTTCTCTGTAAAAAGTCAAAATCCAATTAAACGGCCATTAAAGCTGTGATCATTTCTTTTGGTAGCTCCCTTGGTTTATTTTTATTTTAGAGTCCTTTGTTTTTTCTTGCTTCCGGAGCTAGACGTACGTGTGCTTTGATTGAAGCGTTAAGATTCTCATTTTTAGATTTTTTAATAACAAGAAGTGTTCAGTTGTGTTTTTGTTTGTTTTTTCAATGGTTACATGTTTGTAAGAATTTGATACACTATGTAGTTTAGAGTACACTTATTAGTAATAAGTTATTGTAATTCAAAGCTAGAGCATCTGGCTCACAATTTTTGGTTTCTCACAACCTATGGTTCAAACCTCAATCTGTAGCTGTTTTTAGCAGTCGTTTGAGCCTGTCTACCATGGAGAAAAAAATTACTACGCTGGATATATGGAACTATTACATAAATTATTAAAATTATAAATAAAAGTTTTATTTATTTTTTTTTTTAATTATGTTTTATTTTATAAGTTGGATACGGTGAACAGTACTACACTCAAAATTTCTTTTAAGGACGTTTAACTCCACGATGAGAGTCAAATCGTGATTGTTTTTTTTACATGGACATCCACTTGCATGGTAACTTGAATCCAACCTAACCCTAAAAAGATCATTTTTTTGACTACAAATATTTTTTTCAATCATTAATATTCTGAAGAAACTATAATGATCCTTAGTTCTTTTCTTTTTACCTCAAAAAATCTGATAGAGCCAAAAAAAAAAAAAATTAATATCTCAGATATTAGAATGAATCGATTCAGAATTTTAACAGAAGAGCCTTGTTTATGTTCATATCGAACTGCCCATAAATTTTCAGAATTTTCTCAGCGTGATTAATTTTTCGAGTTGAACTAAATTTTTCTTTAATCAATACATTAAAAATAAAAACAAGTTACCAATACGAAAATAAAGCCCCCTCCCCCGATCTCCCAAAAATTTGAGTTTAAAAAACCCCAAAAAAGTCTCACGATATATGTAAGAGGTTATCAGAGCGGTCAGCGTAAACACACAGAGAGCGCGCAGGGTAACAATCGTAAGTCGAATTATCGAATAATGGGGCGCGAAAGAAGCGCGCGCGTGCTCGATTGAAAACGCAGGAGAGAAGAAGCCCTCGGCTCGTTTAGCCGGCCGCGAGTCCAGAGCTGGAGTTCCGAGTACGTATCCCCCATCATCGCAAACCGGTCCGGCAACTTTTTAACGAGAAGAGAAGCCGCCGCTCGCCACTTGCTGGCTTGTATACCCTCTTCTTCTTCTTCTCACAAAAGGGTTAAATTTCCCTTCTTGCCTTCTTCTCTCTCTCTCTCTCTCTCTCGGTTCGAGATCACCCCGGTTATGATTATGGCCGGGGACGCTGTAACGATTCGAATTGATAGGACGCGTACTTTGTATGAAATTTCTTTCTTTTTTTCACAAAAAATAAGAGAGGTTTGAGAGGTCCGTAATTTTGAGCGTGGGCGGCGGCCTTAACATAACCATCTTTTCGGTACTTTACGGGCATCGATTGTTACTGCACCCAAAATCAGACCTTCTTTTTTTCATTTCGTTCGGTTCCGTTCGCCAGTTTATTTTCGTGCTAATAATTCGGTTCTTATTCATACGCGTTTGAGGTTTGATAGCCTGCGGGTAGAAAAGGATTGCAAAAGTAAAAAGTATCAGCAAAAATTAATATTCACATTAGTAAAAAAAACTTGAAAATTTGTCTTTTTTTAAAGAAAGTTTTATTGTTGTTCTCAACCTTTTTATTTTCCCCTCGACAGGTCAAATCAAAACAGTTTTGCAAAGTCTCTACACTCGGGGATTAGTTAAATCCCCTTGACTCGGCACTAATCCTTTGAGTTCTAATCGAAGTATAACGTGTCGAGGAAGAGCTCGTCCTTTTTTCGCGATTCAATCAGGGGCGCTTATGCACGGCGCGGGCGTCTCGGCGGGCGTCGCGTCGGGGGGCGACAGCCGTGAAGACAAGTTGATTCTTCTTCGGGGAAGAGCCGATGATGTAGCGAGAAAATTGATTCGGATGGCAGCGAGCCCCATTTATAATGGCCTGGGAGGAGCGCCACGCTTTGGTTTGGCATTACGAAATTGCAGACCCGATGAGTTATCATCCTTCTCGAAATTATACCCCGTGGCGTAAGAATTTCTCTCTCGGGTAAACAAATATAAAAAATGCTAAATTTTAACGGCGAGTTGAGAAAAAAAAGAAAGCCGCGGTAAAATTGAATTAAATTGCAGACTGCGGCCTCTATCATAACGCTTTGCGCAACCAGGGGATAAGTGCTTTGATAAAATCAACAAAATTGGGAAAATAAGTTTTGTTGAAGAAAAATATCAAGTAAATTGGATAGGTGTCCCCTTGAGTGTGGAAGTTTTAAAATATCGACGGGTTTATGTAAGCGACGATTACAGGGAGTGAATTTTTCGATAGTAAGTGCAATAATTTTCATCGTTAAAGTTACGACTGATCGTGGGACACATCGGGACGAAATCCGTTTTGTAAGTTTGTCCGCGGGTGCTGGACCAGGAACAGCGTTGCTAGTGCATTTTATAGTGTAACTAAAAATTTATGAAAATTTATGAATGCGTACTTTCAAATTTGAATAAATTTTTTATTCGATGGATATCGTTTCATAAATCTAATAAATATTTTTACTTTGTAATCTCTGAATATTTAAATCATCTCGAGAATTTAAAAACTGATTTTTCATAACAACCTCAATTTTCAGATACTATATATCAGTTCGGAACATCCGAATTTGAAATGTGAATTCGAAAAATCCGATCGATCGAATTTCAAACTACTGATCTAGGTAACTCATATTTAAAAATCAAAATTTGGATCTATAATTGATGAAAAAAATTTCCCACTATGAGCTAGCATCAAGATGAGAAAAGTGTTTAAATTCCTCTAAAGCAGTGCACCAAGTGATGGGATTTGTCAGGTCTGAGTTCGGTCGCTCCTAATTTGTCAGAATGTAAATCGGATCCTCTTCCACGTCAGTCGACTTCAGGTGCAGCTTCTCGGGATCTTAAAAATCTTCCTCAAAAAACCAGCATCTGAACTTGCAACATTGCAATTCACTCCCGACAAAAAATAACAAACAAACTCCGAAGCACTTGAACCATTACTCCCGATTCAATTACAATAGTTTTGTAAGATTTTCTCCGCATCGAGGACTAAAAATAGAACCCCGGGGCAATTATCGGATCCGCAGGTCGTTGGAAAACAATTTACAACAAAATTGCCTTCACGAGCAAGCAAGCAAGCGAAGGGTAGTTTTTAGAGTTATCCCCGATTTGTCGGGAGCGGTTCGTTAAGGTCCCCAAGGCCAGAGATAACAACGGTGGTGCAGGCATTAAACTTTTTAATCAAGTAGGTCAGCCCAGGACGATTTCAAGGCCGTCTACTTCTCCTCCTTCGGTCGCCCCGGCAGCCACGAGTGTGTGTATAGCGCGTCTGTAATGAGAGGTTAGGCAAGTGCCGATAAATCCCCCCCAGAACGAGACTCCTCGGGATTTGTAAATTATACCCTGCCTCCATAAAGGATATCCGCCGGATTGGTCTTCTCTCTCTCTCGCGAGGCAGCGAAAAAAAAAAAAAACAACACCACGCTCACTCGCTCGCTGGCTCGCCAGCCAGGCAGCGTGTTGTAGGTATTCCTTCTTCTTTTTTTATTCTCGTTTCTT
This sequence comes from Encarsia formosa, assembly GCA_038277355.1. Lineage (NCBI taxonomy): Eukaryota > Metazoa > Arthropoda > Insecta > Hymenoptera > Aphelinidae > Encarsia > Encarsia formosa. Next base: position 4,846,869 of record CM076187.1, read on the forward strand.
TCTCTACCTTCTTCACCTCCTCCTCCTACCAACTCGTCTTTTTTTCTTCCCTTCTTTATAATACCCATCCACCTCCTAACAAGGCACAGCCGAACAGAAAAAGTTCATAAAGTTTATAAAAATGAATATTCCTGCAGTGGGTAATCTCTGCGTATTATTTATCGAAATCTGGGCACTCGAGTTATTCAATTTAACGGCTTGGGCTGCAATTACAACGCTGCAAGAATATCGATGCAGGACCGAGACTACCTACGTGCAGTGGAGACGCGCGCGTGTTTGCTTCCAGAATATTGTCGACCTTAATAACACTGCACTGTTGTGTGTTACGTAATTACTCGGAGGGAGGGGGAGGGCAAACAAGCATTTAATTAGTAATTAGTAACTGCCACCCGTTGAAAAATCTAATTACAAAATTCAACTCGGAGGAGCCGCCAGCTGGGCCCTTTGAAAGTGGATGATGATACAGAGAGAAAATCCAGAATTAGAGGGTGGGAAGGAAGGGAAAAAAGGAGGGACGCGGGTGGAGGGAAAAAAGAAGCAGGCAAATAATTAGTGCGTGATGTAGGACGCCTGAGGATGATGAGTTTTCGCAGCGGTATCAAAGGCCCCGCGCGGAGGGTAATTTTGGATTAGCCCGCCCGGCTGCTCGCTCTACTGAAAGCTCGCACGCGCTGAAATGAGCAGCGAGCTCATCGTGTGTAAATTTTGTTGGAATTATTATGCGCTGGGTGTATTCAGTGGAAGTATGAGACATGTTTTTTTACTACCGGCAAAAGGGTAAAAAGTTGATTCGAACCGTGCTTTGAGCTTACCGAGAGATACGGCAGCGTTGGATTTTGATTGGTTTTTCACGTTTCCGACTGCCGGATTGATGTTAGATCAGATACTTTTTTCAAAATACTTACTTATGTTTCTTTATGGAGTCTAAAATAGTAGGTGATATAAATAAAATATTTAGGTGTAATGATAAATTGCAAAATACGTATTCTACGAAAAAAGACTCACAAATTGTTACGATTACATGAAAATTACCTAAAAATTAAATCGAATTTCTAATGTACACAGATTTTTAAGGTCAATTCACTTTTAGGCAATGTCAGCGATTTTAAAAACCAAAGTTTAGTATAAATGAACCATTATTGTACTATCGGGGTTATTTACTGTATATATCCAAAGCATCTGTCAGAAGTTGTCATTTCTCGTAGTTTTTCTTTAATTTTCTTACACTGTTCTCCACTGGATGTTCTAAAACGTTTGCCAATGAATGCATTCATTCCTTTGAAATAATTCCAGATTCTTCGACACTTGTTTTTACTCGTATTTTTACAAAATCTTTTGTTTTCTGAATTGTCATCATAGAGTGAAGTTGTGCTTGCAAAAGTAGAAGTAGAGGTTTTTGTAACTATAGAAGAGGCAGTGGTGCTAGTTGTTGTTGTACTCCTTCGACTTCTAATACGTCTCAAAAACAACATTAATAAATCTTCTTCGCGAACCCGAAGAGCACTCGCCAAGTACCCTCTTATATCAAGGTCGCGGTCATGAATTCTTAACTCTTCGCGTCTTCTGGTGAGAAGATAGTCTCTGTAAACAGTGTCGTTGTAAAGTATCGCTTTTAATTGTTCTGGTACCTGGTCAAAAGGTATTAGTTCTTCACCCTCTTCAGTCAGTATGCCTCTATCTTCCAGTTCCAGAAAGAAAAATGAAATTCGGTAAAATTGAATCAAGTGCATTTCAAGATAATATGCCGTTCTGCTCATTCCAGTTGCAGCATAAGGAGGAAAAAGGTCGTATCTTACTCGTATGGAAGGTTCTGGTGCATGAATGTTCATGACCCTAGCAATGTCCGTTTCCGATGCTGGTGGATTACGAATGTCAAAATCTTCATTTCTTCGACGGATGAACACGTTAATGTCCCCTCTGGTGTGAGGGTATTCATGATCTTCGGTGAAAATATGATTGATATAAGGAGATATTTCATCGCGATCGTCAAAGAAAAGTCGAGATCTGTGCCTCCAGATAGATCGTAGATGTGCTTGAAAAAAATACTCGTTTCCAATAACGAACCTTGAATAAATACGCTCGAAAATAGTTAGGGCTTTTTGAACGAATCTACGAAGTAAGGCTCGTCTACTTCGAGTACAAACCATTTTTTCAGCTAGGTACGGCCAGTTGACCAGTATGTAGTCAAGTAGAGTACCAACATCAGTATTTTCTACAATGAAGTATGGAAGATACTCATCATTCGATTGACAGTCTGAGCAGTTTCTTTCGGTAGCACATTCAAATACGGCCTTTTTCATTGCTTTTACAAACTGTACCCTGAGTCTTTCATCATCATTCAGTTCGGTGTAACCAAGAAAAATCAAGGAATCTATAGCATCCGTTACTTCTGTACTGATGAACTCGATTTGTAAAGTCTTCATAGAAAACATTCTTGCAAAGTGATCTGCTGTCTGTTTTTTCACATCATCAAAAATAATGCTCCAAGAATCGTGTTCTTCGAGGCACTTAGCTAACGATGTTTGGTCTTCATTAAAATGGATCAGACCCCACCTATCACCCGACACTAAGACGAAAAAAATCAATGTTGCAAAAATTGTAAATTTCATCTTATAAACTTTTCAATGTGTCGTCTGAAAAACAGTTTTTTTGTTGCAGATTTACTAAAAATTACTGGGTTTACTAAATGAAAACGAAAAAAAAACCTAGTAATGTACATCCCTAGTTACTAAAAAATGTCGAATACTGTGAGTCAAGCTCGATTAAACTTCATATTTTTTTGATAAGAATACACTCTGACGCGCACGTACATTTTTTTCAACAGACAATAATTTTTTAATCTAAATGTTGCCGGATGTTTAGTAAAACCGAACATTAAAACAAATGATTTGTTAATTCATTATACTTTTTTATCATCTTATACATTATTATTAAGATAATTATTTTTTTCTCGAAACCAAGTCAAGTGTTCGGTTTAAATTTTTACTTCATGAATTCACACATGTGTGAACGATAAAAATAATTAATAGAATTAATATTTTCATAATTTACAGCCAAATTAGGTCTTAAAATTGTATGAATAATTTGAACGAATTTCTGAACCCGGAACCTTAATGCAATTAAATTACTGAAGTTCTTTCCAACAGTAGGTTTCGGTCACGCGAATGAAAATTACCGTGTAGTCAGTGGGAAAAGCTACAAAGCTACAATTTTTTATTCTTTTCGAACAAAATAATAACACATGTAATCAGAGGGTGAAACTATTCGACAAGTTCAGTTAAAAAGACCGTAAGACGGAAAAAAAGACATTAAGTTGTTGTTCAATTGTAAAAATTAGTGAATAATTATCACAATTCAAACTGCCCACAAGACTCGTATTGTACATGTCAAACAAAAGCAGTGGAACAGCGTGCTATTAAAATAATAGAAAAATTAAAAATTGCAGTCGTGTAATCAAATAACTCGGCAAAACCGACCAAAACAATGAAGCCATTCACTTAAGCGCGCCAGCTGAAAGTGTCGAAGCAAAACTTTGAGAGTAGAGCTTTAATCACAGCGTTTATTCACTTTTTGTCGCGAAACATTCGGAATTATGAGAATATCGCAGTCTCCCTCAGCGCGCACAAAGCTCGCTGAAATTCTTTTGTAAACTTTTGCTTCTCTCTCCTTTGACCCAAAACAATGCGAAATTACATTAAATATTCCGGTATAATTTCTCGAACGCCACAGCATGCGTTTTTTTCCTTCTCCTCGGCGAGGTGTTTGCCTCATTTAAATGCATAACTCAGGAAATGTAAAACGAAACGGGCGCGTTTCACGGACGAACGCCCGCTCCCGAAAAACGAATCAGGAGGAGACTCGACCAACCGACCGACCCCCGACACCTTCCTCCTCCTCCTTCTTTTTTTTTTATTTCGCACGCGATACTTTTTTTTTTCTCCTCGCTACACCACCTTTCGCAGGGGACACCGAGCTGGAAACTTTTTGACGCGGGATGACTTTTGACGTTTTATAGGCCCTGACGCGACGGCTCTTTAAAAAAATCCCCTCTCGCGATCGCAATTTCACCTCGTGTCTTCGGAAACTTCTTTTTTTTTCAATCTCTCGCCTCGTGATTTTTAATGATACTCGACTTACCCTTACGGCGTGCATGGGGTCCGGGAATTCAATCAGCCGACTTACCTGAAACAAACAATATCGGCAAGTTAGGACTGGAGTCTTATGGAAATAGAGAGTTTAAATATGATTGGGATTTTAATCAAGCAGAGGGTGATTAATTCATCAAAATTAGGTCCAATTTGGATGATGGATCGAGCTGGCTTTTATGAAAAAAACAATTTGGGCTACTGGTCCGATATAATTACTCGATTAAGAATGTCAATAATTTTATTCAATCGTTAATTAATTTTTAACGATCTCCTAGATAGAATTGTAAAACGGTTGGGCCTATATGGCCAAAAAAGCGTGGGTACCGTTAGCTGATCCTGTTTTTTTTTTCGACCGTATAAAGAACTCAAATTTCGGGATGCCTTTCATCTAGCTGATTAATTCGATCGGAACCGTTTCTTATGATGATTTCCGACAAACAAAAATTACCATAACGTTTATTCTCGAAACAGCGCAGAGCCGTAAAAACCAATCTGGGAGAAGAAGCTTTCATAGAAGGAGTTCAGTTTGCAGTAAAAATCGATGATTTATTTTAAATTGGGACGTCAAGCAAATGTAAATAAATATTTCATCATAACTTTTATCATCATTAAAATTCTTCTGATTCCCAAGATTTATGGTTGATACGGGGTTCATCAAGAGTACCGTATTCAGTAAAATTTTGTGTTTATAAATTTTTTTTTTAATAACCGTCCCAACTTTTTCTAAGCGATTCATTGGCAATATATTTCTGTCCCTTTATAAAAGAGAGCTATCGCCATTTTGGTGAGATTTTCAATGTAAGATTTTATTCGTGAGCTGATTGGTGGACAAGTTTTTAAAATATTCGAAAAGTGCCTTTTGAGGTTACAATTATTGTTTTTTTCTTATGTGCGCTTGCAGCGCGCTGAGTGGTACTTGTAATTATAAATTTTCAAAAGTTTGAAAAGAATGAATGAAAAATTACTTTGACAAGTAGGTTTTTAAATTCAAAATTTTAAATTGGATTAGAGTTTGCTTCATTGTATGCATTTAATTTTGTATTTAACTATGCAAAATAAAAAATTTCTCAGCAAAATAAGTTCAATAATTTTCATGTTATTTTCGGTGCGAAGGTTCGAAAACTCAAGCTTACAATGACTCAATTTAAAAAGTGACTTTAAACACATTTAATACCGGAATAGGAAGAAACTGTTTCATCACACCATGGAATAACTCTGAAAAAAGAATCCCGTCGCATCTTCGCAAGTGCAGTAACACTCGGGAGAAAAGACACTGCGCGAACCTAATCTCATCTCGGGGTTCGCAATCCTCGGGGCCATTCAAACCCGACGACGACTGCGTCAATGCGTAGCGGGTGCAGAAAAGATACAGCGTTAGAGAAAAACTCTCGGCGCGTTTTTACGACGACTCGTTAAGATTCCCCGGCTCCAGTGCCTCCAGACGTAATCGCCGATGAGGAGGAAGGAAAAAAAGCCCCGAGATTCCTGCGGCTATTATACGTCTAGCGGGCTAAAACTAGTTACGTGACCCCGTTTTTGGCTCCCGTTGACGTCGCGCCTCCCGTGTCGTTTTGTTTTGTGTGTCTGCGAATTGAGACGTTACCGGCTCGAGACGGGACTGTTTGCTTTTATCGAGAGCGACCTTTTTTTTTCTGAAACACCTTCTTTCAACTTTCTTTTCAAACGTTCGTGGGTTCTTTTTTTTAATCTGGTTGTTTAAAGACAATCACCCAGATTTTTGCGATTCGCAGAATGTTCACGGGTTTATGCAGAAAGAGCCTTTTTAGAATAAAAGACTTTGGTTTTTGTTTCTACTCCAAAGAGTTGTAAAATACGCAGTAAAAAATCTTTCGTAAAAAAAGGTAAATGCGTTGCATTTTAAATTTTAATAAATAAATTGTAATAATAATAATTTAAAAAGTTGTTGAAGAATTTTTTTTCATAAGATCGCAAACATTTACGACAATGTACTTGTAAAAGAATTTTTTTTTAAATTCACTAGTTACAATTGTAGCATGAGTGAGCCACTAGTTTATATACTTAGACCGTCATCCAAAGTTCGTCGGTTCGCGTCTCGTTCGCAACGATGTATTTCACCGTACAATTGATAAAACTGATTGATAAAAAAAAATTCATTGTTGATTGTTTCATCTTGAATATGTAATAAAATTAATCCTTATTAATTCTGGTCTTGAGACAATCACTTTCAAAAAAATAATTTTTTTGCAAATCGTTCTACTCAGAAGATTCAATACAAACGAACCACAAAGGTTGCATTTGCAAGCATCTAATAGTTACTTTGGAAAACTTGTTTTTTTTTTAGTTTCAATCAAACTTTAAGTGCGAAAAAAAAAAACTACTTCAAACTGTCAGATAAATTGAAACTTGTCGGTTCTTAGCAGATCATACTCTGCACTCGAGCGTGAAACGTCGTTAGAAAAACTCATAATCTCTTCCTTGCATAAGGCATTTGCTAATAAAAATCCGACAGCTTAACATAATGAATATCATTGAAATAATAAAAACCAATTAAAAAAAAGCCCCATATTTTCCAAGAAGAGAAAGGCCTTATAAATATTTAAAGCCCCGGGACGATCCTCGGGAGCAAAAAAGATAAGAGAGTAAGGGACGACGACGACGACAACAACGCATCTAAGCAAAAAGAAGAATCGATTTCCGAGTATTTAGCACTCGACAAGCCGCGCGTCTTTGCACCTCGTCCTTTTTTACTCATTCCTTCGACGTCACGTTTCTGCTACGGGTATTTCAGCTCTGACGGCGAACAACCCCCGCGCGTCATTATAAATGAAGGTTCGGGGTCTCGCGGGCAAGAAATTTTTGACATCCCTGTTAGCGAGGAAACTTAATTACCCGATGAAGGCGTTCTTTCAGAAGAGTCCAATTTATCGATCGACTGTGACAGACCGCAGATAAAACTAATCAAAGTAATAATGTCGTTAGTTTAAATTATTTATCGAAAATTTAATCGTCCAGTCGCGATAATCAATTTAATAAAACTCGGAGAATCACGTGTTAAAGAGAGAAGTTACGATACGGTAAATAACCCAAATTAAAGAAGAGAGAGAAGAATCCTCGTAAATAAGACTTCCCGGGAGTAATACAAACGATAAGCCTTCTCGCGTGCGCGTTGTCGGCGGCCAATAAATTAGCACTTATACGGACGCTTGATAGACTCTCTCCCCGTAGCAGGTGCGTCGTTATCCTTCCAGACTCTTTGCGGGTTTTTACGACGTCAAAACCAACACAACGCGTCCTCGAGTCACGTCTACGCTAACTTATTTTAGATTTTTCTTTGTCACGGTACCCGCTAATTGTGGCCGGGAACAAGGGAAGAACTGTCACCAACAATGCTGCCTTTGACACGGTGTGATCTACTTTTGGGGAAACAATGGGCTTTTTTATAATCAATGTTGGAAAAGAGTGGGAAAACGCGAAAGTAAATCAGCTGGAAATACATGAATGTGTGAGACTTTACAAATTTTTATTTTTCCGACTTAAAAAATTTAGAATTGAAAAAAATTAGTTGAACTGACATGTGAACTACATTTGCTAGTAAGATCGCACAAATATTAAACTAATAATTTGAAATAAATGAAATAAACAATTATATAGTTCTCATAAATTAAATTTTATGGAGTTTAGCCAAAGCTTGAACCAAGCTCTATTATTTATCAGACTTACAAATTAAATAATTAATTTTTGAATATATAAGAAATACAATTTTTCGGTTGATTAATTTATTTTAAAAAAATATTGATAACAATGAATTAAACTTTTAAAATTATTTCATTATCAGTCCGTCATTAAAATTTCAATTTTCATTCCCTAAACCAATCTATTTTTATAATTATTAATTAATTTTTTTCATAGCATGCATTTTTCATGCGTATCCTATTATTAGGAATTTATTAAAAAAAAAAAAAAAATTATCGTGAATAAAGTTTTTGACGTTGAAATAGTATACCTGAAAATCGAAATTTCCAGTTTTATTATCGTCATAATGTTGTTTTTATTCTGTGCCCTAGAAGCTTTAAATAAAATTTAAAAATTTAATCTTAAAAAATATTGTCGAGGACCCTCAACCAATTACCCGTCATCATCCCCATCCAGGTTGTTAACCAGGCTTAGCCCCCTCTCGAGATGCAGATTTAACCCAGTAAGCAGAATACTCGAGCAATGCTCAAAGTGACTGGGTTTTTAAAAGGCTCCGCGTTTAATTTCACAAAGAGCCCTGCAACGATGTAAAAAGAAAAAAAAAAAAAGAGAGCGAGAGTCTCCGCGGTATTCGGTACGTCCAGTCATCGGCGAATGATTGATGAATTCCCCCTTTGGATTTTCGTCTAACGAACACGGACCGGACGATGATCGCGCGATCCACGCCGCGGGACGCCCGCCAGCTGGCCTCCTCCTGCGGTACCTTATCTCTCCTCTCGCTCTGTATCGATCTTGCTTTCGCGAGCGGTTTTCTTTTTTAACTCCGCCACTTCGCGAAGCCATCACTCAAACTAATAATAATCATCCTCGTTTCTTTCTTTTAATTCGCTTTCGAACGACCGATGTTTTGTTTTTCGTGCATGGATGATTTAAATATTTTCAGGGCAAGTTATTAATATTACTTTCGCGTAAAACAAGTAAACGATTTAATCGATCGATAATGGCGCGAGCGAGACGAGGATTCTTATCAGTGTCAAAAACAAGATCACCGGGAAGTGAAATAATTTAATATCAACTGCGATACCGAGAATTTCTATTAAGCCTTTTTTTTCCGAAAAGATTGATCGTCATTTTCGCGGAGACAGGTTGTAATTTTCGAATTTGATCCTTTTCAATTCATCTTGGAAATATGTGATTAATAAATGCTGTATAACTAGTTTTATGTTGTTGTAAAATAAACATAAAACTACTTGTTGGATAATTATCATGCATGTTTTCATAAACTTTGAAAACAGCTGTTTCTAGGAAGAACATTTTTTTTTAGGGTAAATAAAAATTTTGACATGAGAGTCTGAAAAAAAAACCATTTTTTTAAAAAAGACAAGAATTTAATTTTACTGTCCACATAAATATATTTATTAAATTATTCAAACTTAATTTAATCCTAATTAAAGATTCAATTCAAATCTTTCCTTACGAATAGTGCAGCTAGTTAAAAGTAATTTACTAATTTTATAGATAAGATTTAAATCATTTTAAGCTTGTCCATAATTACAGTTCCGATTTCATGAGCCACTTGCAACTTTTCAATCTCATAATCACTGAAAATTGTGAAACCATAGGACCCGGGGCCGAATTTCATTTGTCGTTGATTTTGCAGACAATCTACACTTCCAAATTTCTGACCACTCCCCAAACGCGACGTTTGTTCTAAGAAATCACATTGATTGTTATTATTGTTGGCATTCGAGGGGTTCCTTCCATATTTATTTCCACCGATGACTCTTCTTTTCGACTCATCGTCATATTTTGCCGTTGTACTTCGGCCGTTTGGAGTGATAGAAATAGTGGGCAATGTAGTTGTACTCTTGATTGTCCTACTACTTTGACTTTTCAAACGTGTATAAAACGTCAGTATCAAAAAAACCTCACTAGCACGAGGTAGAAATGACCAACTAGGACTATTTAAACTTTCAGCATCTTGAATTTGTCTTCTTCTGGAAAGATACTGTCGATACGAGGTGTCATTGTATAAAATCGATTGTACTTCCTCGGGCACTCGACTGAAAGGTATTGGTCCTTCAAAAAAATCGTCCTCATCCGTCACTATACCTCTATCTTCCAACTCCAGAAAGAATAACAAAATTCGATAAAACTGAACCAAGTGCTTTTCAAAGTAATAAGTTGCGCTGCTTATTCCAAACCTTCTGTAAAAATTTATAAAAATATTTGATCTACCTTCTTCAGAATTATCCATCAGGTACAAAAGTGATTCAGCTTCTGATACCAATGCAGGCGGATTGCGAAATCGGTAATCCTCATTTCTTCTGCTGAGAAACATACGAGTGTCACCTCTCGTATGAGGAACGTAAGAATCCTCGGTGTAAACGTGATTAATGTAAGGATAAATTTGATCCCTGTTGTCGAAAAATAGAAGTGCTCTGCGCCTCCAGAACGATCGCATTAAATTTTGAAAAACCGAATAAGACTCTACAGAGTAAACGTACTTGAGTATTTCCAAGGCGTTTGTAGCGTATCTTCGCAACAGAGCTCTTTTGTTTCTGATGCTAACCATGTTTTCATTACGATATGGCCAGTTGACTAGGATGTAGTCCATAAGAAGACCAACCTGGGGTCTCTCGTCAATGAAGTAGGGAAGATATTCCTGGCTGGACCGACTGTTGAATTCACTGTTTCGCCTGTAGTCGTCTGAGCAATCCAGTACAGCTATATTGATTGCCTTTTCAAACTGGATTCTGAGTGTTTGGTTAGCAAACACAATGTCATCATCTTCAACGTAGTCATCTACTATTTGCATTATTTCAACATTGATGTATTCTTTGGATGCAGTCTTCATAAAAATTTCACTCGAACAAAATTTTAAAATTTCGTTAACGATTTCATTATTATGTGCAGAGCGAACGGCTTTTACAGAATCGTGATTTTTTATGCAGTCAAAAAGCGCATCCTTGCTCACACTAAAATGCAATAGATTGTATTTATCACTGAACACTGAAGCAAACAAAGTTGTAACTAAAAGAATCCAATATTTCATCATGTAACGAAAACGTTATAAGTTTTTAAATAAAATTGCGAAAACACAAAACGTTTCAACTTCATGTAAAATGAAATATAACGAGAAATATAAAAAACAACTCGAACAGTCAGATATGCTAATTTAGATTTTGAAGTAGTTATTAAAATTAAAAACTTCATTATGTGCAAAACTTTGACATTTAATCTTATCTGATTTTTTCTGATAAGAGGATATTTTTTATTAAAACTCGTCAGTCAATTTTTTCCAGTAAACACATTTTTATTCATGACTTGACATTCGTCATGATTGACCCACAAACGAAAAGGAAATCACAAAAAAATTGATACATTTTTTGCAATTTTTTGTAATTTGATTAAAATTAATTTTAATCAAAAGGTAACTTGGTAAAGCATTAAATTTTGTGGTTTTACACATCCAAAAAAAACTTTAATTCCATTAGAGCGATTAAACAGCTGATCGGTAGCGATTAAACAGCTTGTTGTTGCGAACTGAGTGTATTGAAATTTCTAGTAATAGATGTTCTTTCATTCGTTCGTGTTGATTTTAGTCTCCTTGTGAAATTTGAATGAAAAATAATGCCATTGTTTTTAATATTACAAAATCGTTCAAACAGTTGTGATAGCCATTGCTAGAGTAATTGAAAATCATAATCAAAATGTAAATCGTATCTATCACTAGAAACTTTTGCAATAAAAATCGACATTGAAATAAAGCAAAATTAACAACATTACATCGTACGATAAATAATGTTCTGAAAGCATTATAATGTTCTCCAGAGACGTTTTGGCATGGTCTTTAAAAGGACAAATTCTATTATTCAGTCGTTAAAAAAACGTTTCCTTACTAAGCAGGTAAATAAAACTAAAAAAATTCAGTGGCATGAATACAGATTTTCGCCATTCATTTAGATATTTGCTTAGTCGTTGCATTAAAAAATTGAGTTCTCGTGTAAGCCTGTAAACTTGACCTAAAAACCTTGAGGCAAAGAAAAAAAAAAATCCCGATTCTAATCCTCAATCTCTAAATCGGGGCAAAAAAAAAGCAAAAAAGAAAAAAAAAAAAAAAAAAGAAAGATGCATCGCAGGTGGCCGATTCGCAGACGGATAAAGCGCCCTGGCTGCACTACCGTGACGGTGGATACGGGGTGGGTGTCGGGTTTCAGCGTCTCCGTTTAAATAAAAATGACGATAATTTTGCGGGGGATAAACTCTCCACTACGCACGCCACCAGAAATTATCATCGACATAAATTATCGCGCGGGGCTTTGTAATTATTCAAGTGATAACATTTATTATGCGCGAACGCGGGACCCCCGAAATTAAATATCGCGCCGAATCTTGCTGTGTTCGCCCTACGGGAGGCCCCCCGCCACTTAACGCCTTTCCCTCCGGGGCTTGCTAAAATAGCTGCCCGCGCACACTTAACTTTCGACCACTCGACTTTACTTGTTTGCGCGAGCTTTCTGAATGTTTTGTTTAGACTAGAACGGTTTCTTTTTTTTTTTGGTTCATTGATGCTGGGGCCTCGAGCGCTATTTCGCGACTTGTTCTTGTAATGGCGATAATGAGCACTTAAACGATGATTACATTAGCATGATCTTACGATGGAAGAGGAGAAAATTTTTTTTTAGGTCCTACGGAGTCGATTATTCAAATTTCTGGGATAATTTTTTAATTATTTTACTCTCTACAGTAACAAGAAGTCAAATTTTGGTTTTTTTCAATCCAAAAAAATATCCTAAATTGCAATTATATTGTAATTCGATTTTGTAAGTATATGCAGTTATTTCATATAACATAAAATATGTAAAGATTTGGTCAGGCTTATAAGCTTATTAATACCACCGCTCTATGACTGTACAAATGCATTGTATAAAATGCCTTTTTGATTCAATTGAATTTATTTATTTTTACAGTATCGATCAATTGTTGAATAAATATAAACATCTCTTTCACAAACAAGCATTCAGCCAATAAGCTTTTCATTCATACAATAGTCAACTCTTACGAAATCAATGAGGCGATCCACAACGAAGGTGCAAAAAGATCAATTAAAATCGAATTATCCACGGCGCGCATTTGATCAAGCACCCTGGGCAAACGTAAAAAAAAGTGAAGAAGAAGGAGGAGGTGGAGGAAGAGGCAAGGGACAAGTTTATAAAGTACGAAGAAGGAAAGTGTGACGGCAGGACGTCATTGGGACCGATTCGTCCCGCGATTCTTTCGCAGCGTGAAGCCCCACCGTAGTTGTTTTTTCAGCTTCCGTAATACTGGCGCGGCGTCTTTTGTAACGCTGTATATGCAGCGCGACCAAACGCGTCGGTCTCGGTTTTAAAAGAATGCGCACCAGCGTTCGCTAAAGACAAGAAGCTGATAAAAAAAAAAATAAATAAGAAGGAAGAACGAAGAACAAGAGAGAAAGAGAGACGTTTATTGCTCTACGATAAAATCGTCCTTTTATTTCGCGGTTTATAGAGTTACGAGGCTCTCGGGAAAATATTCAATTTCCGAAGTTTCCACCGTAGATGACCCTTGAAATGGTCCCGGGCCGACCCGAGGGACCTGAACTGCACCGCGAGGAGCCCTTGTAAGAATTCATCTCCTCCCGTGCGTTATTACGTAACGCTGCAGCTGTAGGTGAATAAACATTCTCCTGCGAAATTGAACTGTCCAATTAGCGAAAATCAAGTTTGACGACTTCGTAAAAAGGCTACCGGATTTGATAATAAAACACACCCAACTCCCACCAGAGTGAAACTTTTCAATTCCGCAAATATACCCACCACCGGTAAAAACAATAAAACTCGGGGCCATAAATTAGATTCAAATTATCCGGGGTGGCGCGTGTGTAGGGGTGATAAAGCCGCGGCTACTTTACAATGCAGCCGAGACGTTATTAACAACCTGCTCGTTCTGGCGGTCCGATTAAACCGGTAACTAAATTAATAGAAATCGCCCGCCGACGCTAACGGCCGCGGTTTGATTTATCCCGATGGATACAGTTCGGCTCCCAAAGCGACTCAATCATCTTTAAAAAAAAGTGCGGTTGAGAGCTAAATTCGCACGAGGTGAAGAAAATATTACTGTCAGGGTAAATCGGCGTAATTCGCGAAACAAGATAAGAACTATTTGAGAGGAGGAGGAGGAGGAGGAAGGGAAGAAATATGTGTGTAAGCATACAAGAAGAGAAGAGGGAGGGTAAAAAAGGGAGCAGGAGGAGGAGGAGGTGACGAAGACAGGAGATATTCCCGGTGCTTCTGCCGCTGCTGCAGGGAGATTGTATCCGTGTCTTGTTTTTATAGGCGGTGGTGGAACTACACACCGCGCCAAGCAGTCGGTCGGGCGCGCGTGCTTCTCCTCCTCCTTGTTCTTGCGGCTAAAATATAATGCCGAGGAGAAAGGGAAGGAGCGCTGGGTGGGAGGCGGGGAGGTAGGGAGGCCCGAGAACTTCTCTCCCCGGCTGGGCCCGCCGGCCTCAGTCGCTCGGTGAGACCCACCGCTCGCGCAGGTTCTCGATGACAAATCGTGCGGTTTTCAGTTTTCTTTGCACCCCGACGAGACCGCCCCCGCCGCGATACCCTTTCGAGATGGGACCTCGACCCGCCGGCTGATCGACCGCGATTAATTTTAAGTTGGTACGATAGGGATGACGCCGCGAACGGACGCCAAGTGTACGTGCGCGAAGTGATAAACAATGATGATTCACCGACTAGTGATACTCCTCGGAACAGTGGTGTGTTGCGTCCTGGGGGCCTCCCTGAGCCGCACCCTGCAGCGGTACAAGGCCCCGGACGAGTGCGAGTGGCGACCCGAGGAGGAGGAAGCGGTCTCGTTGACCTGCCGGCTGCGGACCATAAACAGCGAGCTCGAGAACACCAACTTCAGCGTCATACAGCCCCAGCACACGGTCAAGCTCAGGCTCGAGTGCAGCGACGGGCTCTTCTACCAGAGCACCCTGAGCGCGGGCAGCTTCGGGCCCCTGGTCGAGCTCAAGGAGCTGGTCATCGAGTACTGCAAGATCGCGAACCTCTCCGACGACGCCTTCCGGGGTCTCAAGGAGCTCAGGAACCTCACGGTGCGGACCCACAACACCGACTGGTCCGCGATGACCCTCGAGCTGTCCCAGCGAGCCTTCACCGAGGAGCTGGCCCAGCTCGAGAGGCTCGATCTAGGATACAACAACATGTGGAATTTGCCCGAGGGCGTATTCTGCCCACTCTACAACCTCGAGCTCCTCAACCTCACGTGCAACAGGCTGAGAGAGATAACCAGCTTCAAGTTTAGCCACGGCACCAGGTGCGCCTCGAATCTCAGGGTCGTGGATCTGGGCAACAACAGCATAGAGTCGCTGCCCGGTACCGCTCTCGCGAGTCTCTCCAGGCTGCACTCCTTGTTTTTGCAGAACAACAACATCGCCTTCATAGCCGACCGGGCCTTCGAGGGCTTGAGCAGCCTGACCTCGCTCGACCTCTCGAACAACCGGCTGACCAGCTTGCCCCCCGAGCTTTTCGTCGACACACGGGACGTCAAGCAGATCCTACTGGGCAACAACTCTCTGGCCGTGCTGCCCCCGGGGCTGTTCAACGACCTTAGCCAGCTCCTCGTGCTCGACATGTCCATGAACGATCTGACTGCAGAGTGGATTCACCCGGCTACGTTCACGGGGCTGGTTCGGCTGGTCGTCCTGGACCTGTCGGGCAACCAGATAAACCGACTCGATTCCACGGTGTTTCGGGATCTCTACAGCCTACAGATCCTCAGGCTTCAGGAGAACCTCCTGGAGTACCTTCCGGAGAACACCTTCACGACCCTGTCGAATTTACACACTCTGGTGCTGAGCGACAACCGGTTGTCCAAGATCGACGCCACGACCTTCAGCGGGCTCTACGTCCTGAGCCTGCTGTCGCTCGACAACAACCGGCTGAGCGAGATCCACCCCATGTCACTGAAGAACGCCTCGTCCCTACAGGATCTCCACTTGAACGGCAACAGGCTCACGGAAATACCGGAGGCCCTGAAGGCCACCCCGCTCCTGCGCGCCCTTGACCTCGGGGAGAACCTCATTCCCGACATTCCCCAGGGAGCCTTCGACCACATGACCCATCTGAGCGGTCTCAGGCTGATCGACAACCACTTAACCAACCTTACCAAGGGCATCTTCGACAAGGTCAAGGAGCTTAACATCTTGAATCTATCCGGAAATCGCATATCGCACATCGAGCCCACGACCTTCAATGACAACCTCAAGCTCCAGGCCATAAGGCTCGACAGCAACCAGCTGACCGACATAGCCGACCTGTTCTCCAGGCTGCCGAATCTTGTGTGGCTTAACATCAGCGACAACAAGCTCAAGACATTCGACTACTCGATGATACCGACCAGCCTCCAGTGGCTCGACATTCACTCTAACGAGATCACCGAGCTCGGAAACTACTACGAGATCGAGTCCCAGCTTCAGCTCAACACCTTCGACGCCAGTGGTAACAAGCTCACCGAGATCACGGGAAGCTCCATACCCACCAGCATAGAGCTGCTCTACCTCAACGACAACCTCATCTCTAGAGTGCAGAGCTACGCTTTCTTCAAGAAACCCAACCTCACCCGGGTCGATCTTAAGGGCAACCGAATCAGAAGACTGGAGCCGTACTCGCTGAGGATAAGCGCAGTCCCGGCTGACAAGCCCTTGCCCGAGTTCTACATCGGCGACAACGAGTACCTGTGCGACTGCACCATGGAATGGCTCCAGAGGGTGAACCGGGGTGCCCAGGGTACTAGGGTCCAGCCCAAGGTCGTCGACCTCGACAGCATATACTGCGAGCTCCTCTACGATCGGGAGCAGCTCTACGTGTCCTTGGTGGAAGCCTCGCATTCCCAGTTCCTTTGTAAATACGACACTCACTGCTTCGCCCTGTGCCACTGCTGCGACTTTGACGCCTGCGACTGCGAGATGACCTGCCCGACCAACTGCACATGCTATCACGACCAGACCTGGTCGGCCAACGTCGTCGACTGCTCCATGGGCGGGCTCGCGGCCAAGATGCCCGAGCAGATCCCCATGGACGCGACCCGGCTGTACCTGGACGGCAACGACCTTCGAGTCATAGCTAGTCACGCCTTCATAGGGCGCAAGAAGCTCAAGACCCTGTTCCTGAACGCCTCGAACGTAGAGCTCATCCAGAACAGGTCGTTCAACGGTCTCAGGAACCTCGAGGACCTGCACCTCCAGGACAACGGTCTCCGGGAGCTCCACGGGCACGAGTTCGTGGGACTGGAGGCCCTGCTGACCCTGAGGCTGGAACGCAACAAGCTCAGCTACATAGCCAACGACACGTTCTTCGGCCTTCGCTCGCTCGCGATACTCCGGCTCCAGAGCAACAGGCTGACCAGGCTGGACCTGTGGTCGTTGCCGGCCAGCGCGGAGCTCAGCCTCGGGAACAACCCCTGGACCTGCGAGTGCGACTTTCTGCGCGAGTTTCGGGAGTGGAGCGCCGAGGTGCGAGTGGTGGACTCGGTGGAGCTGCGCTGCACGACGGCGAACGTGACTTATGACAGTGTTGATAACGAGCTCGGAGCCGCGGGTGAAAGTGGCTGGTACTACATGGCGAACGGCCGGGGTTACGATGTTAACGGCTCGATTTGCGCGGAGCTCGAGCTGGTGCAGGAACAACAGCGGGAGAGCAGCACGGGGGGAGGGGAGCATCAGGATAACGCCGTGGGCAGCGGGGTGGCCGGCAATCTCACGAAAACCATTATCGAGAGGCAGGCCCTGGAAGATTATCTGCCGCTGCTCGTTAGCACGCTCGTGGCCTTTCTCCTTCTCACGCTCGTCTGCGTCTCGGTCTTCTTCTTCCGGCAGGAGATGCGAGTCTGGATGCACTCGAGGTTCGGGGTTCGGCTCTTCGACCGGCACGCCAACGTCGACCGAGAGGACCGGGACAAGCTCTTCGACGCCTTCGTCAGCTACAGCTCCAAGGACGAGGCCTTCGTGGTCGAAGAGCTCGCCCCCGTGCTCGAGATGGGGAACCCGTCCTACAAGCTCTGCCTTCACTACCGGGACTTCCCCGTCGGCAGCTTCATAGCCGACACCATCGTGCAGGCGGTGGAGTCCTCCAGGAGAACCATAATGGTCCTCTCCGAGAACTTCATAAAGTCCGAGTGGAGCAGGTTCGACTTCAAGTCGGCCCACCACCAGGTGCTCAGGGACCGACGGAGACGGCTTATCTTGGTGCTAGTGGGGGACGTGCCACAGCGCGACCTCGACCCCGACATCAGGCTCTACCTCAAGACCAACACCTACCTCCAGTGGGGCGACAAGCTATTCTGGGAGAAGCTCAGGTTCGCCTTGCCCGACGTGCCCAACAACCAGCGAGCCACTTCCATGAGGAGACAGCCGCACCCGGTACGGAGACAGCACAACCAGACCTGCGGATCGACCACCGGTGAAAGAACTAGAACGCTCGCTGTTCACATTTAGTTTTGTGCCTTTTTTTTTATTTATTTATTTTTTATACACAATGTTTTTTTTTTATCATATTTATCGTCGACTGCTACGAGAGAGAGAGAGTTCATAGAGACTGAATGTGCGAGTGTGTAAAAGTGCAATAACCAGTGTGTGCTTTACGGTGTAAATACGGAAGAAGAGGATGTTACAAAGTGACTTAACAAATATTAATAAAGTTTGGGTGAATGAGTGAGTGCTTTAGTGCGATTAAGAGAGAAGAGTTTTTATTTTTTTATTGAGAGAGCGCTTTAAATTTTGTATATAGATCATAGATCCATGTAAATTAATTTTTTTTTATTGTTCACTCGACCCTCTGCCTAAATTTACTCATTGGCATGCCAAAAATTAAAAAAAAGTATTCGTGTGAATACAATTTAGGGTTTTAAAATGCACGTAGCTGTGATATCGAAAAAGAGTCTCGAAAAAAAAAGTCGTACCAGAGGGTCGAATGAACGAAGCCAGAGCGATTAAAAAATATTTCGAACTTCCTTTATCTTCTCGCTCGATAATTCTCTCACGAGTCAATTTTAGGGTAATTAGAGGTAAGGTGTGCGAGCAGCGTAAACTCGCTTGATAAAAGAGAGAGAGAATTTCAGAGTCGTCGAAAAATCGCGGGCGGATGTGGTGCAGGTAAATGATTGTTATTATAACCACTGCGCAGTCGCAGTATTTTTCTTCTTCTTCTTCTTCTTTTTTCTTATTCCCCTGGCGTCGTTTTGTGGGATAATGTTTTTTCATAGCCGAGAAGCAGAATAAGAGGAGGAAGGGGAATGAATAAACGGTGGTGTTGGCGCACACGAAACAACTCCCCTGCAGAAATATAATCAAAAGTCACTGCTCGCGTTCGCCTCCTCGGATCGAATGTTTGCTTTAATTGTATCTCGAGGCACCCAGCGTCCTTTTATCTTAGTCTAGGCTTGTAAATTTAAAAAAAAAACTACACTGATTATATTTATTACTGAGATACGTTACTAGGTGTGCCTGTGTGTGTGTGTTGGTGCCTCGACGCATTTGTAAATTTTGTAAGATACTCGGAGCGCGCTTTAGCTAGAATTGTGTAAAAAAAAAAAAGAAAGAGAGAGAGAGAAATGCGAAAGAAGTAAGGTGGAGCGAGAGAAACCGCAGTCGGTTCTCCGTTGCAATATTTTTGTTGTTTTGAGCGCATCCGGCGATGAAACCGACCGCGGCCGTCTCTCTCTCTGCATTCTCGAAAACTGTGTAAAGGAGCCGGTTATATATACGTAAAAAAAGAGAAGAAAATAATTTACGAAAAAGACGAAATGAAATAATAATAAAAAAAAAAAAAATCCACATCTATTGTGACATTAAAGAAACTTGCTGGCTCTTTATTTCAAATTCCCTTCCTATACCCTGAAACGGGAGACCTGCAGGAAACGACGGAGACACTTGCTCGCGTGTGCAGGGGCTTTGAGAATAATAATATTATTTTAATATTCGCGTGTGTGTACTTTCTCGGCCTAGTTTTGACTTTTCGGTCGATAAGTGAATGATTTTATTCTATATGGATTCCCTACGGTGAATATATACTGATTTTAGAAAACGATCGTTTTTTTTCGGAATACCTTTGACCCGAAAATTAAATTCAAGAGTTTATTATTGTTGATAGAACGAAGAGGGCCGCCTAACAAGCCTCGCGGTAGTTTCCGTCGCGATCGTAATCGGTAAGCGGGTTCGTTGAAACTGATTCAGGAATGATTTGAGAAGTTACCACGCGCTAGCTGTGTCTTATCCTCGTTTCGAGTGCAGGTGTCTTTTGTAAATTCTAATTCTGCTGCATTATAAATTTTCTCTTAAAAAAAAAAAAAAAAAAAAAATTTCAAATTAACTGTAAATTTAAACAATATATGGAGAATTATTATTGAAAAGATATTTGTTTTTAAATTGAAAATTTAATTTTTTATTTTTACTTTCGTCAATTAAAAATTCAATTCGTTATTCCATAATGATTATCATACCAAGATAGACAGTTGATTAACAAATGGACATAGCAACCATCTCAATCGGAAAAGTCAACGGACTGAAGTACTAAGAGTAAGTAAAATTCAACTCTCTTCACGTAAGGTGAGCTTTTACAAATAAATTTTTTCAATTTTTTACATCTTAAGTAATCATAGATTATACATGACTTAAGATTCAACCAGAAAATTTGAATTATGTATGGAAATAGCTTATCCCAATAGCGTCGAAAAAATTGCACCAAAAACCTCGTGGATGGTACGAAAACGAACCAACAATACCTAATTTAAAGCTTCAATTTTTTTAGATTAAATTTTTAAATGATTTTGATAAAAATATTACACTTTCAATTAAATAACACAGTAACAAGATTTTTGGTAGGCAGCCATTCAGTATTCAGCATCAATCGAAAATAAAATTCTTTTCTTAAGTCCATGAGTTTTTTTAAATTGAATTCTCAGTACATTTAAAAAAAAATCATAAGCACGGCATCATTTTGTCATTTGTATAAAAAAAAAAAAAAAAAAAATGTATAGAATTCGTTTTTTAATTTTGTCGAACGAATACACTTTTTGTCCCAAAAAAAAGTTTCAACGCTCGTAACCCATCGAAAATTTCTCAATAAACGTACTTTAATAAAAAAAAAACTTCATTCAATCATAAAAGTGAACACATCAAAACAAATATTTTGAAAAGAGCACGAAACGTTTTTCCCCAATCAGCGACAAACACCGAAACAAAAAAAAAAGAAAGCCAATCCCCCTCAACCGCGAAAATTAAAACAATCTCTCTCGCGTATCATCCGAACTATATCGCGTTTCACAGGTGGTTTTCACCCAAACAGCAAGCACACAGTTGAATTATGCATTGGGTGTACGAAAAATCGTGGCTTATGCTCCTCCCGAAAAGAGCGATCGCGCCGTCCCGAATACAAAATTTCTGCATCGGTCGACGACACACTGTTTAACAAGCCTATTTAAGATTAAGAAGACGACTTCGGGAGGGGCCTAAACGATAAATCGTATCAATTAACGCCTCCGAATAATTCACGATTTATAACCCTCGTTATCGTCATCGGCCACTGGATGACGATGACGATTCGACTCGCCCCGGTGACCGTATCGCGCGAGCAATTAAGATAAAATTATCGAAAATGCATTAGCGAGCGCCTAAAACCCGCGCGTTAGCCTGCGCCAGCTGCCGGCCGGCTACCGATGAGTTATGTATCGCTGCTGCAGTAGTACGATGCAGGAAGTCCAGTTAAAGACCAGCTGTCGTCGACCCTGTCGCGTTTGGCCCCGCATAACCTTTACCTCCTTGTAGTTAATTCCTACTTTTCGTTCTTGAGAATGTTAATTTGAAGAATTTTAATAAATTTTCGTTATCGCTGGCGCGGACGCAACTGTTTCATTTTTATTCGTTCCGCGAAAGATGATAGTTGGAAATTTTTTTTTTTTTTTACTTTTTACGGTGTCATTATATCCTGAATTACACCGCAATTAAAATTTATACCTCTTATTCTTTGAACTACCGGACTGGGATACAAACAATAAATTTACTTTCATGACTTACAATTATGTCTTTACCAAACTGCTACTATTCATTTTCATTAGTTTGATCACTTTAAAAGGACCATTCTTGGAGTTCTTCGAAGCCTCGCAAATCTTTGACCTCTTTAAAAGGTGAAGAAGGATTGTTTAATTGTAAACACTCAATAATTTGTTTTACTATAATCTATTAAGCAAGCTAATCGTTGGAAAGTCGTACAAATAAGTGTAAACCCAAAAAAAAAAATAGCCATCAAAAACGTTAAATCAGTCATTATCAATCAACCCGAAAAAAAACAGCTCAACCTCAGCACAGGGAACATAATTTAGCAGATCAGAGAATCGGATTAGGTGATAGCCCAAATAAGCGAGGGAAAGAGAAAAAAAGGGAGAGAAGCTGAAGATTATACACTCTTCATATGCAAATCCGCATTAGATTGAGTGACGCTCGAGCTCAGGCCCAATGAAGAAGAAGCTGCCGCAGTGTACGTCATTAGCGCGTGTCTAAAGTTCCCCACTCCTCGGGCGCATAACGAGGGATCAACCGGTGAGATTCGCCACGGGGCTAAAAGAGCATATACATAAAGCGCGAGAAGAATATAAAAAAAAAAAAAAACCAATCCTCACGAACTAGCCCGTTTATCCCATTGTGAGGCTCAAAGCAGTTGCGTAATTTCAGCACCCTTGTTCTAGGAGCCGCGCTTACAATGATCCCGGTGCACTTGAGTGACGTAATGCCGAGGAGGAGGCGCTAGATTGAAGAATCGTCCTGCAGAAGAAGGAGAAGAAAGAGAAGGGTGTGCATATGCAGAAGAAGGAGGAGGAGGAGGAGAAGACAGACAGGCTGCATGCAGGTATATCCGGTATTCTCGAGGTGTTGCGTGCGAGTTAACGAGCTAACGAGGGAAGGAGGAGAAGAAGAACCAACGAGGCGAGCGAGCGAGCGATTTTCTCCCTCCCGAGGTATCAAGGCCTCCTCATCTACAAAGCTGACCCTGTATGATTGTCATGCCGGCGCGATGACAGCCGAGCGAGCGATACTTTCTTTCTTTTTTTTTCTTCTGCATATACGCCTCCGATATAACTCCTCCTTCCGCGGGTTTATTTATTTATTTCGTAATTCAAACCCGACCGAGAGTGGGCGTGAGCGTACCCGGGCCGCAATAAAGAATAATAAAGTTTGATCTTCGCCTCGCGATTCTCCCTCTCTTGGCTTACGCCGAGGAATTTTCGAGGATGAATAAAAAAAAAGTCCGGGTTCCGATAATAAGGACTCTTAATTAACGCGAATTATTGCCCTTTCTTTGCTCTCCGCGGTTACTTTATTTTATTTATTTTTCCTTCGGGGGCTGGAGGACGAATTAAAATTCATAGCGACGAGCCGGGCCTAATGAGCGGGAATAATGGCAAAATCAATTTGGAATTCGGGCTCGGAGCCAACCGCTAATTTCCAAAGGGGCTTACTTCGCTACGCATTTTCGCGGGAGCGAGTCGAGAGGATTATCGTGAGGGTTTGTTTGGGGGAATCTCGAGATTTTACGGGTGAGTGTCTACCGAAGCATGGATGCGACCTGGTTTTGCAGAGGTTCTTGGGATTAATTTTTCAAGGTGCTTGAGTTTAACTTTAAATTTTTGGGGTAAGTGTTGAAAATACGCGGAGGTGCAGTGACCGTAAATTTCAAAGTTGATGGCTCTTGGGAGTAAAAATGTTTCTATAATTTTGAAATAGTTGAAAATAAAAAAAGGTTTAAATGACGAAGTTATTCAATCGCTCATTCTCGCAAAGTTGTGTGTGTGTTGAAACATTATTCTTCAAGACTATTTATGTATTTAAAAAAATTCATACACTAAGCAACTCTTACCAAAAATTTTTTCTAGGATCCATAAAATATTCTGAGAAATCGAAAAGACTCACCTGAAACAGACAAAAAAAATTTTGATCAGTATTTGCTTAGGATACATCAATCAACAGAATGGTAAAGAACCTTATTGTAATTATAATAATAGTATTTTCATCACATTTTTAATTTATTTTATTCAAAATATTCAACTTTTGGTAAAATTAAAAAGTCGACCATCCCACTAATATTTAATTGAGTTTCCAAAACCCTAAATACCCCGTCGTAATTAGCATTTACACAAATAATGAAACGTGCAAACAATAATCATAACGTCACTTATCACCTTCCCTCAGAATGAAGAAATTGTAGCTACCATCAAGCATAATGTTAAACGCGAATGGGGTACGAAAAGTCCGATTGGATCAGCCTTCCAGAATAACAACATCTTGAGGTCTGGCTCGTACATAACATAATGCGAAAAGACGAGTAGGGGAGCCAGCCTCGGTATGCCATTAAACGGCTCGAATTCAGCCGGGCTGGGGTGCGTGCACAATGATATTGACGCACGCCTGCCTGCACGCGGGAGTTTTGTAATCAAGATTACACCCGGGGATGATGATTACGCACTCCAGCTTGTTTTGAATATATGCATGCGTATTACCCGCCAGACGCTAGAAGCGGTTATTTGTAATGTCGACAGTTATTGTATTGGAATATGCTTAGTGCCTCCTTCGCTATCTTCCATTAATTGAATTCTTGTTGTTCTTTTTTCAATGGTAATAATATTTTGAACGTAGTAACGAGGGATCCCAGAACCGAGTACGGTGTAATCAAACCGCAATTACTGATATTAATGGACGGGGATCGTTACGGTAATAAGGTGAGAATTCGCTGCTTAATTTAGGTACGCGTAAATTAAATCCACCTCTACCACCGGCTTTTTTACGCCTGCGTAGTCTTTTATTACTCATTAACGATACTTTTCGCCACCTTAAAACTTCACCAGCTCTCGAAGGAGAAAAAAAAGTGCGATATTTAAAAGTTTTGTTTGGAAGAAAAAAGAGTCTTCCGGTTATGTTTGCCCCGGTATGTTAAAACACTCGAGCAAAAACTGCAGGAAATAACAATTTCAACGGGAAAAATCCATGCAGTAGGAAGAAAATTACAGCGTGGATGTGTGCGGCAAAAATATTCAAGACAAATAACAGTACGCTCGGTTGTAAAGTCGACCAGAAAATAATAAGGGCAAACGAAAAATCATAATATTTTTCTCGCTTGTAAATTGAAAATTTTTTGCACACATGGCTTAGAATAATAACCACCACCGCGCTTCGTACGTACGTTACGGTTTAGAGGCCGAAAGCAAAAGTAATTAAATTTTAAAAGCAAAAGTATGAGTTATTGCCGCAATTAAACGAACACAAGCGTGCAACACGTGCTCTTAATATTCCCCCGCCCGATGAAATAAGTACCCTTCGCGGCCTTATTGAAGAAAAAAAAAAATTACAACAATTTCTGTCCCTTTGGTGCCTTGTCAATATTTCAATTTATCCGTCGATTCGGGTAAATTTTTAAATTACACAGTACCGCGCGCGCGGTAAAAAGTCAAATATTAGCATGAATTTAAAAAACACAAATTACCAACGCCGCACGAACGGGAGCAAACTCGTACTAATGATAATTACAAATTGCGAGTGATACGACCCTAAGATACAACCGGAATAATAGTTATATTATTCCATTAAACGAGCATAAAGTTAACTCCCTTCATGCGCTTTTAAATTCCAGATTTCTATCGAAAAAAATTTTGGACTCCACAGTGGGAAAAGTCATTTTCTCGGGATTGGTTGAAAAACTGTTGAAAGAGTAATGTCTTAGCGCAGGCTTGTTATTTCGGTCACATCCGAGCTCTCTTTTCAACGGGTGTGTCTTGACGAGATTATCGGGGTGGAATTATCATACGCCCGACGCGACGTGCGAAAATTTTCCTTACGCACACACCGATCTCATGAATAACTTCAAGCCGATCAGGAATAAAGAGAGTAACTTATCGCTACCCGTTACATCGATAAATATTCGGTGAGCTCCCCAATTAAGGTCGAATTTCCCTCCGAGGCGCATAACTTGACTTTTAGTCCCTCCCTCCCCCCCGCGAAGAAAGTCGGAGGAGCAAAGCTGAGTTTAAGGGGATGTGAAACTCCTGTTTTAACGATCTTGAGCTACCTCGGCTTGCATAAGTAATTCTTGGCCCCCAGACAAGTGTAACGATATTATGTGTTTCGCATTAGCGCTGTGTTTGTTATCATTGATTAGCTTCACCGCGATAACTGGTACATGACGGCTTCATTTTTTTTTTTTTTTTTTTTTTTTTATCTCAGACAGGGGTGCTAAAATCAGATGGGTTTAATAGGGAGCGCCCCGCATTAGCAATTTACAAGTCTTTGTGCGCAATCAAAATTTTATGCCCCCAGACACGTCGTATTTTTTTCTCTAATAACTCGCCGACTCCTGGGGGAAGGCTTTAAAACCATCCGCATTAATTTTAACCGTGTTTCCGCCGAGGTAGCGGAGACGGTAAAAAAATTTTTCGTAGAAATTCCTCCTGCACTGTTTACACAAGGATGATGTTCTTCATCGGTGGATGCGCGCATTACAAAAACTTGTAAATTCGTTTTTACAATGTTGCACGCCTGGAGTGAGATAATGAGTGAAAAATTTTTACGTTTATCATTGGAAATGTTAGGCTTAATTCGTACGGATCTGATAAAAAAAATTTAATTATTTTTCTCAGGTGTGAAGCTTGATTTAAATTTTTTCTTTTAATAAAGTATTTAAATTTAAATAACCTTTTGTTTTTTTTTTTCTTTTTAAATTATGTAAGAGTATACTAATTTTGAAATGAAATTTTTTTATAAAATGGTTTAATATAGTTATATATGCAATTTTTTTGCTTTTATTTTTAAATTGATTTTTGAACTTAAAAAAAGTATTTAATTTTCCTTGACATTGTTTGATAAGAGACATTGATCAATTGTTAATAAAGTCAATTAATAACTCTGAAGAGAAAATACGTGTACAGAGATACTAATAATATAGAGCTGTTATTAAAATAAAAAGCTAACGTCATCGTTTCTTGACCCCGTTAATCATTTTTTTTATTTTCAATCTGTTTTTTAAAAGTACAAATTTGAAATTTAAAAATGCAAGTTCAAACTAAAGACAAAAAAAGTATGTCACAGTCAAAAAGCTGATTTTTTTCCTTAAGAATTTCATCTGCTTTGCATAATGAAAAACAATTCCAAGTGCTTCCATTTAAAATCAAATCTTATTTTCTCAAGTACCCAAAAAATTTCAACCCCGACAGAAAAAAAAAGGGGGGGGGGGGGAGGGAAGTGGGGAGCTTCAGGAATGCCCTCATCCCCACTTATCCATCCAAGCTCAAACTCTCGCCACAGGACGGTAATTAGCGCGTTGATGTACGGGGGTTTGGGCCGGCCGCTTCAGCCCTCCCCATTTGTAAAGCTGGTGCAGCGCCGCGCCCGACAATTACTCACGCAGGTGCGATACGTATCGGCCCCCGGCGGCGGCTGCTGCTTTTTAGCGCTGTCGGAAAAGCTGCTGGCTGCTTCCGTCTCTCTGGCCTGGCTTTTTATCATCTCTATCTCCCCGCCGCGCGACCGTTGCGTTGGCTCGCGCGCGCGCGCACCTCATGTTTATGTATGAGGCCGAGACGCTCGTTGGTGCCTGCTGGACGACGAGATCAAATTGGAGCGATTTTGCCTGTGAGCACGGGGAGGATTTTCATTGTTTAACCTTTTTACGGAGCTTATTAACGCTGCTGCGCTCCAGGGTCTGTTGGTTTAAACGATAGGCCATCGACATCGTCCCCCGTTGTTTGATCGTGCCGATGACCTTGACTTTTCGCGCAGCTGCTGGATCTTTGGCGATAAATTATAAACTGATAATTTTTTTTTTTTTTTTATTAAATACGTGGGAATTGAGGAGATTATCTGTGATGGCTCGAGATTGAAGGATAAGCTTTTACCACACAACTCGCTAAACGATTATCATTTTTATATAAACAATTAACCATAGCTTTTTGAGCCTGCTTCTGTATTTATGAATTAAAAAACATGCACCGCGAGGGAAAAAAAAAAGAACAAACAAAGCTATAATAACTTTAATTGAAAAAAAAATGAGGAGCAGAAGAAGCACATCCCAATTACCGCTCGCGTATACGCATACACACACTTATAATATACACTAACAAGCACCATTGACTTAAGTACACTCAAACTCATTTAAATTTATTTACAAAGCTTCATTGTTTGGATGATTCTAGCAAACATTAAAATCCACGAGCTACAATGGAAGCTTCGCTGCAAGCCCGCACGTATGTACTCCATAACATGCAGCCGCACCGGTCAAACGGAATTTCTTCGTTACACGCGAACCTCGAGACAATA
Organism: Encarsia formosa; assembly: GCA_038277355.1. Taxonomy (NCBI): domain Eukaryota; kingdom Metazoa; phylum Arthropoda; class Insecta; order Hymenoptera; family Aphelinidae; genus Encarsia; species Encarsia formosa. Next base: position 4,875,081 of record CM076187.1, read on the forward strand.
GTTTCTCGCGCTGAGCGATCGACGTTTGTCTCGCCTCGACAACCCTCGCCACGACTTTTTTTTTATTCTCGTTGATGTTTATCTTAACACGATAAACAATTTTTTTTTCATTAAATCATTCTTTGGTTTAGCCATTCTCAATTTACATCACGTTTTAAAATGTTGATTGATGTGTTTTCACGAGAATTTTGTCCATTGATTGGGATACAAGCAAAGCTGTACGCATGAGATTTGCATGGTCCATAATTGGGATACTTTATAAAAAAAAGTCTCAAAAGAAATGGGTAAGAAGGATCGAATTAGAGTCCTTTACCTTAAAAATTATAGTCTAAGTTTCTAGTCAATTCGGTTGAAAATATGAAGCAGATCAGTACCATTCATTCATTTCCATCATCAGTACATCAAACAAGACTTTGGATAAACCAACTTCTTTTTGATTTTCAAGACCAGTACTTTTTAAGTAAAGAACCTAATAGTTTTATTGACAATTTTTTCTTGCTGCTGCGACTTTAATTTTTTTGAGACATTTAAGTTTGGTTTTTTAAAGCTGCAAGCATATAAATGATTTTCATGATACTGCTTTTATCTACTCTGTCAACAAGAGTTTGAACAAGAGGATTGAGATCCTTCAAACCTCTCTGTCTGTTGGAAAAAATATTGTAATCTTTGCGTGTGTGAATTCTTTCCTGTTCCGGGTCATAACTGTACTTGAATTTTGGCTCATCACTTCGGCCATCAAAACCGGATTAAGCTCTAGTTAGCCATAATTTCATTAATTATTGGTAAAAGCAGTAAGAAGAGCTTTCAAGCTCTATTTACCGTAATTCTTCAAAATTTTCAAATTTTAAGCTGAACAATATATTTAAAAATTCAATAATGCGCTATGCGTTTCTCGATGGATATTGATAATAATTGTGGACCGTCACCGTACAAGTGTCACTGGTTTTTTCAAATCAAAAAGTATTTTTAATATACTTTCTCGAAATTTCTCTTATTAATCCTATAAAAATAAAAAATTGAAAAAAAAAGTTGTGCCAAGTATCTATTTCCACGGTCCACTGTAAAATAAGTCATTTTTAAACTACAAACCAACTAGCTAAAAAAACAAAGTAGATAAACAAAGAAGACAAAAATTCATCGAGCATGAAACACTCGTGCGTGTGCTTTCTTCGTTGGGCGATAAACCGGGAGTAGCGAAAATCGCGATAAAAAAGAGACAAAGAAAAACACGTATAGTAGCAGCAGCGGCAGCCAGTCTCAGCGAAGAAATTTTCACCCTATCCACCACAGTCGACGAAAGAAAAAAAAAAAAAGAGAAGAAGAATAATAATGCTCTTTGGTCAGGTAGAATTAAAAAAGAGCCAAACCAGTCGCGGCCAGGATCACGTGTGCTCCCCCCGAGATAACCTTTTCAAACCCGACAATTATTGGTAATATCGGAGAGGAGCGAGAGCCCCGATTATATGGGAAACGAGCTTGCCGGGGAGGGAGATGAGGGGAGCCCGATACACTCGCGCGAGCTGGCCCCGCGAGCATTCGGAGGAGCCTAATTACAGAGTAGCCGTGCCCTTCCTCCCTCCCTCCCTGCGGGAGCTCCCGCGGATGCATGCCTTGTTTACCCTGACTCCCAAAGTAAATCTAATGGATATCTATGTAAACAAAGGAGGTCGCTTCTAGATTGACGAAAGCCGGCCCCGCTCTTCCTTTTTTTTCTAACGAGGTTCGCACGACCCCGAGGAGGGGGCGGGGCCGGAGGAGGAGGAGGGAAAATGAGCTCGATGAAACGATAATTGATCCCGCGCGAGGATTGCAATTGTGCACCGTGCGGAGTAATAAAGAGAGAGAGAGAGAGAGAGGAGAAATAAATGTTTTTCAATTTTGCCGGGCGACTGGAATTGCCCCGCGCGATACGTAAGGCCCGATAACGAGATTCCCTACGCGCGTGCGTATTAGCGCACCGTTTCTACGACTATTTATCCCTAGAGTAGGTAGGTGTGAGTTACCCCCTCGCGTACTTTTTCATAGCCCGGGTGTTTACTTTAATATCCCGAAATCATTAGTGTCTCCCTGACGAACGGCCCCGTAATTACATAATAGCGCGGGTTTAATTTGACGCTGCTCTCTGCAGTGTCGTTTCTAACGAACCAGGAATGTTTAAAGGTTACGGAGAGGTGATAAATATTACTCCCGGGGGTAAATAAAACAATATAGATTGTCAATGGAGGGGGGAAGAGCGAGTAGGTCTGATGTATGTGGCCGTTTAAACGAAAGTTGTTATTATTGCCACGTCTTTCTTATTATGGAATACGTCGGGCAAATTACCTTCGAGGAGTATTTCTCCTCGAGGTTGTTCCAACCAAGAGAGAGGTAATCGAAACCCCGGCATCAGCCGAGCCAATAATACCTCGCTCGCGCAAAATGATTAGCTCTCGCGGATAAAAATAAGCTGGGAGTCGCAGTTGAGCTGAGAAAGAATTTCAGTCCTGCCCGAGAATAAAAACATCCACGGGAGTTTACAACCCACTCGGGCGGGGAGTGTTTATTAATGAATTAAAAGCGGCTCGTAAACCAGGGTAGTAAAGGGAATTATTAATGCGCGGCACCTTGTTACACTCTCGTAGTCAATGAAAGGGAGACAGCTCCAAAATGGCCGAAGTTATTAACATTCCCGAGCTGGATTGTTGGGGGTCGGTAGCGAGTCTAATGGAGTTATTACGCGAGACCTGGTTTACGAAGGCGACGGTATACTTTAATAGTGATCAAAATTCTGTTTGCGATTGCACTGTGTTTCGGCTCTTATATCTGCAAGGCCCTACCGGTCTTAATTTGCATGAATTCGTTGCAATTGTTCGTATATGCACAAACATGAAAGAAAATTTGAGATCTTTTGAGTGCGCTGTTTGTTTATTTCAAATTAACGGGAACCTTAAAAATTAATGAAGTTTTTGATTACAATCGAAACTTGGGTCTGTATACGAAATTGAACATGCATACTAATGTACATAAACTACTTGATGCAGGTAGAAGGACTTAGAACAGGTGCGGGCGCCAGTGAACGGTAGCTCTGCTGAAACACAATCGAGCGACCGTGAAATAATTATCATAACGACGCCCGCCACTCAGCCTGCATCATCCGGCAACTCGCGGGTCCATCCGTCTTGGGAAAGAAGCAGTAAGAGGCCAATCTGTCGGCGAGGAGAGAACCGGGCAATAAGGAAACGCGGATCGGAATGTCTCGATCGAGTTCGACTCCCCCCCCGCCTGGTTTCTCTTTCTCATTCTCTTTTTTCTTTTTTTTATTTCTCGAAAGGGACGAACAATGGGCGGAATTGACGGTAGCTCTCGAACCCGAAGGTAATTCTGACCTAATTAATCAAGTGGTGCCCCGCGTTGATCTGCTTACCTAACGGAGTGGCTGCACCGCTACGTGACTGAGTCATTTTAATTGTTTTAGTTACTTAACTTCGCTTTTAATTCAAGCTCGTTTATTCAAAGCTGGTGGATGCTGGGGCTCTTAAAACATTACGAGTTTAATTGATGATATCGTGAGGACATGATTTATCATTAGGTTTTAGTGTAGTCAAATAATAATCGTCTTGAAGAAGTAAACCAGACTGTTAAAATGAAATAAATTAATAGACCGATTCAAAATTTTGTCAATTTTATACCAACAAGCTTTAATTATGTTATTATCATACCCACAAACTAGAAGTCAACTGCTTTTGAACTGAGTGGTGAAAAATTTTTGAGACTAAAGTATGAGTTGACTGTCCCATCTGGACAAAAAAGTATTGAATGTAGATTAATAAGGCTTATTTCATAGTTTTTAACATTTTGATTGACAAAGATTAATTTTTTTGGAACTATGCATCCAAGTGTTTGAAGATGCATCTTGTGATATCGACATCAGCACATTTTTTGAGAATTTTTTCCACATTTTTCGTCACAGCACCAGAGCAAAAAAAAAACAGCATCATTCAACGAACTTTTAGAAATATAAGTTTTCTTCTGCGAATAACGATACACCTTATTTCGGTATTACCTTCATCTACAAAAAAGAATTATAGTTAAAGTTTATTTAACTTATGAATAGATTTTTTCAGTCACACAAAAATACTTCTCATTTGAGAAACTTAGAAATTACTGCCGCCACTTGTTAATAACTTATATTAAATATGTTTTTACATATTGCGAATAACAGTTTACCAAAGAATGATGAAAACTGACTCATAAATTTTCAACTTCTAAATTAAAGCCTAGAAGTCTCGAGTAAGATTTTTTGTTTTTTTTAACAAAATAGAATCTCTGCAAATAAATAACTCTAAAGATCTTGAGTAAAGCACGTTTTCGTAATAAAAACAATATTTTAAAGTGTGGTAAGCTGCTTAGTTCGTTTTGCAAACAGAATAAAAAAAAGGTAGCGTAAATAATTGTGATTTGTAAGTATCGTTCTATTTAAAGCCTTTAAAAATTCTCAAAGCTACAAAACTTTATATCTGAATTCATTTTTACGATTTAAATAAAATAATACAAGCTTGTAATTGAAGTCTCAAAAGATTTTGATGAGTAATTGGAAAATTATAGTCGACAGCTAAATCAACAAGTTTAAAAGATCTCCCGATGGTTTACATAAATTAAAATCCCAGGTAAGTTTGTATTCTCGGCCCCAGGAATAAACGAAACAAATACCATCGATTCTCCCTTAGAAGAATAAGACTTCAGAAAGGATAGATCTCACTTCCTGTCTGGAGAATTTAGAGGATAGCGTATTTACGGTTACGGACGAGTGACTTTTCGCGGGGCTGTGGTGCGGTACATAACGCGCTTATTATTCCTCTCGCCGCAGTAAAGGTTTGTTCGATTACTCTGTTGCAGGTAGGCGTTTTCTCGCAGTGTTTTACCGTTCCATCGTTCGAGAGAAGAAGAAGAAGAAGCAGACGAAGAATAAGAAAGAGATAAATATTGCAGCAGCAGCAGCTCCTCTGCCTTTGTGGATATGGCTCTGTTCCCTCGATACTTCTTCTTCTTCCACTTCGACGAGGTATTAAATCAGCATGCCGCGCGGAAACACGGAAAGAATGGTGGTGCTCCTTGCCTACGGCTTTTCTTTCAACGAGGGGAAAGGGGGGTTTATTGCGCATGGTGTGTCTGTCTTTGCTCGCGTGAGAAAGTGTTGGGAAAACAGTCGGTAGCCGTGCAGGACTATCGACGTCTCATTCGTTTGCCCTCCCCCCCTCCCTAACCCTGCTGACTTATTGAATTGTTCCACCAGCCACCCGAGACAATACCCTGAATAAATACGTCCGCTACAATGGCCATAAGACGGACTAACGATTATTACTCGGTGTGTACACGAGAGTTGATAATTTAATTAACGTTTTTGGAAGGGTTTTGGACTGATAGTGGAGCCGATTGACTTTACTTGGAGAACTTCTTGTTGACACTTATTCAAATTGGAAAAAAAAGTATTAAAATTAGGATTGGAGAAAAAATACCAAAATTGGCTGGATAATCTAGAAAAATCATTATATTACTGGCCAGTTCTGTTCAAATTTCTTTTATTATTATTATTTTTTTTTTTTGTAAATTACATAGCAACGTTTCGCGTGACTATTTTTGTTTCACGCCTTTTGAAGCTAAAATTAATATTTGGTATAAAAGTATTGCAACATGATTGCACAGTCAAAATGCTAATGCTGGATAATGTTTTGAATAAAATAAAAATTTTCTGGTTTAATAGATATTTTTTTTTACCAATAAAATTTACTTCAATTTTGATTAAAAATATTGTTTACTAACTTAATTACAACTAACATTTAATACATCTCCAACGAATAACGGCTGTTCAAAATTATTTGTATTGCAAGTGACGTATCCGTAATTTTTATCGTTGGTTTCCACATGCTGCTGAGACATTTTTGAACTACTTGGGCCGGAATTTTGGTAATCATCTTCAGCAATCTCGTTAGTCGATAATTGCTGTCTTTTGAGGAACCACTTTCCCGAATCCCCTTTAAATATCAATCCTTTTCCATTTTTCGATTCCACATACTTCAAAGTCGTACTCGTATAAGTAAAATTAATTGTTGTGCTCGGTGTTGTACTGCTAGTAGTAGTCGTTGTTCTAGCATGATTCTTTATGCGAGTCCAAAATAACATCAATAAATCTAAATCACTCACACGTTTGTTTGCTTCAAGATGGCGTCTAAATATCATGCTTCTAGTATCACCAGTCAAGCTTATTTCTTTTTGTTTTTTATTCAAAAGATATACACTATAAGCAGTATCATTGTAAAGCAATTCTGCTGTATCTTGGTAAATAGTGTTGTTTGAATCGTTTTCAAAACCGTTTTCTCTCAATTCTAACATCACAAAAATCACCCGAAAGAATTCAGCTAAATGATGTTCAAAATAAAAATCAGAAGCAGTTATACCAAGACTAAAATGAGAGTAATAGTCGTACGTGCCATTACCAGAAGGATCTATGGGATGAACAGCAAACAGCCTATCAAGATAAGATGGCGGTAAAATTAGATTACGTTCATCCATATGTACAGTTTTTCTGTTGATGAATAAACTAATGTCTCCACGCGTGTAAGGTCTCTCATACTCCATGGAATATATATGATTGATGTAAGGGTATATATAGTTACGACCATCAAAAAAAAATTCAGCCCTGCGCCACCAGAATAATCGTAAGAAATAAATCAAATCAAAAGTTGCTCCGAATGGAGAATAGATGCTTGCGATAAGCTGCACCGCACCTTCGACAAATTTCTGCAATGTGTCAAATCTGTACTGCGTACTGAGCATTTTCCCTTTGAGGCATGGCCAATTCACTAGTATGTAGTCGAGAAGAAGACCAAACTCGGATGTTTCCTCAACAAAGTGAGGGAGATCCAGATGATCAATCAACTTGATTTTTTTAACTTCTTTTTCGTCAGAACAATCCAATAGAGCCTTTACGATTGCTTTTTTTACTCGGATTCTGATAGTTTGGTTGTTGTTGAATTCATTATTTTCATAGTTCATTAAAAAATTCATAATTTGCTCTACTTCCACATTAAAATAATCTGTTGTTATAGTTTTTATACGAAACTTTACTCCAAAATAGTTAGCGATGACTTCTCTCATTACAAAGTCCAAGTCATAGCCAATACTTTTCCATAAACCACTGCTTTGCAAGCATTCGGCTATAGCTATTTTATCTTTACTAAAATGGATCAGACCCCATTTGTCACCACACACTATATTCACGAAAACTGTTATTAAAAAAAACCAGCTATTCAATGTAACATTCATAATACTTCAAACAGTAATATATAGAATAATCTAAAAAATAGAAGCTAAATTAAATGCTTGGTTATCTAGCAATAACCTTGATAGAAACGAGTAATGCCAAGTTAGTAACTAAAAAGTATGAAAAAATACGACATATTCAAGTAAAAAAATTAAAATAATCTTTTGATTATGAGACTTTTTTTTCAAAAAGAATTTATTTTAATTAAGGATCTAATATTTGAAGTTAGTAAAGTATATTGAACCACGTAAGAGAAGTGCAAATAAAAGTTACATTTTTGAATTCATTATTTTCCAATAAAAATTTAAATATCATTGTACTAATATTGTTTTACATCCAACGCTATACATTTTTTTTAATGTGTGATTTCAGTTTCACTTTGAGCAATAAAATTTTTTAAAAACCAGAAATCGTCTAAACCGATCACCTTTAATACCATCCCATTTATCGATTTCTCTTATTTTTACATAAAAAGCTTAATTTCATTGGGCTCTGTAAACAAAATCAATGTGCAGTAAAACCTCTTGAATTTCCACTCAACCATAAACTATTTCCCAGCCGATTGAAAAAACTAAAGAAAAATAAAGTGATGGATCCAGGGTATTACAGTCGAGCGACGAGTATAAATCATTCCCGATTATACTCCGCGACCAGTTTAAAAACTCGTCAATTGAAGTAAATAAAGTCTCCGAGAACGTTTATAAGCACGAGTATCCCAGAAATTCCCGAAGAAATGAGTCAGCTAATTAGAAGAGCCGAGGGTTCAAGGGCCGCGCGGGCGGCGCAGGCGTGGGTGTATCGCGAAAAACTTTCAGCATGGTCTTCCTTTTTTGTTCCTCGCTTGGCATCCCTTCAAGCCCTTCCTTATCTCGGGCAACTCGCTGTCAGGTTAAGTGAAATTGTTGGTGAAGCACCCAGCGCCGGAATGTTTTTTATTCTTCGCCAAGAAGAAGAAGAAGAAGAAGCTGCATTAACTGATAGGTCCCGGGGTACCGGCTGGGCTCTCACGCTTATTGGCTGCATGTATGAACTTTAGCGCTACGATATTCGAAAAAATCTCAACTTTTTCCCTTGGCCGACCGATTTTAGCCGGCCATGACGTCGTCAGGTCCGCCGAATATTTTCTGGGAGTAGTAATTGAGGGATTTTATTGGCCCGTTCGAATTTAAACTTCACGCCTGGGCAATAAAACCGAGCTTTTTTGCAAGCAACATCGGTACGGGGTCTTGGGCCCGAAAAACCCGAATTCCCGACAATTTAATTTACGAATAATTTTCAAATAACAAGCCCAAGCGGTAAAAAGAGCGGAACGGAGGTAAGAATGTGTGTCCGAGGGAGGGCCGCTCGGCGTGCGTCACGTAGCTTAAAAGTGTGTTTATCTTGTAAAACAAGTATCCGAATGAATAATCCCCCGGCAGGGCTTAAATTGCGTCGAACAATTCGAGCCGAGGAAGAGGAGGGGGGGGGGGCAAAAAAACTCCCCCGCTCGCGAAGAGAAGAGCAGAGGGGAAGAGAGGGCACAAAAAGTCGCGGAATTTCCTAAGAGCGAAACGATGTTAAAGGCGCCTCGCGGCCTTTTACGATTACCCGAGACTCGTGTCGCGACGGCGAAAATCCGCGAAGCGAGCGAGTTACCGAAGTTTGGAAGCTTCTTGCGGGTACGTGTATGGCTTCGGGGGCCCCGCGAGATGAGCGGGGGAATACGCGATTTATGCCGGTTTCGTTCAAATTTCTAATGTCTCGGTTTCTTAGGAGCCGGGGTATGACGGGCGCTTATCGCGAGCTTCCGCGTTGACGGGAAGTAAGGGAGATTGATTGCCGTTGCAGGTGATTTTTGAGCGTAGTTTTGGTTTTCAACTTTCATTATTTGTCATTTTTGATACTGACTTGGTACATTTTAGCAGATTTTTAGTTTTTGAATGACCTGAACTCTTAAATTTGCTGTGCTAAACAGTTTTATGAATAATGAATAATTCTAAAATAGTTATTTCTGTTCACACCTCACATAAATGTAAAATAAAATTTTATGATGTCTCTGAATCCCGGGGTATCATTCAACGTTACGGACATTCAATTATCCAAATAAAATATTCAATAATTTGAAATCCTCGGCGAATTAGCGAATTTCTCACAGTCAGAAAATTAATCAATTAATCATTATAATTACCCCCGATCGGAAAATATTTCCTCGTTAGAATTCTCAGGATTTTCAATGAGGCACATTCATTCTACTTTTAATAGTAGCCATATATAAATTTCAGTTAATTACCAGGTTTCATGAAACAAAATACCGTTTAACATTGGTAACTGTAATTATTATACTCAGCGAGAAATGAGTAATTGCCCCTTTTCCGTTTTCCAAACCCCTCCTATCGATCAATTCACTAAAACACACACCTGTACGGTTAATTCGCGATCTAAGCACACAGTCGTTTGATCAATTTTCATACTTGAAAAAAAAAAAAAAAAAAAAAACCCTAGACAGAAAAGGATTTTTATGAAACTCTCCGGTACACATTTTGAGAGTATAACTCTTCCCCCCCTAAAAATCGCCGTCGGCAAAAAACTCCCCGACGCGACGTTCATTGTGTCTGTTCCTACTGTGTGTAACTTGCGGTCGGAGCGGCGGTAAACAATGAGAAACGACCTCTCCTCGTGTATCGGAACCCCAAAAAAAAAAATAACAAGAAGAAGACTATAAAAAAAGAGCAAGAGTCTTCTCTTTCTTAATGAAGCACCCTTTGCGTATTGGATAACCTTTGTTTTGGTTGAATTTTCCTGGACCTAGTGCGGAGCGGGTAACGGTACTTTTGGGAGAGAAATTAGCCGACCGGACGGCGATCCCCGGGGCCGATTGCGGTGCGGGTTTATTATCGGCGAGCCCAGGAACGCGATTAACAGTAATAACAACAGGGGAATTTCCTACCTCTTGACAGTTCGTTTTATATCGACACATATTTCAAACTCTGATGGTTCAATTAACCGCGAGCCGAGCCTTGAATTTTTTTTTAATTTTAATCCGATGCCGGGCTATCGCTGATGAAAATTTTAAATTGAGTTCGAGCACAGATGTAACAACCGTTTATCCTTCTAACGAAAAATATATTTTTTATTTTTCAAAATCAGTTATGCTCCTTTAACACAAGTATAAATCGGAACAGCCACCTTGTGAATTTCGGTAGAAGTTTTTTTTTTCAAACGCACACTTTGTCGAAGAGAGAAAAACTTCGTCGCGTCACCGGGAATCTTTCTTCCTGGCGGCCAATGGAGATATCCGCAAAGAGAATGGGTAAAAAAGCCAGCTGCGCCGGGTTCAATCGCGATGGACTTGATGGATTTTATTTTTCATCCTGGTTCTCCTCCATAATACAATTCGCACAAAGTATGTCGCAATTTAATATTTTTCCCCTCTTTTTTCATTAACTCTCTGGCTTTCCATTGTGGCCGGGAATAATCATTTTGAAGAAAATGATATTCGGTTGTGCCGCGGCAGACTCTTTTGTCTAGCTATTTTGCGTTCTGCGGGTAAGCATGAGTAAGTGCGGGAAAAGCGGTTAAGTCCCCGTTTCGCCGAGGGTACTCACTTTGTAACAATTAAGAAACTAAGTGCGGGGGAGGAGTCATTTGTTTAAATCCAAGCAGCTTCTCTTAATTTTTCAAGTTTACCCCAGATGCGTATTTACTTTATCTACCGAAAGCACCTTGATCTCGAGTAGACTTTCGATCGAAACGCTTGGATGACGGATTGTTTGCCCAGACAATGGAGAAAAAAATAGACATCAAATTTATCAAGAGAAACACAATTAGAAAAATAAAAACTCAAGAGAGATGGAAAAGAGAGAAAAAAAAAGAGCTTCTCGGAAAATATGATTTAACGAAGTAGCATCGTCGTCCCTCGCGAGGGCACTCGTCTCACGCAAAGGAGCTCCTTAAGAAAATAGAACGCGCATTTGCAAAATTAAAACAACCCGAGCGAATATAAAACCCTACGCGTGCGCCGCTCAAAAGCGCCGGCTCGCCCATCTGAATAATAAAATCTCAATTACGTGAAAACTTAAAAAAGAAGTAGAAGACAGACTGAGGGATTACGTTGAAAAAAAAAAGAAAAAAAAAATTTTTACTTTACTTCAAACAAGGTGCTAAAGCAGAAGCTTCAGAAAAGATTTGTCAGAGCCGGAGTTTATTCGTCTCTTTCGCGCCAGCCGGGCGAGGAGTAATCATCCGAAAAATAAAAGCTAAACACCGCTACTCGTGACTCTGCACTCCTAAACGAGGATAGTAAATACTTAAACTGCAACCGCCATGTGTGTGTTTACATTATGATAATTTATGTGCACGCGCCTCTTCTTCGCTTATAATCGTTTATTTTTACGAGAGGAGTTGGCTTCTTCGTTTTTTTCACTTCGCAGTTCTTTGAGAATTTGAAGTTTAACTTCGAGCTTCTTTTTTTTCTTAGGCCCGATGGATTTGAATGCGAAATGAGAGTGAACTACGAGTTGGGTGGATTTTGAAAAAAGCGAGGAGGAAAAAAAATCGCGCGCGAGTTATTTGCATTTATTAAAATAACAAAATGCATCTCATCCGACAAGCAGCCGCTGACGTTAAAACCCCCGCGAGTAAATACTTTGAGGATTTAAAAACCGTTACGGAGAATCAGTGACTAAAATCAATATAATTTTAAACGATGACTCGCTTTATTTATTATTTTGACGTGGCCTGCACAGTCCTCGATTGAAATCACGGTGCGCGGCGTTGAAATGATAAGCAAATTTTGCTTAATGAAAATAAAGTAAATTAAAATTGTACCCTTTCGAACGGTTGTTTCGAACAAAATATCATTTTATTTGCAGCGGTGTTGGATAAATTTTTGTACTTTTTTTTTTATGAAGAACATTTTCATGCATTTTCGTTCGTGTTATTATGAGCGGAAAATAACGCATTTGCATAGACTACGACGGGGAGTAATCTCATCCAAAGTGCGCAGCTACCTTCAGCAAAATGGAGGAAAACTTTTACACTGTACTTTGAAAATGAAATTTTTTAATTACACTGTCAATTTACATTAAAGTTTAAAAATGTCAATTATTCTTAATGAAGGAACTGTGAGAGTAAATGCTATTTTTTAATGAAAAATTTTTTTACTAGAAAAGTGAAAATTCTTCAATTATTTGTCGTTTTTATGTATAACGAAACGGTTGCAGTTCAAAAGGCGCCATTCTATAAAAAATATTTAAAAATCTTAGTTTAATAAAAAGGTGTTTTTTAGAAAATTAACTCAAAGTAGACCTTATTTTAATTCGATGTTTATTGAAATAGTTTCAACAAAAACGCAGCTTTCAGTTTATTAACGTTGATAATTAATAAAATTATCATTTTTTTTTTTTTTTTCAATTACTTGATTGTAAATTTGATTAGGATAAGATAACTCTTATTATCATTCGATTATAAACTAAAAAATAAAATGGTGAAACTACATCATTTCATAGCAATATAAACAATTTAAAAAAATGTGATTTTTGACACAACAATTCGGTCATGCTTTATTTTGAGATTACTTGATTAACCCATTGAACAATTGAATGAACCATTAACTGAATGGTTAGAATTAGAGAAACCGCGATCGATCATCATTGCGGGAACCATAAAAAAATCCCTTACAAGCATTATCGAAACTTACGAGCCGGCAATAAACAAGCGAGCGCGGTTTCCGATAAATAAAATCACCGAAGAGAAAGCATTCCGTCACACTACACGCGATGAAATCATAATCGCAGCTGAAACGATTTCAATTAATGCCGATTTATACCCGCCGCGTCGATCGTTAGGGCGCCTTTCCCCTAACCTAAATCCCGTATCGCTCCGAAAAAAAAAAAAAAAAAAAGGGAGTCCGGTATTTATCGATCCGGGCCCGTGGCGAAACGCTGTTATTGATATACGATCGATCGGAACGGTACCGATCGAGCGTGCCGGATTATTAAAGTCGCTCTCATTGTCGGAGGCGTTTCTAAAAATGCAAATAGCTCAAGTGGGGAGGCGAGCTTCTCGAGGGCGACTTAATTTATGTAACGAGGGAAGGGAGGAGTCAGAAGGCGGGAATTATTTTATCGTGACCAGGAATCGAGCACGGTTGCACAAAATTTAAGGGATGCGCGGCTTTGAAATTTTTCCCAGGCTTTGAAATTCCTCTATCAATTACAATTGTAAGTCTGATCTTTACGGGAGCGCTAATCGAAATTAAATTAGGGAGGACGAGCCAACGATAAGAAAGTCGTTAAATCGAGAAACGGTGGAAGCCGCAACCGGACTTATCTAAATATATTGACGGTTTTATGCCGGGATAAAGAGCGCTGGATCTTTTATTTTTATTTTTACCGGGTACACGTGTTATTTAATTTATTCTTTATACTAGAGAAAACTAGTTTATCTGTTGGAGTTTCTCGTAGAAATGCAGATTTCCAGGATGACTAATTTTAAAATCGATGAGCATTAAAAAAAATTAAAGGACTCAATTCAGAATTTTGAATCATACGATTAAAGTCAAATTATTATTTATTGTATGGGCTGAGCCACTTTTTCAAATTTGAAAAAGACACTATGTATCTGCCTTAGCCGGACTTGTACAATAAATTTCCGCGTAAACCGGTTGCATTACAACCATCGTAATGCGGTGATGTCGATAAAATTTGATAAAAATCTTGGACAAAGTAAAAAAAAAGCAAAAAATAAAATACCGGAGTATGTTCTTGGAGGGAAAAAAACGGTTTTATGCATTTTGATTTTATATCGCTGAAAATTTTAAATGTTTGTTGACGAAATAAAATGAGACCAAGGAATAGACTCAGAACAAAAATTTTATTTCACTGTCGATAGTTTATTTTCAAATTGGAAATTCATAACATATGGTTGATCAAATTTAGTCATACCAATAAAAATATTGAAACCTATATCGACAATGCACTAACAAAAATTAACAGAAATGGAAAAGAAAACAGCTGTTTCTGTTCACTAACATAAAATTTTATCGTAAAAAAATTAAATAATTCTGATATAAATTATTTTACTAAAATTATATAATAACTTTACGTGACTACGTTTAGAAAAAAAAAAGTCATGATAAAACAATCACTTGTTTCTTGTTCTAACTTCTATTTCAGTTTACGATCAAAGAATGATTTGCTTCTCGATCAAAACTTACTATCTAGATCGAAACAACAAATTCCAAAACCATAATGTGTTTAATAATTTACGAACTAGAAATAATAAAAATTTTTTCAAGTAAAGTTTCGAGGGTAGGTCCGTTACATTCCGTTATTTATCTAGCTTTATCTAGCTGCACATTGTAATATTTGGCAACAACTATAGCAAATGATTGAAAGTTCTGGTTATAAATTCGCGGCCGTATAAAGAAACATTTAGATGTATAAGTTTTATTGAGTGATAAATAGTGACACACAATTAAATAATGACGTACAAGATTTCTGTAGCTTTGTCGTAAATTCAAGAGTCTTATCTCTTTGGCACAATCGATTGTTTTTAGCGTTACGATAATGAGAAGTTGTGTAGAAATACATAACGTCCAGGCACCCATAAAACGGTTATTTTTTAACTCGACCCACGGGATGTTCGTCAGTGATGAGAAACAAAAAAAAAAAAAAGGGAAATAAACAAACGTTTTAAGAGCCAAGACGTAAAATAAAACTTCGAGGAAGAAACACGAAACGATGACTGTCAATATTAATCGAATGAAAACTGCAGCAAAATGTGTACACGTACAGGGCCCAGCCAGCGTGCATATAAAACCTCAAACAAGTTGTCGAAACGTCGGGTGTAAAATTAAACAAGGAATTCAATATTCTCCCGCGCGAGTAGCGGCTTTGACCGCAGGATAAAAATAAAAGACATTATCTCGCCGAGGCGTGAACAACCTCGCGTCCCGAAAATCCAAAATAATAACTCTAAATCATGGATGGGGATTTTTTTTTTCTTCAGTTTTGCTTGTTTTCGCGGAGCCGAATCGTTCCATATTTTATGTCCCGGGAAAAGGGGAATTGAAATAGCACAATGGTGTTGAGGCTTTCTTTCGTTTTTTTTTTTTTTTTTTTAATATATCCTGACAAGCTGCAGCTACGCGAGCGCGCGCGTGCATAATAGACGCGGGTATAAAATATATATTGCGCGAGTACAAGCGCAGGATATCTTCGAAGATCGCGCGAGGCGCGCCACGGCGGAAGAGGTGGGAAAAAACGTTTTATTTAGAGTGGATTATTGAATTGTCGAGGTTTCGTATTCTGATGTTTTCGTTTTAATATGAAACGTTTATATTTTTCAAAGTTGCTTTTATTCAAAACTTGGTTGATTCTTGACGATAATAATCAATAAAACTTCTAGAGGATTTTTAGATAAAAAAAAAAAAGGATGTCAGAATTTTGTTAGCGCTGTCATTTGTTCAGAATAAATATTTTATATTTATTCTTGTTTTTATTTAATAATATTATTTTGGTTTTTATCACCAAAATTTATCTGTAGAAAGCAAGAAGTATTTAAAAAATATTCAAAAATTTAATTATTTTATTCTTTAAATAAATTATGCTTTCTACTGACCAATTTTACTGTTGATTCAAAATAAAATTCAAAATTGAAATTAATTTTTTTTTTTTATGCATATGTTTATGTACAATAATAATAAATTTACATTTGAATTGTCGGGATTTCAGCAGGTCTTTGAAAAGAATTTAATTTATGACTGCGAAAGAGAAAGAAATTGAGGTTCATCGAAACGGCGCGATCAATATGTCATAATCGGCAGGGCATCGGAGCAAAAAGTATTACAGAGTGTTAAATCAATACTTGTTCATTTATTTCAGCATTATAAATTCCACAAGTGAGTAATGCTGCAGTAGTACTTTTTTTAAAATAACAGCTCAACAAGCAACGAGAGCTTACAAAAATTCGCTCCTCACGTAATCTCGGAAATTTTATTTCCAAACTGAAACAGACGATTTCCCGTGGGAAATAATCGGGTAAATGGAAAAAAAAAAAAAAACATTAAAACAATTTTTAACTTGCAAATGCGAAAATTTGAAAAATGTTTTATCATTTTTTATTGAAATTTGAACAAAAAACTTACACAGAATAAAAACTAGTTTGTGATATATAGTCAAAAAGAATTTTTTTTTTTAGTTTTTTAAGTTTTTTAACAAAATGTAGATAATGATACTTATCTAATAAAAGTGTTCATCGAAAAAATTGTATTCTAATTTCAAAAATTTGATAATTGAGAATGAAATTTATTTTATTTTATTTAAATATGAAGTCATTCAAGATACAAATGAATACGTACATAAATTTGTAATTAGTGAAATTGCATCAAATAAAAATGCAGAATCTTAGATTATCATCGACCTATACGGTATCTTTTGGGAGGCCAAGTTCTTGAACGCATTTTACAGTCACATTAAATACTTCACATTCATCTTTTTCTGTGTTTGCTGAAATTCAAAAATAAATTTTTAAGTTTTGATGTCTTACAAATTTTTTAAATATTTTAAAGTAATTAAAAATTACCCGTAGATACACATTCTTTTATTTTCGATTTCTGAGTATTGTCTGCTTTTGGATATGCGTTTTCCAGACTTTCAATCATCATTTGTTCATTTAATTTTCCATTTTCCATCTATTGCAAAGTTATAAATCAGAATAAAATGAATTTACAGTTTGAAATTTAGTACTATTATAAATAATTTTTACTTGTGAGATTGTACATACATTTGTTAAAATGAAAAATAATAATTATTGACAAGAAAAATACTGTGATAAATAAAAACTTGATGTATAATAAAATGAATTTACCATTTTTAGCTTTTTCAACACGCAAGCACCATAGCATCTAAATTTAGGATCCTTTAAATCTGGCTTATCTATAAACAAGAAAAAAAAAAAAAAAAAAAAAAATTTATACATTTACACGTTTAATTGGTAAAATTACTTCACTTTATGACAAATATCTAACAATAAAACTTAAATTACCTTTTTCAGAAATACCAAGCTCTTTATTGCATTCTTCTAAAAACGGCTCTAAAACCTTTTCAAGATCGAAACAAAGCACTTGGCCCTTAAAATTTCAAATTTTTGTTATCAATGTCAACTAGTTACGAAGAAATGATTGAAATAATTTTTTTAAAGAATGATTATTTTTATTTTATTTTCTCTCAGCACATAAAATGCGCCATTTTATACAAAATAACTTACTGTGATTAATGAAATTCCGATTATGCAAAATATTAACTTCATTTTGTTACTTCATAAGTTCTCCTTTGAAACTGCCACCGAGTAACTGAAAAAAATTGTAACAACCGAAGTATTTATATGAATTGACTTGTTGGTTAATCTTCGTAACCTCGCAATTTAGTTTCATTTTAACTGCGAGAATTTTTAGAAACTCTTCCGTGTATTTTCAAATGTTTAAGTTTTTTTTTATAGTTACTACAAATATAACAAAGAATATTGGAAGCAAATACAAGTATCTTCAAAATATAGGAAGACACCTATGATTGTTGTTCATTCATCAACTTTTTAATTGAATTTTTAGAAAAACAAAGTTTTTGTCACGTTTAGAACTCATAAAAATTTTTGTATTTTTTCATGCAACAAAAAATGTGTTCATAATAATTACTCGGTCATTTACTGAAATTACCGGAACTGCGCTTGGTGTTAAGTTAGGTCCGAGTCAGTCACTTTTTAGCAAAACAAATTAAAACTGAAGTTAGATTAAGATAAATTATGGAAGAATGAAAATTGCTATCTAAATATAAAGTAACGCGGAATATTTTAAGTTATTCCTTGCGGTTATATTTAAAACAAGAAATAATATCCTCGGGCTTTTCTAGATTGGAACGAGCCAATTTATTTTCAAGACTTCCGTCGTTCTTTAAATTTTTTCTTTTTTTTTTCAGCCAGCTTTCCACATCGATGAAAATTTAACAGCTGAAGGTTACAAGTTAATGGGAGATCATTATTTTTTAAAAATCCGGTAGCTTTTTTGTCAGTAAAAAGGAAAAAAAAAAAACTTTAATGTCGATCATTAAAAATAACCTTTTGACTTACCTTGTTCATTGTAACTTGAATTGGCTTTAAAAATTTGTATAGAAAAAAGAATTACATGAAAAGCTTTAATTGAATACTGTGACTACAAGGAGATGACCCGTCCTTTGAGAAACACGTCTTTACGAAACTTTGGGGGTCCTAAATGATAAGCGAGAAAAATGCGAGGTTTTCCATCTCCGTAAGTAAAATAGACTTTGAACACGAATTTTTTGAACATAAGATGAAAAACCAAAAAATGCTAAAAATTTCATGTACTTAATTGTATGTCAAACTGGAAGATAGGCCCATTTAGATAAAATATTGCTCATCATTTGGTACCAAATAAGTATGAGTTTTACCTCCTTCTTGGAGGATTTTTCCGATTTTAATTTTAAATAATGTTTATAAAAAAAACTGTAATTTGACAAAATTACTGGTTAGAAATAAAATTCTTTTTAGCTCTACCTTAAAAAGTCTGAGAAAATTGTCAGACTTTGCTTAGAAAAGCTATTGAAAATTGTATTAGCTCTAACTTGCACTTTCCCAAAAAAAGAGTTCCTGAATCTCCGATTTCCTCGTACTTTTCATTGTCTCCAGCTTTTAAAAAGCACTCATCCGTCAGAAAACTTTATTATTTGTATTGTAACGCAGCTTTTATTTACAAGTACGCGCTCGCAGTAGGCGCAGCAGTCGGCACCCTTGGATTTCTTAAATTGATTAAATCGAGACACGTTTAACCCATTATTCGAACTCCGAGGGGAATCGCGTATAGGGTTACCCCCTCCCCCTCCCCGTCGTTTTAACGGAAAAACGTGTACGCTGCCGAGCGCTGGATTGAGTTTCTGGAAAATGTATATGGCGACGATTAGGAGCGAGTCTTTGGACTCTCTCGCGATCGATTCGGGGGGGAAAAAAGGTCGAAGAAAAATTTGATGGATTTGACGATTTACTGTTGGGAAATCTAACTGTTACCTCGAGCTCTTATCTTTTTCACATGTTCCCGCTTTTCCCATGTCTGATTGTATTAATTGCTGAAATTAGATTTTATTCTCGCGCAGGTTGTACAAGGCGAGGATCGAGTTTCGTGAAAAATCGTAAATTTCAATCTACGAGAAATTTTCTTTTTTTCTATGCTCTTTACTTTGAAATTTCGGCTGGCTACTTACCTCGAGCGGCACTGAATTTTTCATAACTTCTTCTTATCATATCTGAAGTTTCGCTCTCGGGACGCACTTTCGAAAAACTATATTTTTCAAGCGAAGTGTGAATTTTTAAAACCTTCATCCCGCCTTAAACTCTTTTCGAAAAAAAATGAGCGGCTGTAAATTAATTTTCTCTCTCTCTCTTACTCTCAAGAATTTTGAGTATAAAGTACTATCGGGTTATTCAGGGAAGGTGCTCGGTGCGCGATAATATAAAACAAAGTTTCGGTATAAGTTTCGCAAAGTATCGCAAATTATTTACGAACTCTCGTGCCGAAACCGAGGGCATTTATGGCTCGAGACTTGAATATACATTACAAGACGCTCACGCCAGCACCAATTTTCGTGTATATAACTTCCCCGGCCGCGCCGGTCTCGTTTGGGCGAAAAATTTTTTTAGCAGCGGAGCATTATGGAAGATGCTCTTTAAATTACAAAGAACCGTACGCACGTGTAGCTGCTTCGATGGGGCATTCGTAAAATAAGGCTCATTTAAACGCTAAGCGGACGGCCATTGCTTTAATTGGATATTTGCATGGAGGGGGAGAGAGAATTTCGGAAACGGACGAATTTATTGGACTGCTAATCGAGCGAGACCGAAGGAATGTTTAATTTTTATTGTGGCCCGTTTCAAACGAATGAATTTTGAATGGCCGAATAAATTTCTTGGGCCTTTTTTTTCTTTCTTTGGAGAGAGCGAATTTTGGTGAATCATTTTTCGAATAATGCAGGAATAAGCCTTTTTTTCCGGTGCTCATTGTCGGGAGAAATTTATTGATTTCGAGCTAACGGCACGTACCAGACGGGAATCGATACTTTTTTCAACCAGACTCATCGAGGGCTTGTATTATACTAGGCACGTTTCTTATATTTTGATAAGCCGGAGCCTTCTCAAAGTTGTATGATCCAACTTTTGTAATCGAATAAAGCCATTGACTACGAATAAAAAAAAAAAAGTTCAAAGTTCCAGTACGATGGAGGATATTTGTACTTTTTCAAATTGAATTCTTCCTGGGATCTGCACGATAATAACTGTGAGGCTATATTTTTTTACTTTTTTCGGTAAAAGCTACTTTGTACCAATTTTTTATTTTTTTTTAATTTGAAGATCGGGGATTTTATTTTACTTTATTCCAAATTGATTTATAATTGATGATTTTTATCTCCAATTTTTGCGTCATCAAAAGCTTTATTTAGTTTAACATTTTATGCTTACAGAAACTTTTTTTTTAATTCTGAGAAACAAAAATTATTTTTTATTGCGTTTTGTCTCTGAACAAATATAATTTTAATTTTTTGATGTAATGTGAATTAAATATAGCATTTATTACAAAATGTATACTTCAAAAATAAATTAATTGAAATAAAAACGACACTTTTTCAATTATTATCAAAGTACAAGACGTATAAAAATCGAAAAATCAACTAATTAGTATTAAAAAACGTACAAGATATACATTTTTAATTTATTAAATTCATTTCTTACGAATATTGATAGCTAGCAAACTTAAAATATCCATAACTTGAATAAGGTAAAATTTAATCAAGATAGTCGAGGAAGTCATTTAAAAAAAAAGAGTTGACGATAAAACTTATTATACGGCAGCAGTCTTTTTTTTACTACGATTTAAAAATATTACGAGTAGATAATTTTTTATTCGAAAATGATGAAAATTTGTTGTTTATTGTTATACATGGCACCTCTTTTCGTCCTGGTAACCAGTAAAGATTACGGTCTGTTGCATTTTAGCAAAGATCAGAAAACACTTTACAACTGTCTCAAAGGACACGATTTGTTTAATCATGTGAAAAATTACGAAGGCAAAATTATAAAAAAAGCTATCGCCGATGCTGTGGCAGAGAAATTTTCAGGCAAGACTGTATCAAGGGGAAACATCAATTCCGACGTCGAAACACTGATTAGAACTTTTCACGAACAAAAAAATATTCCCTGGGGCAATATACCAATGGCAATGTTGCACGTTGTCATTGCAAAAGCACTGTTGTATTGTGCAGATGGTCCAGAACTTAGTGGTCAATCGAACGATCTTCCTCATTTCATCGACGAAAGACGCGAGGCCGGCGAACTTTTGGATTACGTACTAGTGAATTGGAATGATTCCCTCGAAAACATGATCAACAACCGAACCACTCGCGCACTTCTAAGAAGATACGTCGAGAACGCTCTGGTTGTATTCGAGCGAGCTTATTCCAGCGACTTTGCATTGCGAATGCTTTGGACTCGCCGAGCTGGACTTTTCTTTGACCATCGTCATCCTGATCTTCCTTACATTGATCACATTTTTACTCAAGAAAATCCCGTACCTCACACTTACGGTGACACGGTTCTATTCGACTATCGGGTCTCTGAATCGTTTTCCTTTCGCAGTCCGATGGTGCCAAGGAGCGAGGTTGATAGGATACTGAATATTCATTTTTTAAATCCTGAGCGATGTGCGAGAAACGACATTTTTTACAACTACATCTTAAATGGAATGAACAGTTCACAAATTTACCTTGAAGATCACCTAAACTCGTTTTATCGATTGATATTTTACTTTTTAGAACTGCAGGCATTAGGTATATCAAGTGATCAAATTGACACCTACGAGGGAGCCATACCTTACTCCCTGGTACCGGAAGAAATCCAGGCAATCGTATACAACGATACAGTTTATCGCAACTATCTCTCGAGCAGAAGATACAATGACTTGAGAGCCGGCGGTGGAGGCCCGATCATACGAAGTCTCCAAATTCATTCGCGGGTACGCGAAGAAGACTTGGTTATGTTGTTTTTGGAACGAATCAGAAATACTGTTACTGCATCAACAACGAGTCATACTACAAGAACTGACTCTCTGTTTACGACACCAAAGTCTAGGGAAGGAAGCAGCAGAATAAAAACTGGAGCTAGAAACTTCATGAAAGGAATGAGAACTGTTTTTAATCGGTGCGAAGAAAAATTTTATGAAGCATCTAATTTGAAAGGCTACAGGTCTTTTAAGGATGAACAGCAGATGCAACAGTTGAAAATTACAGGTGCATTTTACGGATACGTTAATTATAATAGAGACATAGAATTGTCAAACCAAGAACATTCGTCCATTTTTGGAATTCTAGATAAAGTGTCAAGTTTTTGTTAGGAAATTGATCCAAGTTTGTGCAGAATTCATTTTTAAAATGTTACTAACGAAATTAATTTTATTAATTCTGTTTACAAATTCATCAAAAATTTATTTTCATACTCTAGTATTATATAAAACGAAAAAGAACTTAATACTTAACATTGGTCTCGAAACTGATAAGCTTAGATAGATTTAAAAATTTGTTACGAATGAAAATTTTGTAAATAAATTTATCCATCTGACCTCAATCTTAAAATAAAATCAAAATATATCTAGGAAATAAATCGGCTGATAAATAAAAAAATAGGCTGGACTTCAGTAATCTGTTTTTTTTTTTTTTTTTAATTTTCAGTATAATTTTCAAAATTTTTATGCTTTAATATACTACGAAATATATAAGCACTGTTTGATGAAAAAGTCACATAAATTTTTTTAAAATTTTCTACGTGAAGCGGTCCTTGTTTACAGTACTCCGACGTTTCTCTCATTCAGCATCGAATCACAAAACACGCGCTGCTCTTCCCCCGGGTAACTCAGGTATTCGAAATCGTAAAATTTTTTCATCGCTCCTCTCGAAACTTCTTTTTCGCTCGGGTTTTAATCTAATACAGCCGGTGGACTTTTTCAATGAGGGCCCATAAGCAGGCCATCATCAGCCAAGAGGGATAAAAAGAGGATCTTGTTGACTTAACGAGGAGGTTAGGTAGGTAGCCCTTCCCCCCTTCTCATCTTCGTCTTTTTCCGCGTACGCTCGTTAAAAACAACGTGCTCGTCATTTCTCTCTGCCTCTACGGGGAACTGGTTTGAATCGGTAGCCACCGCGTCCGTAGAGGCGCCTAATCGGCCAGCGCGTAAAGTGGGTAGCCAGCGAAGAGCTTTCTTCATAATTATCATTGGGGGGGCTTCGATGATGGACAAGCCGCCCTCGACACTGATGCATGCGAGCAAGGGCTAATGATTTTTTTTTTTTCAAGAATCGGCCCGCTTTTGGTACCTGGGTGGTTCGCTACTCGAGACCGATTGGCGGTAATTATAATCAATTACGGCCAAGGTGATTTGGGGCTTTGAGTAATCGCGGGCCAAAAAAAAAAGTGAAAAAAAATGGTTCCAGGTAACGGGAGTTTTTTGAATTTTCGAAACGAATTTTGAAGAAGCCTGTTATGGTTGAAAAGAATAAAGCGATGCATAAAGATCTGGTAGCTTAATTTTTACTCGGCCATTTGTAAAAATTTTGGTATCAACTTGAAAATTTTGATGGTTTAAACATTGTCAACTATACGAAAAAAAATTTCTTAATCTTTTCTATACGCGAGGTTTGATAAAACATTTCCGTGATTTTTATGTGATAGAATTTTTCACTTTATTGAGAAAAATTGAAAAATTTGAAATCCTTCTTGATTGGGGTTTACAGATTTCATGGGGATGAATTTCGAGCTTTCGGATACAATATTAACTCTCACAATGGCCAGTCTGAATGGGTCTTACAGATTGAACAATTTTAATGCCCGTAGTCCATTTAGAGTATTAAAGCAATTTAGTTTTCCGATATCCGCGAGCCCTGCGTGGCCTTTCGTGAATCATACTTCAAAGCCTGCAGATTACGTTTTATTTAATTTTACTCGCGAGGCTTTTAACAGTTTTATATCAATTTCATTCGAAGAATAATAGGCGAATGTGAGCACAAATAATTCCGAAATTTCCCCTTTCAACGTTCTGTGAAATAAAAACTATAGAGAAATAAAATTGATTTAAAAAATTGTCAATCGACGACAAGTTTGAAAATACCCAGGTGACTCATCAACACTTTTTTAGGGTCATAAATTTACGAATTTAAGTAAGTCACTCTAAAAACCCACACATCTCCAAAACTTGAGCTTCCTTTCATAAAGTACGAAAAATATTAGATCATTTACGATTTGGTACATTTTTGATGGCTTCGAGAAAAAGGTAAATAAAATGTTTCCCAGATTACCAACTCTGCGCGTATCCGAGATTAAACCTCCGAATTTTCGGCCAAAATAAAGATGAAAAAACCAAAAATAAAGAATAAATTAAAATCAGACAAGATTGGGGGTACCAAAAGGCATGAATTTTTTAACAAGGCTCCTTCCCCCGAAATCGTAAAACCGCATTTTAAGAAGACTCGTGTGTTTTTTAAAAAATCAGTAACATTTACTCGCAGAAGGTTTTTCGGGACTCGTTACCGATCACGCCTCGTCCCGAAACGAGCCATAGCGAAACGAAAAGAGAAAAAAAAATGGCGGTGGAAAGGTGGGGGGGGGGTGTTAAATCACCGCTCCGCATAAAATCCTCGTTTCGAATTTAAGACCCCGCTCATCTCGGAGATAAAAAGAGAGTTAAAAAAAGGGTTGGAGGGGAGATCAAACGAAAGAAATAAGAACGAAATCTCACACGTGTACCTTAATTTCATTTCTCGGCTCGCATGATAATTTATCGGCCGGTATTTTCTCGTTCCACTCCTCGCTTGGCTGAACTTTTTTTTGTTTTTTTTTTTTTTTTGCTTTATCGGCAACGCACGCGAGTGTTTGTTTTGCGCCTCCGCGAACACCAGGCGCGCATTATAAATTTGAAACGCCCGGCGCTGATCGGCGCGGATTAATTTCAAAGCTCTCGGGTAACCGAGGAAGTCCTTGGATAGGCCAGACTGGACCTTTTTAGACCGCACGGACGAGCGAATTTCCGAGATGGGTAACTGGATACCCTGCGGACCGAAGGCGGTTCTCGTTTACTTGGGGGTTGCGCAATAACCATTTTAATGTTTTTCGATTTTTACGATAAATCGAATCTTAAATACGTCGGGTTTGATTTTATTAAATCCATAAAGTAGCCGATCGAGCGTTGATAATGATCTGGTACTGGGTTGAGGAAGTTGTGGGGGTCTTTATTTAAGAGTAACGACATAATTAACTGGTTGGGTAGAGAAAATTTCAAATTCTACGAGGTGTCGAAACCAACCAGAGGCGACTTTATTTTATTTGATTCGTGACCGTTTTATATATCGAGTCTGAATTAAACGACTTTTAAATAAATATTGAGCTGAATTTATGTATTCGAGTGGCAATAAACAGGCACGAGAAGAAATCGGAGTCATGATCTTGCAGAGTGCTGCTGTTGCTTTTTTTTCTCTCTCTCTCTTTTTTTTTTTCGAGATGAATTATCTTGAATACGAAAAGAAGTACGTAAGCCTTCCTGTGTGACATTATAATGTAAAATCGTGGCATAGGTAGAGGATGACGACACAATGGAAACCCAAATACCTGCAGCGGTGCAGGCTTTCGCAAACTGTCACGATGTTTCAAAATAACTGATGGGAAGAAAAAAAAAAAAAAAAAAAAACATGTTCACGATCCGAGTACAGATGAGCAGGTTGGTATCCAGGACAAACTGAATTAGATTTATCTGTAAACGTTTTGCATATTATATCTTTGTTTAAACACTTGCTCAAAAGAAAAAAAAAAAAAAAAAAAACTTTTTAAACTACTTTTTTTTTTTTTTTTTTTTTTTTAATTCTAATAATTATTTGAAACATATGATCACTAAGATAAACTGTGCAAAATTATATAGCTAAGATTAAATTAGAGATAGTTTAATGACTAATCGCTTTGATTTTTGCTGTACAAGTGAGCTTTTAGATTTCATTAATTTATTTATGATTTCAATTTAAAATTTTCTTCGAAATATAGAAGGTAAAAAAAATGTGAAATTGCAGGTAGAACTTAGACGAACCATTTATAAAATATTTAAAATTAAGAACTAATTCAATAATAGTAACAAGTGGCCCAATAGTAGTAATAATTCCCTCGATAATTCCATCTCTGTCATAACAAAACACCAATAAAAAAAAAAAAAAAAACCCAGATTTCTATGAAACTCCCGTAACCCACCACATGTCCTATCCAACAAATACACCCAAAAACAAAAATCCCTGATAGAAATCCAATCCAGTTCTCAAGAGCTCGAGTGCCTTAATTAAACAAAACGCAACATCACAGTGTGAAAATTAATATAACCCTGGCAGTCAGTCAGTCAAGCAAGGGTGTAGATTTTCAGGACCCAGCCGTTCTCTCAAGGGGTTAGGGTGTCACTTTCTTGCGTCTCTCCCCTATACGCAGCAGACAAGGATTCTAAGGAGTCAGCTAACCTTACGAGATGCAATAAACGCGACCGCACGCGTATTTCGGTCCTCGTACGCCTCGCGGGGAATTCCGCGATTGGATCCTCCTCCCTTTTGGGAGCGCATGTCCTCCCTCCTTTGAACTCCTACTACACGCGGTTGCTTCTTACGCGGGAGGGTGAGTGTGTTTGACTTTGTGATGTTCCTAAGCTTTGTGCGCCCAGGGTAAGCGGTGTCTGGTTTTGAATTATCCTACAAGTTTTTTGGAATTGCGTTTCCGATGTTTAGACTGGACTTGCCATGAAACTTCAAAATTATATTTTTAATTAGAGTGTTAATATTAATTAAAGTAACATGATGGACTAGACCTTGAAGATTAGATCTATACAAACTTAAGCCTTTAACAATTGAGTAGTAAGTTTTCATGATTTACAAACCACTGGAGAAATTTTCAAACAGACACTAGGATATGAAAAACATTAAAACATTACTATATTTCATCACCTATTAGATAGCACTACTAAATCAAGCACAGGCAAAACATCTATCCAAAGCAGCTGCTATCCAAAAAATTACAACTGATTGCTGAACAGCAAATAACCAATACTAAAGTACAAATTTAAACATTATTACCATCATTTAACACAAAAACTTTTCTCCAAGTATAAACAACTGATTAATCAACCGTTATGACACCGGCAACTTTCGAGTTTTATGTAAACAACGTAGCCAGTTATCGTGGAGCTTTCATCGCGAGCTTTTTTTTCGGCCTCCTAATGTCAGGTAATTACGAATCAGTTATTCAAATCTCCATTTTGAGAGAGAGAAAGCCTGAATAAATGCGCTGCCCCCGGTATTCAGATTCACCTGAGATATCCTGACAGGTCTTTGTCATAGTTTTTTTCCTTCTCCTCCTCTTCTTCTCTTTCCCAAGGCTCGGTTGCTCGCTCTCTTATCGCGGCGCGCACGACTATGAGAAAAATCATCGGGCTTTCTCACTAACCACGAGGTCATTGTTGCAGAGATAGACCCTCATTTTCGTTTACGGTCACGAGCCGGATGGGCTTTTCGCTCGTATGCCTACTCGCTCCGATAAAGCACGCAAATTTCGAACCTTCGTTTTTGATGGATTAGTTTTTATATCTGAGAAGGTAACTAAAATTATTTCAATTTTTTTTGGTCAAGTATTTGTAGTTTGCATTTAACATTTTGCAAAAGTATCATCAAAAATAAAAGAATGAATACAAATTTATTAAAACTTAGTGGAGCGTCATCGAACAAAAACACTAATGATAGAGAGAACATTGATCGAGGACATACACGAAAACCAATAAATCAATCCAATCGATCAGATAACCGAGCCTTTCTCAAATCATCCTTTTAAATGTTTTTAACGGATCAAAATTATTTGCATCCAAATTATTATTGAATGATATTCAATATCAATTTGAATTCACGGTTAGTGATTGATTAATGCTGCATTTTGAGATTAGAGTAATCAATTATTTTTGTAAAGTTAATTATACTTGAAACTTTAACCACTTAAATATATATATATGAAATCCAATCAATCACAATTTAAAACTCGATTGACTTGAACGGTTCAAAACAATATTTGTCGTTCTATTATACTAAAATAAACAAAAATTATATTATGTATTTAATTTTCTAATCGTTATCCATTCATAATGCGCAGTTTTCACTTTTCCACTTTGAAAAATGAGTTCAGTGACCCAACGCAGGTGTAACAACTTGAATTAACAAAACTCATTTCAGAGTAAAAGTTTACTCTCAATTGATCAAAGCTCAAAGTATCAGCAACAAGGTTTATTCAACGTATGGGCCCACATAAATTAACGCGCGATAATCCTGACGCAGAAAATTAACTCAAAACAACTAGTGCTTACCGGAAATAGAGTGGAAACATTTAAAAACTGTCACGTCTTTTTGAGACTTGACAAATCTAAATTTAAGAATAAAATCTTTTTCAGAAGCTAAGTTAATAATTTTTTTTTAATTTGGTGCTTTATGAATAGCTTTTTTCGAATACTTATATCCCAAGAAAAAATAAAATAAAGTATTCAAAGTAAATTTTAGCTATGAGTTGGAAAAAAGTAAGCACACAAGAAATATAAAGATAAAATATTCTTCAAAATCAAGTTCGTTGATCATTCCTCATTTTTTCAAGAACATTCATAGAGCGCCTTAAATATCCCGGAAGTCTATGGGGGGGGGGGGGGGGGGTTCTTTATAAAATTTAATTGGTCGACTTGACGGTGATTTCCAAATGATTAAGCGCCCGCCGCCGCCGCCGCCGCGCGTTGTTTTAGCCCGGATTGAAGAGGGCTCGAAGTGCACCGAATCGTTTTAATGGAAACGGCCTGTTGTTTGTTCTGCCAGTCAACGAAATTAGGTCGAATCTAATTAAATGTACACTTGAATGGCTCGTCGACCGAGTCGTCGACGTATTGGAAAATTTCTCGGCGGAAAAAGTTAAAGAAAATACATTTTTTAGAAAGGCCCCGGGTTCGGCCTTAATTAATTATATCCACTTTGTAGCGGAATCGATAGCTTATTCCGAACAACGACAGGTCTATAGGTAGTCCGCGGCGAGAAAGTGAAAATTATTTATTAGTCGTTCAAAATGTATGCATCAAGGACTGTTGGTGCATTCAACCTGCAGCGCACTTTTAATTTGGCCGTGTAAGAGTTTTATTTTTTTTTACTTTCTCGGGTCTAACTGTAAACACCGAATAATTTTAACATTCGGATAATTAACGAATCGATTCGGTGGCTTGAGTTTCTTCAGACACACTTCCAAAAAACTTTAGTGCAACATTTAAAAAGAGAGGAATAAAAAAGAGTCAGACTCTCTCTCAACAAACAACACGAAGAGAGAAATTCAAAAAGGGATTTTGCATAATTCAATCCGGTTTCGGGGTCGTTACGCAAGGCGTATTTTTTTCAGGTCGGCATGCACCTCTACCCGGTGGTGGTGGTGGTGGTGGTATCTTAAGAAAAAATCAAAAGCGCGTTTTGTGTGCGTTTGCAGTACAATTTAGGAAGCGCTTAAGGAGCCAGAACCGCGCCGAAATCTCCCCTCGGAGATCTCGGCGCTGCAAATCAAGTAATCGCTCGACATCATTTTCTCTCGCACATTCACAAGTCAATACGTAAATGCGGCGAAACGAGGCGAGGAAGAGGCCAAGAAAAAAAAGAGAGAGAGAGGCCCCGATCGCTTTACATTATGCCCGGCGCGTTAAATAACCCGAACGATTCATCATTTCCTTGATCATTTCTACGATTCCCGGTCGAGGAAGGCGAAGAAAAAAAAAAAAGGCAGCGTCAAAGAGCCAACGACCTAGGAGAGGCCTCGCGTATACTTCTGAATGGAAAAGTGCAATTTCGGTACCAGGCTACTTATTATTTGTCTTGAGCTCATCATAAGCTCGCGACAAAGTTCTCTCTGGTCAGCTTGATAAATTAGTCATCCAATCAGGGAGCAGTAGAAGCAACCCGTTCGGGGGCAAAAACGGTAACAAGCACGTAGAGAGAGAGAGAGAGAGAGAGAGAGTAAAAAACCGGGTAAATCAGCATGGGTAGGAGAGAAAAAGATCCCAGGTCTCACAGTGAGCGTCACCTCCGCGTTTAACGATAGCCTATCCATATTTCATCGCGACAAATTAGCATCGCAGCGCGTTGCTTTGTTAACGCTGGCATTGCCGTCGGCGCGGTACAAAAAACAGAGGAGAAGCCGAAGGAGGAGGAGGGATAATAAGGCGAGCATTCTTAATTAGCCGCTGGCTTGGTGCAGGAGCGGTGCCTAATCTAATTAAGGGCATCGCTCGGATTCCCTTCGCCGGCGTAAAAATTCTTCATGTGAGAAGGAGGAGGAGGAGCGACGAAGGAGAGACAGATATGGAGAAAAACCCCGTTACCGGGAAATACCCGCGAGCTTGTAAGATTTTTTTTTCTTTGTGGCGCGGGCTCCTTGTGCTGGTGCAAAGAAGTTTTCGATAAAAAAATGCTTTAATGATGAAGTTATCGGACGAGGATCGTCAAAGACACAGGGCTTTTCAAAGTGTCCGAGTATGGCGGTTTTGAAGTTTGGGGCCAACTGACGGCTCTGATCGCTCGAGCAACTAATCTGTCAAGGTGGGTTACAACGTTGCAACTAATTTGGTGTAAGGCTGTTTTGAAATGCAGCGATCTATTAATAACTGCTGAAAATAACCGATCAAGTTTGTATTTGAAGACCAAAAAAAATTTGCATATTAGTATTTCCAATGCTTGTATTACCGACATAATAATTTTCAATACAGTTTTCAACGACCTTTTATCATATTTTTTGTTTGATTTAATTTTATTTTCTTTCAAATCTGTATTTCGATTTGGAAAAAGATAAGATTCAAACTCATTTAGACACTCATCAGCTTGCTAGTTATTGTAACTGGTCTTTAAAAATTTTTTCTCTGTTTACTAATTTACTGAATTCAGTTTTGAATTTGTCATTAAAATGGTAAATGAAAAAAGTTGGATTTTTTTACAATTATTTTTATTGACATAGGTGTTAGCCAATGAGTGGGGTCTGATCCATTTCAGACAAAGTAAAGCTACCCTAGTCAAATACTTGAAAGGTAGTGAAACTTATGGAGCTTTTTGTTTTTGACTTCCATTTAACGGCGAAAAATCCATTGTTAATTATACTTTTGCAAGGAATTTTTATGAAAAGACTGTCGAAAGAAAAGTTTCACTTGGAAGTGGCTTGAGTGACTGGTCAATTATTTATCATCCAAAACGTTGAGTTGGGAAATCATCAAACTCTCAGAGCACAAGCATTTATTTTTCTTTTAAAATCGATATTGCAAAGTATTGATCGAACAACATTCAATAAATTCACACTTTCTCAAGACTAACTTTCAAACGAAAAGCTACAACCCAACATAGAGTGTATAAACATTCGTATATTTTTCAAGATTAACGAGCCTTGTAAAAATAAATCTCCAGGTGCACCAAAATTGGGTTATCAAAAAATGGCCAATCACACTTTATTCATCATTAACGTCCTGCGTCCGCCCGCGAATCATAATTTCTATTCCAGTGGCGCGGGCTATTTCGCTCACGAGGCGGTTTATCTTCGCGCATTGTGCATAACGAATTCAAAGGCCGCAGCATTTCACTTGAATAACGTGTTATCACGCCCGAAGATGCAGAAACATTCGCGCACTACAAAATACATCCCCCTCCGCTTAATCTGATGAAAATTCGCTCTCCGCGGTCGGAGCCTAAGAAAGTTCGCGGTCCGCGAATCTGATCGAACGCTTCTCTGAAATATCCTAGTGCGAACTTCGGCTTATCGGCCGAACGTCAGAATATTTGATTTTCGCGGGCTTCCTTCCTTCTCTTTTTTCATAAGCCCGTTTTTTTCTGGGAAAAGTACGTGACCCCCGACGTGACGCGAAGTATCGGAAACTGAGAAGTGGTAAACAGGTTCCGATCGTGAAATACGCCGGGGCGATTCGATTTATCGACGCCAGTTTTTAAGATCGTAATCTCGTTCACCGAGTTAAATCATATACACTCGGGGACGAAAAATTCCTCACCCGGTATTTCTTCTCCTCCTCGCGGGGATCCGAATTATTTCGTAATGAACGAGGGGAGGGGAAGCCCAATAATTCACCGGCTTCTGACCGTGGTTGACAATTTTTTTTTTTTTTTTTTTCGGTCAGCTCGTTGTACTTACATGGCTGCTGCTAGCAGGAGTATAACCGTCAAAAATTCTCTCTCTCTTTTTTCTTTTTTGCAAATTTCCAGCGATCTACGAATAAATATTCGGTGTATGTTGATTGCCCGGGGTACTTTGTAGATGCATATCTCGGATGAATCACCCCGAGGATAAGTAATTTGAAATTTCCTAGACTTAATTGTTTTAATTATTCACCTCATTTCTTTGTTTTTTTATGCGCTACGTTTTCGGGATGTGTTACGAAAAAATTTGCCTTCGCCAGAAATAACTCTACTGATTTTTAACTTGAAGTCTTCTCGTGAAATTAAGATGATACGTTTAAGATAGTAAAAAAGGTTTTTTCAAAAATTGTTTTTTTTGGGTACAGATTTTGAATTTAAAATATTTTTCTCAGAAATTTTAAATAAAATAAAAAAAGGTTATGGCTCAAATTTTCGAGAATGTTTTTTAGAATTTTCTAAAATAAATACGGAATTTTGAAAAAAAACTGTAAATTATAAATTGCACTTACCTGAACCAAAATTTGTGCAGATTCATGAAATACATATTAGTAAATCTGATGAAACTCACCTGTAAAATACAAAAAAAAAAATAATGTTTTTTTTATGCTTTTTATTTAAATATAAAAAATTTTTAAGATGACAGTTTTTTTCTAATTTTTAACGAAATGATAAATGGAATAAAAATTTTAAAAAAGAAAAGCTTAAAATATTTCAATTTGAGAATGCAAAGCTCCTCGGATGATTACAGTTGTAATTGTCGAACGTAAGTTTGAAATTGCTCTCGGAATTAATTTCATTTTTATTGATATTCAACAGCTGTTGAATTAAAAAACTTTTGTTATCAATCATAAATTTTACCTTCAAAAATAATTATCCTATTTTTATTTTTAGGCCTAAACATAGCATAATTTTGATCGAAGTAAAATTATTGAAATGTACTTCCGTTGTAGTTTTTAGCGTATCCGTATTTCCTGATATTTCAAGAATTGACTTGGATTCAGTTTGAAATGAACGGTATTGTCTTAGGGAGAATTTGAAATGACTTTATCAGACGTTTATAATTAAAGTTTCAATTTTAGTAAATTTGAATAGAAAAGAATATTTAGAATTTTTATTAAGAAAATGTACCTATTGAAGTAAAAAACAAAACAAAATTAAAATGTTAGACACGATAATTCATTTTTAATTAGTACACTTCACAGAATTTATTACCTTCGTACAATCTTGATGGTTATTAAAGTTATAAATTGTAGATAAGTCATTTAAGTATTACAATAATAAGCTACGAATGCGCTGATCAATAATTTTTAAATTTCAAATTTTTCACCTTAGTTATTACAAAAACGGAATTAGTTACTCAGCAGAACTTACATCGAACAGATAAATTTAGTCGTATAGGTGATATTTTTGTGAATACTACATTTTTTATCAAATTTAAAAAAATTTATTGTATTAAAATGAGAAATTATATACTTTTTATGACGTTTTTGTTAGTTTTAGTTAGCGGTGATCAGTGGGGTCTGATCCATTTCAGTCGTATCAAAATTTTCCTTTATGAATGTTTGGAAAATAGTGACTCTTTGAAAGCTGTCGAAAATGATAACAGTATTAATATAAGGGATGCTACCGCTAATTATTTCGCAACTAAATATAATAAAAAAACTGAATTAAAAGAAATTGTTCTCAAGACGGAAATAGAACGAGTGATAGATCAACTTGTTAACGATGGATCAATTGAATTAAGAGACGATGATACAACTCTCAGAAAACAAGTAAAAGAAGCAATTAAGAAAGCTCTACTGGATTGTTCTGACGGTGAACAAGACCAAAAAAATGACATTAGGAAGTTATTGAATCATTTGGTACTTCCTCATTTCGTCGATGAGCATCCAGGGCTCGGCCGACTTTTTGATTACATACTAGTAAACTGGCCATGTCTTCAAGATCAAATGGTGAGTACGCAATGTAGGATTGACACATTACAAAGTTACGTTCAAGATGTTATGCCAATTTTCGAGACTGTTTATTCCGACGATATGCAGGTCTACAATTTTTTTTACCAATTACGATTATTGTGGTGGAACAGAGCTGAATTTTTTTTCGATGGTAACAACCCTCTTTATCCTTACATTAATCATATCTATTCCACGGAATACGGAAGACCTTATACGCGCGGTGACAGTCGAATTTTTATCGATCGAAAAACTATTAATCTGGAAGATCGCAGTCCAATGTTACCACAGTCTTATCTTGATAGACTCTTACTTATTCACCCAATGGATTCTGCCGGTAGTCGTTACAGGTCCGATTACTACGCTTTTTATCATGGTGGTATGACTGCGATGGGTTATTATTTTGAATTTCATTTAAATCAGTTTTTCCGAGTATGCTTTGTTATTTTGGAGATACTAGAAAACAATTTGACGACAAATTCCGATGACTATGAATATAAAGACATAGTAGAATTGCTCCACAATGATACTGCTTATAGTAATTACCTTTTAGATAAAAAGAAAAAAGAAATAAAATTGACAGATAAAAATCATAGTGTATTCAGAAGACGTCTTGAACGAAACGCTCGTGTAAGCGATCCAGATTTGTTAATGTTATTTTGGTTACGTATCAAAGATAGAGTTCTTACAACAACTACCAGCAGTACTACAATCTCTGCAACCACGATTAACATCATTTCAACACCAATGTATGTTAAGTCAAATAGGGGAAAAGGAAAATTTTCAAGAGGATCCTCGGGCAAATGTTTTGCAAAAAAGCTAAAAGTGTGTCACGAAAGCCATGATGGAAATAATAATGGAAAACCTGAACCGAAAGCGTTTTCAAATTCACAACAACAGCATACAATCGAACGATACTACGGCTACACTACGTTTACAAAAGATGATTTTCAAAAACTTCAGTTTATTAATAGTGAATTAGCGATACAATTTAACGATAGTTGTCGAACTGATTTTGATAAGAAATAAAAAACTGTGCTTTGAATTGAAAACTCAAAATTTTTTATTACTATACTTTAAATTATTAATAACTTAATCTTAATATAATTTTTAAATTCAAGCAATTTATAACCTAATAATAATAATAATACTTGAAAATTTTAACGACAATAAAAGCAAGTTTTATAAATTGAATTGCACACCAGATTTTAAATCAGCTGCTAATTAAAACTTACACATTATAATTATTTTTTTACTCAAACAACTAGATAATTAGTGTGATTTTCGAAACATAAGAAATAAACAAATTAATTAGACAATAAAAGAAAAATCGTTAACTCAAAGATCTAAAAATTTACGACCGAGAAAATTACGTTGGCAACCGGGAAGAGTATCAATTACAATAAAAATTCCAGTACATAAATCCATAAAAGTGCAATTCTCACCTTTCTACGTACTCGTTCTGCCCCGGTAGGACATCAACGACCCTCTAACGCCATAAAAATAAAACGCGCGGGATAGTTGGTAGATCCGGATAATACCTACACGGAAGATTATGCCAACCAAAAAAAAAAAAAAAAAGTTGAATTGCATCAGTTTGCGGCTCGATGATCCCTGGGCAACACCCGATGCTGAAACATTTACATTTAGATTCGTACAAAATCCGAGTCTGCCTCTATAACAAGTCTTCTATTTTTCCCCTGGTTGTCGTAACGCAATATTTTTTCAAAAATAAAAAAAGGTTATTTTTTCTTTCTTTTTGAGCCCGGAAAAATTTCGGTTGAAAAAACCAACGAAAAACAAAAGTCAAATGAAAAAAAGCCCTCCGCTTTGCTTACTTAACCCTCCTGTAACGGACTGCAGGTTGTTATTCTTGTTGTTGATTCCTTTTTTTTTTTTTTTTTTTTTCGATTGGATGCATTGTGCGAAGCTACCTGAGCGTGTAGTGCAGGCATGTTTGTCATTGGAAACAGTTCGACTGAAAATATTACCACCGGCAGGAACAGCTTTTTTTTCCAGCGTTGTTTACGCGCGCGGAAAGGCAAATTCATTTAGCTTGCGTCCGCGGACGACGGCTAGTATTTTTATTAGGATTTCATCTCGAGTTACAGAAAAAAAAAAAAAAATTCTGGAAGCCTGAATCAATACACTATGCGGATCCTTAATGGACTCTCGAACTGCAGTTTGTAGCCAGCGGTGTGTTAATTATTATTAGAAAGGATGTTAACTCCTGGAATATTGATACAACTGAGTGCAAAGTTGGAGTGCGGCGTGAAACTATTTGGATATTGTGTTTTACTTATGCAAACTCGCCGGGCTAATGTCCTTCTATTTTGGCTTCCTGATTATATTTTTA
This sequence comes from Encarsia formosa, assembly GCA_038277355.1. NCBI lineage: Eukaryota > Metazoa > Arthropoda > Insecta > Hymenoptera > Aphelinidae > Encarsia > Encarsia formosa. Next base: position 4,911,981 of record CM076187.1, read on the forward strand.
ATTTATATTTTCAAAGTTGTACAATCAGTTTGATTGTTTCATTTCCCTTTTTTTTCCAGTCACAATTTTTAACTTTAAATCTGTCTGTTTTAAAGTTTGAAAAATAAAAAATCATTTATAGTTTTTGCAGGGTTTTATACAATTTAAAATGAGTTTTTTTTTAACTGAAAATTTCTATTGGCTACTTAATTTTCAAATGCAAAAACCAATCAAAACCAGACAATATTTTTCAACTGTCTAAAATCATTCAAAAACTATATCAAATGTGTGTAAGAGGTTCGCCTGAGTGCTGAACTAGCAATATAAGGTTCAGAGGTTCAAGTCTCCTTGATGCCAATTTCATTAATCAAAAATTTCAATTTTAAATTTAATTGTTATGGCTGTGATAACAATTGAACAAGTTGGAAAAAATAGTCATTGGAAAAAAAAAAAAAATTAGTATTCGCCAAAAAACTCTCTTGCTAAAAAATTTGTTTTTATTTATTTATGTAATTTGTACTATAAATTGAAAATTAAAATTGAAGGAAAAATATAGTTTTGTATACTTTTTATACATGTTAAATGATTATAAAAAATCAATATAAACATAAGAAAATTTAATTTTACAAATTAAAAAAAAAAATGAAACTCTTAAACTTCCACATTAGACGATTAAAAACGACCGATGTAAAAACGGTAAATCACGAACGGTCGTTTGGCATCCACATTGATTAAAGGTTCTCCCCTCGTAAACACGGCCCCGCTATTGGTAAAAATAATCCAGACAATTTGTACTCGCGGGATCTAAATGCCGTTCGAAAGAAAATTTAAACGTCGGGAACGAGACACGCGTCCTTTGGGCAATCATACACGACCGATCGGCTAATCGATCGTGTCGCGCGGTTTGTTAATTCGTAGGTGTATACACACAGCCAGAGATATTGACTGTGCAGGCGCGAGAATAACAGTCCGCCAGTGACTTTGACTATTCTGATCACGCGAGGTAATAAATAATTTTTACGAGTTACCCGCGGTACTGTGACTTGGAATTACATGTCCCGTTTTTCCTATCGCTGAGTATTTCTTTTTTTGATAAAAAAAAGTAAGCGTTTGATTAATACGTACTTTGTTTCGCGGACACGGGTACACGGATCGAACGAAAAATACGGTAAATCATAAAGCGGGTCTCGCGTGACCCACATATCGTCGAATTTCGCATTCATCAATGCTGCCAAAAAACACCGCATAAACCGTTTGACGGCCCCCGCCAGCGTGAAAAATCACCCCAACCCCCCGGAATCCGAAATTCCACCTACGAGATCGGAATAATCGATAAACGCTCCTCGAAGATGCTGTATCAGAAGGCGGGGCGGTAAAAGGGAAAAAATCACGGGACTCGTAAACCCTTTACGCCCTGGCGAGCAAGAAAACAAGGGTTGGACTTCTTTTTTTTTACAGGGAAAAAGAGGGAAACGTGTGCAGGGCGAGCTGTAAAATTGGGTACAGATTTTCTTTTACGCCCCCTTTTTTTTATTGGCTGCTAAATTTTTAAGCTCGGATCCTTGCAAGCTCTGCGATTCGGTTGAAAAAATTTGCTTCTGAAATTTAGAGAAGCTGCGTTTCTGAGACGGAGTAATATTTGAATTTATAGTAAAAAAGTTGTAGGATTTGTTTATTTAAACTCGACGAATGTTAAGATTTAGATACCAAAATCGTTGAATTCAACATTTTTTACAAATAACTAGAGTGTGCTTTTTAAAACGTTAAGGTTGTTTTCTAGTCCAAAGCTAGTCAAGTTCAAGACTGAAAAATTATTATTACACCAAATTACTAACAATTGGTTATTAAAATTTATTTTTTAACTTTTTGTGGCTTCTGAAATTATTTTCTACCAAAAAAACATTGACAATCACAACAAAACATTTTTTTAAACTTTTAACCTCAACTTTGAATACCGCAGTTTTGGAGGTTTTTCACGTGAAAATTATTTTTGTAAAATTATTGTAAAATTTGTAAAAGGACAATTTTTTGCAGTTTCAAGAAATGAATTCTTCGCTAGTGAAACTATATGTATGTGGTTTTTCTAAAGGATCTCTATCGTAAGAAGCAAAATATCAATAATTTAGTACATTTTTTCAGCGTACCGGCCATATACGTAATAAAAATAATTCAATCTTTAACTTGCTGTATCTTAAACTATGGTCAGTTTTGATCAGACTTCGTAGAAATGTTTTTTAATATCTAATAAACACCTCCAGAAAATTCGAGCTGATTCTCTATTGTCATGCATTTGGTAGAAAACTACCTTAACAAAAAAGGAAAAATAAAAAAAAAATCACATTTAAAGTACGAAATGTTAACCATGAACAAATTTAGGTCAATAGTACCAAAGTTTCCTAGACTCTGGGGTATCCGCGGTAAAAATTTGACACTAAAATAAAATCCCGAGTTTGTCCAGCAATTAAACCACTGCGGCGAGCGAGACCGAAATTTAACAAAAGCAGAAAAAGAGTGCAGGTACAGAGGTAAACTCACTTTGCGCGGAAAGTGGGATAATATCGCGTCCCTTTATGCACCCGCAGAATCGGGGACAGCAGATAGCGCGGAGACAGAGAGAGAAAAAGAGAGAAAAGAAAGCTCTCGGTTTACAAACTAGCGGACGCGACTCGCAACTTTGGCCGACACTCAAAAGTTCAAAAGCCGCGATTAGCCTTGCGTATGCAAATTAACAATGCCCGGGTCACCAAAGTCGAGGTCTTTATTTCACAAAATGGTACGAATAAAAAGTTTGCTCTGTCGATTTACCTTTTTTTTTACTCGCAAGCGCCTTAAATCAGGATTATAAGCGATTAAGTGCGAGTCCTGATATCTCTTTTTTCGAGTTCGGAAATTGATGGATAAAAATAAAAAATCAGGGTGAATTTTGAGATGCATGGATCTTTTTTTAGAAAGTATCGTTTCGTCGTTGCCCTTTTATAAGTAATGAGCGGTACCGTTTATATCATTATTCATTTTTTTTACTCTTATAAACTTGGATAAACTGAGATTCACTCAATTTTTTTTGTATCAAGATACTAATATAAAAAAAAATTTATAAATAGTTTAAGGTAGGACCGCACCTACGGCTCTAGTCAAGATGCATTTTCGGTTAAGCATTTGACTAGCTTCACGCGTATATAGATATAGAATTGCATTAGCAGCAGAAGCTTTTTTAACCTAAAACACATATTTTTGTTTTTTATCAATGCTTAGAGGAACCGAATGGATGATTTAATTAATTCTATCTGATTCTCGTGCATTCTAGATAAACTGGCAAATATTCTGATAAACTGATCACATGTAATTATGTAAAAATTTTATTTAAAAATGTGCTCTCCCATAAGACTACGGGTTAAATCGACGCGATGTTAATATTTAATTACTCAAAAACGAAAAACCCCCTGGTTCTGAAAATTTAGTGGCATCATTTTTTAATATTTATCTTCAACTTCCTAAAGTTTTAGATTTTTAACACATCACATTCTAGTTTGTCCGGTCCTACCTTAATCAAACAGTTTGTAAATAATTTAATCAAATAATCAAATAATAATAATACAAATAAACAGATTTGGTCCAATACTTAAACAATGAAATCAAACGTCAATGAACTTCAAAGCTCTCAAAATACTAATTAGTCTTTAAAATATGTCGGATTAAACTAACCTCAAAATGACAAATTTTAGCTTATCTACGATTAATTATCCATCCACTGTGAACAGTTCAAGTGCGTAATAAAAATACGTGGACTATTTAAATTCATTCTTGCGGTTTTGATTTTAATCACAAAATCCGAAAAACAAAAAAAAAAGTTCTTGCAGCCATTAAGAAAATTAATACTACGAACCTTTTTTCCGCTCATCAAGAGGTCACAGAGTATCGAGGTAGAGAGAGAGAGCAGTTTTTTTAATTATCGCGTCGGATCAACGCCGGCATAATCATCCGAGGAGATCATCAGGCGCGGTGTTTTAATAAAGGAGAAAAATGAGGCCCTCTTAAAGAGGCGCTGCTGCATCCAGCCACCTTGCGACTCGCGCGCGTGCGAAAGTTTTTTTGCATTTTGGGCGACCTAACGGATTTCCTTGCCCCGCGCAAACTTTAATTTCTCCTCTTTTTTTTTCTTCCATCCTCTTCTTCGCTTCTTTCTTTATTTTTTCGTTTCGATAAATCATTTTGCTGCCGCGCGCGAGCGCCTTAACGGCTTTTTATCTTTTGGAGATTTTTTTTTCCCGATAAGGCGATTGTTATTTCATTTTTATTTTATTATTCCTCCGTTTTTTTTTTTCGCCGGCCGCTGTGTTCGGAGAAGAGTGATGATTCGGGCGAAAGACGATGTAACCCCTCTTTTTTCTCTCTTTCTCTCTCTCTCTCTGGTTTAAAAAACCAGCGCGAAAATTACAGAGCGTGTTAATGTAAACTCTCAACGTGTTACTTTTAAGAGGATAAAAAAGCTTTTTTTAATTTAATTTCAGGTGTCGCGTTATCAATCACGAATTCCTCGCGAGTAAAAAGTAGCTTAAAATAAAGGCAGGGATGATCCCTCCCACAATCGAGTATTACCATTCGTCACGGCTCTCTCCCTCCAAGAATGACAAATTTTGGTCGCACTTCGCGAAATAATTAAGATCTTAATCGTACGGCGTAACGAAGCCGCGCTGACGCACTTGCCGTTCGATTTCTCCCGAGTCTTTGCGGGAAATTAATTTAGCAGTCGGGTTTCTTAATTACGCTCGAAATCTCTCCGGGTTGATTTTAATCGGGGCCGACGCTGCACCGGGAGTCCGGGAGAAAAATGTACTCGCGGTGGTCCCCGAAAATCCGATACTCATTAAGCTACCCCGCCGGGCCTATCTCGCTGGGCCATCGGCTTCGACGAATTTCGTATCATGCGTGTCTCTCTCTCTCTCTCTCTTTGTCCCGGTCCCTTGCTGCGGGCACCGGAATCCCAATTTATAAAATAAGCGGCGGTTGCACGCGAGCGAGCCTCCCACACTGCACCTGTGACTCTCTCGGGTTACACCACCGTTGGTTCTTTTTATTTCTTCTTTCTTTCGGGCGTGCTGTGTTTATGCTCTTGACCCTCGACGTCCGCAGGTTGAGTTTGAGAATTATTATTTTTTCACTGCCACGGTAACGCACGTTTTAATCGCGCGAGTTCAATAGAAATAAATTGCTTGAAGATTGGAAAAAGTGAAGTTTTCCAAACGATGCTAAGATTAAAATTATTAATAATTAATCAGAATAATTTGATGAACCCTAGAAATTCCTTATTGTGCGTACTAGGATCATTATTTTGTTGGATTTCTGTCGCCGCCCTTCATTTTCTTTTAAAATAGCTTTGACGTCACAAATATATAAGTTTTCGGGGGCAATGATCAAGAAATTGATGTATATTAGTTAATTATGCATATAACCGAATAAAATAAAATTTCATTACTTTTGCTTAATTATTGCACTTGTATGTGTATTGCTTTCTTTTTTCTTTTGTAAAAGCAATTAAAATTACAAAACAATATATCTTTAAGCACTTGTTCATACTAATTAAATTAAAAAAAAAAAAATTAAAACTCGAGTCTGATAAGTATTTATTTCAAAAAATTTCAAACCTTGAAAAATAAAATTGGTACAAGCTAATAATATAATTAATCCATGGTGACAGGTTTTCAGTTCTGTTCGATATTCTAAAGATTTTGCACCAAATGGTTTTTGAGACATTAAATTATTAATCCTTTTACACTGGGAAAAATGTGATTCGTAATCGAGCCACCCGTAGCGCCGTAATGGAACCGACAAGGTGGATCGTTTCTTCTCCACGGTGCAACAAATTTGGCGCACGGTGTTGAAAATTTGCACCACTACACAGTACCAAATACCAAATCGCAGCCGATCGCAGCGCGTGCGCCAAATTTGGCTCACATATGAAGCAGTTACTGAGCGCGGCGAAGAGACATAACCTCTTCATTTTTGAGCCGTATCTCGAGCACATTTTTCTCAGTGTATAAGGTGAATAGAAATTTTTCCAATAGTAAAATTTTTACGATGTTTTACTTATTTTTAATTACTACCACTTTTTTCGTTTCGGTGATTGGAGATCGATGGGGCCTGATACATTTTTCTCAAAATGAACAAAAATTTCACGAATGCTTTAATAATTACTTCAATCCAAGCCAGCATAATGTACCGAATTCAAAACTATTTTACGCACTGGTTAGGGACAATTTTCGAAAGAAAACTTTTACAAAAGCAAGCTTTGATTTAACAGTGGCGGATTTCACAGAGTCCATCGTAAGAGATTGGGATATTCAAGTAGAGCAAGATAAATTGGAAGAAACGATTAAAAAAGCTTTAGAGTACTGTTCTGATGAAAGCAACGCCCAAAGTGGTAGTGAGTTTAACGATCAATTAGATTACGAATTTCTTCCACACTTCGTCGAAGAATCAGCTGACGATGGCCATCTTCTCGACTACATATTGGTAAACTGGCCATTTCTTCGTGAAAATATGATTGCTTTGCCTGTCAGACGATCCCTGCTACGTAGATACTTCGAAGATGCCCTGAAAATTCTCGAGTGTACTTACGCCTACGAGAATTTTTACTTATACCGTGGAACATCCGCTGACATGAATGATTTAAACCTAAAACTACGACTAAATTGGATAAACAGAGCCAAAATTTTTTTCGACGCTCGTACCACTCTTTTACCATACATAAACCATCTTTACACCATGCAGTTAAGAACTCCTCACACACGGGGAAACATTAAACAATACATCTACAGAAATATTGAGAATTTCGAAGATCGAAATCCTCAAGTCTCACAAGTGGAAGCTGAAAAAATTCAATACCTTCACCCTATAGTGCATGCTTCGCCTTACGACTCATACGACGTTTTCACTTTGTACGATCATCATGGAATGAGCAGGGCGAACTTTTATTTTGAATATCACATCAATCAATTTTATAGAATACTATTTTTATTTTTGGAGTTGCAAGCGCACGGAATTGTTACTGATGAAGACGATGTTTACAATGGCACCATACCTTACAGTAGAGTGCCCGAACATATTCAAGCAATTGTTTACAATGACACTGTTTACCGTCAATATCTTATCGACAAAAGAAAGGAAGAATTAAGACTTTGTGAAACCGATAATCCATACAGACTCAATCTTGAACGAGCTTCTCGTGTACGTGAAGCAGATTTGATTCTTTTATTTTGGATGCGTATCAGAAATCAAATCAAAGATGCTACAACTACTTCTACAACTATCTTCATTTCTACGACTGTTGCTACTACGAGTACAACACTGCAGTATTATCAATCAGTAAAAGGAAAAGGAATCATTTACAAAGGATCAAAGGGAAAATGTTTTTCAAAGAAACGGCAAACATTTAACGACAAGCCTCACCAAAATTTTGATGAAAACCATGGTCCTAGTAACTCTAGGACCTCTGCAAGTATGGAGCAGCTTTTGGGAATAACCAGTGATAATTATTTTGGATACATCATCTCTAAGGTAAATAATTTTCATCAGCAACCATTGTTTGTTAATTTATCAGATTTTCTTTCGAATGCGTTTAGTTTACCAATTGATGATTTGACATTATTTTAGTAATGTTCTCAATAAAGAAATATTTGAATGTAAATAAAGTTTCAGCAATCTGTATGACATAAGTTTAATTGATTAAAAAAAATTTGTTATTAATGACAAAATAATTTAATCTAAACTGTATTTTACTTTCTATTTCAATCATATTTATATCATGTATTAAATAAATTCTCTCACAAGCGGTTACGCTAATGTATTTATGGATCGGAGCACTGAAAACATTGTTAATTGTAATCTAATGTTAATTTTTTTTACATTATAAATATTTTACTTTGTTACCATATTTATTTATTTTATTTTATTTTTTTATATAATTTATTTCAATTTACTTTAACTTATCAAATATATTTTTTAACAATGAGTGAATAATGAAATATTTTAGTTCTTCAAAATTTTTATAGAGCCCAATAAACACACTTCTAACTAGTAAGGCTAAATAAATTACAACGTGAAAGTCTTGCAGTCTTGCAGAAAGAAATTGCAACTATTTTACATTCAACACTTCACGGTAACTTTATTTCTTTGACTCTTCAAATGGATTTGTCTGCATTCACAAAGTAATCAGATACACGTATGCATGTCAACCATTAAAACGATGACAGTTTAATAATTTAACATTGAAATGTAAGCATTTATAATTAATTGAAAACCACAGTTATTCAAGTGAAAAACTGGTTTTAATCAACTTTTGTTAACTGATACTTTTAAAAGTTTTATCTTTTTTTTTTTTTTTTTAGCATTTCATAAACTTTGTCTCGTTTAGAAATTTTGATTTCGAATTAGATCGAAAAAGAACCCAGCGTTGAAAGAAGTGTTGAACCCAGTTCTAGACCATGCTCGACAATGGAATTTTTGAATATTTAAAGCGTCCATTTTTGCCGAGTCTCACACCTTCACCAGTCTTAGTTTTTTCTGACAGTTCGCATGTTCATACAAGTCAAGAATATAACGGGAAGAAAAGGAAATTCATCGTCGAGTGTTTGAGCGCAAACAAATTATCAATATTTTTCTGCCATCAAGTTTGCTCTGATGCAGCTTCTATCGTGCATACCGTGAGAGGTGAATAATTTATGAATGTCACTGTCAAAAGTATCTTGAGAATAATAATTTTCAATGTAAGAACTGTTTTGTCGGTCATTAAAAAAAATTTTTCCACTCATTGACATAAAATCTAAAAAATGAGGTTTTGAGTAATGATTAAATATTAAATACTGCTACTTATGGTGACGCTTGAATTGATGACTCATGTAAGAGATATAACAAAACACATTTATCCTCTAATAAAAAAATTATGTTTGATGATAAGAGTGATCAAATAAAATAATTTTTAATATACATAAAATTTTAACTCGTTCATAATTGATTTTATTAGGATTCAAAAACTATTTTATTTTTGAAATTTCTATTTATGTCAATAAAAAATGAAAATTAAAAAAAATCGACTCAAGCACAAATAATCAGAAGGAACCACAGTCCCCCAGTTCCAGTAACAAAAGACCAAAAAATTTAATTACTCGAAGCCCGCCCTCTTTAATTATGAGAGTCATTCGAGTGAAAAACAAACAAATCCAAATGCAGAGAGAGAGAGAGTCGAGTGCAGTCCAAAACAAAAGTAGTCGACGAGTCATCGCGTTCGCGAAGAGGAGGCGCAGGCACTTCGAAGAAGCCTCCCGGTGTTTTTCTTGCGTCGCCACTTGACTCGAGCTACGTCGGCAATTACTCCTCGGGGTCAGTAGACACATACACGCACGGGGGACTTTTTCGGTCCTGCGCCCTGCACCGCGCCGCATTTGAGCTAACTGGCAGTCGGCCGAGCAGGCACTTTGACAATGCAGCCTGGGGCCCGTCGTATAAATTAGGCCTCGAATGACCCACTTAATTACCCGTCGGCAATAATTTATCCGGGGTATGTGATACCTGCTGCTGCTGGCTGCTTGGACTGCAAAGAAATAGCCGCACGACTGTCGTCCCTTCTTCTTCTTTTCATCCCGCGTGCCTCTTTGTGCTGGTCACTTTGGCATATTCTCGCGCGAGGAAGGAGATACGAGCGCCCGGAGACAATCGCGTGGCTTAGAGAATTATGGCTGTCCACACTGCTGGCCCGACCTGCGCCTCAGCAGCTGTATTCAGAGGCAGGAATATAAGTGCGCTCGTCACGAACCAACGGAGAAATTACACGACACCGCGCGGAAGAAAGAAGCTAAGAATGCCTTTATGAAATAAGTTTCTTTTTCTCTCATACCTATACCCCCTTCCCTCCTCCTCCTTCTTCTTCTTCTTCTTCTTATTTTTTTCTTTATCTTCTTTTATTCCCTTCTTGCTTGCTTCTTCTTTAACCCTGCGATTTATTGCGACTCGGTAATTGTTTCGGGTACAAATATCGCGGGGCTGCTTTTTGCACTAAATTTTTGGCCGAGGTAAGAATTTAATAATGCAAAAAAATCAACCGAGACCACAATGAATCAATCCTACGCGACGTTTTAGTGGCTTTTTTTCTTTCATGCTTCGAGGATGTCTCACTGGTTCCCGACTCTTACTACTTAAATTTTGGTCCAGGACATTTTTTAATTGGGAATGAAAAGTTTAATTGCGGAATCCTGTTTCGTTAAAGAATTCAGTTCATGGTCAATCACGTTGAGGTTGTCTTACTAGTGTCCAGCCAATAGAGCAGCTGATATTTATTTAAAAAGTCGTAAAAAAATCTCTTTGACCGAATTCATAAGCTCGAATGATTTGAAAATCTCCTCAACTTAGTTTTATCATCTTGATGGTCAAAGCTCAGGCCGGAAATGAGATTTTCATCGCCGCAAATGTACCGATGAAAGTTTTAAAAAGTCTAAACTTTTTTAACGAGCTTTCAGAACTTTGAGAAGGTTGGATTTTTTAAAAAACAGCCATTCGCGAGAAAAATTTTCCATTGAAAAGCACTAAAACACTTCAACAACAAAGATGAGAAGAAAAAAACCGTAAATTTTTTTACTGCAAAATGACAAGAGGAGAACAAATGAAAAACGGGGGTGAGAGATAAATAAAACGAAAAGCACACAAAACAAGTGAGTTCCAAGAGAGAAAGAGAGAGACATTAAAGCCAAGAAAAGGTGCACTCGAGTAAAGGCAAAACAGACGTACGAGCTGCAGGAGTAAAAAAAAAAAAGGTAAGGAGCCCTGACAGCGGACAAGAAGAACGAAGGCATAAAGAGAGAAGCGACGGGTTTCGCGGATTTATCAATGCATTGTGTGTAGCGATAAATTAATCAATTCAATTTGTAGGTGAGCCCGGAGCGCGAGAGGATTCGAAAGGCGCCACATAATCGGCGGGACGCGGCGGTGTGCATTTGTAAGGAGTTACGAGATCGTTTTGTTCCTTCTTCTTTTCACTTCTCTTCAAGTATCTTTCTTCGTTTTTTTTCTGTCTTTCTTCGCTTGAAGTGGCCCCGTCTGGCGAGCGCTGCTTGATCGATCGTACCCGATTTGTTTTATTATTGGACGACGCTAAGATAAGAGGGCCCTCGGCTTCCGTGCAACAGCGAACTTGATTAAAGTGACGGAATCTCTTTTCGTACCTTTTTTTTTTGGTTTTGAGAAATTGAGACCTAACTTGACACTTCGAAAGAGAATCGTTTAATCGCTCAACATCACAGTACATCGAAAAAAATTTATTGAAAGCTTACAAAGAAGTAATCAAAAATAACTGTATAACACAGAGTTCTCTGCGAAAATATGCTCTGCAAGTTATTTATGTACTCATTTTAGTAAGTAATGCTTTAAAAATCAGATTCAAATGCAGATACTTGAAATCAGAAAATCAAAATTGTATCCGTAAGGTTCTACTAAAAAGCTCTTTGAAGCTTGCAGAAATAAGTTTTACAGATATTTTTAACTTTTTTTCTTCAACATGAAAATTATAATAATTTTTGTTTTCATAATTTTAAAATTGTGCACTTTGTTTTGTAAAAAATTCTTTTTTGCTTTTAGTTGACCCGAAAATTAAAAGTACATCGTAAAACTGCTGACAGAAATTTCGAAAAAAAGGCTCAAGCATCACCGTTCCAAGACGTAAAGTAAATCCAGGAGCTTAATGAATTGATCGAGAGGTAAAAGTCGGGGGGCTAGCTATACATAGAACGCGAAAGAGCAAGCGAGCGAGCAAGCAAGCAAGCCCCCCCATAAATCGAGTTATTCTCGCGGTTCGCCGGTGGAGGATAAAACGGTACTTGATCAACGCGCCCGCTTGTCGAAGACACAATTGCACGGAAGCTGCACTATCCCTGGAACTTCTGTTCTCGAGAGCCAGCTTTGGCTGGGGAAATAAAAGTGAGGATTAAAAGGGACCCAACACTGCCACCGACACTCCAGAGATGTGTGCGGAAGGAATGACTCGCACTGGCGCGATTAATTACGCCGTTCAGTTTTCATACCAGGGGTTTTTTTATTTTTTAGTTTTTTATTGTATAATTACGAAAAAATCAAGAAATCACTTATTTAATTTTGAAATACACAGCCTTTTGAAAAGTAATTTGGAAGTTTACATGAGAATAAATTAAATATTTCACAATCAGATCATTCAATATTCATTACAGTTAATAAAATTGGTATAGTTTATTAATGAATCCCAGATTCCAGTTTAAAAAAAAAAAAATATATTGTTACGATATATTATGATTAATATTAAAATTTATAAGTTCACACAATAAATATTTTATCAATTCATTTTTTTTTTTTTTTTTTAGTCACTTATGTTGATGGACCCTCTGAGTTGTGATATATGTATTTCAGAATCGGATATGATAACGCGAGAATCGAACCCGCAATCACTATATCGAGAGTTGAGTGCTCTATTGCCTGAGTCATGAGAACTGTATACAAGATTTTTTTTTCATAGAAAATCTCTTTATCATCAGACATTAAAAGTATTTTTACTCGTGCATTACACGATTTTGAACTATATTGGGAACGAAATTTGATGCGATAAAAAAAGGAGTTGATCGTCAAACTGTAAAAAAAATCATTTTAGTGTTTTTTTAAACATCGAAAACTTGCAAAAACTCAAGATCAAGGGCACTCCAGGATTGACTCAATCTTCAGTCACTGTCTATAAATAACAAAACTAAAAAAATCAATCTATGTTATCCAAAAACAATGATTAATATTCAAAATCCTTTTTTTTTTAATTCCTTCCATGCTGTCAACTTTTTGAACGATTAAATGTTAAATCTCAAGAACCTTTTATTTTTGCAAATTTTAAAGAATCACTAGCTGACCAGTCATTTTCTTTTTTTCTTTTCTCGAAAAAACTTTTCAAAGTAGATGTGTTGAAAAAATAAAAATCCAGACATGCATACAAACGATATGTTCAAGTTTTTCCCTTTTTTTATTCATAAAAATGTATCAGCATGCATAAGTAATTTCGAAAAATAATAATACCCCGAGCATATGCATTTTTAATTACCATATTTTCAATTAATTATGAAAATAATACTACACATTTTTTTAATTTTCCTCAGGTTTTTTTTTTCTTCATTTATACTTGCAAATACCCCACGATGGTATCATGGCGAGTCTCGTTAAACGCGAATCTACATATTTATAGTAAGTTTGAAGAGGGCACTCGCACATGCAGCAACCTCTTGTGCAAATATTATATTAATTACTTTATTATTAAATGAATTCACCGAGTCGTTTAATATGAAATTACTGTACGTAATGAGTGCGCGCTGTGCAAACAACGATCGGCTCTATTAAATTCAGGAATGGTGGGCGCGCGGTAAGAGAAGAAAAAAAGACCAAGAAGAAGGTTATATTATGAGTCCGTCCCCCCCTTTTACAACTTCAGTCGAGCCCTTTCGTGCCTTAATTCCAAAGGCAAACATCTTCAGGTTGCCAATAAACGGACCGAGGCGTGTAACGAGCTTTTATATCTCGCTTTTTACCCCAGAAAAATTCACTTTTCTCTTAGTAATACAGACGGATTGTTAAAAAGTTGTTACCAGCTTGATGTCGATACTCGTTATGTACGTGTCCCCCCCCCCCCTTCCCCCTCTTAATGCCTTTTTGAAGGTTAAACGTTATTACCCAGTTTAACTTTTGATTGCTCATTTGAATAAGGTAAAGCTACCGATCATTATTATACCCCTTCCCGCTTCTTTTTTTTAAATTATAAGTAGCTTGAACTTACGTGCGTCAAAGGGATCGCTTTGTGGCGTAACTAACCTGTAACACAAAAGGAATCAAGAATTAGATGTGATGAAATATTTCTGAGACGAAATTTTTAATAATGAATCAAAGTAATTTCAATTAAAGCTAAGTTTTAATCACGACGACCATTTTAAGGTTTTCTAACGAGTGAGAATTTAATCCTTCAAACGAAACAAACATATGGTTTAAAATTTATCATAATAATCTTATCTACTTCTGAAGTACGGTGGGGACTAATCGGATTTGAGATTTATTTTCTATGGTGAAACACACGGGGAACTCTGACTTTTTTGAGCTTCAAAAGGAGTAATGAAAGTCGGAGGGAGGGTTTTATACGTGATATGTGCAAAAGTTTAAATCCGATCAGCTTTTTATGACGCAGACTTCATAAGTAGACGTACAAATGACAAGTTCAAGCGTAAAAAGTAAAAAAAAAAAAATAAGTATGAGCGATTTTAAATTCAATGAACTCTTTATTTTTGTTAAAAACGCTTGTTGCTCCGAAAGAAGGGTTAGTTAGGGTAATTAAAGAGATGTTACTCGCAAGCTCAAACAATATCGTGGATTATCATAAATTACGTAGTTTGAAGATAAATTAACATGTATCGCGGGGATACTTATGCAAACAACTGTAAAGCTGTCTTAATCTGCACATTGTTAAATTTTAAACCAAGGGAATTTAAACTTCGACTAAAGCGGCTATCATCAACTTTGAAGAGCAAATTTAGAACATCATAATACACTCTAAACAGAGTAATTAGACAAAGTTCGAATCAAACTTTTGGTTTAAGCCCCTAAATTTCAACCTCGGACCCTAATCAATGGCTTCCCATGGATGGTTCAAAAATTTATTTCAAAAGTCATTCAAGCTTTTTTCACTTTGATTAAAAATTTTTTATTTCTTTTCACAAAAATTCAAGCATCAATTTAAAAAATAAGACTCTCCAGGCCCGTGTTTCCGTAAAATCAGTTAAAAAAGAAACGGTACAATAATAACGATTTTTTTCTTCGTAAACTTTGGAGGATTATTATTCGCGGGTCCTGTCAATAATTTTGCAGCCCATCCTCTTACGTACACATCGAAGGTAAGAGCGAGGTGGGAGTGGTATTGAACTACCGATTACCTTGGTAAAGGCCCATTGGCTCCTCCGGACTATTAATTTCCTCCTCTCTCGTTTCCTGTCTTTATTCTCAAAATAGCCGCGGTGGTCAACAATGTGTGAAAAAAATAATACGTAATCCATCCATCCCCTCAGCAAGAGATCGCTTATCGGAGAAGAAGTTGACTTCGAAGTCCGTCCCCCGTTAATTACACAGCTCCTTGGCTCTCGTAATTATAACCTCCTCCGAATAATTTATTTATTTACTTTGTTCGGCCTTATCGAGATCGGAATTAAATTTATAATCCGAAATTAAAACGAAGTTCGACCGGGAGTTATTAAAACTTCCCGAAGACGCAGCCGTAAATTGGCTTCTCGAAACACTCCTAACAGCGACAACCGGCAATACATCCTCCGGGCCGTGTGAAGACGGATAAAAGAAGAACAAGAAATAAATAAGAGAGAGAGAGAGAGAAAAAAAGTTACTTGGCCGCGGAGTATCTTCATTGGTAGTGGTGAACGCTGCAACCGGTTCGATTTTAAATTCGACGACGACACCGAGGATCTGCGTCTTTTTTTTTTTCCGGTTTTGCTTCCAGGAAGCTCGGCCCCCAGGTTTGGTTAATGAGATGATGCCCGGTTTGTTTTCTATTCGCGGGAGCTTTTTTTCCCACCGGGGCGCGCGGAGCAGTCTGCAATTAACGCCCGGACTAGTTGCTGTGTTTGACAGGTGCGCGCTCGGCTGCATCGGGGATTTAACGCACCCGTTTATTCAATATTCAAGGAGTTGCTTTTTTTTTTTTTTTCTTTTACTCGCGATACTTTTTTTTTTGAGGATAATCGACCAAGTCGAGTTTGACGAGCAACAATGTACAGCTGCATCGTGGGTGTTGGACCCATATTTTTTAATTTATAATTGTGATTAAAAAAGCTCATGATGGGTTCAGAATATAATTTATCGAATTTTAGGTATTACATAAAACTATTATTTGTAAAAAATTGTCTATACTCTTATTAAGAAAGTATACAGATACATTTCCAGATTCTAATTTGATTGTTAATTTCAAGTGATTAAGATATTTTCTTCAGATTGCAACTAACGAGAAAAGCTCGAACAATAGGTATCGATTGAAAAGCCAATTGCAGCAAACTTCATAATTTTAGATAAAAACTTGCCGCAATAATTTAATCGAACTTTCACTTTTTCCCCAGAAATTTAATAGAAGCTCGAGCCATGAAAATACCGGTAGTAATCATCCTGTCAAATAACCGTAATTTTCAGTCCGATTCAATAAATAAACAACCCACGTAAAATTTTAACAGCCAATTAAGAAAAAATAAGCGGAAAATTTAAATACCCCGCCGCCCAGTAAAGTTTTAATTTACGACGATGACATAACCAAGCGTCTCCCGAATAACAAACGAGCCCCGATTTGGAAAACTTTTTAAATATTCAACGGATCTCGCAACAATCGAGTGATAATCTGACGATAATTACCCCACGTTTCGAATATAAAATATCGTCAAATTGACAACTTTTTTTTTATGTCTATCCTCCCCCTCGGGACTTGAAATCGGCTCCCACAACTTTATCAGGCTTACACAGATGCACCCGCTGAAACTAATTTGAGTGTGTGTATCAGTGACGGAGGATCGAAAAAGTTTATAATTAACAAACGGTTGGGACGCCAGCCACGCTCCGTGTGAGAAAACGGTACCGACGCCTAAACACACCTGGTGTTCGGTCTCCGCAATTTAAATACCCACGCGACTGCTCCCGGGTGTAGGTTTTAAAGCCGGTAATTAACTTTGAATCACACGACTTGCGCTTTAAAACGTGACGCCCACCAACCGGGCTGATTTGAAAAATTAATCGGCCAGAGACAATGGCTTGTTTCGCAAGACTCATTGTTTGAGCTGCCTCGGGAGTCTAAAAGTCTTCTTGATTTTGCGCAACTTTTTTAGTTGAAGGAGAGAAAAAAAAACAGGTCATTTCGAAGAAGAGGAAAAGTTGTCGGTAGCCCGGGGGAGCTTTATGGGGGTATAAATTGAGACATCAAGTAAAATACGCGAACTAAGTATTCCATGGTGCGGCAGTTGTAGGGGGAAGCCAAAAGTTTCGGTGGAAGCTGTTTAGCTTTTAGCCCCTTTGTGCGGGCCTCGGTTTCTCTCTTTCACCTCTCATTTGTACTTTTTAGCGGTTTTACTCTATTTCAATCTCTCTATACTCTCTCTTTTATCTTTGTTCAACGATTCTTTGTTTTACGCGGTGGCTCTATTCCTCTCTGTTTCTACCTCCTTTTTTTTTTCTTTTTTTTTCTTTTCGCGAACAGGACGACTAATTTTATTCCTCGGGAAATGGTACAAAACCGATGAGGGTACTTTTCCCTGGCTGAGAGAAAAAAAAAATTGAAAAAGTTTTCCAACGGAATCAACTACCTTTTTATTTTACAATAAAAAACTTTATTTGAATGTAGAATGAAAATATTAAATTTTGCTCCGATGGTAAAGAAATTCCGTCTTACCGATTAAGCAGCTTTTAAGCACAAAATAGTTTCAGTTAAAATAATAAAAATTAACGAGCAGAAATAATGTATATATCGTGCTTTCTTAATGACAAGACATCCCAACCAAAATGCGACTAGAGTTTCAAACTTCGATATCAAATTAGTTTCTTGTACGGATCGAAAGCCATTCGATCAAGTCGAAAATCGTATCTCGATACAAATAAAGAAGACCCGGAGGAACAAATTTTTTCGTCCAGCTGCAGTAGGAAAAATCAAAGATCTCGGGTTCGTTCGGTGCAATGCGCAGCACGACGTAATATTTTTCGGCTCCTTAGCCCGGTCGATTCGAAAAAACTTTTCCTATTACACACATCCCTTTCATTTCCGAGGTCGATCTTGAGCCCGAGCTTTCTTCTTCGCGCTTTCCATTTTTCTTTCAGCTCGTTTTTTCCACTTTTCCATTTCCCGCGTTTCCCAGGTCCGCTGCTCTCTTTGACTTTCCACTCTCTCCAAACAGGACATCGCGGGGGGTCGCGCTTTTGTCCGCTGCCTCCCTCCCCCCCGACTTTGTCTTTTCCTTTTCTCGCTTTGCTCGTTTAAACGCGCAAATATCGTTCCACAAAAGAGTGCAGGCGGGGGAAAAAGGGAAGCCCTGGATATATAAAACAAAAGAAAGGGAAAAAAAAATATAAAAGGAGGAGCCACCAGGAATCCATTGTCGTGTCTAATTCAGCGTTAAATCGTTTACATCTCATTAATCGCTAGGCGAGAGGGAAACGAGGGATAAAAAAAAAGGAAGAAGACGATCAAGAAGGAGACGGAAGACGAAGAGGCAAAAAAGTCAGCTGCGTTTGTGCATTATAATGCGGTGCTCATCGATACGCATCTAAACTTGCGGCCGTCATTTTAATTTCAGGCCGTATACCCCGAGTAAATAAAGGCCCGACCGGGATGAAAAAAAGCCAGCCGCAGGATGTGGTGAAACGAGAGCTGCGGGCTCGTAAAATATTCGGGCACGCAACAATGCACGAGGCGCCCTCTTGGCTTCCATTTAATTTCGCATCGATTTGAATCAACCCCGGACTCTTTTTTTTTCTCTCTCTCGTTCTCCGCGCTTTTTTTTTTTGCTTCGCTCTTCCATTTGATTACCGAATGTTTGCGCAACGCGGAGCGCCCAATTATTATGGGCATTGTATTAACGAAGCGCGGCTAATGCGATTATCGAACTGTCGTCGATGTCGTTTCTGCTGTTTTTTTTTTTTTTTTTTTTTTCTTCGCATTCGAATGTGTTTTTTTGCAGCGCTTTTTTCCGTTTTAAAAGCTCTAAACCCGCGTGGAATTTAATTTGGTCGGGGAGGGGTTTATTGCGGACATCTGATTTTACAGTTATTTCGTCAAGTTTTGTTTTTGCCGAGCTGCAAGATGGTTATCAAAATCTATACGATCATGAGAAAATTACGAAAATTTATGTTCGCGATCTTAGTAGAAACCAGCATATAAAATTTTTCTGATTATGATCTTTTATTCTCTTCAGCGGATCAATACCAAGATTGACTTATTAATACTACCTGATAAAATACAGTATTATTTTTTTCTTTTTACCGAGAAAAAATTTTCCAAGTAAGTTACTTACTGTCAGTTAAATAAATTTTCGCAATTTTTTGGTTGACAGCTACTCCGTACTGTGCGGTACATTTTCTCCCTCCCTTCACACCGTCGCACAGCCACGACACATTCGAAGTACATTTTTATTGACATTGATTTCCGATACATTTTTGTCAAACCTTTGTACGCGTCTGGTAAAACGGTTTTATTCTTCATGGTTGTCGCGTATATTTCCCCGACACACAGAGAGAAAAAAAAAAAAAGAAAAAATTCACAGTAGAATTTTTTGCTCTGTGACAGTTACCGAATGACTTTTAATGGCCTTGCACGGAGCATTTTTCAAACTATAAATCCTCGTTATCCCAAAAAAACCTGGATAAAAATGACAAAAAAATTTTATTTTTCTTCACCGCCGAAAAATTATTTTAAATTTTCAATCGTGAAAAGAACATCGTTTTCCTCAAAGAAAAAAAAAAAAGCGATACAAAAAAATAGGATGAGATTCAGCAGCGGGCGGGAAAAGTGCGTTCGTCATTTCCCTCGTGACCCATTTCGGGTCTCGATCCGTACGGTTGACCTCGAAAAATCCACCGACCGAGCAAATAACCGCGACGACACAAAGCCTCCGACGCCCTCGTAAGTTTGATAAATAAACTGCTCGAGGAGCAAGAATTCATAGCTTAATTATAAAAAGGAGGTCTCCGGGTTTAAAATAATGCAGTTTCGGTTCGCAAACAGCCGCCAGTTACCAGGAAATAACCCCTCGTTTATTACAATTTGCTGACCCCCTTGCGCGCCGAGAGGTGAAAAATAACCGCGTTAAAAAGGTCGATAAATCACATTGGCACATGCTTCTCTCTCTCTCTTCCCCCGAGAAAATTTGAATATGCCGGTCGCATCGATCAGCCGAGCCCGAGAATTCAACAACAATGCACGCGCATTGACTAATTTTAAAAGGGCAGGTGATTTAATAATCGCTTTACGTAAGGGAGAAAGGACCCCCTGATTGATGAGCCTACCTGACTCGGGATTTATTGTGCGAGCCGGAATTATTTATCGCGGTTACCATTACATAAAGCCGCGCCGGCCCGGGGGAGTTAAATTGAGATATCTAATGAATTAAGACTCCGCGACCGAGGCGGAAAAACCAACACCTCGGAGGTTAAACAAGAGTTTCCCAAAGCTCCGGATAATCTATGGACCCGCAGGATGACAATAATTGAAAGCGAGCCGACATTTTTCCCAGGCCACAGGGCGCGGGGATATTGCGACATCGCGCTGCAGGCATTGCTCTTTTTTTTTTTTTAAATCTCTTTCTCTCTCCGATCTGCGGTTACGCCCCGTAGAGGAGGCTTGTCACCACCTTGTCGTCCCGCGATCCTGAGCGACGCGACGTCTCGAAGGAGCGCCCGCCCGCTGGGGAAACCCCGCGGCAGTAAATCCTGGTACATGCCGCGGGGTGAAAGTACCAAGTACGGTAGGGGAGGAGTATCGCTTCACGGGGGGGCTCGACCGCTGGAAAATCGAAAGTTATTACTTCGTGCGGTTAATATATAGGTTAGAAAAGCCAACCGGTGTGCGGCTGTACGAAGTGACTCGTTTCCTACGATGCTTGTAGCCCTTTTCTTGTCCCGATAAGAACCTATTTTCAGTTTGTGCTGGATATCAATTTTAAAAATTTTTATAATTAGGAGTCGATGAAAAGTTTAACTTGGAAAAAATTTGATAATGTTCAAATCGATAAATAATTGTCAAATATTCGATCGTTAAAAAAAAGAATGTGAATTGAGATAATGAATTTTTTAATTTCGAAAAACTAATATTAAAGCTTACAATACGATGAAAGTCTATCTATTGTTTCAGCTGCGTTATAGTATTTGCATATCGATAAATTGTTTCAATTTAGTTTGATAAAAAAATGTAAAATTTTATACTGTAAAGTATTTTTTTTGTCTTGAATAAGTATGAGCTGTGTTTTCTAGATAATGTTAAAGCTCATTAATGAGCTCTCATGTGCATATTGGTTGATCTTATTCAGGTTCAATTAGTTACCTGCGCCGTAAACATATAATCTAAAGAAATTTTATTCTACTAAATTGTGTTCGTATTTTAATTTAGTTACTTCCCATGAGCAAAACTTATTGTTTTATATAATGTATCTTTTGCTATACATAACAGCGTTTTTTTTTAACGCGGTGACTGGCGACAAATACGGTTTGTTCCATTTCAGCCGAAACAAGACTGAGCTTTCTAAATGCATTAGAGATCGCTTCAAAACCATTCGGTCTTATGAGGACTTTGGAATGAGAAGCACCATTTTTGACGCAGTTGCTGGAGAATTTTTTGGAAAAACTGTCACAATGCATACTATTAATTCTGAAATATCGGAGGCAACGGTCGATTTGAGTCGTAATGGATTTTCCCAGTTGGTTGATAATCAAATTCTTCGACAGCAACTGGAACAGGCAATAAAACTGGCTCTGTTGGATTGTTCCGACCCAACCGACGATAGGACTATCATCAACGTAACCGATGATTGGTTGAATCGTCAAGTTTTGCCAAATTTTATTCAAGAAGAACCAGATGTGAGGCGTCTTCTCGATTTCATGCTTGTCAATTGGCCATATCCTTTGCAATACATGATTAACACTAAAAAACGTCGCGATGTACTTCGTGAATACGCTAAACACGCCTTACAAAGCCTGGAGCGTGTTTATTCAAATTATGTAATGAGAAATTCACTTTTTTTGCAGTTTAATTTGAGATACATCTGGTGGCAGAGAGCTGAACTATTTTTCGACGCTCGCAATATTGGAATGCCATACATTGATCACATCTACAGCTTAAATTACACTTACCCTCATACGCATGGTGACCTTAATAAGTATGTAGATCTGAGCACTGAGAATTTTGAGGAACGAAATCCAAGGGCCTCGGAATCTAAAGTCAAAAAGATTTTAAATATCCATCCCAGAGTAAAAGTTGCCTTTTACAATAGAGATGTAACCTTTCGGAACTATGAAAGAAGCGGAATGACCAGCGCTGATTATTATTTTGAAGATCACAAAAATCAGTTTTACCGTACACTATTTTTTTTCTTGGAGTTGGCAGAAAGAGGGATTGTGCTCGATGAAGATGATGACCCTACAAGGACAGTCGTTGTTCATCAAATACCTGAAGAAATAGAAAAACTTCTTTACGATGACGATGCCTATCGTAACTACCTTTTGGCCAGAAGAAATGAAGAACTGAAAATTACTGATAGTGACAATGTCATCAGACGAAACCTAGCTAGATGGCCTCGGGTTCGAGAAGAAGATTTGATTATGTTGTTGTTGTCACGGTTGAGGAACCGGTACACTGCGACAATAACAAGTACCATGGCTCCTACGGGCTCAACACAAAAATACGAGGAGTCGAAGAAGGGTAAGGGAAAATTTGTTAGAGGTCCAACGGGAAAATGTTTTCCAAAAAAGCAGGAAACATTCAACGATGACTGTTGGCAAAATTGTGAGGAAATCCCAGCGCCAAGTAACTCAAAAGAGTGTACAGATTTTCAGCGAACGGCACAAGTTGATGAGATAAATTATGGATTTGTTACACAATCTGGAGATATCAACCAGTTATCACTTCACGAAGAGGAAGAATCGTCTTTATTAGAACTACCGATTAATTTACTTGGACAATTTAGTTAATTTTTCAACGCATTTCATGAAGATGAATAAAATTTGCAATACATTTTTTCAGATGTCATCGTAACAAACAATTCAATACAAAATGATTAAAATAATGTGTAAACTTTTCAATTGTAATTGTAACATATTTAGATTTGTCTAATATTGAAATGTTTACAAATTAATTTATAAACTATAAATTCGTAATCTTGTACTTTGATCCAACGTTTGAACCCATGTTGTACATAATCTACGGTAGAATGCTTGTACACTTTGAATATTTTATGAGTAGAAATCAATATTTTATAGCTCGAATTGAAACATTAATAAAATATAAGAGTCTCAGCATAAGAAGTAAAAGTATATTATTATACAAGTGCGTAAAAATGATTTTATCATCATTTTTAAACAGTTTTAACATTATTGTCATTTTAACTACGGCTAGATGTATTAAAATAAAACACTTGACGTTTTAAAATATTACACATAAAATAACAAAGAAAAGCGTCTTATTTTAACACATGTAACCATGTTACAACTATTTTTATGAAAGAAAGTATTTTTGTATCATAACTTAAACAAACCGGAGATTTGGTCGAAGTATTATTATTGAAAGTGCAGCGATTACTAGTCTGAGAAGTCGTTGATTTATAGGCTCGATTTCGATAATGTTTTATAACTGGCAGTTTGTAAATTTTCGTTACAGATTTCGAACTTGATAAAGATATGTAGTCGCAAAGTAATGGAAAAATGATTTTAGTTGAGTTTCATTTTTGATGACTCAAAATTTTACGAGAAAAACCTAAATCTCTAAAAATTAAATAATTAAAGTACAGCGAAAACCCACACGCAAGCAACAAAACAAAATAACCTGAGGTAAAAACCAGTAGCTCCAGCTTAATGGGATTTCTTATTTGACTAAGCGAGACCGGAGCAAGAAGCTGCAGCAGCAGCAGCGAGGGCGAAATTTCACGTTTAACCGCGCAGTTATGTGCACCCGGTTGCATTGTTGTAGCCTCGCGGAGAATTTGCGACGTACAAATTTATTATCCATCTCCGCTCGGGGATGAATAATCGGGTTATTTGTTAGCGCTCATTGTGTGTCCCGCTGATCAAGTTAAGCCGCTCCCGGTGCGCCGACCCCCTGCCCGACTCAATTAAACTCGGGCTAATTAGGCCCCCTTTTCGGCACGCGGAAAATTCGACGCATTCTTACCTAATGGAGCCTGCGCGCTGTTCCCGAGATAAATACCGAATTAGACGTCTCCTTGTCTTTG
Organism: Encarsia formosa; assembly: GCA_038277355.1. Classification (NCBI taxonomy): domain Eukaryota; kingdom Metazoa; phylum Arthropoda; class Insecta; order Hymenoptera; family Aphelinidae; genus Encarsia; species Encarsia formosa. Next base: position 4,935,965 of record CM076187.1, read on the forward strand.
AATTATGGAGCCGGGTGGAGGACAAAAAAATTTTACTAGACGTGTAATTATAAAACGCGGACTGGTTGCGTAAACAGTGCGCTGGGACATGATCGATGGGACACGATGCAGAAGGACGTAAGTATCGGCAATTTACAGTTTATTATTTCGCTACCTATATTTATGGTGCCCCATACATTTTATCGAAGTTTGATTATTACAAAACACGTAATTGCTTGCACGTTTGTTTGAGTGGATAATCACGGTGATTGAGATCGCACGGGTTTTTAAAAGACCCGATGATGTATGCCTTTGATAATTATTTTGGTGAAAACGACAAGTTTTCAGCTGTGAAAGTTCTCTCGGTCGAGAAATTTTGAAACGTTTTAATCAGTTTTCAGTGGTAGCGCGAAACAAGTTAATTTTCGACCGCTCCTAGATGGGACAGAATGGAATAATTCATTAGAGGACAAAGGGCTCAAGACCCTGGTCGGAACAGCGTTACAAGATAACCAAAGTTGGAACGGACCAAAGCGAGTCTCGCAATAAGCTCAAACTCGAATGAAATTTCAAAATTTCTCCTCCAGTTCTTTCAACGAACTCTAAAAAAAATTCGATCTAGCAACAATAAACTAGAAGCCGTGATCCGTACAAGAGGATAAAAAAAATGTGCTCGCTTGATCATTAGCACGAGGAGGGAAGATATAAGTTCAAGGCGTGACTCGCGGGTGCAGCACGAGCGAGCGACGCTCTCCTACCGGATTCCAATCGCGGCTCGATCATCGCGAGCCAAACAAATCGCTAAACTCCGTTATCTCGCGTGCACGAACCCTGCCGCTGGGCGGTCGCGAGCCGGCAGACAATCGCGGTACGGCTATACTTTCACCCATTGATTTTTACCCTCCGATTGTGTTTCCATTTCGTAACTCCTCGAGGAGGAGGAGAGAACCCTTGCATAATTCATTCGGCCACCGTGCAGCCTTTCTTCTTCCGCGCGGAAGCTGCAGCTCTTACGATAAATGCAGCCAATTAATTTTTCAAACTACGAGCTTTGCTTGATGAAGAGGATGGGCTTGGGATTTCAATTGGTGCTCGTTGGGAGATGAACACCGGGTGAGCTTTTTTTTTTTTAAACTAAATGCTGAGGCGCGTTTTCATCGAGGACGGGAGCTTGTTGAAGGCAGTTTTGAAATTTAATACGACCATTTTCGAAACTTCGATTTTTGAAATTTATTTGCGAAAGGCCAAGTTTAAAATTTGTTGTAAACATAAAATTTACCTGAAATGTAAGACATGACTTTCAAAGATATGCGAAAACGTGAAGTATGATTTCGAAACCAGGAAAAACATGGTAGTAGATGTTGAACAAATTCACTATTATTTTTTATAATTTAATTAACAACATAATTAGATAGTAAATTTATATTATAAAATAATAAAAGTTCATGTTTTCATGTGAAATTTCGTTATTTCAATGTTCACGATACATTTAATATTGTAAATTAATTTAAAAAACTTACTAAATAAAGACAGTAAAGAACTTCAAATGGGATTTTTCTGTGCAATGAATAAGAAAACGTAATAAAATATTTTCTGTTTTAATTCAAGTGTAAACAATAAAAATGATTTTTTAATAACTTTGATTAACTTAACTTTGATCCCAATAAAAATACTTATAAGTGTCACGGTACTTTGGTCAATGAAGTTTAAAATTCAATAGGCAAGTTGCAAGAGTATGACGAGGTACTGGGCTCAATTCCTCGTTGGAGAAAAGTAATTCGAAAACTGATAATATTACTCATGCATGAATTATTAAATAGAATTTAAAAAAAATGTTTCTTTACCTTCGTCACTGATAATTTTTTTTTCTTTTTTTTTTTTTTTTTTTTTTTTTACTACAATTATATAAAAAAAAAGAAAAAAAACCCAGTGTATTTTTTCAATGGTTATTTGAATAAACCGATAAAAGTATACAAATGCAATATTTTTGGGTTGAGTTTAAGCTTTTATTAATCTTGGTAGACTTTTTGGTAAATCAAATCTGAGCCACTGTATTTTTTTCCTTCGAGTAATCGAAATTTATCGAACCCTTGAAGGGCAAATAGATGAAAATCGCCCCAATAACCAATTTACCGAGGGTCCAGTCTCGGCACCAGCATCGCCAAACTTTGATTCGCTCGAGGTGATCCGGGAGGGTTTTAGTTGATGCCCGTGCCGAGGAAACGATAAATCACTTATCGGCCGTCCTTGTAACTTTTAAAAATATCTCGAAACGAGTCGAAACTCCCTCGGGAGTTTGAGGGAATAAAAAAAGGGAAGTCGAAGAAGCCGGGGTAGCGTTTTTATTTCCTCGGAATATATTGATTGGAGCGGTAGCTGCAGCCAGGAGAAATCAGGTAAAAAGCTCGACTTTTTGCACGGGACCGCCTTTGATGAATTTGCTTTATATTCAGCAGCCGTAACCTGTTTTATACTGCACGCGCCAAGTGGAATTCGATAAGAACGGCAAGAGGGGGGGAGGGGGGGATTGATACAAATACTGGGAATTTTCTTTGTTGACCGCGTATTGTTCTGCAGCAGCAGCTTTGGGGACCGATGCGACCGATATGAGTGCGGCTTCTTAGTTTTTTGCCCCCGCGGCTTTGTTCTTTTTCTCGCACTCGCGCTGGCTCTCTCTCTCTCTCTCCTTTTTTTCGTTTTTGTATCACCAGCGGCTAAGTAAGTGCATATCTGAATTTAATTTGATAAAAGCGCGCGGGGAGGCTTTTTTATTCTTCTTTTCTCGGGATGATTACAAGGCAAATTTTTTATCAACGAATTGATTATACAGCGGGGGTTTAAAAAGTTAAGAAAAATTCAGGGGGTTTATCGGGTTTTCTTCCTTTTTTGGGCTGCTCGAAATTCGAGACTAATCTGAGGAACAATGAGCCGGTAATGAGACTTTTGATAAATCATATCTTTTGAATAAATTTTAATTAACAAAAGTGCAAAAGTTTGTTTACAATTGAGACTATCTGTCCTCATTCATAATTCGTAAACTCAAGCTTTTATTTTTTTTCGAGTATACTAAAAAAAAAAACATTTTTGTTTTAAAAAGTAACACTCGATAAAACTCAAGATCTCGAGTTTCCGAATTTCGAGATTTAACCCTTAAATGAAACACTGGGTCAGATTGACCCCTCATAACTGTCAGTGTGACAGTGCTGGATTTGGGTGTGACATTTAAGGGTTAAAATTATTGTTATTAACCCCTTGGTTACCAGGTAATCAAAGTTTTGGTTATTTATTAATTTATTTATTGAAGTCAGCCCCTTGGTAATCGATCAGAGTTTGGGTTATTTATTTATTCAAATCATTTAATTTATTTATAGAACTCAGCCCCTTGGTAATAGGTCAGAGTTTGGGTTATTTATTTATTTATAAATATTCAATTTATTTCTTGAACTCAGTCTCTTGTTGATTAGGTGGTAAGACCTTGGGTTATTTATTTATTCATTATTTATTTAACTTGGACTTGGAAATTGCTTAGGGTATTAGGTATTAAATACATAAAATTTAAATTCAAATTTACGCGCTCGAATCGATGTTGACCGCCCAATTTGTGGGTTAGATAACATGAATAAGTTTAGTTACAAGAACCCTAGAATAGTTTGTTTACGCGTGGTTACTTAATGAAACTAATGTTTTTTTAAGTATTGTTAATTTTTATTGTTTATAAATAATTATTTTCTGTACTACAAATTATCCGTACCTTTTTTTTGCGACACACGTAATATACGTCTTCAGCGGGTGACGTTAATTTTACTTACTACGTAGGCTAGCGTACACCAGTGTACATACGTAAAAGATCCAGAATACCACCCCAGGCTTGTAAATTTAAAAAACCAAACAGTCTAATGAAAAAAATCGATCGCTCCACTCATACCAATCGAATGAAAAAGTAATAAACAATCCTTAAGCATCCTCCGCTAAATACCACCCGTTTATATAGCCGCATTAATTAATTAGCCTCGGGACAATCGTTTATTAATTCAATTGTTCAAGGGGAGGTTGGATCGGGTATGCAGCAGCAGCAGCAGCAGGCAACTGTACAACCGCTGCAATATTTACATAACCAAGTGGGAGGTTTATGAAGATCACAAGACAAACCTCCATAAAGAGGATTTTTATCCTCATTGTCCGGTAGACGCGTATTACCCGTTACGCGGTGCTGATTGTTTGGCGAGTGCCGACCGTTACTTTTGTGGTGTCAAACGTCGAACGTCGTTGCGCCGCGGAGGCGCTTCGTTAATTAAGTCCGAATGGTTTATTCCCCCTTCCCCCTACCTTTATTTTTCCTTCTCAATCGTTGGCGTTTGTACAAACACCATTCTAGCGCACCCCTTGAATGAGCTTTATTTACACGTTTTGCCTCCTCCGACTAACGGTACTGAGTAGTGAATCAAGTGGACGAAAATAATGATGCTTTTATTTAAAATAATTGAGGAATTCCGCCAGCGAGTAGCGTTTATCAAAAGTTTGTTTCCGAAAAAGCAAGTGCGACCGCACAGCAATAAGCCCCGTCACTCGGGCAAATTACCCGGGAAGAAAAATGCGTTTTTGCAGTGAGGAGAGTCAATAGACGCTCTTCCCTTGGTACCTCCAAATGTTTCCATTCGCTCGCGTGACTCTAATAACCGCTGACAGCTGGGTGAAAGAGGAGAAAAAAAAAAAGAAGAGGCAGAGACAAGAGGAAAATCACGAGGAAGGAAAACAAGCACCGACGAGGTACAACTTCCTGGACTCGTTCGGCGCGTGAATTTATACGATGTAAGTCATTAAGCGGAACGATTTTCCTTCCACTCCTTCTTATTTTATTTGCTCTTTTTTTTTATTTTTGAAACTCGGTTGTTTGTACTTAGTGTCTCATTTTGAACGAAACAAATGAGGCCGGCCGCGGCGCGCACACACTTTTCGGCAGGCAGAAATGCTTGTTGCCGCGCGCCGAGATGCTGCAATTTATGCCGCAGCAGAGCATACCTCGGATTGTTCGGTTTGCAGATGCGGCGTAAAAATTCACTCGCCGAGATGGCTATCCTTGATAGTCCAGGCCATTTGCTCTTGATCGAATGTTTTCCTTAAATTACACCACTTTATCAGCGGACGATTTGAGAATATTTACGACCGCCTTGTTGTGTCAACAAATTCGGTATTTCTCGACTGCGTTAATTCTACCGACCGAGAGAGCGCTGAATTCCGTTGATCCACGGATCGAGTATTTGTGAATTGAATTATTTAAATTTCTTGGGAATTAAAAATTTTTTTGATTGCTCGATTAATGTCCAAGATTCGAACGCTGACGCGAGAAAATTCTATCCAGGACTTGTTTATATTAATGAGACTTTTCTCACATGTGTCTCTAGTAAAACGGAATTAAAAAAATTTCGACTAAAAAAAAAAAAATTGTAATTCTTTTGCTAGCCACAATCGATGATTAATTTCAGGCTCGTTTTTTATACTCAACAATCATTCGATCAGCTTGACAAAGTAAAAAGAAGAAAAAAATTTACCGCTCCAAAAACCAGGTTATTAAAGGTTCGAGACCGATAGTCAAACTTCCAGTTCGATAATGTATTTTGACTTCACCCTATTATTTTCGAAAAATTGCCCTCCCAAGCTTATAATTTTCACGTCGTTAAAGCCAAGAGTCATAAAAAAAAAAAATTTCTCTCCGAAACTTAATTGCCCATTTGAAGTTTCTGGATGACGAAACAATTTCGCGTTAACAAATAGTCCCGCCGGCAATTGTACGGGTCTCTAAGTAGCCCCGAAACTAATCTCGAACTATCAATCAAACCGCAAAGTTAAATTGCCGATCGAGGTAAGACGGGTAGCACTCCGGTACGTACGGAAATTATTCGTAAGGTCAAGCATAAATTAGCCGGTGAAAAAGGGTCGGACTTCCGCCAGTTTAAATTTGAAATTCGGCACAAAGACTCATAAACAAGTAGGGGAGAATCGATTATTCGAGAGGAAGCGATTAGCTGGATTCTCCCACGAAGGAATCCTCCCATCGCAGCGGGCTTATTATGTTTTCGGGTCTCCTCCTCTCTCCTCGTATCCTCTTACCCCGATGTCCACGTCGGATCGTATATATATCGTCGAAAAATTGGGTCTTCCGTGACATGTTTGGCTGCGTTACTGGACCCCCTGTTTAACGCCCCGGGATGATTTATTTACCTTGAAGAGCACTGCCCGGCCCCTGAAGTGTACATCGCAAAGACAAGGACTGAAGTCAGCGGGATTGAATTACCCTCCTTTCTTCTTTCTTTCATACTTACTTTACTCGTCGAGTTACAAGCTTTTTTTTATGTCGGATGACTCCTCTGTAAATAATGTTTATTCTCGACACCCGGAGGTGTTGAAGCGAGGATGTAAGAGAGCAGACCGGAATAATGAATGAAGAGGGGAAAATTAAAATTGATAAACCAGTCGGACAGAATTATGTGGGAGTGATGGTTGAGAAAAAAAAGTTTTTTCGAAGATATTTTTATACTCCCCCGGCTTTTTTGCAATTTTTTTTTTATGTATTGTATAGTTTTATAAACTTTTGATGGATAATTTTTTAAAATTAATTTATGGTTTTTCGATTCTTGTTATTATAAACTCTTCTTATAAATTAAATAAAATTCAGTGAGACCGTTTGAAAAAATAATAACAAATTTATCTGTAGTTACTTAAAGACAAAGTTTATTTTACTTGAAATCTTAAACTAAACAAAGTCAGTTAGAAGACACATCAAAGTGCGAGATTAACAAAACATACAGTAAAAATCACTCCTCCTAGTCTAAAACGCGTCGACGCGTCGCGACGGAAGACATACGTTCGTGCCAGTAAGAGGAAAAATAATTTATATCAATAAAGATATTGCACGTTCTAACAGCTAAGTTCAAAATTAAGAGTTTTTAAAACAAACAATGATTCTTCAGCCATAATCAATGGACAGCTGAAGTTTCCATCGAGTACAAGTTGATCATTCTGGAACGGGCTTACGCAATATTGTGAACAGCTAGGGCTTGATTCATCGTTATTATTCTGACAATATTTCTCGTTTTGTGTTTTCTGTTTTTGTGCAATACATTTTCCTGTTATCAGTCTTAAAAATTTTCCTTTACCTTTTTTTGATTCTTCGTATTCTGGCGTTGTACTCACGACACTGGTAACGATACTAGTGACATTTGTGAAAGTATCTGTAGGTCTTGTCCTGCCCCGACCCTCGATTCGAGCTAGTAATAACATAATCAGATCTTCTTCACGGACTCGAGGCCATCTAGCAAGGTTTTGTCTTACAATGTTTTCGCTGTCGCCAAGTTTTAATTCTTCGTCTCTCTTGGCCAATAGATACTCGCGGTAAAAATCATCATCGTAAAGAATTTTTTGTATTTCTACTGGTATTTGGTGAAATGTTGGTAGTCTTTCATTTTTACTGTCTTCCTCGATCACAATACCACATAGTTGCAATTCCAAGAAAAAAAATAGTAACCGATAAAACCGATTTCTACTATCTTCTAAGTAATGATCAGAACTGGTCATACCATTTCTCTCGTAATCCCGAAAGATAACCTCACCCCGGTTATATGACGAATTTATCTTTGGATGAATATTTAAAATTTTTTTTACTTCAGATTGCGAGATCCTTGGATTACGATCTTCGAAATTTTCTGAGCTTAGATTTACAAACCTGTTGATGTCACCGTGAGTGTGAGGAAACGTGTAATTAATGTTATAAATATGATGAATGTATGGCATTCGAACATTTCTAGCGTCAAAAAATAATTTGGCCCGTCTTCGCCACATATTTCTTAAAACAGGTTGTAAAAAAATTTTATCCTTGATAACATATCTGAAGTAAACTTGCTCCAGAATATTTAGAGCTTCTTCAGCGTATTTCCACAGTAAAGCTCGTCTTTCTTGGGTGCGGATCATGTATTGCAGAGGATATGCCCAATTGACAAGCATGAGATCAAGAAGATGCCCAAGGTCTGATTTTTCTTCAACGAAATGAGGCAGAATTTTACGATTTATTTGATCATTGATTAAATTTTTGAAGATACTGTCATCAGTATGATCAGCACAATCAAGCAGAGATTTTTTTATTTGTTCTTCTAATTCTGAACGGATAAGTTGGTTATCATGCAACTGAAAATTATCAGTACTTCTTAATAAAATGTCCAACCAAATTGAGAGTTCTAACTCAATAGTATATATTGTAACAGAGCTTCCAGAAAATAATCCTGCAACGACATCTAGTAAATTTTTCACCGACTCAACTTCCAGATCTTGATTGAAGATTTCAAAGTTTTTTTCTATACAGTTGTAGAGCTCTTCATTACTTCGGCTAAAGTGAAGTAGACCGTATTTTTGACTCATTACAGTAATGAACAGAAACGTCAAACTGAATAAGAATCGATACATTTTTCGAATTAATATTTTGTAGGCAAACAAAAGTTATGGTTCTGAAAAAGAACAAATTTTTTAATCATTGAAGAAAAAAATTTATAACGTGAAAAAACACAATAGGCAACGGGAATGATGAACTAAAAGCACTGTCTGCACAACTTACAGATATGAAAATGAATTAATGATGTACAATTATTTTTACTCAGGTTCAAAATTTTTCGTTTGAAGCGAAAAGAATAGTTTGGTGTACGTACATGTATGAGTATATATAGTTAAAAACTTGATTCAAGCAATGGGAATATTATTTAAATCCCATTATCGAACAATATTATGAATTATTAAGTTTCTTTAAGTTTGCGAAAATAAATCAAAAGTATTCAATAATTGAATTCATTTTGACTTTCCAAAATATCCAAAAAAAAGACGTGAAAAAATTCAAATAATAAAATTTTTTTACAGCCAAGCATATTTGAAACAAAAAAACAGGAAATTCCAGATTAAATGATTTAGTGATCAAATAAAGTTTTATAGCATAAAATTAATTAAACTCAAAACTTCAAGTAACTATCATGGAAAAATTATACGTTATTACAATAAAAAAAGTTAGGTGTGCAAATACCAGTAAAATTTGAGTGACGCTCAGGTATCGATTAAAAATTCAATAAAGTCGAGCACTCATGGCATTTGCCAAAAAGTGTGTTGAATCAAATGAATAAAACCAAAATCACACGGTTAAACATAAGGTAAAGATACCAGTTATGATCAAAAAAATCGCTACTTTTCAGCATTTTGAATTTTATTGAAAAAACAAAGCATGTTAGACTAAATCTTCTTTTACATACTTAAATTTTAGGTTCTTAGGAACTTAAATGAATTTTTTTTAATGAAAATTATATTTATTTATTGAATAATTAATGTTTAAAGTCAAGATCTTTTATGCCCTTTTTAAAGTCAAGGCCCCAGTTTATTAGACAACTTCAGCTTTGACCCCAGTTGATGGAACGGAATCGTCAAAATTCGAGGGTTTCATCACTCCCAAATGAGAAAAAATTACAAATCTAACCAAAAATTAGATAAACCGTTCCATCAACTGGGGTACGTAAGTCACAGACAGGATTTTACGTGTAAAAGTGTTCCATAAACTGGGGCCCAAGCTGAACTTGTCTAATAAACTGGGGCCAAAAGGTCTTGTCTTTAAACATTAATTATTCAATAAATAAATACAATTTCATATAAAAAAAATTTATTTAAGTTCCTAAAAACCTAAAATTTAAGTATGTAAAAAAAGATTTAGTCTAACATGTTTTGTTTTTTCAATAAAATTCAAAATGCTGAAAAGTAGCGATTTTTGTGATCATAACTGGTATCTTAACCTTAATAATCTCAAAATAAAAATGAAGTAACGAGAGTATACGGTGAACTAAACGGTATAAATTCGAAAGCAAGTTTCTACTCTGCACCTCGGGCAGCGGGTATTTTTACGGCTGATTGGTGTAGGAAAAACACTTGGTGTCCGTGCAGCCAGCGGGGTGAGTGTTTGTCACAGCATCCATGAATCTCTTTCTCGTTTTCTTTAACGGTGCAGGTAGCCCGTTGTTGTTGCGACACCCTCGCAAGAAGGGACTTTGAATTGCTAATACACGAAACGTCGTTAGATCCGAGATGAGAATCTAACGTGTTGATTTCAACTTTTTAGCGGGGAGTTTTAAAAAAAACTCATCTTATTGTAAGCAAATTTTGTATAAATACGTTACGCGCTTCGCGATGATTGCCATCTGTTCTCGCGTAATCCGACTTTTTGCTTTGAGAGAGGAGGTTTCGGGGTGTCGAAACCTGTGTCGAGGGATTTATCAATAGACCTGTCACGCATCGGGATTTATAAAGATTTTCTCGTACTCTTGAGGTTTTACACATAGGTGTATGTTGCAAGGTGCAGGAATGTGTTTTACTTAGTTTGTTTAGCATTCACTCGGAGCTTATTATTTCACGCTGGGAGTGAAGCATCGGATTCTATTTCAAAAACCGTTTCATCTTCAATGTTTGGTCTTTTGAAATCAACTATATCTTTTATTTTGTTTATTATTTTTTATTCAATAGTGAAAACTTAAACAAAAAAGGCAATTAAAAGTTAATTAATAAAATTACTATTATTCCAAAAAAATTTAATGAATTCTTAAAGTAGATTAATAAAAATAAACAAAAAAGAAAATATAAGTACTATGTTCTTTTTATTTAATTTTTTTTCTCTTCTGTCTATGTTTTTCTTCCTCCTTGTATCCTCTAGAAGCAAATATTCAAAATGAAAAAAGGGGAATAAAATAAAAATAAATAAAAAGAAAAAATGTAAGCAACTGTTTGGAAGACAAAAATAGCCAGAACGAAATTGAGATGAACAAAAGTTTTAGAAAATATCGAGGAAAATATCCAATAACGGAGGCAAGGGAATATCTCTCGACGGTCGAGAACTCCAGTACATTTCACAGCAAACATGAAAATTCACCCAGAAAACAAATTCTAAAATCCAACGGAAAATTCAATGAGTTGAAATTTCGTCGGAGCTATACCCATTTTAAATAATGTACGTTCGGAAACATTTGAAGAAAAAGTTTCGCCCGAAACAAAAGCTCGACGGAAATAACAGAGGATGCAGTTTTACAAATAACATAAAAACCAAAGTAATGTCCAAAAATTTACGCCCGAATCAGCACTCAGAGCCAACGGTTTTTTTCCTTTTATTTCTTTTTTTAACGGTGTTTATTTGAAACAGCTGTTGGCACTGTCAAAATCAATAACGTAAACAAAAGCTTTTTAATTAAAAAAGAAAAAGCCGGTTGAAGAATAAAAAATACATCCATTATTTTGACGGTTTATCACTCCGCGAACAAATGGAATGATGTAAATTGAATGCAATGTGGAGATCTTTTAACTGGTTTTTTTACTGTTTTTTATGATTTTAAAAATTTTTAATTTACTCTCAAAAGAAAAACCTGAAGTAAAAAATATAAAAATAAAACTGCTTTTAAGGAAGAAGAAAACTTCCGTGAATTTTTTTTTTTCTCTAAATCTCAACGAAATCTTAGTAGCAGAGACATACTTTAACATGAGATCTTACCTACATTTCGGCAACCCAGAAATTTTTATGAAAAAGATGTAAAACTTCTGGCTCCGTGAAATACTTTTTTCACGTATATACCTCGGAAAAATATACGAGACGACCTCTTTTGCGCTGTCAAGTAAATATTGTTGTAAAATTATAAATTCTCAAAACAGTGAATCGTATTTCTCTGATTATCACTAAATCAAAAAGAAACAGTACGAGTGAGTAAAAATCCTTCGATGCGAAAAACATTAATTCAATGCACCTAGCCCGAGATATCAAATATCACACAGCACTAGAATGGAGTCCGCACTTTCATTACCTGTAACTCGAGACCAACCTCGTAATCCACCTAAAATTTATAAAAAATTTACACGATGTATATATTCTCTGTCTACCTGCCAGCTCGGTCGTATTTTAACAAACAATTCAAATCAAGAAAGTTGAATCCATCACCGTGCCCGGAGGCTGTGAGAAAGAAACTTTCATGGAATAAGTAAAAAGTACCGAGGTGTAAAATGAGTGTGTTCGCACTTTGTTACCGCCTTTATTCCCACACACAGGTGCACCGGCAATCGAATTTTAAATATTCAAAGCTCAGCTGATTTACACAAAGGCCGGTCGTCGCACGTCACGAGTAATATACATTCGGGCGGGGCGAAAGGTGCAGCAGCAGCCAAAGAAACGAAAAATATGAAGTGCTGAAAAATTCAAAGACCCCAAAAGCTTGCACCAGCACCAGAAGTAGTGGTAAAAAGAGCAGGGGGGGAGGGGTCAAAAGCTCACGTCTGATTTACGGCGTGTACATTTCACCGAATCCGCATTTATTATTCGAAAAGGGAAACGTGTTGCGCCTCTGCAAGCTCCCTCCGGCCTGCCTTTTGACGTCGTCGGTCGGAGGAGCTTTAAGGCATTCGGCTCACGTAGACGGCGGTGGCGTTTTACGATAAATTTCAATAGTTCGGGGCGGTTGGGCTGCTGCTGGCTCCTGCCTACCCTGCCTGTACTATATACCCGAGGCAGTCCATTCGAGTTTGCAAGTTACACTAGTGACAAAACGCACGTAACCGAGCGCGTCTGACGTTTGGTCTGGACCATTTGCTCTCTTTTACCTGATCTTTACGAGGGAGCTAAAGAGTCAGCGCGGTGAGCTGCGGTACGTGATACCCCTCGGTGCTGCTGGTGCAGCGAAAGATCAAAGATAATGCGCCCGTGGCCTGCCCACGTATCGATGAGAAATTTCGTTTTATCTTTTTCATTTAACCTTTTTTTTTCTTTTTTTTTTTGCAAATCGAGATTGCTTGGTTTGAGAATCTTCGACTGGGAGCGAGGCACAACTGCTCGGTAACCTATATTACGTTGACAAAGTTTCTGGATTTATCTGATCTTTTTCAAAGCAATCACGAAATGAAAGAGAGTTTTATAAATGTTTGATATTATAAAGTACCGAGCGGCATTTATCTTTTTATTTGTTTTCAAATCTCGAGTGTACAGTGATGACCTGTGCTAAATTAAGTACATAAATTTAGTTGATTGTAATTTTAATTTTTCAAAATCTTGCATATACAAGTTTTAGGTCGAAAGTATTTATCAAACTGTAATTTAAAATATAGTTATTTGATTGTTAGCTTAGAAAACAATTAATTAAACAAAAAAAAAACATTTCCGAAAAATTTCTTATCAATTTTTCATTGTTTACTAAGAAAATTCAGCACAAGTAGTTTTACTAAATAACCAAATTTAAAAATCAAATAAAGAAGAAAAAAAAAAAAATAAATGAATAAAATAAAACAATTCAAACATTCTTTCGCAAAAACGAAGTAAACCTACTTCTGCATTCAAATACCGAACAAAGGATAAAAAAAGCCTACATCGTAGACATACTGTTTTTCAATTTATAACCTCGTGTTATTAAAGAAAACCGTTGGATTAATAAATCAGCTATCTCAGCCATACAGCCAGACAATTTAAGGATTTAAAATTTCAAATGATCGAAACCAGTCGAATTAAAAATAAAATTTATGCGCATTAAAAAAAAGGCGTGTACAAAACGTACAGCGGTTGCGGGGTTACGGTAGCCGTTTCGCAAGGCACGTAAACAGCAACCCGATCCCGGTGCAATTTCATGCCGCTGACACTATGATCAATGGATCAGATAGGTGATCGATTGACTGTGATAGCGGAAAAATTTTTTCTTTATTCAGACCGGTTAGGCCCGCCAGTCGCGACATTAAACCACTGTTCGAGGACCCCCCACTAACTCGGTCCTGCATCTAACAAAAATTCAGCGCCCGAAGTATCAATACTAGTAGAGCATTACCGAGCATTTTTATACAAATTATTGTCATTACTGGCTCGAATGAATATTATTGCCGACTCTAATTGCGAGAAATTGAGGCCTTTTTTGTTTTATTTTCTTTAGACTCAAACCACTTAATCATGGTGAAAAGGCGGCGTTTCTAATGTGAAATAAGAATGAAATAAAATAAATTGAAAACGCGCGAGCTCGCGTGGTGTATAAGAGAGTTGCTACGGTAGGCAAAGGCTTGTTGTAACACGGACCGCCCATGGCTCTCGGACTACTCGCACGTGAGATTTTATCTCGGCTGTTCTATCTGATTAATATTTCAATTTATTATAACTTAAGTGCTACGAGTTTTTGCCCTTTTTTTTTTGCACTCGGCTCATCTGTTATAGCTACATTGTCGCTGGTTGGGAAAAAATATTTTGCGCGTTTATTTATCCACCTGTTTTAAGCCCGCCAACGCTGTCGAGAAAATTCTAGCTGAATGGAAATTTATTTACTCTGATTAAACTAGCCGATCCTGTTGAATGAAATTTTAGCGTTTCGCGCAGTGCGCAAACATTTGCACTTTTCGGACTTATCAGATTTTCAATTAGGCCAAAATTTACCACCGAACAGAACTTTTGGAAGATTTCTTGGGGTTACCGAAACGTATTTTTAGAATCGTACTTCTCGAAGTAAAAGAAAAAAAATTCTTGGAGTAATTCGTGGAACCCCTCGCGTTTCATTACGAGCACCACTTCGAATTTGCATTTAGATTGAAAAATTAATTTTGAACAAAAAGCCAACGAAAGGACCCGCGAGCAGCACCGAGTGAAATGTCCAAATCACCTGCAAATAACATCCCCATTGTCAACTGGCACGTCCAATAAACGCAACGTCTTTAATTGCGACGTCTCGGGTAAAAGTATATATATCTCGAAGTTGCCTGTCGGCGGCCGGCCAAAAGACTGCTGCAAGAGACTGGAGGATGGGGTAAAAAAGAAGGCAGCAATAAACTTTCGCGCCCGGGTTGACTCTGTCAAAGGGTCCCCGTCAGTTTTTCTTCCTCTTTCTCCCTTTATTTCTCTCATCAGCGACCAACTTCTCATTTCGCCGCACGCAATAACGGAGGAAAATAAAAGCTGGAGACAACGAAGAGTAAATAAAAAAAAAAAAAAAAAAAAGAAGCGCTGAAATAGTTGTGACAGCGGGCAAAAAGGGACACACAGGAAATTGTGCAAACCCCTGAAAATGTCGTTCTTTGTCCTTAGCCGGACTTACATCGCGCGATTACGAGAATCGATACTACCACGGCTTTGGTCTCTGCGAGTTTCTTATTTGGAGAAAAGTCGAGCCAGACTTTCTGTGTGTGTGTGTACGTGTGTTTCTGTCGGGCGAGAATTTGTTACTTGAATCGATTCGCGGTAATCGAAAAAAGCTCAAGTCCACCTCGATCCAAAATGGGGATCGACGGGTGTGAAGAAAAGCGCTTATTTGAAATGACAAGAGGAGCTTTCGTGAGAGGAGATTCGATTCACGAAATTGATTTTTCTCAAGTTTTTGCATTTTTTTATTTTTGCAACAAGAAAATTAATAAGCTTCGTTACACATTGGTAATTTTTTTAAAGGTAGGATTAGCTTTATTTGTATCTAAATAAACGAGATTTTCTAGAAAAAATTAGAATTTATCAGCCTGTATAAATTTTTAAACTTCTGTTAATTTATTGTAATAATCTTGACAAAAATTAAAATTGAAAATACCTCGATTCCATTGTTTAATTATAGAAAATTTTTTTATTTAATTTACAGAAATTTTGTGAAAAGGTAAAAAAAAATGAAGTTATCCTTACAACCGGATAAATATATCAAATCGTTCCAATACTAATGAGATTTCTAAAAGTTTCAAAATTTTTCAGTAAACTGTATAATTTGAATTTAAACTCAGATAAGTTGTTAATTTCGAATAAAAGTTCAATCAAAACTCAAGTTAACTCAAAGACACAAGAGACAAGTTTGAAGAAAAAAAAAAAATCTTGGATTCCATTTGCCGGCAGTAAAATTAACGCGTACCTACGGAAAAAGCTCAGATTGCCTGCGTCAGATCGAATTTATCTCTGCTTTCCGAGCGCGCTCGCTCGCGACACATTCCTCATTCATAAATTTTTCCTTGTAATGGATTTTCTTTATTCGGCCGGTATATCGCAGAGAACAAGATAAAGAGAAGACCGGGAGAAAAGAGAGCCATAGATTTCTAACACGCAATAAGCCATACATCGAAGCGTACATAACGCAATTCTCTTTTTTTTTTTTTTTTTTTTTTTTTTCAACCCCGACGAGAAAACAGAGCCGGTGCATAAGCCACCTTTGACTACCCTCCAATTTTCCTCCATTCTTTATTCCCCGCTGTCATTTCCAGTGACTTCCTTTTCTTAGGTTTTCAATATCAAAGATGTGTGTTTGAGCGCGCGGATTCCGGTGCAAGCTAATAAAGTGTATTGCACGAGCCTTTGTTGCACGGCTAATCTCGTTATGGTGATGGATTGAATATCCCTTTGGAAAAAGGGGGTACGATCTACCCCTTTTATTTATTTCTCTTTTACTCGAAAAATTCCTGTTTTGTACGAGGAGAACTATTAAAGTAAGAGGTCGAGTTGCTTTGATTTTCCTCGGGCGTACCTCCATTATTCTTTATTCGGTCGGAAAGATTCGACCGGCCCGCTGAAATATTGTAGGGCTTTTGTGGCTATTTTCGCGATGCTTTTTTCTCCCTTTCCCCCCGAACATTCAATTACGCTCAACGGAGGAGGAAAAAAAAAAAAATAAAGCCGGGTAATCGAATAATAAGCTCCGGATAATGGGCATTGTCGAGATAAAAATACAAGAGTTTTTAATTACCTGACGCTTGTAACCTCTTTTTCATTCGATGCTGCTCAACGAAAAATTATAAAGCTTCTCCTGGGATGAAAACACGAAGAAAATCTGGCACAATAAAACTTCTGGGCTTTAAGTTTTGAACCGAGCTTACGACGATAACTCCGGCTCATGACGATTTCGTAGTTAGCAGGACGAAACTGACTTGTAGTTTTGAAAGTTTTTACTTTACACTGCCCGAGATAAACGATTCGTCAAGACGAGGAGAGAAATTTTATTCAGACAATTATGGCCAATTCAATTTTAATAGTTCACAATATAATCACTTTTAATAGTTTACAATATAATCACTTTTATAAATAGTTTTTATAATCACTCACCATTGGTCGCTTTTTACAATTCACAATTACTCGTTACTTTCACTACTTGAAGAAACACTATCACACTATATAATAATTTTTTACTACCAAAAAATTTAAAAATTCCTAGTATATATGGTGACAAAAATCCTGATTCGATTGGGGGTTTGAAAAACGGGTGGCCACCTAGCGGCAAATCTTTGAAACCTGCTTTTTACAAATTTATAGTTTTTAGTTAATATATGGTCAAAATGTCCATGATTCAACTGTGGGTTTGAGAAACTGGTAGCCCTCTAGCGGCAAATCTTTGAACCTACCAGAAAATTACAATTTTTTATTTTTTATTTTATCACGATTTCGTGATTCACGAAACATTTTTTTGAAAAATTTATACCTCAAAATCAAAATATACTTTTCAAATATTTAAAAAACTCTGCTAATCAGCTCACGAATAAAAAGTTTACCTAAAATGGTGATAGCTACTTCATACAATAGAAACATCGTTCGAGAAAATACATTTTTTTCGAGTCTTGAATAAACACCCGGCATAAATTAAACTCCTTAATCGATGCCTCGTCGAAAAGTAAAAAAAAAAAGGTCTTATTCAGCACTCGAAAGTTATTAAAGAAGGCTGTAATTTTTCAGGGCGCTAACGAGCCGAACGATTTCGAAGTTTAAACCGTCGCCGATCGAATTTTCGGAATCGATAAAATGTAAAATTTCGTGCCTCACCCGATGTAAATTACTCTAAAGGTAAATGAGATATCGAAAATCGTTTAAATCGTCCTCTCTTTTTTTACTACAAAAAAACGCATCGAGTCATATTTGACCAGGGCACACAAAAAAAAAAAAAAAAAAAAAAAAGGAAGTTTAAGGACCGGCTATTAGACCGAAATTTGGGGAGAGCACGATCGGCGCTCGAAGATTAACAGATAGTTTGCGTAACTATCGGCGCTCGGGCCGCGTTTATAAACTTCGACGGTTTATTCCGACCCAATTTTCGAAGGCCGTTACGTCACTCGCACATTGTGAGCTTAACGAGAAAATTCTTGTTTAAATTTTTTGTTGTTCGTTTACGGGAAGGTGCCGTAGGTAAAATGTTCGACTGCAGTGCATATGAAGTTTATGAAACACTCCGGGCGAGTTTACATCAACTTCAAAGCTACTTTGAGCCACTAAATTTTCTTTTCGAGACGGATCTCGGGATTGCAGTAAACAAAAAAAAAAAAAAAAAAAAGAAGTCAAGCCAATTTCGACTTTGAAGGATTCCTGAGACGTCGCGTATCATCGCGAGGGGATTTTTAAGATGGGCATAAATGCAGGGTGGAAGTGGAGGAGCAAAAGTGCATCCTTTGGCGCGAGCAAAGTAAGTACGAGCTTGCGTTAGGGCAAAGGAGTACATCGAAACTCGGGTATGTAGCTACGTGATGAGAAAGAGGAAAAAAATTTTGTAATTTCGGTAGTGCAGCTCTGCATTTATTTTTACTCGGATCTTTTAGCGAAGAATTACTTATACGTGCTTTTCGGCAATTGATAGGAAGAAATTTGTATCTACAAAAAAAGATTTGATTTTAGCTGATGATTTTACCTTCTTTAAATAAGTCTCAATGGGGATTATTTGGACTGCCAACCTATTGCTCTGCCAACTGATTTAATCACTACACTGAACATCGATTCAAACGTACAAAATTTTATTTATATTTTGAAATAATTTTCAAAAGTAAAAAAATATTGAAATTTAAAGGTGAATTTTCAAAAATTTAAAGTCGACATTTTTCAAAGCTTGAACTTAGACTTTGTTTAGCAGTTCACGAATCTTGTACAAGTATGAGTTTTTTTTTATCTATTTGTGCTATAAACAGACAGTTTTTGTGTTGTTTAACTAATTTCTAACTAAAATAATTTTTTATAATGATTTATAACACACAATAAAGAAAATGCATTAAATTTTTTTAAATCTTAAAAAACTAAATAGCACAAGGAAAGTTATACTCCTTCGTGCAAGAAACACGCCCTTTGCGCCCTGACCAACTAAATATGATTATTTTCAAATATACATAGTTTTTGATGGTAGTATCTGAACACAGTGCATAAAATAAATTTAATTTAAAAAAAAATCATTGACACGAATTAAATTTAAACGCGAAAAATCAAAGTACATTACATCACAAATCTCTCGAACTAATCTTGACATCAAGCCAAAAGACAATCAGACATCTAACGAATCCCGCTCGTAAAAAAGCGAGTTCGCGAAAGGCATCAAAGCGAATCGCACCTCCGACTTATCTCACGCGCGAGTAATGGCATTTTCACCCGTGGCTAGAGCGAGAGAAAAAACAAAAAATCGCGGCTAACGGATCATCGAAGCGTCATAACTCAGTGGCCACGTCAATTAGCCCCTTGGTTTTGCGACTACCTCAGAAAAAAAAGTACCTCGGTGCGGTTTTTCGATGAAGATCGCGCACGTGAACTTCAATTGACTTGTCCCGAGCAAATTAGATTTTAATCGGACCGTAAAAACCGGCGGGCTACCGAACTTCAAACGTCGCGCGGCTTTCGAAAATAAAATCGTTGAAGAATCAATGAATTGAAGCTTGAAGTTTGTATAAAGCCGCGTCTCGGGTTTCCTGCGCCTAAAATCTCAAGCCTGCAAGGCTGACTTTTCAATCTTGTTTTTTTTTTTTTCGTTTGTTTGCAACGCTGTCTAGACGTCTTTTTCGGTGTGTCCGAATGACACTGCATTTTTTTTTACCCGTCGCTGTTTCGAAGATCAGATAAGTCGAAGAAACATTCAATACTCCAAGGACGGCTGTAATAAAAACCAAATGAAATTGTAACGAAGATGAAGTTGCCCAGTTAACGAATTATAACGAGCCCAGAGGCTTAAATTTCTTCCTTCGCACTCCATTAATTAACCAAAAATTAAAAAAAGATAAAAGTTTAAAACTCATCGGTCAGGTACAGTGTTGAACAAAGAACTCGGCGACTAACGACCTTAGGAACTCTGAAAAAGAGCCGCGTGTAAGAAAACGCTCGCACGGTGCATTTTACGATACTCTTTTTGTCTCCGGCTGGACATCGTTGCGTCGGTGTCGTTAATTTTGACCGATCGGTCTCGCGAACTATTTACAGAATCTCGTTCCCGCATCAGCCTCTTTTTAACTCGGTCTCGCAAATATATCTTAATTTAATCGGACAGCTCGCGTACGGTGGTAAAAAAAAAAAGAAAAAAGTGTCGCTAAAAAGTCCTTGACTTTGAATCGACGAGTTCGGTTTTTACCCTGCAAAGCGCGAAAAGTTTCACGCGTGACGGGAATTTGAAAGCGCGTCGATTCTGACGGGTCAAATCGGATGAGTCCGTCGTCCTCTGCGAAAAATTTCGGTACAACAAAAAAAAAGAGGAAGGGCGGGTAAAATATGTCGGGAGTCCTAAATTTTTCGACGCACGTACCACAAAAGGGTAGAGGGTAAAAAAGGACAATGAAGCTTCGGTCGTTAAACGCCGGTTTTTCTGGAGGCTAAAAACAATGGTCCGCCGTGTGACGGAACGAACGGTGCTGCTGCTGTTGTTGTTGTGTATGCTTTGATTCGATGATGATGAATAAGTTTTTTCGGCGGCCGGAAGATCCCGGAGCAAAAAGCATCGCGAAGCGGCCTCGATTCGCTTAATAGAATACTTCCGATGCTAAATGCAATTCACGGGAGGGCTTTTTGTTTTTCAATTGCTACCAAAGAAGTGATTGCTGCACGCTACCGGTCGTCATTAGTCGGTTCGGTCAGCCTGGTAATTTTTTTTTTTTTTTTTTTCAATCAGGGGGTTTTGCTTTGGCTGAATGAGAATTTTATACTCTCGCTTGATTAGCTGGGTACAAATGTTATGTTTTTAAGAGGGCCCAACCAAACAACGAAAACTGGAAATTTTGAGTTGATTATAAATTGTACAGAAATTATAATTGAATTTGCATTTTAAATAAAATATACTGTATATTTGAAAAATATTAGTACTTGGATTAGATTTAGATTTAGATTGAATATTTACATAAAAAGTTCAATTATTTTAACTTCATATTTCAAATGAAAATAGTAAAACTTGAAAATTCAAATCTTTAATTTTGTTCCTATTTTTTATATCTTTCAAGCAAACAAAATTATAAACTAAATAAACTTGTACGGATTCATACTGTGAGCGGTCCAACAAACAGTGTGTTGAACCAGCAATCCAAAGTTCGAATCCAGCTCACTTTTATTTTTAATAAAACAAGATAATTCAGTAATTAACCCAGCTGCTGACAATGGTAAAGCTTATATTTCATAGATTAAAAGAAAGAAAATTAAACAAAACAAAAAAAAAAAAAAAATTATGGAACAAGTAAGGTATTAAATTCTTTTTTTTATAATTTTTTAATTTAAATTTATTATTTTACGCTCTCAACTCATCACAATCATTTTTCAGTATTTTTTTTATTATCAGTGAAAAAAACAATCCGCAAGTAAAAAAAAACCTCTCAGGACCAGAATTAATTAAGCTTTTTTTATAAAAAAGGTCAATTAATTAAAGAAAAAGAGGGGTCAATGAATGGCTCTGGCAGAAATAAAAGGAAAGGTGAAAATCCCAGGAGAAGCAGAAGAAGAAGAAGAAGAAGAAGAAGAGGGAGGGATATCAAGAGAGACGATTCAATCTTATCTCTCGGTCTCGATAAGCTAATTTCGCCCCCCGTTTAATAGCCACTCTGGGGGTACACAAAGTGCCTTTTCACCCGTCTCTCAGTAACACGAACACTAACCCATACATGCACACTCAGACACACATACACACAGAGAAGGTAAGAGAGCGACAAGCAACAAAAACCGGGCACAAATTGAAAGCCACCGCATGCTCCGGCACCACTGGAGCTTCTTTATTTAACTCTTATATTACACACATACGCGCGGCATTCCCGGGGCATGCAGTGCGGCGAGCTCCAGAGGCATTCTTGATTGCAAAACACCAGCTTTGGCTAGCCGGCCGTGGCGCTGGCTGCATCGCGAGGGGCGACACAAAGGGGTATACATATGTTCCTGCCCGGGACTTTTTGCCTAACCCCCTCCCCCCCTGTCGTCTTTCACTTATATATCTGCCCTTTCGACTGTCCCTCCTCCTCCTTTTTTGCCGTCTGCAGAGTTTCTCCCGCTGCCCTTTCGCATCGCTCGGATGCTCCTGAAAAATTCAACCGACAAAGAGCTCCGGGCTACTTACGGGGATCAAAGTTCGACGTAAAAAAAAGGAATTATTGATCCACTCGGCTCATTGGCACTGAAAAAGGGGATTTGCTCTTTAAGGAGGGGGGCTTTATTTTTAAATGTCGGATTCTTGACCAAGGGGAACTTGTAAATTAAATTCCACTGCACAAAAAATTGTAAAAAAAACTTTTTTTTACATGTGCAGTAACTTAGTTTTGGAGAAAATGAGTATTTTTGATCATTCACTATTCATTGGAATTTTTTCCAGTTGATTTTTTAAGATATTTTATTAAAAGACGAGTGTCGGCATCAAAACGCTTCGATTGCCCCGCTCTTCTCAATCATTTTTGATATTTAAGAATCTCTCATAACTATTATACGATTTGTATTCTTGCTGCGAAACATTTTTTTACAAAAATGATAAATATATATTTGAATCAATGCAAATATTGATGTGCACGTACAGAGCCAAAACTTTTTTTTCTCAAGATTGACTCAATCTGTGTGCCAAAAACACCAGCCAATCTCTATTATAAATTTTTCTCCAACGATTTCCTTAAATGCTATCGATATCATCAAATTGAAACAACCAAAGCGTTCTTTTCCGGTGGTAAAGACTCTTAAAAATCCAATTAATTCTGATTAATCGATACAATTACATGAATTAATATCAAAACCCACCCCTTCTTCGTTTTATCAATCAGCGAGGCTTTCCGGCTCAAAGGTCACGGCTAAATCAAATTCCCCCCCGCATATCGAGCAGCACACAATTGGTCGATCAAAGGCCGATTAAAAGCCAATCGGTCCGTTAATTCGTGAAAACCGCTCGGCCGGCGCCAGCCGCAACCACACCCCGGGCCGTGCGGGCCTCCGTTATTTATAAGCGCACCTGTCGGAATCGACATCTCAACAAACTAAAATCCTTCGTTTTTTAAACCTCCCGCTCGCCTCATGTTTATTTGAGGGTCTATAAACCGTGTAAGAGAGACATCGGTCGTAGTAGACCGAAAATAGTGGAGGATATAAAACCGTACCACGCGGATAAGGATCTCGAACATCGCGTCGGTATACTGCATCGCTGCAGTATTCATCCTTCCTTACCCCGGGTAACGAATTGGCGATCCCATTTCTCACGGGTTAGATTATCAGCTGGACGTTGAACATTCCGGGGAAATCCAAAGAATCGCCTTTGAATTTCAAGGTAATGTCGTCGTCATCCGCGATTATCTGCATCTTGCACCGGCTGGAGCCAATGCAGCCGGGAAATGGCAGCCACGTAATAATCGGCCTCGACGCGAAACCCTTTTTTTTTTCTTCGAGCGATCCTCCGCAGCGCTTATTATGCAAACGATCCGGGTAAATCGAATGCGTGAGGGGATAATTAAAATTGCCAGGGAGATTGACGGTCATGGGTTTTGCGAAAATTAAAATTGGCATTTCGAAACTGGTTTATTATTTGACTTGCGAGCTCGTCTTCTTCTTTTATCGGCTTGTAAATTTGCAGTTGTTGAAGGCTGTTATTCCTCTTTGTTTTTTTCGTGATGGTATGTACGAGGAGACGATAGGTAAATGAAGATCCACGTACGAGGTGATGATTTCCGTTTCTCGTATGTCGTTTACTCATCGGAGGGTGGGTAATGACGGTCGACGTGTCATTTTTTGAAGCAGGAGGGCTTAGCGCTCGCTGATGAGGTAGTTAGCTTGGTCAGTTTCGCCACTTAAATTTCTTTATTATGGGATGAGTAAGTGTTTCTGAGTAGTCATTTACCGGGCAAGTTCTATGATAATGCATTCAAAAAATTTTTATGTCTTACATAAAAATTGAACTATCGAAAGAACATAAAAATTAAAAAAATGCATACAATCTCTGCAGGGATTACGAAACGCTAGGTAAAAATTTGCTCAGCCCATAAATATAAGATTTTAATCGGTCCCCAGAAAAAAAAAAAGTATCTCGAAAAGTCTCAACATCGTAGGTAGCAAATCGGTTCCCACTAAATCATAAACGACAGTCTGATGCAACGACCCAAGCCCAACAACGGCGGGTGCCCAAGTATAGGAATTTCGTCACACACACACAGATGTCTCCCGACAATCGGTTAGTCGTTATCCCCAGGCTAAATCTTCCCTTCAGATTGATAAAGTCCAAACTCCCGGGGTTAGATAAATAAACAGGTAGACAAAGGGGGGAAGACTGCAGAGAGAGCTACCGGCTAATGGGAAAAAAGAGTTCGCCGAAGCTCGAGCACGCAAAGCGGATGCAGCCGGTGCTGGGCGAATAATTCACGGGCTTATCTACGGTATCTTTACGCGGCTGGGATCTGCAGCACCGGGGGAACTGCCGCAAAACACACACCGGTGGTGGTCTTTTATCCGAGCAGAGGATGGTTGGTAGTTTTCACCAGAAAAACTACTTTAAAGGGACAGCTTTTTTGCCAAGTGTTAATTGTGCCGGCAGAATGTTAAGTGGGGGGGACAGCTAAGCCGGAAACTCCTCGTTTTGATACGACCAGCGATAATGGATGAATCGGCGGAGCGACGCCTGCTCCTTTTCGCCACCTCGCTAATTAATGATTCGGGAATTTGGGCCGCGAGCCTGGTGTCGATTTCAGCGGTGAGAGCGCACCGGAATAATCGTCGGGTTCAACTAGCCGCGAACAACTTTATCTGATGAATTTTCCAGATAAACGCGCGTGAAAAATCCTTGACGCGCGCCTGGAATCCTGGTTATTTCATCCAGGCGCATCGCGTCAATTCGGTCTTGCATGTACTTAAGCGTAAGCCGATACTATGTAGACGAGTTTAGCGAGACATGCGTTTTAGGGAGAGATACATCTTTGAATTTTTTTTTCTTTTGGAAACTATAAAAGCCAGAGAACTGCATTTTTGCATACCGACGATTGCGAAATTTTTGCTATTGAAAACTCCATTGAGGAGTCAGAATATTTTTATTTTCATTGAATACCTTAATTTTATGAATATTAATCTTAAGTAAGTTTTCATCGGCTCGATTTTATTTTATTTTTTTTACAATTACTCTGCAAGCCTAAATTTTTTTAAAAAGATTCGTCAAAATGATTTTTTTTTCTGAATTCAAGATTAATTTGGGTAAATAATTTTTGTTAGCTTCTGTTGTATAGTTTTAAAATTTATTAATTACCTTTTAATCTTGAATTGAATAAAGAACTTGAAAATTGTGTAAGTTATTTTTTAATAAATAAACTTACCTGTTAAATGACTGCCGGTGAATTCAAAGTCATCGTCCTGGTCCCAGTGTTTGAGGCTCAGATTTGAAAGCGAAGTAGCGTTGGCAAATTCTAAATTCGCAAAGTGCCAATCCAGTATTTGTCTGTCTTTAGATGACAGGTATACGTCACTGTAATATAATTTAAATATTTGTTTCTAATTTTTACAAGTCTCTTGCAAAATTTATTTTTTTTATGAGAAATACTTCAAATTATTCAGTAACCTTGGAGGAGATGCTTCAAGTTCTTGCAGCTTGTCTTCAATTTCTTTCTGCTCCTCGGAAAGTTGGTCCCATTCTTTACAAACGTTATGAATATCGCGCATTTTTGAACGAAGAACGAATTCTTGAGTGGTGTCACTTTCTTTATCTTTGCTGTTCAAGTTTTCTTTCATTTCTTTATATTGCTTGTGCATTTCAGTTAACTTATCTTTAATATCTATCATCTAATGGCAGAAAAAAAATTCATGTTACAAAAATTTGTGAGATCTTACTGTGATGAGAAGTTTAAAAATAAAATGAAAAATTAACCTTTTCTTGATTCGATATTAATTTGCCCTGTAACGCGAGAACTGACTTCAGATGAGTAACCTGCTTCTTTTTCACTCCTTGTTCCTGCATCCGAATAATCCATTCTAAAGCTTGACCAAGAGAAATAGGTCTGGACGAAGTAATATGTCCACTTTCACCGGGAGTATCGACATAGTTAATATCTAAACGATGAGACAAGTAAGATGTGGCTTCCAAAAGTCTATTAAATTCTCTCTCAACCATCTCATCTTTGCTTTTTGGAACCTGAAATAAATAAATTCTATTTAATACAAACGCATACTAATTAAGTGAAAATAATTAGTTAAAAAAAAAAATTAGTTTACCGTATGCCCTTCACTTTCGAACAAGGGACACTTTTGTCTGATTTTATGAAGTTCCATTTGGATTTGCTTACTCAAAACAGTAATAGGATTACCTCCAAGCCCAGTGACTACCATTGCTCCCAAGTCAGCAATGTAGTTACCTTTGCGAAATGTCGCTATTCGTCCGCCAACTCGATCCTGAAATTTCAAAATTTTCAATTAATCTTTAAAAAAAAAAAAAAAAAAAAAAAAAAAAATTTTGTAAAAAAATATTGAATTAAATGCATGAAAAATATTAAAATTTCTTTGAAACTTACTCTGGCTTCCAAAACGATGATTTCCAAACCAAACTGTTGCATTTGTTGAGCAGCAGCTAAGCCAGCTATACCGGCGCCAATGACAACAACCTTGCCTAATTTTTTGTGTGGTATCGGCTGGATGAAAAAAATTTGTGTAAAAAAATCTTTTGTGTATAAATTCGTTATGGTACTCAAAATTTTTCAAATTCGTTTACCTTCAGACGCTTAAAAACTCCAAAATTTATAAATCCATGTCTCTCCAAAAACGCGTGAACGCGTTTAACCATTACCGTGTCACTATTAAACGGAACTTCCATATTTGATTGAGCAGCTTCAACGAGTAATTGCTGCTTTGGGTTTTCCAGCCACATTTGCAACTAAAAATTGTGATGGTTAATAATTTTTTTCGATAAACCTACAAAATGAGAATTTTTTGCAAACTTACGATTCGATTGCGAACGTTTAAAAAAACTTTTTGAGTTTGTGGAGGTCCTCCCGAGACGTCCGGAAAGCACACGGCTTCGGTTGAACTTAGTTTGTCGAATGGCAACCGACTCTGAAAAGCGGCTCCTTCTAATCCACTTAATAATTCTTTAACTGCAAAAAATTAGTCACATTATAGCATTAAGCATAGTGTATAAATTTCTCAACTAAAAATAAATAAATTCAAAAATCGTTTAATTAAATATTTAAAAAATTTACTTTTATTAATTTTATTTTTTGAAGTCTTATTTAATTGGCATAAGAATAATTCGATTTTATTTTTTATAAATGATGGTTTCCTGATATCAGATATTTTTTTAAGCTAAAAAATTTCTTACGAGTTCACGAAGTAAAAATACGTGTCGAATGGAACGTTTGACATGATTATACTCGTTAACAAAAAATATTATCATTTAATTTTTAAATGATTTTCAACATCATTGATTATTACTATCATTATTATTATTACTATTATTGTTGTTATTTTTTAATTTTTCAAAAAACACTTGTAAACTTAAAAGTGATATCTGAAAATAAAATTTAAAAAATTTCTTTGTTTTGAACTAAAAAGTCTTACTATGAGGATCTTCGTGATCACTTTCTTGCTCCTCTTTAACTTCAGTTTTGACACCTGATGATGACGCATTTGTTTCAGAGTCTTTTTTCCCATCAGCAGAAGACTTTTTCTCCGGTGTACCTTGGCCGGTTTTCGACTTTTCTGAATTATCAGACACATTTTCATCTTCTGCCGGGTTAAATTTTTCTTCTAACTCTCGATACTCAACCTAAAATTTTTTTATCATTAATATACTTTCTCGCTACAATAACTAGAAACAATTTACAATCATATTTATCTCAACATTTTTGAAATGATAACAAACAATTTTGAGGTTATTTTACATAATTCACCTTTGCTCTCTTTCTGCGACTCATTTTTTACAAATTTCACTAACTATAATGAGACACACCCTTCAAACTTTTATCACCAGAAAATTTCTACGAAAGTTTTATTTCACAGTCACTTTTAAAATGATCGTTTTGAAAACTTACACCGGGTAAACAAGACACTACTCTAACAATCGCGCTCGCGAGAGCCAAATCTACCTTACCCACAAAGATCGCGACACCTTATGTACAGACTACAGTAGAGTTTCGGCTGCGTGCACCTCTTAACTGTACAGAACTCAGTGTTATCTCAATTCATAAAGCAATAATTAAGTAAGATTGTACTGTACAACCGTCTGCTACCAGCTACAGTGCTCCTGGTCGATTGTTTTTTGTTTTCACACATCACTATTCGCACATGATAGGTAGCGAATACTGAACGTGATGTAAACATCCTAGTAGTGCAAAAAAAACCAATGTTTTTCAATTCTTTAAAACTTCATCCTTCAAATTTTTTTTTTTTTTAACTTAAAAGTACTAAAGATTTACTAAAATTTGATTACTTCTTTTTTACCCAGGATATTTTATGTGAATAACCTACAAAAAGTATTTTTTATCTACAGTAGTCCTGATGTTTCATGTTTTATTTGGTAGGATTTACCAAAAATCAGATATCAAAATGAAAATCACAGTTTAAACTTCAATTAAATATTCAACGTTCAAATTTGTTTTGAAATACTCCTCTACAAATATATGCTCTAGAGTGTATTCTTCATAAAGGTTCCTAAAAAAGTTAAAATGTTCAGTGGTCTGTAACTTCAGTCTAAATATATTCAGTAATTATATTTCTTATCTTAAATAAAGTAAAAATAAAATCTTAATATGAAGAATAACATTACTTCAAAATAGAAGTTAAAACTTAATAACCAACTACACTAGATACTATTTTTTTACTTTGAGAACTGAAAACTTTGAAAACTATTTATTGTCAAGTTAAGTTATTCAAACTCTTGTAAAGACTGTTTTGGTTAAAAAGGATTATTGGTCGCTACACACATTTTTCAGTATTAACTTTATGCCAAGTATTTAGGTATTGAGTGAGCATTCTAATTTATTTGAAAAATGTTTTAAACTTTAAATTTTAAAGTAAACTTCTAACTATTTTTAAACTTTTTATCAGTTTTATGTATGATAAAAATTTATTAACTGCTTAGCTTGTTTTGTAAAAAATATTTGAAATGCAATGAATAAGCTTGTTTATGTTTTTCTTTTATATTTTAATCTCCTCTTTATAGTTCTTGCTCCAAAGCTAAAAAATAGTATTAAATTTGTTAGATTGAATAAAATATAGAAATCATAAAATCAAGACTCACCGAATACAGTGATGGAACAATGTGTTATAAATTTGACGTTTAATTGCTCTTAATATGGTTATGCTCATTTAGTTTTCAGACTAAAACATCTTATGGAGATCAGATATTCACAGTTAAAGATTTCTAAAACACTGTGCAATAATCAACCTCAATAAGAATATTTTGTCTGTTTTAATTGATATAAAATTCAATGAATATGTCCCACAAAGAATTTTAAAGACGGGTGTTGAATTATTCAAGTTCAAACTTTGTTAAAATTTCTTGCTTTTTTATTGTTGTTTATTATAATTATTATATTAATATTAAAGGTACAAAGTAAAAAGTAGTTTAGGCAAAATTTGAGTTTTTTTTTTTTTTAGTTTATTTTTATTTAAAGACTTGTAAATAGATTAAAGAAAATAAAGTTATTAATCGTAATTGATCTCATAAGATTAAAACATTAAAATAGAAAAATACATGAATATATAAAATTGTGTACTATGAGATTAAGTCAAGATGCAGTGTATATATTATTTATAGTCAAAAACTAAGTTACTATTTTCCTCAATTTTATACTTATACAAAACTTATGTGCGCTGAAAGTTTACTGTCCGATCATTAATTGGGTCAGGCAATGGGACTATTTTATCTTAATCTAAGTCTAAAAAATAATGTTTGAAGTAATTTTAGAATACAGAATTACCAATAAATTTTAATTTCTGACTATTTTCATTAGTTCCTGAAAAACCTTATGAGAAGAAACTGTGGATGAAAATTTTTTTAACACTTTGAAATGATTTTTTGATGAAAACCAACTTAAATTTTATGTATTGAGAATTATTTCAATTTTTCGACATTTTTACCAATCAGCGTTTCAGCGAAAGTTGGAGATAATGATAAATTGATTTCATTATTTTGTAGTTTCGAAATTGCTGCTTCGAATATTGAAAGGGTATGGTTTTGGAAGTCAACGTCAAAATCTGGTTTGAAGTTTAATTTTTGTGCAATAATACTTAGATAAGAAGAATCCTAACCACCTACAATTGTGCTTTTATTATCGACTTTTTTTACAGTTAAAGTGGGCGGAGTATGAACGACCAATATTTTCAAAGGATACTGGGATAAATTATTTAATTTAACAGGAAAGAGTTCAATTGCATCTTTCAAATGACCTGATTCATAATTTTTCGTAAAAGGATTCCAAATTGTAAAAGTAATCTGGTTTAGTTGGCCTATATCAATTATGGTAAAATCAATAAATTTCAAAAGCCATGCGTAATGTAAAATTTTTTCTTTTTGTTGATGAGAACAGTTATTTTGAAAAATCACAAGTAAACACTTAGGTCTAGGGGCTGAAGATAATTTTGAAGTATAATTTTTTAAAACAATATAAATATCTTCTGGATTAGATTCATTGAAATAATTATTTTGTAGCAGAACAAATACTCTTAAAGGCCTATCGTTTGCCAAAGTTTGATTATCATTTAATTTTTGAAACTTATTCAAGTAAATTATATTTGTTGGTGTACTGGTTATAATTGCCTGAAAAAACTTCTGATGAAACTTTTTTATTACAGGGAGATGATTTGCGATAATTGTCATAAGATGAAATTTTAAAAAATTCATAGATTTGTGCATATTTTGTGATTGTATGGTTATTTTCCCACCAATCAATAAAAGTAATATCATAAATCGTAAAAAATTCACAATATTCATATCTTTTTCAAATGAATAAAAGTACAAATTCTTTGGCTTATAATATTTAAAAAATTAAAAAATTAAAAACAAAATCAGTTTTTAATGTTTCTAATCTCTTTTGAGTATAAATTTACTTTAAAATGTAAGGCCTTTATTACATTAAATTTAAATTTAAACGTCAAAACTTTAAATTGTACTAATTTAAAACTTTTTAAAAAATCTTATTCATTTAGTCTTGGTGCTTCAATACGGATTACATTTACAGCCTTTTACAGTGCTTAAACTAAAAAATACACTTTCAATAATATATACAAGAAAAAAAAGTTTTTTGCAAGTTAAGTTAATATTTTAGTAGAAAAAAAACAATACGACCTTTTCCTTTTATTCCTTTCAGCTCTAGATGCATTTTTTAAATTCAATATTTTTACTTATACAATAACATAAAATAAGTTTTGGATGTTTTAGAAAAAATAGCGACGGAGTTTATCATTTTACAAGTAATTAACTTTTTTTTTATCTTCATTAATTTTTAAGAGATAAATTATTGCGCCTGTTTGTTAGTATCCCGTTTTAATTTGTTGTCTATTTTTATTTATTTATTTTTTATTTTCAACATAAAATTTTTATATATTTATCTTGTCCAATTCACTACAAACCCAGATTGTTCAAGATATCGAAATCATTCTTCTGCATATAAAATATTATATCACTTTATTTTAGGAGGTAAAAGTTAAGAACAGTGACTAAAACTAACGAAAACAGATTTAATTTAATTTATCTACAGTTTATATTATTACTTTATAGTACAACGTTCTCTAAGCGATCAAACCAAACTGAATGACAATCGAAAAATCTTACACGAAATTTAAATTTAAAAATATCTAAATAAAAAAAGGTCACCATAAAGAATAAAATCCGGGGTCAATTTTTTATATTACATAAATGAATTACATCTTCACTCAAGAACTCTTCTAAGTGCTTTATCGTATCTTTGCCAAATATACATATCATTTTAAATCAATTTTTAAAATAAGTTTCAGAAATTTTGTGCCTAAAGCTTGCAACAGAAGTATATGTTGCAACTTTCTAAGCTCTATATTTGGAAATTAAAAGCAATAGACTTTGAGTAAAAGTAAATTTTTTGATAAAGCTTTATCATTTGGAGGAAAACTACCCCAAGATTGACTTTACGCAAGTGGTGCGTTTCTTGTCAGTACCCTGACAAGTTCAAAATCGAGTTCAAAAATAGTAGGCCACCCTTGAGAACATTAAAATTCCGGTCGGGTCATATAGTCACACAATTCAAAGTCGCAAAGAACTGTGATAACCCTTTTTGCTCGTTCAAGCCTCACCACCTGTTACGTTACTTCCCCGAGCCCGTTAACCGATGAAGCGTCGGCGTGCTTGAGCCGAGGTACGGTTACAGTAGGTGGGCGCTCGCTCGCGAGAGAATAAAAAAAGGACGACGACAAGCTGTCCCCTTTGACTCGTGTAACGAGCCCCAGCCGGAAGCTCGCGTCTTTGCTCAGCTCTCGTGTTTTTGGCTGCTGCACGCCCGTCAAGGGCGATTTCAGCGGTGTGTACACACGCCTCGCTGAAGAAGAAGGAGCTTCTGCTGCAGCAGAGTAAGCGCCAAGAGCTCATTACCTTGGATGATGAACAAAGTCGTTCACCTCGGGCTTGCTTCTTCTTGTCTTAGTGGCTCAGCGAGCTCGAAGTAATGCCCTTATGTGCCTTTGGCTTGCTTGTATAAATCCCACCCCCTCCCCCCAGCCGAGATTGGCCCGGAGGTCGTTAGCTTAAATTCACTCCGGCCGAGTTGTTTAAATCAATCGGAAGTCGGGGCTATTAGTTCGGGTAATTTTTGTAAGCCCAAGCTTCCCTCAAAGAGAGTTATGGCTGCCCGCGAAAATGGTGTTTAGGTGCTATGCATCTTGCATTTTCCTGGTTTGGCTGGAACGTAATTTTCGCAGCTCGAGGTAGACCGCACAAAACGCATATCGCCGGGCCAACGAGCTCGACCATTCGTCAAAGCAAAGGGAGAGCCGCTGCAGCGCCGGCTGGTAGCAGAGACTCTTGTGCTTGCAGTGCGGGCCGTTTGTTATGGCCCTCGTTATGTCCTAAATTCCCTCCCTTGCCACACCTGGAATGGGATATTTGCAGCGTTAATTTCCCAACGCGTATAATAATCGCACCTGCGCTTACCGCTGTTGCTTTTTTTTAAGGTCGCAAGTTGGCGAAAAGCTCGCTGATTTTAGAAGGTTCTCTATTTTTTTTTAATTAAAAAAGGTCATTATCTCAAGTGACATCGGTGACCTCTGCTGTGTCGTGATCTGGGCCTTTACGTGACCAATTTTTTGTTTTCTTCGTGAAGAGAAACTTCGTTAACTTCAGCGTTATTCTGATTAAATACTGTACAAAAAAAGTTCCAACAAGATCTTTGTTTTAATTTATAATAGTTTTTAATTGACTTCAGATCAATAGATAATAAGTGCACTGCCACAACTTGGAATTTTTAATCAATACAACTTTTGTATTTTTTTACTACAGTTTTGTTCGTGAAGTTAATTTAAGATCGTGATTGAACTTACTAATTCTCATTCAAGTCTAGTATCTTTAGTGTCAAAATATGATGGTAATCTGAGTTTTCTTCACATTACTTAATGAGATCAGAAAAATTTTAAATTCTATATCTCATTTAAAAAAGAAACGCGGTTTATGCACCACATTTTAAAATGATTTACGGAGCGTACATATGAGACAGATTTATCGCCTGAGCGTCCTGTGACAAAGTACCAGATGCAAGTTCAAAAAATTTCTTTTTCAAAATTTTTCCGTATTATAAATTTTGAAAATAAATTAACGTTTCTTGTTTTGAAAGACTTTTATCAAACTTTATCGACAAAATTTTATCTAATTAAGAGATCAAACACTTTTTAAAATTTTTATTTATTTTTTTAACATTTACCGATTAGATAAATTAATACTATTAATTCTGTACACTATTATTTGTTTTAAAAAAAACAAATGTGCATTGGACATTTAAGCAGAAAAAATTAATTTCTTCATTTTCGTAATTGTAAAAAGTGTTGTAGTTAAAAAACAATAACTTAAATGAAACAATCCGACTTATATTTTTTCAATCGAATAAATTCTGATGAAAAATGTAAAAGAATTCAACGCCAGATAAGTGAAGAGGAAGTGGGATCGACAGTCACACAATAGTGCGAAGTAGAAGCAGCAACTTCAGCCCTCATTTCATTGTTCAGTTTAATGTGACAGACGCAGACTGGAGGTATTTCACGAAATTCTAACATATTGTAAAATTCGCTTGATTTTCGGTTGGACACATAATTTTTTTTAACATTTTTTCTATGCGAACGTCGCAATAAATGTCATTTTTGGCTGTTTAATCACAAAGTTTTTTTTTTTTTAAGATTGAATTTACAAAAACATGAATATTTTTATTTGAAAAACTAAAAAATAATAAAAAGCCTTTAATACAAAAATTTTTATTATTTTTTTTAAAGCAAACGACAGAATTTATTTGAAAAACTCCAAAATTTATCATCTTTCTAAATAAAATATTTGGTAAATCTCTTTAAAAAATGTGTGATTAAATATCAACTTCATGAGTCATTCATCCACATTTATTAATATTTAATGAGTTTAACAATATATGTATACACTCAAAAAATCCCGCTTTTTGATACACTAATCGCCATCTTCCATCACTTCCCGGAACTTGCTCCACTCGGAGCTTTAGTTCATTGAGAATCCGGCCGGTAAAATCGTCCCCCGGTAGCGCTGCTCCAACCGCGGCAGTCGGTCAAACCCCTTCTTCCTCACGCTCGTACCGTTACATTCATAAAAAAAAAAAAAAAGAAGAAAAAACGAAAAAGATAGCACGAAAGGAGAGAGAGAGAACGACACGCTAACTCTAGAGTCTTATAGCAGTCGCAAAATCATCGATCGCTCGCGCGTGCGTGCACCGCGTGCAGTTTAGTTTCGCAAGCGCCCCGCTCGTTTCAAAACCGAAAAAATTCAAGCGAAATAATGAGCAATCGCAATAGTTGGTAGTTCAGTGCGTCGTCGTTGTTCATCGTGGACTGTTTTAGAGATTGATCCTCACCAACTGGACCGCCAAGTAAGTAAGAGAGGCTCAGGAGAGGTTCGTTAACCTCGCGCGCGGTGCGTGTTTACCTTTCTCTTATCGTCGCTAGCTGCAGCAGCAGCAGCACGCGCTACTCCACATTCGTGTGTCCTTGCCGAGGTTAGCAGACGACGCGCGTGCAGTAATTCGCCTCTTTAAAAATAAAATCTCGGTCGTGCCTGATGCTGCTGCATTGCAGTTCTTTTCTTCGCGCTAAAACACCTGTGGCTGGCGCTTAATCCCCCCCCCCCCCCCGAGAGCGCGTGGGCGCCGAGTTCACACGTGACTCGTCAGCTGGGAACGAGCTGTTTTGCAGGCCTCCAGGTAAGATGCATAATGAGCACGCGGACTGTGCCGAGAAACAACAAAACAAAGACGATAACGCGCTGATTCACCAACAGGATCCCGAGAGTGACGGTGTGATAACCGCGACAACGTTACTCTCGGTTTAGGTATTTCGAATTCTTTCTTACGCGGTCAGTCTTGCTCTGAACGCCCGCGATTATCCAGTTGACCGGTGAAATTCCGACGGATCGTCGTTTTTAATTCGAAGCGCATGTACGTTTCGAGAGGATTGCGAAAAGTGCGGGCTCGTTTTGTTAAACTGAAAATATTTTATAAAAATGATGACTTATGGTGTGAGTTTTGATTATCGTTTAGATACTTTTGTATGGTTTTTCCAGATAAACCTTACAGATTTAATTATTCAAATTTGAGCACGGTTGTTTTGTTTTTTGTTCTCGACAATAAATGCATAAAACATGTTTTTCGATTATCACCTTTTTCTTCGAATACCTGTTTCTCAAATCTTAAGCACTGCGCTGAATCAAAGGTCGTAAAATATCTAAATTTTTTTTCATTTTGCAAAAAAATCTAAACAATACAAATTTCTGACACCATTCGGTGACTTAAAAAATGTCAGATGATGTCATTGATTTAACAAGTGAGGACATTGTTTCGGATTTACTGCATTGTCTCCAATAAAATTTTACAACTGTTTAAGAATTTAGTGTAAAAAGAGTAAAAGTTTCGAGAGATAGTAAAATGACTCAATTGTGAAAAAAACGCGGCTTTAGTGCTGGCTACTGTTCGGTGACACAAGCTCTCAGGTGTTAATAATTTAAAATAAAAGTCACTTTGTTCTTCATTTTAGTGTGGAAAATTATAAATAAACTTTGTACCATCACCCAAGGCATAAAAAATAATCCCTTGATTTTTTGTCTTCCAGGTTCGCAAGGAAGAGAGGAAGAAAGTCGGAATAACCGGGGTGTGAATAGCGCAGAAATGTACGGCGTTTACGAGACCGAGAAACGCATCGCGCGGTCTTGTGCCTTATCGTTTTTATTCCGGCCGTCTGTCGGCACGAGGCTTTGACGCGGTGATAACGCCGCCACGCTGCATCGAAAATGACCTGCTGGAGAAAGAACGGCCGGAGCTGGAGGTGGCGAAGGAAAAGGTAAAAGCTTGCTTGCGCATCAATTTCGTTATTCTCTAAACCATAATAAAAACTTTCTACGAGGATACTCTTGATTATGTAGCTTTTTTTTTCAAAAAATTCATTAATCCATGTCATAGATGTGAAAAAAGTTAATACGACAGTTTATTGATCGAATCCAAACCTTTTTTTGTTAAAGTATGAAACAATTAATCTTAAATGAATCATGCAGCCATTAGAACAATTAGTTAAAATTTATTGAACGATTGTAAATTACAGTCTGCGATTTTTCTACAAACCAATTTCGATTTGCATAACAAAGATAAGGTTTTTTATTTTCAAACTAGTTTCTCATAAAAGAAATTTTGTCGTCAGCGGTTTTAATGAATAAGATAAGAAACATTTATGGAAGTTTAGAATAAATAAATGGATAATCGATGCATCCATTGAAATTTGAAGCATAAAGTTTGGGTGAAGTAGAAAGTTTAATTATAACACTAATTCATGACTACAATGTGCCGATAAGGATGTAAATAATTTAAAATGTGTTTCTCCGGTGATCAGATAAAATTTGTTATGTAAGTAAAATCAACCGACAGTCTTTTTACAAAAACTATTAGTTTGTAGCAATCAGTAAACTACAATCTTTTTAAAAATGAGTTTTTCAAATTGACCACGATAACACTGAGTAAACTGATTTTGAAAATTTTTAAAATTAGTTTCATGAGTATTCAAGACAACAAATCGTGCGGTTTCTTTTCCTAATCCATCTTAAACTTTAAACTTTCAAAGATAAAAGAAATTAGATTAGTCGAGTTTTGCTCAAAATATTAATCACTTAAAATATGAAAGAGAATCTTTTATTTTCTGTGACATGAATGAATTATGAAGATTTTGAAAAATACGTTTGAAAAAACTTTTGAACTTGTAATTATTGAAGCAAACATTGATTCGAGTTTTTTATTTTTAAGTTTTTTTAACGGGTGAATGGCTTTTTTACGAGTTTTTTTCGCGTCTTGACAGCGAATTGCTCGATTTCAGTTTAAACGCTACCGTGTATGTGAAATTCAAACTCGCGTAGTTTATGGCAAAGACAGAAGAACCTTGAACGATTTTAAATCACTTTTTTATCTGACACTCTGAAATTTATTGATATAAGTATACGCTGAAGTATCATTACTTAATATCAGCACGCATCATCACGAGCATGTTCGTGGTTGTACGATTGCGATAATAAGATTGTGCTGGTATCAAATACGAATGAAGCTTTTGAAACTGATTGTTTACGTAATACTTTTGGTTATTAATAAATGACAGAAACTACTTTCGATACATCAAAAATGAAAAATTTGTTTCAAAATTGAATCTTACGTAACTTGGTTTTTTTTTTATTTCAGCTTTTAAATCAGTTTGATAAGTTTATTGAATTAATTTCTATTTACTAGACTTTTCAACTAGTCATCCAAAGTTATATTATATTTTCATATTTTTTGCTAAAAATTTAAATCCCATCGGACACAGCTTTTACGTCAAAAAAGCTTTGAAACTTCAAAAATTTGTTATAAGATCAAAAGTTACTTTAAAAAGAGAAAATTCTTTTAAAAAATGGCTTGTGAACTTTGAAAATGTATCTACAAGTAAGAAAAAAATATGAGAGATTGTATTTTTTAACTCAAATGCTTAAAAAACAAATACGACTGAAAATTATTCAACAAATATTCAGGTCTGAAAAGATTAGGTTTTATTTTTTTATAGTTTTATTTTTCAATTTTGAAACGCTAACAGTCCACCGCAAATATGATACATAAAAAAAGCTCATTAACAGTGATTACTCATAAAAAAAATTTTAAACGAACAAAAAATCATAATATAATAAAATTGATGCACTCAAGGTATTGAAAAAAATAAAGAGGGAAAGGCCTCGTTCGGGGTAATTTAAGATACTTTCAAAGTGACCGCTTGAAAAACTCAAGGTGCAATTAGCGAAGCCGAATATTTATCGATAACATTTGATTTTTTTTTTTCAGCCACGAGGAATCACTCCCCGTGGACGATGATCTCGAGACGTCGGAGGAGCGGTATCAGCGCTTCAGGAGCATTTACGTAATTTACTTCACGATGTTCCTCATGTCCTTGGGCTTCAGCATCATCCTCACCGGAATATGGCCATTTTTGAACAAGGTAAAAAGTTTGACGGTAGAAATGCAATCACGGGTATTAAAACTTTGCCGGGAGCTTTTCTCGCTCGTTAATTCCTTTCCTCCGCGCGCGCACGCACGAGCTCGCTCTTCTTTACCGAACTTTCGGCCAGATGCTTTTTACGATCCGTAGTGAAATCATCAGTTACGTCAACTTTTCAGTGAGACTTTTTTTTAATCCGTGACCGTATTCTTGGTTTTTCATATTTTTTTTTAGTTTTAGTAATTAATTAATGCCAGCATTGTAGCAAACTGATTTTTATTTTTACCAAAAATAACTATTTCAAACTTGTTATTGTCAGTATCTTAGTAGATAGGACGATCGAGTCCCACGACTATCAATTTTCAAAAAACAGTTAATTCGATTATTAAATTCATTGCTGCCTGTATTATATTGTTAATGCTGTTATAAAAAAGAATGGTATTGTCTTCTATTACCATAAAAATTAATACATTTTTTTTACGGTTTTTATTAATTAATTAACTTTATAGGATTTTTAAATAAAGGTTAATTTTGTCAAAATTATAAAAGAAAAATTATAATTAAAATTTTTTCAACCATTATTAAAGTTTAAATGTTTAAAAACTGTGGCTCGTGGCTCAGTCGACAGAACGTTACATTGCCACTGTTTGTCATTGACGTTAGTTTGTTTGAATTCCATTGTCATTGAACTGATAAAACAGTTATATCGATTATTAAACTATATGCTGACACAATTTACTTAATATTTCATATAAATAAGGAAATAATTAATACTGAATAAAAAATTAGTCAAATTGAAAACATTATTTGAATGAATCGATTCACAACTCAAAGAAGATCTTGTCTAATTTTTCAAACTTTGTAAATAAATTTAAACTTTTTTATTTAATCTGGTCTCTCGCGGTACCAAAGTTATCGCGTAAAAAATTAAAGAACCAAATTGTGATAATTAAATCGAATTAAAACGAAATGTAGGGTGCCCGGTGTCGTCGCGAAGATGAGCTTTTTTTTCAGGAACCAAGCCGTATACGTGAGATTCTTGAGGGATCAAAGACGAATTAAACTTTCACGAATCCCCGGTGCGGGTTCGTTATCATAAATAAGATCGTGTTATTATTCCCGCAAGGATGCCAAGTTTTCTTGCGTGCGGCTTTGGGTAACCCGATAAAGGGAATAATTTGAATCGTGCGTCGAATCGCATACCTCATAATGCCTTTCGTTCGCGACGCACTGTATCGATACAGCTCGGCCTTTTTTTTTATCGCTGGTCCCGCGCACAAACGCATTGAATTAAAATTCTCGGAGCCCCCAAAAGACTGTATTCCCATCCGGGGAATAAGGGAAAAAGGCCCGCGGCGAAAAGAAACGGAAGCAGCTGAGCGAAATAAGCCGACTGATGAGATTCCCCCTTTTCGTGGGTTCCAGCAAAAAAAGCACGCGAGGAATCTCTGCGACACAGGCCGCGATTTGTTTTCGATTCCTCGGCTAAGAAAGAAGGAAAAGAGAAAAAAAAGCGCGAAGAATGGGGGCCTTAGATTTAGGGAGGGCATAAACAATGAGGGAGTGAATTTACGAGGATCGAAGTTGAAATATTAAGTGTGCGAATGTTTATGCCACCACCACCCCGCAGTTGGACCACACGGCGGGGAAGGAATTTATGGGGTACGTTGTGGCGGCCAATCCTTTGGCCCAGATGCTATTCTCGCCCCTGGTCGGTTGGTGGGGCAACAAGCGAGGCTCGGTCAGGCTGCCCATGCTCATGACCCTTGCCCTCTTCACCTTCGCCTCGGGAGTCTACAGCGCCATCGAGATCATACCCTGGTGGGACCCCAAGACCGTCATGATCGTCTCCCGGTTCCTCGTCGGCGTCAGTTCTGGTAATATGAACTTAAATTTACAAGCTTAATACATTCAATTACAGATCACCGGCCTTTTCCAAATTCACGTTATTTGCCACAAATTTTTTCTACTAGTTTTGTTTTGTCTGAGCATGATATTTTTCAGATCAAAATTTTATTGTTTTTAAAGATGGTTTTCAATTTTTTAAACTTTTTAACAGAAAATAAATATTTAATAAGATGCAGATAACCTGAACTTGGAACAAAGCAGCTTAATTATGACACTATATTAAATTAATACAGCTATTCATATCATGATTCAAGTGAATTTATTATTAATCGATACATTTCATGGAATTGTATACTGAAATTAAATCAATTTACAAATGATGGTCAACTAATATTTGTGATTGTTGAATTTTTCATTCAAAAAGTAATCAATTCATCGTTATCAAAATTTGTTAACCCCAATATTATTTTGTTTCATGAAAATCATTGATAAAAATTGAGAAAGTTTTTTATTTAGATTTAGAATGATTTCAAATTGTAGTTTAGGTCGTTGAAATATATATATTTCCACATAAGCATATTCAGTTCTAAAGTAAGTCAAGTTTATAAAACATGGTCACAAAGTCTTAATTAGGTACACAGCTAAGGATTTAAAATCAATGTATAGAGAGGCACATGCCCATAGAGAGGAGAGTGGAGAGCTTAGACTTTGACATCAAGTCTGGACTTTGGCTTTTGCCCTACTATGAAAGACGTTATTAACCAATGAACAAGTACCATGATTATTTTGATGGATCAATAACTCATCACGCAGTGAAGTTTTAGAATAAATACATCAAAGATTCAATTTTACTTAATATTTGTAAATAACATAGATTTTTTTCGGTTAACCACTCTAACCCAGACCCATCGCGACTCTTAAAAATCTTAAAATGCAAGATCGCAAGCATACAATTTTTCCGGGCGCTAAAAACTGGTTGCACCGCGCATTTGAAAATTTCAAAGGCCCGCTGCACCGCAGGCATGCCCGAAACAAGAGATAAAGAATGAATGAAATAAAAGAGGAAAAAAAAGAGAAGGAGGGAGGCAGCTGCCGGTATCTCGCGATCCGGGCGGGAGCGTAAAGTGCACCGGGCGCAAGACCTACCTCAATGCAGTCTCTTATCCTTCCTCTCTTTTCGTTCTCTCCCCAGGCTTCGATTCGTTTGTTCGCGGGTCTCTCTTACGTCTTTTTTTTTTTTTTTTTGTTTCAGCAAACATCGCGGTGGCGCGGTCTTATCTGTCGGGCGCGACCAAGCTCGCCGAGAGAACTAAGGCCGTGTCCATGGTATCCCTCGCCCAGGTAATTCGTACAATCAGACCCTTTTTTCTTCCTTACTTCCGAGCTCCTTTTTTACTCCGGATGGGAAGGGTTTTTATAAAAGTTCGCTGTTTCTGATGCATTATCTTTGTTTTTCTTTGTGAATCGATGACTTACGAGCGTCAATGATGGATTTGTGACGAACTATTTTTGGCCTTGAGCAGCCTTATCGAAACTGAGCAACTGTTTGTTCAAAGATAATATTTTTTTAAATAATTTTTTTTTTTTTTTTTTTTGAATTATTATCCTACCGCGCTAAATTAAAAGACATTTACGAAGTAACTAATTTATTTTTTGTTTTTAATTTTGGTACTGGTAGCATTTTTACAGTTTGTAAATCTAGTATTCTGAAATAAAATCAAAATATTTCTTTCGGTCAATCATATTAGACTTGTAAGAAAATGCTTTTTACAAGATGAAAATCTTCGTGAAAGCCGTTTAAGCATTTAAAAAAAAAAAGGGATAAAATTTTTATCCAACTTGAAAATATTAATAACCCTCTTACCTCGTAATAATCCTTGAAAACCCCATCCTTTTAAACCTCTTTTACGGAGAGTCCTCAAAGGCCCCAAAGAAAAGTAAACCTAATTGGCTTGTGTATTATTTCTTAAAAACCTTCAGGTACTCGGTTTCGTGGTTGGACCAGCACTGCAGACGGCCGTGTCTCCGCTGGGGGAGGAGGGCACGAGCTTAATGGGACTGCCGATGAATATGTACACCGCGGCCGGCTGGATCAACGTGCTTATGGGAATACTCAATTTCGCTCTTTTTATGCCCTGGAGCTTCAAGGAGCACAAGATCGCCGCGAGGGAGGCCATGCGAGATCAGGGAAAAGCATCCGGTAATCTTGATCATTTATTCATATAGCCCGAGTATACAAAAAAAAAAAAAAAAAAAAAAAAAACTCCCGAGCCGAGCCGCGGCCGTAAGTATTTGCTGCTTGTGCTCGACCGGCGTCGGCTCCTCGTCTTTTATCTCTCCTTACTCTCGTTTTTTACCCACCCCGGTTCTTCTTCTTATATGCTGCAGAAAAGGAAACGTGGAAATCCATGAAACCGGATTACCTGGCCTCCTGGACCTTAATATGCGCCTTCTTTGTCCTAGTCTTCAACTTCGTCCTGCTCGAGACGTAAGTATTTGGGAAGCCAAGAAGCTGCGCATCTTTTTCATTAACTTCAAATTATTCATGCTTACGCGCCTCTCTCTCTCTCG
Organism: Encarsia formosa; assembly: GCA_038277355.1. Classification (NCBI taxonomy): domain Eukaryota; kingdom Metazoa; phylum Arthropoda; class Insecta; order Hymenoptera; family Aphelinidae; genus Encarsia; species Encarsia formosa. The sequence continues at coordinate 4,979,220 of CM076187.1, forward strand.
TGCATAATGGCCACGATAACGACGTAATTACGCGGGATTAAGATGATTTACCCATAAATTTATTCCCCGGGCTCTACACGCAGGATAAGTACGATTTAAGAATTAATTACGAGGGTACACAGTAGTTTGTCATGGGAATTGTGCAACCTGCGCAGGAGCACGCGGAAAAAGAATAACGACCGTAAACCGCGACACTTAGTACCGTATAAATTAGAATGCAGAAAAAAGTGGGGGGAGAGAGGGGAGAGAGGGGGATTATTATCTAAAACCGTGATGGAATTTACGTTTCACAATAGTGTATGTATGCACCTTCCCAAAAGTGACTATTCGTATCTACCGCATCATGAAAAACGATTATTTAAAGTGTCGCGCTATGTTTATTCTTTCAGGCTTGGTACCTCCCTGACAATGGATCAATTCGGGTGGGACAGACAGCAATCGCTGTTCTACATGGGCCTCCTAATGAGCGTAGGGGCCGTGGTCGCCTGCGTCACGTTCGCACTGATAAACCCCCTGTGCAAGAGGTAAGAGATACCGATCCCTCACGATTTTTCGTCTCGGCTTCGTTGTTGGCGCGCGTGTAATATTTTTTTTTTTCAGGTTCGAGGAGAGGCGGGTTATGCTGTGGGCCGGATTCTTCTTCATGATCGTCGGACGGGTCATTATGATACCCTGGGGCACGGAACCGCCCCTCGTCGCCGAGCTAGGACGTAAGTTAGACCGCGGCCAAGAAGACGCGGCTGCCGGGAAACGGGAGATTATTACGAACTGTTATAAGACTTTCTTTTTTTTTACCTCGCAAAGTGTGTCGCGCAGCCGCATTATGCAGCAAAACGGTTGCGGTGCGCCGGCCATTGTATGATTGGCTTCGGCGGGATTCAAATGACAGCTTGACCTTTTGTGAGACAGCATAATGTCCTGCAGCACGATGGGAAAGCAGCCGCGTGACGCTTTATACCCGGGTGATTATTTTTAGGTATTCCGCGAGGTGCATTCAATTCGTAATTTTCCCCCCAACCCCCCCAGGCACCGCACACACTTTTTTCTTGTTTGCGTAAGATGGGACAGTTGATGAATTTATAATTATTTTTTCTCTCTCTCTCTTTTGTGGGGGAGCAATTTATTTTAGTCAGATAAAATCAATTATTTGCGGGAAAAAATAAGGGTTTTTCGGCGGGATAATGCCGAGGGAGTGCGCAGTGTATAAAATTTGAATAATTCGTTGTCTTAATTTATTAAAGAATCATGACGAAATTAATCTTTTCATCAATTTTAATGTATACTCCGCATACTTTGTAATGAAGGCTCGCTTACGACGTGAATAATTTGCGTTAACCAAGCGAGGGCTCGCGGATAAATTATTCAGAGTTTAAATTGAAGTTTGTAAATTCATTTATAATTTAGAACAACACGCGAAATAAGACTTTTCACGTCGTTTAATAAATAAAACTTTCGAAACGATCTTTCGATCATCGGGATCGAATTGATTTATTTAAATTAAAAAAAATTAAAATTTGATTTCGACCGATAGAGCGGGTCGAATCTTGATCGGAATATCTTTTCGAAAGTGATTATCCAATTTATAGCTTACTCAACCGGTGGTGTTTGTTTTCTTCCTGATTTAATAATCCTCGGCGTCCGAAAACTTCAGGAAAAAAAAAAAAACTGCGAGCCATCGCCGCGGCAACCTGTTTGGTTACGGTAGCTCGATCTCGGTCCGCGATTATGACGCTCTATTCCCTGATCAATATTCAAAAGCGAATGATAGCCAACTTGACCATGAATATGGATAGGCCCCGGCTGCTGGCTCGATAAGATCTACGGTCTGCTGTTTAAACACACACGCGGTCCCGCTGTCGACCGACTCGCGAGTTCCTCCACGTTTTACCGGGAATTCAAAAATTTCGTCTAGTCAATTAAAAAATCCGATCGCGCCGGGGGTATATCCAAATATTTGTAAATTACTCTTTTGCCTCTCGATTATGCTAATCCGGGGCGTCTTTAAATTTTCTCTCCGCATAAATTTTGCAGAGATGAATATTCCACGCGTGTGAACGTACGGTTTTAAATCGCCGTGTGAGATAGGAACTCAATCAGTACCGATAATTGTCTAATTAATAAACTTATTTACAGCCTTCAACAACGAGACCATCGACCCGCTAACGAACTCGACCAAGCTGGGATGCCCGAGTACCCAGGAGTGGTGCCGCACCACACCCCAGATGACCATACTCCAGTTCGTAATTGGCTACGGCTTCACGACGATAGGCTACCCGGTGGGGGTGACCCTGGTCCAGACGATATTCAGCAAGGTCCTGGGCCCCCGTCCCCAGGGCGTCTGGATGGGGCTGATGACCGGGGCTGGTTGCGCCTCGAGGGTCCTGGGGCCGATCTTCGTCGGGCTCATATACACCAGGCTGGGGATATACGAGACCTTCGGCATAACAGGGCTCACCCTGATCGTGTCGATGTGCTGGCTGAGCCTGGTGAGCGAGCGGCTCGTGCCGGCCGCGACCTCCGACGACAAGCCCCTCGGCGGAGATGGCAAGGACGATAAGCCCGTCGAGGTGCCTCTCGTGCCGCAGCAGATGCCCCCGCCAGAATCCGAACAGAAGGAGCCCACTGCCCCGGGCGCTGCAACAGACGCGGGGAGTTTGCTCGTGAGCGCCTGACAATATGCTGCTACCACCGCCGCTATGTGTCATCGGTATGGTATCTTTACTTTGGTTTTTTTTCCCTCTACCGCTCCGGGGCTGTAGCACACTTTCTAAATAGCTTTGGGTTTAGAGCTTTTCGTTGTTTTGCAGATCTGCCGCTTGCTCATACGTATAGGAGCGGCTGCTGACTGCTTCTCGAGCTCTTGTTCTTCGAGCAGAACAATGAGAGAAAAATATTTCAGTCTCCTGCAGCACTATCACTTTTTTTCCCCTTATGTAATCTTATCCATCCGACTCGAGGATGATTTCGCCTTCGAGTATCGGTTTCAAAATTCACGACCGACAGCGATTTCAAAGTAATACTCGCAATTAAAATTTCTTACAGTGCACTTAGTGGATGATTAATTTAATATTCTATCGATTATGTTACAAAAGAATTCGATTCTAAATTCCTGCAGAATACAATCGAGCGCTAATCATCAATTTCATGGAAAAAAATATTTGATTTTGTATCGTAAAACGTAAGGTAAAGATGCCAATTATGATTACAAAAATCGCTACTTTTTAGCATTTTGAATTTTATTGAAAAAACAAAGCATAACAGCCTAAATCTTTTTTTACATACTTAAGTTTTAGGTTCTTAGGAACTTAAATAAATTTTTTTTACATGATAATTGTATTTATTTATTGAATAATTAATGTTTAAAGTCAAGACCTTTTATGCCTCCGTTTAAAGTCAAGGCCCCAGTTTATTAGAAAACTTCAGCTATGGCCCCAGTTTATGGAACACTTTTGCACGTGAAATTCCGTCTGTGACTTAAGTGCCCCAGTTGATGGAACGGAATCGTCAAAATTCGAGGGTTTCATCACTCTCAAACACGAACAAATTAAAAATCTAACATGAAAATTAGATAAACCGTTCCATCAACTGGGGTATGTAAGTCACAGACGGAATTTTACGTGTAAAAGTGTTTCATAAACTGGGGCCAAAGCTGAAGTTGTCTAATAAACTGGGGCCAAAGCTGAAGTTGTCTAATAAACTGGGGTCAAAAGGTCTTGTCTTTAAACATTAATTATTCAATAAATAAATACAATTTTCATATAAAAAAAATTTATTTAAGTTCCTAAGACCCTAAAATTTAAAAATGTAAAAAAAGATTTACTCTATCATGCTTTGTTTTTTCAATAAAATTCAAAATGCTGAAAATTAGCGATTTTTGTGATCATAATTGGCATCTTTACCTTAACGATTTAAAGGCTTAACCGTAGTTTAACGACCCCCAACAATTTTGATCAAAGTTTGAAAAGGAAATTGTTTTTTTTTAAACCCGCGGTAGTGAAAACAAAAGCTGGATATCAAAATGAAAAATCTCGCAGCCATCGTAAAAAGAAGGGCGAAATCAGTTATCTCGAGTGGAACTAGCCTCTCGCTGTCATTATACGATAACTATTTTTCTCGGTACAGGGGCCTCGGGTACTGGCGCCTGGAGTCCGGCTACACGCAGATTCTCAACGCTTCTGGTTTTACGAGGAGCGAGCCTAGCCTGCGATATCCAAGACTGCGGCAACTACTTTCCATCACGGCATGCTGAGGATTCCTGGACGTGGGAAAAACTCGAGGGTACACGGGATTTCGCGTTTTACTTTTATTTCTGCACTACATTTTGACATAAACATTTTCCTTTTTTAAACCGCGGTGCCGATACTTTTCTCGTTCGAGGAAGGGCTATGTTTACTTACTACGGGCAGTGTTGCTTGAGATTAAGAGATTTTTATCGACTGAACGTTGTTGTTTTTTTTTTTATTTTCAAATCGACTTTTATTTTTTATGTTATGTGATTTTTGAGTAAACCCTTCCTTTCGTTCTTTGAAGTTTAATTTGAATCAATTTATTTCTTTGAATGCGTGTCGATGTATTTTTTACTTGAACCTTGTTTTTTAATTTGCAGTTTAATTTAAAAAAATTTCATTGAATTTAGAGCGACTTAAATTTTTTATATAAGCGTTAAGTGCATAATTCAATTTATCTATAATGCATAATAGATTAGTTGAACGTAGATACAAATTTTTGTAAGAACAAATAATAGCTTTATGAGTGACGGGAACAATGAAATTATTTTTTAATAGACTTATCAAATTGACTAATGTTATAAAAAGAATATTGTGTAAATAATAAAATATATTTTAAGGGTGTTAATATTGAAAATTGTAAATATACTTATAATTGTTCGTGGAAATCAGTTTTTTTACTTTTTGTAATAACTATTCTTATGATAGTAGTATTTTTATTTATAAAAAATGTACTTATCAATTGAAAGATATTGTTTACGAAAAATCGACCAATTGTAAGCGAAATACAACGAAACTGACATAATAATTTATTTTCTAAGATTCAGAGTTGTTGCCAAACTTGTTACAACCGTTAAAAAAAAGAGTTACCTTGTAAGTGTGAAGTTGTTATGAAAAGGAAATAAAAAAAAATTAAACGCTGAAAGAGTTATTACGCAATGAGATTTTCTCTTTCAATCAAACCAAACCCACTTCAGAAGATTGTCGGATATGATGCAGTACTTGTGTGTGTATAAATGTCAGGTGATCGATCATAAATTGATTAAAATCGTAAACGTTTTCACCGCGGCACCACCGTTGACCAATCAATCCCGAGACAGAACCCGCGTTCTCTCGGGCCCTCGGCGATGAGATTTTTCCGTCGCGGGTATGAAAAATCATTGTTTAAACTCACAAAGCATACTTGCAGCGAGGCAAAATTAATTTCAATTCACGCTGAGCGAAATCGAAAACAAAGTTGTTAAACTCTAGAGAAACGAGCCACGCACGATGACGTGGTTAACGAATTCGCTAAAATCCTCCCGGGGCGAATTGAACCCGACAATTTTCAAGCTCGCTCGTTTAAATCGCCGCGATAATAGCCGGCCTGCAGCGGGCACCAAGTATGTACACAAGGAGCTCCGCGTTTACCTTTTTTTTTCACCTTCGTTTTTCCGAAGTTAGAAAAATGCCGAGACGCACGACCTTTGGCATTCCCATCGTAACGGTCCGTCCACTCGCGATTACAGCTCGGGGATGATCGATCGGGGCCCATAACTCCCGCGTCATCGGAAACTCGGCGCGCGATATCGAACGCGGGGAATATGAATCTTTCTCTGCCTGGCTCCTACCTTTCTGCGTGTATCGAAAATTTCCGAAGATTCAGCTGCTGTTCCTGCCAGGTTTCTTTACGCGCGCTCGCTCTTTACGAGCATTCCTCATCGATGCTGCCCGCGAGATTCCCGGGGATTATCCCGCTCTCTCTCTCTCTTTCCGTGGCTGCCGCGGACTTGTTGCTGCTTTTCCTGCACCTGGAAATTGCAGCGATGGATATTTTAGAAGCCTCGAGTTTCACGAGTTGTTCGACTTCCTTGTAGGTTTACGCTTTTATCTGAAGATTTTGCGTTTCATTGTTTACCTACGATTTTATTCGTCTTTCCGAGAGATGAAACAAAGGAGGTTCCTTCATAGATCGACCTTTAATTTTTTGTACCGATTAACTTTATTGATTTTCATAGTTATTTTTATGATAAGTTGATTCTAAATATTTTTAGCAAAAATAAAATTTCTAAAAATTGAAAAATCTTCTTCAGAATGGAAAAGCTCAAAACTACCATGTCTGTCATTTTCAACAGTCGAAGAATATATTACAAAAATATTACAAAAAGAGGAAAAAAATTCTAAAAAAATTCCATCGAAAAATTACACATGAAAACTTTATCTTTTATAATAAAAACGTGTGCATTTAATTATTGTGTGAGCTCACGCTAATAAAAATATGAAGCATCGCGTTTGACTCATTAGAATATCATTGAGTGATCTTTTACAAGTGAAGGAAAAAAATTCGCAAAATGCATTGAGCAGCTTTTTCCCTCTGGATTTTTTCAATTTTACAAAAATGCAATATTGCAGTAAACATCACAAATTTACAAACTGAGCAACAATAGGTTTTTAAGAATCAAAGAAAGTATTTGATTTTGAAGCAGAAAAACAAATAAATAAACAAACTTGCAACGTATCATTTATTTTATTTTTCATTAATTTTAACATTTGATTGTGCTAAAATGGATAATTTATCCATTTTTTTATTTGACAAAACAAGCTTAAAACTAAATTTTTTTCATTTTATTGAATAGTTTGGTGAAAATAATGATTTATATGTAATACTTCGACATTATTTGAGAGTTGTCAATCTTCTCCTGGTGATTTCCCTAAAAATTAATTTAATTAATTAAATTATACTCAACTGTAACAAAAATATATTTTTTTTAATTACAACAAAATTATGTTTTGTTAAAATCTTATAAATAAAATTCATTGAAAATCTTACATCCTCTAGGCTGAATAATATTTTTCTTGCATCTGTCTTTGAGGCAAATTTCACTGGCTTTGCATTTTTTACCACAATTCTTTAATATAAATGTAGACTGATTATCTCTCACTTTTCCTTTATCTTCTCTGCAACCTGGTCCCCAACAATTTTTTTGTCCTTTGATTGCTACAACCTCGAGACAGATAGCCACAGCAACAATGAACAAAACTAACGAAATCCTCTTTTTTTAATTACAATAAGTTTTCCATTCACTACGTATTGTAACTGAATTCAATGTTTTATATGCAAGTTTTACTCTGACAAATTTATTATTGTATTTATACTTTCCTCGAAATTTCGCTTGTTTTATTTTCATAACTCTTTTGCTTTATGTGATTGCACTTCTTATAATTTATTATTCATGCGACACTTCTTCAATACTAAGCTGTAATTACAAAAAGCTATTCATTTTAAAAGTCATATAATTACTGGATTGAATTTTAAAACATAAAAAATAACACTTATCTTTGAAAAAACTCATGGCCAACCAGCTCGAATGTTCCTCAAAAACCTTTTGCACTTTTCTTTATAATATTCTTTTTTAAATTTTACAGAATCTAGAAAAACATTATTCTAAATACTAATACACAGATCAAACCTATTTGTATAAATTGCGATAACTATAAACGAATCTTCTTTCAACCTCCCGTCAATAAATATTTGGTAACAGAAACCTCAAAAAGGTAATTGATATCCGTGGCTTTTCCTCAGTATAGCTTTTTTTTTACCGAATTAAAAAATTTATATATTTTTTGAGATAAAAAGACAATATATGATTTTCAGCAGCTAAGCAAAGAAAAAACTCGTGAAATTTTCAAGAAAAAGTTACAACGAGGAAAAAATTTGTTAACAATAATGTAACTATGGAATTGCACAAACATCGTACTTGATAAAAACTCATTTATTCAATTACACGCGCTAACGCTAATGGATGATAATATATAAAGCCAGCGTTCGAGGTATTAAAAAATTATTGAGTAAAGTTTAACGAGCCTGACCAAGTCTTTAAAAATGAATATCACGCTGATTTTATCAATTTTTGCTTTAGTTCTGTGCCAGTTTAACAAAAATGTCGAGACTCGAGAAACTTGCGAAAGCATCGGATGTTCAGGTAATCCGTTCAGATTGTGCACTCACGATGCAGATGGGAATCCAAAATGCATGTCCTTAGGCGTAGGTCCTGTTGTTACATGCGAGACCAGGAAATGTGATACTGGACATCATTGCGTCAACATTGGACAATGCGTTCCTGACGACTAATTGAAAAATCACTTCTCTCTAATAAGCATTCAATGAGTTATTTTTTTATTTTAATTTTTAAATTATTTTATTACATGCTAGAGAATTATTTGATTCGTTCCATTAATTTTGACTATATGTCTTCACTTTTTTTAAGCTTTATATATAAAGTGGTTTTATTTTTTACGTATGCTCTAATTTTTTTTTAGACTCTACTAATGGACCTAACCAGGTACAGAATTGAAAAGATGACATGTTTTTCAACGATTACCACAGAAAAGAACAGTATTGTTTCGCCTTTTTTTCAGCTAATAATAAATAGTTTGCGCAATACTTTTGACTATAATAAACGAAAATTAGTAACAAATGCATCCTCTAAAATAAATTAATGATGGTTAAATCTTAGTTGAATAATTAAATCAGTTTTGAAGAAGTGCAATAAGAATGTCAAATGCATGAGGTAAAATAAATTTCAAAAAATTTCAATAAAAGTCTAAAAACTCAGGACTAAAATTTATTGGTTCAATAAAAAAAGATAAGCAAAATTTTTTACGCAATATATATTTTATATTATCTATTATACTTTATTTTTCCAAAGAAAAGTTTTTACAAAAGAAATAAAATTAAATAAGTTTTAAATTCTTTTTTATAGGTAAAACAGCCATGTGAATTTATTTTCAAAGTTACTTAGGATCTTTCCGGCAATCTCCTGGTGGAAAACATACTGAAAAACAAATTTAATTGACAAAATTATGTTTTATGAATAAGTTAAATTAAGAAATTCTCGATTCAAATTTTTATCAAATATTTAACTCAAATTGATGTTTAATCTTACTTGCTCTCTCTTGACGATTCAGTTTTTCGCATCTGTTTTTAACACAAGTTTCAGTACTTTTGCACTTTTGACCACCACAACTTGGTGACACACAGCGAGGTCGATTATTTATCATCTTACAAACTGTTCCGAATCCGCATCTTACGTTTGCACATGTTAATCCTCTTGTTGATTGTCCTTTGACTGTTTCAAATATTAGACAGAAGGAAAAAACGGATATCAACAAAATGAATGAGATTCTCATTTTTTTACTTTGAAGTTTCTGGCGAGATAGAATATGTCAATACTACTGTACGTTCTCTGCAGCATCCATCCATTTTATAGACGATATTTGTTATTGCAAATTCATAACTGTACTTTAATACTTTACTTGTATTTTTGTTTATTTTGTTTTGTTTTTTTTTATTACACATCATAAATATCCCACGATTCAACAAAAAAAAAAATTACAAATGCTTGCCACCTACGTCTTTCGCACCAAAGAAAAACAATAATTATGATGATCGTCTATTATAAAAAAAAATTAATAAATAGATAAGCTTCAAAAATAATTCAGAATAACTTAAAATAATACATTGAGTATTTAATACAAAAGATTGTTCATTATTAGAATTTCAAGTACTCTTGAATTTAGCTCAAACAATGAAGCTTACATCTATAACACTTCTGATTTTATATCATGTAGGCCCCTGGGGGAACAAGTGATATCTCAAGAAATTCCGAGTTGCGCCAATATTAAATGTTAGAGACAGAATTTGTCAAATTTATGAAGATGGTATTCCAAGGTGCGTATTACGCACAAGACCAGAACCCAAGCGATGTCCTGCAGTTCGTTGCCGCTCAGGGTACGTTTGCGTGGAGCCAAAAGGACAATGTTTCAAGCTATCATTTGATGGACTCGAAGGGTTGTATTGTAGTGATCATGCTCCCTGCCCATATGGCGGTACTTGTACAGATAACAGATGCGACCGAGATGAGTGAGCACTAATATTCTTTAAATACCGCTAATGACTAATATTATCATGGAGTTTTAAATGTATATCTGCAGCTAAGATCTAACATTTATAAAATTTTTAAATTAATGAAAATGACACACAACTTAGTTCTTCCGTTTTACATATTTTTCACCAGTCCAACTCTATATTTCCAGTTGGGTCTTACTACCTGATTGAATTTGATTTATTTTCAATAGCTAGTATCATAAAAAAAATTTTGATTTCAAGTTTATCATTTATCAACTTTGAAAACTCAAAATATATATTTTTTTTTAAACTTACCTATGTGTAACATATAAATTTTTACTTTGCTGTCGAATAAATAACTAGGAAAACTACACATGTCATTCTAATTTTCATAGTAAAAACCTTTGTCAAATGAAAATCAAAGTGCAGCTGAAGAAATAGTTGAGGCTTTTCAAGCGACCGTCACTCAAAGTCGTGCAAACAGGTGACTTCACTAGAGTAAACACAACGCCGGTCTAATAAAAAAAAAAAAAAAAAAAAAAAAAAAAACGTATACGAGGAAAAAACAACGGAGCCAGAAAGTCGTTGCACAAATATTATCTCGCAAAAAAAAAACTTCCGCGTCGCTTACTATAAAAGCAATTTCACCGTCAGATTTAGAACACTGAGTACTGTCTCGACCAAAAAAATGAAGATCTCATTAGTGTTCACGGTTATCACTTTGGTCTTCTGCCAAGGCACGCTCTCGTCCAAGCCAACTTGCCAGAGCATCGGCTGCGAGGGTCCCTTCAAAATCTGCACTCACACCAAGGACGACCAGCCAATTTGCAAAATCTTAGGACCTGGTCCCGAACAGACTTGCCAGAGCATCGGTTGCGAGGGTCCGTACAAACTTTGCACGCACAAGAATGGTAAACCGGAATGCGTATCCTTGGGACATGGACCCGTGCAAACCTGCCAGTTGGGCATCAAGTGCCCAAAGGGTCAAGTCTGCGTCAGAGTTAACGAGTGCGTGAAGGAGGGTCCGGTCTGCGGGAAATCACGGTGCCCGCCGGAACACATTTGCCTCAAAGGAAAGTGCGAACAAATTTTCATTAATCCCATCAGGACTGAACCTCCCACTGGACATCTTTGTGGTAAAAAACGCTGTAAATCCAATCAAACTTGCATTCGTGGTAAATGCGAGCCTATCAGAGTATAGAGTTTGCAGTAAGCTCTTTCATTTGTTCACCGTGACTGATTTATATTATGGAAATAGAAAATAAAAATGTTTAGCAATTGATTTTTTTTTTTTTTAACTTCGATACTGAAAGAAACCAAATTTTATTTCATGAAATCATGAAAAAAAATTTTAACTTGCACAACTAAGAATTTTATATTTTTGTAATAAAAATAAGAAATTTTTTTAAAGTTTAATTATAGTTAGAAAATTATTTTTAAAAGCAATACAAAGTGTTTTAATTATTTTTCAGTTATGTAAAAAAAATGTGCAAAATACAAGATTTTAATTGGAATCAAAATTTTTAAACACTGACACAAAAAAATATTCTCGGAAATGTATGTACTATCTACAGTATAAGTAGGTTTTTATGCATGAATTAACAGTGAATGTTTCAAATGGTTCATTTAATTGGATAATAATTCCAAGGTCCCTTTATAAAAGAGAGCTATCGCCATTTTGGCGAGATTTTTAAAGTAAGATTTTATTCGTGAGCTGATTGGTGGAGCAGTTTTTAAAATATTCGAAAAGTGCTTTTTTAAAAGTTTGATCAACATGTGTCTGATCTCATTATCTTGTATAAAATAAACTACTTTTTCAACAGTTCATTCCAAAAATCATGTTGTTTCTAAAGATTAAAATGCTAATCATAATTTTGGATCAGTGAAACTAAAAAAAGTTTATAAATTCAGCTGTGTCTGCAGCGATGAATAAAAATAAGACGCCATTCGTATGGTCACCAAGCTAAAATAAAAACTTCAATCTTTCATATTAGCGCATATGCCAGGCCAATTTATAATATTGTCAGTATCAAATTAATCGTGAAACCGTAACAATAAAAATAACCTTAAACCTATCCACTGACCACCGCGTCGCATTCAAACACCTTGCCCGATAAATCATTCCCCTCGATCAGCACACACAGGAATCCAGTCAATTTTTCGAAGCCCCCGATCATTACTCACCGGGTAATTTAGGTGACTCTGGGTCGGCAAATACCCTCAATCGGATCAATTGCATTGGGGGAGTATTTGTAATCTCGGTAGCGCATTACGCATCATCGCGGCCTCTGAAACCGAGTGTTGGGGGATCGGCTGTGTGTACACACATCGCCCATATCCTCGTAAAATATATCGTCGAGGGGGAGTGAGCGCCCGCAAATACCCGAGGCCCACCCGAAATCGTCCCATTAAGAAGGTAAGTAAGTAACTAAGCCCCCCCGACGTATAATGTGCCATTTCTCCGGTTACTCCGGGGGCTTGGTTGACAACCCCTCCTTTTAACTTTTGCCCCCTGGCTGGAGTTTTGAGTGTCGCTGGAACGATTCCCAAAAGTTTTTTGACTTTATTGCCCGTCGAATTGTTTCATTTTCCACAAATTGAACGAGCCAGCCCGTTTTGCACTATCGGATATATCGTTTGCGGGGGAAAATGAGATTTTAATATGCTCGCTAGTTTGGTTACCGACCGCAAATCTGTGGTCTCATTTTTGGCAGCATCCATCACGCTAATGGAGACCGCATTACCATCCAATGAGTAAGACTGTGTTCGATAAAAATAAGCATTTTCACCCCGTCATGCGTTGTTATCGATCACCAGCAGCATTAGTAAAAAAGAAGAAGAACCCACTGAATCATCCACCGCCATTGTGTGTCTTCTGTTCCCAAGAACAACATTCAAATGAAGGGGTGATGTAGCCCGCTTGGCATTAAAAAGGTCATTACAAGCGGTAGCTACAAATCACTAGTTTAAAAAACAAGTTAGTCGCGCACAGCCGGCCCTTTTTAATAAGCCTCCCCTTGGCGACACCGAAATAAAAGGGATGAGCACGAGTAGGGGATGTGACTCAAAGCCCGTTTTATTTATACGCGTCACGCCCCTAGAGCGCCCAGATAAGAGGAGTGCGTACCATGCGGGTACTAATTTAGCCGGCCCTTGCATAATTAATCCGGACCGATGACGACTGGAGGAGACCCGGGCTGGCTTTTATTAGGTGTCGTTTTGGTTATCTCGTGCCGGGTTTGATTGAGGTATTAATAATTCGGAGCCGTGGTATTTTACGAAATATTGCGATTTAAGCTTTCCAATTTGTGTTATTAACAATTCCATTAGTTTACAACGATTGTTTAGTTGCTGTGACGAGTGTGCCGATTGATAAATTAACTTTTAATCGTGAATGGAATTAGAGTTTGTCACCGCGATTATTGAAATTCATTAGCGAACTGTTTTTGAATGTAGTTTTATTTATTTGAACAAATTCAGTCGATCGGGGGATAATTTATTAAACATCAATTTCATTTTCACTATGTAATTATTGAATATTTTTGGTGGGGTAAACAAAGTCGATCTGAAATAAAGTCCACATTATTATTCTATTTTTCTACCATACAAAGTCAATTCGTACTGGATTAGTATTCCAGACACAATTTTCTTTCACCGTATAATGCGAGGGGGAAATAGGCAACGTAGTTCCATCAAGAAATTCATAAAACATCGTTCCCCCAATTCGCAGTGAAGTGCAGGGTAGCCATAAATCAAACTAAATCATTCGATCCGGAATAAATTTATCCAAATCCAGCAAGACACTCTCAATAGTCCTGGAGGCACTCTCGGTTAAAAAAAAAGTCGAGGAAGGGTAAAATACACCACCGGCTGGACCGACATCTGGCATTCCTCTTTGGCGGTTTTATTTGAATTTATCTGTCCCAGCTCGATACTTTCCAATGAAAATCTCACTTATCTTCGTTAGGCCAGCTGGTCGCCGTAGCCGATCCGTAAATAATTAAACCGAAGAAATCTCACCCCGAGAGAACAAATAGCAAAGCGAAAAAAAATTTTTGTTGAATTTTCCGGCTGATTAAACACAAGCCCCGAAAGCTCTCGATATACAATGCCGGTTGGTCGGTCGGCCCAAAGTCACACAAGTCCTGCAGCAACCTCGGCGGGCCTTTAAAACACCGAGCACGATTTCTGCCAGGAGGCGGGCGTACTATTTATAAATTATTAATTTCGCATTATGCCTCCGGGAAACGACGCCGCTTTTCCGGTGGCTCATGCATTTTCAAAGACGCGCTCGTGGACCACGAGGGAGTTGGGTTGTTAGGTAGGCTCGCTCAACCGAAACTGTGAGCTGCTTCGGGATATTGTGGGCGTGTGCACGCACCGAGATGCGGTGTTTACCCTGCACGCGTTTCGCAAGCTTGATTAAATTTTTTTTTCGAGTCTGCGGGTTTTTTTTTATCGTGGGATCGTGGTGAATGAGCGTTTTTATGACTGGTTCCGATTTGTAAAGTGCGGCTAGATCGGTGAATAATAATTTTTAGTACACATGGATTGATTGTGTAGCAGCAAATACTAGTTCATTTTAAAAAAGTGGAATATAGTAATAATTACTTTTGCATGTCATCTTAAAATCATATTCAAATAATTTTTTTTTTACTGTAAATTTTAAGTATCGCATAAGTTTTCAATAAAATTTTAATTTATGAATGTCATTTTATTTGAATTCTTGCAATTTACGTTTATAAATTGAACTCAAAGTAAAACAAACAAAATATTTCTTGAAATTAACCCAATAAAGTGGTTCCAGTTTCTAAAATTTAATCCTTCAGTATAACTATTCTAGATTTTAAGTTCTTCATAATGCCTTTTTGAGCTCGTTTTTTAGTATAACTGACAGTATAAATTAGCCACAAATTCAAAATATAAATTTATAATTTTTGATATAATTAATTTAGAATTTATAGTAAGATATAATTGATATATTGAATGAAATTAAAATTTATAAATTTTCTAAATTTTGAATTTTCTCATTAAATCACAGATTTAATTATAAATTAACTCTACTAAGGACTCGCTAATTCAGTATTAACCAAATTATTTTAGCTGCTTGATTTAAAATTTATAAATGTAAATCAATTGAAATAAAAGCTTTGAGACGCACTCAAGGCTATATTAACAGCTAATGTGGTAAATTACTCACACCTGAAATTTATTATTCTCAAAGCGTGCATTCGGAGGGTAGAGATCGTTACACGCCGGGTCGATACGCTCTCTGGCGAGAAAATTCGTAAGCCCGAGGCGTGCCTCGCTTTTCCTGTAGCAGGCGCGGGCATCAATCTATCGCTCCTCGAGCGTAGCTATATCTATCTATCTATCCATCCCCCCATCCCGAACACCTTACAAGAAATCCATTTTCAGGAAGTTTCCAATATTGCTGTGAAATGCAATTTTTGACGCTGATGTTTCAAGCATTTCCAATCTCAATAAAAATACTCCACCCTTCCTTCCCTCCCTCCCTTGTTCTTTGCTTCGACTGGCTCGCAAACTTCGTGCATAGCAAAGACGATGCAGCCTGGATGGCTGTTCAAGATGCATAAAGTGAATTTCACTCGGCAAAGAAAAAATATCCTTTTATAATAAATATTGAAAAATCGATCGGCTAACGTTACTCTTTCATGGCTTGCAATAAAAATTTATCTGACAGATCAACGTTTAATTTGTGGGTCAAGGTTAATGAATAATAGTTCTAATGAAGAAATTCGACAAAGTCGGTAAATCAAGGTTTTTGGTAAATCCTCCTAATTGTTGACGTTAATTTTCATTTTATTTTCTCGAAATGCTTAACTTTTACTTAAATCGTTCTTTGCAACTCTACTTTGGCAAACTCTTGTAAACTTGGTCAAAATTTGCATAACTTTTATGATTTTTGGCCACAGTTGCGAATAGAGAAAATTTGATTCATTATTCAAAAAAAAAAAATTTTAAGCAAACTTTTCTAATAGCCGCAAACAGTCTCCTTAAAAATAATTTCGGTCTCCTTTCCGGCATTAAAAAAAGCTCAATGCTAATAAAACGACGTATTAAAACCACCGTAACTTTAAACGATCACTGGGGTGTGAGCACGCTCATTACAATGAGAGGAGAAAACGTCCCGCATTAAAAATACATAGTTCGGGGTGTGGGCCGCTCATTAGGGGTTACGTAAGCGATTTTGACGAAAAAAAATAATAAATACGGGAGCCTCGAAACGGTTAAAATCGGTCGGCGTGTCGAGTGCAGGGCACGATTCGCGGACTGGTAGGAGCAGCGAACAAAAGCTGCACGAGATGTAGCAGCGCATGCCGGATCTTTCCCGCGCTCTGTCTCTGCGGTACTTACAGCCGGGTCCTGGCTGCCTACCCGGGAGATAAAAACCCCCCCGCGGCTCAGCCTCCGCTGCCTGTCATTGCCGCTGCTGTTGCACGCGTCCTGCAGTATCGGGATCATCACGGATACATTTGCTCTTGCACCACCATTGTCCCCTGCTCATAAGCTTCACTTCACTTTTTCTTCTTTTTTAAGTTTCTTTTCTTCGAATTTTGAGTTGCTTGTGATTGAGAACTTTGGTTGATTGATCGTTACTCCTGAGACCGGGAGTTATTCCGGGGCCCATACATGATTTTGAGAGCTCAAATTTGACAGCTTTTCATAGTTTTAGTGCAAAATAGTGTTTAACAATTGATTAGTAACTCTGGTGGTAATAATTAATTTCATTTGAAATTAATAAGTAAATAGTATTCTGATGATATTAGTACCAGAATGACTTCTGGTTTGTCAAGATAAGAATATTGAATTTGTTTATATTTAAGTTGGTCACAAGCAAACTTTGTTTCTACAATTTTTTTACCAAGGAATTCTTTAAATTAAAGTAAAAAAATTTAATTGAATGATGAGTTGAAAATTTTGTGAAAAAAATGAATGATTGCTAAATAATTATCCTCATTTACAAATTACAGATCAATTTGAAAATAATATTCGAATAATTTACCTGAATTTTTTAAATTTGATTAAAACTTTTCAGGTTGCTCTAATTAGAGTCATCTTTTACGAATAATTGGCCATTCAGGTTGATACAGATGCATTTGGGCAGTCAAGTTGATTTGAACTAAATGCAGTGTCATTTAATTTTACGTAATCGACTGATGAAAATTTAGGAATTCTGATTTTTGTATGATATGTGATTTATTTTCAAGTTAGCAGACCTGATTTTCTAAGTTACTCTACTTTTAGAAAAATTGACTCCCTCGAGGCGAAATTGAAAATCACGCAAGGGTAGAGCCATAGTTTCGAGAAAGTAAAAAATTGATTAACTTTTTCTCAAAAACCATTCGATTAGCTATTGGAATTTAAAAATTTCAAAATTCTGAGAAAATTGGCTCGAGCATTATTTTTTGCTCGACGTCTGGGCGCGGCTGCAGCAAAGAAAGAACGAAATAAAGAAAGAAAGGAAGGAAGAAGAAGAAGAAGAAGAAAGATTTAAAAAATCAGATCTATATAAGCCTAGAATTATTTCCTCGTTTGCGGTCAAGTTCAAGCATGACCGGATCGATCGACAAAGGTAACTATATCCTCTTCGGAAGGCTCCCAGCTTTGAAATAAAATTTTTCCGACGTTTAAAGAAAATTAAAGACTTAACCGAATGGAGAAGGAACGTAAGTAAAATTTTTCTCGATTTGAGGAAAATAAAGGAAGATGGTCTCATTCAAAACTACTAAAATCTCCGGGTCCTTTCATCCAATTTCTCTCTCTCCATCCACCAGAAACCCTTCGCACAATGGCCGGCTGAGCTGGCGTGCAACAAGCGGGACATAAATACCGTTTAAGTATCGGGAAGGAGACCCAGAGATAGAAAAAAAAGGAAGCAAGCGAACGTAAAGAAAGAGAAGAAAAAAAAGAAGACACACGAGCTAGAAAAGTGTAGCCGAATACTAATCCACTTTGGGCGGACAGTGCGGGGAGCACGAAATTATAAATTCGGACAGCACGCAATCTCGAGAATCCTCGGACCGTACAAGCACGCGATCCTCCTGGATGACAAAAAGAAGAAGAGCTGCAGGTACAGTAGTAGGAGGCGCGGGCCGCACGACAGTTTTTCTAGCTCGCACGCTCGACAGCTGGCGCGGCAGGGCGGAAGCGACGACCGAAAAAAAAATCATCATCATCCGTTTAAACATTAAAAATGCACGGAGGAACAAGACATCTCGGGTTTCCTCTCTCGAGGCCCCGGGCGGCGCACTCGAGCGTGTTACCTGCTGCTGCTTCCGAAACTTCGGGGTACGAGTAAGTAATTTCGGGGGAGGAAGGAGGAGCTGCTGCTAAGACTGGCGGACGACCAAATTGTTGTTGGGTACCAAGTACTTTACTCATTTGGGTTGCGTCTTGAAGTGACTCCTCGCGGCGTTTAGTCCCGTCGCAGTTTAGATACGCCGCGAGTTTGCTCCACCGTGATGATGCGCCTTGTTTGCGGGGGCGGCTAAAGCCCGCGTCTCTTTATTAGTGGGTGGGCTTTATAACTCGAGGACCGTTCTCACAGTTGTTGCTGTTTGTTACGTTTCTTGCGTCTCTGCTTTCTTTTTCCAAAAGAGTTTAATGTGCACTTTGAAAAATCCCCTAATTGTGGTATAGTGCATGGTTGTTTAAGATGTTGGCATTTTAGTAAATTATGTCTGTTAATATCTCGAAGGAAGAAGTGACCATAATTTTTTCAAATTTCATAATAAAGAAGGAAAAAACTACACTTATTTTATACGAAAAATAAGAGCAGAGTATTAGAAGAATAACTAGTCTCTTTTAGAGTTTTAAAGGATGACGTTTTATTCACTGAAAAATTTTCTTCGTGTAAAAATTATTTGAAAATATAAAATTTATCATCACCATTTTTTAGAGACATTAAATATATGACTCGTAACAATCATGATTACGATGACTCATACAAAATCATAAAATATCAAATTTTTCGACAAAAAACTAATTCGCATTGAATTAACAGTAATAATATAATTATTATCATTAATTTGTTCTAATCGTTTAATACAATATTATTAATTTATTTTATAATCATTCAGGAATTACCACTTGCATGGTTTTTCTATTTTTACTATATAAATCTGCTATGATAAAGTAAATAAAAATGCGAAAATTTTTCAGACAGACAAAGTTTATGTTCATTTCTAATTTATTTCATTTTTACTATTAAATTTATCGTACAACATGCAGTTCTTAGCATCATCAATCAAAGAATTATTGACTTTTATTTACTTTTAATTTTTAATTATTCCCACAACCTCAAAGGAATTTTTTATATTTAACATAATACAAAGTGGCCAATCAATAACGTTAAGACACAGTGATTAAAAAATTATTCACCAGCGGGTACGTAAGTGAAAATTCCTGTTCTTTTATAGGAAAAATATTTGGTCCCACTTATCATAATATGCAGTTGATTATAATGCTAAACACTGCGTACGATAGCCCCCATGAATCATCCTCAAAACCAATGAAAATCCATGAAAATTCATAAACCCAGGAGGAATTTAGGTAAAAGCCGGCAACACTCCAGTGTTCCCGGAGTTAATTCGTGGACTGCTACCAAAACATCTTGAATAACAAATGCGGCCGCACCATTAGTCCGATCTGGTCCACACAAAGCCACTACACGAATGGGAAAACCAAATTTGTACATTTTTCAAAGGTGACCTACTGCAGGCCGCTGGGTGTTGGTGTGTGTATACATATAAAAAACATAACCAAGACCGTTAATAGCGAACCGCAGCGGGAGTGTGCAGGAGGAGATTCCAAAGATACGCCAGCAGAAAATCGTCGTCTTCAACAATGAGTCGAATCCCTCGCAGCATCCCGCATCCCGGGGTCCAACAGCTCTCTCTTTCTTTTCATCCCCACGATGGTGGTGCACGCGTGTTTTGTGTTACTATTTTCCCAACATACCTACGTGGTCGTGGGTTGGGCACCACTGGTCCTAGCCCGGCACAATGCACGGAATAATGGGATTACGTAAACAATGCTGCCAACAGAGCCCATTGTAGGGCTCCTAGAAGACGGGGGCCACCTTTAAGGAACCCATGCCTGCGGTTCGTCGCTCATTCAAGTGCGTTTTTTTTTCTTCCTCCTTTTTTATACCCCACACGCTTGCTTCTTTTTTTCTTGTTCTATGCGCCCCGTATGGCGTGCGTGCGCTCACATCGTAGAAAAGTCTAAAACCCGGGGCCAGGATAACCCCCCCCCCCCCTGTCAAAATATTGCGGTGATCGGGTTCTTTGTGCTGCGCGGGTTGGTAGAGAAAAAGTCAAAAACCCCTTTTCTGCGATCTATCCACCTCGAGGGCACTAAACTTATGCACTTATTTTTTTTTTATTTCGAGGAGAGACGATCTTTTTTTGGCCACACATGTCGTCCGCGCGCGCGTGCGGCTTCCTGGGACGGGGAAAATTTGTCTCGAGAGGAGTGCCGGAGACTAATTTATAACTTTCGGATCGGGTCTACCGAGTTGTGACACCGGTGCACGGATTTTTATATGAAAGAGCGGTTTTTTGGGAGAGAATGGGAATAGTCGGGCTTTGGTGAGTCGAGTGCGCGTTAATAAAAGGATGAGATCAGTGGATGGATGGGGGA